>CM069080.1:21875409-23356243 GCA_035578085.1 Solanum pinnatisectum
CACGCTTAGATAGGTTCCCAATCTCTAGTTTGGCATAATCAAAGGTGAGTCCTAATTCTCCGAGGACAATAGTCATGAGTTTCTTTTCAGTATTTTTAGTCCTTTACTTTCAGTTTTGCTAGACTTAGCTAGGGCCTGTCCTATAATTTCTAGTCAATTAGAGGCTAGTTTTAGGCATAGATAGATTCAGCTTTGTATTGAGTTAATATCTTCCTTGTATTAAACTCATCAGTTTTCATATATCTCAGTTATAGTATATGGGTATTCCCCATCTTTTCATTTTGTTTATGAATATAGCTTCTGCACAGTTTCTATTATTCAGTTTATATTTAGTATGCTCATGATCATGCCAGCAGGGTTAGCTTTGGATCACTTATGGTTCTAGGTCCCGTGTCAGCGCATCGGGGGTAGCTCAGGGCATGACAAACTTGGTATCAGAGCACTAGGTTTAGGTGTCCTAGGATGTCTAAAAAGCTACACTAGGTAGAGTCCTTTTCATGGATGTGTAGTGCGCACCACATCCAATGATAGGGAGGCTACAAAGTGTCTTAGGAAAAATCTTCATTTTCTTGTTACTCTTATCGTGCATAAGGTATGATCTAATTTTGTTCTAACTCGCATTCTACGTTTCAGTGATCATGCCTCTTCGTAGATCTAACGACAGGAATACGAATGCTAGGAACGCAAACACAGCTCCTCTAGTCCCTGATCAAGAAGTGTCGAATGCAGAGTTCAGGAACGCCATTCAGATGTTGGCTCAGAGTGTGGACAACCAAAACAATCAGCGAGCTCCAGTTCCGATAAATGCCAATGTTGGGTTAGTTGTAGCTAGAGTGTGAGACTTTGTTAGGATGAATCCGCTAGAGTTCATAGGATCGTAAGTTAGAGACGATCCCTAAAACTTCATTGATGGGGTTAAAAAGATCTTTGAAGTGATGCAGGTGACTGGGAATGATCGGGTTGAGTTAGCATCGTATCAACTGAAAAATGTAGCTCATATCTGGTATACTCAGTGGAAGGAGAACAGGGGTACAGATGCAACTCCTATTACTTGAGATTGTTTCAGCGAAATCTTTTCGAATAGGTTTTTCCCCATAGAGTTGAGAGAAGCAAGGGCCCAAGAATTTTTGAACTTAAGGCAGGGTAACATGATGGTCCAATTGTATGGATTCAAGATTAACCAACTGGTATACTCCTCACATAGTTGCTGACTCTAGAAGTGTCAAACTTAGTGAAAACAGAGTGCAGGAATGTTATGTTGGTGGGAGACATGAACATCTCTAGGCTCATGACTCACGCCTAGCAAGTTGAGGGTGATAAGCTTAGGGAACAGGCTAAGGAGACTAAGAAAGCAAGAACAGGTAACTACAAGTATTCCCAACAAATATCGGGTGATGGAAATCGCTTGCAGTTTTAGCAGAAGTCTTCAACTCCAGCACCTTCATCAGCTAGTGTTCCATCCCCCAGGATTCATAACGATCACAAAGGTAGGGCGTCAGGCTCTAAGTCTCAAGGTAGTGTTTCAGGCACCAAAACTTACCCAACTTGCCTGAAATATAGTAAGAACCATCTGGACGAGTGCCTTGCAGGTAAGGAATGATGCCTTGGGTGTGGTCAGTCTGGTCATAGATTGAAGGATTGTCCTTCTAGACAAGGTCGAAATAATGGTAGAGCTCAGTCTACAACTTCAGCGGCACCATCAGGTTGCCCGACTCAGCAGGGTAACTCATCTAGTATAGGTGGCGAACAGCGTTAAAACAAGCTCTATGCTCTTCAGGCTCGTCAAGATTAGGAAGATTCACCTAATGTAGTCACTGGTACGTTACGAGTCTTTGATCCTGATGTTTATGCATTGTTAAATCCAGGGACTACTTTGTCTTTTGTAACTTCTTACATAGCAGTCCAATTCAGTGTTAGCCTAGAAACTCTTTCAGAACCCTTCTCAGTCTCTACTCCAGTCAGTGACCAAGTTATAGCTAGATGGGTATACAGAAATTACCATGTCATAGTCTCTCAAAAAGTCACCTCAGCAGATCTTGTAGAGTTAGAAATGGTAGACTTCGATGTCATTCTAGGCATGGATTGATTACATTCCTATTATGCATCAGTCGATTGTAGAACTAGGATTGTTCGTTTTTAGTTTCCAGATGAACCAATCTTAGAATGGAAGGGTAGTAGCTTAGCGCCTATGGGTCGATTCATTTCTTACCTTAAGGCCAGAAAGATGATCTCTAAGGTTATCTCTATTATCTAGTTCGGGTTAAAGATTCTATTTCTGAATCCCCAACTCTTGAGTCAGTCCCTATAGTCAATGAGTTTCCAGAAGTATTTCCAGATGATCTTCACAGAGTTCCTCCCTAAAGGGAAATCGACTTTGGAATTGATCTCCTTCCAGATACCTAGCCCATCTCTATTCGTCCTTACAAAATGGCTCCATCTTAGCTTAAGGAATTGAAAGAGCAATTGAAAGACCTTCAAGATAAGGGCTTTATTAGACCTAGTATTTCTCCATGGGGTGCACCAATGTTGTTCATAAAGAAGAAAGATGGTTATCTCAGAATGTGCATTGACTCTAGGCAGTTGAACAAAGTCACAATCAAGAATAAGTATCCTATCCCCAGGATTCATGACTTGTTTGACCAACTTCAGGGTGCTAGTCATTTCTCAAAGTCAAAGATAGTGACATTTCGAAGACAGCCTTCAAGACTCGGTATGGTCATTATGAATTTGTAGTTATGTCATTTAATTTAGACTAACCAATGCTCCTACAGTTTTCATGAATTTGATGAACAGAGTATTCAAGCAGTACTTGGAATTGTTCATTATCGTCTTTATTGATGATATCCTCATTTACTCTAGGAATGAGGAAGAACATGCAAGTCATTTGATAGTTGTTCTGCAAACTCTCAAGGATCGCCAGTTATTTGCAAAATTTAACAAGTGAGAGTTTTGGTTACAATCAGTTGCTTTCCTTGGGCATATTGTGTCTAGTGAAGGAATTCGAGTAAATTTCTAGAAGATAAAAACAGTGAAATAATGGCCCAAACCTACCTCTACTATAGATATCAGAAGTTTCTTAGGTCTAGCAGGCTATTATAGATGGTCGTGGAAGGATTTTCATCCATAGCCTCACCATTGACTAGGTTGACTCAGAAGATGGTCAAGTTTTGATGGTCAAATGATTGTGAGAAAAGCTTCGCATAATTGAAAACTAAGTTGACTACAACTTCTGTATTGACTCTACTAGAGGGTTCAGATGCTTATGTGATCTATTGTGATGTATCCAAGGTCGGCATAGGTTGTGTGCTGATGTAGCGAGGTAAAGTTATAGCTTATGCTTCTAAACAACTTAAGGTATAGGAGAAGAATTATCTGACTCATGACCTCGAGCTTGCAGCAGTGGTGTTTGCACTCAAGATTTGGAGACACTACCTGTATGGTGTTCATGTAGATGTGTTCACAGACCATAAGAGCTTCTAGTATGTATTCACCCAGAATGAGTTGAATCTTCGCCAGAGAAGGTGGCTTGAGTTCCTCAAAGATTGTGATATGAGCATGCATTACCATTTGGGTAAGGCGAATGTTGTAGCAGATGCTCTTAGCAGATTATCCATGGGTAGTGTAGCACATATTGAGGAAGAAAGATGAGAGCTAGCAAAGGATGTTAACAGACATGCTCTCCTAGGAGTTTTTTTTATGAGCATATTAGATGGTGGTGTAACAGTTCAAAATGGGGCAGAATCTTCTTTGGTAGTGGAAGTTAAGGAAAAGCAAGACATCTATCCGATATTACTTGAACTCAAGGGTGCAGTCCACCAACAGAGAGTTGAGGTTTTCTCCCAAGGGGGAGATTGTGTGCTTCACTACCAGGGTCGATTATGTGTTCCTAATGTGGACGAGTTGAGACAACATATTCTTGCAGAAGTCCATAATTCCAAATATTCTAATTATCCAGTTGCCTCTAAGATGTACCACGATCTGCGGAAAGTCTATTAGTGGAATGGTATGAAAAGATTTATAGCACATTTTGTGGCTAAGTGCCCCAATTTCCAGGAAGTCTACGCAGAACATCAGAAACCAGGAGGCATGACTCAAGTGATTGACATTCCTACTTGGAAGTGGGAAGTAATCAACATGGACTTCATCACAAGTTTAATTCGTACTCGCAGACAACATGACTCCATTTGGGTGATTGTTGATAGGGTTACCAAATCTTCTCATTTTTTACGGTCAAGACTATAGATTTAGTGGAGGATTACGCCAAGCTTTACATTAATGAGATTGTGAGGTTGCATAGGGCTCCTTTGTCTATCATCTTAGATAGAGGTCCTTAGTTTACATCTCATTTCTAGAAGCCATTTCAGAAGGGTCTTGGTACTCAAGTTAACCTTAGCACAACATTTCATCCACAAACGGATGGTCAGGTACAACGTACCATTTAGACCTTAGAGGACATGTTGAGATCTTGTGTGATCGACTTCAAGGGTAGTTGGGATGATCACCTTTCTCTTATTGAGTTCGCCTATAACAATAGTTACCATTCCAGCATTCAGATGGCCCCTTATGAGGCATTGTATGGGCATAGATGTAGATCTCCAATTGGTTGGTTTAAAGTAGGTGAAGCAGCCTTGATAGGACCAGATTCAGTCCTTGATGCTTTGGAGAAAGTGCAACGCAGTAGAGATAGACTTAAGACTTCCCAGAGTTGCCAGAAGTCTTATGCAGATGTGAGAAAAAGGGAACTAGAGTTCCAAGTTGATGATTGGGTTTTCCTGAAAGTGTCACCTATGAAAGAGGTGATGAGATTTGGCAAGAAAGGGAAGCTCAGTCCTAGATATGTAAGCCCTTATTGGATCTTGAAAAGGATAGGTAAAGTGGCTTATAAGTTAGAGTTGCCAGCATATTTAGCAGCAATGCATCCAGTCTTTCACATTTCACTTTTGAAAAAGTGTGTGGGTGATCCAGCATCCGTAGTTCCATTAGACTGTTGCTGTAAAAGATAGCCTTTCTTATGAGGATGTACCAGTTGAGATTCTTGATCATCAAGTTAGAAGGTTGAGAAACAAAGAAGTCACTTCAATCAAGGTATAGTGGAGGAGTCAGTCTATAGAGGGAGCTACTTGGGAAGTAGAAGCGGCCAAGAAAGCCAAGTATCCTCACCACTTTCCTTCTGTAGCAGAAATTTGAGATGAGTGATCTTGGACTTTTGAGCTATTACTTAGGTATTGAGGTACGACAAAGCAGTGAGTCAATCACTTTATGTCAGGCTGGATTTGCAAGGAAAATCCTAGAGAAGCTAGGAATGGGGGACTGCATTCCTTGTTTGATTCCCATGGAACCAAGAACGAAGATGAGCAAACATGGGAATGGAGAACCTGCGGTTGACAAAACACTTTACAAAAGTCTTATTGGAAGCTTACGCTATCTGGTTAATACTTGACCCGACATAGCCTACTCAGTTGGTATGATGAGTAGATATATGGAGGCACCAACAACTTCACATCTCACATCAGTAAAACAAATATTGAGGTATGTGAAAGGTACTCCTAGTTTTGGTTGTGTTTATAAGAAGAAGCTGTCGAATATGGAGCTGGTAGGATTTAGCGACAGTGATATGGCTGGGGATATCGATGATAGGAAGGGTACAACCAGAGTGTTGTACTATTTGGTAGTAAATCCAATAACCTGGGTATCTCCGAAGCAGAAGGTGATGGCTTTGTCGTCATGTGAGGCTGAGTATATAGCCGTAACTACTGGAACGTGTCAAGGAGTATGGTTGGGCAGGATTTTGAGTAACATCAGTCAACTGCAAGTAAAACCCAAGCTTAAAGTTGACAACAAGTCAGCTATAGCGTTGGCGAAAAATCCTGTTTACCATGATCGAAGTAAGCACATCGATACCAGGTTTCATTTTATTCGTCAATGTGTGCAAACTAAAGCTATTGAACTGGAATATGTGAACACAAATGAACAGTTGGCTGATATTCTGATGAAGCCGTTAGCAAGACAATGGTTCCTGGAGTTAAGAGAGAAGATTGGCTTGAGGAAAGTTGATTCAGCATAGTTAAACAAGTTTAGGGGAGTGATTGTTGGTTATAAACTTGTTTTTGTTAATTTCTTTTGCTGTCATAGCTGTTAGCATTTATTTTTATTTTACTGTTTATTTCTCCATAAAGATAAGACTAGTTTGTTAATGAGTTGAATTAGTCTTTAGGAAGTGAAGTTAGTGGAAGTAGTGGTAGCTGATTTGTAGCAAGAATTGTGTTATTTTTCATTATATAAGAAAAACGGTGTCTAGTTACAATAAAAAAAGTAACACACCACAAAAATTAATTTGAGTGTCTTTGCTCCTTTTCAAACTCTGTTAGTGTTTACATATTCCCCATCTTTTCATTTTGTTTTTGATTATAGCTTCTGCACAGTTTCTATTATTTAGTTTATATTTAGTATGCTCATGATCATGCCAGCAGGGTTAGCTTAAGATCACTTGTGGTTCTAGGTCCCGTGTCCGCGTCTCAGGGGTAGCTCGGGGAGTGACACCTCTCTAGTTCAAACTTTCAAAATTGAATGATTTTCATTTAATTAAATATAAATTCATAAAACAAGGATGAAAAAAAAAATTGTTCTAAATTATTAGATTTTTTTTTTCCACAAGCACTTATTCTTGTTAAATATATTTTTCTACATTCAAAATTATTTATCTATATAGATTATTTTTTATTGAGATTGATAATGATAGTTGCAAATCACCTTTCTCTAAAAAAGAATGCATATAAATTTGTTTTTTATTGATAAGTATAAAATATTAAAAAAAAAAAATCTATAAATTAATTAAAAAGTAGAGATTACATGAAGTGAGATAGAGATGGAAGGGTAGGTTAAGTAAAAAAGAGTTAGGTTAAAAATTCTACCAAGATAGGTTGTGGTTTTCTCCTCCCTTGAGCAAGGGGCTTTACACGTAAAATCCTCTTATCTGTTTTACTTAGAACTTGTTTTTTCACATTGTTTAATTTTTCAAGGGACCTGATTCATTGATTGGTACTGGACGCATACATTTAATCACTTCTGAGTAACAAGACAAACAATGTCCTTTCCACGGAAACCAATAGAAGTTATTCTTGTAGCCTTGACAGCCTAAAACGCATACTCTGTTCAGAAAAAAGAAGAAAAAAAATATCAAAAAATGCATACTCTCACAACTCCCACATTATTTAATCATATCAATAAATTTTAAATACAAATTATTAAACAAAACAAAAAAGGTCACATTTGGTAATGATTAAGCAAGGGAAAATCATCAATACATTATTAAAGGAAAAGAAACAAAGAAGTGGAGAGTTAACATATCAGGTAAAAATATAAACAAAATGGATAAAAATTCTCTATCTTTAATCATAAGTATTGATTTTTAACAGTAATACTCTGTTTGATATAAATTTAAAATGATTTTTCATGCAAATTAAGAATAAAAGGTGGTACGATACAAGATCATTCAACCGCTTACAACATCATTTCACATATATTCTAATTATTGACAAAGAATTTTACCTCCTCACAACTCATATATTTTTTAGTCATACAACTGAATTTTAAATATTATATGATTAGGGCACATTAGGTAAATGGTCTAAAGAAAAAAAATTGTCAATGAAGGATAAAAAGGAATATCAATAAAGAAGTGGAGAGGTGACATATTAACTAAGAATATAAATACAATGGATGAAATTCCTTTGTCTAATCATAAAGTTTGAGTTTGAATACTAATATTCTGTTTGACATAAATTTAAAATAATTTTGATGCAAATTAAGGATAGTAGGTTCTACGATATAACATTATTTATCCATTTACAATACTTATCAACAAAAAAATGTATCCACAACCACATCATGAAGTTTCAAATAGCAGATGACTAAACAATCTAAAAAAAACAAAAACTCATTAAGAAAAGATAAAAAAGGAAAATAAATTAATAATAATAATAACGAAATGGACAAGGTGACAAAAAGAATCATTTTTTTCAAATTTGTCCCCTTTTTTTCCCAATAAATTGTCCTCTTCTATTCTTTTGCTTGTTCACTCAAATCTCACTAATTTTTTATTTTTGTTTACAAAGTTTTATATCTGGAAAAATGATTGATGTTGTTGCTAATGCAAACATGGATGTTGTACAGCGCCATCTCATGTTAATGACGAGTTTGTTCTCTATTTCTTTTCCAATTTTACTATTCTTTTCAACATTTTTTTGTACATTTAATTTGTTTTTGTCTACAAATTAGTTTCATCAATCTATGTATTTTTGATGTTTATGAATTCTTAAAGTGACCTGAAGTTAATTTTTTTAGTAATCGTGGTGTTTAGGGTATGAGGTAACTCTGTTCACCAAAACTTACATAGATAAACAGAAATTAGCTAGTATAAATGCCTCAAGATTTGAATTTGAGACCTCATTTGACCATTGGTAGGGTTTGAGTACTGATGAACCGATCACTTGCTCATAGATTTAGATTTGTCTGTCTGGTTTTGTCTTTAAACCAAACTTATGAAATTAGAGAAAATTTTGATGGACATAGTATTAGAATGAATGGGAGATAGAGTCAAAGCAGGACTGATTCAGATGGTTCATCTCATTTGAAATTGATTCATTGATTTTTCATGAGATTAATGTTTGTTCTCCTTCTGTCACAATTTATGTAGCACCGTTTGGCTTTCTAATTATAGAAAGGTACAATATTTCTGGGATAGATTAATAAGGAAACTGTGAGAAAATATTTGACCTTCTTGTATATAAGGAGGGTTGCTATTCTACATGCAAAATCAGTTATGAATGTCCGAATTTCCATCTCAAAGTATTGAATTACCATGACTTTACTAGTGTAATGAGTTGAAAATTTATTTTTGGGTTGTCTTGAACAAATATTCTTAAAATTCCAACTTTTTAATCACTTTTTAATTCAAGATGCGCTGTGTACGGGATATGAAGAATTCGATAATCTTGTGTAAGTTGTTACAAAACAACCTTTTGTGAACTTTCACTAAGAAAGCCGCCCTGTTCTACTCTTTTAACTTGGTAGTAGTTGTTATCAATGTTTGATCTGTATTTTTAGAGTTTCAGCAATTTTATAACCTTTTCTCCTGTTATAACACTTTCTCTTCTTTAACAATTACATATACATTTTGGTTGATGTGAATGACAAGGTTGTTGGTCATGAATCAACGTACAATTGTAAGTTAAGATTTTTTCTCCGTCTTTAGAATTCACCAGTATGTTATTTTCCCTAGGTAGCTGTATCTTATTTAGACATTGAAGGTCTCAGTGATTCAATGTCAATGTTATCTCGCAATTTAGGGAGTTTATTGTTGGAGAATCTACAATTAATTTTTTTAATTTTAAATTACTTTATATATGTTAGATCACATTATAAGCTGCATTCTCTAGATGTCATGACCAAAAACTCAAAATTTTGGACCCACCTCTGTGTCTTGTCCACATGCGGGAAGCATGTTGATGACCTAAAATAAAACAATAAAGGATCCCTGTTACACAATTCAATGATGTCCTTTTCGGAGAGATGCATGTTTTATTCTTCTGAAATTGTTAGACAATTTTAGGAAAATTATTGGTTAGGCTGATCAAGTTGGAATTTTATTCTATGAAAATTTGAGAAAACTAAAATTACCACTTAGAGTATTCATTCATGTCTATTCGATCATTTGTTCATGTCTCCTATTTTTGGTCAATAATTTACCTGCTATTGAAGTGCAGGTCATTTGATGGAAAAATTTGAATCAAAGAATTTGTTGCACAGAGCTTTCAGTGTATTTCTTTTCAACGTAATGAAACATCTTCTTTGTATTTTTATTTTATTGTGCTTTTAACCTATTTCTCCAAGCTTTTGGTAAGCCAAAAGGGCTTATTTTAGAAAGTTGGGGTGTTTTGGGCAAAAAATATTGTTCAAAATAAGTAGATTTTGGAAGCATGGTCAAATAGGTTATGTGACTATTCAATGGTTATTATCTTTAGTTATAATCTCATAGTTACTATATTAACGGTATATATCGCAAAAGCATGAATGTATATTGAGCAGAAACATATAAATCCTAGATGATTCCTTCATAGTTATTGCAGTCGATTACCTTTTGTTTATCGTTGCGATGTCAGTGTTCAGCCGAACCCGGACGAAGTTGCTGATATAAATAGTGAACCAAGAGAAACTAAAAGAGCTTATGAGGAAAGCATATGGTAGTGAAGAATTTTGAAGCTATTTCCTTGGTTCTGTAACACCATGGAATCAAGAATGATAGGAAAGGGGCCAAGCAGGAAGTCACCAGCCCAAAACTGGGCCATGGGACCCTCCACAGAGCCCTTGACTGGCCGTGAAGGAACCACGACTTGTTATGGGGCTCTTGAAGAGCTTCGAGAACCTGACCAAGATGCGTTCCCCTTCCATGAACCCTTAGACGGCCCGTGATGAGCATTACAGACAGTTAAGGTGGTCCTGAAGAGGATAAGGGCCAAAGGGATTCTCCCCTAGTCAGTGGTCAAGGACCACGACTGCCATGACGGCTCATGGGGTCCTTGACTGGCTATTAAGACCACCGTGGTGGTGGTCGCGTCAGCTTTAAGTCAGGGTCTTTTTCTAATTATTCTATCCTAATACTATGTCGTTTTACCCTTACATAGAAGTCATATATAAGTGTTTTTAACCCCAAATTTTCTCAATTAAAATCATTCTCTCAATTTCTTAAAAGTAGAACAAGTTGTCCTCTCCAAAATATTTCTCTCTCTAGAAAGCTTGAAGAATGAGTCAATATAGGGTTTCAAGTCAAGTGCCCAATTCCACAATTGAAGGCAAGCTCTTGGCATTGAGAGATGATAGTTTTTATCCATGGAGCCCTTTCCTCCATGGAGTTCCCAAATTCTCAAATTTACATAGTTAGAAATCCCCAATTGAGTTAGGGTTTTCTTCCATGTCATGGGCTCCTTCAAGAATTGACTTATTTGATTGGATTATGAAATAATATGCATGAATTGAGTTATTTTCCCTGATTTTAAGATGAATCCCCTTAAACCCAATGCTTCATACCCATGTTTTTTGGGTATTGATGACTGAAAGTGAATTTTAAACTATGAAAAATGATTTATGGAATTATGCATGTTCTTATGAAATTGATGAAATATGATATAAATGGCTTTGAGAATGAAGCACCTATGTTGTTGTTGTTGTTAAATGTTGTGAAATGATTTCTCACATAACTTCCTCATGCATGAATGTGAAAGGTTTTCTCACATAAATGATTCTAAGGTGGAAAGGTCTTCTCACCTAAAATGAATCAAAGTTAAAGAGCTATTCTAAGAATGAGGCGAGCGGCTATTACAGCTCTAATGAAAGACAAGAGGCGATTACCCATGTCACATAATGTAAGGACAAGAGGCGATTACCCATGTCACATCATGTAAAGACAAGAGGCGATTACCCAAGTCCTTTAAAGAAATGATGAATAAGAATAAGAGATATTCCGTGGGAGTTATGCTTAGAAATGATTAACGTTTCAAGCACACCTCATCCAATTCTAGGTGCAAAACGATCATTAAGCAGTATAAAACCCAACGAAGAGTTGGGGTCGAACCCACATGAAGCGGTACTTGTTCAAATTAAAGTATGAACTACAAATGTGGTCTAAATAGCTATAGGAATATAGATTAACGAAAAAGACATATAAACAAGTCTAAGGGGTGACAATGAATGTCAGCTACAATGCAATCAAACAATAGAAAATAACAATATAGAGAGGAATTCTCGGGATGTGATCGATTATATACAATTTTTGCTATATGGGTAATTGAAACTACTAATAAATAGCTAAATGTTAGTGGGTAAGCTAGACTATGAGTGAAATAGCTTTCTCTCGAACAACAATCCTCAATCAACTGATTTCTTTCGAACATCAACAAGCATAGTAATTAAGAACAACCCACGCCTTAATTCCACTACACTCTCGAGCTAGACGGGTAGGATTGGGTTTAGGATTCACTCTCTCGAGCGGAACCCATATCACCCAATACCTACAAATCATTAATCAAAAGCCTTGGTTCCAAAACCTCTCTCTTAAGCAAGCTAAGAACAGAAAATTAGAACTGCATTTGCAACTACAATTCATAAATTAAGACTCAGCTAATGATTAAATACACTTCAATATAGCATTAAATTAGAAATTAACAATACCCATAAGTTAATTCAACCTATAATCACGTAATCACAGCCCATGAATTGGGGTTTTAGCCACACATCATAAGAATAGGGAAACGATTACCAAATACATTAAACATGATTTGGGTAAATGCTCCCAAGTCTTTACAACGGTCCAAATTGATGAAATTTAAAAAACCACTTGCAAAATCTCAAAATTGAGTCTCAAAAAGCTTTGAAATTTATAATAGAACTCTCCTGCTCAAAAGAACACTCTCCTCAATAACCGTTAGATGCTCCATTTTCAATTCAAAATTCAATTTATAGTCGCCCAAAATTTGGCCTGAAAGGCCATTAGGCGTGATAAGTTGGGCTCAGCGAGTGGTTCGACGATCCTCCGTTAACTTTCATCCATCACCATTACGCATTGGTTCTCAGCATCCCTAAGTTCTGTAACTTTGGGTGATCCATCTTGTCATCACGGAACCTATTGGCGATTCACCGACTGCCTATTTCTGTCACCAACTTGGTTTCTTCCCTCAGGGCTGGCACACTGGAACTTAAGGCGGGCTAAAGAGCCACTCGGCGAATTGCCAGGTGGTCTTCGCGATCACCAGGATCGCCTTTCTTCACTTCTTCAGTTTGTTATACTCCTTTTTGCCCGTTAGTGTCCTTACCTTGCTCCTTTGCTCACATACCTAAAAATCAAGGCTTTAACATCAGTTTATAGCATAAATTAAGCATTTGAGGACACTAAAAATATCAAAACAAATGAGCCCAAATCTTGGACTCATCAACACCCCAAACTAAATTTTTGCTTGTCCTCAAGTAAAACTCAAAATCAGCAGTTCAATAAGGATGTCTCAAGTAGTGCTGCACAAGACTCAACATGAACGCACACAAAAAGTTCAAACTACACATACAATGCTTAATTGTGCACTCAAAGATTTAAATTGTGACTCACCATTATAAAAGATTCTCAAATTCACAATACTTGCTTCAAATGCAAGTTCTAGCTCAACAATGGTAATCAAATGCCCTCACAATAAGGATGATCCACAATGACACAAAATTCTTCAACAATTTAAAGTCTTGGATTCACATACAACGCTCACACTCAAAAAGAAGAACACATGCATGACTTCACCCAAAGGCTTGTCCTTATTTTCCAATCAACATTTGTTTCAGCTTATTAAAGATCACAAAGGTGTTTTCCAGGCTTGTAATGGGGCTGAGTGCAACGGTATGGTCATTTAGGCTTAGTGGCTTCTTTCTTCATGAAGTATGTCCTGAAAATCATTCTTAGTCCTTCTTTTTCTCATTCATACATGCTTAAACTCCACCCCATTATTCAACTAGACATAAATCACCGCATACCCCATTTATCACAATGCTCACACACTTTATTTCACAATTCTTGCTATTTTTCAGTCTTTCTGGTTTCTTTTTTCTTTTCTTTTTCTTTTTCTTCTTATTTTGTCATAGAGGGGTTCCATCTATTTCAAAACAGTCAAATAGAGGGGGAATTTTTCACACTTCCTGATTCTCCTTCTTTTTCACCACACCCCCAACTTAGGCTTTTGGCCTTAGTGGGCTATTCAAACACACCAAGACTTCATGAAGGTTATAGGTGATGGGATAAAAAGATCAAAGTTGTTCAAATTTCTTCCAAGAAAAGGATAGGCTCAATGGGTGCCAAAACAAGATTCACACTTCTCACAAAGGTGTCCACAAAAGAGGTATATTGTCAAATTTGGCTCACTCTTCAAAATTCTTGCGTAAGATCATTTCAATTGTTCACTTCACTCAATCAATCGGACTAGCGGGGCAAGTTCTAGGTGTCATCAAATGCAATGCTCAAGACGGCCTCACCGCACAAGGCATTGGTACCAATATCAAACAAGACTCTACACTCTCTAGCTACCGTGCAATGTTCATCACAAGAGACTCATTCGACAACCCGCTAGTCACAACGAGATGCTAAAAGTTCACATATTGCCTATGTAACTTAGTTTGCCTCATCATAGCCGCACATTCATTTCGTTCAATTGAGAGCATTATTCAAGTCATCGGTATTGATCACAACCGACTCTCAAATTTGCACAAGAACAACCACATTCATATACACAAGAGGTGGCAACAATTTTTAAAATTTGGTTCAAAACCATTTTCAATTCAAAATAATGGGCTACAAGCTATAATATTCGCAAGATCAAGATAACAACAAGATATATATATATATATATATACCAATTAAGCCCAATATTCATAAAACATATCATCAACACAAGATCAATATCACAAGAGGTGGGTATGGAAATACCTCACCCCACCCAATAAAAATAAGCAGTTGTCCTCAAATGAAACTAAGTCAAAAACATAGTGTAAAAAGTAACATAGAGGGACGGGAAAAGTCATCTTTCCAGGCTAAGCCTAGGGTGAAGGCTACATCTCAGTCACTCCATCTGTCTGGGCATTAGTGCCCGGTTGTTCATCAATCTTAGCTCCACTAAAGCCTGCCATCGAAGTATCCCTCAGGGATGCCTGTCTAGCTGTCTCGAACATGGAAACCCTCTAAGTTAGCTAAGTCACCAAGCTACTCGTCATCTGTCTCGACGTCAAACTCAACAACAACAACAGTAGCCCTAATCTCATCTTTAGTAGTATCCGCAGGCCTCTCAGAACAAGCTAGATCATATACACTTAGGTCATATGGGTTATCAACTATACCGAATAGAGAAGTAAATTCTATGGACTTCATATGGTCCACATCCTTCCTCAGCTCAAGAACATCGGCTTTCAATGTCGTCATCGCATCGGTAGCACCCTACCCTTTCTCACAAACCTCTACTCTCACAGTGAGCGCATCAATGGAAGCCCTAAGAAGTATCAATGTAGCCGTAATATCTCTCTCCATAATCTTGGAAACCTCAACCTCTCACCTGGAGGCACGTACCTCTAACCGAGAGGCACACACATCAACAGAGTAGGCTAGGTACCCCATCTTGAGAAGAATGGCCTGAGTGATTAAAGGTCGGGAGGCAGACATAACAACAACAAATCTATGGGGCGGAGGAGAAGCAGAAGAGCTAGGAGTGTCGAAAGGAGCGGAGCTACAAGTACCTTAAGGCATTGAGGCCGGAGTAGGCAAGACTGCCTTTCCAACCTCATCCCGTGTGTAATCGGCCTCTATGCCCCCGATGTCAGTCGAAGATGTGGGTGTAACCTTGACATTACTCTTTTCATCATGAGGAACTTCGGCCCGATGACAAAACTTCGTGATCGATACCAAAAGAAAAGGGACGTCTGACGCTGCTTGGCCCTTATGGACGTCTCCTACTCGATGATCAACCCCAAATTTAGCTGCATCCTGGCTATGATAGACCCAAGGTAGGCCATCTTTGTATGGTAGCGAATGGACTCATTCTGTGATGACCTGATTGTGCTGCTGATGAATCCAAACCAATACCGATCTGCTATGTTTAGGTCCTTCTTCTCTATCATTGCTTTAGCCTTAATCTACCTTGGGGTGGTGTCAGAAATGAGGGGTGCCAGTCAACCCTTTAGGTCATACAGAGTTTGTGTCTGAATTATGCTCTGGTAGGCATGAATAAACCATGTAGTCTTCTTAAACACAACATTTACATCATCAGTGTTGCATCTAACTCTCTTCCCTCGGACCCTCACAACTCTACCGGCTGAAAGGCACTAGCCTTCTTCTTCCACTGAGGCACAAGGTCACTGTAGGAAGCATAGAACTTTGACCCATGTAGGAATATATGGGCCAAGGGTCTTGTGAAGACCTCGAATCTATGGTACTTGAGGGTATCCCACACATTTGGATGCCTATCAAATACTCCATATGTGGACAATCTCTTCTCCTCTAAGATGGTCCTCGATCCCTCGGCCTTTGACAAGGTGAGTGACCGGGTAGGAGGACCCTGAACTGGTAGCGCTGGAACCACCATCTGTGATAGAGGAAGCACTGGACCTGAAGCTGGAAGGGTTGACTCCGAAATCCTAGACGGATTATAACGAGCTTTAGAGCAAAGCTCAGCTCTTTAGGCATGCAATAGTAGGTCATCCTCAGGCTCAGAGAATGAAGCCTAAGAATCATAAGACTCTCCCTCATTGGAGTTGGGCTCCAGTATCTCAGCGATAGGCATTTTTCCCTTTCCCTTGCCTCCCTTCGGAGGTAATTTCTTGCCCTTAGCCTTGGAAGTAGTTGCTTCCTCATTGATGATAGCTCTACGTGCCCGCTTTCGGGGCAACATGCCACTATCATTCAAATTAGTTCTAGTCATATCTTCAAACCAATAGAGAAAAATTGCAGAAAAATATTGCAGAAGGACTCGTCGAACCATTCGGCGAGTTGCCAAGTTGCTTTGGCGAGCTAGATCGGGCTCGTCGAAACCAACATACAATTTTATAAAATTCAGGACAGGTCAGCAATGTTCAGGGCCATTTGGCGAATCGTCGAAAGTTACAGTGTATTTTAGGGGTTATGGGCACAAAAGGGTAATCAAAAAGGCATTTCGGTGAGCTCAGGCATCTCGCCGAAAGTTAAAGAATAACTCAACCAATTTGTATAAATTAAAGGCGATTTGTGGGGGACAATTCGTGAATCGTCGAACCACTTAGCGAGCTCGACTTAGCTCGCTAAATGGCCTAACATGCCAGATTTTAAACATAATCTTCAAAATCAAGCCCGCAGCCCCGAAACAAAATTAAGCACATACACCAAAAAATTAAGGATAGACCCATACTACCCATTACTTTGGGGTACTCAGACTTCCCTCGATTTGGCCAAAATTGGCCATTTGCCAACTTTTGCCCTTAAAAATGATGTGAAACACTCCATCATTGGGAAAATTACGTCATTTAGCATAACTCAGGGTTAAAACTTAACCCCACTAGACCCAACACATTAACACTGCAACACAATAATTTAGACTCGACCAGTTACAAGCAATAACACGAGAATCGATCAATTGAAGGCAATCAGGCCCTTATTTAGAGAAATTATGAGCAATCCAACACCTACACACCATTAAAACATGCTACCCAACAACAATCAACATCAATTTACCTATTGCATTCAATTTCAACCATACAATTAAAGTACGGGGTTCAGAAAACCAACCTTAATGCCAAATTTAAGAGTTGTATAGCTAGGCGGCAAAGTTCCACAATTCCGAGCAAGGATTTCACAAAATGAGTAGGTAAAAACAAGAAAATAGGCAAGATCTAAAGTGGGGGTGAGAGTATGGGGTAGAAAATGGGAGAAATTGAAGGATTTTGAAATTTTAAACCGTTTAGCCTTTAAAACCTTTCAGTTCGTGCTCCATTCGGCGGAGTAAGTCATGCTCTCCGAATCACTCGGCGTTACGCCCAGTGGTATTTTAACTTGGCGAGTTTTATAGGACTCCCAAAAATTTGGGGGTCAAACAGTGGACAAAATCGGGCTCACTGACCTATTCGACGAGTCGCCGATTGAGCATATAGCCCACTGAATTTATAGAGTTCCCCTTCAAGCTTGGTGGTTCATACTGCGGTCTATCTCGGGGATCGTCAACCTATTCTGTGCGTTGCTGACTGGACTTTAGCTCACCAAACTACCTATTTTCCAACACTTTTTACTTTTCAACCTGCACAATCAACACTCATTATTCAAAATCTAAAACTAGAGCATCAAAAAGTTTTGTTGCCTCCTAAGAAGCCCCTTAGTTAAAGTAATAGCACAGCGCAAATACCAGTTTACAAATCATTCTTCAGGTTTGCCAAGGTATCACTTGGCAGGCCCCTTTTTGGCCTTGGGTTCAAAAGAGAAGAAATCAGACCTATTTGGGACTCCAACTGCTTGATTAACATATAATAGGAAGTGACCATCTGATTAAGTGTAGAGTCATCCTCCTTTATCTCCTTCAACACTTTTATCCAAACCTTCAACTTTGTTGAGAATACGTGAGAGCATGTCTTCAGTATGAACATTTTCAGACTCTATGGGCTTTTGACGCTCATGGGGTGGGACATACCTTTCCTTGTAGCCCTCTCTTTCCTTCCAAGTGGCGTTACGATCACACCATTCTCTGTCACGGTCTCTCCATCCCTCATCTCTATTCCAACACGGGTTTCCACCAGGCCTATGATAGTTTGCTCGATATCCTCCTTCTTGATTATCTAGGAAGTTCACTTTCTCATTGTAAAGCTCTTCAAAATAATTTTTTTCGGGGTTAACTACACCAACACCAACAACATTAACATTCTTTGCACCATTACCCATCACATTTTTCGCCAAGATATCCAACTGGGTCATCATTTTGGCCATGCTTTGGTCCCTCTCTTTATCCTTTTTGATATGCTCTTTTGTCAATCTAAAAGTGAGAGGAGACACTTGGTCCTCCTGACTATAAAATGCTCTATTTATCGAGAGTGTTTGAGAGAGTGGTTATGGAATGTCGTACCACTATGCTTATCAATGATATGGACATTTCTCCTCTCATGGTTTATGCTAAAAAATTAAAGATGAGAAACTTAACAAAGGGTCTAGGGAGGCAAAGAGGGATAAGACTGGTGATTGTAACTTCCCATACTCAAGGTCCAGTAGACATGGTTGTCTAAGTTTCGACAAAGGTTTTCTAGCAAAGGATCATCCAATGCTCCGCCTATGTTAAACAAAGATAGGATGTCTAACCTTAAGCCTCAGGAAGGAAACGGTAGTGGATCTTCATTGCCTACTTGTGCTATGTTTGGAAATGGTAGTGGATCTTCATTCCGCTCCGGTGTTGACCTTACCAAAAGGTTCTGATGGTTTTGTGGTGTATTGTGATGCCTCTAGAGTTGGGTTGGGATGTGTGCTTATACAAAATGGTAAGGTGATTTGCTTCAAGGCAACTTAAAGTCGATGAGAAGAATTATCCTACCCATGATCTTGAGTTAGCGGCGGTTGTGTTTGCCTTAAAGATATGGAGGCATTACTCGTATGGGGTCCATGTGGATATTTTCACCAATCACAAGAGTCTACAATATGTGTTTAGTCAAAAGGACTTGAATCTTCATTAGAGGAGGTGGTTATAATTAGTGAAGGATTATGTTATGAGTGTCCTTTACCACCCCGACAAACCTAATGTGGTAGCAGATGCTCTAAGTAGCTTGTCGATGTGTAGTGTGGCTCATGTAAATGATGAAAAGAAAGAGTTGGTTTGTTATGTGCATAGGTTGGCCCAACTAGGTGTTCAACTAGTGTATTCCACCAAGGGTGGTGTCATGGTCCATAATGGTTTCGAATCATCCTTTGTGATGGATGTGCAGTCTAAGCTATGTCTTGATCCTATCTTGGTTGAGTTGAAAGATGCAGTAATCAAAAAGTCCGTTGAGGCTTTCTCCGAAGGGGGAGATGGGGTATTAAGGTATCAAGATAGGTTATGTGTTCTAAATTTTGAAGGCTTGAGAGAGCAAATTATAGAAGAAGCCCATAGTTCTAGGTATTCTATTCACCCGAGAGTCACCAAGATGTACCGTGACCTACGAGAAGTCTATTACTGGAATGGGATGAAAAATGACATCACGGAATTTGTGGCCAAATGTCTTAATTGTCAACAAGTTAAGTGTGAGTACCAAAGGCTAGAAGGCTTTTTAAAAGATATTGCTATTCCTACTTGGAAGTGGGAAGATGTGAACATGGATTTTATTATAGGCTTGCTAGGTACTAGGTGGTAACATGACTCGATATGGGTAATAGTGGACTAGATGACTAAGTCCGCTCATTTCATTCCCATCAAGGTGTCCTACTCGACTGAAGAGTATGCTAAATTGTATGTGAGGGAGATAGTGAGGTTATATAGGTTTCCTTTGTCTATCATTTCGGATCGATTCCCTAATTTACTTCAGAATTTTGGAAGTCTTTCCAAAAGGGGCTAGGTACCAAGGTGAAGCTTAGTACAACTTTCACCTCAAACGGATGGTTAAGCAAAATGCACCATTCAGACCTTAGAGGACATATTGAGGGCATGCGTGATAGATTTTAAGGGCAATTAGGATGACTATATGCCATTAGTTAAGTTTGCTTATAATAACAGTTATCATTCGTGTATCGATATGGCTCCCTTTGAGGCTCTCTATGGTAGGAGATGTAGGTCTCCCATAGGGTGGCTTGAAGTAGGGGAAGTTCCTTTCCTAGGCCCAAAATTGGTGCATGAGGCGATTGAAAAGATTCGGGTTATTATAGAGAGGTTGACAATGGCCCAAAGTCAGCAAAAGTCCTATGCCGATGTTAGAAGGAGAAATCTAAAATTCGATGTCCATGATTGGTTTTATTTGAAAATCTCACCCATGAAGGGTGTCATGAGGTTTGGAAATAAGGGGAAACATAGTCCTCGATTTGTGGGTCGTTATGAGACTTTGAGGCGTGTTGGCAAGGTTGCATATGAGTTAGGTTTGCCAAATGAGTTGGTGTTGGTTCATCCGGTGTTCCATGTTTCAATGTTGAATAAATGTATTGGGGATCCATCAACCATAGTTCCCTTAGAGGGTTTAGACATTAAGGAGAACATTGCTTATGAAGAGGTACCAGTTGAAATTCTAGACCGGCAAGTCAAGAGGTTGAGAAATAAGAAAGTTGCCTCTGTGAAGGTATTGTGGAGAAATCACTTAGTGGAAGGTTCTACTTGGGAGGCCGAAGCCAATATGAAGTCCCGATATCCTCATCTCTTTCCTTCTACTCTTATTCAAGCTTGAGGTAAGTAGTTAATCTTGAGTTTTCTTGTTTATGAGTCATGTGTTATTATGTGTTTCCATGATTTCCTTATGTTCTGCATGTTCTTGAGAAATACATGTTTAGTAAGAAATGAGTTTTCATGATTTATGTTCCTCATGTTGTTGTGCATCGAGTATGAGTTGCCTATTTGACTTCATGAGATGAGTTAATGAACATGCTTTATATGAATATGCTTTTCTTGGGTAGATGGCCTAATGGCTTCATGAGATTGTCTTGAGCATGCTTTTAGTTGGAGAAGGTAGTTCCTCCTATGAATATAAGAAATGTTGAAATTTCATGCATTATGGGTTGTTAGATGTAGTTCCTACTTCCTTGTGATGCATTAATTATGTTTCAGATTGTGTTGAGGTTTCCTCCTTTGAATTGTGCATTATTTTGATGTTTCATACATGATAAGCTCCTATTCTTGAGTCTTTATATCCGTAAGATGTCTAGATCATCATTCGAGGATGAATGTTCCCAAGGTTGAGATATTATAACACCCCAGAAACTAGTAGGCTAAACTAGAGCTTAACATAAGGGTTAGAGTTTTAAATGCAACTCCCCATACTTAAAAATAAAGGGTTTCATGTTAGAACATCAAGGTACGACCTGCAAGGACCAACCATGGGTCCTTGAGGAGGACCCCTAGAAATTACCTGGCAGTGACCAATTGAGGGGACCCATGCCTCATGGGTGAGGGGTCATAGGTCAAGCCTTGAAAACCAGGTCTCTGAACCCCGACCCACGCTTCACCAGCACGAGCCGTGGGTCCAACCACGGTGCATCAGTGAGGGTCTCATGGGTGGGGCCAAATTCTCTGACCACAACCCACGCATAACCAGGACAGGCCGTGGTTCCATACACGACCCGTAGGTCAGGGGTCTGTGGTTTTGGCCTGGAACTGATTTTAGCAGTTAAGTTTAGGGGCACTTTGAGGTTTTTCGACTTTAATTAATAAGTGAGGTCTTTTTAGGCTAAATTATATCACCTATATAAGGATTTTATATCACCAAACTAAGTCAATTACCTCATTATTTCTAAAACCGAAAACTAGTCCCAAAACTTCATCCTCTCCAAAGAAAATTCTCTCTCTAGAAACTTCAAGGAAGAAGAAAAAGGAAGTTGGATCTAGGGTTCAAGGAGCAAGGTTTTATTCTCAAATTCATTGGATTTCATTGCTAAGGTATGGTAGCTCTTCATCCATAGATAGCCTTTATCCATGGAGCCCCTTCAAAACACCAATTTCAAAGATAGAAATCCCCAAAAGTAGGGTTTGATTCCAAAACCATGGGTTCCTTTGAAAAATGATTATAATGCTTGAATTACTTTATATTATGATTGAATTGATAATTTATAATGATTTTTATGTTGAAGTCCCAAAGAACCCATGAAATCCCCATATTTCACAATATGATCTTGTGATGTGGATTTGTGGATGAAAGAAAGATATTCTGAGATTATGCTTGTAGTAATTGAGTTACTTGAATTATGTTAATATCCGTGTATAATGTAGTTAATTCTAGATGTGTTGATGCAATATGAGCTTTGATCATTGAAAGACAAATTATGATATTATGCATGATTTATCTAGTTTATTATATGCTTTAAGAACACTTTCAGAATAAAGTGAATATGATCAAAGCTCATATTGCATCAACACATCTAGAATTAACTACATTATACACGGATATTAACATAATTCAAGTAACTCAATTACTACAAGCATAATCTCTTAATATCTTTTCATCCACATCACCACACAGATCATTCATATTATGATGGGGATATGATTCTTCATTCTTTCTTTCATCATAAAAAATAAATATCAAATCATTATATCAATATAAATATATTAATATAATTTAATTCATTCATTTTTTTTTTTTTTCAATTGAATCTTTGGTTTTAAATCTTTTTTTTTTTTTTTTGAAAATTTGAATGAAATGAATGTGTGGAAAAATGTAAAATCTATGATGAAGAGCTACCATACTTTGCAATGAAATCCAAATGATTTGAAGAATAATGAAACCTGAATAAAACCCTCTTTCTTGACCCTTTTTTTCTTTTCCTTTTTTTTAGAGAGAGAGAGTTTTTTGGAGACTGATTTTTTTTAGAAATATGGTTTTAATTTAAGTTTTATGATAAAATGATAAATATAGGTGATATAAAAAATTAAATAAATAATATAAAAATTATAAAAAAAAAAAAAAAATCAAAAATAAAAAAAAAAAAAAAAAAAAAAATCAAAAAAAAACCAAAAAAAAAAACCTAAAAAAAAACAAAGCACTTGTATGATCTAGTTGTTATGTTGTAAAAGGTTATTCTCATATACACACTTATGCATGAATATGATATGATGTGAAAGGTTTTCTCACAATATGATGATTCTAAGGTTGAAAGGCATTCTCACCTATTGAATCTATATGTAGACAGGGACGGTGAAAGGTTATTCTCACGCATGATCTAATGAGCTATCTGATTAATTATGTTTGATTGAGTGTCAAAACATTCTTACATGAATATGAAGTTAAGTCAAGACTTAATACTAACTCTGTGGGAAGTAATGCTTAGCACCGAGTGGTTATTGTATATGAGATGGAAGCGTTTATGCTAGTTGAGTCCGACTTTCCAAATGGGTTCCTTTTACTCTAGTTGAGTCCGAGTTCCCAAAGTATGTCTCATGAGATGGAAACCTTCTACGTTAGTTGACTCTGGGTTTCTAGTTGCAATCTCCTTATCCCATAAACTATGTGCCATCATAGGTATTTAGCTAGTTGATCCACCTACAGTAAAAGTACAGTTCTACCTTAGGCAAGTGGGACAATCCCTTCTCGGTGCGGGGTAGACACCGGATTCCATGCTAGCTCACATGGTCTATGTCGGTTAAGGCTAAATCCCACTATGACAACAATATGAACAAGAACATGAAATATGAACTATGGTTACTCAAGAGGCTTTACTTAGTATGAGTGAGATTTATGGGGTCTTATTCATGCATTGCACAAGTATGCTTTGAGGGTATTTATGATATGGAAAAGGGACGGATTTACCCCCGAACTTTAATAAATGGTACGTATATGCCCTTCGTTACACTTTCCGTCCACATAAGCCCCTGCCGTCCAATTATAGGTACACATATACCCCTCTCACTAATGGACCCCTAATTTCTTACACGTGTCTTAATCCTATTGAACTACCCGTTTGACCCTTTTTTTAACCCATACCCCAACTATCCGCCCCATAACCCAATACCCATCTAATTTCCTCTAAAAGGAATCCTAATTAAAACACCCAAATTAACACACCGAAATCCGTCCCTTTTCCCTAGTTAGAGGTCCCCACGGATCTCACACACCAAAACCCCAGTTGTCACCGAAATCTGCTTCCATTACTGGTGGTTATGCCAAGGCCAGACTATCATTACTTGGTCTACGAATATATGAAAAATGGGAGTTTACAGGATATCCTGCAGCAAGTCACAGAAGGCACAAGTGAATTAGATTAGTTGGGACGACACAGAATTGTAGCTGGGATAGTTGCTGCTCTTGAGTATCTCCATATAAACCATACTCAGCGCATAATTTACAGAGATCTAAGGCCAGCAAATATCCTACTTGATGATGACATGGAAGCTTGAATAGCTGATTTTGGCCTTGCAAAGGCAGTACCAGATGCTCATACATATATTACGACTTCAAATGTTGCAGGGACTATGGGATATATTGCACCAAAATATCATCAGACACTGAAGTTTATAGACAAGTGTGATATATACAGCTTTGGTGTGGTGCTAGCTGTGTTGGTTATTGAAAAGGCTCCATCGGATGAATTTTTCCAACATACTTCTAAGATGAGTTTAGTTAAATGGCTGAGAAATGTAATGACTTCTGATGATCCTAAAATAGCAATTTATCCTAAGCTGATAGGAAATGGATATGAGGAACGGATTTTGGTGTGTTAATTTGGATGTTTTAATTAGGATTCCTTTTAGAGGAAATTGGATGGGTATTGGGTTATGGGGCGGATAGTTGGGTTATAGGGTAAAAAAAAAAGGTCAAATGGGTAGTTCAATAGGATTAAGACACGTGTAAGAAGTTAGGGGTCCGTTAGTGAGAAGGGTATATGTGTACCTATAATTGGACGGCAGGGGCTTATGTGGACGAAAAGTATAACGGAGGGCATATATGTACCATTTATTAAAGTTTAGGGGTAAATATGTCCCTTTGCCATTTATGATATGTTCCTCTTATGTTATGATGCTCTAAGTAATGAATATGCTTATGACTTATGCTTTTCCACTATCTTCATGATGATGTTCAAACTTAGTAAATTGCATGCATTCAACTAAAATGTCCCTTTTAGCATGTTTTCAATATTTTTATACGTGGCTATCATACTTAGGGCATTTTTGTACTAACACCTACTTTTCCTACATTTTCCCAAGTGTAGGGTCCAGTTCTCAAGGTGTTCATCATTGTGGCTAAAAGCTTGGATTTGCTTATTCTCCTAGCTTGTTGGTGAGTCCTCAAGATTCGAGGACGGATTTTATTTCTTTGTAGTTCCTTTTTTGTATTCTTTTCAGATTATGTTGTATGGGTTGTTTCCCTTTTTCTCATTCCAATATTGTAATAGATGATATGTTGAGACTTAGAGTCTAGACTTCCACTTTTCTTTAAATGAAAATTTTAGACTTGGAATGCATTTTTACTCTTATGACTTATGTTATGATATGCTAAGTGGCTTACATGGATCCTTTGGGGTTCTATGTGCCTTGTTACATCTAGGGGGTACCCTGGGTCATGACAGGAAAGAAGCATTATGGTAGATGTCTTACGAGTTCTAATGCTTGCTTTGGTTGTGGTAAGATGGACCACAAGATAAGGGATTTCCCTCACTTTCTAACAATGAAGAGGCAATCATCGACGGGCTACACCTAATCCTTCATCCGATCCTATTGGGAGTCAAAAGCAAAAAAAATTTTATGGACTTCAAACTCGTCAAGAGTAAGAGGGTTCGCCCAATGTGGTTACAGGTATGTTGAAAGTCTTCCAACTTGATGTTTTTGCTTTAGTTGAAACCAGTGCTACCTTGTCTATTGTAATGACATATGTGGCTATGAGGTTTGATATTCTTCTGGATGTGCTGTTAGATCCTTTTTTTTCTCTACTCTTGTTGGTGATTCTGTTGTGGCTAAGAGGGTCTATAGAAAGTGTCCGGTCTCCTTGTCCCATTGAGTCACTCATATTGACCTTGTAAAGCTTGGTATGATAAATTTTGATGTTATCCTTTGTATGGACTGGCTGCATGAATCTTATGCTTTTATTGATTATATAACCTGTGTAGTCAGGTTTCAGTTTCCGAATAAACACATCCAAAAGTGGAAAGGGGGAAATTCTATGCCTAATAGTCAGTTTATCTCTTGTCTTAAAGCTAGAAAGATAATTTTGAATGGTTGCATTTACCTTCTAGTTAGGGTGAGGGATATAGATTTCGAGACCCCTACTCTTGAGTCGGTCCCTTTTGTAAATGAGTTTCTGAAAGTGTTTCCTAATGATTTACCCAATATTCCTCCTGAGAGAGAAATAGACATCGACATTGACCTTCTCCCTGATACACTACTTATCTCTATTCCTCCTTATCGAATGGCTTCGATAGAAATTATGGAATTAAAGGAACAATTGAATGATTTGTTGGATAAGGGTTTAATCCAACCAAGTATCTCTCAATCGAGTGCTCCAGTTTTGTTTGGTAGAAAGAAATATAGTTCGCTCAATATGTGTATTGACCACCTGCAATTGAATAAGGTTACCACTAAGATTAAGTATCCTCTTCCAAGGCTAGATTATTTGCTTGACCAACTTCAAAGAGCAAGTTACTTCTCTAAGATTGACCTCTAGTCGGGTTATCACCAATTGAGAGTGAAGGAAGATGATATTCTGAAGATGAATTTTCGAACTTGATATGGTCATTATGAGTTTTTGGTAAGGTCATTTGGTTTGACTAATGCTCTTGCAACATTTATAGAATAGATGAATATGGTGTTTAGATGATTCATTGATCTGTTTGGGATTTTATTCATTGATGACATATTGATCTATTCAAGAAGTGAAGATGAGCATACCGATCATTTGAGGATTATGTTACAAGTTCTCAAGGACCAACAACTCTTTGCAAAGTTTAGTAAATGTGAGTTTTGGTTTAGGTCCGTGGATTTTCTTGGTCATATTATTTTCGATAAGGGTATTGAGGTAGATCTCAAGAACATGGATGCAGTCAAGAGTTGTCCTAGACCTCTAACCCCTTCAGATATTAGAAGTTTCTTGGGTTTAGCTGGTTATTATAGAAGTCTTGTTGAAAGGTTTTCTTAGATTGCTTCTCCATCGATGACATTAACTCAAAAGAAGGTTAAGTTCATATGGTCTGAAGCATGTGAAAAGAGTTTTCAAAAATTGAATGATAGACTTACTTCTACTCCGGTGTTGACTTTAATGGAAGGGACTGATGGTTTTGTTGTTTATTTTTATTCCTCAAGAATCGCGTTAGAATGTGTACTTACACAAAATTAGAAAGTCATTGCCTATGGTTCAAGCTCTATGGTGGGAGAACCATTACTACAACCCTACTAAACAATACTAACAAAAAGAAAGGCATTCAAAGATGTGGAAATAGGTATAAATAATCAATTTAAAAGCAAAGTTCAACTCAGTAAGTTATAAAAGACAAACATAAACAAGTGGAAATTTAACCCCTAGAACCTGAAATTCATTGTACCAAAACTTCTAACTAAATGGTCTAAGTTAAGGGGGTTCAATCCAAAAACAACTAAACATAAAGTAAGAGTTAGAAAGATCTAAGTTTGAAAGAAATGGACTAAGATCCTAGATGAATCCATGGTATCCTAAAGGAACTTGCTTACCCTCGAACTCGACAAGTTAATGATCTCCTAGCTAATGTCTCTCAACAGTCGCTTGAAGATGCCCTAAACTCAACAAAGAAAGAGAAAGTGCAGTATCACTACACAAACAAAGGTGTAGTGGTAGGATCACGCAACTATTCCATAAAGTGAGACATACAAAACTAACTACAACATAGGAACCCACATATATACAGAAAGAACAACAAATTACCAGTTCATGTTTAATATATCATCTTCACAATATCATTCTCAAATGCAACAGTTAATGATAGTTCTCTCATGGAACCCACACTCAAAATTTTAGTGTATTGAAATGTGACACCCGATCCAATAATGTGTCAAAACGCGACACCGAATCCACTATGTAACACCTTGTATCCGAAAAAGAGATAAAACAATTTTGGGAAAAATCTGCAGGTGCCATCCACGGCTAGCCACCCACAGCTCGTGGACAAACCCACAGACCGTAGGTAGGGGTCCATGGATTGGCCATCTTGGGTCAGTTTAGGACCTCCAGACTGCACCTTGACCAACAGTCCATTGGTCAGACCACGGACTGTGGTCGAGGGTCCGTAGGTCAAGGCCCAAAAACCAAGTCCTAGAAAAGGAAGAATAGTCGATCATGACGAACCGTGAGTCGATCGACGGTCCATTGGTCATGGTCTGGGCAGTTATTTTATGGGCAATTGGATCTTTTTCGATTTTAATTAAATCAAAGTGGTGTCATTTAGCCTATGTCTAAGACACCTATACAAACATTTTTAACCCCCAAAACCCCTCATTCAAGTCATTCTCTCAAATCCCAAAAGAAAATCCTCTAAAATATTTTCACTCTAGAAGTTGGGAAAATAAGGAAGAAGTGAAAGCTAGGTCAAGATCAAGTCTACAATTTACAATCTTTTGAGGGCATTGTGATCAAGGTATGATAGCTCTTCATCCATGGACATCTTCCATCCATGGAGTCCCCTAGAATTCCCCCAATTTGATGACAAATTCTCCAATTCTAGCTAAGGTTTCTTAAATTGTTGTGGGTTATGATGATTATGAATCCAATTGAGTGGATTCTGATTGGTTATGGTAGAATTAGTATAATTACATGTTTTAGAATGAAATTACATGTACCCATACCGATTCCATGATTCTAACCTAGAATTTATATAATTGGGTTGATGTCATGATGGGAAACTTTGTGGGTTAAGATGTATCCTTGTAGGATTGATGAGTTCTGATTAGAATTGCTTGAGAATGATTCTTAGATGATGATCATCAGATCTATGGCATTGAGAGTAAAGCTTATGATAAGAATTGTTAGTAATTGATGTCATTGTTGGGGAAGGGATACTTCCTACATGAATTGCTAATTAAGAATGTATGAATGTGAAAGACTTCCTCACATGAGTGATTCTAGGTTGAAAGGTTTTCTCACCTATAATGAATCTAGACTAAAAGATTATGTAATGTATGTAGCTAGAGATGATTACGCTTGACCTCCATATGAAGGATATGAGGCAATTCCCCTACTCCTTAGAATTGAACAAGAGGTGAGTCCCCATGTTCTTCTTCTAATGATAGGCATGGAGGCAAGTACCCATGATCCCTATGAAATAATGTGGAGGTGAGTAACTGCATTATATAATGAATGATGTGGAGGCGAGTACTCGCATCATGTGATGAGGTTGTGGAGGCGAGTACCCGCAATCTAAAAGAAAGTAAGGCAAGAGGTGAATACCTATTAGCCTTTAAGCAAGGCAAGAGGCAAATACCGATTAGCCTTTATAAGCTAGGCAAAGAGGAAAATCCCCATGTCTTTAAAAGTATGTATCAATAATGCCCTCTGACGAAAAAATTATTAATGTGGATTGTTGTTAGAGATGCCTTCCATGAGGTAAGCTTGACTAGAGGCGGATGACACAAGTCTTGATTAAGGATGGGTAAGGTTGCTTGAGAAGTACTCCTTTCTTATTATGATGATTGATTTATGTGCATTGTTTATGCTTATGGTTTCTATTGACTAACCATGATGTTTATGTTATTAATTCTAGCTATCATATTTAGTACTTGATTGTACTAACACATACTTTGCCTACATTTTTATCAAATGTAGGGTCCGGCGATATCGACATGTATTCTCGTGGCTAGGATCATAGTAGCTCAAAAAAGTGAAGATTGGTGAGTTCTCATTGGATTCGAGGATGTGATCATCACTTTTTTGTTTGTCTTTCCTTTATTTTTTGGACTATTGTATGGGTTGTATCCTAAGATTGTATTCATAATGTTTAGATGGTTTGAGAAAATGTTATTAGACTACCACTTCATTTTATAAAGACTTCGATTGTATTGTAAAGTTTTAAATTTCTGCTAATTTCTATTACTATATGTTATGATATGCTAAGTGGCCTGTATGAGGCCTTTCGAGGTCTTATTCACCTTGTTACATCTAGGGGGCACCCCTGGATTGTGACACACTATGTGTGAGAACGTGACACCCGATCCAATTATGTGTCGGAACTAACACCCGATACAATCAATCACAATCACAAACACAATAAGCACCTCAACGAATGACTTACACACATGTATAGTATAATAACGCAATAGGTTCATTACATTATTCGAAGTCACAAATAGTCATTTCATTAGATTCATTTCATCATTACCTATTCACATATATACATGAATACAATGGAGCAATTTGTAGGCATAAAAAACACAGGCGGGAAATCAAACCATCACCTACCTCGAAACCAAGCATAAACACTCTTATTCTTGGTCTAAAATAGGTAATTTATGCAAAAGATTAATAATAGCGGCCTAGTTTACCCGGATTATATCCAAATACTAACCCTTGGCCAATCTCATGATCCTAACACCCAATTAAGTTCTCAGAATAAATGTACGAATAAGGGATGTAATTGATTTACCTTTAGTGCGAGAATTAGTGAAAAACTAGAAGAAACAGCCCTAGGTTACCCTTTGCTATGCAAGAATGAAGTTTGCAGAAAATAACATTTTTGGGACTTTTCCCATTTTTACTCGCAATTTGCCCGCCACAGTGGGACAATCTTGCCATAGTGCCCCCCCCCCCCATAGTGAGAATAATCCCTCTTTTATGGGTTGCATGGAGAAAGAGACTCGTGATTTGTGTTTCAAGTCCTCATTTCACAACACACCCTCAAACAATGATGTTCTAAAACTACCATTTCATTCTAAGATCAATTACGAGAGTTCAACCTATACGAATTCAATTCCATAAAGTCGTACATGCTCCTTATTATATTGGCTATTCACTCACATTATCAAATTCATAATCAAATCCCTCATCCATTACCAGATTACCCTAGACTTCACTTGACTCAGATTTCATCCAAGTCTGGCTAGGCTGGAAATTTCCAAGTTACTACTCTGAAGTTTTCTAGCCCAAATTCCTTCCTCATTGGCTTATTCATAATAACGGATAAAGGTCGGTACAAGAGATACAAATTTACCCATCACTCGTCCCTGAGTGACAAACTTGGAAACTGGGCTAACGAAAGAATAGAGTAGTACCTGAATCGTCAAATAACTACGGATACTTGTCTCGCATATCCTTCTCGGTTTCCCAAGTAGCTTCCCCAATCAGACGATCCTTCCATTTAACATTCACTAACTAAATTTCTTTCGTTCTCAACTTACGGACATCACGATCAAGGATTTCAATCGGTTCCTCTTCATTTTGAAGATCTTTGTTTAACAAAATTGAGTCCCACTTGATAATATAATCTCCATCCCCATGATACTTCTTTAACATAGACACATGGAACACTTGATGGACTCTAGATAGGCTAGGCGGTAAAGCCAACCAATAAGCCACTGCCCTATATAGTCAAGGATCTCAAATGGGCAAATGTAGAGAGGACTGAGCTTTTCGTTCTTGCCAAATCTCAACACCTCCTTTATGGATGACACTTTCAGAAGCACTGGTTAACTAGCTTGAAACATCAAGTCCCTTACTTTACGATCTGCATACTCTTTCTTTCGACTCTAAGTGGCTAAAGCTTAGCTTGGATACTTCTCGCCCTATCCTGCGCATCCTTTACCAACTCCACCCCTAAAGGTTTCACATATGAGCCTCAAACCATCCTATGGGCGATCTACATCCTCTCCCATAAAGTGCTTCGAATGATGCGATGTCAATACTGGAGTGATAGCTATTGTTGTAGGAGAATTTACATAAAGGTAGGAATTTATCCCAATGTCCTCCAAAGTCGACTATGCATGCCCTTAACATGTCTTCCAACACTTGAATTGTCCTCTGCGATAGTCCATCAGTCTGTAGATGAAAAGTTGTGCTGAAAGTGAGTTGAGTGCCAAATTCTTCATGCACCTTCGCCCAAATCACTGATGTAAATTGCGTACCATGGTATGAAATAATAGAAAGGGGCACCCTATGAAGCCTTACAATCTTCTTAACATAAGTCTTTGCCAACTTTTGGGCATTATAGTTTACATTGACTATAATGGGGTGGGCTGATTGAGTCTGTCAACCACTATCCAAATGGAGTCAAACTTTCCTAGGGTCTTGGGAAGACCAACCACAAAGTCCATAGCTATCCTTTCCCACTTCCATTAAGGAATTGACATTCTCTAAAGAAAATCGGCATGCCTTTGAGGCTTATACTTACCTGTTAACAGTTTTGGCTCTTAGCCACAAACTAAGCTATGTCTTTCTTCATATCAGGCCACCAATAAATTCACTTCAAGTCTCGATATATCTTGGTGACACCTGGATAAATAGATAACCATGAACTAGGAGATTCTGTCAACACCTTTTAAATCAAGTCATCGACTCATAGACACAAATTCTCGCTCTAAAATTGAGAACACCACATGTATCAAGAGCAACATATTGTGCCTCTCCAGACACTGTCTTCTTTCTAAGCTCATACAAACTCTCATCCTCAAACTCCCTTAGCTTTGATCTCCTCAATGAAAGCAGGTTTAACCTCAATGATGGCTAACACCCCACCTTTCTCTGAGATGCCCAACTCTATGAACCTGGACTTCATGGTCTGGATCTCCCTAGCAAAGGCTCTCATGGACACACCCAAGCAAAAAACAACTACCCATACCTTCCAAACTTAATATGTAATCCACCACATTAGTATTACCCGGATGGTATTGAATGGTGACATCATAATCATTAAGTAACTCTATCAATCTTGGTTGTCTCATGTTAAAGTCTTTCTGTGTGAACACATATTCAAGATTACGATGATTAGTGAACAATTCACACTTGACTCAATAGAGATAATGTCGCTAAATCTTGAGAGCAAACAATACTGTTGCCAACTATAAATCATTCATCGGGTCGTTCCTCTCATGAATCTGCAACTATCATGAGGTATAAGCTACTACATTCTTATCCTGCATCAACACAACACCTAGCCCGAATGTTAAGCATCACAATAAACAATGAAATCCTTACCTTCCACTAGCAATGTCAAAATAGGTGATATGGCCGGAAGAGTCTTGAGCTTTTGGAAGCTCTCTTCACATTTTTCAGACCACTCAAAAGGCACCTCCTTTTGGGTCAGTCTTGTAATATGCATGGAAATAGAGGCAAAATTATTCACAAGTCATCGATAGTAGCTGGCAAGCCCCACAAAACTCCTAACCTCAATCACATAACTAGGCCGGACCCAGTTCTGGACTCTTTCAATTTTTTTGGGGATCTACCATTAGCTCTTCTTATGAAACTACATGCCCTAAAAAGGTAACCGAGGATAACCAAAATTCACACTTAGAAAATTTTGCATACATTTTGTATTTCCCAAGGACATATAGAGCAATATGAAGATTGTCTTTATGTTCTTCATTACTCTTCGAATAGACCGAAATGTCATCAATAAGGTCAATTACAAAGGAATCCAGGAATGGTGTTAAAACACTATTCATAAAATTCATGAAGGCTGCAGGTGCATTGGTAAACCCAAACGACATTATCGAGAACTTATAGTTCCCATACAGAGTCCTGAACATTGTCTTAGGTACATCCTCGGACCTAATCTTTAAATGATGGTACCCAAACCTTGAATCATCTTTTGAGAATACTGATGCACCCTGAAATCGGTCAAAGAGATCATCCATACAAGGAAACAGGTTATTTTCTAATGGTGACCCTATTAACCTGTCAGTAGTCTATGCAAATCCATATACTTCCATCCTTCTTCTTAACAAACAAGGCACGAGCACCCCATAAGGAAGCACTAGGATGGATGAAACTCTTAGATCTAGGACTTAAGCTCTCTAAACTATAGTGAAGCCATGCGATAAGGAGAAATAGATATTTGGTAAGTGTCTGACATCAAGTCAATACAAATATCTATATCTCTATCTGGAGGCATACCCTATAAATCAGTAGGAAACACTTTCTTAAATTTAGACACTACACGAATAGACTCAATAGAGGGGAACTCTACATCGACATCCTGGATATGAGCCAAATATGCCAAACGATCCTGGCCCACTACTTTCCTAGCCCAAATGAAAGATATGATCTTAGCTGGCTTAGGCTTGTACACCCCTTCCCGCTCTAACTTTTCCTTACAAGAGATCTCTAAAGTCATAGTCTTACCATTACAATTAAGCATTATATAATAGAGGGAAAACTAAGTCATGCCTAAGATTACATCAAAGTCAGTCATATCCAAAAATAACCAAATCAGTCCAAGTCTGACAACCCTTAAACAAGAAGCACAAGAACGATAGGCATGGGTGACTACGACAGACTCTCCAATAGGGGTAGAAACATTGATGGGGCACTAAGCACATCACAAATCACATCAAATCTCAAGGTGAACTGTACTGACAAATAAGAGTAAGTAGAACCCGGATCAAACAAAATAGTAGACATCTAAGCAAATACATGAATAGTATATGTGATCACTGCATCAGATGCCTTAGCCTCATAGTTGCCCGAAAAGGCATAAAACTAAGCTTTGTTATCCTAATGGGAAACCTCTCTTCCTCACTGCACTACCCCGTCAACTACATTACCATTTCCCTGGCCTCCATGACCTCTGATTTCCTCCTCTCCAACCTTGTGGACATCCTTTGCCATAATTACCTCTACCCGCCATTACCATTGTTCTTATTTGCTGCTTCACTACTCCCCTACCTGCATTACCATTTCCGTGGCTTACAGGGCCTCTCTGATTTACTCCGCACCCACCTTCTGGACATCCTCTGCCATTATTACTTCTACCTTCCATTACAACTACTCACATCTGTTGTTGCATGGGTTCAGTCATGTGAGGGTGAGGACAATCTCTCCTAATGTGTCCTGGTTCTCCAAAATAGTAATAACAACACTTTTAGAGACGGCCTGTTGCTTGGTGTAAAAGAGACTCCCTGACCTTCCTGGGTAGAATTGTGTTATAAAATCCCGGATTAACGACCCGTAGAAGTGGGCATAGATGACTAAATTTGTCGGGCTGCAATTGTAAGCCTACCTAAAACTCTAGAGTAGGAGGCATTAAATTTACCTATATTGTTGGGCCTCTTAGCAAAAGCCTTGGTTTGCCTGTCCCGTCGAACTCACAAAGTTTATAACTTCATGAAAGCTTTAACCTGCAGAGGTCATGTGAACAGACAATACTTGTAACTCAAGATTCAATCTATTTGATGAACAAATGGATCCTCTTTTCCTCTATAGTCACTAACCACGTAGAATATTTGTAAAAGGCATGGAATATAGCCTCACAAGCAGCTACTATCATACCACTCTTCTCCGAAGCTATGAACTCCTCCTTTTTGCGATCCCTTAAAGTTCGGGGCACATACCTATCCAGAAATAAGGCATTGAATTGAACCAGGCTAATGGAGGCAAGATTGGAAATCGACATTCCACAAAGGATCTCCATTACTGCTCAGCCTCACCTTGAAGATGAAAGGTCTCAAACTCAACTCCACGCTGGTGCATAATGCCTTACTTGTTAAGTCTCTCATAGAAATATAGGATGAACTCATAAGCATCGTCACTTTCAGAACCATGGGAAACTGGAGGCTTTAACTTCAATAACTAGGACAACATCTCGTGCTCAATGGGACTCATCATAGGCCAATAAGGGGATGGAAGAAACTATCATCACCAACACTCTATCCATTTTAGATAATGGAACAAAAATGAGGTGGATGACCGGAAGTTGAGCAGCTTGTGTCGTGGGAATAGCTCCAGAGTAAACCAACCCACTCAGAAAAGAGTCAAAATCTTCTAAGCTATAGCTGGATCCAATGGGGAAAATCCTGCACTCTCAGCCTATACATCCTCATCTAGTTAACCATCCTCTTCCACCTAAATCTCCACATTTTCATATACCTCAACCTAGGGTGCTAGAGGGGCCTCTTCCCTCGGTATATTCTCTAATTAGGGTTCATCTGTGGTGGGTGTTGCTCTTCTTCGAACTCTGCCCCTTCCTCTTTCTTTACCTTGGCTATGTCCTCTCGCACGGACTCCCATTCTGGCTCATTGATGGGAGCTACTAGCCTGGTATCTTTGTTTCACGTGTTAACCATTTACGGACCGAAGAGTGAAAGAGATTAGATACCAATTTGGATCACCAAATACCAATTGAAATCAAGTTATAGCACGAAAGGAGAAGAAGATAGAGAGATTTCCCTAAAGTCCTCTAGTCTCTTAAAGAAAAGTACAGACGTCTACATATTGTTCAGTAAGACTGTACTAAAAACGTTGTGGTACAACGAGATCAACGGACCTAGAGCTATGATACCACCATTTCCATGAACCAAACCGCTGTGATTGGAACCCGCACTAACCCTTTGGTGGGAGAACCATACAATACTAACCAAAAGACAGACATTCAAAGATGTGGAAATAAGTCTAAATAATTAATTTAAAAGCAGAGTTCCCATAAACTTAGTAAGTTATTAAAAACAACGATAAGCAAGTGGAAATTCAACCCTTAGAACTTGAAATTCATTGTACCAGAACTTCTAACCAAACGGTCTAAGTTAGGGTAGTTCAAACCAAAAACAACTAAACACAAAATAAGAGTTAGAAATATTTATGTCCGAAGAAAATTGACTAAGCTCCTAGATGAATCTATGGTATCCTAAAGGAACTGGGAACTCGACAAGTCAATGATCTCCTAGCTGATATCTCTCAACAGTCGCCTCAAGATGCCCTGAACTCAACAAAAAAAGAGCAAGTGTAGTATCAGTATACGAACAAAGGTGTAGTGGTAGGATCATGCTTCTATTCCACTAAGTGAGACATACACAACTAACTACAACATAGGAACCCACACATATACAGAAAAAACAACAGATTACCAGTTCATGCTCAACATATCATCTTCACAATATCATTCTCAAATTCAATAGTTAATGATAGTTCTCTCATTGGACTGACACTCAAAATGTTAGTGTATCGGAATGTGAAACCCGATCCAATAATGTGTCAATACACGACACCTGATCCACTATGTAACACCACGTATCCAAAAAAAAAAGATAAAGCAATTTTGGGAAAAAGGTTGCAGATGCAATCCACGGCCAGCCACCCATGGCTCATAGACAGACCCATGGACCGTATGTAGGAGTCCGTGGATTTGCCACCTTCTATCAGTTTACGACCTCCAGACCACGGCCTGAACAACTGTTTGTCGGTCAGACCACAGACCATGGTCGACGGTCAGTAGGTTGAGGCCCAAAAACCAAGTCCCAGAAGAGGAACCACAGTTGATCAGGATAGACTGTGAGTTGATCAATAGTCCGTCGGTCATGGTCTGTGGGTCGTGGTCTGGGCAGTTATTTTAGGGGCAATTGGGTCTTTTCCAATTTTAATAAAATCAAAGTGGTGTCATTTTGCCTAAGTCTAGGAAACCTATATAAACATTTTTAACCCCCAAAACCCCTCATTCAAGTCATTCTCTCAAATCCCAAAAGAAAATCCTATCAAATATTTTCCCTCTAGAAGTTGGAAGAAGAAGGAAGAAGAGGAAGCTAGGTCAAGATCAAGTCTCCAATTTGCAATATTTTGAGGGCATTGTGATCGAGGTATGATATCTCTTCATCCATGGACATCTCCCTAATTTGATGAAGAATTCTCCAATTCTAGCTAGGGTTTCCCAAATTGTTTTGGGTTATGATGACTATTGATCTAATTGAGTGGATTGTGATTTGTTTATGGTAAAATTAGTATAATTACATGTTTTAGGATGAAATTACATGTACCCATTCCTATTCCATGATTCTAACCTAGAATTGATATAATTGGGCTGATGTCATGAAGGGAAACTTTATGGGTTTAGATGTATCCTTATAGGATTGATGAATTATGATTAGAATTGATTGAGAAAGATGATGATCATAAGATCTAGGGCTTTGAGAGTAAAGCTTATGATAAGAATTGTTAGTAATTGATGTCATTGTTGTGGAAGGGATACTTCCTACATGAATTGCTAATTATGATTGTATGAATATGAAAGGCTTTCTCACATGAATTATTATAGGTTGAAAGGTTTGCTCACCTAAAATGAATCTAGACTTAAAGACTTTGTAATTGATGTGTCTAGAGGTGATAACGCTTGACCTCCATTTGAAGGATATGCAGCGATTCCCCTACTCCTAAGAATTGAATAAGAGGTGAGTCCCTATGTTCTTATATGATGAATGGACATGGGGACAAGTTCCATCCCTATGTAATACTGATGAGGTGAGTACCCATATTATATGACGAATGATGTGGTGACAAGTACCCGCATCATGTGATGAGTTTCTGCAGGCTAGTACCCACAATCTAAATGTAAGCAAGGAAAGAAGGGAATACTTGTTAGCCTTTAAGCAAGGCAAGAGCCAAATACCCATTAGCCTTTATAAGATAGGCAAAGAGGCGAATCCCCATGTCTTTTAAAGTAAGTATGAATAATGAGCCTATGATGAAAAAAATAATTAATGTTGATTGTTGCTACAGATGCCTTCCATGAGGTAAGCTTGACTAGAGGCGGATGACCCAAGTCTTAACTAAGGATGAGTAAGGTTGCTTGAGAAGTATTCATTCCTTATTATGATGATTGATTTATGTGCATTAATTTTGCTTATGGTTTCTATTTAATATCCATGATGATTATGTTGTTAATGCTAGCTATTATATTAGTACTTGATTGTACTAACACATAGTTTGCCTACATTCTTATCAAATGTAGGGTCAGGCGATATTGACACTCATTCTTATGGCTAGGATCATAGTAGGTCAAAAATGTGAATATTGGTTAGTCCTCATTGGATTGGAGGATGTGATCACCACTTTCTTTTATGTCTTTCCTTTATGTTTGGACTATTGTATGGGTTATGTCCCAAAATTGTATTCATGATGTTTAGATGGTTTGAGACAATGTTATTAGACTTCAATTTCATTTTATAAAGACTTCGATTATATTGAAAAGTTCTATATTTCTACTAATTTCTATTACTTTATGTTATGATATGCTAGGTGGCTTGTATGAGGCATATCGGGGTCTTATATGCCTTCTTATAGCTAGGGGGTACACCTGGGTTGTGACACATTATGTGTCAGAATGTGACACTCGATTCAATTATATGTCGGAACATGACACCCAATACAATCAATTAGAAGCACAAACACAATAAGCACCTCAATGAATGATTTACACACTTGTATCGTACAATAAGCCAACAAGTTCATTGCATGATACGGAATCACATATAGTCATTTCATTAGATTCATTTCATCATTACCTATTCACATACATACATGAATACAATGGACCAATTTGCAGGCATATATAACACAGACGAGAAATCAAACCATCACCTACCTCAAAACCAAGCATGAACACTCTTAAGGAACTTTGAGATTTCGCTTTGTGGAGTCTCTCAGCTTGTTCTTGGTCTAAAATAAGTAACTCATGCAAATGATCGATACTAATGGCCTAGTTAACCCGGATTATATCCAAATACTAACCCTTGGCCAATCCTATGATCCTAACACCAAACTAAAGCTTATTCCACCATTAAATTCAAGACAAACCCATTCCCCAAGGAAAAATATCAAGGATTCTAAGTAGTAAGAATAAATTTACAAATTAGGGAAGTTATTAACTAACCTTTAGTGCGATAATTAGTGACAAACCGGAGGAAACAACCCTAGGTCACCCTTTTTCCCTCCAAGAACAAAGTTTGTAGAAAAATGACATTTTGGGACTTTTCCACTTTTTACTTGAAACTGGCCTACCATGGCGGGAATAATTCTACCATGGTAGGTTTCACAAAGATAGAGACTAGAAATTTGTGTTCAAAGTACCCATTTCAAAACACACCCTTAAACCTTAATGTTTTAAAACCACCATTGCACAGAGATAGAGACTCGTCTTGGCTACCCACTCAAATGAAAAAATTCATAATTAAATCCCCCATCCATTTTTGAATTACCCCAGACCTCACCTGACTGTGATTTCATCCAAGCCTGGCCTAGGATGGAAATTTCTAAGTTACTACTCAGAAGTTTTTTGGCCCGAATTCCTTCCCCATTGGCTTATTTATAACAATGGTAACAGGTTGTTACAATTCTACCCTTCTACTCATTACTTTTCTTACTAGGTACAGGTTGACTTGCTTATTGGTTGGTTACACTTTGTGCCATCATGACTCAGGAAGTTGAGTCGTGATAGATTTGTATAAGAGCCGTAGGTTCACCAGTCTAAGTTGTACAAAGCTTATACCTAGTAAAGTCATATGGCCTAGTGTGGAGACGTTTGTGTCTTATATTTGGGTGTTTTTAGGAATTCTTCTCTTATGTATCACTTTTGTGCAACATGTGTGTTGTTGGTTTCTTGGAATATCACTTGTTTCACTCTTTCCATAGAATGGCTTGTACGGGCTGCGAGGTGGCTCAGGGCAGGGGTCAATCTCCTTTGATAGGTCGGGATGTAACATCACCCCAATTAGACAGTAGGATCTAGAACTGACAACGGATCCCCAACAATCCATGTTCTGGAGTAGCCATTAAGGTTAGGACAAACTCAGCCACCACCAGGAAAGCCATGGCTACTAATCTCGAGGTAGCCATTACTTCTATTTGTGCTTAGAGGCATGCAGTAGGCCTCAACTACAACACTATCAGCAAAACCTACACTAGTACCACATAAGCAATATTAGCCATCAGTGGAGGAATATTAGGCCTAGGTACCACCTAGGACTATTCCAGCCCATGAATACAACCGAAAATATATTGCTAGAGGAGAAAAAGAAGCTTGGAATGTTCTTAAGGATTTCACCTCCGAGGTTTTCTAGGGGGCTATAGGTGGGATGCCTACAAGTTTCTTACTACTTTGTGTAAGTAACTATTTATATTGGGTTTGGTGTAGTCGAGAGGAGCTGACTTCACTACCTAATATCTAGATGGGCCAGCTAGGAAGTGGTGTTATTCCTTTTTGAGACCAGGTCAGTTGGGTCTCCTACGGTCACTTGGACCGAGTTTTATGAGCCTTTTTGGCCGGGTTCATTCCTCACAGTGTGAGAGATCACCTCAAGGATCAATTCCCCAGGTTGGTCCAGGGTTCAATAACCATGCCTTGGTACGAGGAGAGCTTTCATTCTCTCATCATGCTGACATGATTCTACAAAATAAGGAGGAGAGAGATGGATGTTTTATTTGTGGGTTGAGGGTTCAGCTACGCATTGAGGTTTAGTCTATTGTCTCTGCAAGTTGTTCATTTCTAGATGTTGTTGATCATGCCTGCACTATTGAGTAGCTCCATCGTAAGGCCCAAAGGGGCATCAGAAAGAGGGCTAGACTTGAGGGCAACTATGGAGGGTCCCATTATAGGTAGAGGGATTCCTATGTTAGGTCCAGCCTACAGTTTGAGGAGGGTTTGCCTAGTCGTCCTGTTTAGGTTTCATTCTAGAATTCTAATAGTGACCGGTACAGCTGAAATGAGTTTGGCTCTAGTTGTATTCATGGGTCGTGGGCTAGTGCTTGAGGCCATGGTGGTCATTTTCTAGGGGAAAATAATCTTCAGGTTACGTTGAGTGTGTGTAGCTTGATCATTAATCGAAGAATTTCCCATGCATAGTTAATTGCTCTAGCTCTACAGGCATCTCTACCAGCTCTAACAGCTCTACCACCAGCACCTTCATCTAAGGTTCAAGGTTAGGGTCAGCACCATCGAGGTGGACAATAATGTATTTGGAATGGTCTCTACGGAGCCAGGTCGGATGGTAGGAATAATGACCAAGGTATAGACAAACATAGTCATTTCTATGTAGCTCTTGTGAGGGATGAGGCTGAGGCATTAGATGGTGAGATCATAGGACAATTCTTTTATGCCATTGCCATGCCTCGCGTGATTGTCGTGTTAATGGACGGCAGGTGCCTTGGATGGCATATTCCTATTCCACGGTTGTCCCGGTGTGCACATTCTTGCAGCCAACTCGAGTCTTCAAGAGCTATCCTGTCACAGCCCGAGCATACACCTTGGGCGGGACTGGCACTCAAGAACCAATGCTAGCCCCAAGCGAACCCTTGGCCTGGCAGACTTACTTAGCAGAAGACTTTTACTCAACAAAGATAAGTCTATGTAATAAACTATAATGTTATAAATGAACATTCAACCAGCCAATAAGGAAAACTCAAGTCTCAACATAATAGAATGAAAATGAAAAGACTAAAGAATTAACATCTGACTGTCTATCTATGAAGCCTCTAAAACTTATATGGATGTCAGGAAAAGGCCCACGAAATCCTAATGAACTAAAATACTAAAAGCAATAAAAGGGATCCTCCGAAAGCAAGGAGGCTCACCAACAACTTTGGAGCTCAACTAGAATCAACGATGCACTGGATACTAATTTTGGTTATCTGTATTTGCATCATTAAAAGATACAGGCCAAATGGTATCAGTACATTAAATGTACGAGCATACGATGGGAATACTAAACAAGACATAAGCTCCAAAGGAACTGAAAGAACAAACCTGGTCTCAACTGAACTCAACTAAACTGAACTCATTTCAATATAAAGAAAAGCTTTTAAAACAGGTGTAGCAACTCTGTGTATTGAAAAATACAATAGTGACTCTATTTGTACGCAAAGATACAATATGAACTCTCTTTGTTTATGAACATACAAATAATCTGTGTATATAAGAATACAAAATACTTCTGTGGGAGTTTCTCTAACTGAAAACAATCACATAAGAGCTATTGTGATTATACAACATTTTGCCCCACACTGCCAAGGTTGTCCTATACCTTATCGAGGGTATAAAACCTAACTACGAAGTGTATCCACTAGTCTACACTAAAAAGCACTAAGAATTCATCTAAAAAGTATGACCCTTTTCTACCCATGGTGGCAACATGGTTTACGAGGGCTGGGAGTTTTCTAAACTCTCCCCTATATCAGTTCTCAATACTACTCCCAAAATATGATACTAGCTCTTATGTTTAAAAATGTACTTCTTTATGTGGTTTGAGATAATTGCTCAAAACTTAGCTCAAAGGCTCCTCTTGGAAATCAAAGTTTCCTCTCTTGCTTAATTCTGGAAGCATTTACTCTTTAACTTAAAATTAGCCCAAAGGCTCTTTTAGAAAGCAAGGTTTCCTTTTTTCTTTAAATGTGAATACATTATACTATTTGGGAATACACAGTCCCGATATACTATTTTAAACAAATGAACTTCAAACTTTACACTTTACGTAACTCAAAACTCAAGTCTTAAAACAAAGTTAAAACATTTGTAAAAGACTTTTGGAAGACTCCATGAACTTCTCTTGACTTGGCTCTTAACTTCTCTTGACTTGACTCTTAACTTTCCTTGAATTGAATTATGGATTCAAGGATTGTGATTTGTGATATAAAAGATCTCATGATGTTTAGAAGTGTTTTTAGATAGTTGAACATGAAAAAAGTTCAAGAAATCACTGTCTGGAGGCAAGACTGCTATGCATTTGAATATTTGGTGGCAAAATAATGTTTGAGGCAGAACAGTCCATGACCACTCCACGACGTGGAGAACATTTTTGAAATCCTGAGGAACAGGTCCGCGCTGGTACACATATTCGCCCAACTTGTTCCTTCTTCATTTTCTAACCCCCATTCACCTAAATTCGATTCTTTTTCTCAATTCCTCTTTAGATTCAGAGACCCAGCATAAGTACACAAGAGTCTAATCAAACACAACTCTAAAATCGACCTTAAACTCTCACGAACTCCTGAATCTCATCCCAAATTCAAGAACGAAAGTAATTCAAGAACACAACTCAAGAACATCAAAGTCTCAATCATTTAGGATGAAATTCATGCTAAAATAAACATGCTTGGTACATGGGTGAACGAAGCCAACGCTATGTGAACTCACATACCTTGTAAGATTGAATCCTTGGCGAAATCCACAACCAAAATCACAAGAACTTGACGAACCTTGAACTTTTCTTCTCCTTTCCTTCTCCTTTCTCTTCTCTCAAAGCCCTAGAGTTATTCTCAATTGTGTAAACTGAACTAACTTAGTTTAGACCCCAAATAATTTACTAAAAACGGATTTAATTAATTGGTAATAAAAAGACCAAAATAGCCCTTTAAAATTCGGTTTTGACTTTCCTTATCTAGACAGCCCAACTTCAAATGGGCATATCTCCCTCATACGAACTTGAAATCAAGCAAACTTGGTGGCGTTGGAAAGATATTTCAAAGATTTACTATGGTATCTTACAGCACATCTAACTAATTAATCTTGAGCTAGGAGTTATGGTTGTTTGAAGTTGACCCAAAACTCATACTTCACTTAAATTTTGTCAAATTTCCAGATTTTCATTCTTTCCGAAAATGACCCTTTCTAATTCTAGCTCTTTCTAGTTACGGGGTGTTACAATATCTCCCCCTTGGGAACATTCGTCGTTGAATGAGATTACTCTTAGTAGGCTTAGGGTGTAACACCTAACAGTCAGCTCAAGCACCCAACAAGAAAATCTAACACATCAAGCATATAAATTAAAGAGTACTAAGAAGAGAATTAGTACCTTAATTTGGGACATCTCCGGATTCGAAGAGATGTGGATATCTCTTCTTCATATCTTCCTCAGCTTCCCAAGTAGCTTCCTCAACAAACTAGTTCCTCCAAAGTACTTTGACTGATGCTACCTCTTTTGTTCTCACCTTTTGGCGATCTAGAATCTGAACAGGGATCTCCTCGTAAGATAGGCTATCCTTGATACCAATATCTTCAGTTGGTATAACCAATGAAAGATCACCCATACACTTTTTCAGCATTGAGATATGGAACATTGGATGAACTGCTGCTACCTCTTGAGGTAGCTCTAACTCATAAGCTACACTATAAATCCTCTTGGTTATTCTGTAAGGGTTAATATACCGGGGAATAAGTCTCCCCTTCTTGCCAAATCTCATAACACCCTTCATGGGTGAAACTTTCAAGTAGACCCAATCATCTACTTCAAAGTTTAGCTCCCTTCTCCTAATATCAGTGTAGGATTTCTAACGACTATGCGATGTTTTCAACCTCTCTTGAATCACATTCACTTTTTTTATGGCTTGATGAACTAAGTTGGTCCTATCAACCCAGCTTCACCAACTTCAAACCATCCAATAGGAGATTTGCATCTTCTCAAATAAAGAGCTTCATAATTAGCCATTTGGATGATAGAGTGATAACTATTGTTGTAAGCAAAATCAATGATAGGTAGGTGATCATCCCAATTTCCTTTGCAATCAATCACACAGGCCCTCAACATATCTTCTAAAGTATGAATAGTGCGTCTGCTTGACCATATGTCTGCAGATGGAAAGTAGTACTCAAGTTCACCTTTGAACCCAAGCCTTTCTAAAAAGATTTCCAGAGCTGTGTAGTAAATTGTGCATCTCTATTTGATATGATCGAAACTGGCACCCCATAAAGTCTAAATACCTCTTGAAGATACAACATGACATAGTCCTCTGCTGAATGGGTAGTCTTTACCGGCAAAAAGTGGGCTGACTTTGTCATTCTATCGACAATCACCCAAATAAAATCATGTTACCTGGGAGACTATGGCAACCCAGTAACTAAATACATGTTGATCATCTCCCACTTCCATTCCGGAAGTTCTATATTCTAATCCATACCACCTAGCCTTTGGTGCTCTACTTTAACTTGTTGACAATTCGGGCATTTAGCAACAAACTCAGTAATACCTTTCTTCATACTATTCCACCAATACACTTCTCTCAAGTCACAATACATCTTTGTAGACCATGGATGAATTGAATATCTGGAGTTGTGAGCTTCCTCCAGGATCCTCTCTTGGAGTTCATCCACCCTTTGTACACACAATCTACCTCAATACCTCAATATACCATCTTCCTCTTGTTCAAAATCCAATACTTTTTTCTTATGAACATTTGCCTTCAATTCAAGCAAGATAGGGTATTGGTCTTGCTTCTCTTTCACTTCTAACACTAATGATGATTCAACCTCATTTATCACCACTATTCCTCTTTCTGTGGAAACCATTAGTGGAACTCCCAACTGTGCAAGTCTATGCACATCTTTTGCTAACTCCTTTTCTTCCTCAACATGGGAAGTACTACCCATAGATAATCTACTCAAGGCATCAGCAACAACAAAGGCCTTACCTGGGTGATAAGGAATACTAATGTCATAATCCTTGAGTAACTTTAACCACTTCCTTTGTCTGAGATTAAGTTCTTTCTAACTATACACATAGTGAATACTCTTGTGATCAGTGAATACATCTACATGAACACCATAAATATAGTGATGTCATATTTTCAAAGCAAATACTACTGCAACCAGCTCTAAGTCATGGGTTGGCTACTTCTTCTCATGAACTTTCAACTGTCTGGAGGCATAAGCTATAACTTTGTCATTTTGCATCAACACACAACCCAAACTAACTCTGGACGCATCACAATATATAACAAAGCCTTGCATACCTTCTAGTAAGGTCAATACTAGGGCAATAGTCAACCTCTTTTTTTCAATTCCTAAAAGCTTTTCTCACAAGCTTCAAATCATTGAAACTTAATCGTTTTCTGGGTTAACTTGGTCAAAGGGGACGAAATAGATAAGAACCCCTCTACGAACCTTCTATAATAGTAAGCCAACCTAAGGAAACTTCTAATATCATTTGGAGATGTGGGTTTAGGCCAATTCTGCACTGCCTCTATGTTCTGAGTGTCAACTGTAATTCCCCTCACCGGAAACAATGTGGCCTAAGAATGACACAGACTCATTAATGTTTCAAGGACACTTTATCTAATTTTAAGTGTCAATGATCTCTAGTCAGTATAAAACTCAACTAAATGAGTTGGGGTCGAATCTCATAGGGAGCGGTATGTGTTTCAGATTCGATTGAGAAGTATGAACATGGTCAAATCAGTAATAGGAATAAAAGTTATCGAATAAAGACAATTCAAATTAAAGGGTGACACGAATGTCAAATGGAGGGTTTTTGGTTTTGGTTAATTTTAATTTTTTGATGCTCTATTTCTTTTATCTATTAAAATACTTTTTGAATTTCTTTTTTTACTTTGTAGATGAAATTTCACTTCAGCATTTTGTCATATATAGTAATACTTTAATTTGTATTATTTAGCCATTTTGGTTATCTCATGACACAAAAATTTAAATTTTATAACTATTAAATCTACAAAAAATATAGTATAATATATATATATACACACAAACAAAACTAATTCTAAATCAATAGTCATATGCATTTATATTTATTTTGTTTGTATTTTAACTTTATTTAAGCTTTTATAGTGCAAGTTGATTTTTTAAGGTGAAACATTTTAATTATTCGTTATTAAAATTTAATAAAAATTAAAAATAAAAGATTGTTCTATGCATTAAAAAAATTCTTTTATCTTTTATTTGGAGCCAACTCAACCAAATTTTAATACATCTCCTTCTAAAATATTTAAAAAGCCTAAAGACTATAGTTAGTTTCCCCCTAAAACTTTTCACATCCAATCATTTATGAAATAACCACCCCTCCTTCCAATACATTACAACGTAAAACACACACAACACAACTCATTTCTTTTTCCTATTAACCCATTTTTTTCTCTTTAATCATTTCTTTTTCGTAAGCCCCTCCCCTCTCCTTTTTCCCTTTGCCTCTCACTCTTCTTTACTTTCTTTTTCGTTTCATTTTTATGAGTGTGAATTTGCTAATTACTTTTTCTTGTAATGCAGGCTTTGAAAAGTGAAACAAATGGTAAATAATTATTTTGAATATAAAAGTAATTCTCTATTAGGTTTGAGTTTGATGATTCATATTGGAATTTAAAATTTATATTATTATTTAATTTATAGATATTTTGTATTTTGCAAGTTGTTAAACTTAGTGTATCAATAATTTTACATATTGCAGGATTTGTTTAAATTCTCACTACATCGTAAAGTCATCCGTACCTAATCTTTGATTGATTTATGGTAAGCCTTAATTTTGTTTTTGTTTAGTTAAGGATCATGCAATCATTTTGTTCTTGATTGGATTTGACTATAACAAATTAAAGAACGATATTCCATATTAGATTGTGATCTATATCAATATAACTTATTCAATACAGTAAATTGTTGAAGTTATAATTAATTTTTTGGTAAATGAAAGAAAGAAATACGGTCAAGGAAGAAAGTCTAACTTAAAATTTTTCAAATGTTAGAAATATTTGAACCAATGTGTTAAATAGAATGAGCATCTTTATATGATTTTGAAAAATAAAAATTTAGTTCTTGCTTATGTAGGAATAGTCTTGAAGTCGTTATTATTCACATTATTAGGGTATATGAGAGAACATCAAATACATAATCTTATAACTTGTTTTCAAATCAAAGATCTATATGAATTTGTTTTTGAAATGAAATGATTTTTATTTTTTTAATCAAGATGTATGAAGATATATGTATCAATATATGTTTATCTAACTATGTATAATATTTTCATTGTTTCAACCTGATGCGGATATTGAGCTTCTTTCACTTTGGATAAAAAGATTGGATGACAACAAATTAAATCACCAAACAAATGCAAGCTATATAAAAAAAAATTGTATTTATTTTGATGTGAATTTTAAAGGATTTAAAATTGTAATGCTGAAGTTATCATACAAAAGTTTGTATTATTTTTATTTGAATTTGTGAAGCTTATTAATAAAAATTTGTTTAATGAAATTTGATTTGCTTTAAATGTGTTATTTAGTAAAATTATAAATTATTTTGAAGGCTTGATGTAAACCAAATTCCACATTTATTATTAAAATAATAATAATTTTGTAAGACTCGAGAAATCAAATTACATATTTAAATATTAATCTCATATCATGACAATTTTAAATCCACACAAATTTAAATTTAAAAATAATGAGATCATATTGCGAAGGTTTTAAACTGTCACAAACTGATACTAAAAAACCTCCACAAATTTAAAAGTCATTTTGTGGGAACTATCGTGGAGGTTTACTCAAACCGCTGCAAATATCTCGTGGCAAGGGTAATTGTAGCGATTTTAGAAACCGCTAGAATTTAATTTGTGGGATCCCTAAACCGCCATAAATTGACAAAATAACCCCCATAAATTGAGCATTTTTTGCAGTGGTAAGCTAGGCTATAGGGGAGGTAAACTTTCTCTCGAACAATTTACCCCGAATCAAGCGATTCTCTCGAACATCAACAAGCATGCAAAATAAGAGCAGCCCACACCTTAGTCCATTTACTCTCTCAAGCTGAATGTGTGGGATTGAGTGTAAGATTCACTCTCTCGAGCTGAACTCAGGTCAACCTAATACCCACGGACCATCAACCAATACTTTTGGTTCTAAAACCTCTCTGTCGAGCAAGCCAAGAAGGCAAACCTAGAACTGCATTTGCAACTACAATTCCTAAATTAAACCACAATTACTGATTAAACTCACTTCTAAATAGCATTTAAACTAACAATTAGCAATACCCATAAATTAAATCAACCCATAATCATATGATCACACCCCAAGAATTGGGCTTTTAGCTAGACATTATAAAAAGGTAAAAATAGTTATCAAATTGATTATCCATCAATTGGGTAAGTGTACATTTGTCCCTACAATGCTCCAATTCAAAGGATCTCAAAGACCCACTTCCAATTTCTCAAAAGTGAATTTCTTCAATCCCTCAAAGCTAAGGAAAAACTAGAGAAAAATTATCTCCAGGTGCTCAAAACTTAATAATAGATTGTTCTTAAAAGTATTTGATATTAAACTAAATGTTCAAAAATGTATTTATAGTCGCCAAAAATGTGTTGCGAAGAGTCACTCTGCGAATTAAGTCGGCCTCACCGAACCACTCGGCGAGCCGCCCTTTAGTCTATCCCATCGCCCTTTTGCTTGGTACTCAGCATATTCCAAGTCTATAACTTTAGGTGATCTATCCTGGATTCACAGAATCACTCGGCAATCTGCTGATTGCTTGTTTTCATCGCCAACTTGGTTCTTTCCTTCAGGGCTTGGAACACTGGAACTTTAGGCAATTAAATAGCCATTCGGCAATTCGCCAAGTGAACTTGGCGATCACCAGGCTGCCTTTCTTCATCCTTTCAACTTGTTTTGTTCCTTTTTGCTTGTTAGTGTCCTTGCTTTGTTCCTCAATCCATATACCTGAAAATCAAGGGTTTTACATCGGTTATTGGCATATATTAAGCATTTGTGGACACTAATTCTATATAAACAAAGCCCTAAATGAGTCCAAATCTCTGACTCATCAACACCCCAACTTAAACTTTTTCTTGTCCTAAAGTAAAACTCAAGTCCAGCAGTTCAAAAAGGATATCTCAAATAGTGCTACAAAAGGCTCAATCATGAATGCACACAACAAGACTCAACTTACTCATGCAAGAATCAATTATGCACTCAAAGGTTCAAGTTGTGACTCACCATTATAAAAAATTCTCAAGTTCACAATACTTGCTTCAAATATAAGTTCAAGCTCAACAAAGGTACTCAAATGCCCTCACAAAAAAAAAAAGATTCTATATTCACAAACAATTCTTCCACAATTTATAGCTCCAGAATCACATACGACTCTCACACTCACAAAGAAGAACACATGCATGACTTCACCCATAGGTTTGCCCTTATTTTCCAATCAACATTCGTTTCAGCTCATTCAAGATCAAAAATGTATTTTCAAGGCTTGTAACGAGGATGAGTGTAAAGGTATGTGCATTTAGGCTCAGTGGCTACTATCGTCAAAATTCACCTCATTATTCACTTCAAATGGAATACCGGACACCCCATTTCTTTTTCAACTTTCACAACTTTATTTCACAACTTTTTCATTCTTTTTCTTTTTCATTCTTCTTTTCTTTTTCTCTCTTTTTTTGTATGGAGGGGTTCCATCTTTTTTCAAAACCATGGATCAAGGGGAACTTTTTCACACTTTTTGATTTACCTCGTCTTTCACTACACCCCCAACTTAGGCTTTTGGCCTAAGTTGGCTATTCAAACAAACCATACTTCATGAGGATTATGGGTGAATGGATAAGGAGGTGTTACAATTGCATCAAATTTCTTCCAAGAAAAGGATAAGGCTCAAAAGGGGTTCAAGCAATGTTCACACACTCACAAGGTTGGCCACAAAAGAGGTATATTGTCAAATTGTTTCACTCTTCAGAATTGTTGCCGAAGATCATTTCAAGAGTTTGCATCACTTTGTCAATGGGACCAACGGGGCAAATTCTAGGTTTCATCACACAAGGTTCAAAGTAAGCTCATCATACAAGACATTGGCACCGATATCAAACGATACTCCACACTTTCGTGTAATGTTCATCAAAAGAGACTCCATTTGATAATCGTCTAGTCACAAAGAGATGCAAAAAGTTCACACATTATTTATGCAACTTCATTTGGCCTCATCGTAGCCGCGCATTCATGTTTGTTCGATTATGAGCACTATTCAAGTCATCGGTATTGATCATAATCGATACTCAATTTACACAAGAACAACCACATTCACACAACACAAGTGGCAAACAAAAAAGTTTTTTAAAAGGGTCAAAAACCATTTACATTCATCATAAGAAGCCACAAGCTCAAACATCCACAAAACAATATCAACACGCAATTCAAAGCAAAAAACCCAATAGTATATACAAAAGATTGTCACAAGAGGTAGGTATGGAAATACCTCACCCCACCACAAATAAAAAGGCAATTGTCCTCAAATGCAACAAAATAATAACTAAAAGTCAATAAAAATGACAGAGATGGAGGTAAAGAAGGGTCTATCTACACAGTCGCTCCATCTGTCAGAGCATCAATCCCCTGTGCAACATCATCACTAGCTCCACCATATCCTGTCATGGGTGTATCTATCAATGAGATCTGCACGGCTGAATCCACCATGGTCTCCTCAACCTCTATAAGGCCCTCATGTGTGGTCTCCTCTTGAAGGCCGAGCTACTCCTCATCTGTCTCTGCCTCAGACTCAGCTGCAACCGCCTTCTCAACTCGAACCTCATCTCTGATGGTAACCGGAGGCACATCTGTATCAGCTAGCATGTCAGGGATCTCCATAGTCCAAAAAATCATGGACATATCTGTGTACTTCAGCTGGTCCACTTCCTTCTTCAACTTAGCAATTGCGGCCTTTAAGGTCTTCACCTCCTCAGTGGCCCTTTAGCCTCTCTTACACACCGCTATCCTTGACACAAGGGCATCAATTGACACACTAAGAGGTGTCACAGCTGCAGTAAGGGCCATCTCAATCATCCCAAGAACTATGGCATTAAGCTTGGATGCACGTCTATCAGCAGAATGGGCTAGCTTCCCCATCTGTATTATCACAGCCTAGGTGAGTGGGGGTCAAGGCACAATGGCACTAGTAGCAGAACTATGAGGCAGGGGAGATGAAGAGGAACTAGGAGTCTTAGGAGGGAAAACACTAGATACACCAGAAGGCCTAGGGATCGGAGTAGGCACTACTTCCTCTGCAGGTAGGGTCTTAGTATCACAACTAGGGATGCGTCCACCAGGGCTGCCTTCTTCCACTCAGCCTCATCTTTCAAATACTCAGCTTTTATCCACTGAATGTCAATACAGTAGGTAGGAATCACTTCTACATTTGTCTTTTCATTATGGGGTACTCGAGCTCGTTTGCACAATTTGGTGATCAACATCGGGAATAAAAGCAATGTCTGACGCTACTTGGCCCTCAAGGCCATTTCATATGCAATGGTCATGCCTAAATTTATATGCTTTCCTGCAATGATGGAACCAACACAAGCCACTTTTGTGTGGCGGAGGATAGATTCATTCTAAGATGGCATAATGGTGAGGCTGATGAAGCCAAACCAGTAACTCGCTGCCACGTTGAGGTCCTTCTTCTTAATCTGCACTCCTGCCTCAACCCACTTAGGAGTACCATCTGACAACAGAGGATCCAACCATTCCTTCCTTGTCTCCAAAGACTTGGTCTTGATCATGTATTGGATGTCATCAGCAATGTTGGCAGTGCATTCCAGTACAACATTTATGTCAATGCTGTCACAGCTCACCTTCTTGCCTCGAATGATCACATAATCTACTGGCTTGAATATGGCAGCCTTTCTCTTTTCTGGAGGCACTAAAGCTCCATAGGCACTGTAAAACTCTCGGGCCCAATTAGGAATGTAAGGGCCACGGGGTTTTGTGAATATCTGAAACTTGTGTGACATCAAGGTCTAATATATTTCTAGATATCTACAGTCTTTTCTCCTCCATGATGGTCCTTAATCCCTCAGCCTTCAGTCTGTTCATGGACCGGGGAGGAGGACCTTGGTGCTTGGACCACAGCCTGGTCTATGACAGGAGGAGGAGTATTAGTTTGGGGTACCCAGATCCTAGACGGATCATGCATCCTCTTGGAGCACAGCTCAACTCTCCTCCCCAATAGTAGCTGATCATCCTGAAGCTCAGAAGTGGTAGCGTGAGAGTCCTAGTGCTCACCCTCACTCTCAGACGTGGTGAGGTGAGTGGTGTACACTCCCTCACTATCGGACCTGACCTTAGGTGACTCAGAGGCCAGTGATTTTCCTTTTCCTTTACCCTTGCCACCTGTGGTAGGAAGTTTTGTAGCCTTTGCCTTGGATGCAGCTGCATCCTCGTTGATTGTGATACCTTTTGCCCTCTTGCAGGGTAGCATGTCTCAGCCTGCTACCTTTGGTCTATCCATATCTGCAAAGCACATTGGAAATAGTTAGAAATAATTCAAGAAAAATGCAGAAAATAAGAGGCAAAAAGACTCGCCGAACTGATCGGTGAGTCACTGATTCACTTAAGCAAGCCAGTCAGGCTCGCTGAAAGGATTGGCTCAAAAATTTCCCAAAAAAATGGCATGTCGGTGATGAGAAAGGCCTTTCGATGTATTGTCGACATCTTTCAGTGAGCTTAGACTAGCTTCCCGAAAGTTACAATGTGTTTTAAGGGTTAGGGGCGCAGAAAGGGCGATCAAAAAAGACTTTCGGCGAGTCACCAAGTGCACTCGGTGAGCTCAGGCTTCTTGCTGAAAGTTACACTCCCAAACTGGATAAAATCATCAAATTAAAGAGGGACTTTGGCAAACCACCGAGTGGTTTGGCAAACTTGACCCAGCTCGCCAAACTACCTAACGTCATTTTCAACCTCGACTTCCAAAATCAAACCCGCAGCACCCAAAAACAAAATCAAACAACACACCCACTCAATTAGGTTCAGACCCATTAGACCCATGCACTGGGGTACTCAGACTTCCCCAGTTTAGCAAAAATTGGCCATTTGACGACTTTAGCCATTAAGAATGATGTCAAATGTTCATCAATGGGCAAAGCACGTTATTTAGCACAATTTTCATTACTCAAACTTCACCCAACTAGACTCAACAACAATTAAGGACAACCCACAAGATTACGATCAAATTTAAAGCACAAAAATCAACGAATCAACAATTTAGGCAATCAAGGTATGATATCAAAATAAAATTGGCAAATTAGCACATCGAACATGATTCCAGAGAGGCCTAGCACACATCAATAAGAACTACACAATTTCCTTTAAGTTTAACCGCTATTTAAGAGTTTGGGTTTCAGAAAAACCAACCTTTAATGCTGAATTATGATTTGAAATGCTAGGCGGAAAAGAATTAAAACTCTGACTACAAAATCAATGAGAAAAAAGTAGTAAAATGAAAAATATAGAAAATTTAAAAAGCAGGTGTGATTGTATGAAGTTAAAAGTGAGGGAATATGAAAGAGTTTGAAATTTTAAAACTTTGACCTTTTAAAAACCGTCTAGTTTGCGCCCTTTCGGCAATATTAGCCAACCTCGCCGAACCACTCAGTGACACGCCGAGTTGTTACTTACCTCACCAAGTTTTACAAGACCTCCAATTAATTTGGGGGTCCAAACGGCAGACAAAGTCGGGCTCGCCGACATGTTCGGTGAGTCCCCGACACGTTCATGGGCCCACCGAGTTTTATAGACTCCATCTTCATAATTTCTTGAGTCCAATGGCTGTCCAAGTCAGCCTTGCCGACCTCTTAGATAAGTCCCTGATTGGACTCTTGGCTCGCCAACCTAGATTCTTTCAAACACAATCCACACTTTAACCTGCACAATCAACAAACGTTATTCCAAAAACAAAAAAAAGCAAATAAATACTTGGTTGTCTCCCAAGCAGTGCCTTAGTTAACGTCTTGGCACAACGCAGGTCCCCACTCAAACTTCATTCTTGGGGTTTGCCATAGTGTCACAAGGCAACCTCCTTTGTTGTCTTTCGTAGAGATGAGACAATATATGACCCATTTGGGTCTCCAGTAGCTGAATAGACATGGAATGAGAGGCAGTTATCTGATTCAGCATCGATACATTCTTTTTTATCTCCTTCAGCACTCTGTCGCATTCTTCGACTTTGTGGAGAATGAGTAAGAGTACCTCTTCTATCTGTCCACCCTCATAATCCTTGGGTTTTCTATGCGCATGAGGGGGAATGTACCTATCTTTCTTTTTGTATAGTACTTCAAATTCCATGATCTTTTTGGCCAAGAGATCTAGCTGAGTCAACAGTTTGGCCAAATCCTAGTTCTTTTCTTTTTCAATGTTGGTCTTAGTTATGTGATCTAGGAGTTTGGCTACTAGTGCATAGGGTTGTCGTATTAGACCACCTGGAGAAAGTTGGTCAGCCACTCCTCTATTCTCAGGACCAATACCTCTATAAAAACATTCGAGTAGCATCTTATCTAGGATTCCATGGGATGGAAACTGAAGCAATAGTGTCTTAAACCACAATCACAACTCATGGAGTCTCTCACCCTCCGAGTGCTAGAAATTTAGGATGTTATCCTCGAGAATCATCATCTTTAATGGAGGGTGGTCTACTTGGTTATCGTTGCTACCATTGACACTCATTTCCTCTGTTTTATCAACAACACACAAAAACCAAAACTAAAAATAAGTAGATTCAATTATGACTAGAAAGAACAAAATTCAACTTCACCAAAATAATTTCAAACAACACAACTCCCCGGCAGTGGCGCCATTTTGATTAATGTTTCAAGGACGCTTCATCAAATTCTAAGTGTCAACGATCGCTAGTCAGTATAAAACCCAACTGAATGAATTGGCTATCACCAGGCTGCCTTTCTTCATCCTTTCAGCATGTTTTGTTCCTTTTTGCTTGTTAGTGTCCTTGCTTTGTTCCTTAATCCATATACCTGAAAATCAAGGATTTTACATCAGTTATTGGCACAAATTAAGTATTTGAGGACACTAATTCTATATAAACAAAGCCCAAATGAGTCCAAATCTCAGACTTATCACAGACTAAAGCCAAAACTCACACTTTGAGAACTTGGCATAATACTCTCTATCCTTTAGAGTCTGGAGAACTATTCTGAGATGGCTAGCATGATCTTCCTCATTCCTTGAATAGATTAGAATGTTATCAATGAACAGAATAACAAACATATCTAAATAAGGCTTGAATACTTTATTTATAAGGTCCATGAACACTACAGGTGCATCAGTTAAATTGAACGACATGACCAAAAACTCATAATAGCCATAACGAGTCCTGAAAGCTATCTTTGGAATATCACATTCCCTTACTCTTAACTGATGGTACCCAGATCTGAGGTCTATCTTAGAGAAACAAGTGGCACCCTGAAAACTAATCGAAAAGATCATCAATTCTCGGAAGAGGATACTTATTCTTGATAGTAACCTTGTTCAACTGATAGTAATCTATACACATTCTAAGAGAACCATCCTTCTTTCTCATAAATAAGACCGGAGCACCTAAGGTGAGATACTTGGTTGAATAAAACCTTTCTCTAGGAAGTGTTTCAACTTCTCATTTAACTCCTTCAACTTTGGTGGTGCCATTCTATATGGAGGAACAGATATAGGACATGTATCAGGAAGAATATCTATATTGAAGTCTATTTCTCTCTCAAGAGGATCTCTGGGAAGATCAACTTGAAAGACTTCTGGAAGCTCTTTTACTACTCAAACTGACTGAATAGGAGGTATCTCAACACTAGAGTCATTAACTCGGACTAAGTGATAGACACACCCCTTAGAAACTAACTTTCTTGCCTTAAGGTATGAAATAAAATGACCCTTAGGCACTCCTGAATTACTTTTCCACTCTATAAATGGCTCATTAGGAAACTGGAACTTGACAACTCGAGTTCTACAATCAACTGAGGAATAACAAGCATGAAGCCAGTCCATATCAAGAATGACATCAAAATATATCATGTCTAACTCAACTAAATCAACCATTGTGCTCTTGTGATTGACGAAAATGGGACAATCACGATAGACTCACTCTGCTAGAATAGACTCACCAACAGGTGTAGAAATATTGAAAGGCTCACTAAGATGCTTAGAGGAACATCAAAATTTATTGCAACATAAGGAGCTACAAAGGGTAAACTCGCTCCTGGATCTAGCAAGGCATAAACATCAAAGTTAAAGACTTGGATCATACCCGTGACAACATCTAGCGAATTCTCTTGCTCTTGGCAACTAGTGATAGCTTAAAGACGGTTTCCTTCTCTGCCTGCCCCTAAAGTAGCTCCACTAGATGTAGCTCTGTCTGGTGGAGCAATTGAAAAAGACAAGGCTCTATTGCACCCATTATTGTTACCCTGCTTGTTCTTTGGACACTCTCACATAAAATGACCTTTCTGACCACACTTGAAGCAACCAGTGGATCCATCGCGACACATACCTGAGTGGTTCCTACAACACTTAGCACATGCAGGAGGTTTACTACCCCCTTGTGCCATACTACCCTAGGAATAAGTAGGTTTAGCTCTGAAATTCTTACTATTGTACTCATTTTTGTTCTTTGGTGCAACTACACTAGCAGATAATAGAGCAGGTCCCTTTTGTTTCTGTTGGAAGGAAGACCAATTCATATTACTCTTTTGCTGCCCGGACTCATTCCCTCATGTCTTAGACCTCTTATTCTTAAACTCTTATCTATCCCTCACCTTGTCGTCCTCAACTTGTTGCACATGGATCATTAGCCTTGCTATGTCCATATCTCCTATCAGCATAGCTGCCTTGCCTTCCTTGCTTGACAAACTAGGTAACCCAATAATGAATAAACTCATCTTGGTCATCATGTCAGCAACCATCGCCAGAGGATACCAAAAAAGTTGTGTGAACTTCAATGTGTACTCATGAACGCTCAAAGAATCCTTCTTAAGAGTAAGGAACTCTCGTACCTTGAGCTCTCTCAGTTCTCAAGGGAAGAAATGCCCCAAGAAGGCCTCCTCAAAACAAGCCCAACTCACAATCGATTACACGCAAGTACAAGTTAGAAGAAACTTTTTATATATCAATCTCTAACGCATGAATTGAGTATGAAAGAAGTGATAAATTTCCTAAATTTTGCTGCCTCCTAATTACAGATGTTGTGTGCTTCACATCGATAACTAGGACTCTAGAGACAAGGCTTCAGAGACTCCCTAGGACTCTTGAACTTTATGCTCTAATACTAAGTTTGTCATGCCCCGAGCCTACACCCTGGGTGGGACTAGCACATGAGAACTATTGTTGGCCCCAACCTAACCCTTGGCCTGGCTTACTTACTCAGCGAAAGACTTTTACTCAACAAAGATAAGTCTATCTAATAAAATAGAATTTTATAAAGGAACATTCAACTGGCCAATAAGGAAAACTCAAGTCTCAACATAACATAATAGAATGAAAATGAAAAGACTAGAGAACTAACATCTGACTGTCTATCTATGAAGCCTCTAAAAATGTGATGGATGTCGAGACAAAACCAACGACATCCTAATGAACTAAAATACTGAAAGAATTAAAAGGGATCCTCCAGAAGAAAAGAGGCTCACCAACAACTCTAAAACTCAACTAGAATAAATGATACACTAGATGTTGATTCTAGTTACTTGTATCTGCATCATTAAAAGATGTAGGCCAAATGGCATCACTACATTGAATGTACGAGCATGCAAGGGGAATACTAAACAAGACATAAGCTTGAAAGAAATTGAAAGAACAAACCTGCTCTCAACTAAACTAAACTCAATTCAATATAAAGTAGTAATGTAAATGCAATATAAAGAAAAGCTTTCAAAACATGAATAGCAACTCTATGTATTGAAAAATACAATAGTGACTCTATTTGAATGCAAAGATACAATATGAACTCTTTTTCTATATGAAAATACAAGTAATATGTGTATATAAGAATAAAAAATACTTCTATGGGAGTTTCTATAACCGACAACCATCATGTAAGAGCTATTGTGATGATACAACGTTTTGCCTCACACTATCAGGGTCGTCCTATACCTTGCTGATGGTATAGAACCTGACTACTAAGTGGATCCACTTGTCTATGATAAAAGCACTAAGGAATCATCTAAAAAGTATGACCCTTTTCTACCCATGGTGGCTACATGGTTTATGGAGGCTAGGAGTTATCTGAACTCTCCCACATATCGGTACTCCATACTACTCCCAAAATATGATATTAGCTCTTATGTTTAAAAATATACTTCTTTCTGTGGTTTGAGATAATTGCTCAAAACTTAGCTCAAAGGCTCCTCTTGGAAATCAAAGTTTCCTCTCTTGCTTAATTGTGAAAGCATTTACTCTTTAACTAAAAACTAGCTCAAAGACTCTTTTGAAAAGCAAGGTTTCCTTTCTTCTTTAAATGTGAAAACAACTTACTCTTTGGGAATACATAGTCCTGATATACTCTTTTGAAGAAATGAACTTCAAACTTTACTCTTTACTTAACTCAAAACTCAAGTCATAAAACAAAGTTAAAATATTTGTAAAAGACTTTTGGAAGACTCTCTCAACTTCTCTTGACTTGACTCTTAACTTTCTTTGAATTGAATAAAGGATTCAAGGATTGTGATTTGTGATAGGAAAGATCTCATGATGTTTAGGAGTGTTTTTAGATAGTTAAACATGAGAAAAGATTAAGAAATCACTGTCTGGAAGCAAGTCCGCGATGCGGAGATGCATTTTAATATTTGGTGGAGAAATAAATTTTGAGGCAGAATGGTCTGTGACCACTCTGTGATGTAGAAAACATTTTTCAAATCCCGAGGAACATGTCCGCGATGCAAACCTGGTACCCAGATTTTCCCGGCTTGTTCCTTCTTCATTTTCTAACCCCAATTCACATAAATTCGATTCTTTTTCTCAATTCCTCTTTAGATTCAGATACCCAACATAAGTACACAAGAATCTAATCAAACACAGCTCTAAAATTGACCTTAAACTCTCAAGAACTCCTCAATATCATCCCAAATTCAAGAACGAAAACAATTCAAGAACACAACTTAAGAACATCAAAGTCTTAATCTTTTAGGACAAAAATCATACTGAAATAAACATGTTTGGTACATGGGTGAATGAACCCAACACTATGTGAACTCAAATACCTCGTAGGATTGAATGCTTGGTGAAATCCACAACAAAAATCGCAAGAACTTGATGAACCTTGAACTTTTCTTCTCCTTTCCTCCTCTTTCATTTTCTCTCAGAGCCCTAGCATAATTCTCCATTGCGTAAACTGAACTAACTCAATTTAGACCCCAAATAATTTACTAAAAATGGATTTAATTATTTGGGTAATGAAAAGACCAAAATACCCCTTTAAAATCCGTTTTGACTTTCCTTATCTAGACAATAGGCATATCTCCCTCATACAAACTCAAAATCGTGCAAACTTAATGGCGTTGGAAAGATAATTCACAGATCTTTCCTAACTTGTCTTGCAGCACACCTAACTAATCATGAGCTACGAGTTATGGTCGATTGAAGTTGACCTAAAACTCATACTTCACTTAATTTTGTCAAATTTTCAGATTTTCATTTTTTCCAAAAATGACTCTTTCTAATTCTAGCTCTTTCTTGTTATGGGGTGTTACATAGCCGCCTAGCCTATTTATGAAGGCCATGTCGAGACCAACCATAGTATTTTCGCAATTTATCTTTTGTGTTAGCTTTGGTTTTGGTGTTTCAAAGCCCCACACATATTTAATTGTTAGGGCTACATAGTGGGCTGATTGAATTGTTTTGGTGGACCAACGTTCGAGGTTATTTTTTCCTAAAAGTTGTTGCATCCTTCTTGTTTGGGATTGAATTTGGGATTTAATTGCTTGTTGTTGTTTCCATTCTTTTAGGCCTCAAATTGTGTTCAATTTTGGAACACAAGTTTGGGGCATAGTTTAGGAAATTTTGACGAGTTCAGTTTTGGATATTCTCGCACAGATCCCACGATTCTTGTTTGACTCTGAACTTGGTCCATCTCTGTTTTATTCAATTTTGGTGTCTAAACGACAATATATACATTGTGATCCTATGATTTATAGCGTGGCAACGTTTGGAGTCCATTTGGAAAGGAAAAGCTCCAACATTGTATTTTGAATGAAATTATTTTTTGTAGACTTAGCTATTTTGTGTACCTTTTTGGCTTATGGGGTCTGTCTAGTTTTATTTAAACTTGTGCACTAGTGTACCTTCGGGTCTTGGGGGGGTCAAATTAGGTTTAGTTTACCTATACTTATGTTTACTTTTGGTAGGATCATGTGCTTTCTTTTCTTACCCATTTTAGCCTTTGTTTGTGTATAGATTATATCGTATTTGATTGCCTTTACCTTTCTATTCCTACTGAGTACCTTTGTTTTGGTACTTATGTTACACTTTGCATCATTTACGTGATGCAGGTTCTAGTGGTACCAGCTACCAACGGTGATTGTTCATGTCATCTTTTGCAGGTTGTGGATATCCGAGTTGAGGGTGAGCACTTAGCATCCTAGATTAGCATGTCTCGAGTTGTACATATATTAGCTAGTCTTTTGCCTTTGAGACAGCTTGTTGTGGTGCACTTTTGGGACTTGTAATTATTCATATTAGATAACTTTGTACTCGTTACTTGCAGGTATTCAAAGGGTTTCCTTTGTAAATAGTTTTGGTTTACTTCCACTTCTATCTTTTCTTATTGTTGGTGTTACTTTATAGTTCGTTCTATCTTTGTACTCATTGCTTGTCATACAGGGTACGGGTTGGCTTACCTACTGGAGATTTATAGTATGTGTCATCATGACTTGAGAAGTCAGGTTGTGATAGAACTAACAGAATTTCATTCGAAGACTTGTAGCTCCGAATCTTGACTAAAGTCAGTTATATCAACTTAAGAGTCTCCAAAACTCTACAACTTACCAAAATCACAAGTTTCAGATCCTATTATAAAACTTGTCTCATATACTGATCCAACGTGACTCGAAGTAACTATCAAGAGGGATAACACAATAATTTTTTTCAAAATTCCAAAAATGATCTTCCAGGTCATCACAATCTATCTAGTTAATGTTTTACATACTGCATGTTGCTATGCTACTGAGGACAACTACAACAAAAGTACTGGTCCCTCGTGGAACTTTAATTTTTAATTTTATTACCATAAAAACAAGCATGGTAAATGATAAATCATTGAATTGTAATGTGCCCCTACAATCAGTTTCATTGGGAGAATGTTCTTGTCCTCGTTTTATTTGGGACAAACCTAGTTGTCAGTTGATTGGGTATACAAATCTTTTTAGATGAGTCCACAAAAAAATAGACTAGAGTTTCCTTTGCTAGGGTGCTTGTGGAATTCAATAAATGAATTAAGTCAATGAATCAAATACTTTACATGATTGCAAAACAAAGTTGTAATCCTGGAATCTCTCTCAAAGTTGTAACTTAGGGTATATTTTCTCTGTGAACAACCTCTACAGATTTACTTTGTATTACTTTCTTGTTTTCGTATAATCATCAACCACCCGAATCTTGATATTTTGAAAGCTTGAATAAATAATAGAACTTGTTTAATTTAGTAAATAGTTAATCATAAGTCCCTGTTATTTCGACATCTGAATACTTGTAATCATATTATTACTTATATGATCTCTTACACTTGCGTCTGTTGTTGGGATCCATCACCTAGCATTATGGATAAAATTATAGCAGTAACTCAATCATAATAAGCATTGTAAAATTACATTCCAGCATAATGTTCTATTGACAATATATGATTTTAGCCTTGTACATGTTGGACTCTCAATACAATAAAATATTAAAAGAAATGGTTCTCCTTTAGCACCTCACACCAATTCATCAAGATAGTCTAGGTATTTGATTAATTGTTGGCGATAGTTTAGGTAGGAAACGCGAACACATGATGGTTCTGGTATAAAATTCACAAAAAAAAAAACATACTTGAGGTGTATTTTTGATCATTATATCTTATATTTCAAAAGTTGCTTCTTTGCTCCTTTAGCTAAAAATTCCGCCACTATGTTCTACTTCCTAAAGTTGTGTCATTTCTTAGGTCCTCCAAGTTGTATGATCAATGACTTGCACTCATGAATGAATGCAATATAGTAGAATAAGTAACATTGTTCTTACTGTTAAATTTATAACCTCTATTCAATCAAACTTATTTCTATAGGTTCTAGGTCCTTCTCTACTAAGATTCATGTTATAGAACTAACTAATAATGCGGATTTGGTATTCGTACTCCTAAAAATACCACCTAAATCCACCTCCAATAAGGAACATTATTCTTACTGTTAAATTTATAACCTCTATTCAATCAAACTTATTTCTATAGGTTCTAGGTCCTTCTCTACTAAGATTCATGTTATAGAACTAACTAATAATACGGATTTGGTATTCATACTCCTAAAAATACCTCCAAATCGACCTCCAATGTTCCAAAATTCTATCAAGCTGTGAGAGCGCCCATTTCCTGTAAGCAAACACTATATATTTATTGACCATTCAAGACAATTGTGAATAAAAGGGGAATCAATAAAGCATTACTGATTAAGAGATTCATAACCCAAATTCATATATAACAAGGTGTGGAAATAATAGAAACCCCCAAGATGACACAAATTAAAAAACTTCCAAGATTTCTGTAAACATTAGTAAAAAATTAATATGATTTGTCTATTGAAAAGAAAAATGGGAGAAAACAAAAATAGAACTAGCCAATAATCACAGATAGGAGACTCGTGAAAAAATCACAGATAGTATAAATCTGTGATTTTCTCAATGAAAAAATTAAGATGTTTTCACACATCAAAAATAAATCTGTATTTTGAGATTAAATGTAAATGCAATTTACTAGCCAATAATCTATATACACCCGCTTCCTGTGTCATAACTGGACACATAGGAGACTCGTGAAGTCCATCTACATACCATGCACCAACCAACACTATAGGAATGCCCAGGATGCAACACCCAGTAATGAATAACCCTATATAAGGAATACCTTGGATGACCCATCTATTGTGATTTTGTCCTTTCATATCGACAATGTATGCCAATGAAATGTTCAAGTACAAGAATTGGCTCTAAATCAATAAATGATGCCAAGGTAATGAAAGATAAATCAAGTGAGAAAATATGAGTCAAAGTTAATCCAATATAACATAGATCATGCTCACTTTATCACAAAATCCTCAAGCATTAGCTAAATCATAAATTTCTCAAAAATATGTCACCAAGGGATGAATCAAAGTCAACTCCAAATCAATATATAAGATGAGAGGAGGAAAACACAAATCAAGTCAGAAAATATGAGTCCCCACTCAATCCATAGGTCTAAAATCATTCTCACTCAGTCACAAATTATCAATCAACAAATAAGCTATCCATTTTGCATAACACGATACTAATATCTGCATAAATATCAGTCATCTCATTTATACAGAACCCTCATTACCCCCAAATCAAGTAATTACCAACACAATCACTTCTAATAAGAATCTTAGAGGTCTCAACTTACCTCAAGTATGAAGCACAAATGCTCAAATTATAAATTTTTTGAATTTTTCCTTCATAAAGCCTCTGAACTATCCTAATCTAGTCAAATATGAAAGTGTCAAACTTGATAGGGGTATTATAGCTTGCTAGGTAGACCCATTAATATCGCAAAAGGCCGACACTAGTTTGGTGCGCGCTTTCAAGGCTCTCTAACATTTTCCCTTAAATTACAGCTAAGTCTCCCCACAAAGTCATAGATTTATTATCAAACCTATATATTTTGAAGTGAGAATCATAATAGTTAAATTATATTTCTATTGCAGGTGGTAAAATCTTTTGCACAAGAGTAATATAATTTAACATACTTTTGTTGGTAACAATTATATCTCGCCTTATGGTTTACCCTTCTACCAATTGATTTTACTTTGAATAAGATTGATGTAATATATTAGAGAAAATATACAGACGTATTGTAGATGTAACATATTCAATAAACATATACTTGTACTTATTAAAGAATCTCTTGTTGGTGAACTTTTCAGACTCGTCCAAAGAAATAAAATCATTCCAGAAATGTTGAGAGTTGAGACATGAAGTCGTTGTTGCATGGTATGGAGTCTACGTTATTCTTAAATGTTACTTCAAGGTCTTTGTTCACCCATAAGAAGTTATTTAGCACAACATATCTTGTCATTTATAATGTAATAGCTTTGATTTGGTTTAAAAGGTTCCTTCCATATTTGAACATGGGCATGGAGAAGAGTTGATTGTATTATTGTTTCTGGTGTCAAGGCGGACAACTAATAGATTTAATGAAGGAGGTGTTGTAGCAACTAATAAATATCATACAAGATTATGATAGTATTACCTCTTCTTCAATGAATATAATTGCTAGTTACCAGCCTTACCATTAACATTTTTGTATGATTTTTAATATAGTATTACATCTTCTTCAAATGATTAAAACTTTAATGACCTATTCTATTGTAGATCGCTTCAACTTGGCAATATGTATGTACTATTTTTTTAAGTCTTATTTGCTTGCCATTATGATTTATCTTCTTGTAGCTTCGAGGTAGATTCAGTAATAAAATGCGGTTCACGTTAATGTACAAAGAAATATTAAATATCTAATTATAAATATCCTAAAGATAGTATACGATTGTAATATATAGTAATGTACACACTATATATATTTTTGATTTAAATGGTTAAGTGATCAACTTCACCTGTTAATATATAATATATGTACACCCAAAATCACAAGTCATGAGGACACCTATATTTCCAATGTATAGGAAAGTCAATCCAATAATTTATCAGTTCAATTTAATATAATAATGGTAAAGTAAGTGACAAACGAAATATCCCAAACACTAAGTCTTTCACAATATGAAATGCGGAAAAGTTAAAATACCACTCCAAAATTTAGTATCATAAGTACAAGAGCATTTAAAATACGATGAAAGTCTAAAACTAAATGTCAAGTCTAGACTAAAGAAATATCTTGTCTAACTACTAAAACAACACAATAAATAAAGAAAATAAAGGGAGGTGGGTTGCGTGTATGTGTGTGTGTATATATATATATATATATATATATATATATATATATATATATTAAAATATGTAACTATTAAAGTATAAAATTTTTACCAATTTTGCGATGCCTTGAATCAAGTAAGCAATTAGAAGAACTGTAATACCAAAATTTGTCGTTATAGCGAATGATAAACTCAATAGTATTGAGTAAGAGATCTCTTGATGTATTGACTACTCAACTATTTCTGTATAGTATTTTTTTTTACTTTTACTAATATTGATATAACATTTTAACAATCCCATAAGCATTTAGAAATTATAGTGCATAAGAAATTATTAGTACAACACCAAGAAGGTGTTGTAAAAAGTTATTAAAAGTAACAACAGAATATCACTTCTTAATTTTAACTAAGAAAAACTGATAAAAGTTATTAAAAAATAAATTCGGAGTTGCTCCTGCAAATGTTCTTTTCTTCAGTGATGAATGAAGATTTTGTAGTGTTCTGAGATTTTTTTACATAACAGGAAATTCTAAAATTCGAGGTTCGTTCAAGATATTCTACAATGCCACAATATATGATGGAATGATTTTACATATAGAATGAGTAAAAGATTCAACATAAACTTGACAGAACATAAAAAAATATGATGGCATAGTATTGACATCGAATGATTTAAAGATTCAACGTATACCTGGTGAGTGTTTTTGTATGCAACTGTGAGGGTTAGACATATTCATGATGTCCATTTATATAATATTGGTGAATGAGCAGAATTTGATATAAATTGATTATCAGATTAAATTGAAAAAGGAAGGAAAACGAAGAGTTTGGCAATGTTTACAAGACAATAAATTGTTGATAAATGAAGGAAAACAAACAGTTTGGTAACATTTAATTTGTTTCGTTTGTATTCCATGGAAATTAAAATATTAGTATTTAATATTCAATTAGATCTTTTATCATATTTTGATTTATTGTAGGAACAAAATTGTAATCCAACTATGATGGTTGGAGCCTCCTACTTTTAGTATATATATAATAAGTAATTTTTTTACTAATTTATCCTTAGTATTTTTCTAATTCAAAAAATATTTTTCCCAAAATAAAACACCTAACTTTTTCTTTGCGAATTCGAATTGGTCATTCCTTTTCTTTTTTTTTTTTTTTTTTTGTTTAAAGATTTAATTTTGATGTATAATTTTTGACAAAATATTTAAGATATTTTACTCATTTAGCAGTACAACAGCTTATCAATCTGTTTTCTCAAATACGTCAGCTATTTGTTATCAATTTAATTATGTCTATCTAAACTTGTAACATTTATATTATAAAATTAATTTTCACACATACGCCTACATGTTGTTAATTTATAATTGATCAATTTCAATGATCTCTTAATATTATTTTGAAGTCGAATAATCATACACTAGTTGGTTTATACTTCGTTCTGCCTGGTAGATCAAAATAAAAACTTATGATAGTAAATTCATTTAACTATAATAAAATAGAGTAACACTTTAAATGTGATAGGTAAATTGAAAAAAAATAAACTTAATAATATCTTGGGTACAAATAAATTCTAATAGTTTGGTGTTGTTGCATTTATGTCTACAAATTTTCTTATAAAAACTTTTATTAATAAAGAGAAATAAACATGTAGACTATATACCATATTGAGAAAATATGATCTAAAACTACATTTAAGGATAAATATTTACTAGTTTACTTTTTCTATCTTTAAGGCTATTAGAAAAAAACTATTGATTCCACAATATTTTTTTCGATAGAGTTGAATAAGGGGCTCATTTACTAAAAATCAACAAAAAAAAAAAAAAAAAATTGTTCAGGCTCTAGCAAGCCCAAAAAATTAGAAACATAAAGAATGAAAACACACAAAAAAAAACTCAGGACAAAATGACCTGGTAAAAAAAAAAGACCTATTGCTATATGGACTACTATATTACTAGGGTTTCTAGTAGGGGGTTCAACATTTCTCTTTTGAACTTCCTCTCTCTACTGAAGAAGTTGATGGCGATAAGGTTCCACAATACCAATCTTGTTAATGTTCTTCTTTGGGTGATCAACACTCACGACCCTCTTTGGTGTGCATCATTGTTTCTTAGCTTGTAGTAGTAAGATTCATGTCCTTCTCTTCTTAACTAATTTTCATAGTTGTAACCCTAGATTAAAAGGTTCTTCTGTTCGTTCCTTTATCCTATCTAGATGTTTAGTTCTATGGAATGGATTGTTGTGTATACCAAGGAGTTTATAGAGGGTTGCCATCTTGGGGACGTGTTCATTAGCTCTATGTCAATGTTTCTCTTCCTTGTTTGTTTTAATAGAGTCTGATTTCTTTTTAATTGATGGATCTGTGCTATTTCAGCTTGATTTGAGCCTAGTTTTTTTTAAGTTTATGGATCCGTGGTTTTTCAGCTTGATTTGAGTCTAGTTTCTTTTTAATTGATGGATTTGTGGCTTTCAGCTTGATTTGAGTCTAGTTTCATTTTAATTGACGCATCTGTGTTTTTCTGCTTGATTTGAGTCTAGTTTCTTTTTAATTGATGAATCTGTGTTTTTCAACTTAATTTGAGCCTAATTTCTTTTTAATTGCTAGATCTATTTTTTCAACTTGATTTGAGTCTAGTTTCTTTTTAATTGATGGATCTGTATTTTTCAACTTGATTGGAATCTAGTTTCTTTGTAATTGACAGATCTATGTTTTCAGCTTGATTTGAGTCTAATTTCTTTTTAATTGATGGATCTGTGTTTTTCAACTTAATTTGAATCCAATTTCTTATTAATTAATGGATTTTTATTTTTTAGTTGAATACGGTTGGAGTGAAATTAGAAGCTCTCCACCCCCTTCCAATAAAGGCAAAAAAAAACTATTTTAGCATTTATAAATATTATCAATTTTTTCAATTTTTAGAAATCAAATCCATATAGATGGCATTAATTTAATGACTTGGTTTATGTTCAAGGAACATCTCCTACTATAAATACAATTGTACACTTTGTTACACTTTCAAACTACAACATAATAAACTAGAGATTCATTCACTTCACTAGTAGAAAAATGTAGATTACTTGTAAATTTTACATGAGGAATATTTTCGCAGAAATCTCCTACAAATTTTCATGGTGAAATATGAAATTCCTTAATTCTAGACTTTTTTATATGCGAAAAGTAGTTTCCCAGAAAAATTGGTAGGTAAATTTGGCATCATTTTCGTAAATAATTACGTGGGAAATTATTTGGGGCAAATGATTTGCAAGTATCATTTTCATAGGTAAATTAGCGAGTAATTAAAAAGTATTTTTTTATTTGTTTGCAAAAAATTCCTAGATAAACATATTAGCATATTTAGCTAGGAATAATTACTTGAGAATTTATCTAGAAATATTTTTATATGTAGTATTGCCTGGGATTCATGTTCTACAAATTTTATTGGGAATTTATTTCTTAGGGATTTACTTGGGAATTTTCTTAGTTGAATAATTACTTGGGGATTTTATTGTTTTGAATTTGGTTGTAGATTTTTTCAGGTATTTACTTGGAAATATGCATACTTGGATTTCTTTTGATATAATTTGATTAGATGTTTTTTTCTTGAAATCTAAGAATTTTTAAAAATATGGAGTCCTCGAGGAATATTTCCTTATAAATATACTTACCAAAAATAAAAATTATAATAATATGAAATAATGGCAATTCAATGACATTAGAATGATCTTTATTGTTAAATATTTACTCTACTTTTAGGTTAAATAAATTATTATACAATAATATTAATCTAATTCGGTGTTGGAATACTACCATAAATGTCGGGACCAATATTTTTAACTTATATATAATTAATATTTAAGCTCATAAAAAATCAATGATGCCTTTTTTTGTTTTTGTTTTATTTGAAAGGTACAAAGAATAAAAATTGCATGGCTTGTTATTTGTCAAACAAAGAAATAACTATCACAAATATAATCAACTTTGATTTAATATATTTTAAAGTCTACAAAAAGGTCTATCTGAGTAACCCATTAATTAACTAAAAAAATGGAGTCAACTATCCCCTTCAACCATTTTGCTCTATTCCTAACCCAAATCATTCCCTGTTTTTCTTTTTTTTCCAAACTACTATCCAAATGAAATAATTAAAATCCAAAAGATGGTCTATTTACAGACACTAAGCGATTCAAAGTATATTTTCGGTCATCCAAGTAAAACAAACAAAAAAACTCATGAAAGATGTTCAATTCCACACTGAACAAAGCAAAACAACAAATCTAAGGAGTTTTGTAAAAGAGGAACTAATTCTTCAGCTCATGTAACATAACAAGGCTGTTTATGTAGGGTATGAATCTTCTTTTAGAATTTAGTTGTCTTGAACTCATGAGTGTCTCAACCTTCTGCTCCCTCAAGTGACAAAAATATATTTATCTTGATCACATTGTGGTGATCGAGATAAAACATATCTCTATCACTTGAGGAAGATGAAGGTTGAGACTCTCATGAGTTCAAGATAACTAAATTCTAAAAGAAGATTCATACCCTACATAAACAAACTTTTTATGTTACATGAGCTGAAGAATTAGGCCCTCTTTCACAATACTCCTTAGATTTGTTGTTCTGCTTTGTTCAGTGTAGAATTGAACATCTTCATGAATTTTTTTGTTTGTTTTAATTGGATGACCGAATAGATACTTTGAATTGCTTAGTTGTTGTAGATAGATCATGTTTTGGATTTTCATTATTTCATTTTGATAGTAGTTTGAAAAAAAAAAAGAGATTCATTTGGGTTAGAAATAGAGCAAAATGGTTGAAGAGGATAGCCGACTCAATTTTGTTTAGTTAATTAATTGATTACTTAGATAGACCTTTTTGTGGACTTGCAAATATATTGTATTAAGAATAATTAAAGTTATTAAATGTTTAACCCGAATTAGAAATGATCTTCAATTCTAAGATTTAAAGTTCTTGGATCTAAAAGTCACCTCGAAATTTATGGGATCTTATGTGTAGATACACTATCATTAAAAGGTCTAAAGAAAAGAGAGAGTATATGATTCAATAGAGAACACGAGAATGGCTTTCTACTTGAATCCAATAAAATATATCATCAAGATAGTATTTCCTCATCTCATCGAACATAACGAGATTGTTTTTGTACATTATTAATCTTCTCTTAGGATTTAGTTGTTCTAGACTCATGAGGGTCTCAACCTTCTCCCCCCTACCCCCAATTTATAAAGATATAACCTTTCTAGATCACCACAATGTCGTTGACACTATTAATACAAAGTAGTACACTACACGAAACAATACCACTTTAAGTTAAAATATATTTGTCAAATTCTTTAAAATATATCTCGTGTATAAGATTTACGAATATACTAATTCAGATACATGTCCATTTCTCTAAAGAAATCTAATATAAATATATCCCCATAGTCATTATATACAGTTACATATCATACCGCATCTTCTATCTAAGTTAAAGCACCATCTTTCAAGAGGATAGGTACATGTAGAACTCTTGTACTGTCATTTTCACATTAAATGTTGGCACATCATTTGATGTTGTATTCTAGTAAGCCATCCCCTTCATATAAAATCCCCCACCAATAACAATTGTATATTTTAACTCAAGATAATCTAAAGAAGAGTACCTCCAAGAATTTGATTGAGATGAGTTTGTCTCGTTTTCAGTCTTCAATTACAGAATTACATATATAATAATTCTCCCATTCCTGACAAAAGAGTAACCTCTTGTTAAACTTAAAACATTGATGCTTTTAGACAAAAAAACAAAGGGACTGAAAAAAAACTCCAAACAACAAAGAGAGAGAAAAAAAAAAAAATAAATTGTTATTGAATGAAGTACTTTTCCGGAATGATAATAATGGACTAACTTCTATTTTCATTCTTTAGACACTACCTGAAACTTTATTTATGATATAAAGGGGAGGAAATGCACTACATGTTTCTTGGTCATGTCCTTGATCTTCATGTCCTCTCTTCTAATGTAGTATGCATCTAATGTAGGTAATTAAAACTCTTCATTCTACTCTTGCTGATAAGCAATATTCTTAATTTCGTCCTCCAGAAACATGTGAATCCCACTACCTAGGTGTTTGGTCATATGTTGTCACACCACACCTTGACACTCTCGACGGACGGCACTCGAGCACCGAGACTCGCCCCAAGCCGCTTCCGATTTCTAGCACAATCAAAAGTAAAAATTTACCCAATGTCTCAAAATAGATACTTTTATTTTTTTTTAAAAAACATTCAAAATAAAAAAGCAACTCAAGTCTTCTTTAACATTAATAGAAAAAAAAAGAAGAGCTACTACTAACTACTATCTAATATAATAATAAAAAAAGATGGAAAAAAACACAACACACAACATCCTAACAAAACAAAAAAAAAAAAAAGAAAATGGAATCGAAAGGGAGCAGGGCTCTAAAGAGCTAACCTAATCTCGATGTGATGTGCAACGAGATGACACTAATCTCATGTATCTACATCATGAAATGATACAGACCAAATGACATCAATACATTGAATGAAAGAGCATGTAAGGGGAAAACTGAATATAACATAGAAGCTTGAACTTGGAAAGAAGGAAACATACTCACCTCAACTCTACTCAATTCAGCCTCAACTCATAGGTACTCAACTCAATACAATATAAAAACAACAATAAAGATGAAGTTTATATAAAGCATTTAAAATAGTAGATAACAACTCAATATATTTAAAAAATACAATAATAACTCTTATTTGGGATATTCTCTAACAGACAACTATCACTATGAGCTATGTGATGATACAACGTCTCGCCCACGTTGCTAGAACTATCCTATACCTTGCGGGAGTATAAGATATCCTCAACTAAGTGGATCTACTAAGCTATGTAGAAAAAGCAATAAGAAATCATCTAAAAAGTATGACCCTTTCTACCCACGTTGGCGACATAGTTTATGAGGACTTTGAGTTATTTGAACTCATCTCCATATTGGTGCTCAATGCTACTCCCAATAATATAACTCAGCTCATATGTTTAAAAACATTTCCTCATCCTCAAACTTTGAGATTATTACTCAAAAGGTTTTTCTTAAAAGTGATAGTACTAAAAAATCTTCACTAACTCATTTGGAAATCGATGTTTCTCCTCATTTTAAATGTAAAAATATTTTCTCTTGGGAATACTTAGTCCCCATATATTCATTTTAAAAAATGAAACTCGACTCTCCACATCATCATACTCAAGTACTCAAGTCTTAAAACAAGTTTTAAAAGTTTATAAAAGACTTCTCAAAATAACTCAAAAGACTCTCTTAAACTCGACTCCTAATCTTTTCTTGAATTTGAATTATGAATTCAAGAGTTACGATTCATGATATAAAGGATTTGTGATGGTTAAATGTAGCTTAGATCGCTTGGATTAAGAAAGGAATGAAAGCTCGACTCAAAGAAACAAGTATTGATCAAAGGACGAAATAAAAAGTGGGTTAATTGTCACGACCCAAAAAGGGATGTGATGGCACTCGTCTCCTCCAACGAAGACAAGTCAGCCTAAAATCCAACAATTATGATAAATGTGGAACTAAAGCGAGAATAAAAGTATAGTACTTTAATATAATGAGGAAATTCATAATCGACTTAAATATGTCCCCAAAATTTGGTTGTCACGTGTACAAGCATCTAATGTGTTATAACAAAATTGAAAAAAATATCAGTCTCAAATGACATTGTTTCTAGAATAGAACAAGATCATAAATAGGGAGAAAGGAGGTCAACTGATATGACAATCAGCTACCTCACAAACTTCCACAAGAAGCCTCGGACAAGAAGAAAAGAGAAAGTATCATGAAAGTCTGGGCTAGTAACCTACAAAAATGTAGAAGCAAGGGGTGAGTATCAAACCAAACGGTACTCAACAAGTAAACTTCTAAATACAAGCTAAGGAAATAGAATACGGGTACTCCTTACACCCCAACCTAACCTCCACAACTACAACCTGCATAAAATCAGCCCAACCTAACAGTTCACAATTTACATAGAACACAGCTCAACAACAACCCTCTAACAATTTCATATCCTCAATAACAAGCTCAATATTCATCAATCACAAGTTCCATCGAAAGGCACTCACAAGATCAGCAACACACAACAACATCAAGTTCACTAATAATAAAGATATGCAATGCAATGAAATGCAATTTAAAGTATAGTGCTGCATGTTTGACCTAATGATGCACACCAGCTATCCCTCAGTCCCGGACCCATGGGAGACATATCTGTCCATGCATCTGTCGCTGTGTGCAATAAGACCTTCAATAATAAAATTCGTCGTGGCGTAAGACACATTCCTCAATAATAGAATCCGTCGCGACGTGCAACACGTCCCTCGGTAATAGTATTCGTCGTGGGGCGTGAGACGTCCCTCGAAATGGTACATCCTCTTTAATTTCTTATTCTTCCTCAATTCACATAGCATTTATCACAACCATGTCTAAGAACCAATGCCAATGACATGTTCACATAAATAATGAGGAGATTACAATTTTCATAATAATGTACAATTCACAACAACACAATCGTGATACAATATCAACAATGAGTCAATAAGCCTTCCAAACCATTCTCAACACATCATAGACCAACAATTAATAACATTGCCTTTTATAACCCCCTTTTCATCAATAGAATTATTCAATATGTACAAGTGAACCCATCACTAATTAAGTCTCATTACTCCCTAACACATACCACAAGGAAATGCACGATTCTATACACTAATCAAGAGTTTAGAAATCCACTTGCCTCAAATAGTTGAACAATCACTTCGGGACTTGAGTCTTCCCCTTTTGTTGGACTTCTAAAACAATTCAATCTATTCAAACAAATAATCGCAATAAGATTTTGAAACTAATGACACCCATATTGCTATATGTCTAGCTTAGACCAAAAACTCACCCGAATTTATAAGAAAGTTTCTATATCTTGATTCGAACCAATAGGTCAAATCTCATATTTCCTGAATTTTAAATCTAGGGTTAAGCCATAATTTCTCCAAACACTACAACCCTAATAGTTTCATATAATATAATATAACCAATATTTAATTACATATCTTAATATACCAAAATTTAATTCATAATTACTGTGAGACAACACATGTCAAACATTAAAACTTCAAATAGTCAAACTTAATGACTTAACCCTAAAATCTCAACTCATTTAATAATTTAATATTATAACTTTAATATATTAATCCTAAAAATATTGCCACTGATTGATTGCTTAACAATCACTGCCACATACTGGCGAACCTTCTTTGCCTTTATGTTAATGGCATAATGAATATTCAATCATTACTAATTAACTACAACAATAAATAAATGGAAAAATAAAGTTTAACAATTACCTGAACGTTTATCTGTTGTTTTCACGTCGGCCGCCTCTTAGCACTGATAAATTTGTGTTCCCTTTTTTTATATTATTTTCTAAACTAAATCTTTATCTATATCTATCTATATCTTCTATATTACCTTAAAAACATAAATTCCGTAACTTGAATGTTAAATTACTATAACACCCCTAACTTAAAACACCGAATTTATTATATATTCTATATTTAATATTATATTTATATATAAAAACTATATTATGTTAAAATCAGACACCGTTTCACATTGATGGGTAGTCACTTTTCTGAAAGGTCGTGACTTTTTTTATAGAGTTTTGACTTTTTTGATGAGTTATGATATTTTCGAAAAGTTGTGATTTTTCCAAAGGGTTGTGACTTATCTGCAAAGACACGATAAACACCTTGTCATACTATCCTTTGTTGTCTATAAATAGAGGGGATTTCTCACACTTTTAAATTATGAATTTTGTAAGTTTTCTATTCTTCTACTTAAAACAAGGAAGATTGTGAGAGTTGTTCGATTATGCAAATACAATATTTTATCATGGATTAATTAAATGGATCAATAAAATTTGATGCAAAAAGGAGAATGAAATAACTCAACTTCAAATGCAAAGCGTATCATGATAATTAGTATGCACTCATTTTCATAGCCATAAAGTATACTTTTGCAGCAACTCTTGATAAGAAGTTCAATGATTTTCTGTTGCACAAACTACAACTTGGTGTTCATAATCTCAAAAGTCTCAAACTGTTGGAGAAAAAGTATTTGATCAAAAACTTGTTTGAAGAATCCAAACTACATTTAATAAGTACTCTTTCGTTTTCAATTTATTTGTTGTACTTTTATTTTTATTCAGTTTAATATAGAATGTTCTTTTTTTCTTGGGGGTGAGGACGCATCTTTAAGACGAGAAATTTAAAAGATATTTTTAATATATTCTACATATGATCCTTTAATTAAAAGTCTTCTTTATTTTTTAAAATTTCATATCAAATTAAAATTAGACCAATCTATATCTATCTTTTTTTTTTTTTTTTATATATACTACCTTAAAAGAATGAACTAATAACTTAAATGTTAAATTATTATAATACCCCCAACTTAAAACATCAAATGAAGTATATCTTCTATATTTTATATTGTATTATATTTATTTGTTTATATTATATTATATTATATTAAAGGCAGACAACTTTTCTGATGAGTTGTGACCTTTTTGAAGGGTTGTGACTTTCCAAAGGGTTGCTACTCCGAAGAGTTGTGACTTTTTCGAAGGGTTCCGACTTTTTCGAAGAGTCATGACTTTTCCAATGAGTTTTGACCTTTCGAAAGGGTTGTGACTTTTCTAAAGGGTTATGACTTCTTTTTGATAAGGCACCACAAGCAGTTTTTCATACAATATCCTTTGTAGGCTGTAAAAAGAGGGGCTTCATCAAATTTTTAAACTACATTTTAAAAAATTATTATTATTATTATTATTATTATTATTATTATTATTATTATTATTCTTAAAATACTCAATTTAGTATATCTTCTATATTTTTATGATAAGAAACAATATGCACATACTAATACTACACATTTTTAACTATAAATGGAGGAGTTTCCTCACATTTTTAAACTACGCTTTTTTATGTTTTCTATTTTTCTCTTCTTAAAACCTCAAGTTTGATTTACAAACGTTGACAAATCTCAAAGTTCAACGAAATTAGAACACTCCATAACATGAATGTTAAATTAATCTAATAGTCCAGCTAAAACATCCAATTTAGTATATCTTCTATATTTGATATCAATATTTATTTATATTGTATTATATTAAAAGTAAGAACACCTACAAAACAATACTAACAAAGTAATGCACTATGGGAAAGGGAGTAGAAAGTTTATTTAAGAGGTGTAACTAAGAGATTTTAAAAATCTCTAATTTTTAATTTAGCTATTCATATTATTTTTAAAAATAGTCTGCTACATGGTTTGATTTTCACGTGCAACGCACGTGCGTCAAAACTAGTATATATTAAAAGTGACAAATTCTACTAACTTATTTTAATATATATGGGTCAAATAATAGAGGGTCTTAATTAAATTATGGACTAGGACCACTAACAAACTATAAAAAGTAGTTATTTAAAATGTACTCACTAATTAATTAACTATAGATAAATGAATAGTTCAAAATTTTCAATCCAACTTCACCGACTAAATAGCAATGTCTTGGGAAAACTATCGGGAGAGGTAAAATGGTAGTTTAATGAAAATTTCCAAAAATGACCTTCCAGGTCATTACATTATCCACCACTAAAAATCATGTTCGTGCACGAACATAAAGAAGAAGAATGAATAATTACCAAAAGTACCAAAAGTCTAAGTTATGACCTACCAGTCGGTGTTTATCTCTCTATGTGAGCTCCTCTTTAAGACCATTCCATCAAGATCAACTACTAAGAACTGAACTTTCATATGAAACTTTGGAAAATCTACAATTCACGAGTGATTATCAAGCAACAAACTAACCTATGAACCCAATCTAAACTAAAACTCATTGGACCATAACACAACCATCATGACGGATCTCTTCTCACATAACCAAGAGAACATTCTGAATCACTACAACCGTAAGTGAACTTTAACCAACCACCACACACTCATAATGCACAAACAATCACAGATCTTATCATGACTTTCTTTTTCACAACACAACCTTTTCACGTGCTTAAGTTATAAAAATCTAATCTTTATACATGAGGTACTCATCAAAGGAGAATCAAACTTATCTAACCCAAAGAAGAAAAATATCAAGTAAAGGCCTAGCGAATGATACACCCAAGCATACAGAACCTCTAACAACAATGCCAGAAAGCTAGATCCATAGCTATAATTGTAGACAACTCTTAAGAACGACATAATTAAACCCAATAGCCCTCAACATTCAATCACACATAGCAAAGACGTGACCTCGACAACTAGATAAATATTAAGAGTGCCAAACAACTTTAAGTATCCATTGTAGCTCTTCTATAAATTTTCATAAGCAAGGTTGTGAATGTAGAACCATTGGTATAATTCAATTTTTCCAAAAACAACACCAAATATATCAAATATGAAAGGACCAAGTCTACCTAAGCATCCTACCCTACTAAGAGGACATCACATGATCGTTACACCCGATCCACCACTAGAAATTCACATATAGATGTGGAACCACGCGTGATCATAGTCAATGAACCATACTCTATCCATGTCCATAATGAGATAGGTGGTCACATAAGAATGTACAAACCCAACGTCAAATAACACAAGATACTCCCTCCATAACGCTCATATCAAACATTTATATTCCTCAATCTCTCAATTTTTAGCCATCCATAATCAACCAATCTGATTCTCATTTATGATACCCATACTCAATTTATTAGATCCTACATACATTTCACATCATTCCACACTCTTAATACTAACAACATATTGTAACCACTTCGATCATTTACCTTACTCTCAAATTGTCACTAGTATCAAAGTCTTCTTAGCAAAAACATTGTTGTCTGAAAAAATTCTAAACTAAGGCTTCTTTTCTTTCCATTTAAACCTTCCATGATAGACATGGGTCTCATAGACGGTTGATAGCACTAATTCCAAATTTGATAATACCTTCCCATAGAGATAGAACTATTGAATTGCCCAAAGTCGACTCTACACAATCATTCACATACCAACTTTCAACTACCATTCACACCCTTATTCATATCATGCCAAAACTTAGAGAAATTCTTGGCTACCTCAGTAAGTTGTATATACTATGAGCACATAACCTCTATTTACTATCAAGTGTCTATGTGATGCATCATATCAGTCTGTATCGTCCCATCAACAAAGTAGTTTCAATCCCCTCGAAATCCTTATTAACCATTTAAAATTGTAGGTTCACACAGTTGAATATCCATAAGTTACCTATCATCATTTGAACAATCTAGCTCGACATAACAACACATAATCTTACACGCATCACTACTTTCACCCAAATCAAAAACCAATCTTCATAAAAGTTGTTGATAAATCCCTACTAAGTCTATGCCAAACCATTTCACATTTCATAGTCATATCTAAACTCAAAGGCAAAAATCTATACAACCTTCAACTTCGAACCAAGGATCTATACAAGAAGTCTTATTCTTTCGCCTCTCTTAAATTTTTTCATGACACAAATTTCGAATATCTTGAACTTTTCAATATACCAAACTCTTGTTCCCTTCGCTAACTTTCTTACAAATCTTATCCTTTTGACCAACAACCTATGACATTTCTCTTTATACTCTAAACCAAAACTTTTAAGTAAAACTCTGCCTTAAGTCCTTTAATAATAAAAAAAATAACAAGCTTTATGACTCAAACCATGCACAAGTCCTTCAAAATGCTCAATACCTGATTCGATCAATCATTCCTTACCTTAACAATCCATACCTTGACAAAACTGACTACCACAAACATAGACTTACAATGGATGACTTAAATTCACATTCCAACCATACAAAATACCAAACACGAAACCACAAAAGAACTTATCACCACACTCGAGCTGAATGTATGTAGACTTTTTCCTCAAATCTTACACAACAATTTTTAACTCATATGAATGAAGCGTAACGCTATAAAAATAACCATAGTAAAACAGATGGAACCACGTCTCTTTGAACCCAATTCTTAACTCCTTGCAATCAGAGTAAATATATTTGCTCTCATTTCCTCCCAAAAGCTAAACTACATCTCACTAATTCTTTCCACTTATGACTCTAGCTCCTTTCAATTCTATTCGAGCGACAGCTTAACTCCTCATAAAATGTTCCATACAGCCACACTTCTCACAAAATAATAGCAAACTATAACCTTAGATACTCGTAAGGCGTCATTACAAAACAAAAATTCGTTTAATCAATAATCCTTATCATATAGTTGCATCTCAATCATAATCCATAAGAAACTCTTATTACCATTATGCTCGGTTATCCCTTGCCATGACTACGAAGTCAACCTTGTCATCCACATGACATCTCAAACCTAACTATACCAATCAAATTCAAAGGACTAACTTAATTTTATATGCACTTTCTTACAAAAATTCTCAATTGCCTTCACACAAGTGTACTCTTTGGGACTTCCTTTACTCTTAAGCTTGTCATTCTAATATCGATCCACTTTCTTGGACCTTATAATGAAATCACCAGTTGTCATTTAAAACCCTTGGGATACACTTCAGAACCTAAATGCATTAATAGTGTACCAATGATCCAACACTAAAACAAACTAGTTGGTTTCTCAAATATAAATGCAACACCAAATCTCATTATACGAGCATTTGATAACCCAGATAACTCTCTAAGTAGCTAGTATTCACACTTGACAATCGAAATATCCATTTTCATAGACCATTAGTACCACAATGTGAAAGCCTATTAGATCCACCACTAGAACACATCATACATATAGAGAAGATCGTACACAAATAGGTCACACATTTCTACCTATTGAATAGCTATAAAATATTACCAAATCTATTTCGTATCTAGCCCAAGCTATATGCATTCTTTCGTAGATCAAGTCAATAGGTGTAGAAGTAACACACTCCATATCTCTAACAAAGTAAGCATCGATACTATTGTAGTAGTCGTAATATGATCCTCTTTGATATAGACCTCTATAAAATCGTAGTAAGATTTTGACCTCAATTGGCGCGACATCATTCTTATCATTTGCTAAGCAATCCATGTTATGATAACTTTACTAACTGTATTTTCTAAAGTTACCGTGTTCATTATCTAGCCATCCTTTTAATCATTCCACTTCCAATTGTCGAACCACTCAAGATATTGCATATACCACACAAATAGTATTCTCTCTACTGGGTAACTAACCTAAAAAAGATAACTCGTTAATGAAGTCCCTAAAATCATTGTTAAACCTCATAATTCAAATATCCTCAAAATGCATTATCGAGCTATCACCTAACTCAATGCTTTCGAGTCCCTGAACATTTTGAATTTGACCACACATCCTTTCCATAAGTCTATAAGTTCTAAACCAAATCTAGCCTCCAAGTTAGACACAACAATAACTACACGCATGAAGAACCACACACGAGTCATCACTATAATGGATAGAGTGGAATGAAAAGATAGGAAATCAGATCGGACCAGGGACACATGATAGAGATTCAAAAAGTGAAGATTTTTCTTAAAAGTCACTATAGATTCTTGAAGATAAGTACAGATATCTCTGTAGCGATCATTGAGACTCTACTTAGACTCGACTTGTATAAACGTGAGACCTATAAACCTAGGGCTCTGATACCATTTTATCACGACCCAAAAAGGGATGTGATGGCACTCATCTTCTCTCACCAAGATAAGTCAGCCTAAAATCCAACCATTATGATAAATGCTGAAGTAAAGAGAGAATAAAACTCTAATACTTTAATGCATAAATTCATAATCGACTTAAATATGCCCCCAAAATCTGGTTGTCACGTGTACAAGCCTCTAATGTGTTACAAAAAAATTGAAAGAAATTATCAGTCTCAAATGACATTGTTTCTAGAATATAACAAGAGCATAAATAAGGAGACATGAGGTCCATTGAAATGACAAACAACTACCTCACAAACCTCTACAAGAAGCCTCAGACAAGAAGAAAAGAGAAAGTATCATGAAGGTCTGGGCGAGTAACCTACAAAAATGTAGAAGCAAGGGGTGAGGGTACTCAACAAGTAAACTTCTAAACACAACTGAACCTCCACAACTACAACATGCATAAAATCAGTCCAACCTAATTGTTCACAATTTACATAGCACACGACTCAATAACAACCCTCTGATAATTTCATATCGTCAACAACAATCTCAATATTCATTAATCACCAGTTCTACAAAAAGGCACTCACAAGATTAGTAACACACAACATCAAGTTCACCAATGATAAAGATATGCAATGCAATGAAATGCAATGTCAAATATAGTGATTCCTGTATGACCTAATGATATACACCCGCCGTCTCTCAGTTCGGGACCTATGGGGGACATATATGTCCAAGCATCCATCGCGGCGTGTGACAAGACCCTTGATAATAAAATTCATCGCGGCGTGTGACACGTCCCTCAACAATACAATCCGTCGCGGCGTACAACACATCCCTCGATGAAAGTATCTGTCGCAGCGTGCGACATGTCCCTCGAAATGGTACATCTTCTTTAATTTCTTATTCTTCCTCAATGCACATAACATTTATCACAACCATGTCTCAGAATCAATGCAAATGACATGTTCACATAAATAATGAGGAGATGACCATTTTCATAATAATGCACAATTCACAACAACACAATCGTGATACAACATCAGCAATGAGTCAATTAGCCTTTCAAACCATTCTCAATACATCACACACCAACAATTAACCACATTGCCTTTTATTACCCCTTTTTCATCATTAGAATTATTTAATATGGAAAAGTCAACCCACCACCAAGTCCCATTACTCCCCAACACATACCATAAGGAAATACTTGTTTCTATACACTTAACAGGAGTTTGGAAATTCACTCACCTCAAATAGTCGAACAATCACTCTGGGACTAGAGATTTCCCCTTTCGTTGGACTTCTAAATCAATTAAATCTATTCGAACAAATAATCACAATAAGATTTTGAAATTGACGATACCCATACTGCTATATGTCTAGCTTAGACCAAAAACTCACCCGAATTTATAATAAAGTGTCTAAATCTTGATTCCAACCAATAGGTCAAATCTCATATTTCCTGAATTTCATATCTAGGGTTAAGTCATAATTTCTCCAAAAACTACAACCCTAATAGTTTTCATATCATATAATACAACCAAAATTTAATTACCTATCTTAATATACCAAAATTTAATTCATAATTACTGTGCGACATTACATGTCAAACATTACAACTTCGAATAGTCAAACTTAATGACTTAACCCTAAAATCTCAACTAATTTAATAATTTTATATTATAACTTTAATATGTTAATCCCAAGAATATTGCCACATATTCATTGCTTAAAAATCACTGCCACATAATGGCGAACCTTCTTGGCATATACGTATATGGCATAATGCATATTCAATCATTACTAATTAACCACAACAATAAATAAATGGAATAATAAAGTTTAACAATTACCTGAACGTGAGTCTTTTGATTTCACGTCGGCCGTCTCTTAGCACTGATAAATTTTTGTTCCCTTCTTTTATCTTCTTTTCTAAATTAAATATATATTAAAAGTGACAAATCCCACTAACTTATTTTAATATATATATGGGTCAAATAATTGAGAGCCTTAAATAAATTATGGACTAGGCCCATTAACAATCTATTAAAAGTAGTTATTTAAATTGTATCCACTAATTATTTAGTTATAGCTAAATGAATAGTTCCAAATTTTCAATCCAGCTTCACCGACTAAATAGCAATGTCTCGGGACAACTATCGGGAGAGGTAAAATGGTAGTTTAATGAAAATTTTCAAAAATGACCTTCCGGGTCATGACATTGACGCTCCTGGCGCATCCGTGGCGCGCCGCACCAGCTCTCCAGTAACTCGGGCTGGTTTGTGGCGCACTGCAAGTGTGCCTCCCAGCCCTCTAGGCGCATCTGGGGTGCGCCGCCCTAGCCCCTCCCCTAAATGTTTCGAAGAATTTTTCTTCCCGATTTCTGGACCTAATTCTCCTAGAATCAAATGATTTCTTCCAAACTCATTTAGATTCGAATACCCAACATAAGTACACGAAAATCTACTCAAAAACAACCCTCAAACTAATAACATTTATCTCAAGAACTTATCAAATTCATTGTAAATGATTTAAGAATGAAACTTAAAGAAAACTCATCATGAACTCAAATTATTCAACCTCAAGAACGAAATTACGGATAAAATCACACGATTTACGTGTAGGTGAACGGACCCAACATTAGGAAAATTTACATACCTCGAAAGAATCAAATTCTCTGTGGAAATCCTTAAAGCTTTGAAAGAATCTTGATCGTTCTTCCTTTTTTCCTCTTTTCCTCTTCTTGAGCTTCTTTCTAAAACCCTACGGGTATTTAGGATTGTGAAAACTGACCCAAATCAGTTTAGACCCCTAAAATATTACTAAAAATGTTTAAATCTAATGGGGTAAGGAAAACACCAACATACCCCTTATTAATTCGGTAAATTTTCTTAACTGGATAGGCTAACTTCAAACGGGCATATCGCCCTCATCCAAACTCGAAATTTAGTGAACTCGGTGGCATTGGAAAGAGGATTCAAAGACCTTTCATTGATATCTTATAGGACACCTAGCTCATCTTGTACTGAATGTTATGGTCGTTTGAAGTTGATCCAAAACTCACAACTTAGCTTAACTTGAACAAATCTCAAATTAGCTCTTCCCAACTTAGTTCTTTCTAAATTTAGCCCTTTCTAAGACCGAGGTGTTACAATATCTCCCCCTTGGGAACATTCGTCTTTGAATGAGGTTACTCTAAGTAGAGCTAAGGGTGGCAACATCTAACACCCAACTCAGATACCCAACATGCAATTTAACACAACATAATTTAACATCTCAACTAAAAAAGTACCAAGACAAGAATTAGTACCTTAGTTTGAAGCTTCCCCAGAAGCAAAGAGATATGGGTATCTCTTCTTCATATCCTCCTCGGCCTCCCAAGTAGCTTCCTTAATAAACTGGTTCCTCCATAAGACCTTGACTGATGCAACCTCTTTGGTACTCAACTTGTGAGCCTGACGATCAAGTATCTCAATGGTAGACTACAACTTCCTTTCTAATTAGATTGAGCATGAACGTGTAAATTCATGACGTGTAGTGTGAATTGGGGATAGGTACCTAGTTATTCCTATTATTCTTCTTATAAAACATGATTTAGGATTGATTATTAATGTTTCGAGGGTAATACCACATAAGTTGGGGTTGTATGTGATATGCAACATGCTAATCGATTTACTTGTTTTCTTACTTGTTTCTTGAAGGACGTTTAGCCTAGTCTAGGATAGGCTAATATTTTCTTAAACCAGTGAACCTTGTAACTTTGTTATGTAATTTTCTTAAACCAATGAGCCTTGTAACTTTGTTATGTCTCTGATGTCTTTTAGATGGACTAGTTCCTTAGTTTAGGTGTTTGCAGAGCCATGCAGATCTTCTTCTTTCTCTCCTTGTCTCTATGGCTCTGATGAGTTTTGTAACACCCCTAAATACTAAACAAGAGTCGCATGTCAATTTACCATTGGTTAATTACTACAATATGTTTTACTCTCATTTTGGGAACTTGAAATGTTGTGATAATTGCTTGCTTGCTTAACATAAATTGTATTGTAATTTAAGGGATTGTATTGGGGTATTTACGTAATAGTCTAATTAGAATTATGTATAATTGTAAAAGGAGGTGAAGGATATATATATATATATATATATATATATATAGGTGTATATGTATGCATTGTGGGCAGCACACAACTATTTGGGCAGCCTTGAGGGACAGCTGTACAAGGATAAACATCACTTGTGTGTGACTATTTATTTTCACACCTCCTAGAGTTAAATTCGGTTACTTAAAGTCTAAGAACCTTAGAACCTTAGTTAATTAGTTGTTCTTGAAAATCACAAGAGAAAAACTTGGTTCTTTTGGATGGAATTCGAGACACACACTTCTCTTTGGTAAGTGATGGAATCTGTTTTTGAGCTGGGTAGTGTTTAGTATTTTGAGCATAACTTCTTTTATAGAACTTTATTTATAGTGAATAAATATGATTTGGAAAGCTAATTTGTATATGTAAACTATTATGTTTATGTAAAACTTTAATTTGGCTGTTATGAATTTGAAATATGGGACGCAACATAAGACAAGTTCTGTCCAGAGTTCGAAATTAGGAATCCTGTATGGACAACTATTAGTGTTTTGAATATATCTTTTTGTACAAAATATATTTTGCCGCGATTCTTGTTTGGTTGCAACCTTAAGAGATGTAGCTACATCTTTCATGAAGTTTATAAAGTCTAGTTTTGCCATTTTCCATTTCAAATCTAAGTTGCAACATGAGGTACTAGGCCGGCCAGAATCATTGTTTTAGGAGCATAGTCGTATCTGTACATGCTAAGCTTACTTGTGATGATAATCCTATTTTATTTCGACATTATTGAGATAATAGGAATTAAAGAAGTTATTTATTTGTATTTTTAAGATTGTATATACTTGTGAACAAGTTGATGACCTTGATACGTTGGTTGGTCTACGCTTTGAACTCGTGAAGTTGTGTTGGACTGTTTCTACGCTAAAGTATTGAGGTTTGTGTATAAACATGTACTTGCACTCTTTTAACTGCTGGTATATCTGAAAGTTGATCTTGGTGCACTGGTTACCTCTTGTCACTTTGCATTGTTGTGTTGGTATCCTTTAAGACATTAAAGACGCTTGTGTAACTCACCCATTTGTACGGATTGTTTGATCACTTGGAACTCTTGTTGGGACCTTGTCCTTCTTGTGGCTGTGACTTTGTCACTATTGGTATGCCTCTTGATTCGGATCATTTACCATCTTGACTCTGGATTTTTAGTCCGTCTTTAGAATGGAAGTTGTCCATTTTAAGTACGAACTAGAAAACCATTTTTAATATGGTTCTTGTTTCTCTTGATTATTAGGCTTTGACCCTTCTTGATACAGGGCCTTGGCCCTTCTTAATACCTGCTTGTGCTTTGTGTGATGACATGATGTATATATTGGGCGAGCCTTGTTATTGAATCCCTTGAAAAATGGTGCTATGAGTGTTCTTGACATTTGGATCTTTAAATATCAAACTTGACACTCTTTATATATTGTTACTTGATTTATTTATTATATTTCAATTGTGCTGCTCATGACTTGAGAAAGGTAGCTTGGTGAATTTTGAGGCCTCCGAACCTATTGTTTTTACACCACTAAGCTATATGCTTAGCCATAGTTGTTTCTATCATAGGGAATGATCGCGAGGAGGCATTAAGATGGCCATTGGAGTTGGAGATTTTGAGAGCCTTAAGGAAGATCACATTTGCATATAGGCATCTATATTTTGTATAAACTTTGGGACCTATACGTGATCTATGTGTTGTATATTTACATGAAATTTTGACGACTAATCTGATCATGTCACCATGGGTTGTAATATAAGTATGACTATATGTTTTGTTCGTTTGAGGTGTGTAAGCCCAAGTCTTGTAATATATTAAATTTACTACTTGTTTTGAATGATTGTGTGAAGCATGAACCACTTAGTTTGGGTACTCGAAAAGTTGGAAATATTCTTTTTATATTATTTTTTTTACTAATGTGAGGACAATATATGCATAAAATTCTCGTGAGTTATTGGCTTATATTATATTCCGAAGGGTCGCTACAAGTGTTGGTATCAAAGCCTAGGTTTGTGGTTCTAGGACTTTTGCTATGAATTACTTGTATACTTGTTCGCTTTCGGAAAAGGTTTTATTTGGATTATTCGTCCACTTACATGGTTTGTAATATTTTTATCACATGTAGAATCCACATGCATCATGTACATGTCCCTAATGCAATGTTATCTTCCTTTTTGAAGGAATTAAGTTATGGTCTCTTCTTCTGATCGACCTATGGAAGCTGCTCGTGAAGATTCGAGTGCATCTATTTCCCAACCTCATGCACTAGAAGAGGTTGGAGAACCTTTCTCAGATCAATATGTTCCCCACACTAGTGGGTCTGAAGTGGGAAACCATCAGGGCGTAAGAGCTGGTGTACATCCTCACATGAGTCATGGTACTCAAGCCATGAATCCTCCTTTTCAACAAATGGCAGAATTCTTCCACCACATGGCTGAAGCGATGCATGATCCCAGTGGGATTAACATTGAGAAAATGAGGAAAATGGGTGGAGTGGAGTTTGAAGGCACCGTTGATCCCACGGATGTTGAACAATGGATGGAGCGCATGGAGAGGGTATTTGAGCAGTTAGAGTGTTCAGATGTTGCCAAATTTAAGTATGTTGTTTCACTATTACAAAAGGATGCTTACGATTGGTGGGTAAGTGTTCCGAATGCCAAGGTAAAACCTTCTGTTCTTACTTGGGATGATTTTCTTAGGAAATTTTGTATGAAGTATGTCCCACCTGCTTATTGTGATGGAAAGAGAAAGAAGTTTTTGAATTTAAGGCAACGAGGCATGTCTATTGTTGAGTACCAACAGAAGTTTCTAAGGCTCTCTTATTATGCTGGAGGTATTATTAAAAAAGGAAAAAGACAAGTGTAGGAAGTTTGAAGATGGTTTAAATGATTTCATTAGGAAGAATGTGGCGATCCTGCAACATGAGAACTTTTGTAAGTTAGTGTCTGCTGCTTTTACTTGGGAGCGACTTGATAAAGAAGAAGCTACTCGAAATGAAAACAAATTCCGAAAGACTAGACCAGATTTTGGAGGTCCATCCAAAAGGGAAAGGTTTGATGATTCTAAGGCTGGTAGTATTAATAGGCCACCTCAGCAAAAGTAAAATAGATCAGAATTTTCTACAGCTAGCACTCCAAATTATGGCCAAGGCAAGCCCGTGTTCCCACTTGCCCACAATGTAGAAAGAATCATTATGGTACTTGCAGGAGAGCTTCTGGTGCATGTTTCAATTATGGGAGCTTTGATCATGAAGTGAAGGATTATCCTAATCCTAATAATGCTCTTTCTTGAGAACTGAACGCTCAGTTCATAAGACTTCTATTAATCCTCCTCAAACTAATGAAGGTGCAAGACCTAAAAAGACCCAAGTGGTAGGGGCAAGTGGAGCGAATAAAGCTAGTGGACCAAGGGCTACTGCATGCGCTTATGCTATGAGGCAGCGGGAGGATCAAGATGGAAAAGACGTGGTTGTCTCTAAATTTCACTTATTTGGCTTATGTGTGTTTACATTGTTTGATCCTGGTTCTACACATTCCTATCTTTGTTCATCACTTGTTCTTCCTGAAAACGTGAAATCTGTGAGACTTAATTTTGATTTGATGTTTGAAAGTCCTTTGGGTTATCAAGTTGTGTGTAATCGAGTTTACCAAGATTGTCCCTTTGTGATTCAAAATCTAGTCTTCCCTGCTGATTTGATTGAAATTCCATTCAAGGATTTTGATGTTATTATCGAGATGGATTGGCTTTATAAATATCATGCAGTGGAAGATTGTAGGTCTAAGAATGTAACTTTTAAAGATCCTACATTTTCACACATCATTGTACAAGGTGAAAGATCATTGACATCTTGTATTATTTCTGCGGCCTTGGCAAGAAAGTTGATGCGTCAAGATCCTACATTTTCACACATCATTGTACAAGGTGAAATAATCCTGTTTTATTTCAACATTATTGAGATACTAGGAATAAAAGAAGTTATTTCTTTCTATTTTTAAGGTTGTATATACTTGTGTACAAGTTGAGGACCTTGATACATTGGTTGGTTAACGGTTTGAACTCATGAAGTTATGTTGGACTATTTCTACGCTAAAGTATTGAGGTTTGTGTATAAACTTGTACTTTGACTCTTTTAACTTCTGGTATATCTGAAAGTTGATCTTGGTACATTGGTTACCTGTTGTCACTTTGCATTGTCGTGTTGGTATCCTTTAAGATGTTAAAGAGGCTTGTGTAACTCGCCCACTTGTACGGATTGTTTGATCACTTGGCACTCTTTTTGGGACCTTGTCCTTCTTGTGGCTGTGACTTTGTCACTATTGGCATGCCTCTTGATTCGGATCATTTACCATCTTGACTCTGGATTTTTAGTCCGTCTTAAGAATGGAAGTTGTCCATTTTAAGTACGAACTAGAAAGCCATTTTTAATATAGTTCTTGGTTCTCTTGATTATTGGGCTTTGACCTTTCTTGATACAGGGCGTCGGCCCTTCTTGATACCTGCTTGTGCTTTGTGTGATGACATGATGTATATATTGGGCGAGCCTTGCTATTAAATCTCTTAGAAAATGGTGCTATGAGCGCTCTTGACATTTGGATCTTTAAAGATCGAACTTGACACTCTTTATATATTGTTACTTGATTTATTTATTATATTTCAATTGTGCTGCTCATGACTTGAGAAAGGTAGCTTGGTGAATTTTGAGGGCTCTGAACCTATTGTTTTTATACCACTAAGCTATATGCTTAGCGATAGTTGTTTCTATCGTAGGGAATGATCGAGAGAAGGCATGAAGGTGGCCATTGGAGTTGGAGATTTTGAGAGCCTTAAGGAAGATCACATTTGCATATTGGCATCTATATTTTGTATAAACTTTGGGACTTATACATGATTTATGTGTTGTATATTTACATGAAATTTCGAGGACTAATCTGATCATGTCACCATGGGTTGTAATATAAGTATGGCTATATGTTTTGTTCATTTGGGGTGTGTAAGCCCAAGTCTTGTAATATATTAAATTTACTACTTGTTTTGAATGATTGTATGAAGCATGAACCACTTAGTTTGGGTACTCGGAAAGTTGGAAATATTCTTTTTATATCATTTTTTTACTAGTGTGAGGATAATATATGCATAAAAACCTCGTGAGTTATAGGCTTATATTATATTCGGAAGGGTCGCTACAAGTTTCGGGAGGGTTTACGTCTTCTTAACACTAAGATTGGGTTTTGCTAGGTTGGAGCATTTCGTAGATGTTTGTGGGTGGATGTTGTTCCATAATGAATTGGTCTTGATGTTGGAATCCTCTTCGGAGTAGATGTGACTATTTGTCACTCATGCTAGCTGGGCTAGACACTATGATACTTTCAAGTTTGAGACCGATGTTAACGGTTCGAGGTTGTTATCTCTAGTCTAAGGCTGATGATATTCACGGTTTAAGGTCGTATTCCAATTCGAGCCTAATACGTTGAAGTTTGAGGCCATCACCTTTAGTTAGAAACTATCACTTGGGGTTTGAAGCCCACCATACTCTTGATGGATCTGGTTTAATTTAAAGGAAATTCTTTTTTGTAGACTTAGCTATTTTGTACCTCTTTGGCTTATGGGGGTCTATTCGGGTTTTATTTAAACTTGTGCACTAGTGTACCTTCTGCTCTTATGGGGGTCCAATTAGGTTTGGCTTAGCTATACTTTTGTTTACTTTTGGTATGCTTATGTTCTTTGTTATCTTACCCGTTTTAGCCTTTGTTTGTGCCTAGATTATATCTTATTTGATTGCCTTTACCTTTCTTGCTCAGTCAACCTATGAAGCCTAATGAGTACCTTTGTTTTGGTACTTATGTTACACTCTTTATCATGCAGGTTCTACTGATACCAGCTACCAACAGTGATTGTTCATGTCGTCTTTTGTAGTTTGTGTATATCAGAGATGAGGGTGAGTAGTTAGCATCCTAGATTAGCATGTCTCGTTCTATACATATATTAGCTATTCTTTTGCCTTTGAGACGGCTTGTTGTGGTCCACCTTTGGGACTTGTACTTGTTCATATCAGATAACTCTTTACTCGTTACTTGCAGGTATTTGGAGGATTTCCTTTGTAAATTGTTTTAGTTTGCTTCCACTTCTGTCTTTTCTTATTGTTGTTGTTACTTTGTATTTAGTTCTACCGTTGTACTCAATACTTTTCGTACTGGGTACGGGTTGGCTTACCAAATGGAGGGTTATAGTAGATGTCATCATGACTCGAGAAGTCAGGTATGGCAGAACTAACAGAATTCTAATCCAAAACACATAGCTCCGGATGTTGACTAAAATCACTTATATCAACTTAACAGTGTCCAAAAACACTACAACTTTAAAAAATCACAAGTTTCTGATCCTGTTATAAAACTAGTCTCATATTCTGATCCAACGTGACTCGAAGTAACTATCAGGAGGGATAAGACAATATCTTTTAAAAAAATTCCAAAAATGATCTTGTGGGTCATCACAATCTATCTAGTTAAAGTTTTACATATTGCATGTTGCTATGCCGCTGAGGACAACTACAACAAAAATATTGGTCACTAGTGGAACTTTAATTTTTAATTTTTTTTTACCATGAAAAAAACATGGTAAATGATAAATCATTGAATTGTAATGTGCTCTTACAATCATTTTCATTGGGAATATGTTACTGTCCTTTTTTATTGGGGACAACCCTAGTTGTCAGTTGATTGGGTACACAAATCTTTCTAGATGAGTCCACAAAAGAAAAAAAAAATAGACTAGAGTTTCCTTTGCTAGGGTGCTTGTGGAACTCAATAAATGTATTAAGTAAATGAAATCAAATACTTTACCTGATTGCAAAACAAAGTTGTAATCCTGGAATCTATCTCAAAGTTGTAACCTTATGTTTTATTTTCTCTATGAACAACCTCCACACATTTACTTTGTATTACTTTCTTGTTTTCGTATAATCATCAACCACCCGAATCTTGATATTTTGAAATCTTGAATAAATAATAGAACCTGTTTAATTTAGTAAATAGTTAATCATAAGTCGCTGTTATTTCGACATTTGAATGCTTGTAATCACATTATTACTTATACGACCGCTTACGCTTGGTGTGCTATTGGGATCCATCACCTAGCATTATGGATAAAATTATAGCAGCAACTCAATCATAACAAGCAGTGCAAAATTAGATTCCAGCATAATGTTTTGTTGACAATATATGATTTTAGCCTTGTACTTGTTGTATTCTCAATACAATAAAATATTAAAAGAAATGGTTTTCCTTTAGCACCTCACACCAATTCATCAAGATAGTCTAGGTATTGATTAATTGTTGGTGATAGTTTAGGTAGGAAACACGAGCAAATGATGGTTCTGGTATGAAATTCACAAAAAAAATGATACTTTAGGTGTGTTTTTGATCATTATATCTTATATTTCAAAAGTTGCTTCTTTGCTCCTTTAGCTAAAAATTCAGCCACTATGTTCTACTTCTTAAAGTTGTGTAATTTCTTAGGTCCTCCCAGTTGTATGATCAATGACTTGCACTTATGAATGAATGCGATATAGTAGAATAAGTAACATTGTTGTTCCTATTAAATTCATAACCTCTATTCAATCAAAACTTATTTCTATAGGTTCTAGGTCCTTTTCTACCATGATTCATGTTATAGAACTAACTAATAATGCGGACATGGTATTCGTACTCCTCAGGCTACCTCCTAATCCACCTCTAACTTGATTTGCACTTAATGAATGTCTAATATTTATTATTCAAATCTCACCATGGCGATCTAAAATTCTATCAAGTCATGAGAGTGCCCACCATTATCTGTAAAGAACACTATACATTTATTAACCATTCAAGACGATTGTGAATAAAAGGGAAATCAATAAAGCAATACTGAATAATAGATTCGTAACCCAAATTCATATATTACAAGGTGTGGATATAATAGAAACCCCCAAGATGACACAAATACAAAAACTTCCAAAATTTTTGAAAACATCAGTCAAACATTAACATGATTTGTCTATTGAAAAGCAAATGGGAGAAAAAAAAAATACTACTAGAATCCAGTTTTATCGAAGTTGAACCAACTCACCTTCTAATTCAAGTAAAACTTCACCAAATCTAACTCCTACTCAATAACAGCTCAAACTAAGCACTTTTGATGAACACAAAATTGCAGGAAAAAAAGGTTGAATACGGAAAACACATATACCAAGAAGCATTATCAAATGATCCTTATAAACGCGTTAGCGAGGGTTGATCCTACTACTACCGTTATCCCAAGTCAATTTTAATACAGTTCAACAAATAATAAAATTGATAAGCATGTATGACAAAGATATCTAAATTTTTATAATAGAAAGGTACAAATCTGTGATTTTGTCAATGAAAAGTCCAACAACTCTATCAATTATCTCAACCAAAAAGGAGGAATAATAATATGTTTTCACACATAGAAAATAAATGTGTATCTTGATGAGCATGAATTAAAATGAGATTAAATGTAAATGCAATTCACTTGCCAATAATCTATAAACACGTGCATCCTGTATCATACTGGACGCATAGGATACTCGTGAAGTCCATCTACATACCATGCACCAGACAACACTATTGGAATGCCCAGGATGCAACACTTAGTAATGAATAACCATATATCAAGAATACGTTGGATGACCCATTTATTATGATTTTGTCCTTTCATATCCACAATGTATGCCAATGAAATGTTCAAGTACAAGAATTGGCTCTGAATCAGTAAATGATGCCAAGGAAATGAAAGATAAATCAAGTGATAAAATATGAGTCAAAATTAATCGAATACAACATAGATTATGCTCACTTTCTCACAAAATCCTCAAACATTAGCTAAATCATAATTTTCTCAAAAATATGTCACCAAGGGAAGAATCAAAGTCAACTCCAAATCAATATATAAGATGAGAGGAGGAAAAGACAAATCAAGTCAGAAAATATGAGTCCCCACTCAGTCAATAGATCTAAAATCATGCTCACTTACTCACAAATTATCAATCAACAAATAAGCTATCAATTTTTCATAACATGATACCGATATCCGCATAAATATCAATCATCTCATTTATATAGAACCCTCATTGCCCCAAATACGGTAATTACCAACACAATCACTTCTAATAAGAGTCTGAGAAGTCTCAACTTACCTCAAGTATGAAGCACAAATGCTCAGATTATAAATTTTTGGAACTTTTCCTTCATAAAGCCTCTAAACGATCCTAATCTAGTAAATTATGAAAGCGTCAAACTTGTTAGGGGTATTATAGCTTGCTAGGTAGACCCATTAATATCACAAAAGGTTGACACTAGTTTGGTGCCCGCTTTCAAGGCTCTCTAACATTTTCCCTTTAATTACACCTAAGTTTCCCTCACAAAGTCAATGGTTTATGATCAAACCTATATATTTTCAAGTGAGAATCGTAATAGTTAAATTCTATTTCTATTCCAGGTAGTAAATTCTTTTGCACAAGAGTAATATAATTTAACATACTTTTTGTTGGTAACAATTATTTCTCGCCTTATGGTTCACCCTTCTACCAACTGATTTTACTTTGAATAAGATTGATGTAATACATTAGAGAAAATATATAGACATATTGTAGATTTAATATATTAAATAAACATATAGTTGTACTTATTAAAGAATCTCTTGTCGGTGAACTTTTCAGACTCATCCAAAGAAATAAAATCATTCAAGAAATGCTGAGAGTTTAGACATGAAGTCGTTGTTGTATGGTATGGAGTCTACGTTGTTCTTAAATGTTACTTCAAGGTCTTTGTTCACCCATAAGAAGTTATTTAGCACAACATATCTTGTCATTTATAATGTTATAACGTTGGTTTGGTTTAAAAGGTTCCTTCCATATTTTAACACGGGCGTGGAAAAGAGTTGATTGTATTTTTGTTTCTTGTGTCAAGGCGGACAACTAATAGATTTAATGAAGGAGGTGTTGTAGCACCTAACAAATATCATACAAGATTATGATAGTATTACCTCTTCTTCAATGAATATAATTGCCGGTGAACACCCTTACCATTAACATTTTTGTATGATTTTTAAGATGGTATTACATCTTCTTCAAGTGATTAAAACTTTAATCACCTATTCTATTGTAGATTACTTCAACTTGGCAATATGTATGTGCGATTTTTTTAAGTCTTATTCACGTGCCGTTATGATTTATCTTGTCGGAGCTTCGAGGCAGATTCAGTAATAATATGTGGTTCACGTCAATGTACAAAGAAATATTAAATATCTCATTATAAATATGCTAAAGAGATAAGCATTTGTTCACACTACCCTTTGTTGTCTATAAATAGATATATTTCCTCTCATTTTAAAAGAACAAATATTATGAACTACTTCTTCTTCACAATTAAATATTCATGTACTTTGCTCATGTTGAGTGACTCACTAACACAATTGTTTTTTGTATCAATACGTTGGTTAATAAAATCGTTCCATTCTGAGAGGGTCTATTTCTTTAAACCTCTGGTATTACAAGGGAATAATTTTCTGAAGGAGACACTGTGCATTCAGTGGACTCAATTTTTTGCTTTCTGTTTAATTCTATTATTTCAGATCCAGGTATATTTTTTACAATCATTAATTTATGCTTATGATATTAATTGTTGTTTTTGAGTACATGTTTTAAACTCTATTTTTTTATGTTTTTGCAAAGTTATTGTCTCTAGTTATATTGAGCATATATACATATAGTAGGTATATTCGTTGTTCAGAAAATAATTATGGTACTCAGTTCCAAGAATTCATGTTTTGATATTCTATATAAAATTCTATAACTTAAAAGTATTATATGCAAGGCTACATATTATCTATTTTTACATAGATATGAAGTTTCTCACTAATCAATTGAAGAAATTCATTATGCAAGTTCAAAAGTTATAATTGCTTTCATGTTTATGCGTAATTTCTCTTTTGAATCTGTTAACAAAATTTTGAATTTTTTCCTGAGACATATCACAATTGTATAACCTATGCAACTTAAATGTGTTTTTTTTCTTACGAAATGCCTTTGTATATATTCTTATTTTCTTCTTTATTTTACTTTTAATGTCTATTAAAGAACCAATGATTTATAATTTTCTGAATAATTCATTCATTAGAGGTTCTTGAGTTGTGTGATAATTACAAATAACCAGATTCATGTTGGAATATTGCTATTATTTTTTAAGAACCTTTTTTCTATTATTTTTAATGTATTGATATTAGTAAAGGATTATTTGCAAGTTCAATGCAATTATTTATGATTGCGCGAAGTGCGGACAAATTGCCTGGTATATATTTATATAGACCCAAAATCACAAGTCATGATGACACCTATATTTCCAATTTATAGGAAAGTCAATCCAATAATTTATCATTTCAATTTTATATAATAATGGTAAAAGTAAGCGAGAAACAAAATATCCCAAACGCTAAGTCTTTCACTATATGAAATGAGAAAAGCTAAAATACCACTCAAAAGTTTAGTATCATAAGTACAAGAGCTTTTAAAATACGATGAAAGTCTGAAACCAAATGAAAAGTCTAGACTAAAGAAATATCTTGTCTAACTACTAAAACAACACAATAAATAAAGAAAATAAAGGGAGGTGCCGGTTGCGTGTGTGTATATCTATATCTATATCTTCTCTATATATTATATATTATATATTATTATATTATATTATATTATATTTATTATATTATTATCTTAAAAGCATGAACTCCTAACTTGAATGTAAAATTACTATAATATCCCTAACTTAGGTTGTGACTTTTCGATGAGTTGTGACTTTTCCAATAAGTTGTGACTTTTTTCAAAGGGTTGTGAATTTTCGATGAGTTGTGACTTTTCGAAAGAGTTGTGACTTTTTCAATAAGTTGTGACTTTTCCAAAGAGTTGTGACTTTTTCAAAAAGTTGTGACTTTTTCAAAAAGTTGTGACTTTTCCAAACTGTTGTGACATCTCGAAAAGGTCATGATTTTTCAGATACGACACAAAAAATATTTGTTCATACTACCCTTTTTTGACTATAAATAGAGATACTTCCTCTCATTTTTCAACCACATTATTTTCTAATCTTCTTCTTCTTGCATTTTAATTTTTTTTTTTGTGATTTATTATCATTGAGTGAGTTCAAAGTCTAGCAGAATATGAGGTACCACTATTCTGATGATGTAAGTCATTCTATCCTAAGAGGGTTTATTCCATAACCTCGAGTACATGAGGAAAATTTTAATACCCCGACTTTTTGAAACATCTAAATTGACTCGTATCTTTGTGGAAAGACCAGGAGGGTGGGTAATAAATTAAGAATGATGTGTTATGTGATATTTTAAGCATTCAAGGGTTGTATCTCAAGTTTTGAAGTTAAGTAAGTGGAAAAATAAAAGTTGGAGAAAGTTACCGTAATTCCTTTTTAAAGATTTGTTTGAAATTTGGGTCAAATGTCTCAGAGATTTTTTCCTAATCTATAAAGAGTTATTATATATCATCTTCTTCGACTTTTCTTCATTCTTCCTTCATTTTTCTTAGTGAATAACCAGAAAACTCACAAAATCCACTTCTAGGATTAGCCAACTTATAGATTTTCGTGACTTAAGTCCTTGATAAAAGTTGTTCTACGCGTTGAGTTTGTCAACACGGTATTATTTTTTTATCGATTTCCTAGCATATCGTACTTTGGTGTGTGGACAGCAGGGGTTTGGGCATATTTTAATGTTTTGAGGTGTATGAAGAACTTAAAATCAAGGTAAGACCCTTCTTCCACTGACTCTAGCTTTGATAATGTCAGAAATAGAAATTTGCGATGGAAATACATATCTTTTATCGGATTATCATGGTATCCTCTATTATTTTGTGTTGATTATGGTTCTACCTTGTTGTAGTATCGAGGGGGGTTGTGAGTAAAGTCATTAGGCCATGTGAATTCGGCAAAAGAGGTATGTTAAGGCTATTCCCTACTAACGACATGTTTCCTTAAAGCTTAGGAGCAATGTAATTGGGCTGTTATGATCGTTGTAGCCATTATTGTTAATTGTTGGTTGATTGAGTTGATATCATCTACCGTTGTCGGTGATCTTATTCAGTTAGTAGCGTCCCTATGTTGGACACGACTTAGAGGCTATTTTTATAGGTTGCTTATAACTAAATTGCTCTCTTTTAGCGATTGGATTGTTATTGTTGCCCTTGGGGCTATAGTGGTCAGCTGTAGGAATGTGATATATGCCTAGAAGGGCTATGTTCTACCTACAGGGCTATATGGATGTGTAAGAGGTCTATGAGTTGCCTACGAGGCTATGTTGATGCCTACAAGGGCTATGAGTTGCCTCCAGGGAAATATTGACGCCTAAGAAGGCAATGTGCTTCCTATAGGGCCATGTTGTTTCCTAAGAGGGCTATGAGTTGTCTATAAGCTATGTTGATGCCAAAGAGAGCTATGTGCTACCTACGGGGTTATATTAATGCCTAAGAGGGATATGTGACTGCCTACTGGGCTAGGGAACTATCGATAGGGGTATATAGACTGATCGGCACCTTTCGGGCTTATAGGGGCTTGAGTAGGTGGCTTGTGTGCTGTTTGTACCTTCCGAGGTTATGGGGGCTTAGTTAAGCTGTTGTTTTATTATTTTGGGAAAAAGGACAAATATACCCCCAAATTATCATAAATGGTGCGTCAATACCCTTCATTATACTTCGGGTTGTGTATACCCTTACCGTCAATATTTTGGAACGTATATACCCTTAAAATAAATGGAGGGACACGTGTCATGATCTTAATGGTCTATCCAAATTTAAATTAGATTTGGATAGACCATTAAGATCATGACACGTGTCCCTCCATTTATTTTAAGGGTATATACGTTCCAAAATATTGACGGTAAGAGTATACACAACCCGAAAGTATAACGAAGGGTATTGACGCACCATTTATGATAATTCGGGGGTATATTTGTCCTTTTTTCCTATTATTTTTGATAAGTTAAGATTTAGGAGCAGGTCGGTACACTTATCTTATACTTGATCTATTTATTGGATTATTCAAGTATATTAGGAAGCCTGCTTATAGTCTATTGCCTTTCATACTCTTTACATTATTTCGTACTGATGCCCCATTGCTTGGGGGCACTACATTCATGTATGCAGGTCCTACAGATGACCCAGTAGACCACCTCAGTAGCAGGTTTGACTTTTATCCTGTTGGCTAGCCCCTTTCCTCCGGAGCTGCCAGAGTTTGGAGGTTTGTTAGATTTTGTTGTATATATTTTTATGGGTAGGCTGGGGCCATGTCCCGCCAATCTTTACTAATCTTAGAGGCTTGTAGACTAGTGTGTGGGGTGTGTAGCTACGTTATAGCCATTGTGGCCTAGTTTGTTGGTTTGTTGACGCTTGTGAGCAGTTTGATGTATTGTGATGATATATACATGTTTTCAGTTTTGGTATAGAGATCATGGTGGCCTCGATGGCCCAATCAGGACTTCTATGCTAGTTGGCTATTTCTTTATATGAACTCTTAGGGTAGCTGTTTCGTTTATAGATCTGTTGACAAAGGCCTTGCTGGTCGAGGGCTTAGTTTTAATCCGAGATATAATTGTTTATTTTTTTGATTGCATATGGCTACCATGTGCTAGTAGCAAATGGTTCAGCAGGGTCAGCTCGGGACTGAGTTTTGGCATTAGGAGCCAGTTGCTCCTCTTGAGTTTGGGGTGTGACAAACTTGGTATCAGAGCAATGTCGTATCCTAGCGAGTTTGCAAGCCATGTCTAGTAGAGTCTTGTTTATAAATGTGTTGTGCACCATATTCGATAAGCAAGAATCTACCGGGCATGTTAGAATGACTATCCTTTTTTTTCACACCTCGTGCTATAGAGCAGTGTCTTAAGGGTTGAGGTCTGTGACTTATAAATGATATTTTATGCAGATAGAGATGGCCGACACCAGACAGACCACAGCTATCCAAGGGCTAGATACAGATGTAGGCGAGGGTACCGACAAGGTACCACAGGTGGAGGTAGCTCATCGTGAGACCCAGGGGCAGACATCTTCTCAGCCCCCTATAGGTTCTCCACCGCTCTAGGTGCCTCCGAGGGCTACAGGACCCCCAACTCCACTAGCAGTACCACCTCTAGTTCCTCCTATTCCATCTGACTAGGATTTCAAGAGTGCAGTATGTATGTTAGCACATTTCGTAGTTGCACAACGCCAGCCAATTGCGCCAGATGTTGCCGGACCTTCTAAAGGGCCCGAAAGTTCAAGAGTTTGTGAATTTCTTACCTTGAATCCTCTACAGTTTATAGGGACAGATCGCAGAGAGGACCCTCAGCACTTTGTTGATCAGCTTCATAAGATCTTCAGAGTCATGCACGCCTCAACGACTGAGTCAGTTGAGTTAGCAGGATTTCGATTGCGCGATGTTGCAGTATTGTGGTACAAAATTTGGGAGAGATCTAAGGGAAAAGATGCAGCTCTACCCACTTGGGATAACTTTATAGAAGCTTTCATAGAACATTATTTGCCTCGAGAGTTTAGGGATGGCCGGGTGGACCAGTTTTTGAACCTTCGACAGGGCAGCATGAGTGTCTGAGAGTACGAGCTGAGGTTTGATTCATTGGCTAGATATGCACCAGCATTTGTTGATACGATACATGACAAGGTGCGTAGATTTGTGGAAGGGCTTGACTCAGACTATATCGACGCTTGTTCTACCGCTGCACTAAATGATAATATGGATATCTCGAGAATTTAGGCCTTTGCACAGGGAATAGAGGATCACCGACATCTGCAGTATATGCATGAGAGGGTCTAGAGAGGGAGAAAGAAGAGGGCATGTCACATGGAGATTTTCAGGTTGGTCCCAGACCCCGATATTTTATTAGGCCACCTAGGCCTCCACCACAGCAGTTCCAGGGTAGTAGATTTGATTGTCAGGGACAGTCACGCCCAGGTGAGGGTTCATAAGCATCAGGCTCTCAGCAGCAGAGGGGTTCAAGCCAGGCTAGGACAGCCCTGCAGCGTTACACTACTTGCGGTAGGATGCATTTTGAAAGGTGCTGGCAGGGTTTCATAGGTTGTAATTCTTGTGGACATGAGGGGCATGGGTGGAGAAACCGCCCAACCATAGGTTAGGGTGGTATAGGTCAGTCAACCAGGTCAGTAGGTTCCTCCTCATCAGCACTATCTATAGGGTGTGGACCCTAGACTCCAGTAGGTGGAGGCAGAGAGGGAACATCTAGTTCTGGTAGTGGCCAAAACTGTATATATTCACTAGCCGGCCGACAAGACTCAGAGTCATCACCAGATGAAGTGACAGGTACATTTATTATTTGTTTCTATTGCGTTTATGCTTTGATAGATCCTGGATCTACTATGTCTTATGTTACTCCATTTATCGCAGGGAAGTTATGTATAGTAGCAGAGTCATTAGATCGACCCTTTATTGTATCTATACCAGTTGGTGAGTCTATTATTTCCAGGAGAGTCTATCGAGCTTGTACGGTAGAAATTATTGACCGTCAGACCTTCGTAGACCTCATAGAGTTAGAAATGATCGATTTTGACGCTATTATGGGTATGGGTAGCATCTTGTTATGCTAATGTTGAGTGCCAGACTAAGATTGTTAGATTCCACTTTCTAGGAGAGGCAGTTCGGGAATGGAAAGGCGATACAACAATGCCGAAAGGTAGGTTGATTTCCTATCTTGAGTGGAGAAGGATGATTACTAATGGTTGTATTTATCATCTTGTTTGCGTTCATGATATAGATGCAGAACCACCAACTCTTCAGTCTATTTCAGTAGTTAATGAGTTTCTAGATGTATTTCCAGACGAGCTCCCTGGTATCCCTCCAGAATGGGAAATTGATTTTGCTATCGATATGCTACCAGGTACACAACCCATATCTATCCCTCCTTATAGAATGACTCCTGCTGAGCTAAAGGAGCTGAAGGATCAGCTGAAAGATTTGCTGGATAAAGGCTTTATCAGGCCTAGTATTTCACCATGGGGTGCGCCAGTATTATTCGTGAGGAAGAAAGATGGCTCACTATGAATGTGTATTGATTACCGACAGTTGAATAAGGTGACTATAAAGAATAAGTATCCCCTTCTGAGGATCAATGACTTGTTTGATCAATTACAAGGTGCTGAGTGCTTCTCAAAGATTGATTTAAGATCAGCGTACCACCAGATACGAGTTCGGGAAAAAGACGTTCCAAAGACAGCTTTTAGAACCAGATATAGACACTTTGAGTTCTTGGTAATGTCTTTTGGACTAATGCCCCAGCAGTGTTCATGGACTGATAAATAGCATATTCAGGCCATATCTAGATACGTTTGTGATTGTATTTATTGATGATATTTTGTTCTATTCGCATTCAAAAGCTGAGCATGCAGATCACTTGCGAGCAGTCCTTCAGGTTCTTTGAGAGCAGGAACTTTACAAAAAGTTCTCTAAGTTTGAGTTTTGGTTGAGCTCTGTGGCTTTCCTAGGCTATATCATATTAGATTCTGGCATTATGGTTGATACACAAAAGATTGAGGCTATAAATACTTGGCCCAGGCCCATGACTCCGACTGAGGTTCGTAGTTTCTTAGGATTAGCTGGGTACTACAGAAGGTTTGTAGAGGGGCTTTCTTCAGTTTCAGCACCATTAACAAAGTTGACTTAAAAAAGGGCTAAGTTCCAGTGGACTGAGGCTTGCGAGCATAGTTTCCAGGAGCTAAAGGACAGGTTGACATCATCACCAGTTCTAGCATTGCCAGAGGGTTTAGAGGGCTATGTTGTGTACTGTAATGCCTCTAGTTTTGGGTTGGGATGTGTTCTAATGCAACATGGTAAGGTTATCGCATATGTTTCAAGTCACTTGAGGAAGCATAAGAAGAACTATCCGACCCATGATTTAGAGTTGGTTGCAGTTGTGCATGAGTTAAAGATCTAGAGACACTATTTGTATGGAGTTCATGTTGACATTTTCACAGATCATAAAAGTCTTTAATATATCTTTAGACAGAAGGAGTTAAATCTGCAATAATGTCGATGGCTTGAATTACTGAAAGACTACGACGTGGATATTTTATATCATCCAGAAAAGGCATATGTGGTAGCGGATGCCATCAGTTGTAGATCTATGGGTAGTTTCTCCTATTTAGGTGTTGAGAAGTAGGAGCTAGCGCGAGAGCTTCATCATTATCTATCTTGGGAGTCACATTGTTAGAGGCAGACGATAGTGGGGTCACAATTCAGTACACAACCGTATCATCTCTAGTTGTGGAGGTAAAATCATGGCTAAAGAGGATCCTAGCTTAGAGAATCTCTGTGCCAAGGCCTACCATCAACAGTCTTTAGCATTTGATATAGCAGGAGATGGAGTCCTCAGATATAGCAGTCGATTGTGTGCTTCAAATGTTGTAGGACTTCGACATCGGATTATGGAAGAGGCACATCATTCTCGTTATTCTATTCACCCTGGTTGAACGAAGATGTACCATGATATTAAGGAGATCTATTGGTGGCACGAGATGAAGAAGGATGTTGTTGAGTTTGTGGCAAAGTTTCCTAACTGTCAACAGGTGAAGATTGTGCACCAAAAGCCCGCTGGGCTAGTTCAGGAGATATCCATACCCTTGTGGAAGTGGGAAGCAATTAATATGGATTTTATTACAAGGTTACCTCGAACGCATCTTAAGTTTGACTCTATTCGGTTAATTGTTGATAGACTAACAAAATCAGGCCATCTCTTCCCGGTCAGGGCTACTTTTACGACTGAAGACTATGCATGGCTCTATATTAGAGAGATTGTTAGGCTACACGATGTCCCAGTATCTATTATCTCTGATAGAGAAGTAGAATTTACCGTGAACTTCTAGAATGATAACTATTATCTATTATCCCAGTATCTTAGTACACCCTTTCACCCTCAGACAGATGGCCAGGCTGAGCGCACAATTTTGACACTCGAGGATATGTTACAAGCGTGCACGTAGGACTTCAAAGGAAGTTGGGATGACCATTTGCCTCTTATTGAGTTCGCATACAATAATAGTTATCATTCCAGCATCGGGATAGCACCATGTGAGCGAAAATGTAGATCCCCCATTGGATGGTTTGAGGTAGGTGAGTCAGGGTTGATTGGACCCAACTTAGTACATCAGATAGTGGAGTAGGTTAAGCTCATTCGAGAGAGGTTGCTAATAGCTCAAAGCTGACAGAAGTCATACTCAGATGTGCGACGAAGGGACTTAGAATTTTGTGTTGATGATTGGGTATTCTTAAAAGTCTTTTCTATGAAGGGTGTTATAAGATTTAGTAAAAAAGGCAAGCTTAGTCCAAGATTTATTGGGACATACCGGATCCTTCGGATGGTAGGATGAGTGGCTTATGAGCTAGAATTGCCTTCGGGGCTAGAATCTATTCATCCAGTTTTCCATGTATTGATTCTACGAAAGTGTGTAGAAGACCCTTCTCAGGTTGTCCTAGTTGAGTATGTTCAGATCACAGAAGAGTTGTCCTACGAGGAAACTCCAATTGCCATATTAGATTGGCAGGTCCGTAAATTGAGGACCAAAGAAGTGGCTTCGATTAAAGTATTGTGGAGAAACAAGAATAGAGAATAGGTGACCTGGGAAGTTGAGGATGGCATGAGGTCTAAATATCCTCACTTGTTTCATACCCCAGGGTGATGGCATATCAGTTTATATTAGTGCAGTGAGGTTAGATACTTATCTGATTTTTTTTATATATTGTTTCTTACAATAATTGTTGTATATTTGCTCGTACTGTTATTAAGGAGCTATAGTGCTTAGCTATTTATGTCATCTTGTGAGACACCTAGGTTATAATTTCTGCATTTCAAGTTCCTGGATAGTCACATTTAAAAAGGATATTCTACCTAAATTTTGGCAATTCCTAAGGACTTAACCTCGTGACTCGGATTTTTCATTCGAAGACGAGTGTTTCTAAGTGGGGAAGGATGTAACACCGCGACTTTTCGAAACATCTAATTGACTTATATCTTCATGGAAAGACCAGGAGGGTGGGTAATAAATTAAGAATGATGTATTATGTGATATTTTGAGTGTTCAAGGGTTGTATCTCAAGTTTTGTAGATAGGTAAGTGGAAAAATAAAAGTTCGCGAAAGTTGCTGTAAATTCCTTTTAAGATTTGACTAAAATTTGGGTCAAATGTCTCAGAGATTTTCTCCCAATATACAAAGAGTTATGGTGCCCACAACCTATTAAATTGAAGGTCTATGAGTCTAGTTTCCAACACATCAACCCGTTCATTCATACTACTTCAGAATGGAGAGATATTCGCCTTTTCGCAAAGACTGCACAAGCAGGCAGGTGAGGTGGGTCCCCTAGGTCGGTGGAACTTTATATATATCATCTTCTTCGACTTTTATCATTTTTCCTTCATTTTTCTTAGTGAATAACCAGAAAACTCACAAGACCAATTCTAGGATCAGCCAAGTTACAGATTTTCGTGACTTAAGTCCTTGACAAAAGTTGTTCTACGCGTTGAGCTCATCAATATGGTATAATTTGTTTTATCAATTTCTTATCATATCATACTTTGGTGTGTGGACTGCAGGGGTTTAGGCATATTTTAAAGTTTTGAGGTGTATTATGAACTTAAAATCAAGGTAAGACCCTTCTTCAATTGACTCTAGCTTTGATAAGTCGCCAATAGCAATTTGCGACGGAAATACATATCTTTTATCGGATTATCATGGTGTCCTCTATTTTTTATGTTGATGATGATCCTGCCTTGTTGTAGTATAAAGGGGGGTTGTGAGTAAATTCGTTAGGCCACGTGAATTCAGCGAAAAAGGTATGTTAAGGCTATTCCCTACTTACGATATGTTTCCTTAAAGCTTAGGAGCAATGTAATTAGGTTGTTATCCTTGTAGCCATTTTTGTTGATTGTTGGCTACTCGAGTTGATATAATTCTCCCTTGTCGGGGTTCTTATTCAGTTAGTAGTGTCCCTATGTTGGACATGACTTAGAGACTATTTATGTAGGTTGCTTATAACTAAATTACTCGCTTTTAGTGATTAGACTGTTATTGTTGCCCTTAGGGCTATTGTGGTTAGCTGTAGGAATGTGATCTATGCCTAGAAGGGCTATGTTCTGCCTGTAGGGTTATATGGATGTGTAAGAGGGCTATGAGTTGCTTACGGGGCTATATTGATTCCTAGAAGGGCTATACTGACGCTTAAGAAGGCTATGTGTTTCCTACAGTGCCATGTTGTTGCCTAAGAGGGCTATGAGTTGTCTATAAGCTATGTTGATGCCTAAAAGAGCTATGTGATGCCTACGGGGCTATATTAACGCCTAAGAGGGCTATGTGGCTACCTACGGGGCTAGGAGACTACCGATAAGGGTATATTGACTGATTGGCACCTTCTGAGCTTATGAGGGCGTGAGTAGGTGGTCTGGTGTGCTATTTGTACCTGCTGAGCTTACCGGGGCTTGGTTAGGTTGTTGTTTTGTTATTCATGATAAGTTAAGATTTAGGAGCAGGTCGATACACTTATCTTATCCTTGATCGATTTATCGGATTATTCTAGTATATTAGGATACCTGCTCATAGTCTATTGCCTTTCATACTTTGTACATTATTTTTACTAATGCCCCATTGCCTGGGGGCGCTGCATTCATGCATACAGGTCCCGATAGGCGACCCAGTAGACCTCCTCTGCTGCAGGATTGACTTTTATCCTGTTGGCTAGCCCCTTTCCTTCGGAGCTGCCAGATTTTAGAGGTTTGTTAGCTTTTGTTGTATATATTTTTATGGGTAGGCTGGGGACCTATCCCACCAATCTTTACTACTCTTAGAGGCTTGTAGACTAGTGTGTGGGGTGTGTAGCTACGTTATGGCCATGCTGACCTAGTTTGTGGATTTGCTGAAGCTTGTGAGCTTTTTGATGTATTGTCTTGATATACACATGTTTTCAGTTTTGGTATAGAGATCATGATGGCCTCAACGGTCCAATTAGGACTTCTGTGCTAGTTGGCTATTTCTTTATATGAACTCTTGGGGGTATCTGTTTCGTTTATAGATCTGTTCACAGGGGCCTTGCCGGCCGAGGGCTTAGTTTTAAGCTGAGATATACTTGTTTGTTTTCATGATTGCCTGTGGCTGCCATGTGCTAGTAGCAAATGGTTCAGCAGGGTCGGCTCGAGCCTGAGTTTTGGTATTAAGAGCCAGTTGCGCCCCTTGAGTTTGGGGCGTGACAAATAATAATTTTTTTGCTTAATATAGACATTAGTATGTAGTGTTCCAATATATGAAGTTAACATGATATAGTCTAAATTCATTTGATTTTGTTAACAATTTCTCTTGTGATTTAGATATATGCTTCTAAATATCTTTTTCTAAAATTTAAAGAATTGTGATGATTTCTTTTTGATGCTCAAGACAAAAGAATGACTTTATTTATCAATATTACTTATGTGATTTAGATTCTCAGGAAGTTTGCTTCAAAATAGTTATTACTATATAAACATGGCCCTTTTGTTTTACTTATTTACTATTTCTTAATATTTAAGTATTTTAGACAAAGAAAATTTCATAATGACTTGTAATAACGCAAGTTGAAGTTTGTATTAGTTTAGTTTTTATTATTTATTTAATAGCTAATTTTATGAGATAAATATGTTTATTAATTTAAATATATATATTTATTAGATCACCTGCTTTCATACAGTCCCTTGGAAATTGTAAACACATACTTTACACCACTAATCAACTTTGTTTCTTCCCCGTGAAGCATTACTTATACAGCCTATTATTGGTTCACCTGCTCACATACAGTCCCTTGGTAATTTTAAACACATACTTTACATATATATGTTACTTGTAACCTTATTTTAGCCGCACTGTACATCTTTATGATACCCTCTTTTATGCATCAAATCCCTGCCTAATCATGCAGATTTCAACCATTTGGTGCCCTCAACAATGGTACTAATATACAATTACACCTAGAATTAACATTGCAAGTCTCATTTTCCATCCAACCCATATGACGACTGATATTGAACTTGCAAAATAGCATGTATCGATAAACAAGATTCAAAAAACAGTCTGTTAATTCGGTGATGAGAGTCTTAGTGATTTGAAGGGGTTCAATAATACCTTACAAGATTTCAAGACATGAAGGGACTTTCAGAACAATAATATTAATTAACAAAGAGAAAATAACATTGACACTTTTACTTACTTTATTATTTATCATTCATGTTTATTGTACTTATACCCCAACCCCTTTGCACAATACTAGGTACACAAATTCAAGAAACACTATCTAATAAACATATCTAAACATGGAAGGACTCCTTGAAACCAAATAAGAGTTACTACATTGCTAAAGGACGATTAGATCGCGTTAACCCCAACTACTATTCCATACATAAAGAAGTTGAATTGGCATTTACATATAACACAATCATAAATACGACTGGCATTGAGGTTTCAACGCATTGATTCTCTATTGGCTTTGTATCATTGGATCATGTTGATAAATTACCTAATAGTGCTATTCTAGGTAACTATCTACCCAAATAATTTGTTATTTAATTTCATGCTCCATTACATAATCGTTACCACTAATTTACATTACCTATTCTAAGATTTGTCTTATGTTTTAGTTTCAATGAATCCCCTCATTGAAAAAGAATATAGCAAGAGATGGGAGATAGTTGTTACGAATGAGCAATATGTTTTGAAGATGCCTAAACTACCACCAATACACAGATATGGTGAAGTGTTGACATTTCGCTTCAACTTGATAAACCAGTATGAAGCATACAACTGTTACTCTATGAGAAGATCTTGCTAAAAATGACGGTCCTTTTCTAGAAAAGATGAAAGATGATAAACCTATACTTGGCTTCTGTGACTTTAGAATCCTAATATGTAAAAGCATTGGACAGACTACTGTATGTTTTTATAATAAACTGAGTATAGTTGTTTCAAATTTGAAACAAGCTCTTGTCACACTAGGCACTTTTGAAATATCTGCTATTTCCATGAGTAGCATCTTGATTAATCCACAGTTTCAAAAATCCAGGGACCTGGTACATTATATTAATCACAACTAATGTACATACTATACTTTAGCATTGCAGGCATGTTACTTTTAAAGTTTCTATAAGGACACAATTGTTCTATGATTATTGTTGGGTAATTACATACTAAATTCCTAAGTTTTAAAAACCTTTGCACCGAGCACATCTCACTCAAAATGGGTGATATAGTTAACTAATCTCATCGATATAATAGGCGTGAAATAGTAAAGGCCGAAAATAAATATTTAATGGTAAAACCAAGTAAGGAAATGAGAAGAGCCATAGAAGTTTTGTTGGTATTATGGATGGATTGCTAGCTCATTCACAAGTACATACAATCCTATACTTGTACTCTCTAAAAATAATAACCATTTTAATATCCAAAATATAATCACAAATATGGTATATTGGCGATGTGCATGATTGTTTGTACATGTTCAGAGAAACAATTGTAGACATACTAAATAAAGATGAGCCACGATATTCGTCTTGCAAAAACTGCAGCAAAAAAGTGAAAGTTATAGAAGATATTGTATCTTGTAACAATTGCAACAGTGAGAATGTAGAATATGAAATAAGGTTAGACTAAGTAAAAACTCAACTCTATATTTACTAATTAGAAAACAAATTAGCTTTAACTTTTGAATGAATGTAACACCCAGTATGCTAGAACTACCAAAATACAGGTTTCCCATCCCTAGGACCCCCTAGGAAATTAATCTAAGTCCTGACCCACACCAAGACCTACGGACCGTAAGACAGACCATGGTTCGTAGTCCAGGGCCGTAGGTTGGACCCTAGATTTCAACTCTCTGTAGCCCATCAAAGGTTGACCAGCACAGACCGTCGGTCTAGTCTGTCGGTGGCCCAGACAGCATTTAAGTCGGCGGTCGTTAGGTCTTTTCCTTATGCATTGGACCCCTAAACTGCGTTGTTTAACCCCTCAACTATGTAGTTTTGGTCAATTTTAGCCTAGTCAACTAATTAGAACCTACCTCAGTCAATTCTTTCTCAAAATAATCAATCAAACTTAGAACCAGAGAGGAGAAAGAGTCAACCAAAGCTTTCTAAGAATGCAGTAAGGTTTCCTTTAGTTCCAGTCAAAAATCAAAAGATTTCACCGTGGAATTCTTCACCAGGTATGTGGTATTTCACTAGTGGGTTCCTTTCACCCATTAGGTCCCTAGATTTCAGTCAGAATCTTGATTCCCTTAATCTTATATAGACCTATGGTTGCTTGAATCTTAGAAATTATTGGGTTTTAGCTGTTAGAATTATCCAAATGAGATTATTATGTTATTGTTCAGTTCCTTGTATAATATTCAGAACCCTAATTGTATATATTCGTTTAGTTCATGAATTATACATGCTATTTTAGATTATTCAGATATACACATGCTTCAGTTTACGAATGTCATATTATCATTCATAATTGTTACATTCTCAGAGTTTGCATGTCTGTAATTGAGCTATCGAGTACTTCAACATTTCTATCATAATATTGGTTATTTACATTCTAATTGGGAGTAGCTTAATACCAAGTGGACTAGGGTCACTCACCCTCAAGTCCCAGAACTACATGTCCCGTAGGTTGTAAGTCCTCATTGTGGGCATTATTTTAGTGATCACGTGAGTCATGCTTCTATACCTTTGGACGGGTATATTGGGTGCTCTCAATATGGCGTATACATTGGACTCCACATTTAGCTCATGTGGTTTTATGTCAGTTGTTATTAGCTCCCTTACAGTCAGATTCTCTCAGCTTTAGTTCAGATTTCAGTTTCAATAGGTTATCAACTTGGTCATTGTATTCAGCTATTTCATGTTCAGTATCCTCAGTTTAGTATCATGCTTATCTCATAGTATTTCTCAGATATTATGCTTTGGTTTAGTTATCTTATTGTTTAGCTTTATTCTATCTTGCATGATCAGTACCTTTCAAGTACTGACGCATACTCTGCGCTAAATTTTCTCATGATGTAGGTTCAGGCTCTTAGCTTCCAGATCACGCATAGATCGATTTTCAATCTTCAGTTCAACAACATTAGTGGTGAGTCCTTATTTTTCAAGGACGATTGACATTATTGTCTTTCTTTGTTTTTAGTTTTAGTTTCACTTTTTGCTAGATTAGCTAGGTCATTTCCCAGCACTTCCAGTCAGTTAGAGGCTATTTTCAGATATAGACAGATTTACCTATAGTGTTAGAGTTTTACTTTTAGCTGTTGTTTAAATTCTCAGTTTTATATATTAAGATTTAGTATATCGGTATTTCCCCATCATTTTAGTTTACATGATGATTTAGCTTCCGCACAGTATTTCTTTACTTCAGTTTATTTAGTATGCTTATGATATGCCAACAGGGTTAGCATGGGGTCATCCGTGATCCTAGGTCTCGTGTCCGCGTCCTGGGGGTAGCTTCGGGGTGTGACAAACTTTCAGAGCATAAGGTTTAAGAGTCATAGGATGTCTGAAAAGCCACATTAAGTAAAGTCTTTTTTATAGGTGTGAAGTGCACCACATCTAATGAGAAGGAGTATGCAAAGTGATTTAGGAAAACTTTATTTTCTTGTTACTCTTTTCGTGCGTAAGGTATGATCTAATTCCTCATTTCTAACTCAACGTTATGTGTTTTACATTATGCCTCCTTGTAGAGCTTATGGAAGGAATGTGAATGCACGCAATGCTAATGCATCTTCTCTAGTCCCAAATCAGGAAGTTTCGAATGTTGAGTTTCGAAACACTATCCAGCTTTTGGCTTAGAGTGTGACTAACCAGAATAATCAGCAGGCACCAGATCCTACAAATGCTAGTGGTGGATTAGTGGCAGCCAGGGTTCTCGATTTTGTAAGGATGAATCCGCCTGAGTTCTTAGGATTGCAGATTGGTGAGGATCCCCAATAGTTCATAGATGAGGTCAAGAAGAACTTTGCAGTGATGTAGGTGAGAGGTAATGATAGGGTGGAGTTTGCATCCTATAAGCTTAAGGATGTACCTCACATCTGGTATACTCAGTGGAAAGAAAACAGGGGTACAAATGCAACTCCTATCACTTGGGAATGCTTTAGTGAAGCTTTTTTTGGACAGGTTCTTCCTGAGGGAGTTAAGAAAGGCAAAAGCACAAGAGTTCATGAATTTGAGGCAGGGTAGTATGATAGTCCAAGAGTATGGACTCAAGTTCACCCAACTCTCTAGGTATGCTCCTCACATGGTTGCCGATTCCAAGGCTCAAATGAACAAGTTCCTGTATGGGGTATCCGACTTAGTGTAAATAAAGTGTAGAAATACTATGTTGCTGGAAAATATGAACATCTCTAGGCTCATGACTCATGGTCAAAATGTTGAGGCCGATAAGATTAAGGAACATGCTAAGGAGAATAAGAAGGCTAGAACTAGCAACTATGAGTATTCACAAGACAAATCGGGTGGTGGAAATCGCTCGCAGTTTCAGCAAAAGTCCTCAGGTGCAGCACCTTCATCAGCTAGTGTCCCATCCTCCAAGTTCCAAAATGATCAGAAAGGTAGGCATCAGGCTCTAAGTCGCAGGGGAGTGCTTCAGGCACCAAAACCTACCCGACTAGTCCAAAGTGTGGTAAGAACCATCCAAGTGAGTGAGGATGTTTTGGGTGTGGTCAGTCTAGTCACAGGTTGAAAGATTGTCCTTCTAAATAGGGTCAAGGAGGCAACAATAGTAGAGCTTAGTCCACAACTTCAGCAGCACCACCAGGTTATCCGACTCAGTATGGTAACTCATCTAGTATAGGTGGCGGTCAGCACCAAAACAGGTTGTGTGCTCTCCAGGCTCGCCAGGATTAGGAAGATTCTCCTGATGTAGTCATTGGTACGTTAGGAGTCTTTTACTTAGATGTTCATGCATTGTTAGATCCAGGGGCTACTCTTTCCTTTGTAACTCCTTATATAGCGTCAACTTTAGTTTTAGTCGACAAATTCTCTCAAAACCCTTCACAATTTCTACTCTTGTCGGTGACCTAGTTATAGCTAAACTGGTATACAAAAATTGCCCTATCACAGTCTCTCAGAAAGTCACCTCAAAAGATCTTGTCGAGTTAGAAATGGTAGACTTCGATATTATTCTAGGCATGAATTTGTTACATTCTTGTTATGCCTCAGTCAATTGTAGAACTAGGATTGTTCATTTTCAGTTTCCAGACTAGCCAATCCTAGAATGGAAGGATAGTAGCTTAACGCCTATGGGTCAATTCATTATTTAGCTTAAGGCTAGAAAGATTATCTCTAAGGGTTATCTCTATCATCTAGTTCGGGTTAAGGATTCATGCTCCGAAACCCCAACTCTTGAGTCAGTTCTAGTAGTTAATGAGTTTCAAAAAGTGTTTCCATAAGATCTTCTTGGAGTTCCTCCCAAAAGAGAAATTGACTTTGGAATTTATCACCTTCCAGATACCCAGCCTAATTCTATTCCTCCTTATTGAATAGATCCAGCGGAGCTTAAGGAATTAAAGAGTAGTTGATATACCTTCTAGATAAGGGCTTCATCAGACCTAGTATTTCCCCATGGGGTGCACTAGTGTTGTTCATGAAGAAGAAAGATGGTTCTTTCAGAATGTGCATTGACTACAGGAACTTAAACAAAGTCACAATCAAGAATAAATATCCTATCCCTAGGACTGATGACTTGTTTGACCAACTTCAGGGTGCTAGTCATTTCTGGAAGATAATCCTCATATCTGGTTGTCATCAGCTTAAAGTCAGGGATATTGACATCCCGACGACAGCCTTCAGAACTCGGTATGGTCATTATGAATTTGTATATATGTTATTTGGACTAACCAATGCTCCTGCAACTTTCATGAATCTAATGAATTGAGTGTTCAAGCAGTATTTGGGCTTGTTTGTTATCGTCTTTATTGATGATATCCTCATTTACCCTAGGAATGAGAAAGAGCATGAAAATCATTTGAGGGTTGTTCTAAAAACCCTCAAAGATCGCTAGTTATTCGCTAAGTTTAGCAAATGTGAGTTTTGGTTGCAAGTAGTCTTTTTCCTTAGGCATATTGTGTCTAGTGAAGGGATCCGAGTGGATTCTTAGAAGATAAAATCAGTGAAACAATGGCCTAGACCTACCTCTCTTACAGATATCAGAAGTTTCTTTGGTTTGGCAGGTTATTATAGAAGGTTCATGAAAAGATTTTCATCCATAGCCTCTCCATTGACTAAGTTGACTCAGAAAAAGGTCAAATTTCAGTGGTCAGATGATTGTGAGAAAAGCTTTGCAGAATTGAAAACTAGGTTGACTACAACTCTGATTTTGACTTTAACAGAGGGTTCAGATAGTTACATGATCTATTATGATACATCCAGAGTCAGCGTAGGTTGTGTATTGATGCAGTGAGGTAAGATTATAGCTTATGCTTCTAGACAACTTAAGGTTCATGAGAAGAACTATCCAACTCATGACCTCGAGCTTGTAGCAGTGGTGTTTGCACTTAAGATTGGGAGAAATTACTTGTATGGTGTTCACGTAGATTTTTTCACCGACTATAAGAGCCTTCAATATGTGTTCACCCAGAAAGAGTTGAATCTTCACCAGAGGAGATAGCTTGAGTTCCTCAAGAACTATGACATGAGTGTGCATTACCATCCTGGTAAGGCCAATGTAGTGGCAGATGCTCTTAGTAGACTATCTATGGGTAGTGTAGCACATATTGAGGAAGAATGAAAGGAACTAGCAAAGGATGTTCACAGACTTGCTCGCTTAGGAGTTCATCTTATGAGCATATCAAATAGTTGTGTAATAATTCAGAATGGGTCAGAATCTTCATTGGTAACGGAGGTTAAGGAAAAGCAAGACAATGATCCGATATTGCTTCAACTAAAGGGTGCAGTCCATCAACAAATAGTTGAGATTTTCTCCCAAGAGGGAGATGGCGTGCTTCTCTATTAGGGTTGATTATGTGTTCCTAAGGTGGGTGAGTTGAGACAACAGATTCTTGCAAAAGCCCATAATTCTAGACATTCTATTCATCCAGGCGCCACTAAGATGTACCGTGATCTGTGGGAAGTCTTTTAGTGGAATGGTATGAAAAGGGATATAGCGGATTTTGTGGCTAATTAGTTCCCTAATTGCCAGCAAGTGAAACTAGAACATCGGAAACCAGGAGGTATGACCTAAGAGATCAACATTCCTACTTGGAAGTGGGAAGTGATCAACGTGGAATTCGTTATAGGTTACCTTGTACTCGCAGACAACACGACTCCATTTGTGTGATAGTTGATAGAGTTACTAAGTCTGCGCGCTTTTGGGCTTTTAAGACTACACATTCAGTGAAGAACTACGCCAAGCTTTACATTAATGAGATAGTAAGGCTGCATGGGGTTCCCTTGTCTATCATCTCAGATAGAGGTCCTCAGTTGACCTCTCATTTTTTGAAGTCATTTCAGAAAGGTCTTGGTACTCACGTAAATCTTAGCACGACATTTATCCACAGATGGATGGGTAGGTAGAGCGTACTATTCAGACCTTAGAGGACATGTTAAGAGCTTGTGTGATCGATTTCAAGGGTAGTTGGGATGATCACCTTCCTCTTATAGAGTTCGCCTACAATAGTAGTTACCATTCCAACATTCAGATGGCCCCTTATGAGGTATTGTATGGGCGTAGATATAGATCTCCAGTTGGTTGGTTTAAATTAGGTGAAGAAGCCTTGATAGGGCTAGATTCAGCTCATAATGCTATTGAGAAAGTGCAACTCATTAGAGATAGACTTAAGACAGCCTAGAGTCACCAAAAGTCCTATGTAGATGTAAGGAGAAGGGAATTAGAGTTTCAAGTTGATGATTGGGTTTTTCAGAAAGTGTCACCTATGAAGGGGGGGGGGGGTTGATGTGATTTGGAAAGAAAGGGAAGCTCAGTCCTAGATATGTAGGCCCTTACAAGATTCTGAAAAGAGTTGGTAAAGTGGCTTATGAGTTAGAGTTACCAACATAACTAGCAGTAGTGAATTCGATTTTTCACATTTCGTTGTTGAGGAAGTGTGTGGGTGATCCAACATCTATATTACCTTTAGAAAGTGTGGTTGTAAAGGATAGTCTCACTTATGAAGAGGTACCAGTTGAAATCCTTGATCGTCAGGTTCAAAGGTTCAGAAACAAGGAAGTCGCTTCAGTTAAGGTTTTGTAAAGGAGTCAGTTCGTAGAGGGAGCTACTTGGGAAGAAAAAGCACCCATGAAGGCCAAGTATCCTCATCTCTTTCATTCTGATTCCATTTCAGCTTGAGGTAATAGTTCTTCTTCAGTTTTTTAGTCATTCATGCGTTGTTTCAGTCTTAGTATAATTATCCTTCAGTTTGTACTTGCATTTTCAGCGTATTTTCATGTTCTTGAAACTTAGTTCAGTCTGAGGTCAGTTTCCAGTGTTTAGTGGTAGGGTTTGCAGCTCTTTCCCTCCATACTCAGCTAATTTAGTCTTCATTCGAGGACGAATGTTCCCATGGGGGAGATAATGTAACACCCCGTATGCTAGAACTACCAAAATACATGTTTCAAGAGTTGCAGGTGGCATCGACGGGCACCACCCACGGACCGTAGGGGGACCCATGGTCTGTTCTGCTGGTCTGTGGTTCTCAACCTGCAACCCATCCCCAGGATCCCCCAGGAAATTAATCTACATCCTGACCCACGCAAGACCTACTAACCGTAGGTCAGACCACGGTCCGTGGTCCAGGGTCGTAGGTTGGACCCTATATTTCATCTCTCAAAAACCCATTGAAAGTTGACTAGCACGAACCGTCGGTCAATACCATGTTAGCTTTTAAGTCAATGTTCATTTTGTCTTTTCCTTATGTGTTGGACCCCTAAACTACGTCGTCTAACCCTTAAACTATGTGGTTTTGGTCAGCTTTAGCCTAGTAAACTAATTAGAACCTACCTTTAGTCAATTCTTTCTCAAAATGATTGATCAAACTTAGAACCAGAGAGTAGAAAGAGTCGACCAAAGCTTTCCAAGAATGCAACAAGTTTTCCTTCACTTCCAGCCCAAAATCAAAAGATATCTCCATGGAATTCTTCACCAGGTATGTGGGATTTCATTAGTGGGCTCCTTTCTCCCATTAGGTTCCTAGATTATAGTCAGAATCTTGATTCCCTTAATATTATCTAGACCTAGTGTTTCTTGAATGTTAGAAATTGCTGGGTTTTAGTTGTTAGAATGATCCAAATCAGATTACCATGTTATTGTTCAGTTCCTTGTATAATATTTAAAACCCTAGTTGTATATATTTGTTTAGTTTATGAATTATACATGCTAGGTTAGATTATTCAGATATACACATGCTTTAGTTTACGAATGTCATATTATCAGTCATAATTGTTAGCTTCTCAGAGTTTGCATGTTAGTAATTGAGCTATCCAGTACTTTAGTATTTCAGTCTTAATATTGTTTTTTTTACATTCTAATTGGGAGCATCTTAATACGAAGTTGACTAGGGTCAGTCACCCTTATGTCCCAGAACTACGTGCCCCGTAGGCTACAAGTCCTCTCTGTGGGTATTATTTTAGTGAACACGACAGTCATGCCTCTATACCTTGGGCCGGGTATTTTGGGTCCTCTCAATGAGGCCTATACATTGGACTCCACATTTATCTCATGTGGTTTTATGTCGGTTATTATTAGCTCCCCTTATAATTATATTCTATTATCAGCTTTAGTTCAGATTTCAGTTTCAACATGTTATAAACTTGGTCATTGCATTCAGTTATTTCATGCTCAGTATCCTCAGTTTAGTATCATGCTTATCTCATATCATTGCTCAGATATTATTCTTTGGTTCAGTTATATTATTGTTCAGATTTATTCTATCATGCATGCTCAGTACCTTTCAAGTACTGATGCATACTCTGCACTATTTCATCTCCTGATGTAGGTTCAGGTTCTCAGCTTCCAGATCACGCATAGATCGGTTCCCGATCTTCAGTTCAGCAGCATCAGTTGTGAGTCCTCATTCTTCGAGGACGATTGACATGATTGTCTTTCTTTGTTTAGTTTTAGTTTTAGTTTTTGCTAGATTAGCTAGGGCTTGTCCTAGCACTTCTTGTTAGTTAGAGGCTATTTTCAGACATAGACAGATTGAGCTACAGTGTTAGAGTTTGACTTTTCAGTTGTTGTTTAAACTCTCAGTTTCATATATTTAGATTTAGTATATAGGTACTTCTCCATCATTTCATTTTACATGATGATTTAGTTTCTGCACATTATTTCTTTACTTCCGTTTTATTGGTATGCTTATGATATGCCAGCAGGGTTAGCTTGGGGTCATCCGTGATCCTAGGTCTCGTGTTCGTGTCTTGGGGGTAGCTTCGAGGCGTGACAATGACTCCCATTTTTAAATAGATACTGCTTACGACTTAAAGTGTGTGGTGGAGAACAACGTGCTCGAGGAATACTATTTGGAGCGGCTAAATACTAACTAGGCTACAGCGTGCAAGACTACATAAAATCAACATCAATAAAGATATGAACTGTATTTATACCTAAACACATTAATGCTCAATGGACTCCACCACATAGGTACATTGTCTAATCCATCCTAACTTTTATAGTTATCTTATTGTGATACTTAATACACAAAAAAAGAAGAAAAGAATTATACGATTACATAGACACAACATTTTATGATTCTTTTAATTTTACACATTAGGTTAGTTTTGAAAGAAAATGCGCCCATCATGCTGCTAAGAAAACTAGACCCCTTAAATGGCTTATTCAATGGGACATAGTTGATTTGTAGAGGCTTTGACGAAAATGTCATACATGCAGAAAAACAACAAGTCAACATGCTACAAACAAGATGTTTACTCCAACAATACAACTATAACCACCTCGCTTTCCTTTTTTAAACAAATACTGCTTACGATTTGAAGTGTGTGGTGAAGAACAACGTGTCCGAGTTATACTACTTGAAGCGGCTAAATATTTACTAGGTTGCAACATGCAAGATTACATAGAATTGACCTTAGTAAAGATATGATCTACATTTATACCTAAACAACTTAACGCCCAATTGACTCCGCCGCATAGGTACGTTGTCTAATCCATCCTAACTTTTACAGTTATCTTATTGTGATACTTCATAGCACAAAACCGAAGAAAAGAATTACATGATTACATATACATAACAATTGATGATTCTTTTAATTTTATACATTATGTTTGTTTTTAAAGAAAATCCGCCCATCATGTTGTTGAGAAGACTGGACCCCTCAAATGGCTTATACAATAGGACATGGTTGATTTGTAGAGGGTTTGAAGAGAATGTCATACATGCATAATAAAACAACAGGTCAATATGCCACAAACCAGGTGTTTATTCCAACAATACAGCTACGTATTTATAAAGATATGAACTGTATTTATACCTAAACACATTAATGCTCAATGGACTCCACCATATAGGTACATTGTCTAATCCATCCTAACTTTTATAGTTATCTTATTGTGATACTTCATAGCACAAAAGAGAAGAAAAGAATTACACGATTACATATACATAACAATTGATGATTCTTTTAAATATATACATTAGGTTTGTTTTTAAAGAAAATGTGCCCATCATGCTGCTGAGAAGACTGGACCCCTCAAATGGCTTATATAATGGGACATGGTTGATTTATAGAGGCTTTGACGAGAATTTCATACATGCATAATAAAACAACATGTTAATATGCCATAAACCAGGTGTTTATTCCAACAATACAACTACAACCCCCCTCCCCCCTGCTAAAAATGAAGGATACCCTTTCTGTAACATTCGATAATTTAAAATAGCTATGAAGAAGCTTGAAATTGGAAGTAGCCATTTTTTTGGAAAAAAAATACAGAATCTGGAAAATTTGGCTAAGTGTGGAAATCAGTGATTTTTGGCCAACTTTGAGCAGTCGTAACTCCTAGATCAGGATGAGTTAGGAGTAGTTCCAGTTATGGTTGCAAAGCTTGTGGAATGATCTTTCCAATGCCACTGAGATTGCTCGATTTCGAGTTCGTATGAGCGAGTTATGGCCATTGAAAGTTGGGCAGTTGGCAGGGGATCCGTCCGAAAATTTTAAGGGCATTTTGGTCTTTTCCCTAGCCATTTCTTTTGAGGTTATATTGTATGTTAGGCTGATTCTGGATCATTTTATCCTATTTTAAAAGAGAAAGAGTTAGGGTTCTTGAGAGTGAAGAAGAGAAGAAGAAGTGAAGAAGAGGAGAAGAAGAGGAGAAAGGAGATCAACAAGTTTCCGTCGTGGATTTTCGTCGGGGGTGATCCCTATCAAGGTATGTGAGTTCTTTGTGTGGTTTGATCCTTTCCCCCACACACCAAGCTCATTTTTTTTATGATTTGAGAAAAGATTGGATTTGTGTTGAAGTTGTTGAAGTTGTTAGTTGTTGTTGATGTTGTTAGTTGTGTTGTTGAAGTTATTGTTGGTTGTGGGACATGATTGGGTTGTGTATTGAGTTGTAATTTATTGTATGTTGAGAGATTGATGATCCTTAGTGTTTGGGGTTAAATCCATTAGAGTTGAAGAAAAGAGGGAGAAAAGTTGGGTTTTTTTTTTCTGGGGAAAGGGCTGGCACCTGGCAGAATGCAGAGTGCCCAGCAGTCCCGTTTGAAGTTGAGGGCTAGCGCCCCGCGCCTCTTAGAGCGCCAAGGACACCAATCCTTCCCGTTACCTTAATTCCCCATTTTATTTTATTTTTGTTCCTAGGTATTATACCTATGTTTCCTAATTGTTTCCAACACTCCAAGGTACTTATAAAAGTCAAGAACTCATCCGTAACATGTGAGCAAACACCTTGAATCCAAAATTCCAATTCAAGGAGAGTTAGTTAGAAGTCAAGTGAAGTTAGAAATTAAGAGTTAAGCTTAGAAGTTAAGCAAGTCAAGCTAGTTGTAAAGTTGTTCAAGAGTCTTTATTGAACGTTTTAATTTTATTTTTAGACTCAAGTGTCAAGTCAAGCAAAGAGCTTAGAGTTTCAAGCTAAGTAAAGAGTCTCAAGTTTCAAGTTGAGTTCATTTTCTCAAAGTTATTAGGGAACTATGTATTCCCAAAGAAGTTTTAAAGAAATGTCTTTACATTTAAACAAGGTTAGGCAGAAATTTCCAAAGAGCCTTCGGGATAGTTTGTTTTGAGTAATTATCTCTTGTCAGCAGGAAGAAATGTGTTTTAAAAACATAAGAGCCAGTACATTTTTGGGAGTAGTATCGAGCACCGAATTGGGGGAGCGTTCAAAGAACCCACAGCCCCCATAGAACTATGTTAGCCACCATGGGTAGAAAAGGATCATACTCTTTAGATGAATCCTTTTCATATTAGACTAGTGGATCCATTAGGTAGTTCAGGTCTTATACCTTTGGCTGGGTATAGGATGCTCTGGCAGCGTGAGGTTGATCGCTGTATCATCACTTTAGCTCTTATGTGATGGTTGTCGGTTAGAGAAACTCCCACATCAGTTATTGTATTTTTATACATGAAAATTATTGTATTTTATATACATCAGTTCAATTGTATTTCTATATACATCTCAGGCTTATTGTATCCTTGTATACACACAGAGTTTATAGCATGTTTTAAACAGTCTTTCTTTATATCACACTTGTTTTAAATTGCCTTATATTGAAAGAAGTCAGTCAGGTTGAGTTGAGTTGAACTAGGTAAACTTTTCAGTTTCTTCCAAATTTCCTTCTAACCTATATTGCTTAGTTTTCCAGCTCGCATACTTGTACCTTCCATGTACTGATGCCAGTTGGCCTGCATCGTCTTATGATGCAGATACAGGTACCCCGAATCAGTATCCTGCACGTCGTTGATCCAGCTGAGCACTCAGAGTCAGTGGTGAGCCACTTTGCATTCCGGAGGACTCAATTATTTTGTGTTCTTAGCTTTTATTTTATTAGGATGTTGCGGGGTCTGTCCCAACATCCATCTCAGTATTTAGAGGCTTCATAGATAGTCAGACAGTCAGTCAGTTAGTTTGGAGTCTCTCATGCATGTATACATTTAAATATCCTATTTTGAGACTCGAGATGCCTTGTTGGCAAATTACTTTCAGTTGAATTGTTTTATAACCTTTCATTGCATTGAGTTATCCTGTTGAGTTAAGTTTTCGCTGAGCTAAGAAAGCCAGGCCAAGGGTTCGCTTGGGGGCCAGCGATGGTCTTCAAGTGCCGGTCACGTCCGGGGTGTAGGCTCGGGGCGTGACAAACTTGGTATCAGAGCACAGAGTTCAAGAGTCCTAGGGAGTCTATGAAGCCGTGTCTGTAGAGTCCTAGTTATCGGTGTGAAGCGCGCCACATCTATAATTGGGAGGCTGCAACATTTAGGAAGATTTCTCATTTCTTTCACACTCATTTCATGCGTTAAAGTTGACCTCTAAAAAGTTTCTTTCTAATCCGCGCTTGCGCGTATTTTCAGATAATCATGCCTCCACAAAGAGTTGGTAGAGGGCGTCTTCCTAGACGTTATGTTGATGAGCAAGAGTTACCTTATGCCCCAGGAGTGCAAGATCAAGGGGAAGTTTCTAATGTCGAGTTTAGAGAGGCAATTAGAATTCTGAGTCAAGCTGTAACTAATCAAATTGGTCAGCAAAGAGGAGCTCGACATGAAGGAGCTGACACTTCAAGGATTCGTGAGTTCTTGGGGATGAATCCTCCGAGTTTCATGGGTTCAAGTACTACTGAGGATCCAGAGAACTTCATTGAGGAGTTGAAGAAGATTTTTGATGTGATGCATGTAGCAAATATTGAGCGGGTTGAACTAGCTGCATATCAATTGAAGGATGTTGCTAGAACTTGGTTCGACCAGTGGAAAAGAAGTAGAGCTAAGAATGCACCACCTGCGAGTTGGGCTGGTTTTGAGGAAGCTTTCTTGGGGCATTTCTTTCCTTGAGAGTTGAGAGAGGCCAAGGTACGTGAGTTCCTCATACTTAAGCAGGATTCTTTGAGTGTTCATGAGTACAATCTGAAGTTCACACAATTATCCCGCTATGCTCCGGAGATGGTTGCGGACATGAGAAATAGAATGAGCTTGTTTGTTGCTGGGCTGTCTCGGTTGTCGAGCAAGAAAGGTAGGGCTGCAATGCTTATCGGGGACATGGACATATCAAGGTTGATGGTTTATGTGCAGCAGGTTGAGGAAGAGAAGCTGAGGGACAGAGAAGAGTTTAGAAATAAGAGAGCAAAGATCGGGAATGAGTCCGGGCAGCAGAGAGGTAATTCAAACCGTTCCTCCTTTCAGCAAAGGCAAAAGGGACCTGCTCCATCATCTGCTAGAGCACCTGCACCCAGATATAAAGGTGAATTTAATGTTCGAGTCGAAGGACTTCGTGGCTAGACCAAAGACAATCTTTGGGTAGTGTGGCGCAGGAAGTAGTAAGCCTCTCCGCTGCGCCAAGTGTGGTAGGAACCACTCAGGTATTTGTCGAGAGGGCTCCATTGGTTGTTTCAAGTGTGGTCAGAATGGACATTTCATGCGAGAGTGTCCAAAGAATAGGCAGGGTAATGGGGGAAATAAAGCACAGTCTTCTTCAGTTGTTCCCCCAGACAGGACGACACCTAGAGGAGCTACTTCTAGTACCAGTGGAGGAGCAAACCACCTTTATGCAATCACCAGTCGCCATGAGCAAGAGAATTCTCCAAATGTTGTCACTGGTATGATCAAAGTCTTTGCTTTTGATGTGTATGCTTTGCTAGACCCAGGAGCAAGTTTATCTTTTGTAACTCCTTATGTTGCAAATAAGTTTGAGGTTCTTCCTGAAAGACTTTGTGAACCCTTTTGTGTTTCTACACCTGTTGGGGAATGTATTCTAGCAGAAAGAGTCTATTGTGATTGTCCTGTTTCCATCAGTCACAAGAGCACCAGGGCTGATTTGGTTGAGTTAGACATGATAGATTTCGATGTCATTCTAGGTATGGATTGGCTTCATGCTTGTTATGCATCAATAGACTGTAGAACTCGAGTGGTCAAGTTTCAATTTCCGAATGAGCCAGTCTTAGAGTGGAGTAGTAGTTCAATAGTGCCTAAGGGTCATTTCATTTCGTACCTTAAGGCGAAAAAGTTAGTTTCGAAGGGTTGTATCTGTCACTTAGTCCGAGTTCATGACTCTAGTGTTGAGATACCTCATTTCCAATGGGCCTTATAGTAAGAGAGTTTCCAGAAGTTTTTCCTGATGATCTACCCAGAATTCCTCCTGAGAGAGAAATAGATTTCGGCATAGATCTCATTCCAGATACTCGTCCTATCTCTATTCCGCCATATAGAATGGCACCAGCGGAGTTGAAAGAGTTGAAAGAGCAGTTGAAAGATCTCCTAGATAAGGGTTTCATTCGACCATATGTCTCGCCTTGGGGCGCTCCGGTCTTGTTGTGAGAAAGAAAGATGGTTCCCTTAGAATGTGTATAGACTACCGCCAGTTGAATAAGGTTACCATCAAGAACAAGTACCCTCTTCCGAGGATTGATGATCTTTTCGATCAGCTTCAAGGTGCCACTTGTTTTTCGAAGATTAACCTCCGATCAGGCTATCATCAGTTAAGGGTAAGGGAATGTGATATCCCAAAGACTTTCGTAACTGTATAGTCATTATGAGTTTTTAGTCATGTCCTTTGGTTTGACCAATGCACCGGCAAATTTTCATGGACTTGATGAATAGAGTCTTCAAACCTTATTTAGATATGTTTGTTATTGTCTTTATTGATGACATACTAATCTATTCAAGGAATGAAGAAGATCATGCTAGCCATCTCAGAATAGTTCTTCAAACTTTGAAAGATAAAGAGTTGTATGCCAAGTTCTCTAAATGTGAGTTTTGGCTTAAGTCTGTGGCATTCCTAGGCCACATTGTGTCCGGTGATGGAATTAAAGTTGATACTCCAAAAATTGAGGCAGTGCAGAATTGGCCTAGACCCACATCTCCAACTGAAATTAGGAGTTTCTTGGGTTTGGCTGGCTATTATAGAAGGTTTGTTGAAGGGTTCTCGACTATTGCATCTCCTTTGACAAAGTTGACTCAGAAGACGGTGAAATTTCAATGGTCTGAAGCTTGTGAGAAAAGCTTTCAGGAATTGAAAAAGAGATTGATTACAGCTCCCGTTTTGACGCTACCAGAAGGTACTCAAGGTTTTGTGGTGTATTGTGATGCATCTAGAGTTGGTTTGGGTTGTGTCTTAATGCAGAATGCCAAAGTTATAGCTTATGCCTCCGCATACCTGAAGGTTCATGAGAAGAACTACCCAACCCATGATTTAGAGCTAGCTGCTGTAGTATTTGCTTTGAAGATATGGCGTCATTACTTGTATGGTGTGCATGTCGACATATTCACTGATCACAAGAGCCTTCAATATGTGCTTACTCAGAGGGAGCTTAATCTCAGACAGAGGAGGTGGTTAGAGTTACTCAAGGATTATGACCTGAGTATTCTTTACCACCCAGGTAAGGCTAATGTTGTTGCTGATTCTTTGAGCAGGTTGTCTATGGGTAGCACCGCCCATATTGAAGAAGGAAGGAGAGAGTTAGCAAAAGATGTGCACAGACTGGCATGCCTGGGAGTCAGATTTACAGATTCCGCAGAAGGAGGAATAGCAGTGACGAGCAGGGCCGAGTCATCATTAATGTCAGAAGTGAAAGAGAAGCAAGATCAAGATCCCATTTTACTTGAGTTGAAGGCAAATGTTCAAAAGCAAAGAGTATTAGCTTTTGAACAAGGGGGAGATGGTGTTTTGAGATTTCAAGGTAGATTGTGCGTACCTATGGTAGATGGACTCCAAGAGAGGATTATGGCGGAAGCTCACAGCTCCAGATATTCTATTCATCCGGGTTCCACCAAGATGTATCGTGATTTGCGTGAAGTTTATTGGTGGAACGGCATGAAGAAGGGCATTGCTGAGTTTGTTGCTAAGTGTCCAAATTGCCAACAAGTGAAAGTTGAACACCAAAGGCCCGGTGGTTTGGCTCAGAGGATAGAACTTCCAGAGTGGAAGTGGGAGATGATCAATATGGATTTCATCACAGGGTTGCCAAGGTCTCGCAGACAACATGATTCTATTTGGGTGATTGTCGACAGAATGACAAAGTCAGCTCATTTTCTACCAGAAGACTACCCTTTCAAAGTAAGATTATGCCAAGTTGTATATTCGAGAGATAGTGAGACTTCATGGAGTCCCAATCTCCATTATTTCAGATAGAGGTGCATAGTTTACTACACAGTTCTGGAAATCTTTTCAGAAAGGCTTGGGTTCAAATGTGAACTTGGCATCGCTTTCATCCTCGGTGATCACGGGCAAGCAGAGCGCACTATTCAGACTTTAGAAGATATGTTGAGAGCTTTTGTGATCGATTTCAAAGGTAATTGGGATGATCACCTACCTCTCATTGAGTTTGCCTACAACAACAGTTATCACTCTAGCATCCAAATTGCTCCATATGAAGCTCTTTATGGGAGAAGATGTAGATCTCCTATTGGATGGTTTGAAGTGGGTGAAGCACAGTTGATAGGACCAGATTTAGTTCACCAAGCTATGTAGAAGGTGAAAGTGATTCAAGAGAGGTTGAAAACAGCACAGAGTCATCAGAAATCCTACACTGATGTTAGGAGAAGGGCGTTAGAGTTTGAAGTAGATGATTGGGTATATTTGAAGGTTTCACCCATGAAGGGGGTTATGAGGTTTGGTAAGAAAGGGAAACTTAACCCCCGATATATTGGACCTTATCGCATAGTCAAGAGAGTTGGCAATGTAGCTTATGAGTTGGAGCTACCACAGGAGCTAGCAGCGGTCCATCCGGTATTTCATATCTCCATGTTGAAGAAGTGCATAGGCGATCCTTCATTGATCTTACCGACTGAAAGTATCAAAATCAAGGATAACTTATCTTATGAGGAGATTCCTGTTCAAATTTTAGATCGGCAAGTTCGAAGGTTGAGAACAAAGGATGTAGCCTCAGTCAAGGTCCTTTGGAGGAACCATTTTGTTGAGGAAGCTACTTGGGAAGCCGAAGAAGGCATGAAGAAGAGATATCCATATCTCTTTGAATCCGCAGATCAAGGTATTAATTTCCTTCTTAGTGCTCTTTAAATTATAGTGGGCATATTGTTGTTGTTGTTGCATAGTTGCTTGTTTGGTGTTTGAGTTGTTGTTGCACCCTTAGCTTAGTAAGAATCACCTCATTCGAGGACGAATGTTCCCAAGGGGGAGATATTGTAACATCAGACAATTTGAAATAGCTATGAAGAAGCTTGAAATTGGAAGTAGCCATTTTTTTGGAAAAAAAAATACAGAATCTGGAAAATTTGGCTAAGTGTGGAAATCAGTGATTTTTGGCCAACTTTGAGCAGTCGTAACTCCTAGATCAGGATGAGTTAGGAGTAGTTCCAGCTATGGTTGCGAAGCTTGTGGAATGATCTTTCCAACGCCACTGAGATTGCTCGATTTCGAGTTCGTATGAGCGAGTTATGGCCATTGAAAGTTGGGCAGTTGGCAGGGGATCCGTCCGAAAATTTTAAGGGCATTTTGGTCTTTTCCCTAGCCATTTCTTTTGAGGTTATATTGTGTGTTAGGCTGATTCTGGATCATTTTATCCTATTTTAAAAGAGAAAGAGTTAGGGTTCTTGAGAGTGAAGAAGAGAAGAAGAAGAGAAGAAGAGGAGAAGAAGAGGAGAAAGGAGATCAACAAGTTTCCGTCGTGGATTTTCATCGGGGGTGATCCCTATCAAGGTATGTGAGTTCTTTGTGTGGTTTGATCCTTTCCCCCACACACCAAGCTCATTTTTTTTATGATTTGAGAAAAGATTAGATTTGTGTTGAAGTTGTTGAAGTTGTTAGTTGTGTTGTTGATGTTGTTAGTTGTGTTGTTGAAGTTATTGTTGGTTGTGGGACATGATTGGGTTGTGTATTGAGTTGTAATTTATTGTATGTTGAGAGATTGATGATCCTTAGTGTTTGGGGTTAAATCCATTGAAGTAAGGGTGGTTTAGAGTTGAAGAAAAGAGGGAGAAAAGTCGGGTTTTTTTTCTCGGGAAAGTGGCCGCACTGCGTAACGCAGAGTGCCCAGCAGCCCGCTTGAAGTTGAGGGTCGCGCCCCGCGCCTCTTAGAGCGCCAAGGACACCAATCCTTCCCGTTACCTTAATTCCCCATTTTATTTTATTTTTGTTCCTAGGTATTATACCTATGTTTCCTAGTTGTTTCTAACACTCCAAGGTACTTATAAAAGTCAAGAACTCATCCGTAACATATGAGCAAACACCTTGAATCCAAAATTCCAATTCAAGGAGAGTTAGTTAGAAGTCAAGTGAAGTTAGAAATTAAGAGTTAATCTTAGAAGTTAAGCAAGTCAAGCTAGTTGTAAAGTTGTTCAAGAGTCTTTATTGAACATTTTAACTTTATTTTTAGACTCAAGTGTCAAGTCAAGCAAAGAGCTTAGAGTTTCAAGCTAAGTAAAGAGTCTCAAGTTTCAAGTTGAGTTCATTTTCTCAAAGTTATTAGGGAACTATGTATTCCCAAAGAAGTTTTAAAGAAATGTCTTTACATTTAAACAATGTTGGAAACTGAAATTTCCAAAGAGCCTTCGGATAGTTTTTTTTGAGTAATTATCTCTTGTCAGAAGGTATAAATGTGTTTTAAAACATAAGAGACAAGACATTTTTGGGAGTAGTATCGAGCAATCGAATTGGGGAGCGTTCAAAGAACCCACATTTCATAGAACCATGTTAGCCACCATGGGTAGAAAAGGATCATACTCTTTAGATGAATCCTTTTCATATTAGACTAGTGGATCCATTAGGCGCTTCGTGTCTTATACCTTTGGCCGGGTATAGGATGCTCTGGCAGCGTGAGGTTGATCGTTGTATCATCACTTTAGCTCTTATGTGATGGTTGTCGGTTAGAGAAACTCCCACAGCAGTTATTGTATTTTTATACACTGAAATTATTATATTTTATATACATCAGTTCAATTGTATTTCTATATATATCTCAGGCTTATTGTATCCTTGTATACACACAGAGTTTATAGCATGTTTTAAATAGTCTTTCTTTATATCACACTTGTTTTAAATTGCCTTATATTGAAAGAAGTCAGTCAGGTTGAGTTGAGTTGAACTAGGTAAACTTTTCAGTTTCTTCCAAATTTCCTTCTAGCCTATGTTGCTTAGTTTTCCAGCTCGCATACTTGTACCTTCCATGTACTGATGCCAGTTGGCCTGCATCATCTTATGATGCAGATACAGGTACCCCGGATCAGCATCCTGCACGTCGTTGATCCAGCTGAGCACTCCAGAGTCAGTGGTGAGCCTCCTTGCATTCCGGAGGACTCAATTATTTTGTGTTCTTAGTTTTTGTTTTATTAGAATGTTGCGGGGTCTGTCCCAACATCCATCTCAGTATTTAGAGGCTTCATAGACAGTCAGTCAGTTAGTTTGGAGTCTCTCATGCATGTATATATTTAAATATCCTATTTTGAGACTCGAGATGCCTTGTTGGCAAATTACTTTCAGTTGAGTTGTTTTATAACCTTTCATTGCATTGAGTTATCCTGTTGAGTTAAGTTTCCGCTGAGTTAAGAAAGCCAGGCCAAGTGTTCGCTTGGGGGCCAGCGATGGTCTTCAAGTGCCGGTCACGTCCGGGGTGTAGGCTCGGGGCGTGACACTTTCAAATTTATTCCGAAACAATTTCTAATACGTATATGTTTTTGCAATGATAATAGATAAAGCTAAAGATCAAACGATATCAAATGTAGGAGTATACCTACCACAACATGCTTTCTCTCATGGAAAACTATACATTGGACTATCTAGAGGAATATCAATGCCAACAAAAACAGTACAGCTTAGGACTGAACAACCAGATTGATGCACCGGGACATACACAAGAAATACTGTCTATACGAAAGTATTAGGTAAGATTTGATTAATACCAAAATTGTAAGAAATCAAACAGGGAAAAACATACACACACATGTAGCTAACGAAAATTATATTCGATGAATTCTTAGGTTTGGTGGAAGAGGAGATGATATGAAAAACACCAGAGAGCTACCACAAAAGACATTAATTTTGTGTGTATAAAATTATTCAAATACAGGGTACACTGAATTTCAAATATTAAAAGGGAACATACAGTTCATTCATGACACAACATAACTTAGAGGACAAACTGTTAATTCATGCACCATTACTTTACTAACAAATTGCCTAATAACAATTTAAGAATACGATGTTTGTCACTACATGCCCAACAACCAAGAAGGAAAATAGATTGGCCATTCACTTAGTATGATGTATTGCAATATTAAATACATATTGATATGTCGAAAGCCTAAAATATACATATATAAAAAGATAAAATATCTCGTGTATAGGGATCTCAAGACTTAACCTACATGTGCAACACACGTGCACTGAATCTAGTTTATATATATATATATATATATATATATGTATGTATGTATTTATATATATATATATATATATATATATATATATATATATATATATATATATGTATGTATGTATTTATATATAGTTTAAAATAAGTAACTATTAAAGTACAAATTTTTTATCAATTTTACGATGCCTTGAATCAAGTAGGCAATTAAATGAACTATCATACCAAAATTTGTCTTTATAGAAAATGATAAACTAAATAGTATTGACTAAGAGATCTGTTGATGTATTGACTACTCAACTATTTGTGTATAGTATTTTTTTTAACTTGTACTAATATTGATATAACATTTTAACAATCCCATAAGCATGTAGGTGTTGTAAAAAGCTATTAAAAGAAACAACAGAATATCACTTCTTATTTGTAACAAAATAAAACTGATAAAATTTATTAAAAAAAAATTTAGAGTTGCTCGTGCAAATGTTCTTTTCTTCAGTGATGAATGAAGATTTTGTAGTGTTCTGAGATTTTTTTACATAACAGAGAATTCTAAAATTTGAGGTTCTTTCAGGATATTCTACAATGCCACAGTAAATGATGGCATGATTTTACATATAGAATGAGTAAAAGATTCAATGTGAACTTGATAGCACATAAAAAAAAAATATGATCGCATATTATTTACAATGAATGATTAAAAGATTCAACATATACCTGGTGAGTTTTTTTCTATGCAATTGTGAGGGATAATCATATTCTTGAACAATTTTTTACCAATTTATCCTTAGTATTTTTCTAATTCAAAAACAAAAAAATTCCAAAATAAAACACCTAACTTTTTCTTTGCTAATTTGTATTGGTCGTTCCTTTTTTTTAATGATTTAATTTTGATGTATAATTTTTTGAAAAACTATTAAAGTTATTTTAGTAATTTAGCAGTACAACAACTTATCAGTATGTTTTCTCCAATATGTCAACTACTTGTTATCAGTTTAATTATGTCTATCTAAACTTGTAACATTTATATTTCACACTTACTCTTACATTTTATTAATTAATAATTGATCAATTTCAATGATCTCTTAATATTATTTTAAAGTCGAATAATCATATACTAGTTGGTCTATACTTCGTTTTGCGATCAAAATAAAAAATTGTGATAGTAAATTGATTTAACTATAATAAAATAGAGTACCACTTTAAATTTGATAGATAAATTGAAAAAAAAAAACTTATTAATATCTTGGGTACAAATAAATTCTAATAGTTTGGTGTTGTTGCATTTATGTCTACAAAGTTTCTTAAAAAAAACATTAATTAATAATGTAACACCTAGAAATTTTTTGAGCTATGACTCAAACCATCCTTCATTGTGAGTATGATTTTACCAAGAAATTTAAAATTTCTTAAGTACTAAGGTCAGGTCACTAGATGTAGCACCTTGAGTTCCAAAAAGAACTAAATTGGAAATAGTAAAATCTGGAATTTTGCAAGATATGCTTAAGTTATGAGTTTTGGGTAAACTTGAAACGACTATAACTTTCAGTACATGTTGAGTTACGTGGACCATAAGATATCAAATGAAAGGTCTTTGAATTATCTTCCCAACGCCACTGAATTTGCTAATTTTTGAGCTTGTATGAGTGATATATGACCGTTTGAAGTCAGGCTATCTATTTAAGGAAAGTTACCCGGATTTAAGAGGGGTATTTTTGTCTTTTCCTTACCCTATAACATTTAATTCAAAAATTGGTAATATTTAGGGGTCTAAACTGATTTTACTCAGTTTTACAATTCCTAAAACACACTAGGGTTTTAGAAAAGAGTTTAAGAAGAGAAAAGAGGAGAAAGGAGGAGAAAAGTCTAGGTTTCGTCAAGTTCTTGAGGTTTCGTTGCGAATTTAGCCACGGGTTGGTCCATAAGAGGTATGTAAGCTTCCATAGTGTTGGATTTGTTCACCCACGTGCCAATCATGATTTATTCAGCGTAATTTTGTTCTTGAAATTTGAGGATTTAAATTCTTGATGAGTTCTTATTAAGTGTTCTTGAAGTTTCATTCTAAATCTTGATTTGTTGGGATTTCAGTGAGTTCTTTAGATAAACGTAAGAGTTTTAAGGTTAATTTTAAGTAGATTCTTGTATACTAATGTTGGGTATTTGAATCTAAGTTATTGGGGAAGAAACCATTTGATTCTAGATGAATTAGGGTGGTAAAATGAGTAAGAAAATTCGTCAAGTTTTCTGGGAAAAGGGGTGGGGCGCCGTACCACTCAGTGCACCCCAAGTTAAGTTCTGTAGTTTTGGCACTATGGCACTGCGCCACTCAGTACACCATGACTTTCCTTCTGTAGTTTTGGCTCTGGAGTGCCACGCCACTCAGTAAGCCAGGTCGTCAGGTCCTCTACCCTTTCCCACTTCTTTTCGTATGAGTTCCCTTGAATCATACCTATGTTTTCTAGTTGATTTCTACACTCTAAGGTATGTCTAAATATTAAGAGGTCATCCATAACACGAGATCATAACCCTTGAATCCAAAATTAAAATTCAAGGAAGAGCTAAGAGTCAAGTCTATTCGAAGAGTCTTCTACATTTTCTAATAACTTGTTTCAAGACTCAAGTAAGTAAGCATGAGAGTGAGGAGAATATATTTATGTGTCTACACTATCATCAAGATCCTTCAAATCATGAATCATAACTTTTGAATTCATAATTTAAATTCAAGAAAAAGTTAAGAGTAGAGTTCAAGAAAGTCTTTTAGTTCAATTGTGAATCCTTTGAGATCAACTATCCATTTGAGCAAATTTTTTGAGAAAGTAAGTATGAGAATGAGAATATTCGTATGCATGAGTTCCATATTGTTATGTAGACCCTTGAGTCAAGTCATTTATGCCCATAAATTCCACATGAACTCCATCGGTTGAGTATCTTTGAGAGAAGTAGTATCTTGAAGTTCTAATCCTTGAGTATTGAGTTCCTAACCCTTTGAGATTTTATTCCTAATTAGGGGGCTATTATATGCTACTTATTGAAGGTCCTTTAGTTGAGTTATTCATGCCCATAATTCCGCATGAACCGTATGAGTAGAACATTCTTGAAATGAGTAGTATCATGAAGTCCTTGAGTTGAGTTGAGTTGTTCATGTCCATAATTCCGCATGAACCCTATGAGTCAAGAGTCTTGAGATGAGAAGTTTCATTGAGTCCTCGAGTTGATTAGTTCATGCCCTTAATTCCGCATGAACCCCATTTTGAGAAGTCTTTTGCAAACCCTTTTAAAACTTGTTTAAAAACTTAAGCATATGAGTTTGAGAAAGAGTAGCATTGAGTTCATTTCTTTCAAAATGAATCTATGGAAAGTAAGTATTCCCAAAAGAAAAGGTTTTCATATTAGTATTCCCAAAAGAAAATGTTTTCATATTTAAAAGAGGAGGAAACTGAGATTTCTAAAAGAGTTTTGAGCTATTTAAGTACCATCTATTTTAATAGAAAGATTTTTGAGTAATAATCTCAAAACACAGAAAGAGTTATATTTTAAAAATATGAGCTAGTTATATTTTGGGAGTAGTAATTAGCACCGATATAGGGGAGAGTTCAGAGAACTCACAGCCACATAAATCATGTAGCCAAAATGGGTATAAAGGGTGATACTTTTTAGATGATTCCTTAATGATTATTAGCATACACTAGTGGATCAACTTAGTTGAGAGGTTCTATACCCTGGCAAAGTATAGAACAGTTCTGGTAGCGTGGACGAGATGTTGTATCATCACATAGCTCATAGTGATGGTTGTCGGTTAAAGAATATCCCAAAGAGTTCTATTGTATTTTTATATATAAAAACTTAGTTATTATTGTATGTTTCAATACATTGAGTTTCTATCTACTATTTTAAAAAGCTTTCCATATGTATTGCATCTTTTATTGTTGTTTTATCCTTGAGTATCATGAGTTGAGTATCTTGAGTTGAGTATCATATCTTTGAATTGAGTATCTTATTCTTAAGTTGAATTGAGTTGAGTGAGTTGAGTAGAAGTAAGTATGTTTCCTTTTTATCATGTTCAAGATTATGTTTATGTTTTAGAATTCCCCTTGCATCCTCGTACATTCCATGTACTAAGCCATTTTGCTTGCATCATTTCATGATGCAAATACAAGTATTTAGGATCATCAACAGGCATTTTGTTGATACCACTTGTAGTTCCAGTTAGCTATTACAAGCCTCCTTTTTTTCGGAGAATTTCATTTACCTTTCAATTTCTTCATGACAAGGATGTCATGGGTCTTGTTCGACCTCCTTCTTTGTCATTTAGAGGCTTCATAGATAGACAGTAGACTTTGAGAAGTCTATTTCATTTATTTTGTTAAATATTTTAAAGACTCGAGTTGCCTATTTCTAGCGAGTTGAATATACTATTTTATTCATAGATTATCATTTGAGTTAAAGCTTTTTAATTGAGTTAAATAAAATTTTTTCAGTTTTAAGCTTTGTATAGTTGAGTTAGTCTTCCGTTTGTAGTCATCCAGGATGAGGGTTCACTGGGGGCCAACAATGGTTCTCTAGTGCCAGCCGCGTACAGGTTTAGGCTCGGGGCTTGACACACTTGATATTAGAGCACATAGTTCAAGAGTCCTAGGATGTTTATGAAGCTTTGTTTGTAGAGCCCTAGTTATCAGTATGAAGCGTGTCACATTTATAATTAGGAGGCTACAACATTTAGAAATTATCTCACTTCTTTCATACTCTAATCGTGCAATAGATTTATGTCATCGAGATTTATTCATACTCATGCGTTTCTCAGATTCATTCGATTACCCGTCAAACTAGATGTGGCTGAAAAGAATTTTCAGTCCTTTATCGATGAGTTGCTCGTAGTAAGAGTCTTGAGGAAGTCATGAGACTCTAGAGTGGCTTGAGAGAAGACCATGAGTTAGTTAAGTGTTGAGTTTTAGAGGAATGCATTCATGTTCATATGAATCGTTCATTTGAGCTAAAAGCGAGTTGTACAGTGTTCCCCAAACCTTATTCAACTGAGACCTTTAAGAGGATGGTATGTTTAGAGCTTGGATAATAGTTTCACCCAAAAAGGTAGCATGAGTAATAAGATTATGAGCAGTAGTAGTGAAAGTTCCAAGAATTGGGAAAGTATGTAGAGGTTCAGTAATCTAAGGAAAAGAGATAATGATGGGGCATATTATGTGATTGCAATCATGCACCCAGTCAATTAGAAGTGATGAGTTTCCCTTTATCGTAAAATAAGGAAGGAATAATATTGTTGTAGAGAGTTCTTGAGGTTATTCAAGAAAGGTTGAAAACAGCGCAGAGCCGCTAGAAATCCTACACTGATGTTAGGAGAAGGGACTTAGAGTTTGAAGTAGATGATTGGGTATACTTGAAGATTTCACCCATGAAGGGTGTTATGAGATTTTGTAAGAAGGGGAAGCTTAGTCCTCGGTATATTGGTCCTTACAGAATATCCAAAAGGATTGGTAATGTAGATTATTAGTTGGAGCTACCACAAGAGTTAGCAGCAGTTTATCTAGTATTTCACATTTCTATGTTGAAAAAGTGTATGGGTGATCCTTCACTGATTATACCAACTGAAGATATTGGTATTAAGGATAGCTTGTCTTATGAGGAGATTCCGATTTAGATTCTAGACAACCAAGTTTGCAAGTTGAGAACCAAAGAAGTAGCATCAGTCAAAGTTCTTTGGAGAAATCAGTTTTTTGAGGAAGCTGAGGAGGATATGAAGAAGAGATACCCAAATCTCTTTGAATCCGGAGAAATTCCAAATTAAGGTACTAATCATTTCCTTGGTATTTGTTTTAAGTTGGCATGTTGTATTTTTATTCTGCTTGATGGGTGTTTGAGCTGAAAGTTATATGATACACCCTTAGCCTACTAAGAGTAATCTTAATCTTATTTGAGGACAATGTTCCCAAGGGGAGTTATTGTAACACCCGCTATTTGAAAGAACTAGAATTAGAAATAAACCATTTTTGGAAAGATTAAATTTAGAAATATTGGCAAGTTATGTTAAGTATGAGTTTTGGGTCAACTTCAAATGACCATAACTCTCAGTACATAATGAGTTAGATGTGTCATAAGATATCAAATGAAAGGTCTTTGAATTATCTTTCCAACGCCACCAAGTTTGCTAATTTTTGAGCTCATATGAGGGAGATATGCCCATTCGAAGTTGGGTTGTCCAGTTAAGGAAAGTTACCTGGATTTAAGAGGGGTATTTTGGTCTTTTCCCTACCCAATTGGTTTAATTCATTTTTAGTAACTTAATTGGGGTGTAAACTGATTTGGTTCAGTTTACGCATTGCGAAATTACGCTAGGGATTTGAGAGAATAGAAAAGAGGAGGAAGGCTAAGGTTCGTCGCGTTCTTGAGTTTTGCTTGCGGATTTCACCAAGGGTTACGAGGTATGTGAGATCACATAGTGTTGGGTTCGTTCACCCACGCGCCAATCATGATTTAATTTAGCATATTTACATTCTTGAAAGTAGAGTAATTGAGTTCTTGATGGATTTTGTTGAAGTTTCTATTGAGATCTTGATTGTTGAGTTTGTGAGAAGTTCTTTAGTTAATTTCATGAGAGTTGAGATAGTTTTAGAGTATATTCTTGTATATTTTTGTTGGGTATTCAAGTCTAAGTGTTTGGGGAAGAAACCAATTGAATCTAGACTCTTTAGGGTCAAAAAACGACCAAGAAAATTTGTGGGTTTTCTAGGTAGGGGGCTGGCGCACCGCGCCACTCAGTGCGCCAGCATAAGGCATCTATAGTTTGAGCTTTGGGGCACCGCTCCACTTAGTGCGCCCCAACCCAGACTCTGTAGTTCAAGGTCTGGCACCCTGCGCCACTCAATACGCCAGGGTTGCCAAGTCATCTACCCTTTCCCACTTCGTTCCGTTCGAGCTCCCTTGAATTGTACCTGTGTTTTCTAGTTGATTTCTACACTCTAAGGTATGTATAAACATTATTAGATCATCCATAAACATGAATCATAACCTTGAATCCATAAATTCAAATTCAAGAAAAGTTAAGAGCAAAGTCTGAAGAGTTTTTAGAGTCTTTTCAAGAAGTCTTTTACGAATGCTTTAAACTTGTTTGAAGACTTGAGCTTTGATTTGAGTATAGAGTAACAAATGAATTTCCTTTTCATCAAAAGAGTATATGGGAACTATGTACTCCCAAAGAGTAAATGTTTTCACATTTAAACAAGAGAGGAAACACCGATTTCCAAGAGAGCCTTTGAGCTAGTTTTGGAGTAATTATCTCAAATCACTGAAAGACTTATGCTTTTAAACATATGAGGTAGTTACATTTTGGAAGAAGTATTGAGCACCGATTTGGGGACGAGCTTGAGATTAAATAATTCAAAGTCTCCATAAACCGTGTAGCCAGCATGGGTATAAAAGGGTCATGCTTTTTAGACAATTCCTTAGTGCTTTTTAGCATAGACTAGTGAATTCACTTAGTAGTTAGGTTCTATACCCCGACAAGGCATAGGATAGCCTTGGCAGCGTGAGGAAAAATGTTGTATCATCACATAGTTCATAGTGATGATTGTCGGTTTGAGAAATTCCCACAGAGATATTTTTGTATTCTTATATACACAGAGTTATTTGTATTTTCATATACAAACAACGTTTAAATTGTATCCTTGCATACAAACTGAGTTACTATTGTATTTTTCAATACACAGAGTTGTTATCCGCATGTTTTAAAAGCTTTTCTTTATATTGCATTTATATTACTGCTTTATATTGAAATGAGTTGAGTTGAGACTAGGTATGTTCCTTCAGTTCCTTTCAAGCTTATGTCTTATTATAGAATTCCCCTCGCATGCTCGTGCATTCAATGTACTGATGTCATTTTGCCTGCATCTTTTATGATATAGATACAGGTAACCAGGATCAACATCCAGCACATCGTCGATCCAATTGAGCTTCAGAGTTGTTGGTGGGTCTCCTTGCTTTCGGAGGATCCCTTTTTTATTTTCATTATTTTAGTTCATTATGATGTCGTGGGTCTTGTCCCGATGTCCATCTCAGTTGTTAGAGGCTTCATAGATAGTTAGATATTGTTAGTTCATGAGTCTTTTATTTTCATTCAGTTATGTTGAGACTTGAATGCCACTTTGGCTAGTTGGATGTTTATTTATAAAACATTCTAAGCTATATTTGAGTTACAGTTTAATTTTTTTTTTAAAGTGCTTTTATTATGAGTAAGTCTTTTGCTAAGAGTTAAGCTAGGCCAAGGGTTCGCTTGGGTCCAGCAATGGTTCTCGAGTGCCAGTCCTACCCAGGGTGTAGGCACAGGGCGTGACATGAACTCTCTACTTTCTCTCTTCTTTGGGCTATTTAGAATTTCCCTAAAATTGGGCTGAAAACTCAATGCATGACCCATTGGGCAACGTTAGTGGGCTCACCGATCATATTAGAAGAATTGCCAATTACTCTCTAGCTCGTCTTTCTCTTACTCTAGGCTTCAGGTGTTTATACCTCAATCGGTGAACTTATTTGAGCTTTCCTTTCACATTAGGCATATTGTTGAGTACCACCTTTATTTGCCATTCAACCTTGAATTTTTCTACATGTACTTTTCTTTTTCAGAGATGGTTAACATGTTCGCCTTTCTCATTCGGCAACTCACCATTTCCCTTTTGGTTCGCTGACCTACCTCAATTAATTCAAGTATTGTACACTACATATTTAGATCAGGTCATACCCATTAGGTGATCCACCCTTCTTGCTAGGCGATCAACAATGTGGGGTTTGCACTTCTTTTCATATTTTTGGTCATTCTTTCAAATATTCATCTTTGCCTTGTCCTTTAGTCTTCACAGCTGCAAATACTTCAAATACCAATAGACTAGGACATAATTAGGCATTGGGAACACTAATTATTCAGCTAAATAGGCCTTAAATGAGTGTAAATCTACCACTCATAAACCTTCTTTCCTTTTTAAAATATGGAGGCATTACACCAAACTTCATTAAAATTTTCTCTGTTGAGACGGATGTTTATGGGACTGGTATTGGCTTTGTTTTATCTCAAAAGGGCGACCCTCTTGCTTTCTTGAGTCAAAAGCTATTCTCATGTATGAAGGATACTTCAACATACAACCATGGAATGTTTGCAATCACCCATGATATGCAGAAATGGCACCCATATTTATTAGGGAGAAAATTCTTGATCATTACTAATCAACAATCTCTCAAAGCCCTCTCGAACCAAGTCATTCAAACTCCTAACCAACATCAATGGTTATCCTAGCTGATTAGATATGACTTTGACATAATATATCGCCTGAGAATAATTAATTATGCTTTTGATGCACTCTCATGTGTCCCTTCCCTTTAATCTCTCACACTGGCAATAGCAAAGTTTGCTTTAATTGATAAGCTTAACTAGTTAAACCAATCAGATTCTTAATTGTTGGTCTAGAAACAATGGCAGGCAGACCTTACTACTCTTCCTCACTACTCGTCTCAGGAAGGACTCTTGCTTTATTGTTATAGGTTTCTCATTCTCACATATTTTTCTCTTCACATAATGCTTCTCGAGGAATTTCACTCTACCAAAATTGGGAGATAGACTTTTCATGGCTTATCCTTCAATTTCTTCTAGCCAGACATGTGTTCCTATGTCAAAACTTTTATTTTAGAGTGTCGGGTTTGTCAACAAATGAAGGACACTTCTTTCCAAACATCCGGCATTCTGATGCCACAACCGGTGCTGCTATTTTTGAGGAAATCTCCATGGATTTCATCATATGCCTATCCCTTCTCATGTCTGAGCAGAAATCTTGGTGATTGTTGATCGCTTGCTCAAATACGAAAATTTTATAGCATTGTATCCAAACTTTAACAACCTGAAAATAGCTGCAATCTTTGTTCAGGAATTTATTCAACTTCATGGCTTCCCTACAGAGATTGTTTCTACCGCGATTCATTTTTGTTATTTGAATTTTGCATAGAAGTGAATAAGTTACAAGACACTGAGTTAACGAAGAGTTTGGCATACAATTTACAATCTGATGGGAAAATAGAGGCATGCAACAAATGTTTGGAACAATACTTATGTTGCTATATTACGGATATGCCCACTGCGTGGTTTAAACTACTGCCTTTGGGCATAATTTTGGTGTAATGCTTCACAGTGCAAAGATGACTCCATTTAAAGTTGTATACTACTAACCACCTCAAACCATCTCTTGCGTTATGTTGGATGGAACCTCTAATCAAGCTATTTCTGAACTGTTTCATCAAACGGATGAAACTTTTAGTATTCTTAAAGCAGACCTCCACCGGGCGCTAATGCGTATGAAAGCATTAGCTGACAAAGGAAGGCAAGATGTTTCATTTGTTGGGAGTGATTGGGTTTATTTTTTTTATGCCTATACCATCAACTTTCACTCTGTTTGCAGTGACACAACAAACACATTAGACGATTCTTTGTACCCTTCCAAATTGTTCAAGATTGGAAAGGTTGCGTACAAACTCAATCTTCCAAAATACACCCTATTTTTCACGTCTATTCTTTGTAAATGCATTAAAAAACCTGATCAACAGGTTACCCCCCATTGATTTAACTAGTCCATCTTCTTCTATTGAACTTGTTCTTGAGGAGGTCATGCAACATCACACTATTGTCAAGGTTCGACATTAGTTATATCAATATCTTATCAAATGGCAAGGCTTGTCGATCACTAATGAAACATGGTTCAGTTTCAAGGGGACGACAATGTTGTGAACCATGTGCATGGGCTGGATGTGCTGAGATGTAGCTCTAGGCCCACTCACCCTCAAAATCATTTGAAGGACTTTGTGGTCCTAAATGGCAAAGGACAAGGGATAGATATTACCAATTCTTATACAAGGACGAGCGTCAGCACTACCTAAGGAATATTCTGTAGTATATGTAGTAGTAGAGGTTGTACAAACAAGGCTATGTTTTATGCTAAGTCTTTTTTTTTTATTTCTAGGAAGAGGGTTCTGGAACTTGGCTTGTTTCTAGTTTCTTTTCTTTGTTTATCCTTTCAATTTCAACTTTCTTGTAAGTTTTGCTACAAGTTGCTATTAAATCAAACAGTGGACACTTGCTGAAAATCTTATTTTATTACACCAGAAGCCATAAAGAGGTATCACGTCTTATCTATGTTTCTCCTTTTTATTATATATATATATATATATATATATATATATATATATATATATATATATATATATATATATATATATATATTCAACCTTTAAGTAATATAGATGTGTAATAATCACAATAATAACTTAAATGTGTATTCAACTTTTTGAGATAAGTTCACCATGGATTCTATGCCCTTTTCCCATTTTGTTAACTTATGACAAATTTAAATATTATTACTAATTTCATCATTTGTGCCCTCAATTGGATGGAAAGCCCCAAATTGACTTAAATTAACCCGATTTCAATTGAATTACCCAATTATCCATTTTAACCCTAACCCGACTCATTAAACCAAATGAACTCATAACAAATTAAAACCCCAAACCTATATCTTTATTTGATACAACATTCAGTGAAATTTTCCTACTCCCTCCATCCCATTTTATGTGGCAACATTTGACCGGGCACGGAGTTTAAGAAATAAATGAAGACTTTGAAATGTTTACCAAATTGCCCCTTTCAAAAAATAGTCATATTAAAAAGTAGACTCATTTTTCTCTCTCCTCATAAATGTATTGGAGTACTATCTTTAAGATTAAGTAGGACCAACAAGGGTAAAATAGGAATTGTACCTTTAAATACTTACCATATAAGGAAATGTGACATTCTTTTTAGGACTGACCAAAAAGGAAATTGTGCCACATAAAATGGGACGGGGGAGTATAAAAATAACAATAATAAGATAAATAATTCTTCAATTGAAGCTAATAAATTCCATATAAAATTACTATTTCGTTTATTTACCTAATCAAACAATAATACTACTTACTTAGATCACGAAACTTTAGAATAACTTTTAATAAGTTAGGACAACAATTTGCGATGAATAGGGCAGCTGTTCGAAGGCGTTTTGGTTGCTATTATTCGCCTGAGCTTTGAGCTCAAGATTGTTTTGTTCCTTGTGGCTGATTCAATGGAGTGAGGGAGGAGAAAGGGGCCTGATGGCTGCTGGTTGGTTTTTTCTCCGGCTTGGAGCTCTGTCGGAGATGGTAAAAGGAAAAGAAGGATAGTGGTGTTGGGTTCTTCTTTGGTGGCTCTTTCTGGTTGGATTTGGTAATCTGGGTTTGGTTTACGATGACTGGTTGGGTATTGTATGGTGGTGAAAGAGGTCAGAAAAGAGAGGGGGTTTGGTGGTTTCCGGCGTGGAGGAGGAAATGGAGAAAAAGGGAAGCGTACAGAAATGGAGATGAACAAAATAGGTTATATTATTAGGTGGGTCGGATCGAGTTAAAATTGGGTAGTTTAAATAAAATTGGGTAATTTTAAATGATTTAGGGCTTCCATTCAATTGAGGGGAAAAAAATGATGAATTTAGTAACGGCAGGGGTAAAAATAACTTCATTTTAACGGAAAGGGCATAGTCAACCAATAAAACAAAGTTGAGGGGTATTTTTGACCCTTTTCCCTTTATAATAACATTCACAACTCCTTATTTTTATGATGATTCTTCATATTTTTCTATTAAAAAATTACACTATATAAATATAATTTTTATTTATGAATTTATTTGACACATTGTTATGTTTATTTATATTTTGATTTCTCATAAATCATTTTTTACTTTAACAAACTTAAGATGAAAGTTCTATATTTAAGCTAAATAAGAAGAAAGTTTCATTTTTAAATACATATGATACCATCATGAGAATGCACATACAGAAATATTTAAGCTAAATAAGATGAAATCAAAATTTTATTGTTAAAAATAAAAAACTAAAGCTTGCTAAGAAAATACAAAATACTAAATAAAGTGAAAGAGTATTTTTGTAAACAAACAACATGTTCTTAAACTTTATGCAATACATAATATTTTGAATCAAATAAACCAAACTAATTCTATGTATCTAAATGAAACAAGCCCTAAAGCTATTATTTTGAACCTAAGGGACCATTTTTTGTCCTTTATTTCTCAAATAAAGATTAGTTTTCCAAATTATATTTCAGCACTCTCCTTATCTCCCAACTTTTCCGACGGAACTCTCTCTATGCAAATACTGGTAATTCTCTTCTTTAATCTTTTTCTTGTTGTTGACTTAATGCTCAAAAATATTGTTAAAGCATTTGATTTTTCTAGTTTCCAATTATTTATTAAAACACAGCTGGTTCCCTTTTTCGTGTAATCTTTCACTCATTTTTTGTGTTTCATTTGTTGTCAGTTACTTCAATACCTTTTGATATTGAAATTTGTGGATGAATGAATGAATGTATATACTGTAGGATAAGATAAAGATGCAAAGAAAAGAATCAGATGAACGGCCGCCTGAGCTACCAATTTCTTGGGTTGAAATATCCAATTCAATTTCTCGTCAATACCAATTTCAACCCGATGGTAAGCTATCGGTAAGTTCTCCTTACTCTTTTTTCCTTCTAATTTTGGCTAAAGATTTCCCCAATTTTATCTTCAATTCGTCGTTTTAGTGTACTAGACATACTCCTTTTCAGTTTGCATTACATTGATTGTAGTACGTGTAACTTGTTTGGCCAAGTTAATGGGAGACAAAAGTGCTTATTTTAGAGAGTTGAGGTGTTTTACCTGGCTTTTAGGAAAAACCAAGTGCTTAACACTTTTGGGAACTTAACCAAGCACAAATTAATGCTGTAACACACCTATTTCAAAATTTGACCACACGGGAAAGCAGTTAATGGGATTGGGTTGGACGTGAGGGAGAAAAGTTTGGAAATTGAATTTTTTTCTTGTTCGACAGGTACCAAGTAAATTATTGTTACCATTCTCCGAGAAAAAGAAGTTACCAGGTAAATTAAACTACCAGTTAATTAAAAACAATTGCACTCTGAAGAACTATTTTTTGATTACCTGCACTCTAAAAAGAACTATCAAGTTCAGAAGTTGAAAATTGTGTAAATGAGGATGATGCGATGGATGTGTGGATAAACTAAGAGAAATATGATTAGAAATGAATATGATCGGGGCAAGGTGAGTGAGTTCAGTTGAGGCCAAATGCGGGAAGTGAGACTGTGATGGTTCGAGCATGTGAAAAGGAGAGACACAGATGCCAGTGTGGAGGTATGAGAGATTGACTATGGATAATTTTAGGAGAGATAGAGGTAGGCCGAAGAAGTATAGAGAAGAAGTAATTAGACAGGACATGTTTCTATTTTAGCTTATGAAGAACATGACCTTAGCTAGGAGTTTATGGAGGACATGAATTATAATAGCATGTTAATAGGTAGTAAAGTGTTGTATAGCTTATTCTTCATACTTTTAGCCGTAGTATTACTTCTTTAGTTTCTATTTGTTGTTTCTTCTAATTTGTTTATAATATTATTTTGTTGTAGTTTTTGTTCATAATGTTTTCTCAAGCTTTTATAGTATTTTGTCATGGCTCCTTCACTGTCGTTATTTCTTTTTTTCAAACTTCTTTGAATTGTTTTTCCTTGAGCCGGGGCTCTATTGGAAACAAGCATTCTGCCTCCAAGGTAGGCATAAGGCTTGTGTACACTCTACCCTCGCCAGTCTCCACTCTGTGGGATTACACTTGGTATGTTATTGTCATCTAATTGTGCTGTTCCTAAACTTCAAATATACCTTGTATTTCCTGTTCTCACCTTTATGACCAGTTGTGACAGATGTAGTTCAATAATGTAGGTAATACATTGTACAAAGACGATTAATAAAATTGTTAATTACCAACAAAAGATGTAGCTAATACCTTCATATATGTTTGAATTGCCCAATAATTTCGTGCTTTGGCATTAACTTCTCCTTTAGCGTTTTGTTTCCCCCCTGCCATTTCTCTAGGTGGCAGTCATTTTCTTGAGAGTATAATCTTATGCATATAATCGGTATATATAATGTCCAAGTGAATGTTATTCTATACTACTGTTAATTTTCCTTGATGCTTACATGTTTCACTGCATGTAGTATATACATTCTCACGTAGAGACTAGCCTTTCTGTACTACGTTTTCCTTGTCATGTTAATACATCAAAAGTTCTTTCACTTGCTTCTCAAATAGGGATTTATTACGATGCACTATGTTTTTCATGTCATGTTAATAAATCAAAAGTACATTGCTTGTTTTCCAAACAGAGACTTACTTCTATGACTCTTTACAGGTCAAGATGGTTGATGACTCAAGACCAGCTGCACAGAGAGTGATGGAGTCCTTTCTGAATAAATTTTTCCCATCTGGCTATCCATATAGGTGTGAATTTCTTGGAAATCATTTCCCAACAGTTTTAATTAGTCACAAGCTTCTTGAATATGTAATGTAAATATCTGCTCTTAATTGTTTCTGCAGTGTGAATGAGGGGTATATGAGATACACACAATTTCGAGCTCTACAACACTTTACAAGTGCAGCATTATCGGTTTTGTCTACTCAGGTCTTCTAACTACGAAGCATCTCACTGCCTGCTAAACTTTATTTGACTTCATAAAACTTTTAAGAGTAAACAATCTTCAACAAGAGCATACACATTATATTGATATATGTATTCTTGGTTGACATAGGATATTGTTCTTAATGCCTAAATACATGATAAATCCATTAAAATGATGATACTTCTGAATATTACTTCTTTGCAGTCACTACTATTTGCTGCAGGCTTGCGTCCTACCCCTGCTCAGGCAACTGCAGTGAGCTGGGTAAGCCTTTTGTCTAGTAAGACAGATTAAACAAATGAATCCTTAAGTATTATGTCCAGTCCCCTTTCCTTCCTAAGGGAACTATTTTAAGAATGTTTAGTTTATTTACAGATATTGAGAGATGGTATGCAGCATGTCGGAAAGTTCATATGTAGCAACTTAGGTGCAAGGATGGATTCTGAGCCTAAACGTTGGAGAATTTTAGGTTTATTCAATGTTCCTGAAGCACTGTCCTATGCTATGATTCTTCTTTATTTCTTTATAAGAGTTGTTACTGCATAATTTGATTCTATACTTGCATTCCTCTGTTTAATTGTACAGTAGATTTTAAAATATACTAACTTTCTATGCTTCAGCTGATGTTCTGTATGACTTTGGGACTGGTTTAGAAGTTATGTCTCCTTTATGCCCGCATTTATTTCTTGAAGTTGCTGGCCTTGGCAATTTTGCAAAGGTAAGTTTCCTCTGATTACTAATTTTAGAGGTTCACTGAGTATTTTGAGAGATCTATATACTTATGAATGACACTGATTCAATGTTGTTTGAAGTATGTATTTCTTGTTACTCACTCTATTCCTCTGAAGACATGATTTTCCATTTTTTGTTCCCAAAGCCTCCCGTTTTTCCTTATCTAATAAAATAGCTTTCTTTGCAGCTTTTATTTTTCTTTTCATTTTGCAGGAGAAAATACAAGAAAGGCAGATATTTTGAGGAATTTAATTTTATCTACACCTTACACCATCAGTACCTATATACTTGAAGTATAACAGAATTGAAATATTACTAAAGAGGAAATTGGTATTTTCAGAAATCTGGGTGCAAATTTTTAAACTACCAAAAGAGGGATTGTTAACGAGTCACTCTAAGGTTTCAGTTTCTTTTATGATAATCTCCCTTGAGGGAGTGATCTGTGATTTCTCCTTTTGGAACATTAGTGGACACTCAATTGTTCTTTCTTGAAGATAGATTCAACAACATTCAGAAAATCAAAGAGATCTGCATAGCAACTTTCTACCTTTGGTGTAAAGAACATTGTATAGAAAATGCTGAACAATTAGTAGATCTTTTAGAATTACTGTAATTAGTCTCTTGTTCTAGCTTGTTACTACCTTTCTGGAGGTCTCCAGCATACCTTAATGCTGAGGAATACAACATTACCAGTTTCGAAAAAAAAAAATTGTTCTTTATGTGAAAGATATATTGTTAAGTCTAATTGCATGAAAAATTTGGTATATTAGCTAAATCTTCAGTGATGTGATCTGTGAGAAATTTGTAGTCAGCAATGTTAATGAAGTTATTTTTCTTTGGAGTTATCAGGGAATGGCAGTTGTTGCAGCTAGAGCAACAAGATTGCCAATATATTCTTCATTTGCCAAAGAAGGCAATCTTAGTGATCTGTTTGCTAAAGGCGAGGCTATTTCCACTCTTTTTAATGTTCTCGGGCTTGGAACAGGAATTCACTTAGCATCCACTATTTGTTCATCAATGCAGGGAAAGGTACTATTTTATTTATATTCAAGATATTATTGTACATTTGTTCTTTTCTGATTCAAACCATTTGCAGTGCTTCCAAATCATGTTTAAGCTAGGATATCAAACTTTTATGCTACTATAAAATCCACTATGCAAAACCTGATCAGTAAAATAAAATAAACTATGCAGAGATGTCGGTCTTACATCAGCGTAAAGCATACCTTGTTCTTCAGATGTATGTTTCTCTCTGCTAGATAAATTTGTTTTCATTTGTTGTGCTTATAAACCTTAATCTGGTAAAAGTACAAGAAAATCATGTATCCCAAGATGTCCAGAATCATCTCCACTTGGAAGAAGTCACAGGCATTCTTGGTATATTTGTTTTCCACGCCTTAACAGACAGGTTAACTGAAATAAGAGGAACTTCTGTTCCATGGGTCCTCAGCTTCTACTCCCTTGTTGAGCTCACTTTTTATAAAACCATGTTAATAAGACCATGTGGACTTTTTGTCCAATATCTTGTAGAGAATCCAAGGAAGTTGCTTCTCATTTGGATAAACATGCCTGTTTGCAGAGTTGAATTTGTTGTTCCAGTAGATTATAGGGTCATTTGTGATTCTGGAAATATTGAATACCTGCAGTTGGTTGTTGCACCGTTGCTGTCTGTTATACACGTTTACAGTGTCTGTGAAGAGATGCGAGCTGCTCCTGTCAACACATTAAATCCGCAGAGAACTGCAATGATCGTGGCTGATTTTGTGAAGGTACATATCCAAAGTTGCAAAGGTGAGTTAGATCGATTCACATCTCAACTAACCAAGTTTTTCTGCTATAATATTTTAGACTGGAAAAATCTCAAGTCCTGCTGACTTAAGATATCGAGAAGATCTCTTGTTTCCCGGAAGGCTGATAGAGGATGCTGGAAAGCTTAAGGTGGGAAGGTCCCTGCATGAAGTAGTTAGGCCTTCAAAGCTGCAACAATTTAAAGAAGCATTTCCAGAAGAGAAGTTCCTTTTAAATCATGGAAGTAGATGGACTGATATGATACTGGAGCACAATGCAACTGGTGAAGATGCATTGAGGGGTTGGCTGGTTGCTGCTTATGCTTCGGATATGGAACGATTGGTTAATGAACCAAGTGCAAATATCTTGCAAGAGGCTTATGACAAAATGAATTCCACATTCTCCTCATTTTTAGCTGAGTTGCAAGCAAAAGGGTGGCATACAGATCGATTTCTTGATGGTACTGGAAATCGCTTTGCATTTTAGGTTTGTAAGATCTCAAATTCTTTGTACTGTGTTATCCTTTCCTAGTTATTAGAATACATGTAGGAGTGGGACAAAAACGTTTCATCCTCAAACGGTAGAATTGAGAATAGCAACTCCATTTACTGCACCAATATATGTTACTCCCTCCATTTAAAAAAGAATGACCTAGTTTGACTTGAAACAGAGTTTAAGAAAAGAAAGAAGACTTTTTAATCTTGTGGTTCTAAATTCAAGTTATGTCAAATGTACCAAATGCCCTTTAATTTTGTGGCATTAAACATGTCATGTGGAAAGTATAAGTTAAGTGTTGCCAAAAAAAAAAAAAGAAGGGATCATTCTTTTTTAAACAAATTAAAAAGGAAACTAGGTCATTCTTTTTTAAATGGAGGGAGACTTCATTTGTTTCAGTTTATGTGCCATAGAATGAATTAAGAGGTCACCAAAAGTTTTATATGATTTTAAAAATATTTGAAGTTGTTAATGTTTATTATTGTGATTTATAGTAGTATTAAAGTAATTTTCAAAAGTTATATGTTACTCTAGTTATTCCAATTTATGTTTTAAGATAATTTTCAAAAGATATATTTGATAACCAAAAAGTTTTTAGAGAGAAGACAGTTCAGGGCTTGCCACCATACAGACTTGCGCTAAACTACTACTATTAGCTAAACTAAGACAGGTTTGGGCTTGCCACCATACAAACTTGCTGTTGAACTAGTACTAGACTCAACAGCTGGTCCTAAGACGCTTCTATTTACCCATCTAAGGGACGCAACACCATGGCATCAGCATTCAAAACATCCAACAGGGATGAAGGTGGATCCAAAAATGTTAGAAATAGTTAATAGCTGGATAATTTCAGTAGTATCCACATTAATTTCTAGAGGAGTAAGGTAAAATTCCAAAGCAAGTTGAAGAACAATATATTAATTCCACATGAAAAAACAGTCATAACATTTGCAGTAGCAGCAAAGCCAAGGATCCACATCCCATTGTGATCCCTGATTACTCCTCCAACATCTGCAATATTCGAGTTATCCCATCAGTATTTAGCGTATAATGATGAGGGTGAGGTGGGTGCCATTTAAAGTATAAGGGTGTGCACATTCTAGAGGGTGTATTTCCCCCAACAAGGAACCAAAATTTAGCAGCTGGTTGGAAAACTTTTAGGTAATCAACAACAAATGGTTGATGTTCAAAAATGTACTTAGTTTAACTCGTCCAAATAATCCATAGATTGTATGCAAGGAATATTTTTTTGGGGCAGAAAAGGTGTCCCTGAATGGGGTTGAGACCGAAGAACAGTTAGGAGCCATACTGCTGGATCATGATTAAAGTTAGCAATATTTTGAATAATTTTCACTAGTCATAGTTCTCTCCAAAGTGGAGCAGTCTTAGCACAAGTAAGGAACAGACGGCTGATGGTCTCATCCTCGTGTGCATCACACATAATACAAAGAGAAAAATTGGTACAACCAATATGATGTAGGTGGAATGAAGTTGGTAATCTTCCATAATTCATGAGCAAATTAAGAAAGTGTTTTGAGCTTAGACAGAATAGGCAGTTTGCAAATCCAAGAGAAGGTGGAAGTTCATGTTTGCCTATCAGCAGAGAAAGATAGCAAGACCTAATAGAAGTTGAAATGGTGTAGCTTTTTACGTGTACAAGTGGTTCCCCAGTAGAAGTTGCGCTGATAGCACCCCAACTTCTGGGCTATGTTGGCGGGGATTTTGATGAACTCCAAAATATGATTTGGTAGAGTATTTAAAGTTGAGCGAATGACTGTTGCCCAACCCGCGGTCGATAAAAATTGTGTTTTTGGCCAGGCAATAAGGCGAGTCTTGAATTTTTCTAGCAAGAATTGGAAATCAGCCTTAGTAGGTCTACTGGTGAAAATAGGAAAGCCCAAGTATTTTCTGAAACGAGTTCCTTCAGAGATATTAAAGGATTTAAGAACGACAGTTTTGCACTCAACATTAACATTTCTAGAGATTTTTTTTTATTCAGATAAATTGATCTTTTGGCCCGATAGGTGACTAAACTGAGTCTGAATAGGGGTATCGAATCTGATGAGGTCCTATCTATTTTTGGACATAAAATGATAACATCCACAAAAAATAAATGAGACGGTGGGGGACCTCTGGGGGCAAGAGTAATAGGGGGTCCAGTAACGCGGATCCACTTCCCAGCTAATATGACGAGATAATATCTCCATACAGAGGATAAAGATATACGGGGAAAGAGGATCCCCTTGCCGAACACCTCTACTAGGTTGAAAGAAATTCGTATAAGAACCATTAAGGAGTACAGAAATGGAAGTAGAAGTTATACAAGACATAATAAGTCAGATAAGATTTAGGAGAAATTGAAATAGATGAGTGTTTACCTGATAAATGACCACTCAAGTCGATCGAAAGCTTTTCTAAATCATTTTTAATTAACATATACGAGGCCCTTTCCTTAGTTCTATTGAAGTAAAAAAGCTCTTGAACGATAATAGCATTATATGATGCTCTTCTACCCTTTTAGATTGCATAGGCCCTATGATATTAGAAAGGAGATTCTTAAGACGACCAACAATTATTTTGGTAACTAGTTTATACATAGTATTACATAGGCTACTGAGATGGTAGTCGCTAATCAAAGAGGGTGTCACGACCCAAAGTATACCCTAGTCATAATATGGCGTATAGAACCCCGAGAGGCCCTACACAAGCCACTTAGCATATATCATACAAGATAATAGAAATAAAGATTTCAAATGAAACACTCAATCCTAAAAGAGTTCGACCAAGTGGAAGTGTAACATAAGTCTAAATAAGCCATCTACTATATCCATAGAAGTGATTGGGATGTAACCCATGAAATAAAGAAGCCAATAAAAGTGTCTTGGTCCTCGGAACATGAGGACTTACCAATCTTCAAAAGCCCAAAAGGATCAACTAGCCATGAGTATGAGTGGTAGGAGCGTCAGACCCTACATTATGAAACAATGTAGGCACAAGTATGTATTAGTACATGGAATGTACTAAGTATGATAACAATGCATAAAACTTATGAAATCATGCTAAAATAACTTTATATGGAATGCAATGGCCAAACTAAATCACAAGATAAAAGGTAAAAAACATACGACATAATCATGGTCAATGCAAGCTTAACATCTTTAAAACACTTATGAGATACTTTAGGAAGTAACTTTAGGTTTTTATTGTGGGAAGTTTTCCATTAACTGACATAAACCATATGAGCTCTAACATGGAGTCTGATGAGTGGTAAATTTGCACTCATTTGAGGTCTATTTAGCTCAATAATTAGTATCCTCAATGTCTAATTTTATAGTATTGTGATAAAATGTTAATGATTTGCAGCTATGAAGGCATATGGACAAGACAAGGACAAATGTTTGAAAGAATGACCAAATATGCAAAAAGAAGTGAAAACTATACATTGTTGATCACCTAACAAGAAGGGCAGATATCTAAGTGAGCATGACCTTGCCCAAAAGGACAGTGCATAACACTTGTCTCTATCAAATCAGGTCGGCGAGCTATATTGGAAAAGGCGATGTGCCGAATGAGAAAGATGACCTTGCTGAACATCACCTAAAATGATAGTGTAAAAAGAAAAGATTGAATACTTGAAAGGCGAACCAAGGTGGTACTTGACGATTCACGGAATGTGAAAGGAGAACCAAGGTGATAGGATAAGTTATCCCATATACATGGTGGGATAAGTTATCCCAAGATAGCTAACCGCAAGACAACTAATCATGGGATAACTTGTTCCCAGTAAATTTATGTCGCACAGTTAGAGTTGTGGGCTTGACAAAATACAGACTTGCAGTTGAACTAGTACTAGACACAACATCTGGTCCTAAGACGCTTCTATTTAGTATTTACCCACCTAACTGACACAACATCATGGGCATCAGCAATCAAAACATCCAACTGGGATAAAGGTGGATCCCAAAATGTTAGAAATAGTTAAAAGGTGGATAATTTCAGTAGTATCCATATTTATTTCTAGAGGAGTACGGTAAAATTCCAAAGCAAGTTGAAGAACCATATATTAATTTCTCATGAAAAAACAGTTATAACATTTGCAGTAGCAGCAAAGCCAAGGATCAAAATCCCATTGTGATCCCTGATTACTCCTCCAACATCTGCGATATTTGAGCTATCCCATCAATATTTAACATATAATAATAATAAGGCTAAGGTGGGTTCCATTTAACGTTTAAGGGTGTATGATTTACCGTGAGTTTACGATATTTTTGATGCATTTCACTTAAAGTTTGTGTGAGTCTTGGGCATTTTGTTATTAGATATGATGAATTTTTATGTGATTTTTTCTACAGGAAATAAGTTTGGAGCGGTTGAGTGAGAAAAGAGCTGAAGTAGCAAACGTGGCAGTTGACGGAGCCCAACCACGGGCCGTCGGTCAGTCGATGAGCCGTAGATTGAGTGGCGTAGATATTTGTTCAAGGAAGTCTGACTAAGTGTGGAACCACAGAGGCAAATGACGCCCCGTAGCTTGAGTGACATATCGTCGATCATTGACTATCGTTTGATTAATAGAGTTGAGTTCAGTACTTGAACCACGGAGGAACAGGACGGACCATAGGTTAATCCATGGACCATAGGTGGCAAATGTTGATTGAAGAGCTTGAATTTTTGCCAACTGCTGACCCACGAAGGTGAACTACGGACCGTAGGCTGATCCATGGTCCATCGTTTGTGTCGTCGATTGAAACTGCATCTAAAACAAAATTTCCTTATTTCCTTTTCCTACTTTGTTTAGGACTTTTGATACTATAAAAACAAGTTGTAATTTTCGTTTTCAAGGGTGAGACCTTTTTCGAGACTATTGTTCTTAGCTTTTGGAATTATTTTGCAAACAATTTTGCAATTTAATTCTTGAAGTTTGTTTATGAGATTTGTTTTTGACTTTCAACTCAAGATTTATGTATTCATCTATTCTAATTGTAAGTTGATAGTTTATTTTATTAACCCTAATATGAATTGTGAATTCTCAAGCATGAGTAGCTAAATCCACAACTAGGGTTGGGGGAACCATGAGCAATTAACAATGTATGAATAATAAATAAGTAATTCTAGAATAGTGTATGCATGTATAGTTAATCCTTTCGTTTAGAATGCTTTCTCGCAGTGCGCAACGTTAGAACTCGTCTCATTCCTACTTGCCGGACAAAGAAGTTAATGAATCAGAAAAGGATTGAATAATGGAAATTTAGTTGATTTTAGCCGCTATCTAATAGCCTAACCCTAATCAATTGATGCAATGGCTAATCCAGAGTTAAAGGTAAGGGTTAGTAAAGCATACACTCGTAGACGGACCAAGTTGCTTGGTGAAATTCCCAACTTGGAGGACCAATCACTTAGGGATACCTAACTTATCAACCTTGCATGCTAGCACTATAATAGAGTTACTATTATTAGGAATATTGCGTTAAGAGCTTGTGGAGAACACTTATACCGTAGTTTTCATCTCATATTGATATCTCAAACTGCAAATCCTGCTTACTTGTTACTTTGTGATACAAATCAATAAACTGTTATTTTATTTACAAATCCCCCTTTTTGTTACTTTTCTTGGAAATAATTTGACTAAATGTAGATAATTGTAAGTTAGCCTAAGTCTGAACCATATTCCTCATGGGATCGACCCTAACTTGAAAGTTAGGTTCTTTATTTGGAAACGACCACTTATAATTCTTTCGAGAGGTGTAATTTGGGCGTATCAAATTTTGGCGCCGCTGTCAGGGAATACGACTTTTAGATTAGACTAACTTCGCTATTGAACTTTAGTCAAGTATTTCCTGATTTTATGTTTTTGTTTTATTTTGTTTTCTACAGGTCTTACCTCCAATGTATGCCAAGTACACAGAGTCAAGGCAATCCCCTAACTCCCTATGATCCGGAATTGAGAAGTACTTTGAGAAGAATGCTTTGAAGAGGCGTAATCTCGGGGTACAAAAATGATCCAATCAAAGAGGGTCAAGGGGATGGAGCTGGTTTGCAACGTCCTGGAGTTTTGAATGTTCTTGTTCAAGTTCAGGGTGGTCATTTAATCGAAAATGCAGAAAGGGTGTGAAACCATCCTGTACTGAGAATGTGCGATAACTACATGGTTGACTATGGTGCTGTGGAATCGACTACTACCATTCTTCTCCCTCTACTACCTCCGGGACATTTTGTTGTGGTGACCAGCAGTCTGATGCAAATGCTTACATTGAGAGGGTTGTTTGCTGGGTTACCTCGAAGGATCCATATTCCCATACGACTAAAGTTATTAGTATTTGAATGAGTAGTGTTGGGCGACCAGACTTAGATATGGATGTAATAGGTTTGAGAGTATTCCCACTTTCATTGACAGGTGATGCTACTGTGTGGCTATCTGAGTTTCCATACAATTCAATACATACTTAGGACAAGTTGCATAAGGTATTCATGGAGAAGAATTTCCCGGTGTCCAAGAAGTTCAATCTAAAGGATATGCTAAATAACTTTGTACCATTGCCTGGAGAGTCGGTAAGTAGTTTGTGGGATAGATTCATTGGGTTCATGAGGAGTGTACCAAACCACTGCATAGATGATGAGTCACTGAAAGAGTATTTCTACAAAGGCAGGATGACAATGGAAAATCTGTGCTTGATACTATTGCTGGAGGATTTTATAGAGCGTGCACGTTTAAAGAGATTGCTGAAAAACTTGAGAAGATCTCCAAGAATAACAAAGCATGGAGCACTAGAAAGGCGAATACTGGGAGAAGCACGTTTGCTGTCCAAACTGCACCAAGTCATTCAAATAATTATATTCGTGAAGTTATGGCCCAATTGAGAATAGAAATTGGCTTGGTTTTAAAACATGTGAGTGAAAGTGTAGAGAAAGTGAATGCTGTGAACTACCAACCCAGAGCACCGCCAGTCGATGAGTACATGTATGAAGAGGCTACGAACCTTTGTAAATGATTAGACGGGGGTTTTCCTGACTAACACCCAAGGTTCCAATTCGGATCATTGGCGCCAAGGTCAAGTAAACCAAGGTCGGAACTATGGTAACTACAACCGTGAAGGGAACTATGTCAGTGATGGGAACTTCAATTGTGACAAAAACTACAACAAAAATGGTTATGGTAATAGGAATTATAAAAGTGGGCCCTATGTTCCACCGGGGAATAGAGATGCTGGATCAAGTATGACTCGGATGCAAGATATGATGCAGAAGATGATGAAGAGATTTGAATCTACTGATGAGAATGTGAAGGAGATGCGTAATGATTTATCTTGCATTGGTCAGAAAGTTGACGCCCATGCAATATCAATTAAGCAACTTGAGCAATAGTTTAGTCAGTTGTCCGCAATGGTGAATCCACATCAGCCAGGAATACTTCTTAGCAATACAGTTCAAAATTTGAAAAAGATGGTCATTGCATTGCAGTCACTACTCGAGGTGGAAATCAGACTTTAGATCCTCCCATGCTGACTGAAGTTGAAACTGCAACAGAGAAAGGTGAGGATAAAGTTGAGGTTACTAAGGAGCCGAAAGTTGATGCATACACATAAGCTAAGGTGACATGAAAAATTATCCCCATGCCTAGACCTCCACCTCCCTTTCCACAGAGGTTAGTGAAAAAGACTAAAGAGGGGAAATATCATAGGTTTATTGCTATGTTGAAGCAGTTGTCCATAAATGTTCCACTGATAGAGGCACGCGAAAAAATGCCAGGGTACGCGAAGTTCATGAAAGATTTGGTGACTTAAAAGAGGGATGCCAGTTTTGAAAGTGCAGAAAAGTTACAGCATTGTAGTACCATTACTACTAGGTCACTTGTGCAGATGAAAGATGATCCTGGAGCTTTCACCATTCCATGTACTATTGGTATATTGCACTTTGCGAAGGTTCAGTGTGACTTGGGTGCTAACATTAACTTGATGCCATTGTTGATCTATAAAAGGTTGGGTTTATGATCTCCCAAGCCGACTGTAATGGGATTACTTATTGCTGATAGAATGGTGAAGAGACCTATTGGAGTGCTCCAAGATTTCCTTGTGAAAGTTGAGACATTTATCTTTCCGATGGACTTTGTGATACTGGATTGCGAGGTTGATTTTTTGAGGTCCCCATCATCTTGGGGAGACTGTTTCTTGCTACTGGGCGTGCTTTGGTGGATATGGAGAGAAGGACGATGAAGTTTTGATTGAACAATGAAGAGGTAACTTTTAATATCTGTCGGTCTATGCAGCATGAAAGGGATCTTAAGTCGGTATCGGTAGTAAGTCATTCTGTTGACCAAGAGTCAGGAGTGTCTATTGAAGATAGGTTAGGTGCTGAGGCACTAGCAGTTGTGATAATGAACTTTGATGGAAATGGTATTGATGAATATGATGAGCTAGTTTCTGCACTTGATGGGGTTCAGTTTCGTCACAAACCAAAGAAGCTGGAATTAGACATGAAGAATCGAGACACTCCTCCAGCAAAACCATCGATTGATGAGCCTCTAAAGTTAGAACTTAAGGTTCTTCCCCCTCACTTGTGGTATGTATTTTTGGGCCAGAATAGTACTTTGCCGGTTATAATTGTTACCGACTTAAATAAAGGGCAAATGGAGGCGTTGATATCGATTCTGAAGCAGTTTTAAATGGCTATAGAATGGACTATTGCAGACATTATTAGGATTCGTTTAGGAATTTTTTCTCAAAAATTCAACTCATGCCGGACAGCAAGCCAAGTATTGAGCATCAACGGAAATTAAATCCCTCGATACAAGAAGTTATGAAGAAGGAGATCATTAAGTTGTTAGATGCTAGAGTTATATATCCTATTGCTGATAGTAGTTGGGTATGCCCAGTTCAATGCGTGCCAACGAAATGAGGAATCACTGTGGTTCCCAATGCTAAGAATGAGCTTGTTCCACTGAGACAAGTGACTGGTTGGAGAGTGTGTATGGATTATCTCAAATTGAATGCATGGGCTAAGAAAGACCACTTCCTAATGCCGTTTATGGACCAAATGTTAGATTGTCTCACTGGAAAGGGTTGGTACTATTTTCTAGATAGGTATTTGGGATACAATTAGATCTCTATAGCTCTAGAGGACCAAGAGAAAACCACTTTCACTTGTCCATATGGGACTTTTGTGTTCAAGAGAATATCATTTGGTTTATGTAATGCTCCAGCGACCTTCAGTGTTGCATGATGTCTATATTTTTTGATATGGTGGAGGACACGATAGAGGTTTTTATAGATGATTTCTCTATAGTTTGTGATTCATTTGATGAATATTAGGCTCATTTGGCTGAGGTGCTAAAACGGTGTGAAGAGTGCAATCTTGTGCTCAACTGGGAAAAATGTCACTTCTTAGTGAAAGAGGGAATGGTTTGGGTCATTGGATTTCACAGAAAGCAATTGAAGTTGATAGAGCTAAAGTTGAGGTAATAGAAAAACTCCCACCTCCCATCTCTATAAAAGGTGTTTGAAGTTTTCTACGGCATGCAAGTTTCTACAGGAAGTTCATAAAGGATTTCTCTAAAATTGCACACCCATTATGAAAGCTACTTGAGAAGGACTGTAAGTTTGAGTTTAATGATGCTTGTTTGAGAGCATTTGGGGAATTGAAAGAGAAGTTGACTTATGCACCTACCATTATTTCACCAAATTGGGGAAAATCGTTTGAACTGATGTGTGATGCAAGTGGGGTAGCGCTTGGCATAGTATTGGGGCACAGGTGAGAGAATATTCTTCATCCTATATACTATGCGAGGAAAGCTTTAAATATTGCTCAAAAGAACTATGCTGTGACTAAACAAGAATTGCTTGCAGTGGTTTTCGCATTCGAGTAGTTTATATCATATTTTCTAGGCACTAAAGTCATTGTACGTACCAATCATTCTGCATTGAGGTACGTGATGTCTAAGAAGGGTGCGAAACCGAGATTGATTAGATGGTACTATTGTTGCAATAGTTCGATTTTGAGGTGAAAGATAGGGAAGAAACAAAAAATAGGTTGTCGATCACTTATCCATATTAGTGGAGGAAGCTATTATCAAGCTTGATGATGGAGTTGACATTAATGATAATTCCCTGATGAATAGGTATTGGCTGCTTTTCACTACACCATTTTAGTCCTAAGGCCACACTAAATCTAGACAACACTTATAAAGTGTTGCCAAAAATATTTTTGGGTACACTTTTAAAGTGTAGCTTTAGTTTTTAGCTTTTGGCAACGATAATATTGGCAACACTTGTAAAATGTGCTCTTTAATAGTATAGGCTACACTTTATAAACGTTGTCAAACTATGATATAATTGACAACACCTATTTACACATATGACTACACTTTTAAAGTGTGCTATTTTTATAATTTTAAAAACAACACTTTACAAGTGTACCGTTATAATTTTCTCAAAATTTTCACTAAAATATTGTATTCCCTCCTATATACTTAACTTTTCCCCCCAATTTCTAATTTGTCAATAAAGGAACTCATAAAAGAAAAATTCTATACAAAGAAATATACTCTAAAAAACATTTTGCCCCAAATTAACATAGGAGCTACTCTTTATCCAAATCAAAATAGGAGCTACTTTTTTGCCCAAATCAAAATGTTTTGCCCCAAATAAAACTCTCATACCCTAAGCCTTACAACTTGCTTTTGCTCTGAATGTAGAAGAAATACAATCGTTGCTTTGAATCGTCCAAATGGCTACTTGAAAGGGGAGTCGTGGATAGAGAGAGTGTGGTCTCATTGGAAGAAGCTAGGCGAGCCCAAACTTATAGTGGCACCAATGGTTGACAACTCGAAGCTTTCTTTCCGTCTTCTATGTTGACACATCGATGATGTACACAGTTGCTTGGAAGAAACTAGTGCTGATGGGGTACTTTCAGTAGATCCTCTTCTTGAGAATCCAACCCTCTTTGCTGGACGAACTGTTGAATGGGGATTGGGTTTTGCAGGAATAAAGGAAGATGATAAGATAGATCAGGCTGAGTTACTGATAAAATATTTTAGGTTTTCTGAGCGATATCTAGTGCCTTGGAGAATCATCTGTTCTCATGTACACAAGCTGTTGGGAGAGTGGTTTAGGATCCAGCCAAGTGTGCGAGTGGATTTTAACAAACAATACAAACTCACCTTTGAATTTTTTTATGATTTAGTGAACCGATTAAACGAACTTGGGGGTGAGAATACCACTTTATGCTGAAGGATACTCAGCAGGAAGTATCTGCAAATTGACTTGTTGCTCAAGTTCTGTTCTAACCTGAAAGATGGAGCCAGCTATGATGAATCACTAGGTCAGATTTCTCACTCCAGCTTGTTCTTGAAAAATGTTGTACGCTCACTAATGTTGGTGAGAGCAAGTGTAGGGTTAAACATATCTCAGCCTTTTACCTCATGTTTTATATATTTATTTATTGACTTTTTTCTTGTATCATTGAGATAATTTACACACTTTTTTTTGTACATCTCGATTTGTATCCTGACTAATTATTTGTAAGGTGACTAAATTGTTATCCAATAGATGCAATTGGACTGATTATTTGGGAGGTTATGCTATAGTGCTTCGACCGGATGATCAAGACCTCCTTAGTTTATTTTCCATAAAGTGTGGTGTTGGGTGCTTGAAGTGTCAAGAGCACCATGTAGACAACTTTAATCTTTGCTAGTTTGAAAACTTGAAAGCGAGAACAGACTAAACAGTTCCTGTCTTAAGTTTTAACTTTTATAGTGCGACATTGTATTTGGCACTCGCTTATTTTCATGGGCAACAAAAAAAGGAAACAAATTCAAACTTGCTAAAAAAAAAAAGAGTTCACTGTTTTGCAAATCTCATCGTCATTGTATATTTCTCTCTTCTTTGATGACATATGGTGATTTCCCTAGTCCTTCCTTGCCTTCAACCGGGAAACTGAAAAAACAGCGTCAAGCATTCCAACATCGTTTGGAGGAATTGAGGAGTCTAAGGGAGCAAATACGAGCTCTAGTAAGGGATATACAATCAGTCACTCGACTCATATATTGCAACCTTATTCTCGTTCATCAGACTCACTCTGTTGGTATTTGAAAATCATAATTTATATAGTTATATTTTCATTCTATGCATTTTTAAAATGTTAGATGCAATTTTAGATCTAAATAATCTTCACTTTTTCAGAATCTTAGTTCATTATATTACATAAAGATTAAACTCGTTATCCATTTAAATTGGTCAGGTACTTTGGAGTGGTGGTATAAATTGAGTTTTGATGCAATTTTAGATCTAAATAATGATTAAACTTGTTATCCATTTAAATTGGTCAAGTAAATTGTTAGATGCAATTTTAAATCTAAATAATCTTCACTTTCTAAAGCTCTAACATAACCTGATTCTATAAGCATTTATGATGCTTGCGGCAGGATGGCTGCTCGCATAGTTGATGCTTTATTGTTGACTGACTCGAATGCATTACTATGTGGTATATTGACGGATAAAGTTAAAACTCAATCCTACTTTTCACTAAGTAGACTCAAGTATAAGTTGATATAGTTGACTTACTCTTCCTTTTTGCATATGTGTTTCTTTCTTCCTAAAGGATATAACAACCAGAGTATACTCAAGGCATGCCATCCATCCCCTGTCGGTGAGCATCATAGTGGTATCCGGACTGCCCATAAGATTCTGCAGTGTGGGTATTACTGGCTTACCATCCACTAAGATACTAATGATTTCGCCAAGTCTTGTGATCGTTGTCATGCGAAGGAGAAATTTCAAGGAAGTAGAAACTACCAATGAACTCGATATTGGTGAGTGAGCTATTTGATATTTGGGGTCTTGACTTCATGGGTCTGTTTGTGAGTTCGAATGGGATGAAGTATATTCTTGTGGCAATTAACTATGTCTCTAAGTGAGTGGAAGCAGTTGCGCTTTCAACAAATGAAAGAAAGAGTGTCACCGCATTCCTGAAAAAGAATATCTTCTTCAGATTTGGTACACCAAGGACAATTATCAGCGATGGAGGTTCTCACTTTTGTAATAAGTTGTTCAAGGCGCTGCTTGAGAAGTATGGTATTCGCCATAGCATAGCAACCCCTTATCATCCGCAGTCAATTTGTCACGGGGTCCCTAGATGTAACATGGCGTATAGGACCCCGAGGGACCCCATACAAACCACTTAACATTCATAACATAAGAAATATAACATAAGAGATAAAACAACATTTCAAGTCCAATAGTTTTATAAAAGAAAAACAAAAGTCTAAAACACTTGTCTCAATAGCCATCTAATACAATAGAATGAAATTGGGACTAGCCCATACTTCATGTCAAAAACTGAAATACAAGAAAGTAACTAAACAATGAAAGTCTGCCTCGAAGAATGAGGACTCACCAAAGCTCGGGAATCTCTAAATTAATCACTAGCCACAAAACTGAGGACCTTGACTGCTGAACCCTACATTTGGAGAAAATGTAGGCAAGAGTATGCGTTAGTACAAAACATTGTACCAAGTATGATAACTATGCATAAAACATTTAAATTATGCTAAAAGAGGACATTTCATGACATGCAATTGACCAAGCTAAAACATGATATAAGAAGGTTAGAAAACATAATTCATAAAACATGGCCAATGCAAGCTAACATCTTTAAACCTTTTGAACTCATGTGAGATACTTTTCAAAGTAACCTTAGTTCATTGTTAATGTAGGGAATCAGCCTTTACCAACATTGTCACACCCGAAGCTACCCCCAAGGCATAAACACAGGACCTAGGGTCACGAGTGACCCCAAGCTAACCCTAAGCTAGCATATCATAAGCATACTTAAAAGAAATATTGTGCGGAAGCATAAGACATGAGATAAACTGATATGATGGGGAATACCCATTCTAAATCTGAATAAATAAATTGAGAGTTTAAGGACTACTGAAAGATAAAACTGCAAAGAAAAAACTAAATCTAATTATGTTTGAAATAAAGCCTCTAATTGACTAGAGATGCTGGGACATGCCTTAGCTAAATCTAGCAAAACTGAAACTAAATACTACGAGTAGAAAGATAATCATGTTAATCGTACTCAAAGAATGAGGACTCACCACTAATGTGGCGGAACTGGGCATCGGGAACTGATCTATGCGCTATTTGAATGCTAAGGACCAGAACCTACATCACAAGAAGATGTAGCCCCGAGTATGCGTTAGTACTTGAAAGGTAGTGAGCATGCAGGATAGAATAAAGCTGAATAATATATATAACTAAACAAAGCATATAATTGAGCAATGATATAAGGTGAGCATGATACTATACTGAAAAATACCAAATATGAACTAAACTGAATGCAATGACCAAGTTTATAACATACTGAAACTGAATACTGAATTGTAACTGATAACCTGGTCAATGCAATAGAATTTGACTGTGGGAGCTACTAATAAGCGACATAAAACCACGTGAGCTAAATGTTGAGTTCAATGTATATACCCCATCGAGAGGACCCAATATACCTTGGCAGAGGTATAGAGGCATGATTGGCATGATCACTAAACTAATTCACACAGAGGGGACTTATAACCTACGGGGGAATGTAGTTTTAGTACTTCAGGGTGACTGACCCTAGTCCAACTTGGTTTAAAGCCTACTCCCAATTGAATGGATAAAATACCACATAACTGAATTTACTGGACAACTCAATAATCTGACATGCAAATTTGAAAACGCAACATTTATTCCTGATAATAAAACATTCCAAAACTAAGGCATGTATATATGTTTACCTGTCGTAGCTAATGTAATTCACAAACTTAACGAACTACATAACTATGATTTTATGCAGGATTCTACTCAAAAGTAATACTAAGACATGAAAATCTGATTAAAAATGGTACAGTAACTAATTCATGGTATTTGCTGAAATTCTAGAAAACCTAGGTCTAGACATAATAAAGGGAATCAAGAATCTGATTGAGTTCTAGGGACTTAAAGGGCAAAAGGAACCCACTAGTGAAATCCCACATACCTGGTGACAAATTTCATAGAGAAATCTTTTGATTTCGGGGCTAGAACTGGAGAAACCTTGTAGCATTCTTGGACTAGGGTTGCTTGACTTTTTCTCCCTATTTTCATTCAACTTTGATGAATTCTGGAGAATGAGTTGACTAGGGTAAGTTCTAATTTAGTTACTAGACTAAAACTGACCAAAACTACATAGTTTAGGGGTTCAACGCATAGGGAAAAGACCAAATGACCCTTGACTTAAAAGCTGTTGGGGGTCACTGACAGACCAGATAGATGCACCATGGATGGACCGACGGTCTGTTCTGGTCAACCGTCGACAGGGTTCTGGGGGTCTAAACCACGGACCAGGACCACGAAGCATGGTCCCACCTACGATTTGTAGGTCCTGGCATGGGTCTACCCTAAGCCATACTTCATAGATTTTCTGGGGAGGGGTTGCTGGTGGCCAACCACGGACCACCACCTATGGTCCATAGGTCACCCTATGGTCCGTGGGTGGTGCCCGTCGGTGGCACCTGCAGCTTCTGATTTCTGTAATCTAGTATGTCTAAGATACGTGGTGTTTCATTATCTCCCCCTGGGAACATTTGTCCTCAAATGAAGACTAAACTAGCTGAAGATGGAGGGCAAGAGCTACAAACCCTACCACAAATTACTAGAAGCTGATTTATGACTGGACTAAGTTCCAAGAAAATGCAAATACGCTGAAAATACAAGAACAGCTGAAGGAAAAAGATACTAAGACTGAAGCTACGCATGAATGACTGAAAAAATGGAGAGGAACTATTACCTCATGCTGGAATGGAATCGGAAGAAAAGAGATGAGGATACTTGGCCTTCATGGCTGCTTCTGCTTCCCAAGTAGCTCCTTCTATGGACTGACTCCTCCACAAAACCTTCACTGAAGCGACTTCTTTGTTTCTCAACCTTCGAACCTGACGATTAAGAATCTCAACTAGCACATCCTCATAAGTGAGACTATCCTTTATAGCCATACTTTCCAATGGTACTATGGATGCTGGACCACCCACACACTTCTTTAACAACAAAATGTGAAAGACTTGATGCACTGCTGCTAGTTCTAATGGCGACTCTAACTCATAAGCCACTTTACTAACTCTTTTCAAGATCTTGTAAGGGCCTACATATCTAGGACTAAGCTTCCCTTTCTTGCCAAATCTCATCACTCCCTTCATAGGTGACACTTTCAGGAAAACCCAATCATCAAGTTGGACCTCCAAGTCCCTTCTCTTTACATCTACATAATATTTCTGACGACTCTGGGTTGTCTTAAGTCTATCTCTAATGAGCTGAACTTTTTCCATAGAATCATGCACAAAATCTGGCCCTATCAAGGCTGTTTCACCTACTTTAAACCAAACAACTGGAGATCTACATCTACCCCCATACAATGCCTAATAAGGGGCCATCTGAATGCTGGAATGGTAGCTATTATTATAAGTTAACTCTATAAGAGGTAGGTGATTATCCCAACCACCCTTGAAGTCGATCACACAAGCTCTCAATATGTCCTCTAAGGTCTGAATGGTACGCTCTGTCTGACCATCTTATTGAGGATGAAATGTTGTACTAAGGTTAACCTGGGCACCAAGACCTTTCTAAAAAGACTTCTAGAAATGAGAGGTAAACTAAGGACCTCTATCTGAAATGATAAATAAAGGAACCCCATGCAACCTGACTATTTCATTAATGTAAAGCTTGGCGTAGTCCTCTGTCGAATCTGTAGTCTTAACAGCCAAAAAGTGCATAAACTTAGTAACTCTGTCAACCATCACCCAAATAGAGTCATGCTATCTGCAAGTACGAGGTAAACATGTAATGAAGTCCATGTTGATCACTTCCCACTTCCATATAGGAATGCTGATCTCTTGAGTCATACCTCTCGGTTTCTAATGTTCTACCTTCACCTATTGACAATTGGGCACTTAGCCACAAAATCTATTGTATCCCTTTTCATGCCATTCCACCAAAAGACTTCTCGCAGATCACTCTACATCTTAGTGGCACATGGATGAATATAATACTAGGAGTAATGGGCTTCTGTAAGGATCTGTTGTCTCAACTCACCCACCTTAGGAACATACAAATGACCCTGGTAGCGAAGCACACCATCTCCCCCTTGGAATAAAACCTCAACTCTCTGCTGATGAATTGCACCCTTCAGTAGAAGCAATATCGGATCACTGTCTTGTTTTTCCTTAACCTCCGCTACTAATGAAGATTCTGACCCATTCTAAATTGTTACACAACTATCTGATATGCTCCTAAGGTGAACTCCTAAGCGAGCAAGCTGGTGAACAACTTTATCTAATTCCCTTCTTTCTTCCTCAACATGCGCTACACTCCCATAGATAGTCTGCTAAGAATATCAACTACTACATTGACCTTACCAGGTTGGTAAAGCACATTCATATGATAGTCCTTGAGGAACTCAATCCATCTCCTCTGGCAAAGATTTAACTCTTTCTGGGTGAACACATACTGAAGGGTCTTATGGTCTATGAACATATCTACGTGAACACCATACAAGTAATGTCTCCAAATATTTAGGGCAAATACTACGGCTGCAAGCTCGAGGTCATGAGTCAGATAGTTCTTCTCATGCACCTTAAGCTGCCTAGAAGCATACTCTATAACCCTACTTCACTGCATCAACCCACAACCTAGGCCGACTCTGGATGCATCAGAATAGATAACATAACCATCTAAACTCTCTGGTAGAGTCAAAATAGGAGCTGTAGTCAACCTAGTTTTCAATTCTGAGAAGCTCTTCTCACACTCATTTGACCACTGAAACTTAACCTTTTTTGAGTCAATTTAGTCAATGGAGAAGCTATGGATGAAAATCCTTCCACGAACCTTTGTAATAACCAGCTAAACCAAAGAAGCTTGTGATATCTGTAGGAGAGGTAGGTCTGGGCCATTGTTTCATTGCCTCTATTTTTTGAGAATCCACTCGGATCCCTTCTCTAAACACTATATGCCAAAGAAAAGCAATAGACTGCAACCAAAACTCACATTTACTAAACTTAACAAACAATTGGCGATCTTTGAGAGTTTGCAGGACCACCCTCAAATAAGTCGCATGTTCTTCCTCATTCCTAGAGTAAATAAGGATATCATCAATAAATACGATAACGAACAAGTCAAAATACTGCTTGAACACTCTGTTCATCAAATCCATGAAAGCTGCAGGAGCATTGGTTAGTCCAAATGACATAACATCAAATTCATAATGTCCATACCGAGTTTTGAAGGTTATTTTCGAGATGTCATTATCTCTTACTCTAAGATGATGTTAACCAGATCTGAGGTCTATCTTTGAAAAAAAACTAGCACCCTGAAGTTGGTCAAACAAGTCATAAATCCTGGGGATGAGATACTTATTCTTGATTGTGAGTTTCTTCAACTATGGATAGTCAATGCACATCCTGAGAGAACCATCTTTCTTTTTCATGAACAACACCGGTGCACCTTATGGGGAAATACTAGGTCTGATGAATCCCTTATCTAAAATGTCTTTCAACTGCACTTTCAATTCCTTAAGCTTAGTTGGAACCATTTTGTAAGGAGGAATAGAAATAGGATGGGTATTTGGAAGGAGATCAATTACAAAGTCAATTTCCCTTTCAGGAGGAACTCCAGGAAGATCTTCTGGAAACACTTTTGGGAACCCACTTACTACAGGAACTGACTCACGAGTTGGGGTTTCAGAGCTTGAATCCTTAACTCGAATAAGATGATAAATGTACCCCTTTGGAATTCATTTTTCTGGCCTTAAGGTAAGAAATGAATCGAACCCTAGACATTGAGCTACTACCCTTCCACTCTAAGACTAGCTCACTTGGAAACTGGAAACGAACGATACTAGTTCTCCAATAGACTAAGGCATAATAGGAATGCAACCAGTCCATGCTCAGAATTACATCAAAGTCTACCATTTCTAACTCTACAAGATCTGCTGAGATGACTTTTTGAGAGACTGTGACAGGGCAATTTCTATATACCTGTCTAGCTATAACTGGGTCACCAACTGGGTTAGAGACTGAGAAGGGTTCTAAAAGAGTTTTTGGGCTGACACCAAAATTCACTGCTATATATGGAGTTACAAAGGAAAGAGTAGCCCCTGGATTTAACAAAGCATAAACATCTAAGTGGAAGACTCATAACGTACCAGTGACCACATTGGGAGAATCTTTCTGATCCTGGAGAGCCTGAAGAGCATACAAATCGTTTCTAACGCCGCCACCGCATGCGGATGAAGCACCCATCGAGTTGGGAGACCACGGTGTTACTTTGAGCGATGATCGAGCCCTACTAGTGTTACCTCCCTGACCTTGTTTAGAAGAAAGGAAATCCCTTAACCTGTGACTAGTCTGACCACACCCAAAACATCCTTCCTTTCTTGCAAGACACTCATTCGGATAGTTCTTACCACACTTTGGACAAGTTGGGTAGGTTATGGCACATGAAACACTCCCTTAAGACTTAGAGACTATGTCCTACCTTTCTGATACTGTCGAAACCTAGAGGATAGAGCACTAGCTGATGAAGGTGCTGGAGATGAAGATTTATGCTGAGACTGTGAGCGATTTCCACCACCCAATTTCTGCTGTGAGTACTCATAGTTGCATGTTCTAGCCTTTTTAATATCCTTCGCCTTTTCCCTAAGCTTGTCTCCCTCAACCTGCTCAGCATGAGTCATGAGCCTAGAGATGTTCATATCATCCAACAAAATATGATTCCTGCACTCTGTCTTTACTAAGTTGGACACACCATATAGAAAGTTAGATATTTGTGCCCTTGAATCAGCGACCATATTTGGGTGAACTTGAGTCCGTACTCTTGGACTGACATTGTGCCTTGCCTCAAATTCATGAATTCCTGAGCCTTGGCCTCCCTCAACTCTCTCGAAAAGAATTTGTCCAGAAAAGCTCCAGCAAAGCATTCCCAAGTCACATGAGCTGCATTCTCACTCCTATTTTATTTTCACTGCGTGAGCCATATGTGAGCTACATCCTTGAGCTGGTAGGTCGCCAACTCTACCCTATCATTCCTAGTTACCTGCATCACTCTAAATATCTTCTTGACCTCATCAATGAAGTTCTAGGGATGTTCTCGAACATGCGACCCTAGAAACTTAAGCGTATTCATCCTAACAAAATCACGAACCCTAGAAGCCACTAATCCACCACTAGAATTTGCAGGAACTGGAACCTACTAATTGTTTGGTTAGTCACACTTTGAGCCAAAAGCTAGATCGCATTTCAAAACTTTGAGTTCAAAACTTCCTGATCTGGGATTGGAGGAGCTGCATTAGCATTCCTGGCATTCACATTCCTTGCATAAGCTCTACGAGGAGGCATGATCTGAAATGCATAACGACGAGTTAGAAGGTAGCTCATACATATGCACGAAAATAATAGCAAGAAAGTGAAGTTTTCCTAAAACATTTCGTAGCCTCCCTCTCATTTGATGTGGTCCACTACACCTATGAAAAAGACTCTATTAGTGCGGATTTTAAGAGATCCTAGGACTCTTAAGCCCAATGCTCTGATACCATGTTTGTCACGTCCAAAGCTACCCCAAAGGCGTAAACACAAGACCAAGGATCACGAGTGACCCCAATCTAACCTTGAGCTGGCATATCATAAGCATACTTAAAAGAAATACTATGTGGAAGCATAAAACATGAGATAAAGTGAAATGATGGGAATACCCATTCTAAATCTGAATAAATAAGCTGAAGTTTAACGACAACAGAAAGATCAAACTCCAAAGCTAAAACTAAATCTAACTATGTCTGAAATAAAGCCTCTAATTGACTAGAGATGCTGGGATATGCCCCAGCTAAATCTAGAAAAATTGAAACTAAAGACTGAAAGTAGAATGATAATCATGTCAATCATCCTCAAAGAAATAGGACTCACCACTGATGCTGCTGAACTGGAGATCGGGAACCGATCTATGCGTGATCTGAATGCTGAGGACCTGAACCTACATCATAAGAAGATTTAGCACTGAGTATGTGTCAGTACTTGAAAGGTACTGAGCATGCCGGATAATATAAAGTTGAATAATATACATAACTAAACAAAACATATAACTGAATATGAACTAAACTTAATGCAATGACCAAGTTTATACCATGATGAAACTGAATACTGAACTATAACTGATAACCTGGTTAATGCAATATAATTTGACTGTGGAAGCTACTAATAACCGACATAAAACCACGTGAGCTAAACGTGGAGTCCGATGTATTCGCCCCATCGAGAGGACCTAATATACCTTGCTAGTATAGAGGCATGACTAGCGTGATCACTAAACTGATGCCCATAGAGGATACATATAACCTACGGGGGCACGTAGTTCTGGGACTTAAGGGTGACTAACCCTAGTACAACTCGGTTTAAAGCCTACTTCCAACTGAATATATAAAATACCACATAACTGAATTTACTAGATAGCTCAATAATCTGACATGCAAATTTGAAAATGCAACATTTATTTCTAATAATGAAATATTCGAAAACTGAGGCATGTATATCTGGTTATCTGCCTTAGCTAATGTAATTCATGAACTAAATGAACTACATAACTAGGGTTCTAAGTTTATGCAAGATTCTACACAAAAGCAATACTAAGACATGATAATCTGATTAAGAACGTTAGAATAACTAATTCATGGTAATTTGTTGAAATTCTAGAAATCCTAGGTCTAGACATAATGAAGGGAATCAAAAATCTAACTAAGTTCTAGGTACCTAATGGGCGAAAGGAACCCACTAGTGAAATTCCACATACCTGGTGACAAATTTCACGAAGAAATCCTTTGATTTTGGGGCTGGAACTGGAGAAAACTTGCTGTGTTCTTGGACTAGAGATGCTTGACTCTTTCTCCTTCTTTTCATTTAACTTGGATGAATTTTGGAGAATGAGTTGACTAGGGTAAGTTCTAATTTAGTTACTAGGCTAAAACTGACGAAAACTGCATAGTTTAGGGGTCCAACACATAGGGAAAAGACTAAATGACCCCTGACTTAAAAGCTGTCATGGGTCACTGACTGACCATATAGACGGATCGTAGATGGACCAACGGTCTGTTCTGGTCAACTGTTAATGGGGTTCTAGGACTAGGTTCTTGGGGTCTAAACCACAGACCTGGACCATGGACCGTGGTCCTATGTATAGTGTATAGGTCTACCCTTAGCCAAATTTCCTAGACTTTTTGGCGAGGGGTTGCCGGTGGTCAACCACGGACCACCACCTATGGTCTGTGGGTCACCCTACATTCTTTTAAAAATAGAGGAATTTGGGAACTCCATGAATGGAAGGAATTCCTGGATGAAAACTACCAATACCTCAAAGGCAATTGCTAATCTTCAATTGAGGAATGATACTTGACTAGAAACCCTATGTTGAATCCTTCTTCTTCAAGCTTTCTAGAGATAGAAATATTATAGAGTCCTTCTTTTTTGGTAAATTTGGAGAGATGAAGTGAATGAGCTAATTTGGCTGTTGAAAACACTTATATAGGGGTCTTAGTGAAGGGAAAAATGACGTATACAATAATTAGGAAAAGACCCAACTGCCCCTAACAATAACTGCCAGATCATGACCTACGACCACCAGTCGACGGACTGACTGGCGGTCAGTCATGTGCGCACGACCATTTATGGTGGTCAGAAAGTCCTGCACGACCATTGATGGTCCGTCCTGCACTGCTGACAGTCCGTCCTGCATGGCCGTCTTGGACCACGGGCCTCAACCACAGACTATGGTCCAACCAACGATCCTTTGGTTTGGGTCGTGGTTCCAACTGCTTGAAGCCCTTTTTGGGGGCTCTTCCACGGAAAACGACTATGTTACCATTCTTTGAGTTCAGGTGTTACAATATCTCCCCCTAGGGATCATTCGTGGTCTAATGAGATTCAAGCTGGTACGGAAAGAGTAGGATAGGAACTAACAACCCAACCTATAATGTAACTTCATCTAAATGGATATAACCAAGGAGGAACTACCGACTACAAGCTATGACTTTCTCAAAACATCATAAGAGGGGTGAAACTAAATCTAATAGCCCATCATGCAGTCAATACTTACCCGAGGTGAAAACATCAACTCCAAGCTAACTTCATACTCAAATGCATATATCCGAGGAGGAAACTTCAACTCCAAGCTAAAAACATGCTTACATCATCATATCAAGTAGTCTACATGCAATTCATACTCATGTGCACATAAATATGTAGAAATCAATCAAATTGACTCATTTTCTAAAAATGTTGAACTTTTCATAAATCATGCATAGTAAGGAAATCATGGAAACATATAAGACATATGACTCCAAAACATAGAACAAATAAAACCATGAGGAACTCATTACATCAAGCTAAAGTAGGATTAGAAGGAAAGAGATGAGGATATCTGGACATCATATCAGCCTCGGCTTCCCAAGTAGAACCCTCAACTAATTGATTCCTCCATAACACTTTCACGGAAGCTACTTCCTTATTTCTCAACTTCTTGACTTACCGATCTAAAATCTCAACCAGAACTCCTTCATATGAAACATTCTCCTTAACTCCCAAACCTTCTAAGGAAACTATGGATGTCAGATTACCAACACATTTCTTCAACATAGAGAAATGGAAAACTGAATGCACCGATGCCAACTCATTAGGCGAAGCTAGTTCATAAGCAACCTTACCAACATGTCTTAAAATCTAATATGGGCCTACATATCGGGGACTAAACTTCCCTTTCTTACCAAATGTCATTACACCCTTCGTGGGTGAAGTTTTCAAGTAAACCCAATCATGAACGTCAAACTCAAGATCTCTTCTTCTCACTTGGGTATAAGACTTTTGCCGACTTTGAGCTGTTTTGAACCGTAATCTAATAAGTTGAACTTTCTCTATGGCCTCATGCACCAACTTGGAACCTATTAGGGCAACTTCACCCACCTCAAACAATACTATGGGAGATCTATACCTTCTACCATATAATGCCTCAAATGGAGCCATATCAATACTCGAGTGAGCTATTATAAGCAAACTCAATCAATGGCAAATGGTCATCCCAATTACCCTTAAAATTAATCACACACTCCCCTTAATATATATTCCAAAGTTTGGATTGTACACTTCGCTTGCCCATCGGTTTAGGGGTGGAAGGTCGTACTAAGCTTAACACTAGTACCAAGACCCTTTAAGAAAGACTTTCAAAACTGAGAAGTGAATTGGGTACCACGATCGGAAATAATGGACAAAGGCAGTCCATGCAACTTTACCATTTCTCTTATGTACAACTTATCATAATCTTCTACTGAATAAAAAACCTTGATGGGAATAAAATGAGCCGATTTCATCCTCTAATCTACTATAACCCAAATCGAGTCATGTTGTTGCCGAGTGTGAGGCAAACCAACAACAAAGTCCATATTCATATCTTCCCACTTTCAAGTAGGAATGCTAATATCTTGGGACAAATCTCCCAGTTTCTGATGCTCAAATTTCACTTGTTGACAGTTAGGACACTTAGTCACAAATTCCGCAATGTCCTTCTTTATCCCATTCCACCAATAGATGTCCTGCAAATCACGGTACATCTTGGTGGCTCTCGGGTGAATAGAATACTGCAAACTATAGGCTTTTGAAAAGATCTGTTCCCTCAACCTTGGGAGAAAGACTCAACGGATTTCTTAAGCATCGCTTCTTTCAACTTAACCAAAATTGGATCAAGACCTTGCTCGGTGTTCGCGTTCGCAAATAAAGGTGATTCTGAACCATTGTGAACCATAATGCCACATTTGGTGGAGTCCACTAACTGAACACCCAATCGGGCCAATCTATGCATATCTTGAACCTACTCTTTTGTATCTTCCTCAATATGGGCAACAATACCCATAGATAATTGACTAAGAGAATCCCTAGAAAATTTTCCTTACCGAAGTGACAGAGAATACTCATATCATAATCTTTCAATAACTCAAGCCACCTTCTTTGGCGAAGATTTAGATCCTTCTAATTAAACATATATTGCAAACTCTTGTGGTTGGTAAACACATCAACATGAACTCCATACAAATAATGCCTCCGAATCTTAAAGGCAAAAACAACCGCCACTAATTCAAGGTCATGGGTAGGATAATTCTTTTCATGAATCTAAAGTTGCCTTGAGGCATAGGCAATAACTTTCCCATTTTTCATAAGAATACATCCTAACCCAATTATCAAGGCATCACAATATACCACAAAACCATCAGTCCTTTTTGGTAAAGTTAAGACCTGAGCCAAAGTAAGTCTATGCTTCAATTCTTGAAAGTTCTTCTCACATGCTTCGGACCATCTGAACTTAGCTTTCTTTTGAGTCAAAGTCGTCAAAGGAGAGGCAATTGAAGAGAATCCCTCAACAAACCTTCTACAGTAACCGGTAAAACCCTAGAAACTTATAATATCTGAAGGGGTTGGAGATCTAGGCCAACTCATGGCCGCGTCCGTCTTCTTAGGATCTACCCCAATACCCTTACTTGAAATAATAAGACCAAGAAATGCGACAAACCTTAACAAAAAACTCACTTTTGCTAAATTTTGCAAAAAATTGTTGGTCTTTGAGAATTTGTAACATAATCCTCAAATGATCAATATGCTCATTCTTACTTCTCGAATAGATCAATATATCATCAATGAGCACAATTACGAACATATCAAGGTATTGTCTAAACACCCTTTTCATCAAATCCATAAATTCCACTGAAGCATTAGTCAAACCAAGAGACATCATCAAAATCTCATAATGACCATATCAAGTTTGAAAAGTCATTTTTAGAATATCATCATCTTTCACCCTCAATTGGTGATAACCCGATTGAAGGTCAATTTTAGAGAGATAACTTGCTCTTGAATTTGGTCAAAAAAATCATCTATCCTTGGAAAAGGATACATATTCTTAATGGTCACCTAGTTCAACTGACGATAGTCAATACACCTACGAAGAGAACCATTTTTCTTTCTAACAAACAAAACTGGAGCACCCCATGGAGAGATACTCGGTTAGATGAAACCCTTATCCAACAAATCTTTCAATTGTTCTTTCAACTCCTTAACTTCTATCGGAGCCATACGATAAGGAGGACTAGAGATAGGTTGCATATCTAGGAAAATGTCAATTTCGAAGTCTATTTCCCTTACGGGAGGAATACCGGGTAAATCATCTAGGAACACTTCTGGAAATTCATTAACAATGGGGACTGGCTCACGAATAGGGGTTCGGAGTCAACATCCCTCACCCTAACTAGATGGTAAACGCAACCCTTCGAAATCATCTTTCTAGCTTTAAGATAAGAGGAAAAGTGACTCTTAGGCATAAAATTTCTCCCTTTCCACTCTAGGATAGTCTCATTTTGGAACTGAAACTTGACTACACAAGTTCTACAATCAATAGAAGCATAATATGAATGCAACCAATCCATTCCAAGGATAACATAAAAGTCCAACATATTAAGCTCTGCCAAGTCAACAAGAGTAACTCTATGCGACAAGGAAACAAGACACTTTCTATAGACCCTCTTAGCCACAATAGAATCACCAATAGGAGTAGAGACAGAAAAAAGATCTAACAACACATCCGGAAGAACATCAAACCTCAGAACCACATATGGTGTCACAAAAGAAAAGGTAGCACCGAGATCAAGTAAAGCATAAACATCAAGTTGGAAAACTTTCAACATAGCCGTAACTACATCGGGAGAACCCTCTTGTTCACTATGAGTGTGAAGTGCATAGAATTAGTTTTGCTTAGAAGCATTAGAACTCGAACCACTAGGAGGAGCTTGCTTTCCCTCTCTTCCTTTTGCCATAAGCATTGGGAAATCCATCATCTTATGACCACTTTTACCACAACTAAAGCACCCATCTGTTCTAGCTAGGCACCTACCCTCATGCTTCTTTCCACACTTAACACAAGTAGACATAGGCAATAAAGATCCTCTACTATTCCCTCCTTGAGGTTTAGAGTTAAACGCCCTATCTTTGTTAAAATGAGGAGGAGCATTAGAGGAACCTTGACCGAAAAACCATTGTCAAAATCTAGGACGACCATATCCATTGGACCTCGCATGAGAGAAATTACCATCACCGATTTTAGCCTTGTTTTCCTCCCTAGACTTTTCCTTAAGTTTCTTCTCTTCAATATATTGTGCATGAACCATGAGACAAGAGATGTCTATGTCATTAATGAGAATGGTGGTACGGCACTCTGTAACCACTATTTCGGACACACCTAAAATGAACTTACTCATCCTTTCCCTTGAATCGGCAACCATTGTTAGAGCATACTTAGACAATTGTGTGAACTTTAGAGCATATTCCCTCACACTAATACATCCTTATTGAAGGTAATAAACTCAAGCACCTTGGCTTCCATGATCTCAAGGGGAAATAACTTATCAAGAGAAGCGGCCTTAAACTTCTCCCAATCAAGAGGACCCTCATCTTTCGGTCTCCCTTATTTCCATTGGTTGAGCCAAATTTGAGCCACACCCTTAAGTTGATAAGAGGCCAACTTCACCTTGAGGATCTTCTTCAAATTTAGAACTATGAAACTCTGGAGGATTCATCTTAGTGAAGTCCTTCACTCTAGATACCACCGTATCCACATTTGGGCTCACGGGAACTGCAACCTCCCTATTGGCTTGGGCCATCATGGCTTGAGCTAATACTTGAAAAGTAGCCCTAAACTCTACATTAGTCACTTGCTCAGCCAAAGGATTGACCAGAACTTGAGGAGCTTTGGGAGGGGCTTCTTGTTCCACAATCTCCCTTACATTCCTTCTAGCATAAGCTCTTTGAGTAGCCATATCCTGTAGAGCATTAGATAGGGATTAGGAGAGAGACGTTATATAGTTAAACTCTATCGCACGACTTTAGAGTAATGAAAAAAGTGGAGTTTCCTAAGCATTTTGTAGCCTATCATTCATAAATGTGGTGCGCTTCAAACTCATGAATAAGACTCTATTCAACGTGGCTTATGAGATATCCTAGGACCATTCTAAACCTTGTGCTCTGATTACTAAGTTTGTCACGACTCGGGGGTACACCTCAAATTTAACATGGCGTATAGGACCCCGAGGGACCCCATACAAGCCACTTAGCATTCATAACATAATAAACAGAAAATAAGAGATAAAACAACATTTCAAGTCCAATAGTTTTATAAAAGAAAAATGGAAGTCTAAAACACTTGTCTCGATAGCCATTTAATACAATAGAATGAAATTGGGCCTATCCCATTAATCATGTCCAAAACTGAAATACAAGAAATAAACTAAACAATAAAACTCCATCCTCAAAGCAAGAGGACTCACCAAAGCTTGGGAATCTTGAAATCAACCACTAGCCACGAAACTAAGAATCCTAACTGCCGGACCCTACATTTGAGGAAAATGTAGGCAAGAGTATGCGTTAGTACAAAGCAATGTACCAAGTATGATAGCTATGCATAAAACATTTGAATCATGCTAATAGAGGACATTTCATGACATGCAATTGACCTAGCTAAAACATGATATAAGAAGGTTAGAAAACATAATTCATAAAACATGGCTAATGCAAGATAACATCTTTAAAACCTTTGAACTCATATGATATACTTCTTGAAATAACCTTATTTCATTATTAATATGGGGAATTTGCCTTAACTACATAGAGACCATGTGAGTTATAACATGGTCCCCTAGTGTCTCCCACACTGAAAATGGTTCTCCTACTTGCAAAGGTAAGGACCATGAACTTCTAGCTTAGGTGGATCTACTAGCTAATGTCTATCTAGACAATCATTCTATGGGGTTACATAGGTAAGGGATGAAGAGATTGCTACTAGAAACCCATCCTCTACTAATGGGAGAGCCTCCATCTCAATATCCTCTCGGAGCTAAGCATAAATCCCACGGAATTGTCATTTCTTACTTATTGTCATTATCCATAGAAGGGAACGTCATCTTGCCAATCCAAGATAAATCATTATACATGGAAAGGTACAATTAAGCATCCAATCCAAGCTAGGCTTCATTAAGATAGCTCCCTATCATTGATTCATTTAGGTGAGAAAACCTCCAACCTTAGAATCCTTTCTTATGTTAGAAAACCTTTCACAATCATGCTTTCATGTGTTTATGAGAAAAATCTTTTCAACAACACATCATTAACATCATCATCGATACTTTACTCTCAAAGCATCCATAAAACATTTCCATAGCTTTCATAAGAACATACATAATTCCATAATTTACCTTTCAAGGATCAAAATCCACTTTCAATCATCAACATTTAGAAAACATGGGTTAGATATGCATTTCATCATAAAATCATGTAAATATATCAATACATGCTTAATTTCATAAAACTCATTCTTCATAATCAAAATCCCACATCATATGATCATAACTTGAAAACGTGGGGATTACATGAGTTCATAGGGGAAAACATCATAAAACCATACTATTTCATCAATTCATGGATCATAATTCAATCATTTAAATTGATAATCAAAAGAACCCATGGCAATTGAAGAAAACCCTAACTCAATTGGGGAATTCTAACTTTGAAAATAGAGGAATTTGGGATCTGCATGAATGGAAGGAATCCATGGATGAAATTTATCATACCTTAAAGCCAATTGCTATTCTTCAATGGAGGAATTGAGACTTGATTTGAAACCCCAGGTTGAATCCTTCTTCTTGAAGCTTTCTAGAAAGAGAAATATTGAAGAGATCTTCTTTTTTTGTGAATGAAGTGAATGAGATAATTTGGGGGTTGAAAACACTTATATAGGGGTCTTAGTAAAGGGCAAAATGATGTAGTATAGGAATAAAATAATTAGGAAAAGACCCAAATGCCCCTAACAAGAAGGGCAACTTTAAGTCTAGAGGTTTTTACTATATTTGGGTCATCGTTGATTGATTGACCTAGTCAGCACATTTTCTCCCAACACCGAGATGTTGGCTCGTATCTCTATTCTAAAGCTGGTTCGTCTTTATGTTGTGATTGTGTCTATTATCTCAAATAAGGGTTCTAAGTTCACTTCTATATTTTGATGTACCTTTCAGAAAAAGTTGGGCACTCATGTTGACCTGCACATAACTTTTCACCTATAGAACAATGTGTAGTGAGAGAGTATAATTCGATTTTTTGAGGATATGATGCAGGCTTGTGTTTTGGAGTTTTAAGGTCATTGGGAATATTTCTTACCTTAGGCACAATTTGCATATAACAGAAAGTGCTACTATTGTATTTAGATGGACCCATTCGAGGCCTTATATTGTAGGAGTTGTCGCTCTCTAGTTAGGTTGTTTGAGTGTACAGAGCCTAGGTTGTGGGGTACTGACTTGATTCAGGAGACCTTGGACCAGGAGTGGGTGATTTTGGATAGGCTTAGGATAGCTCTGTGTAGAAACCAAAGTTATTCTCATAGTAGGCGTCAACCTTTGAGGGTTTTAGTTGGTAAGTGTTCCTCCGTGTGTCACCCATTAAGAGTGTGATGAGGTCTTTAAGGTTGGGCATGATTACCCCAAGATATTCTGGTCCTTTTGAGCTCCTCTAGAAAGTTTGTAAGGTTGCTTATAAGTTTACCTTACCTCAAATATTCTATTCACCCAGTTTTTCATGTTTCAATGTTGCCCCATTATATTCGTGATGAGTCTCATGTGCTCCAGTATAATGTATTAGATTTGGATGACTGTTTGACCTTTAGGGAGGAGCCAATTTCTATTCTACCTTGAGATGTGTGGTGGTTGTGTTCGAGAGTCGTTGACACCTGCAATGGCACTACCAAAGGCTCCGAACTCATACTAAAATGAGAAGCATAATATACAAATATATATGAAATAGTAGATCCCAAATCAAATAACCTAAGGTAGGCTAATGGCATAAGAAAATCATAGTTATGATCACATCATCCAATGCATCATCCTCTGCCCTGCTGGAGCTGCACACAAGTAAGCATGTCCGCCTTTACGCTAGGAATTTGTCCTACAATCTGACCTACCTCCCTGAGGACTACCCCGAATAACTTGGTGACAACCATGACACTCCTGACCCTTGCCTCTACCTCTAACCTGAGGTAATTTTAATGGAGCTGGTAGAGCTACCTGTAGAGCTAGAGAAATCAGCCTACACAAAGGGCAATCTCTAGACCAATGATCAAAGTTCCTAGATTTATAACAACGTATGTCAATCGATGCAAAAATTCAAGGCTACCCTAAAATAAAGCATCAGATAGGACCAAATATAGACTCTAAATAAAATAGGCATTACTATGACAATACTAATCACCCTCTAAAGCCTAAAGTGACGCATGAATAGGCATGCTGGACTAGCCCTGCTGAAACCATTGTCGAGACCTATCATAAGAGTCTATGGACCTAGAACGGAACCCGTTCTAGATGCCTTCTTTCCTTGATCTCATGTCATTACACTCCATGGGCCTCACGATGGAGCTTCTCAATAGAACGTGCATAGTTAACTACATATAGAAAAGAGCGGCCTATGCGTTTGAAAAATTCAAAGCGTATCTTTTGGAAGCCAAAGTGGTGGTGCACACGGATCATGTTGCCATTAGATACTTGATGGCTGAGAATGATGTGAAACCAAGGTTGATTCGATGGGTATTGTTGTTGCAAGAGTTTAATTTCGAAGTAAAAGATTGGAAGGGATGTGAAAACCAAATGGCAGATCATTTGTCTCGGTTAGAAACCAATATGGTTGATTCCACAGAAAGGGACATTGTAGCTGAATTTCCAGATGAAACAGTAATGAGGGTAACCAAGACAACCCACCTTGGTAGGCTGACCTTGCTAACTATGTAGTGTGTGGAATAATGGCCGAGGGTCTGAACTTCTACTAACAAAAGTAGTTCTTGTTCGATGTAAAGTGGTATTTTTGGGATGAACCATATATATTTAAAGAGTGTGTAGACCATATAATTCGACAATGTGCACCGAAAGAGGAAGTCAATAAAATTCTCAACGCTTTCCATGCTTCGCCTGTTGGTGGACATTATTGCGAGGTGCAAACAACCGCCAAAGTGCTTCAAAGTTGTTACTATTGGGTGTCCCTATACCAAGATACACATGGCTTTGTTAAAAAATGCATACAATGCCAAAAGAAATGAGGGGTATCAAGAAATCATGAGCTACCCCTTAATCCCATCCTAGAGGTTGAATTGTTTGATATTTGGGGAGTATATTTCATGGGTCCATTTGTGAACTCTTTTGGAAACAACTACATTTTGGTGGCGGTTGATTACGTTTCTAAATGGGTGGAAGTAGTAGCATTACCAAGCAATGAGGGAAAAAGTGTTGTGCAATTCTTAAAGCGCTACATTTTCGCAGGATTTGGTACCCTACGTGCTATTATCAGTGATGGAGGGTCTCATTTTTACAATCAGTTGTTTGCATTGTTGTTGAGAAAATATGGAAGAAAGTATAAAGTTGTAACACCGTATCATCCTCAAATAAGCGGCAAAATTGAGCTTTGACATTGACAGATTTAAAGTATTCTTGTAAAAACAGTGAATGTGAATCGTACGAATTGGTCTCCGACGCTGGATGATGCTCTTTGGGCGTATTGCACTGCTTCCAAAACACCAATTGGCATGTCACCATATCAGTTAGTATTTGGAAAATCTTGTCACCTCCCAATTGAGCTTGAACACAAGGCGCTATGGGTGTTGAATGCGTTAAATCTGAACTTGGAGAATTCTTCGAAAGGAAGAGTAAATCAACTTCATGAGTTGTAGGATTTTTGATTGAGGGTGTATGAAAGATCAGCCCTTTATAAGGAGAAAATGAAGAAGTGGCATGATGCTAAAATCCTTCAACGAGAGTTCTGAGTTGGTGATTTTGTTTTGCTCTACAATTCTCATTTGAAACTTTTCATAGGTAAACTCAAATCGAAGTGGTCTGGCCTATTCAAAGTAACTCGACTGTTCACAAATGGGGCAATTGAAGTTGAACGTGAAGACATATCAGCTTTCAAAGTGAATGAGCAACGTCTGAAGCTTTATTTTTGATAACGTCATGAAATATCAGTAATTAAAGTGGTGTATTTGGAAGATGCTTGAGAGCATTTCGACATCGTGCCACAATGTTAAATAATGCGCTTCTTGGGAGGCAACCCAAGCTTTAGTTGTTTTCAAATAATATGTATTGAATGCGCATGGACTGGAGATTTTGTGATGATAATACCATTTAGGCGGTTTGTCGAGTGGTTCTGTGGTTGTGATTTGCTCCGCCTTTTTGCTCCTGCTTGGAGGACCATCATTCAAGAAAGTTTGGTGGTCACGATTTGGTCTACCTTTTTGCTCCTGATTGGAGGACCATCGCCCTTGAAAGATCACATTGAAAAATATGGAACCCCTCTATGTAAATAAAAAAGAGAGAAGAGAAAAGAGAAAAGTGAAGGTAGAAAAAGATTGAAAAAGAAAAGAATTGTCAAAATAAAGATTGTTAAATCGACAAAACAAATGTGGTATCCAATGAGTCAGGCATAAAAGAACATAGAATGGATTGTGAAAATCATAAATTGTGAAAGAGAAGGAGAAAAAGTGAAATACTGCCCATGCTTCATGAGGGTAAAAGTCACTAAGACAAAATGATCATACCTTTACCCTCAGCCCTGTTACAAGCCTTGAAAAACCTTTGTGATCTTGAGTGAGCTGAAAGTAATGTTGGTTGGAAAATACATGCAAGCCTATGGGTAGAATCATGCATGTGTTTATCTTTGGGAGTGTGAGAGTTGCTTTTGATTCCGAAATTCTGAATTGTTGATGAGTATTGTGTGAGCATGGAGTCATTCTTGGTGTGAGGGCATTTGAATACTTTTGTTGAGCTTGAACTTGCATTTGAAGCAAGCATTGGGAGCTTGAGTTCTATTTGATAATGGTTAGTCACAGTTTGAAACTTAGAGTGCACATTTGAATATTGCATGAGTAGTTTGAACCTCTTGTGTGCATTCATGTTGAGTCATGAGTAGCACTATTTGTAGACATCCTTGTTGAACTGATTGATCTTGTGTTTTAGTTGGGGACAAGCAAAAGTTTAAGTTGGGGGTGTTGATGAGTCTGGGATTTTGACTCATTTAGGGCTTATTATTCATTGGTTTTATGTCCTCAATGCCTATTTTATGTTCTAAAGTGATGTTTAACTGTTAATTTGCAGCAATGAAGGCAAAAGAGCAAGGCAAGGACATTACTAGGCAAAAAGGAGCAGAAAAGCTAAAGATAATGAAAGTTGATGATTGCCAAGACCGCTCGGCGACTCGCCGAGTGGTCCTTTAGTTCGCCTAAAGTTACAGCATGCCAGCTCTTGGATAAAGGCAAGTCAGCGGTGGAACATACCCTTCGGTGACACATCTACTGGGTCGGTGAAGGAGTCTCAGCCCGCCTAACTTTATAGAACAATTAGTGAAGATGCAAGCAAAATTGATAATGAAAAGGGAAAATCTGTGCATCACCAACCAGGTCGGCGAGCCCGACCTCAATCGCCTAAAAGTGCAACACAAAATGGGTGAAGACTCAAGCTAAAAAGGTGATAGGGTGGAGCATTCGACGCATCGGTGACTTGGTTGGTGACGCTCAACTTATATCGCCGAATGACCCCGAAGGCAAAAATCTGGGAACGTATAAATTGATTTTTAAAAAGATAAAATAGGGTCCTGATATTGTTAGACTCTGGGCTTTTGATCCAAACACTATTTTTTAGAGTTTTTGAGTAGAATTTTAAGTGGCTATTGATTTTTAGATGATTTGAAGCATTGTACAGACTTGGATTTTGTTACCCAGCTAATGAAGAACATAGTTCGTAATATTTTACTACTTTTTATAATGTGTGGCTAAAATCCTATTCTTGGGGGTGTGATTATGTGACTAATTGTCTCAATTATCTTATGGGTGTTAGTAAGTACAGATTTAATTGTTGTTTTGAAGCGAGTTCGATTGATAATTGAGTTTTAACTAATAAGTTGTAGTTTCAAATGCAGTTCTAGTTTAGGATTCTATGTTTGCTTGAGAAAGAGGTTTTACAAATAAATTAATCAATTGATGATTGTAGTGATTGGGTTGTTGTGGATTCAGCTTGAGAGAGTGAGTCTTAATTCAATCCTACTTATCTATCTCGAGAGAGTAGGTAAATTGAGGTTTTGGGTTGTTTATAATTGTGGTGCTTGCTGAGGTTCGAGAGAACTCGCTTAATTCATGATTGTTAATTGAGAGATGGCTTTTGTATTTAAAGTCTAGCCTATGCACTAAGATTCAGTATCTTTCAGTAATTAGTAATCACTCATCTAGTGAAATCTGCAATTAATCGATCACATCCCTAAGGATCCTTCTCTACTTGAATACTCCCCTATTTTAGTAGTTGTTAAAGTTGTTAATTGACAATCCTAATCCCCCCCCCCATTTGACACTTATGTCAACCCTTACAATTTACTTTACATGTTCCAATAAATTCTATTCTTACAATCGATTAGAACACGTCTTTCACTTTGTAATTGAATTCATTACCGTATCACTCCCTGTGGGATCAACCCCAACTCTTTGTTGGGTTTATAATAGATTGTGATCGCCTACATATAGAATTGGATTAAGTGTAGTTGAGCATTATCAGTGAGCTTTTACATGAAACATGGCTGAGGCTCAAGAAGATGCTCTTGCAATGTCCAACACATGGAGGTCCAGACAATTTTCTATGAGTCAATAAAGGTGTGATTGATCAATTAGTCCATGTTGGATTGATGAGACAACTGTATGATGTAGCTTCTTTGTTGCTATATGATATGAATAAGGTTAACCGAGCATGGCATACTAGAGAGGACCCAAATGACTCTTCTATAAGTGGGTTTGATCAAAGAACAAGTCGAGAAGGACCACAAAGGAATTTAAACATGGCCAAAATTATGACCCAAGTCCATTTGTTGTCTAAACATGTCATAGGAGGTGGAAGTAGGTCGATAAATGCACCTGGAACCAAGATTGGGCAGTTCTCGAATGATGACAAATTTGAGGCGTTATACAGTAAAGAAGTCCAATACTTGTGAAATCTAGTGGGGGGTTCTCTCAAGAATTATCAATGACAAGGTGGGAACCAATGTTGGAACCAGGATAAATATACTGGTTGAAAAAATTGGCGGGGTGGAAATTAGAGAGATAGGGAGATGGACAAAGATAGATATGTGTCTTCTCATGATCTTCCAGGACCAAAAGAACCAGCTGGGGTAGAAGGAAGTCGGATGAAAGACATGCTTGTGAGGATCTACAACAAGGTTGAATGTTTCGATAAGGTGTTCAAGGATTTGAAAAATGACCTCTCCACTTTATCTCAAACAGTAACTTCACACTTAGTTTCTGTCAAGCAGCTGGAGACCCAACTTGGTCAAATTGCTACTCATTTAAATCCAAGGCAAAAGGGAACGTTTCCTAGTGACACTATCCTAAACCCCAAAAATGATTGTTGAGTTTGAGCAATATATCTTGCCAAGACATTAAATTAGGCGCTATTTGGGAGGAAGCCCAAGTATTTATTGTTGTTTTTATGCTTCAAATAACGTGTGTTGTTAGTGCGTGTTGAGAAGAGGTTGAGAGATTGAAAAGGGAAACATAAGCGAAGCAAAACCCAAATGGCGATCCTTCGAAGGTATTACGCGGACTAGTTCTTGTTCATGTTGCAATCTTTAAAAGATGGAAAAGATCATTCTCAAGATAGGCGATCAGAACTTCAAAGGGAGATTCACCGAAGTGCTTTAAAAGAACTCTATTGGGTCCACCGAATCAGCCTTCAGGTTTGGTGTTTGTTTAGGAAAGTTCAGCGAGCTTAATCTTTATTTAGTGATTCGTTGATGTTAGTCGTGATCACCGAATGAGCCTGGTATAAAGAGGTCAAGGGTCTTTTCAAATTAAAAAATCAATACCTTTGAAATTCGAGAGGCTTTACGATTCCTTTCTATCGCATTGTGCATCTTGAGTGTTTGTGAGCATTGTGTGAGTGTCTTGAAGGTGCTTGGAGTACATCTTCTTGGACTTCATGTCAACCCAACCCCGATCCCTGAGTTTCTTGATTATTTTTTCAGATTAAAGGTTTGTCTTTCGACTTCTTATTATTGTTTTTGAGTTTAGAAGCATATAGGGTGTGGGCTTGAGCCCTTTAGGTGAGATTATGTGCATGATTTTGATAGGTAGCATTATATTGTTGAAATTGAACTATGCCCATGTGATTTTAATTGTGAATGCCTGTAAAAATGATAAATTGTGATTGTGTTGGTTAAATTACTTAAATGAATTGCTTATTTTGTTGGGTTTGTGCCTAATTTGATGTCAGTGAAGTCTTAGTAGCTCAGTGTTGACCAATTTCATGATTTTTCCTAATGATAGACATGGTGACTACTTTCTTAAGGGTAAATAATCAATTAGTGCAATGCTTAGTGATAAATGGGGGAAATCAGAGTACCCATGAGTAGAAAGGAATCTACATGGATTGTAATGTTGGGGGGAAACTAGTATTTGTTTTGTGTGTTGGTTTTTCTTTGAAAATGTGGCATTGGGCTGAAACTTGTCTTTGCTCTCCAGGGAAGTTAGGTGAATCACTAAGTAAAACCCATCTTGCTTTCTTTAGAATGCGCATGGCCTTAGGTAGTGTTGCATTCGGTGGGCTTGTGTTAGTCCACTGAACCCACTTAGTGTATCGTTGAGTGGGTGAGTACATCGCCCTTGATGCTTGTTACATTCCCTTTTGAGTTGTCAGTTTCAGTGGATCACTCATTTAAGGTCCATATAGCTCAATTTTTAATGTCCTGAATGCCTAAATTTATCCTTTCTAATGAAATGTTGATGATTTGCAACTATGAATGTAATTGGACAAGGCAATGACTAATGTTTGAAAAATGGCCAAAAATACAAAATGAAGTGCAAAGAGAATATTGTTCATCTCCTAACATAGAGAAAGACCTTACGTAAATTGATAGTACATAGCACTTGAGTCTACCAAAAAAGGTCGAAGAACTCTAGAAAAAAAGGCGACGTGCTGAATAAGAACGGCAGTCCTGGTGCACATCTCCTAAAGTGACAGTGTGCAAGGCAAATATTTAATGCTCGAACAAGGAACTAAGGTGGTATTCAACATATTGCCGAATGTGAAAGGGTGACTCAGTAAAATTAGCCATATGAGGTTTAAACATATGAAGCCTAGAGCATCACAAGATGAGTTGCGGAGCTAAGGGCGAGTCACCGATCAAGCTTGATGAACACGACTAACGTCGTCGAGTAAGTTACAAAGTGGATTTTGGGCCAAATTATGGGAAAGTATAAATAGCCCAAAGAATAAAATTGTTGATAAGTCGAGTTTTTAGTTAGGTTTGAGAGTTCAATGTTTTGAGAGTTTTGAGAAGGGAGAATAATTTACCTTTGAAAGAACACTTTTACTAGTTTTCTTTAGGTTTTACAATTTGAAGCTTGAATTTGATAAATTGAAGTTAAATTCAAAGTGGGTTTACTCTTAATTTCTTGATTTTAAGTTATCCAATATCAAACAAGACTCCACACTTTCGCTAGTGTGCAATGTTCATCACAAAAGGCTTATTCGATAATCGTCTAGTCACAACGAGATGCTAAAAGTTTACACATTGTCTATGCAACTTCATTGGCCTCATCATGGCCGCACATTCATTTCATTTGATTAAGAGCACTATTCAAGTCATCGATATTGATCATAACTGATACTAAAATTTGCCCAAGAACCGCCACATTCATACACAAAAGAGGTGGCACAAATTTTTCAAAATTGGTCAAAACCATTTCCATTCAAAATAAGGAGCCACAAGCTCAAACATCCACAAAATTGAAATCAAAACACATATATAGATCACAGAACCCAATATTCACCAATATTCACAAACAAAATCAAAACACAAAAGGTAGGTATGTAAATAACCTCACCCCATCCACAAAATAAAAGAAATTATCCTCAAATGCAACTAAAACCATAAAAATCACAAAAACAAGAGAGAGGGAGGTAAATAATGATCCTGTCTACACGGTCGCTCCGTCTATTGGGGAATCAATGCCGAGTGTAACACTCTGATCTTAGGCATCAGTGTCCGGGGTAACAGCAACACTGGCTCCACTAGAGCCTGCCATGGAAGTCTCCCTCAACGATGTCTGAATGACTGAATGTATCATAGCCTCCTCAACCTCAGTCAGGCTCTTATATGTAGTCTTCTCGTGGATACTGAGATCCTTCATATCAGTCTTAGCCTCAGACTCTGCAGCCACGTCCTCAGCTCTAACCTCATCTCCGGTGGTAGTCGGAGGCACATTAGAATAAGATGGCATGCCCGTGTCTAGGTCATCAGGAATCTCCACGATTCCAAAAATCATCGACATATTTGTGGACTTTAGCTGGTCCACATCCTTTCTCAACGCAGCTATAGCAACCTTTAAGGCCATCACCTCATGAGTGGCTCCTTAACTCCTCTCACACATATCTATCCTTGTTGTGAGGGCAACAATAGACTTTCTAAGAGGTGTCACAGCAATGGTGAGAGTACTCTAACCATCCCAGGGACTGTAGCCTCTAGCCTAGAGGCACACACGTCAGCAGAATAGGCTAGCTGCCCCATCCATAGTATCATAGCCTGGGTGAATGGAGGTTAGATGGCAATAATAGACACAGACCTAGGAGGGAAAGTAGCATCAGAAGAACTCAAGGTCATGGAAGGAGCAGAGTTAGAGATACCTGAAGGCCAGAGGCCGGAGTAGGTAATACTGCCAATGCATGTAGTTTCTTAGTGTTAATGGCTGGGGATGTATCCACCGTGGCTGCCTTCTTCTTCTCTGCGTCATCCTTCAAATACTTGGCCTCAATGTGCCAGATATCAGTAGAGGAGGTAGGAATCACTTCTATGTCCTTCTTCTCATAACTTGGCACCCGGGCTCGTCTACACAACTCAGTGATCAACACCAGAAATGGGAGAGATGTTTGGAGCTGTCTGGACCTCATGGCCATCTCTTGTCTAACAATTATACCCATGTTGAGACTCAACCCATTAATGATAGAACCAATACAGCCAGCCTTAGTATGGCAGATGATAGACTCATTCTGGGACGGTATGATTCTGCTGCTAATAAACCCAAACCAAAACCTCACCGCCACATTTAGATCATTCTTCTCTATGGGCACCCTGACCTCAATCCACCTAGGAATACCATCTGAAAGGAGAGGGGCCATCCATTTCTTCATGTCCTCCAAGGATTTTGTCTTGATCATGTACTGGTAGTCATTTACAATGTTGTGAGTGCATTCCAACACAACGTTAATATCATTGTTGTCACATTTTACTTTCTTTCCCCTGACAACCACATAGTCGACTGGCTTGAAGGTGGCAACCTTCTTCTTCCCCTATGGCACCAAAGCTCCATAGGTAGTGTAGAACTCCCGGACCAAATTAGGAATATAAGGGCCCTAGGGTCTAGTAATGATCTCAAATTTATGGGACATTAGGGTTCGTCATATTTCAGGGTATCTGTCTATCACTCCATCTGTAGACAACCTTTTTTCCTCAATGATAATCCTCAGTCCCTTAGCCTTTAATTTGTTCAGAGATCGAGGAGGAGGACCATGTGTAGGTGGTGTTGGGACCACAACTTGATATGGAACTGGAGCAGGAGTAGGGGGTCTGAGGAACCCTGATACTAGACGGATCATGTATCCTCTTGGAGCGTAGCTCTGCTCTCCGGGCAAATAAAAGTTGCTCATCTTCAGGCTTAGAGATAACAACCTGAGGATTCTAGTGTTCCCCTTCACTCGTAGAAGTGGTGAGGTGAGTAGCGTAAACTCCCTCATTGTCAGAGTTGACCTCCGGTAAATCAACAGTGGGTGCCTAGCCCTTTCCTTTGCCCTTCCCACCTGTGGTAGGAAGTTTGGTCGCCTTTGCTTTGGAAGTAGCTCCATCCTCATTGATCATAATTCCCTTTGCTCGCTTGTTGTGTGGCATGTCTTATCCCGATACTTTGGGTCTAGCCATATCTGCAAAAAACATTAAAAAGAGTCAGAAAAATTTCAAGAAAATTTGTAGAGATCATGTTGTAGAAAGACTCACCGAGTTACCTTGGTGAGCTAGATCGTGCTCGCCGAAAGGACTGGCTTGAAAATTTCCCAGAAAAATGGCAGGTTGGCGATATGCAGGGCCTTTCGGTGAATTGCCAACATCACTCGGCGAGCTCAGACTAGCCCATTGAAATTAATAGTGTATTTTAGGGGTTAGGGGTGCAGAAAAGGTGATCAATGGACCTTTTGGTGAGTCATCGAGTGAACTCGGCTAGCTCAGACTAGTTTGCCAAAATTTACAAACTCCAACTCAGCCAATTCAAACAATTAAAGGAGATAAAGGGGGATGCTGGCGAACCGTCAAACAGTTCGGCGAGCTCAATCTAGCTCGCCAAATTGCCTAACTTGCCAAATTTCAATCCCAAATTCCAAATTCAAGCTCACAGCCCTCGAAAACAAAATCAAACCACACACTTATGAAATTAAGCCCAGACCCAATCGAGCCACGGCTTCGGGGTACTCAGACCTTCCCCGGTTTGGCCAAAATTGTCCATTTGACGACTTTTTCCATTAAGAATGTCGTCAAACGCTCCATCATTGGACAAATTACATCATTTAGTGCAATTGGGGGTTACTCAGACTTCACCCAACTAGACCCAACATAATTTAACCATAACCCAATAATTTAAGATTAATTTTAATGCACAAAACTCGGGGAATCAACATTTTAGCAAATAGGCACAATTTTGAAACATAAAATAGGCACAATTTTGAAACATAAAATAGGCACAACAACACATCAATTATGATTCAACACAGGCCCAACACACATAAACACAATTTTACCAAAGGCATTCGAGTTCAACTACTAATCTAGAGTTCGGGGGTTCAAAAAACCAACCATTAAGCCGAATAAAGAATTTTAAATGCCAGACGGCAATGTAAACCAACTCCAAACACGAGATACAAGGACAAAAAGCAATAACAATAGGAAAATATAAAAGAAATAAGTTGCGGGTGAGAGAGTACGGGGTTTGAAATGAGGGCATTTGTCACGACCCGGGGGTACACCCCGGATGCAACACAGCGTACTCGACGCTAAAGGGGTCTTGTACAAGCCTCATAGCATTCTTGAACATAAGATCATATGAAAAATTGAGAAGAGTTTAGAGATTTCTTTATAATCAAAGACATTTTCATTAAAAAGGAAGTGGAAGACTTTCTAGACTTTATATACTATGTCTCAAACCATCTAATACTTTGAATACAACATTGGGACTTAGCCCATACAAAAGCATAACATAAACTAAGACATAAAGGAACAAAGTGGGTGTTGTCCTCGAAACTATGAGGACTCACCAAGTCTTCATCTTCAAGCACCTTAGAAACCTATCCTTCAAGCATAGAACACCGATATCTCCAAACCATATACTTTGGTAAAAAGGGAGAAGAAATATGGGTTAGCACATTAGATGTACTAACTATAGAAGCCGTGCAAAAACATGCCTAAAACAGACATTTTGGAAGTCATGATATATGCCATTTTTGTAAAACTTCATGGACATTGATTGATAAAAGAGGCATAATATAAGTCACAACCAAAATACAAGTCACATTTTCACATTTGAGCAAAATCACCTATAAACCTTTACCTTTACCTTTACCTTGAGCCTTCACCTCAAGTAACCCTCAAGCTATGTCTTGTGCAATGTATGGACAATGTCCCATACTACCACCCACACTAAGGCACAACCTTAAGGTTACCAAAAGTGAACTTACCATTCATCCTTTCCACCTTTACACAATAAATCATATAAGAGACATAAACGATACATAAGTCACATCATCACATTAAGACCAACATCTAGGAAAACTCAAAGTCATACTTGTGCAATGTGCAAGTAGCATCCCATACTACTACTCACAGTAAGTACTCCTTTGAAGTCACCATAGACAACGCACATTCACACTCAAAAGTCATGACAAGGAAGTAACTCATAATACAATCCAAGTATTAGCATGCATCTTTACATTTAAGCATATAAGAGTCAACATTACTCAATAACATCATTTAAAGGACTTTCATTCATTATACATTAGATCAACATTCTCCTTAACTTCTTTCTAGAGGACATTCAATCAATAGTCATTAAGACTTAGAGAACTCACTATGACCCTCTCAAACCCTACTCGTGCAATGCATGGATGGCATCCCATACTACCACCCACACTTTGTAGAACCTCTCAAGAAACCATAATGCACATCTCACATGATGGGAATAAGCGTTTAACCAACATAGACCATGGAAGTTATACATGGAATCCAGTGTCATGTAACCTCACGCTGTAAAAGGTGTTCTACTTGCCTAAGGTAGAGTGGTAACATTAGCTCAGATGGAATCCACTAGTTAATATCCTATTTGAGCACATAGTTTGGGATAGGAAGATGTTCATTGGAACCCTAGCCTAACGTTGGGAGAGTTTCTATCTTACCATATCTTCTTGGTGCTTAGCCTACATTCCCATATATTATATCAATCACATTACATTTTTTTAATTGAGAGGGTCACCAACGTTAGGCTTACCGACCCAAGGTACATTACACAAGAAAGGGCCACCACCATTACGTCTACCGATTCAAGGTACATTAAGGATAGCTCATTGACTTTACAAGAAGGACCACCACATTTAGGTCTACCAATACAAGGTTCTTCATTTCACACATGGAAGGGCCACCACCATTAGGTCTACCGCTTCAAGGTGTAACATTCACATTGGGTCCTAGACTCATCGTCAAGGGCCACCACATCTAGGTCTACCAGTTCAAGACATAGCCTAAAATACCTCATTAGTCATTTATAGAAGGCTACCAACATTAGGTCTACCAACTCAAGACATTGTTTCATTCATTCAAGAAAGGCTACCAACATTAGGTCTACCAATTCTAAGTCATCAACACATTCATTAGTCATTTGTGAAAGGGCTACCAACATTAGGTCTACCTATTCATGATCATTAATACATTAAGACAAGATACATTCATTATTCGAGAGAAGGATGCCTAAGCCTACCAAGTCAAGATACTTCATTCATGATGACATTCATCAATACAAGATAAGCATGCCTTAGCCTACCAATTAAAAAGATCACATTTAACATAGCTTTCAATTATCGAGGAGAGGGAATCTAAGTCTACCAAATCCAAGATACAACATTACATTCTAGAAATTCACATTACATCATCAATATTCATGAGTATTTAGTGAGAATATACTTTTAATCACCACACGTTTACCTTCTATACAAGATCATCATTCTATCATTGAATCACATGAAGATCATTCACATCAAATTCACATACAAAATATCGTGATAGTACTTAAATTCCTCAAACTACGCATTCAAGGCCATGATCACAATCCACAAATTAATTAAACACCTTCACCTTTCAAGTGGATCAATAGCTCAAGCACAATTCTACTTCAACATGTAAATAGGTCAAACTTGCCCTTACAAGGCTATGAATTCACTTTCACCAACAAACCTTTCATTAATACAATTAGGCATGAATAGTGATACAATTTAACAATCTAAATCAATTTAGGCATAATCCATCAACATTCATTCATGATCATCAAATCCACTTCATAAGGTGCAATTTAGGAATTGAGAGAAATCATGGGTTAATAGAGTATTTTCATCATAAATCATCAATTAAACATCAATAGAAACATAATTTGTCATTAGAAACCATTTGAAAACGTTTGATGAAAGAACCCATGAGATTGAGTAAAACCCTAGATTTTTCATGGATTGAAATCACCTTTGAATTGGCTCCTTGAATGAAAAGTTAGAGAAGGATCAAGACTACCATACCTTGCTATTGATTCCTCACGAAAATTGAAGAAGAAACACCTTGAAATCCTCAACCCTAGCGTGAACTTGACCTTGATCTCCAATGGATTTTCTAGAGAGGAATTTAGGAGGAGAGGGTTTTTGATTTGGAGGACATGAAATGATGAGGTCTAATTATGTTTTAATACTCTTAAAATATCTTAATATTCTTAAAATAACCATCCAAATACTTAAAACAATTAATAAACAATTTACTAATTAGACCTTACCTTGGCCAATTCTAGACAGCTCACACAGGTGCCATCTACGAACCCCCATCCATGGACTGTGGATGGGTTGACAGGACGTACTGTCCATCCATCATTCGTGGCTGTGGCATGGTTTAGGGTCCCTTGACCTACGGAGGCCATCCATGGGGTGTGGACCCCTTTCGTAGGTCACCCCATCTTGGGTTGCCTCATGGTTTTCTTGGGGTCTTGGGGTTTAGACTTAGGATCCTCCTCAAGGAACCTTAGGGTGGTTCTTGGGGGGTCGTACCTTGACGTCTAACCCCTAAACATCTCAACCACAGTTTGTGACAACATAAAGCACCATCAAACCTCACACCAAACTCTAACACACACACATTAGGCTCTAGTTTCACTTATTCATTATTATGGTTGTTACATTATCCCCCACTATGGAACATTCATCCTCGAATGACACTTTAAACACAATAAGGGGTAACGACTCAAGACTAGTGGCCCATCAATCATGGAACATCATAAACAATGAATAAACTAGGAGGAAACATCAACTCCACATTAATAAGCTCAAAACACAATAAGAAGGTAGGAACTACATCTACAAACTCATTATGCATCAAAACTTGACATTTCTCATTTCATTGGAAGAACTTCCTTCTCCAAGTCACATCATGCTCATCACAACATCTTTAAGCACATTTAAGCAATTTTCTCATAAAAGTACATTTAGGCATGTTCAACATTTAACCTCATGAAGCATGTAAGTAACTCATACTAAATGCACATTAACATGAGGAACATAAATTGTGAAAACTCATTTTCTCATATAAACAAGAATTCATCAAGAACATGTATAATATAAGGAGAACATGGAAACACAATGTCACCCATGACTCCAAAAACATGAAACAAGCCAAAAACGAACTCTTGGTCTCAAGCATGAGTAGGCATATAAAGAAAGAGGTAAGGATATCGGAACTCTCAAGAATCTTACTACTCAACATACTATCCCCCACTTAGGAGTAAACCCAAATAAGGAACCTTAACAAGACATCCACAACTTACAAGAAACCATCAACATATCGGTGTCTTTAAACTAGGAAGATCCTCATTAAGCAACTCTTGCTCACAACAACCTTACCAATACCACTCAAGGTCTCATATGAGTCTACCACACCGGGTCTAAACTTCTTAACTCACCACTCCTCTTAAGGCATCACTCAAACACCATGATTCATGTCTTTCAACATACCTCAAAACTCATCTTGACTATGTCGGGTTCTACCAATAACACACACAACCATAAATCAACCCATTCATACTAAAGTCACACCACAAACTATAATCTCAACTCTATCAAGTCACATAGTCATAGTTGGCATCACAACGAACCTTTTCTCTCCCTCAACAAGACTCTACTAGATGTCATTTGATACATCCTAATACCATTCCAAAATCTTGTGCTCTGATACCATGTTTGTCACGACCCGAAGGTACACCCCGGATGCAACACGGTGTACTCGACCCCGAAGGGGTCTTGTACAAGATTCATAGCATTCTTGAACATAAGATCATAGGTAAAATAGAGAAGAATTTAAAACATTCTTTACAATCGAAGACATTTTCATTAAAAAACAAGCGGAAGACTTTCAAGACTTTATATACTATGTCTCAAACCATCTATTACTTTGAACACAACATTGGGACGTAGCCCATACAAAAGTTTAACATAAACTAAAAGATATAAAGGAACAAAGTGGATGTTGTCATCAAAACTATGAGGACTCACCAAGTCTTCAACTTTAAGCACCTTAGAAACCTATCCTTTAAGCATAGAGCACCAATATCTCCAAACCATACACTTTGGTAAAAAGGGAGAAGAAATATGGGTTAGCACGTTAGATGTACTAAGTATGGAAGCCATGCAAAAGCATGCTTCAAATTGACATTTTCTATGAAAGTCATGATATATGCCATTTTTGTAAAACTTCATGAACATTGATAAAAGAGGCATATTATAAGTCACAACGAACATACAAGTCACATTTTCACATTTGAGCTAAATCACCTATAAACCTTTACCTTTACCTTGAGCCTCCACCTCAAGTAACTCTCAAGCTATACCTTGTGCAATGTATGGATAGCGTCTCATACCACCACCCACACAAAGGCACCACCTTAAGGTCACCAAAGTGAACTTACCATTCATCCTTTTTACCTTTACACAATAAAGCATATAAGAGACATAAATAATACGTAAGTCACATCATCATATTAAGACCAACATCTAGGACAACTCTACGTCATACTTGTGCAATGTGCAAGTAGCATCCCATAATACTACTCACACTAAGTACTCTTTTGAAGTCACCAAAGACAAGGCACATTCACACTCAAAAGTCATGACAAGGAAGTAACTCATAATACAATCCAAGTATTAGTATGCATCTTTACATTTAAGCATATAAGAGTCAACATTACTCAATAACATCATTTAGAGGACTTTCATTCATTATACAATATATCAACATTCTCCTTAACTTCTTCTTTGGAGGACATTCAAACAATAGTCATTAAGACTTAGAGAACTCACTATGACCCTCTTAAAGCCTACTCGTGCAATGCATGGATGGCTTCCCATACTACCACCCACACTTTGTAGAACATCTCAAGAAACCATAATGCACATCTCACATGATGGGAATAAGCATTTAACCGACATAGACCATGCAAGCTAGACATGGTATTCGGTGTCATGTAATCCCACGCCGTAAAACGTGTTCTACTTGCCTAAGGGAGAACGGTAACATTAGCTCGGATGGAATCCGCTATCTAATATCCTATGTGGGCACATAGTTATAGGATAGGAAGTTGTTCATTGGAACCCTAGCCTAACATTGGGAGAGTTTGCATCTTACCATATCCTCTTGTTGCTTAGCGTACATTCGCATAGAGTATATCCATCACATTACATTGTTGTACTTGAAAGGGCCACCACATTAGGCCTACCGACCCAAGGTACATTACACAAGAAAGTGCCACCACCATTAGGTCTACTGATTCAAGGTACATTAAGGATAGCTCATTGACTTTTCAAGAAGGGCAACCATATTTAGGTGTACCGATACAAGGTTCATCATTCCACACATGGAAGGGCCACCACTATTAGGTCTACCACTTCAAGGTGTAACATTCAAATTGGGTTCTAGACTCATCATGAAGTGCCACCACATCTAGGTCTACCGGTTCAAGACATAGCCTAAAATACCTCATTAGTCGTTTATAGAAGGCTACCAACTCAAGACATTCATTCATTCACTCAAGAAAGGCTACCAACAGTAGGTCTACCAATTCTAAGTCATCAACATATTCATTAGTCATTTATGAAAGGGCTACAAACATTAAGTCTACCGATTCATGATCATTAAGACATTAAGTCAAGATACATTCATTATTCAAGAGGAGGATACCGAAGCCTCCCATGTAAAGATACTTCATTAATGATAATATTCATCAATACCAGAAAAGGATGCCTTAGCCTACCAATTCAAGAGATCACATTCAACATAGCTTTCAATTATCAAGGAGAGGGTACCTAAGTCTACCAAATCCAAAATACAACATTACATGCTAGAAACCCTTCACATTACATCATCAACATTCATGAGTGTTTAGTGAGAATATGCTTTCAATCACAACACGATTACCTTCTATACAAGATAATCATTCTATCATTGAAATCATATGCAAATCATTAACATCACATTCACATACACAATATCATGATACTACTTAAATTCCTTAATATACGCCTTCAAGGCCATGATCACAATCTACAAAGTAATTAAACACCTCCACCTTTCAAGTGGATCAATAGCTCAAGAACAATTCTACTTCAACATTTAAATAGGTCAAACTTGCCCTTTCAAGGCTATGAATTCACTTTCACCAAAAAACCTTTAATTAGTACAATTAGGCATGAATAGTGATACCATTCAATAATATAAATCAATTTAGGCATAATCCATTAACATTCATTCATGATCATCAAACCCACTTCATAAGGTGCAATTTACGAATCGAGAGAAATCATGGGTTCATAGAATGTTTTCATCATAAATCATCAATTAAACATCAACATAAACATAATTTGTCATTAGAAAATGATACTGAGTAAAACCCTATATTTTTCATGCTTTGAAATCACCTTTGAATTGGCTCCTTGAATTAAAAGTTAGAGAAGGATCAAGACTACCACAACTTGCTATTGATTCCCTATGAAAATTGAAGAAGAAACACCTTGAAATCCCCAACCCTAGCTTGAACTTGACCTTTATCTCCAATGGAGTTTCTGTAGAGGACTTTAGGAGGGGAGGGGTTTTGATTTGGAGGACTTGAAATAATAAGGTCTAATTATGTTTTAATACTCTTAAAATATCTTAATATACTTAAAATAACCGTTCAAACACTTAAAACAATTAATAACCAATTTATCAATTAGACCTTACCTTGGCCGATTCTAGACAACACACACAAGTGCCATATGTGAATCCCCATCCACGGACTGTGGATGGGTTGACGGGATATACTGTCCATCCGTCATTCGTGGGTGTTGCATGGTTTAGGGCCCCTTGACCTATGGAGGCCATCCATGGGACATGGATGGACCTACGGGGCGTGGACCCTCTTTGTAGGTCCCCATTTTTGGTAGCCTCATGGTTTACTTGTGGTTTAGACTTAGGGTCCTCCTCAAGGACCCTTAGGGTGGTCCTTGGGGGGTCGTACCTTGACGTCTAAACCCTAAACACCTCAACCATGGCTTGGGACAACATAAAGCACCATTAAACCTCACACCAAACTCTAACACAAACACATTAGGCTCTAGTTTCACTTATTCATTTTTAGGGTCGTTACAGTATGTGAAAGATTTTGAATTTTTAAACTCTTTGGCCTTTTAAGACCTTTTAGTTCACAACCTTTCGGCAGTGTTAGTCGACAATACTGAACCACTCAACGCTGTGCCGAGTGGTGAATTACCTCACCGAGTTTTACAGGACCTCCAGTTAATTTGGTGGTCCAAATGGTGGACTAGATCGGGCTTGCCATCCTCTTTGGTGAGTCGCCGACTGGACTCTTTGGCTCGCCAACCTACATTTCTAAAACACACTCCACTTTTCAACCTGCACAATCAACACCCATTATTCAAAATCAAATTTAAAAACCATAAAAACTAGGGTTGAATCCCAAGAATTGCCTTAGTTAACGTCGTGGCACGATGCAAGTAACTATTCAAGCTTCATTCTTGGGGTTTTCCATACTATCACTAGCCAACCCCACTTATTGTCTTAGGTTTAGATGAGATGAAATTTGGCCCATTTGGGTCTCCAACTGCTTGATAGCAACTGAATGAGAGGTAATTATCTGATAGATAGTCGACACATCCTTTTTTATTTCTCTCCACACTTTGTTTGACTCATCGACTTTGTTAAGAATGCGTGAGTGCATGTCATCTATCCAACTACCCTCAGAGTCCTTAGGTTTTTGACATTCATGTGGAGGAACATATCTATCCTTCTCCCCCTCTCTATTCCATTCTTAGTTTGCTAGGACATTTGCTTCTTCATTGTACGATATTTCAAATTCTACAAAATTTTTTGACAAGGTATCTAGCTGGTTCATCATTTTGGCCAAATGTTGGTGTCTCTCTAGATCCTTTATGATTGGCTCTTTTTTCACTTTATAAGCGAGAGAACAGACTTTGTCTTTGCGAGTATGATATGCCCTATTTCTCTTGGTCATGCAATCGAGGAGTTGGGAAACTATTGCGTAGGGATGTCGCATTATACCACCCGGAGAAAGTTGGTCAATCACTACTCTATTTACCAAATAAATACTTCTATAGAAAGTTTATAGCAGCAACTTATCCGGAAGTCCATAAGTAGAACACTGCAGCACCAGTTTCTTAAACCTCCTCCATGTCTCATGGATTTGTTCGCCCTCCAATTTCTTGAAACTTTGGATACCATCCCTCAATATCATTGTCTGCAACAGAGGAAAGAAACTCACTTGGAACATTGTGATCAGCTCCATCCAAGAAGTGATAGAATCTCTTGGCAACTCAACCAACCATTTGCTTGCTTTACCTATAAAAGAAAATGGGAACAACCTCAGTTGGACCGATTCTAGAGATATGTTCTTAAAGGATACTGGTCCACAAACATCAACAAAATCCTGAGGTGCTCATGGGGATCCTCATGAGCTAGCCCACCAAACAAACCCTTTAGTTATAGGAGCTGAAGCATAGTACTTGTAATGTGGAAAACAGTGTTTCCTTTAGCTAGAGGAAATGAATGGCACCAACACCACCCACTAGATTCGGGTCATTGACATCATTGAGGTTCCCGATGTAATCATGGTGGCCCACTTGGCTACTATTACTTCCGTTGACACTCATTTTCTCCTTTGTTTAAACAAGCAACACAAAAACCAAAAATAAAAGTAAGTAGATTCAACTATAACTAACAAGAACACAATTCAACTTCACACAAATAATTTCAAACAACACCACTCCCCGGCAGCGGCACCATTTTTGATTTGACGTTCAAACACACCTCATCCAATTCTAGGTGCAAACGATCATAAATCAGTATAAAACCTAACTAAATAAGTTGGGTTCGAATCCAACATGGAGCAGTACGTGTTTTAAATTTAATTAAAAAGTATGAATGTGGTCTAATCAGCCATAGGAATAAACATTATCGAAAAAAGACATATCAAATTAAAGGAGTGACACGAATGTCAAATGGGGGGATTTTGATTTGTAATTATCAACTACAAACTGTTAAAAATGGTTTGAAATAACAAAAGAGAGATAGGTTCTCGGGATGTGATGATTATAGGTGAATTTCGACATATGGGTAATTGAAAATACTAGTGAACAACAAAATATTAGTGGGCAGGCTAGACTATAATTGAAAAAGCTTTCTCTCGAATACCTATTCTGCTTCAAGCATATCAATGAAGAACAACCCAAAACCTTAATGCATCATCTCTGTCGAGCAAGATGGGTAGGACTGGGTTTAGGATTCACTCTTTCGAGCTAAACCCATATCAACCCAATACATAGAAATCATTAATTAGTAATTTTAGTTCTAAAACATCTCTCTCGAGCAAGCCAAGAACACTAACATAGAACTGTATTTGCAACTACAATGCATAATTAAACCACAATTAATGATCAAACCTACTTTAAAATAGCATTTAGACTAGTAATTAACAATACCCACACACTAATTCAACCCATAATCACATGATCACACTCCAAGAATTGGGGTTTTAGCAAGATATCATAAAAAGATAAAAACCGTTACCGAATTGATTAGCCATCAAATGGGAAAGAGGAATTCAAGCTTTACAATGCTCCAATTTGAAGAAAATTAGGAACCCCCTTGTGAAATCTCCAAGCTGAGTCTCAAAACCTTCAAGTCTACTAAGAGAACTGTTCTGGACTACTAAAAGATAATTTAATGTTAAAAGATGAAAATTTCTATTCCAAGATACTACACTAAAATGTTCAAAATCTTATTTATAGTTTCCAAAAATAACCCACGAAGGGCTCTTCGGCAAAGTCAGTGGGGCTCGCCAAATCACTTGGCGAACTGCCCTTTGATCTCTTCCATTGCCTTTACGCCTTGACATTCAACATACTCAAGGTATGTAACTTTGGGCGATCTATCTTTGCTTCATGGAACTGCTCGGTGATATGCCGACTACTCTTTTTCATCGCCAATTTGGTTTCTTCCTTCAGGGCTTTGCACACTGGAACTTTAGCCGGTCTGATAGCCACTCGACGACACGTCGAGTGCTCTTGGCGATCCTCAAGCTCACCCTTCTTTATTTCTTCTGCTTGTTTAGTCCCTTTTTACCTGTTAATGTCCTTGCTTTGTTCCTCAATCCATATACTTGAAAAGCAAAGATTTAACATCAGTTAATAGAACAAACCAAACATTTGAGGACACTAAATCTCTAAAAACAAAACCCTAAATGAGTCCAAATACAGGACTCATTAGTACCTCATGTCCTTAAGTGGTTCGGGAGTGGGTCGTGGTGCCTAATGTAGGTAGAATTAAGGCCACACTTCTTATGGTGGTCATTCTAAACCTTAGGGAGCTTTGTCTTATGTTACTCTATTTTCATTCGGTGATCATTTCTACGGGTGTGGTGCGATAGGCCACTATGTTGAAGATTGTCACAAGGCCCTAGTGCAGTTGGTTGGTTGTTTTTTTGAGTCTAACAAAGGTAGACAGGGTAGATCACTGCATTCTTCACGCCAAGCATCCCACTATTAAGGTTGCTATGATTGTGGAGGGTGAGACCACTGGTCTAGAGAGTGCCCTAGGAGGGAGGTGCTCCAAGTTTTGCAGACATATGATAATCCCCATACTAGGGGTGATCAAACTCGGTTGTACTTGTAGGGAACTTAGTAATCAATCTACATCTTGTCCCCTACATAGGACTATAATGAGGGGTATTCAGTTAACTCAGTCTCATGGGTTTTCGATACATTTAGTCAGGGGTAACCCCTTTGGTGTTGCTAGTGCTACATCTGTTGTTCAAGTTGAGTTTGGGCATGATCCAATTCTATGATTCTACAGGACTACCAAAGGTCGAGGCTCTAGGTACCCCTTCTTTTTATGAGATTGTGTGGCTTTACCCTGTTAGTTCCTATTTGTGTGTTAGGTCTTTCATACCTATTTAAGTTCATTCAGCATAGTACCTATCATTGGCTTATGGTGACAACTATATTTGAGGTTTGTGTTTGTGTTTTTTATCCTATAGTTGATCTCTCTTAGTTGTGGATAGATTAGGATGTGTTTCTTTGATTGGGAGTAGTGCTTTAGTAACTCCCCATGCCTTTGCCTTTGTAGTCCATTTTTTGTGGTGGCCTTGGGATTGATGGTTTTCCTTTTTTCCACCCCTATTGTGTATTTATATTTATGATTTCAATCTTTGTTTGATAGGCGAATAATAAATCTTTGCCCGATTGGTGTTTGTATGTTGTTGAGACTAGTCCACTTAGGGCGTTTGCTTAGTTGTGTGCCATACCTTTTGAGTAGTAGTTGGGAAATTGGTAGTTCTTAGAGTTTTGTGTTGGGTAGTTTACCTTCTCTATTTGTTATTATCCTTTTTGGTTGATTTCTCCTTTTTCGTTAGTCTTTTCTCGCATGTGGAGTTGTGTTTTTTGCTCATTCAGCACTTTTTAGATTTGTCCTCTTTTTGTGGTCTTGAGTTTCAGTTGCGGCTAAATGCAAGTTTGAGGTTTCATTCTTTATTGTGCCTGGATTAGCTATTCTGTGGGTTCTTTTTTGTTGTGATTATAACTCTCGAGGCCGGTGTATGGTTTTATGTCAGAATAGTGTTGTTCATTGATATTTTTGGACATTAACTTGTACAAGTAAATGGAAATTTTCTAAGAAGGTTCACCTTCATGATGGGGTCAAAGTAACTTGTGGACTCTATTAGTTGGTTCTAGTTTTTATTTATGGCGGCAAAGCCACATGAAGACTCGTGGTGTAGTTACTCAAGGAGTTTTTTTGCTTGGATTAGGTCCTTAGAGCCGAGTCCAATGCACACTTATATCTTATAGGATGGATGTCCTTTGGATTAGCCTGGTGTATTTATGGATCTTTGAGAGCCGAAGGTGGATCTTGGGCCTTGCCTTGGGCCAAGTTCCTTGTTTTGGTAGTTGATATCCCTCAAAATTTATATGGAGTTTGTATTTCTCCTTAGACTTCTGTTGCACGACTTTGTAGGCATGCTTCTGATAGTGCTGGAGATATTCAAGATAACTAAGGGCCGACAGAACACTCGTGATGGTTAGAATGTGTTATACGTAGAGTAGAAGGCTAGTTTTTCAATTTAGGAGTTAGGTTGCACCTGCATGGTTTTGTGGTTGCTCTATTATGTTATTTTGGTGTAGTGTTGGTATTCTCATACTGGTTCTTTCTAACATGTTCGATTCAATTGGGTGAGAGTTGAAGCCCAAAATGGATTTGAAGGTGTTTTTGGTGTTTTGAACTAAAATTGAGGATTTTTGTGTTAGCTAGAATTCTTTGATAATGTTTTTGGCTTTGAGAGGTGCATGAGGTTCTAGTAGGGCATGAAGATGCAGCATCCTCATCTTTTTATGTTTTTTGTTGTGTCTATCCTTTTACTTTCTTGGATGGAAGTCCTTTTAGTAGTAGATGTTGTAATGACCCTCTAGGTTGATTTCTTCATTTTTCTGATCTTTTGAGCATTTAGTGCTTTCTAGTAGCGACCCTAAGTAATTTATGACTTGTTGGGACTAATAGTTTGGTCGCCGGGACATTCACTTAGATTGTGTGTGAGCTTTCTTGTTATAGAGCCTTTAAATGTGGAATAGTTGACTTCATTCAAAAGTTCAGGACGACGGACATAGAATGCAGTTCTCACGGTTTCATTAGCTCTAAAAGGGACATTTTAGAGAAGGGGCATGGTTGGATCGGGCTTTGAGACTTCGGGCATGGATTTGTGTTTTTAGGCGTATTAAGTTAGAAGCTTAAGCCACGGTTATACTATGGTCAACATTTTTTGTAAATGTGCTTGGATGAGAACTTTGTCAGCACGGTTAGCTCCAGAATGTAGTGTTTGGTCTAGAACGACCGTTTGTGTGGTCTCCTAGGCTTTTGGTCTCATTTTGAGCCTTATTGTGAAATTTGCCTAAAAATAGGACTTGGGGGTGGGACCCACTTTTTTGTGAAATGATTTTGGATTGAAGTGTTGATGGTTCCGTTGAGTCCACAATGTCAAATTCGATAAGGTAGCTTTTCTTGTTTGCGTGCATGGGTTCTGAACAAATCTGGAGCACCCTGTCGAAGGAGTGCATATCAAAACTAACGGGGTTCAGTAATAGAGAATAAAGCTTACTCGTGGTATCCTATATCAATTCGTTAAGACCACAAGCGGTTTGTTATGCTCTCTTTATTACTTGTTGTATATGTCTGTTAACTTTTGAGCTCAGTCAACAATTTCCTAGTGAATACCATTTTTTGTACTCATAATACACTTCTACCCATGCAGATTTCAGTTTTACTTATGATTATTGATTTGGAGTCATACAGAGTGCCTTGGAGTTTCTGGGTTAGGGTGAGCTCTTGGAGTCCGTAGCTACTAGTTTCTGTCTCTTTTGGCTAGGCTTAGTCTTTATATTTTTTTCAGACACAGTTTATACTTATATTGTATTTGTAAAAGCCTTTTACTCTTATTTAATTAGATGGTGTGCTAGTGACTAACATTAGGTCTTTGGATGGTTCCTTGTATTGTATTTCATTTTATTACCCTAGTTCTATTGTTGTAAGTTGTATTCTCTAGTTGTTGTCTTCCGCTTGGTAGTTTGTTGCTTATGGCTCTAGGCTAAGGGTTAGGCTTACCTATTGGTGGGGTATAGTAGGTGCCATCATAACCTAAGAAATTAGGTTGTGACAAATGTACCAAATTGGAAATCTAGCAAGTCAAAGCTCAGGACCTCAGGCCCAATAGTCCAATCATTAAGGAAATAAATTCAAAACATAACCCCAAAAAGGGCACACAAAAGAAAGAAGAAAACATGCGTATAAAATCTAAGTTCCACAGCACTTAAGAGAATTCTATGGAACTAGAACAACAACCAAGCCAAGTATGAACCTAAACTAAGGCTTATTGATTAAAAGATTGAACTAAATAACAAGAAATGGCCAATAAATCTCACTATGGATCAAGCACAACTATAAAATAATCCTAAATCCATTCTAACTCGCAAGCTAATAATATACAAACACACAAACAACTACTCGTATGATCATCCCTTCTAAAGATCCTAAAAAATCTACCAAGCTATCATGAACATAGAGAGCAATTCAATACGGGGCTAACATTACCCATAGCACAATTACAAAATTTGGTTCATAAATGGGTTGAAATCGACACTTTAACAATGATACAAAATTAGGAAACTAAAACGGTCATTATGTTCTCCTCAAAATGGGGATCACATGTCCAAATATTGGGTGAAATCGGAGTCCAATTCAGACCTCAATTGGTCACAATAACTTACTTTAAATATTTTAAATAAAGTTCAAATGAAATTGAATTGTAAAAAAAATAAAACTAGATTGAAGATAAGCAAAATGAATAGTAGGGAACTATCTTCGAATCGCTTGATCAGGTTAAGAATCCAGTGAAATCACCCACATCCGTGCCGCTAAATCAATGGGTTTCATTCTTGAAAAAATGAGGAAGAAAGAAATTTAAATCCCATGACCACCCCCAAGAGGTCAAATGGATACTTAAGCGTGCATCACTTTTGCCGCCAAACGGGCGCAAATGGGGCCTTGCCCAATAGGCGCCACCTTGAAATGCGGCTACCTAGCAACAAACGTGACCTCCAAAAATGTGGCATGTCGGTCACCAAAGCGACTCATGTCCCCCTACCATTCTAGGTGGCTTGAGTTTTCTTCTAGACTTCTAATTTTATGCATTGAGCATCCAGTATTGTATTTCCATACTTAATCGATTTAGTTGTGGTTGTATTGTATTTTAGTGAGTCATCCTTATTAAATTGTGTTGTTCATTTCTTTCTTTTTCTCATTTGTTGATTTCCTTTTTCTCTATAACATATTTTGGATTGTAATGTAAGAATTATCATGATTTCTCTCTCTCTCTCTCTCTCTCAATATATATATATATATATATATTATCTTTTTGGGCTTTGTTGGCCTATGCTGCTTACTGAGGACCCCGTATTTTTGTTCTCATACTACACTTCTGCATCTTTTTCTAATGCAGCGCCCTAGTACAAGCCACCATCGGTGTATTTTGATGTTTTGCGGCCATTGCGGACTCGAACTATGGTGAGGTCTCAACATCCAGAGGCTTGTTATTTTCCCTTCCTTTTGACCTTTCTATGTATTTTTTATTTTGATTAGATAAAATTGTTTATATATCTTTTATGTACTTAGATGCTCCTATACTAATGACACAAGGTTTGGGGTTTGGTTCTTTTTATAAGTTGTCTTTCTTAGGCATTTTCAGGCCCCTTTTATATGTTATGTATCATATTTATATTTCTGAACTATAGCCCATGTTTTATGTTTATTTGTGCTTCCGTTTCTGTCTTTTTTATTTATTATTTGTCTTCCACTTTAATATTTTGGGTTTTTAGTTTTCCTATTGAAGGGCTTCTAGTAGGCACCATCATGGCTTGATTTTGAGTTGTGACACATTAGTATGCATGCATTAATTTTATAATCAATTAAACCATCCTATTGGATTTACTTGCAAAAGGAAAATAATCATAATTTTAAAATCAAAAATAAAAATAGAAAAATAATTTAATAGTAAGAAGATATTTATAAGGGAAAGTAAATTTCATTTAAGGAGATACATAAGAGGATGATATCAAATCTCGAAATAAGATTTACATATACTATCTGGACATTTTTTACTGACCAATTCATAACATAAAGAAATTCTTTGATCCACTAACCTAATATAAGATAAAAACAATGTTCTAAAAAGGAAAATAATTAAGTTAATCTTCTCATTCTTATTTATTTACAAGAAAAGATAGGAAATATTTAACTATAAATAAGGTACTATAATAAAAAGGAAAATAACTAGGTCATAGAAGAATTCACTAAGAAAAATTTCAGATAATTACAAAGTTTGAAAAAGGAAAATAAATAACTATGTTATTCTTTTCTAGTTATATCTATTTACTATAAAAAGAAAATGGCAAAAACTTATTGTACTAGGTAATGTGTGTGTGTGTGTGTATATATATATATATATATATAACATGGCGATGGTTTTGATGATTATGTTTTTTATGGTCATTTCATGTGGTTAGTCTTTCTATATTTCTCTGCTTTTTTTATGAAGAATTAAATTTTTCTATGAATATTACAATATATAAAAACAGTTTACTATAATTGTCTATTTTATTTTGAATTAATTTTTCATGTTTTGCTTTTTGGTTGTTGTTGTTGATGTTATTGTTGTTGTTATTGTTGTTGTTGTTGTTGTTATTATTGTTGTTGTTGTTGTTGTTGTTGTTTTTGTTGTTGTTGTTGTTATGGATTTATTTATTTTTAAATATTCAACAAGTTTTTTCATGAGTCAATTTGAACTCTATATCAACCTAATTTTCCAAATGAATGGTTAAGGCTAATTAGCGATGTGCTAATAATTTTTAATCCTTAGATATGGCTCTAGGACAAGAGTGCCAAGGTGATCAAGATTGCTCTGTTGTAATTCCATTCTGCAGAATTGGAATTAGAGAATGTATTGATGGAGTTTGCAAGTGTTGTGTTTCAGTACATGTGCCGTTGATCAAGAAAATGTTGATTTGGGTCGCAAAGTATTGAGCTTTGTAGACTCTTCTTAATTAGTATTTCTGAAATAGCTATTTGGAGTATATGTTGATCATATAAATCTAATAAACTCATTATTATTGGCTTATGAAATAAAGATTATGTTCTAAAGATTTTATTCTCAATATCAATTTATGTTTATTACTTAAGCATGTTGAAATAATAACAATATATTATGTTTGGTCCATCCCAAACAAGTTGGGATTATCTAAATCAATTGTCTAGTGATTATTGTGCAATTAACATTACTAAAAAAAATAGGAATTAAAAATGGCAAAATTCTATATGTAAGTTGCAATTTTTCGACACTAATTCTATTAACAAGATATTATTTAACTAATTAGTGAATAAATTTTGAACTAATTTTATTTTTCTATATAGTGTATACGAAAGCAATAACTAAAAGTATTTATGTATATGTTCTAGTAGTATAATCCCTAACAAGCTAAATCATTCTTATAGGTCCTACAATAAAAGTGTTATGTCACGTCCCGACTTCTCGAGTCATGATAGCACCTACTATAACCACCAGCATGTATGTAAACCCATACCTAGAATGACAAGTAATGAGTACAATGGTAGAATTAAAAAGAAATAACACCAAAAATAATAAAGAGACAAAAACAAAACAATCAAAAAACTATATACAATAGAAACTCTCCCAAAATTTGGAAGTCACGAGTACAAAGCTTACTAATACAACCAGATACACGTCCCAAAAGTTGATTGTAACACGCCATCTCAAAGACAATAGACTAGCTTACATATATATAGAAGGAGACAAACTGATCAAGGACAGCAAGTGCTCACCCTAGTCTAAGATATCTCAAAGCTGCAAAGGCTAACGCGAGCGATCACTGTTGGTAGTTGGTACTAGCACCTTAATCACGAAAAAGATGTAGAGTGTAGCATGATTACCAAAACAAAGGTATACAGTAGGCATCAAAGGTCGACTAAGGAAGAAAGGTATAAAAAGGTAGAAACTAGACACACATAGAGGTGAAAGCGGGTATGAAAAAAGAGTACACAAACTTATGGAAAGTAAATCTAAGCACAACTAAACTAAACCTAGTTGGATTCCATAAGCCTAAAAGGTATACTCGTGTTCATGTTTAAACCAAAATGGACCCCCATAAGTCCGATAGAAACACAAAATAGCTAAGTCTGCTAATGAAAGAGTACCATGAACTAAAAATCAGGCTCCCACCCCAAGTAACCATAAGGTCAAGTAAACTCCTAGTCCAGCTAGGAAGTGTGACAATCAATTTAGGCTACCCAGCAAGCCAAGCCACTCCCATCCCATCTAGGAAGAGTGACCTTGGGGCATGTCAACTGTGAAGAGGATCTTAGGTATCAAAGTCGCCCAGCCAACCAGTCCATTCCACGGGAATAAGCCTCCCAGCTAGCAAGAGTAACCCGATGGCTGTCGACTTTGAGAGGATCTCAAGTAGGCTCCAAGCCACCGTGGATCGACATCCACATCCAAAGGATCACAATAGTCTCCAAGCGTGAAACACCCCAATCCTAAGAAATCATAAAACCTCTGGTAACATATTGGAGTTGCGAAAAGAGGGAGAGAGGACATAAAGTCTAACAAACTGTGCAAAATCCTAGATTAAGGCTCAAACTATCATACCCAAGTCTCATAGTCCAGTCTACAAGGACCTTGTCCATTCAAAATAATGTGGAAGACATAATAAATCTACAAGGCTCACAAGTCTAAGGAAACACTAGTCTATCCTACACTAAGGCTGAACATACTTTAGAAAATAAGTATTAACACAAGTAATTCAGACAACATGTAACAACATACATACAACCCCAACTAGCATAGTACTATCCTCAAAACAATATCGATCAACCCTAAATTATGGTTTCTTGAAAGAAAGCAGGAATAACTATGAACCAACCCCCAATTCACTCTAATCATCATAATTTCACACATTCAGGCTCAATCTAAATAGAAATAATGTTGTAGCCTACTTGTAGGCCGACCGTGCACACTCCAAATTACAAGGTCAAAATTTTTCCATTCTGAACGACCTTCTAATACTGCCATACTATAAAGAATAGGATCACAATATTATTACCGTCATTTAGACAAAAAAATCACACAGAAGAAAAATGGGCCAATTTTTGAGTCAAATAGGAATCTTGGTATCCACTCTAGTATTTATAGAATTGACCTAAACTATACCTTGAACTTATGTTCCAAAATTAAATACAATCCATGACCCGAATCAGCAACAATGACACATGCAATGAAAATCCAAAATTAAACTAAAAATAATCTTGGGGCAACAGCTAAAACACATAATTCATCTTGAACAGAGGTTCACCAACATAATCTGATCACAACACCATATAGCCTTGATGATAATGGACATGTGTGACTTTCGATCACTCAAATTCGACTTACAATAAGGGAAAAATTGCAAATCTAACTTTGCCTTTTCAAGTTGATCGCATATGGTCTATATTTAAAACATGACAAATCTCCTCTTTGCTAATGCAGTGAGCCTATGCAAAGGTGGGCCTCACAAATGTGGTGAGGTCCTCGTGAATGCAGCCAAGGGGAGACCAGGTCCCAATAATTGCAGGAGAGGGCCCACAAATGGGGTTTCTATGAACCTATTCTGGGCTCTACGGACGCATACCTTAGGTCACTAGTCCTCTACAAACGTGCCCAAGGCCTCACCAACACGAAGGTCCAATATGGCCTGCCATAGCTAATGCATATCCTCTGGTTTGGCAAGTCTCAAAATCACCGACGGGGCATTTGGAATTCATTCTGAACCTCATGCACAGAGAAGAGATATGAAATCCCACAGTATTTTATATGTTGGACTCAATAGAGCAGTCAAAATTCCAACACAAGGTTATTTCGACAAAAAGTGGGTTCCCATCCCTAACCTTCATTTTAAGCCAAAATCTATAAAAAAAAAAATAAGGGGGGGAGGGGGGCTTGCAATTAGCTTGGGAGCCTCTTGATCCAAACAAAGGGTTGTTATAGACAATACTCATTATTCCAAAGCTAACCGTGTGATGACCGGTAGATTTACACTCATTTGAGGTCCTTTTAGTTCAATAATTAGTGTCAACAATGCCTAATTATATCCTATTATGATGATATTTTGATGATTTACATTTATGAAGGCTAAAATACAATGCAAGGATGAATACACGAAAGAAAGACCAAAAATATTGAAAGCAATATAAACTCCATAATGGAAGTTTCCTAACCAAAAGGGTGGATCGCCTAAGTGGCCTGATCTCACCCAGAGTGACAGTGTTCACAATTGAAGATGCTCAAGGCAGGTCACCAAACTAAAAAGTGAAACAATGACTCATCAATGATGAAGGGCCAACAAGATGACCATCACAAAAAGCGACAGGACTTTGATGAAAAATGAAGGCTTAAAAGGTGAATAGTGGTAGTAATTGACGATCCGCTGAATGTTAAAGGTAGACTTGACCAAGTTCACAAAATGAGATCCAAACACTTGAAGACTGAAGCAAATCAAAGGTGATTTGAGGAACATATGGTGATTCGTCGATCGTGTTTGGTGAGTCTGACTAATGTCACTAAGTTTATCATGTAGTAAATTTTGGGCAAAATTTTGGAAAACTATAAATATACCAAAGGAGAGAGAAAATAAGTGTTCTTTTTGGAGAGTTATCCAAAGCTTTTTTGAATTAGAGCTTTTGCAATTTTTGTATGAAATTGCATACCTTGTGAAAAACATATTTAGTTTTGGGGTTTTAAATTTCACTATTGAAATTGATATCAAAGTGGGTGTTGATTATAATTACTTAGTTTCATCACATCCATGATTGCTATCATGATAGGTATAATTTCTTTTATTTTTATGATGTGTGGTTAAAACCCCAACTCTAGAGTGAAATTATGGGGTTGTGTGTTAATTTAATGTAGTGGGTATTGTGTTTTGCTATTTTTTAATTATTGTTCATTGATGGAGTTCTAATAATTAGCATGGGGTTAATTCATGGGTTAAGATTGCAAATTTAATCCTATTCTCCGTCTCTGATTAATGCTTGGAAGAGATCTATTAGGGAGGATAATTAGTTTATTGCATACAACTTCGGTTTGATTTCTATTATTTTTTTGAAAGACCAATTATTATTCAAATATATTTGCCTAAATTTGCTCGAAAGTGAGATTCCGTTAGGTAGTGGGTTGATTTATTATTCACACAGATGAGACCAAAAGGTGATACTATGAATTGATACTATAAGATCGAAAGAAGATTAGTGGAATTGGAGATGACCCAACTAACCATGATTGGTTAGCACTATTGAGCAAAACGATTAGCCCTATGTGACATCGATTCCAATCCTCACACTCCAAGATTACTTATTAACTTCTTGAATAACTGAATTTTAATTTAATTGTGACACTTGATAGTTCAAACTATTTTAGTAAATTGTGTGTTATAATCCACCCATTTATCTTAATATGCTACAATGAATAGGTCTATATTCATAATTTCCTTATTGAATTATTATCATTATACAATTCCTTATGGGATTCAACCTAGACTCTTTGTTGGGTATTTCTATTAATAACGGCTGCTCACTCTTCTAATTGATTTTGGGGCAATTTGAGTGTTGTCAAAATAGGCACCGTTGCCAAAAATGGTGGCAGAGAATTCAATTAGTGAAGTTAGTGTGTAAACTTGTTTTGTCGTAGTAGATTGTTGGTTGGTGTATTGTGTTGCCTATTTTCATGTATAAACATAAGTGATAATGGTAGTTATGACATTGTCACTACAGGAAAAATGATCATATAGGGGACTTGAATGACATAGACATGAACCAATAGAGTTATTCGGTTACCGCCTAAAATAGAGTGGGCGATGTTCCATTTAATTGAAACAAATTTACAATTTCTTCAAATGAGAGGAATGTTTGATTTTTTTGCTTATGAGGATCCTCATGAACACCTTCAGAACTATTTGGATGTTTGTGGGTTGTTCGGCTTCAAGAACATCTCACGAGAATCTATTAAACTGAGATTATTAGAAGTCTCCTTAATGCAAGAAGCTACTACAAGGTTGGTTGGGTTATCGAATGATTCTATCACTTCAAGGGAGGATTTAACTAAAGCCTTCTTAGAGAGATCATTTCCTCACTTAAAAAAAGGTCAGGCTAAGGGAGAACCTCCAGGGCATTAAAAGAGTGGGAGGTGAACCTCTTCAGGAGACATGGTTGCAGATAAAATTGCTTCTACAATGTCCAATACATGGTGTTTTGGAAAATTTGCTACTACAATACTTGAATTGTATCCTTAATTTAGTCAACAAGGGCTTGGCTGATCAACTTGTTCAAGGTTGGCTGATAGGGAAACCGTATAATGTGGCAATATTGTTGATAGATAATATGACTAAATTAAACCCATCATGACATACTAGAGAGGATCAAGTATCTTCTGAACAATTGGACATGAGCATGGAATGGAAAAAGGATGATCAGAGCAATGAAAACATGTCTTATATGATGATCCAACTTGACTTGTTGTCCAAACATGTCATTGGAGGTTGATTGAAAATAGTAAATGCAGTTTGAACAAATACTGGGTAGTGCCTGAAAGATGCCAATTTTGAGGCCTTGTACAATGAAGAGATGAAGTATATGGGAAATCAATTGGGGGTTCTTATCCTAACTACCCAAGATCGGGAGGCAACAAAGGTTTTGAACAGGGATTGAGATAATGATTGTATAAATTAGATATATCGAGGTGGCAATTGGAGAGATGGGGAAGCTCAAAAAGATAGGTATATCTCACCTCATGATCGCCCAAAACCAAAGGAGCCAACTGGACCGAAGGGAAACCTAACCTAGAATATTTTTACAAGGATCTTCAACAAGGTTGAAGGGTCCGACAAGGCATTGAAGAATTTGAAAAATGACTTCTCCATGTTGACTCAAATAGTTACTTCCCATTTTGTATCAATCAAGTAGCTGGAGAGTCAAATGTGTCAGATCTACACCTATCTAAATCGAAGGAAAAAGGAAAAATTGTCTACTAACACAATCTCAAATCCTAAAAAAACATTATTGATGAGTAAGAATTTTGGCGTGCCATGACGTTATATAAGGTGCTTATTAGGGAACAACTCAAGTATATTTTACTACATTAAATAATGGGTATTGTGAGTGTAGGTTGAAATGAATTCAAAAATTTTAAAAGAATATGACAACCAGTCGGTTGTAACACCCCAGAATTTAGTGAGTTCAACTAGTGAGTTCTAGAGCCTTTCGTAAGAGTTGTTGAGTGTCGTATGAGGATTAAAAAGAAATGGTTCCCATACATAGAATAGGGGTTTTAGGGGTTAACCATTCAGGTATGACCCCCAAAGGACCACCCAAGGGGTCCTTGAAGGGGACCCGAAAAATAGTCCCCAAAACTATCAAATTTGTGACCTACGGATGGCCATCTACAGCGAGTAGATCAAACCAAACCCCATAGGTCATGGGTGTAGGTCAAGGCCTGCACTGGCTTGCAACTTCTAAGCTACAGACCCCAACCATCACAAGACCTAATGACAGACAGAAGATCCATCCACGGTCTATGGATGGGTGGGTGTATGTCAACACTGTTTTGTGACTTTTAGTTTTTAGTAGTTAACTAATTAGGTGTTAAAGGAGGTTGGTTAGTTGGTTAATTAGCCACCTATATAAGTATAATACACCCCTAAACTAATCACTTTAACTCATTCATCCAAGATCCCAAAGAAGAAGAAGAAGAAGAAGAAGAAGAAGGAGGAGGAGGAGGAGCAGAAGAAGAAGAAGAAGAAGAAGAAGAAGAAGAAGAAGAAGAAGAAGAAGAAGAAGAAGAAGAAGAAGAAGAAGAAGAAGAAGAAGAAGAAGAAGAAGAAGAAGAAGAAGAAGAAGAAGAAGAAGAAGAAGAAGAAGAGAAGAGGGCAGCACCTAGGTCGAGTTTTCTCCATGGATTAAATATTTTTTTTAGGGCTTTGAAGCAAGGTATGTGAATCTTATTCATCTATGGGTTCTTCCACCCATAGAGTCTCCAAAGTTTCCTCACTTGTGAAATCAAAAACCCCATTCTAGCTAGGGTTGTGCTTGCATTGTTGGTAGGGTTTGGGTGTGATTCCAATCTAGTGGATATCACCCAATTATGATTGATTTAGCTTTGTTTAGTGATATTATAAAGTTTTCATGTGATTTCTATGGTAAACCCTAATATAAATTGATGAATTTGATATTTGTAAGTTTATGCCATTAGAGGCAAAATTGAAGGTTCAAAGGTGATGTTCCTAAATCAATGTCATGTATAGTAATTGATCAAAGTTAGGATCATATAATCATGAATTGAACTAGACTCTATTGTATCTGATGAATCTTGACATGTAAAGTTAGAATTGAACCTTTATGATCAATTATGACTATAATCACCTAGTAATGATGAGTATGAATAGAATACCTTCAAAATCTAGGTAAGAATGAAGGTTGCGAGAAATAAAGCTTGAATGTAAGGCTTGTAGAAATGAATGTTGATCACTAGGGTTTGAAAGTAAATCCGATATGATTGAATTATGAATTTCAAAGCTTTGAAAGTAAGGTCTATATGTGATTTTAGAAGATTAAAGTAATTGTGGTAGAAGGCCTATACCTACCTAATCTACATTATGAGTGCTTAAGTGTACTAAGTGATAGAATCACTTGAGTTATGCTAGTATCCATGTCTAATGTAGAATTCTAGACATGACATTATGTATGAACATGATATGATATGAAAGGTTCTCTCACATAGAATGATTCTAGGTTGAAAGGTGTTCTCACCTAAAATGAATCTAAGTCCTAGGACTCTAAGATATGATGAGGCTTGTGGCGATTCCCCTAAATGACCTTTACATGATAGGAATGTGTGGTGGATTCCCTTAATCCTAATTAGTTAAGTATGGGGAGTGTGAGTTGATTACCCTTATGTATGTGTGACTACCAAGGCAAGAGGTGATTACCCATTAGCCTTTATGTCTGTCATGGAGGCGATTACCTATGATCCTTATGTGGTGACGTTGAGGCGAATACCTACATTACACATTAAAATATATATGGAGGTGAATACCTATATCACCTTATAATGAATATGGAGGTGAATACCTATATTCTTCTAATAATGAACATGGAAGCAAATACCTATGATTCATTGATATATATAACTAGAGGTTAATACCCTAGTCCTTATGATTCCATGATATGTGTGGATTGAGGTGACTTCCCTTGTCCTTCAAGATGACCTAAACATTTATGCCTTGAGGTGACTTACCCCCTGCATTTATAAACATGAGCATGACTAGTTTGGGATAGTAGGTCTAGATACCTCTCCACTTCATGCATGACTAAGAGGTGATCACCCTTGTCTTTATGATGATAAGAGATGATGAACATAAATGATGAACCTAAGTGTCTAACTTAGCATGGGTAGGATTATGGGGACCTGTTCATGTATGACACAAGCCTGCCTTATGGTGGCTCATGAGATGTATGCTCTTATATGATGTATGTTTAGATAGGATTGTGCTATAGTTGCCTTCCTTGACATGATAAGATTGACCAAACGTAATGGTTCTCTTGTCTATATGAGGTATGCTAGTAATGAGACCAAAGTAGGGTAAATATGACTATGATGACTTTAAGGTTATGCTTAGTGTGAAGGGTAGTATGGGATTCCTTTCATGCATTACATAAGTATGCTATGATGTTACTTAGGAGTATGGTTCCCTTATGGTAGAAAATCTTAAAGACTTAGACTATGTATATATTGCTATGATTAAGATGACTAGGAAGGGATACTTTGCTTGGGTGGTATTACGGGATTCTATCCATGCTTTGAACTTGTATGCTTTTGAGGTTACTGGAGAATGGTTCTATTATGGTAGAGATTACTAAGAGTCAATTATACTTATATGATGCTTAGGTTGAAGACTAGGCTTGTTATGATTATGACTTATCTCATATGCTCATTAACTATGTCTTATGTTGACTTATAATTATATGATGCCTATGTTTGAGATTATGCTATGACTATGATGATCATGTTATTACTATGTTATTATCTCTTACGCTTATTTCTTATGTTGACTAGCCATTTTGAGATGCTCTTATGATGTTTTGCTAGCTTTCATACTTAGTACATTTTGTACTAACGCATATTGCCTATATTCTAATCAAATGTAGGGTTTCGAAATTTGAGTTTCTTTCAAGGCAGGGTTTCCAAGGATCAAGATGAGTTGAAGAATTGGTGAGTCCTCATAGCTTCGAGGACGAACCCTTATTTCCTTTATGTCATTTCTTTATGTTTTAGACATTGTATGTGTTGCGTCCCAAGAAGTTTTATTCATGACTTTAAATAGATGGTTTGAGATAAAGGTTTAGTAAAGACTTCCACTTGCTTATGAGAATGTTTTCGATTGTATGGTCTTAAAGAAGTTTTAAATTTTCCATACTTTTCTGTTACCTATGTTACGATGCTAAGGGCTTGTATGAGACCCCTTCGGGGTCAAGTACACCGTGTTACATCTAGGGGCTACTCCCGGGTCCTAACAAACTTGGTATCAGAGACCAAGGTTTAGAATGGTTCTAGGATTGTCTCAAACCACATCTAGTAGATTTTTGTTCATAAATGTGAAGCACGCCACATTTATGAATAAGAGGCTATTGCATGATTAGGAACCTTCACTTCTTCATTCTCCAAGTCATGCCATAGATCTATAAGCTCTCTCTCTTATCCCTTATCCGATGGTCTTTAGGATGTGACTAATGGAAGAGTTATGCTACAAGAAGTGAGGGAGAAAGGTTGGTTGAGATGCCAATAATGGCTATGTGACTAGGTAGATTTGAGATGTTATACTTTGATATTGTCTTTAGTAAGAATGATCCTTCATTGTTTCCTTTATGTTATGAAAGGTGTTTAGAAGAAGTTGTGTAGCCTTACTCCCAAGGGGGAAAATAGTATGCGTACCTAGTAAGGTGATTGCAAAGTTATGTTTAGTTGTTGGTAGAAATTGGCTTAGTGATGATGAGTTTTGAGGTATGTTGATAGATTGGTTGAATAGGGTGTTTAAGTAATGCCTATATAGGTTGAGCGAATAGACCTCTAAGAAGGGTGAAGTGTATTTCACCATGGTTTAGAATCATCTTGTGTGATAGATGTAAAAGCTTAAGTGATAACTTGCTCTGACCTTAGAATTGAAAGAATTGATGCTTAAAAGAGTTTGTTTAGGCTTGCTCCCAAGTGGGGGATAATGTGCTTAGATAATAAGGTCATTGAGTGGCCTTGATGTTCATGAGTTAGGCTTGATTGTTGTTCTCACCTTAAGAGGTGTAGTGAGTTTGGGGAGTTTAGACCTGGTATGATAGATTCATGTGAGATCTTGAGTGGTGTTAGTAAGGTTGCTTTTGAGCTATAGTTGAAGTATCGGTAGAGGTCTTAGACAGGCAAGTTACGAAATAGAAGAACAAAGAAGTTGTTCCATGAAGTAGTTTGGAGTGTTTTTTAGTAAGGAATTTGGTTAAGAGTGCTACTTGGGAGGCCAAGGGCCAATGAGATCACAATGTCCTCATCCTTTCCTTCTACTCCTATTCAAGATTGAGATGATAGGCTCCTCTTGATTTGCTTTAATGTGAAGTCATGTGTGAATTGTATGTTTTCATGATTTTCTTATGTGATGCATATCCATGAAAATGCTTAGGTCTTAAAAGAAATAACTTATATGCATTTTTTTTCTCATGTTGTGGTTCTTTCAGTAGATTGGCATATAGGCTTCATGAGTTGATAATGAGCATCCCTAGTTTGTGGAGTTGAAAGGTTCCTCCTTGAATAAATGCTTTATGAGGTGAACTTTGCATTTAGGCTCCATGTGTGTGTGTTGAGAATGTTTTAGTTCGGAGGTGCTAGTTCCTCCTTTAAAAAAAAGAGTAGATACAAAATTTGATACATTTTGGGGTTGGTAGAAGTAATCCCTACTCCCTTGAGTTGCATTGAATGTGTTTGGTTTTGAATTGAAGTTCTCTTGGTTGTTTGTGTGTATTTAGATGTAGTGCATGCATAATGGGCTGCCAAGTTAGATTTTGGACTTTAAGAAGTGTTTAAAGTGTCATTCGAGGACGAATGTTCCCAACTAGGGGATATTGTAACACCCCAAAATTCAATGAGTTGAACTAGTGAGTTCTAGAGCCTTTCGTAAGAGTTGTGGATAGTCATATGAGGATTAAAAAGAAATGGTTCCCGTACTTAGAATAGGGGTTTTAGTGGTTAAACATCTGGATATGAACCCCCAAGGACCACCCAAGGGGTCCTTGAAGGGGACCCCAAAAATAGTCCCCAAAACTGTCAAATTTTGTTACCTACCGATGGCTATCTACGACCAGTAGATCAAACCACGCCCCGTAGGTCTTGGGCGTAGGTTAAGGTCTGCACGGGCCAGGAAATTCGAAGCTGCAAACCCCAACCATGAGACCAAATGATGGACAGTAGACCCATCCACGGTCCGTGGATGGATGGGCGTAGGTCAACATAGTTTTGTGACTTTTAGTTTTAAGTTGGGGGTTTGGGAATTGATTAGTTAATTAATTAAGGGTTAAAGGAGGTCAGTTAGTTAGTTAATTAGCCATCTCTATAAGTGTAATACACCCCTAAGATAATTACTTTAACTCATTAATCAGAGACCCTAAATTACTCTCAAGAAATTCTCTCCCTAGAAGCTAAGAGAAGAAGAAGAAGAGAAGAGAAGATGGCAGCACCTAGATCGAGTTTTATCCATGGATTCAAGATTTCTTTAGGGCTTTGAAGCAAGGTATGCAAAGATTATTCATCTATCGATTCTTCCACCCATAGAGCCCCCATAGTTTCCCCACTTGTGAAATCAAAAACTCCATTCTAGCTAGGGTTGTGCTTGCATTGTGGGTAGAGTTTGGTTGTGATTCCAATCTAGTGGATATCACCCAATTATGATTGTTTTAGCCTTTTTTTTTAGTGATATTATGATGTTTTCATGTGATTTCTATGGTAAACCCTAATCTAAATTGATGAATGTGATATTAGTGGGTTTATGCCATTAGAGGAAAAATTGAAGGTTCAAAGGTGATCTTCCAAAATCAATGTCATGTATAGTAATTGATAAAAGTTAGGATCATATTCATGAATTGAACTAGACTCTATTGTATATGATGAATCTTGACATCTAAAGTTAGAATTGAACCTTTATGATCAATTATGACTAGAATCACCAAGTAATGATGAATATGACTAGAATACCTTGAAATGTAGGTATGAATGAAGCTTGCGAGAAGTAAAGCTTGAATGTAAGGCTTGTAGAAATGAATGTTGAGCACTAGGGTTTGAAGGTAAATCCAATATGATTGAATTATGAATGTTAAGGCTTTGAGAGTAAGGTCTATATGTGAGATTAGATGATTAAAGTATAGAATTGTGGTAGAAGGCCTATACCTACCTAATCTATATTATGAGTGCTTAAGTGTACAAAGTGATAGAATCACTTGATTTATGCTAGTATCCATGTCTAATGTAGAATTCTAGACATGCCATTATGTATGAACATGATATGACATAAAAGGTTCTCTTAGATAGAATGATTCTAGGTTGAAAGGTGTTCTCACCTAAAATGAATCTAAGTCCTAGGACTCTAAAAGGTGAAAAGGCTCGTGGTGATTCCCCTAAATGACCTTTACATGATAGGAATATGTGGTGAGTTCCCTTACTCCTAATTAGTTAAGTATGAGGAGTGTGAGGTGATTAGCCTTATGTATGTGTGACTCCCAAGGCAAGAGGTGATTACCCACTAGCCTTTATGTTTGTCATGGAGCCGATTACCTATGACCCTTATGTGGTGACGTGGAGGTGAATACCTACATTACACATTAAAATGGATATGGAGGTGAATACATATATAACCTTATAATGAATATGGAGATGAATACCTATATTCTTCTAATAATGAACATGGAGGCAAATACCTATGATTCATTGATATGTATGACTAGAGATGAATACCCCTGTCCTTATGATTCTATGATATGTGTGGCTTGAGGTGACTTCCCTTGACCTTCATGATGACATAAACATTTATGCCTTGAGGTGACTTCCCCCTTGCATTTATGAACATGAACATGACTAGTTTGGGATAGTAGGTCTAGATACCTCTCCACTTCATACATGACTAAGCGGTGATCACCCTTGTCTTTATGATGTTAAAAGATGATGAACATGAATGATGAACCTAAGTGTCTAGCTTAGAATGGGTAGGATTATGGGGTTTTGTTCATGCATGGCGCAAGCTTGCCTTAAGGTGACTCATGAGATGTATGTACTTATATGATGTATGTTTAGATAGGATTGTGCTATAGTTGCCTTCCTTGACATGATATGATTGACTAATGGTAATGGTTCCCTTGTCTATATGAGGTAAGCTAATAATGAGACCAAAGTAGGGTAAATATGACTATGATTACTTCAAGGTTATGCTTAGTGTGAAGTGTAGTATAGGATGCCTTTCATACATTGCACAAGTGTGCTTTGAGGTTACTTAGGAGTATTGTTCCCTTATGGTAGAAAACCTCAAAGACTTAGACCATGTATATAGGGCTATGATTAAGGTGACTAAGAAGGGATACTTGGCTTGGGTGGTATTATGGGATACTATCCATGCTTTGCACTTGTATGCTTTTGAGGTTGCTTGAGAATGGTTCTATTATGGTAGAGATGACTAAGAGTCAATTATGCTTATATGATGCTTAGGTTGCAGACTAGGCTTGTTATTATTATGATTTATCTCCTATGCTCATTAACTATGTCTTATGTTGACTTATGATTATATGATGCCTATGTTGGACATTATGCTATGACTATGATGATCATGTTATGAAGGCTAGGTTTTGAAGGATCAAGAACAGTTGAAGAATTGGTGAGTCCTCATAGTTTCGAGGACGAACCCTTATTTCTTTTATGTCATTTCTTTATGTTTTAGACATTGTATGGGCTGCGTCCCAAAAAGTTTCATTCATGACTTTGAATAGATGGTTTGAGACAAAGGTTTAGTAAAGACTTCCGCTTGCTTATGAGAATGTTTTCGATTGTATGGTCTTAAAGAAGTTTTAAATTTTCCATACTTTTCTATTACCTATGTTATGATGCTAAGGGCTTGTATGAGACCCCTTCGGGGTCAAGTACGCTGTGTTACGTCTAAGGGGTACTCCCGGGTCGTGACATTGGTGATGTACCAAAATGATTGGGTGTACATCTTCATGCTTTTCCTATGAGCAAAAAATTCATGAAATATTATACCATCAACTTTGGCAATCAGGTACAAAATTGGCAATTCACCTAATCACACGAGGTGAACTTCATCGAGTCCACCGAATTGACCATCAAGTTTGAATGTTGTTAAAGCATCATCAACAAGATTAAGCTTTTTTAGTGATTTTCTTAATGTGTTCAACAACGTTAGTCCCACATCGATGAGTGCACTTGAAATAATAAGGCCAAGAGTCTTTTATGTTTTAAAAAGTAACTTTTCATATTTTTGATATCTTTCACTACCCAAACTCCACCATAACATTGTTTCCTTTCTTGTATTACCTCTTTTACATAGATTTACATGCTTGGAGTGCATTGTGGTTCTTGTTTCTTAATACAAGACCATTCTCCCTCAATTTTATGCTTAGTGACATTCTCTGAGGTTAGTTTTTGATGCTTTCATTAATATTTTTTTAATTAAATTTGATGTATGAGTTGTGGGTCTCATATTATATTGTTGTTGGGATGTATGATATTATTGGGTCTTGCTAAATATTGATGATTGAACCATGCCCATGAGTTAGGAGAGTTGATTTTGTACTTGATAATGTGAAAATCTATTGTGAAGTTAAACATTTGAAATTGTGTCATTGAATTTGTTGGGTCTTGCTTTAATTGAGTATGGGTGAAGTCTCATTACCCCAGTGTTGTCCCAATGACTTGTAATTGCCCACTGATATTTAGAGTAACACCTTTCTTAGGGAAAATTGTAAATTTAGGCAATACTTTGTGAAATATGGGGAAGTTTGATTACCCATGGGTAAAATAGCATGTGGGTAGATTTTAAAACTTATTAGGTAATGGTTTTGTTGTGTATTGGTGTCGAACATGGAAAAATTTTGAATTGCGCTAAAATCACCTATTGGGTAGGCTTTTCTTAGCTTGCCAATGTGATTAGGAAAATCGCTTAGTAAGTCAAAAAATCGCCTTTATGCTTGAAAATGTGACCTAGGCACTTTCTCATTCGGTGAGCTTCTCTTAGCTCATTGCAACAAACTCGGTGAATCGCCAAGTTGGAGTAGACATTGCCCTTTTGTGCATGTTTCTTTTAGTTGAGCACTGCCACTTTTGGCAGACTTGTCTAAGAGCGCCTAAACCAACTCGGCGGATCACCGAGTTGGAGATGACTCCGCCTTTCATGCCTTAGTAAAATTAAATTGTGATCTATCAACTTCTATGAACTCGCCTAACCTATTAGGCGAACCGTCTTCCCAATCAGTGAGCCTCAGAACTTGTTTTGAAATGCGCTAGTGTTTGAACTTGTTTCAACTAACCTTCAGCCTATTTTATGTTTTGAAATGTGTACCTTGACGGAATTGGTTAGAAAAAATAGAAAGAAAGTTGTGACCTTCGACTCAAAGCGTGAGAGAGAGTCTCCTCCTCAACCCTCTTTAAAAAGGAAAAAGGTGATTACTATAAATGAGCCATCTAGGGCGCCCCAACAACAAATTACTGCGTGTGTGAGTAAGAAACCAAAGAATAAAATAACAAAAAAAAGGATGAACATCAGGTCCAAGTTGGCACCAAACCCTGTCTCCAGTATGAGTGTTTCACAAGTTCTCTTGAACATAGCTCCATGAGCCTACAAAAGCTCAAAGAGGTTGGAGAGTGGTCTATTCTAAAGGTTAGATGACTCTTCAATGATGGGTTATGAGTGACTACCCCCACATCTGGGAAACAATCAAATTGATCGGTTAACGAGTGTACGATCTCCTTATATCCCCGCCTAGGTACAAGATTTCTATGAGGCCTATGAAAAGACCTTGTCAAAGAAAATAAAAGGCACAATTTTGAAACCATTGGAAGAAGTTGAGGTTTTTGTCATGATGCTACCAAGCCACGTAGGAAAAATAAATCAGATATTGGGCACTATGGGTGACAACGATGGGTACTATAGGCTCCGGATGAAACATGGGCAAGATGCACTCAAGGAGCAGTTGGCACCCCTCATTTATGATATCTCTCCTCCATGGATGTTTGATGGAGTACACTCAATGAAAACTACAAGCATTTCATGATTTTAAACTTAGGGGGGTTGCAAAATCAAGAGAGAATGAAATAAATATAAGAGACACATTTTAATCAAAACAACATTAATAAAATCAACAAGGGAGATGGGGGGTTGCAAAATCAAGAGAGAATGAAATAAATACAAGAGACACATTTCAACTAAAGGAGCATTAATAAAATCAACAGGGGAGATGTTGGCCTAGCTGCCCTCACAACCAAAAAGGAAAGAGTATTGTCCTCAATGCAGAGAAATATCAAAACGAGATAAAGATAAAAGAACTCCCTATGTAGTCACTAGGATTAACCTTCGCTAACTTGTTTGGAGAATCATCAAGTAAGATTAGATCACCATTGGACTCTGTGATTTAGGACTACACATTTTTCACTTCAGCGGACTTCACCCTGATCGTCTAATGCAAATGGGTGAATCGACGTTCTTTCCATGGATATCATCAAAATTGCCAGTGTGCTTCCCATATTGCATGGCTGATTAGGTGGACAACAAAGGGTTCGCCAAACGACGTTGGTGCATCAACTAGTAGGTGATGTTCATCGTCAAAATAGACAGTAAGCACCTAAACTTCAACCCCCTGTTAGGTGAACTCATTGGAGTTTCTCTTATTGTACTTGGTGGATCTCCGAGTTGCCTCTTACTTCATTCGCCTTGGTGGACAATACTTGCACATTTTGACACCCAAGTTATTGAAAACAATTAACACTTGGATTGCCTCCAAAGAAGCGCCTTATTTGACGTCGCGCCATGACACGGATATGTTCTTCAAATATCATCCATATACACACCTTCAACAACCCATACATCATGGCCTTCTCCAAAGTATGCCACTAACCTCTACCCATTGAAATTGAATCTCACTCCCTTTGAATTTTCAAATTCAATTGCTCCAATGCTATACAGTCGTGTGTGATAGTGTGTGGACCGGTCTACTTTAACTTGAGCTTTCCTAGATGAGTTTCAGCCTTGAATTAAAGAGTAGGACCAACTCCCCCACTCAAAACTCATGAAGTAGTATCTTGGCATCACACCATCATTTCCTTTTCCTTATATAAGGCAGAGCTTTCGTAAGCTTGCAAATGATATTTATCCAACTCAAGGATTTGGTGCACACGATCTCTGGAGGCTACATCCCAATTAAAGCTTCTCTTCTTCAACGCTTATAAAGCTTTATTTTCTAACTCAACTGGAAGATGACAAGCTTTCCCAAATACTAACTTGTAGGGAGACATACGAATGGGAGATATGAATTTCCAATGGTAAACCCAAAGTGCATTATCAAGCTATCTTGTCACGACCCGAGACTAGACCCCGGATGAGACACGGCATACTCGACCCCAAAGGGGTCATATACAAGCCTCACAATATTCATAACATAAGATACAAAGAAATAGTGCGGACTATAAAACTTTTCTTTTATAAATCCAACAATCGAAAATATTAAAAGCAAGTGGAAGTCTATCATCTCACATGGCCATCTAAACAACATACCTGAAACAAAATAGGGTTACGACCCTTTACAATCGCAGTCTTAACAATAGTCTATTACATGAAAAGAAAGGAAACATCTAAACACTTGTCCTCGATCTATGAGGACATACCACTTAGGGGAATCTCAAATCCATGTCCTTGATCTAGAGAGAAGTAACTCATTTGCCAGAACCTACACTTGTAGTAAACATGAAGAAGAATGGGTTAGCACAATTAAGTACTAAGTATGATAGCCATGCAAAAACATTCTTAAAATGGACAATTTATTTAAAAGTCATGATATATGCCATTTTGATAAAACTTCATGAACATAAGCATAAGAGGCAGAATACAAGACATAATCAACATACAAGTCATTTCACCATATTAGAACATAATCACATATAAACCATTACCTTCACATTAAGCCTTAACCTCAAGTAACCCTCAAGCTATACTTTGTGCAATGTATGGATAGCATCCTATACCACCATCCACAAGAAAGTACCACCTTAAGGTCACCAAAAGTGAACTTACCATTCAACATTTCCATCCTTACACAATACTCATACATAAGAGACATAAACATTACACAAGTCATATCAACACATAAAGACCATCACCTAAGACAACTCTAAGTCATACTTGTGTAATGTGCAAGTAGCATCCCATACTACTACTCACACTAAGTACTCCTTTGAAGTTACCATAGGTAAGACACATGCATATTCATTAAGTCATGACAAGGAAGTAACTCATAATACAATCCAAGTATAACATGCATCATCTCATTCAAGCATAAGTCACATTCTTCATTAGCTTCATTACATTACGAACACCTCATTCGTTTAGACATTAGATCAACATTATTCATTAACATCATCATAAGAGCACATTCATTACACTTAACATTATAAAGGAACACACCACATCCTCTCTCAAAGGCTACTTGTGCAACGTATAGATGGCGTCCCATACTACCACCCACACTAAGTAGTGCATTCTTAATAAGCCATAGTTCATTTACATTCTTTGTGGGGGTAAGCCATATTGACATAGACCATGTGAGCAATTCATGGAATATCGGTGTCACCATTACCGGATGAGGAATTCCAACTTGCCTAAGGTAGGACCGTTGTTTTTAGCTTAAGTGGATCCACTAGCTAGACCTATGTGGGCACATAGTTATGGGATAGGGAGATTGCTACTAGATACCCCGCCTCAACTAACTTATGTGGTTCCATCTCAAGACATTGTTACTAGATACCCCGCCTCAACTCACGTATGAGTATCTATCTCAATCCATATCCACTCGGTGCATAGCATTATTCCCCACGGAGTACTTGACATTCATTACTTTCATTCATTATTATGGGATAAGAGATTGCTAGTAGATACCCTGCCTCAACTCACTATGAGTATCCATCTCAAACCCATCATTCATTCATTGGAAACTTCATAGATTCAAAGATGAGAATAACCTTTTACTTAAGAATCCCCTTATCGTGAGAAGTCCTTTCACAACAAGTCATTTTCATTCATTATTGAGAATAGCCTTTCAATCAACCCATCATCATCAGCATAATAATAGAAACTTCTTTCATTACTCATTCATAAAAGAGTGTGTGTGTGTGTGTGAGAATCACGTTTCACATAGAGCCTCATCATTCATAGGTGTTAATTGAGAAATAACATTCAATCATAACACACTTAAATTCTAAACATGATCATTATTCATTCATTGAATTCACACACATATACTTTACATCATGATCATACATAGATCCTTCATATATAGCGGTACAAGGAAGATATCCATAAATTCAATACCACAATATACATAGTAAGTAAATACCTCAACCCTTCAAGTTGATCAATAGATCAAGTCCAATTCTACTTTAATATGTAATTTGATCATAACTTGCCCTTCAAGTCTAAGAACCAAGATCGATCCATAAATCCAATATACTACAATAGATAATGAAATTGACATGATTCAATCACTTAATTCAGTATAAGCATCAACAATTCAACATACTTGTATAATCAATCAACTCCCAATCACAAATCACGATTTAGGAAAGTGGGGGAATACATGGATTCTAGGAAGAAATCATCTTAATTCATCTTTAAATCGACAATTCATTCATAAATGAATGCAATAAAGCCTTTGGAAATCATTTACAATTGAACCCATGCCAAGATTGAAAACTAGGGTTTTAGAGAAAACATTGGAGACTTGAAATCACTTTTGCGATTGGCTCCTTAAAAGAAACTAAGTCAAGGATAAAGACCACCATACCTTTAATGGAAGAATCCCACGAAAATCCCCTGAAAAACTTGAAGTCTTGACCTTGGAAGCTTGAAGTCTTCACCTCCAATGGAGGTTTCTAGAGAGAGAACTTTTTGAGGGGAGGGGAGATTTTGAATTTGGGCTTTGAAATAATGAAGTCTAAAATATGTTTTAATACATTAAAAACCCTTAAAATATGTTAATAAACCAATAATAACAGTCCATGACCCAAACTAACCAAGGGAGGAATTTACTAAACCATCCTCACCTTGGTCAACTTGGACAAAAAACTGGCACCAACCACGAAGCCCCCATCCACAGGCCATGGATTGGACCATGGGCCGTCTTGTGCCCTCGTGGTTTGTGGCTGTGGCTTGGTTTTTGAGGTCTTAACCTATGGATCAAGATCACGAGTCGTGGTTGGACCTACTGGGCGTAGGTCCCATCCGTAGGTCCAACTTTTTGGACAGAGTCTTGGTTTCTTGAGGTCTTGGGGGTCACGCATTAGGGTCCTCCGCAAGGACCCCTAGGGTGATCCTTGGGGATTCGTACCTTGACGTTTAACTCCTAAACCCCTCAACCATGGCTCAAGATAACACTTTACACCCTCAAACCTCACAACAACTCCAAAACACACTAGTTAGGCTCTAGTTTCACTTATTCATTTTACGGGTCGTTACATTGTCCCCCACTTAGGAACGTTCGTCCATGAATGACACTTTAAATAAATTAAGGGGTTAACAACACAAGACTAGCAGCCCATCATACATGCATCATCATAAACAAAAGCACAAAACTAGGAGGAAACCTCAACTCCACATCTACTAGCTCAATGCAACACAAGAAAGTAGGAACTACATCTACAAACTCATTATGCAACATAGCTTCAACATTTCTCATTACATTGGAGGAATTACCTTCTTTAACTCATATCATGCTCATCACAACATCATTAAAGACATTATGCAATTGCACTCAAATGCACATTTAGGCATGTTCAACATTTAACCTCAAGAAGCATATTGACAACTCATACTAAATGCACATTAACATGAGGAACATATTTCATTCAAACTCATTTTCTCATATAAACAAGAATTCAACTAGAACATGCATACCATAAGGAGACCATGGAAATACATTTCACACATGACTTCACAACATGAAACAAGCTACAAGGAACTCTTGGTCTCAATCTTGAATAGGAATAGAAGGAAAGATATAAGGATTTCAAAACTCTCAACAACCTTACTATTCAACATAAGAACCTCAATACAACATTCACAACCAAAAGGAACTATCACTTACTAGTACCTTCTTCTGGATTAGCTCCTTTGTCCTTGTTAGCTTGAAGAGTATAGAAACGGTTCCACTTTGGAACTTCAAGATCTGGGCCTTTAAGAGAAGCTTGTTTGGCCTCTCTTCCTTTTTCTATGAGTGTTGGGCAATCTCTCATTTTATGACCCTTGTTTCCATACTCAAAGCATCCATCTGTGCCGGCAAGACACTTATCCAAATGTTGCTTCCCACACTTGGCACATATAGGCCTCTCAAAAGAAGAACCACTTCCATTTCCTCCTTGAGAATTAAGGTTAGACACCCTATCCTTGTTCACAATTGAAGAATATTGGTTGGAGAACCTCTTTTTGGACCTTGGTTGACTTTGTTCATCGAACCTAGACCTCTTTATCTCTCTACTCTTCCTCTCAAGTTTGGACTCCTAATAGATTAAGCATACACAATGAGTCTAGAAATGTTCATGTCATCATGAAGCATCGCTATACAACTCTCTTCCTTAACGAGGTCGGATACACTGGTCACAAACCAACTCATCTCATCTCTAGGGTTGGACACCAAAGATGGAGCATACTTAGACAATAGGGTAAACTTCAAGGAATACTCCTCCACACTCAAGCTATCTTGTCTAAGGTTTATAAACTCCTCCACCTTACATTCCCTCTTCTCATGGGGAAAGTACCTACCAAGGAAATGTTTCTTAAAATCCTCCCATTCTATAGGACCCGCTCCTATAGGCCTATTTCTTTTCCATTAAGTAAACCAAACTTGGGAAACATTTTTCAATTGATAGGAAACTAGTTCTGCTTTTTCTCTAAAAGTTACCCCTATAGCATTGACTATCTTATACACCTCATTCAAAAACTCTTGGGGATCCTCCCCCACCTTAGAACCAAGAAAAACTGTGGATTCATCCTCACAAAGTCTCTCAACCTAGAGGCCATAGTACTCTTAATAGCATTAGATCTAGGCCCACATCTTTATTCACTTGGGCCGTCATAGCTTGGGCTAAGGTTAGAAAAGCTGACCTAATCTCTTTATTAGGCATGTCCGGAGCATCAACCAGAACTTGATTGCCTTGAGGAACTTGGTAACCTTGAGGACCTTGGGAATGAACTCCCTCATTCACATTCTCCACTTCCACTCTTCTTGTGGGCGTCCTTCTTGTATTCATATCCTATAAACACAAGAGAAAGATTAGGAAAAGGATACTTATAAAGCTAAACTCTAAGGCATGACTTCAAGAATATGAAAGAAGTGTAACTTCCTAACGTCATATAGCCTCTCGCTCATAGATGTGTCGTGACTCACACCAATGAACAAGACTCTACTAGATATGGCTTGTGAGACATCAACCTAAAAACCATTCCCAAAACCTTGTGCTCTGATACCATGTTTGTCACAACCCGAGACTAGACCCCGGATGCGACATGGCGTACTTGACCCCGAAGGGGTCTTATACAACCCTCATAGCATTCATAACATAAGATATATAGAAATAGTGCAGAATTTAAAACTTTTCTTTTATAAATCCAATAATCGAAAACATTAAAAGCAAGCAAAAGTCTATCATCTCACATGGCCATCTAAACAACGTACTTGAAACAAAATAGGGTCACGACCCTTTACAATCGAAGTCTTAACAATAGTCTATTAGATGAAAAGAAAGGAAACATCTAAACACTTGTCCTCAATCTATGAGGACATACCACTTAGTCTTGGGGAATCTCAAATCCATGTCCTTGATCTAGAGAGAAGTAACTCACTAGCCGGAACCTACACTTGTAGTAAACATGAAGAAGAATGGGTTAGCACAATTAAGTCATGATATATGCCATTTTGATAAAACTTCATGAACACAAGCATAAGAGGCATAATACAAGACATAATCAACATACAAGTCATTTCACCACATTAGAACATAATCAAATATAAACCATTACCTTCATATTAAGCCTTCACCTCAAGTAACCCTCAAACTATACTTTGTGCAATGTATGGACAACGTCCCATACCACCATCCACACGAAAGTACCACCTTAAGGTCACCAAAAGTGAACTGACCATTCAACCTTTCCATCCTTACAAAATAATCATACATAAGAGAGATAAACATTACACAAGTCATATCAACACATAAGGACCATCACCTAAGACAACTCTAAGTCATACTTGTGCAATGTGCAAGTAGCATCCCATACTACTACTCACACTAAGTACTCCTTTGAAGTTACCATATGTAAGGCACATTCATATTCATTAAGTCATGACAAGGAAGTAACTCATAATACAATCCAAGTATAACATGCAGCATCTCATTCAAGCATAAGTCACATTCTTCATTAGCATTATTACATTAAGAACACCTTCATTCATTCAGACATTAGATCAACAGTCTTCATTAACACATCATAAGAGCACATTCATTACACTTATCATTATAAAGGAGCACACCACATCCTCTCTTAAAGCCTACTTGTACAATGTATAGATGGCGTCCCATACCACCACCCACACTCTGTAGTGCATTCTGACGAAGCCATAGTTCATTAACATTCTTTGTGGGGGTAAGCCTGAACCGACATAGACCATGTGAGCAAGTCATGGAATCCCAGTGTCACCCTTACCGGATAAGGGATTCCTACTTGCCTAAGGTAGGACCATTGTTCTTAGCTTTATTCGATCCACTACCTAGACCTATGTGGGCACATAGTTATGGGATAGGGAAATTGCTACTAGATACCCAGACTCAACTAACGTATAGGCATCATCTCAAGAGATTGTTTCTAGATACCCCGCCTCAATTCACGTATGAGTATCCATCTCAATCCATATCCACTCGGTACTTAGGATTATTCCCCATAGAATATTTGACATTCATTACTTTCATTCATTATTATGGGATAAAAGATTGCTACTAGATACCCCACCTCAACTCACGTATGAGTATCCATCTCAAACCCATCATTTATTCATTGGAAAGCTCATAGATTCAAAGATGAGAATAACCTTTCACCTAAGAATCCCCTTATTGTGAGAAAGTCCTTTCACAACAAGTCATTTTCATTCATTAGAGTACAATTGAGAATAGCCTTTCAATCAACCCATCATCATTAGCATAATCATAGAAACTTCATTCATTAGTCATTCATGAGTGTGTGTGTATGTGAGAATCACATTTCACATATAACCTCATCATTCATATGTGTTAATTGAGAAATAACATTTAATCATAACAGACTTACATTCTAAACATGATCATTATACATTCATTGAAATCATACACAAATATTTTACATCATGATCATACATAGATCCTTCATATATAGAGGTACAAGGAAGATATCAATCAATTCAATACCACAATATACATAGTAAGTAAGCACCTCCACCTTTTAAGTGGATCAACAAATCAAGCACAATTCTACTTCAATATGTAATTTGATCATAACTTGCCCTTTAAGGCTAAGAACCAACATCTATCCATAAATCCAAGATACTACAATAGATAATGAAATTGACATGATTCAATCACTTAGTTCAATATAAGCATCAACAATTTAACATACTTGCATAATCAATCAACTCCCAGTCACAAATCACGATTTAGGAAATTGGGAGAAAACATGGGTTCTAGGAAGAAATCGTCTTAATTCAAATTTAAATAAAAAATTCATTCATAAATCAATGCAATAAAGCCTTTGGAAATCATTTAGAATTGAACCCATGCCAAGATTGAAAACTAGGATTTTAAAGGAAACATTGGAGACATGGAATAACTTTTGAGATTGGCTCCTTGAAAGAAACTAATTCAAGGATGAAGACCACCATACCTTTAATGGAAGAATCCCACGAAAATCCCTTGAAAAATTTGAAGTCTTAACCTTGGAAGCTTGACGTCTTCACCTCTAATGGAGGTTTATAGAGAGAGAACTTTTGGAGGGGAGGGGAGAGTTTAAATTTGGGTTTTGAAATAATGAAGTCTAAAATATGTTTCAATACATTAGAAACCCTTAAAATATGTTAATAAACCAATACTAACCATACATGACCCAAACTAACCAAGGGAGGAATTTACCAAACAACCCCTCACCTTGGCCAACTTGGACAGAAAACTGACACCAACCATGAAGCCCGCATCCACAGACCGTGGATGGGACCACGGGCCATCCTGTGCCCTCGTGGTTTGTGGTTGTGGCTTGGTTTTGGAGGCCTTGACCTACGGATCAAGACCATGAGTCGTGGGTGGACGTACTGGGCGTAGGTCCCATTCGTAGGTCCAACTTTTTAGACAAAGTCTTGGTTTCTTGGGGTCTTGGGGGATAGGCTTTAGGGTCCTCCTAAAGGACCCCTAGGGAGATCCTTGGGGAGTCGTACCTTGACATTTAACCCCTAAACCCCTCAACCATAGCTTGGAACAACATTTTACACCCTCAAACCTCACAACAACTCCAAGACACACTAGTTAGGCTCTAGTTTCACTTATTCGTTTTATAGGTCGTTACATATCTAGACCAATCAATACGATAGACAGTCACAGATTTGTATAAGATACTCTTTCTTTCTCGATTAGACACCTCAATATGTCCTCTTGATTGGAGATGGTATGGTGTTGCCACCTTGTGCTTGACCCCATGATGAGTGGTAGATTTGCATTCATTTAAGGTCCATTTAGCTTAATAATTAGTGACCTCAATGCCTAAAATTGTTATTTTCTTATCAAATCTTGATAATTTGCAGCTATGAAGGAAATTGGACAAGGCAAGGACTAATGTTTGAAATATTTGCAAAAAATACAAAATGAAATGCAAAGCAAACAATGTTTATCGCCTAACATGAAAGGTGGATCATAAACTAAGGAAGACATTGCCCAAATTGACAGTGCATAACACTTGTGTCTACCAAAGAAGGTCAGCAAACTTGAGTAAAATAGGGAATGTGATGAGTTAGAACGGCTGTCCTGATGCACATCACCTAAAGTGACAATGTACAAGGGAAAGATTCAATGCTCAAATGGCAAACTAAAAATGTATTCAGCGATAACATAGAACATAAAGGCTGACTCAATTGAGTTTTCCAACTAAGGTTCGAATACTTGAAGCCTAAAGCCTCACAAGGAGAGCTGAAGATTGAAGGGCAAGTCGCCGATCAGGCATGGCAAACCCGACTAACGACACCAAGTCAGTTACAAAGTGGACTTTGGGTCAAATTTTGGATAAGTATAAATTGCCCAATGTCACGATCCTAAATTTACAAGTCGTGATGGCACCTATGTTCCCAACCGATAGGTAAGCCAACCTAATAAGGTAACCAATTCAAATTAAACTGTGAAAAGGCAAGTAGCAGGAAATATCTCAAATACCAACTCTTTTATAACAAAATGCGAAAAAACTGAAATACCACCCCAAGATTTAGTGTCATAAGTACAAGAGCTTCTATAATATGAAACAAGTCCAAACTAATCTGACAATCTAAACATAAGAAATATCCTATTAGAATACAAAAATAACCTAATAAATAGAAGTAGATGAAGAAATGTGTTGCAGAATATCCAAGCAGCGCACCACAACTCCAAGATAATCCAAACTAAGATTCAAAGCTCCAAGAAATGTGCTCAAATTTGAAATCTAATATACACCACAAAAGAGTGCAGCTAGTATAGTATGAGTACAAAACCACGTGTACCATGTATATCTCATAGACTGACAACAAAGAAATAGTGACAGGACTATATAAGAAAATAATCCCTGATTTTTTTTTTCAAGTTCATATCATACTTATCAACCAAGTTTTCATAAACAGGAATAATCAAATGTCACATGTTTTCAAAACACCAATAAACACATAATCAAGCAAGAATGGAGGACGTAATGAGATGCAATGCAATGAGACACTATGAAATAATATGTCTCAAATGCCCAATACTCTCTCAATCGTATATACATGATACTCCTCGAAAATACATCGAGAGTTCATGACCCATGGGGGACTCGCGAGGTCCATATACTGACATGGATGATCTCTACATGTCTGTATGGACTATCTCAATGCACTATCATAAAATCAAACAATCTTCCTCAGACGATCTTTACATGCCCAAATTATAATCCTAACTTCTCACAATTCCAGCACGAACGATCTCCACGTGCCCAACTTATACTCAATCTCATGCCAATGCATGTGGACAATATGATTTCAATAAAAGGGGATGATGATGCATCTCAATCAATCAAAGAACGACATAAGATATAATCACCTCAACTATCACAAATATATGGGTCCAATAAGGAAACACAATCACACAAAAGAATTCAAGTCAATAATACATTAGCTAATGCCCATATGCTTTGGTATTCTCATATTACAATCTGTATTCTATAGTAATAAACTTTCCCTTTATAACACCGATACTCGTACATATTCCCATCACACCACTGGTACAAGACCTACATCTTTTGCCCTTACCCGTGGTATATTCTATTTGTAATCTTTAATTAGGACAACAACGTCCTTCAACGAAGTTTGAAAGTCTTAACATACCTCAAATGTTGAATATGTGCCACAAATCCTCAAGATTTTGTCTTTCCCTTTTGTAATGCTTCAAGACGTTCACCATCTATCAGATATGAATTATTCATATGTAAATCAATTCATAGATACCTACATTGTTATACCTCTACCTCGAACCCCAAAGATCACCTGAAAGTTTAACCTAGGCTCATAAGAATATATAACTTGATCTTAGTAAAACTAAATACAATCATATATACTTAATATCCCATAAATTATAAAGCATGAATTTATCATCAAGTTCCACGTCTTGATACCAATTAATATGTAAGGTCTCATATTTCTTAAATTCAAGCCTAGGGTTAAGTCTCACTTTCTCTAAATACCCTAAATCTAATGGTATTCATATAATATAATACACTTAATATTTAATAATATATCTTAATCTGACGAAATTTTGAATCATAATGTGATATCATGTGACAAATTTCAATACAGAATCAACTTAAAAGAGAAAATTGAATTTGAACCATAAGAAAAGAATGGCAAAAAATCAAGTGCAGAATTTTGCAATTAGCAGTTTATCCATGTCTGTCCATCACTAACTCATTATTATCTCAATACGCCAATGATTAATCCACTATCACTGCCTAATTATTATTCCCATCATTGGCAGGCGGCAACCATGGCACGAGCTAAATAGTCAATACTCCCCCTTTTATTACTTTCTAATAGTTGCCTTAATTCACTTGAATCATTTAACTAAAAATAATTAATTGTTGTGAATTTGTCAACAATAATTATTAATATGAAAAAAAATATCACTTCCCTACCAATCTGTAACGCGACTTTCCATCAAATTAAGAAGAAAAACTCAATCCTTCATGTATACCCCAACATATAGAAATTTTAGGTATTCATATTATTTAAGAATTAAAAATTGTAAAACCAACATTGCACTTGGATGTAGTTTTCACATGGAGACTTGCGCGGCTGCTTTCGTTTTGTACAGGCATGTCTTCTTTTCTCGCTTAATTTATTTGCTCTAAAACTAATTAAGAACCAAATTTGCTGAATTCCACTAATTTAATTTAAATATATGGGCCAAATGGTAAATGATATTAAATAAATTATAAACTTGGCCCATTAACTATTAATATATTAATTATTTAATGAATATTCATCAACTAAATACTCATAGTTATTGAATAGTAAAATTTTCCATTTAAAACTTTACCGGAAGAGTCAAAATAGTCCTAGTGCTCAAAACGACCTAGTAGGTCGTTACCCCCAAATGATAAAAATTTTAGAGAATTTGAATGTTTTTAGTTAGTTCAAGAATTTGTAGAAGGGAGATTACTTTACCTTTGAAAGAACACTTTTTCTGGTTTTCTTGGGGTTTTACAATTCGAAGCTTGAATTTTATAAGTTGAAGTTAAATCCAAAGTGGGTTTACTCTTAATTGCTTGATTTCGAGTTACCCATGGCCGTTTGTCATGACCCAAGGTCAACCCTAGGTGTAACATGGCGTATAGGATCCTGAGAGGCCCTACACAAGCCACTTAGCATACATGATACAAGATAATAGAAGTTTGAGATTTAAAAGACAATTGCAAAACATAAGAGTTTATAAAATGTAGTAGAAGTCTAACATAGTCTCAAGCCATCTAGTACATAAGGAGTGATCAGGACACAACCCATACATCACATACAAAATTGAAATGTAAAGGCAATATGAAATAGAGGCTCGATCCTCGGAACATGAGGACTCACCAATCTTCAATATCTACTAAGTGATCCCTAGCCACAGAGATGCGAGTCTAGATCGTTGAACCCTACATTTGGGGAAATATAGGCAAGAGTATGTGTTAGTACAAAATGTACCAATTATAATAGCAATGCATAAAAATATGAAATCATGCTAAAAGGACCTTTCTATGACATGCAATGACCAAGCTAAAACATGAGATAAAAGAGTTATAAAATATAATTGTAAAACATGGTCAATGCAAGTAGAAATCGTCTTAAATAATATGTGAGATACTTCTTGAAGTAACTTTGATTCATTATTGTGGGAGATTTACTTTTAACTGACATTTAAGACTCGGTGAGCTATTAACATGGAATCCGGTATCTACCCCACACCGAAAAGAGGTGTTCTCACTTACTAAGGTAAGAACCATGAACTTCTAGCTTACATAGACCCACTAGCTAATGTCAATCTAGACAACCTACGGTTGCACATAATTTATGGGACATGCGTAATTGCCATGTGTCCACTCGATGCTAAGCATAAATCCCATGGAATATTGATTAGTCTTAACTTTTCTTAACATTAAGAAGACATGGGTAATCGTTGCTTGTCTTATCATTTGAGGTCATGGGTAATCGCTGTTTGCCTCATTATCCATGGAAGGGTACCTCTAGTAATAAATCTAAGCTAAGTTTCATTAACATAACTCCTTAAGTCTTTATTGAATTTAGGTGAGAAGATCTTTCAACCTCATGAATACTTTATGTGAGAAATCCTTTCACAATAACAACAACATTGATGCTTCCATATCAAAGCAAGTCCCAAATAATTTTCGTCAATTTCATAAGAGCATGCATATCTTCATAAACTCATATTTCATAGTTCAAAATCAACATTATAACATCATAGCTTAGAAAACATGGGTTATACATGGGTTCATGGGGATTGATCTTAGAAACATGAAATTATCTTAATTCATGCATAACAGTTCATAAAACAATGAATTGAATTAATATTAAAGGAACCCATGATATGGAAGAAAACCCTAACTTCAATTGGATATTTCTAACTTGTAAATTAGTGAATTTAGGAACCCTGTGGAGGAAAGGACTCCATAGGTGAATACTATCATAGCTTGATGACAAAATCTTGAAATGAATGGTGGAATTGGAGACCTGACTTGAAACCGTAGTCTTCTTCTTCAAGCTTCTACAGAGAGATATATTGTAGAGGATGAAGTTGTTATTCTTTTAAGAATTTGAGAGAATGAATTGAATTTGGAGGTTTTCGGGGTAAAAACATTTATATATGGTTTCTAATAGAGGGTAAAACAACATGGTATTGGGTTTTAATAATTAGAAAAAGACCCAAAATCCCTTCCTAAAAATAATTGCCGACCTCACCAACTGCCAGATCTACGATTTGGTTGTCAAATTATGGACCGTCATGGCTAGTCTTCGGTGAGTTCAAAAACCATGAATTTTGGACTCCCAATGACGGACCTATGTATGGTCTATGAGTCCATCTACGGGTCGTACATCTCAGTCGTGGGTTTCAACTTGTGACTCTAAAATTTCTCTAAGTCTAGAACTCACTTAACGAGACCTACCTACAACTCGTGCATAGGACAATGGACTGTCCTGGGGAACTGTATGAAAGTACTGGAACATTGACACTTTTGGAAAAGTTTGACTGGCCACTCACGAAACTACCCATGGACTGTGTGTCAGTCCACGGACCGTTGGTTACTCCATTGGTGCTGGCACCAGATTTCGGGAAAAGCTGTAACTTCTTATATTTTTGAATCTAAAGTGTTACATTATCTCCCCCATGGGAACATACGTTCTCGAATGGGATTCAAGACATCATAAGGAAGGTAGGAACTTAACCTAACAACCTAATATGAATGCAATTCACATTAATGCACATATCCGATAAAGAAACATCTACTCCAAGCTAAAGCATGTTCAAAGCATCATATAATGAAGTATATACGCAACTCATACTCAAATGCACATAAAAATGAAGAAATCAATGAAGTCAACTCATTTTCTCAAAATTTATACTTTTCATCAATAGGCAAAAATGAGGAATTCATGGGAATATCTAAGATACATGACACCAAAAGAGTAAACCATGAGAAACTAAATACCTCATGATAGAGTAGGGATAGAAGGAAAGATATGAGGATAACAGGACATAATATCGGCCTCGGCCTCCTAAGTAGAACCCTCAGCTAATTGATTCCTCTAAATAAACTTTACAGAAGCAACTTTTTTGTTTCTCAACTTCTTGACCTGCTGGTCTAAAATCTCAACGGGAATATCCTCATAAGAAAGATCCTTCTTAACTTACAAACATTCTAAGGGAACTACATATGTCAGATCTCCAACATATTTCTTTAACAAGGAGACATGGAAAATGGATGCACTAATGCCACATCATTAGGTAAATCAAGTTCATAAGCAACTTTGTCAATTCTCCTCAAAATCTGATATGGGCAACACAGCGAGGACTATGCTTCTCTTTCTTACCAAATCTCATTACACCTTTCATGGGTGAAATTTTCAAGTAGACCATATCATGTACATCAAACTCAAGATCTCTTCTTCTAATATCGGCATAGGACTTTTGTTAACGTTTAGACGTTTTCAACCTTTGTCTAATAAACCAAACTTTCTCCATAGCCTCAGTACCAACTTGAGACCTATCAAGGCAACTTCAACCCACTGAAAACCAAAATATAGAAGATCAACATCTTCTACCATATATAGCCTCAAATGGAGCCATGCCAATACTTGAGTCATAGCTATAATTGTATGCAAGCTCAATCAAAGGAAAGTGATCATCACATTTACACTTGTAATCAACTACACATGCTCTCTACATATCTTCCAAAGTTTGGATAGTATGCTCCGCTTTCCCATCGATTTGTGGATGAAAGGTCGTACTAAGCTTATTAAGAGTACCATGACCCTTTTAGAAAGATTTTCAAAACTAAGAAGCGAATTGGGTACCCCGATCAGAAAAAATGGATAAGGGCACCCCATGCAACCTAACTATTTCCCTCAAATACAACTTAGCATAGTTCTCCACTGAATAAGACACCTTGATTGGAATAAATTGAACCAATTTCTTTATTCGATCTACGATAACCAAAACCAATTCATGTTGTTGTCGGAGGCATGGTAGACCAACAATGAAGTCCATGTCTTTCCACTTTTAAGTGGGAGTTAATACCTTGAGATAACCTTCCCGTGTTTTGATGTTCAACTTTCACTTGTTGACAATTAGGACACTTATCCACAAATTCCACAATATCCTTCTTCATCCCATTCCACCAATAGATCTCTTGCAAATCACGGTACATCTTTGTGGCTCCATGGTGAATGGAATATTGAGAACTTTGGGCTTCTGATAATATTTGTTCTCTTAATTCATCAACATAAGGGCTGCACAAATGACCTTGATACCTAAGCACACCATTTCCTCCTTGGGAGAAAGCCTCCACGACCTTTTTAAGCACCACTTCCTTTAATTTAAACAAAGATAAATCAAGACCTTGCCTGGCTTTCACATCTTCCACAAAAGATGATTCTGAAGCATTGTGGACCATAACATTACCTTTGTAGAGTAAACTAACCGAACACCCAATCAGGCCAATCTATGAACATCTCGAACCAACTCCTTTTTATCATCCTCAATATGAGCAACACTACACATTGATAACTGAATAAGAGCATCCACCACCACATCTTCCTTGTCTTGGTGATAGAGAACACTCATGTCATAATCCTTTAGTAACTCAAGCCATCTTCTTTGGCGAAGATTTAAATATTTTTGTTTAAACACACATTGTAAACTCTTGTGGTTGGTAAAAACATGTACATGAAAAATGTATAAGTAATGCATCCATAACTTAAGAGCAAACACAACTGCCTCCAGTTCAAGGTCATGGGTAGGGTAATTCTTTCATGAATCTTATGTTGCCTTGAAGCATAGGAAATGACTCTTCTAGTTTGCATAAGGACACACCCTAACCCAATTCTTGAGCCATCACAATAAACTACAAATCCATTAGTTCTTTCTAGTAAAGTCCACATCGAAGCAGAAGTAAGTTTATCTTTCAGTTCTAGAAAACTCTTTTTACAAGCTTCAGACCATATGAACTTAATCTTCTTTTGGGTCAATGCTATCAATGGAGAGGCAATTGGAGAAAACCCTTCCACAAACATTGTATAGTATCCAGGAAAACCCAAGAAACTTCTAATATCCAAAAGGGATAGAGGTCTAGGCCAACTCTTTACTACATTTGTCTTCTTTGGATCTACCTCAATACCCTTACCAAACACAATATGGCCAATCAAAACTATAGACCTTAGCCAAAACTCACATTTGCTAAACTTTGCAAAGAGTTGTTAGTCCTTGAGGACTTGTAACACAATCCTAAAATGATTGGTATGCTCTTTTACACTCCTCAAATAGAGCAATATATCATCAATAAATACAATCATAAACATGTCAAGGTATTGTCTGAACACCCGATTCATTAAATGCATAAATGCATCCAGAGAATTAGTCAAACCAAATGACATTACCAATAACTCAAAACGTCCATACCCAGTTCAAAAATCCATCTTCAAAATGTTATCTTCTTTCTCCCTTAATTGGTGATAACCTGACCAGAGGTCAATCTTAGAGAAGTAGATTTCCCTTTAAAGTGTGTCAAACAAATCATCTATCCTTTGGAGAGGATATTTTTTCTTAACAACAACCTTGTTAAATTTTCCATAGTCAATACACATACAGAGTAAACCATCTTTCTTTCAAACAAACAAAACTGGAGCACCCCATGGAGACATACTCAGCCAGATGATACCCTTATCCAACAAATCTTTCAATGGATCCTTTAATTCCTTAAGTTCTGCTGGAGTTGTATGATAAGAAGGAATAAAGATAGGTTGTGTATCGAGGCAGGTTAAAATTAAAGTCTTTTACAATGTCAGTTTCGAAGGATTAGAAAAATAACCTCTCCACTTTATCTCAGACGGTAACTTCATACTCAATTTCTATCAAGTAGCTAGAGATCCAACTGGGTCAAATTGCCACTCATCTAAATCTAAGGTAAAAGGAAAATTTTCCTAGTGACACAATCCCAAACCCCAAAAATGATTATTAAGTTTGAGAAATATGTCGTGCCATGACATTAAATAAGAAGCTTCTTGGGAGTTAGTTTGAGAAATATGTCATGCTACAATATTAAATAAGGCGCTTCTTGGGAGGCAACCCAACTCTTTATTTTTGTTTTTAATGCTTTCAAATAACTTGTGTTGTGAGTGCAAGCTGAGAAGAGGTTGGAAAATTGAAAGGAAAGAATAGGTGATGCAAAACCTTTATGACCATCCACTAAAGGAATTATGTGGACTATTTATTGTCTACCTTTTGAGCTAGAATTGATAAAAAATTGTACTGTCAAGATCGGTGATCAAAAATCTAAAAGGTGATCCACCAATGTTCATTAAGCAGACTCCATCGGGTCAGCCAAATCAAGCTTCAGGTTTGGTGTTTGTTGTAGCATGTTGACTAATCTTAAGCTTCACTTGGTGATTCATGAAATACATTCAGTGATATTAGTTATGATCGCCAAACGGTCCTGGTGTAAAAAATCCAAGGGTCTCTTAAAATTAAAAATTCAACATCTTTAAAATTTTAGAGCCTTTTTTATTCCTTTCTCTTGCTTCATACTTTTTTAGTGTTTGTGAGCCTCATATGAGTGTCATGAAGGTGCTAAGAGTACATTTGCTTTGAGTTCGTGACAACTTCAACCCAATCCCTTAGTTTCTTGATTATTTTTCCTTTAAGGTTGGTGTTTTCAGTTCTTGTTGTTATTTTTTAGTTTAAAAAGTATATAAGGTGTGGGCCTTAGCACTTTAACTGAGATTAAGTGTCTGATTTTGATGGGTACCATAATATTGTTGAAACTGAAATGTGACCATGTGATTTTAGTTGTGAACGCCCGTAAAAATTATGAATTGTGATTGTGTTAGTTAAATTGATTAATTGAATTGCTTATTTTTTTGGGTCTATGCCAAATTTGATGTGAGTGAAGTCTAAATAGCTCAGTGTTGACCCAATTGCCTGATTTTTTCCAATGGTAAACAGGGTGACTACTTTCTTAAGGGCCAATAATCAATTACTGCAATGCTTAGTGATAAATAGGGGAAATCTGAGTACCCATTAATAGAAAAGCATCTAGGTAGATTGTAATGTTGGGGAAAAGTCGAATTTGTTGTGTGTGTTGTTTTTTTTCTGAAAATTTGGCAATGAGCTGAAACTTCCTGTTCGGCGAGCTTGTCTTAGCTTGCCAACGAAGTTAGGCGAATCCCCGAGTAAGACCCAACTTGCCTTCTTTAGCATGTGCATGGGCTTGGGTACTATTCCACTCCACGAGCTTGCTGTAGCTTATCGAAAACACTTGGTGAATCTTCGAGTTGCAGAGAACATCACCCTTGATGCATGTTACTTTCCCTTTTACATAGTCAATTTCAAAGGACTTGTCTTATCTTGTGAAAACCAACTCAAGGAATCACCCAGTCGGTATTGAATTCACATTTTTATGCCTGAACCCTGAGTAATTTGACACTTTCCAATTCGGTGAGCTCAGCAGAGCTCGTCGATCCCGTTTGGCGATCCACCTTCCCGTTAAAGGAGCCTCAAAAGTGTTTTGGAAGTGTATTTCCATTTGCATTCGAGTTCAATTAACCTTTACAAATCCTTTGTTTGAATGTGTGCTTTACAGGTAATGGAAAGAACCAAAGGTAAAAAGGTGGTTTCTTCTGATACAGAGTTGGATAGAGAGCTCTCTCCACTTCATCCATTAAAAAGACATTGAGGCATAACTATAAATGAGCCTTTGAAGGCTTCCCGACATCATCAAACTAATCCTTCTCAGTCATCAACCCATGAAAGGGTACAACCCAGACAGGGAGTAGTTATAAAAAGGATGGAGATCTGATCGAAAGTGGTGTAGCCTTAATCTACACAAGCACCAGCTTCCAAAGTTCTGTCGGTTCTAGCTCGAAGAGCCCTGAATAGGTTCAAAGCTGCATGTGAGTGGACAATACTTAAAGAAAGAGGGCTCTCCATTAATGGGGTTGTGGATGACTACATAGCCATCTGGGACATGATGTAATTCCACAAGTTCTGGGGATTCACCAAACCAAGAAATCCTTACATACCATAGGTGAGGGAGTTTTATACCCCTTATGCCCAAGCCCTTCCAAAAAAGCAAAAGAGCACAGTTTTGGAACTACTCAAAGAAGTGGAAGTAATAGGAAAGAAGATTAAGTGTGATGCAGAACCCATTAATATCGCACTGAAGATGACAACATTTGAATCTGAATTATATTCACTCCATATGCGCCATGATTTGGATTCTTTGAAGGGTCGACTAGTACCCTTGATCTCTGAGTCTTTCCCATCTTGGATGGCTAGTTGTGCCAAGATCAAGAAATTTTTTTTGAATGCCATAGCTCGATATTGGTTTTAATTCATCAATAGCAATCTAATGCCTTTCATGAACAAGTCTTTCCTTCACCAAAAGCAGGAGGTATTGGCAGGCACCCTCATTAATCGAGATCACATACATGTTGATGCCATTATTTCTAAGGAGATGGTGATGAGGATGAGAGAAAGGAGTAGAAATCAGTCCCTTTTCTATTTTTGATCACACAATTATGTGAGAGGGGATGAGTCCATTTTTGGGCTTTTATAGATGTGAGAGTCACATCTGCCTCATTCCTCTGGATGTCAGTGGATAAGGTAAGTATTCCACACCTTCCTCTATTGTTGGCTCTTCTATTTCTACACCTGTATAGCCTGCTGGTGCTACCACTACTATGGTGAGGTCTCCACCTTCTTCTGTTTTGCGTCACCCCTTGATCGAAACATTAATATATCATATTGGCAGCTTTGCCTAGTCAACAGATGTGAGAGTTTCTTAAGTTAAAAAGGACTTGTTCAAGCTTATTGACTAGACGATTCAAAAGGCCTTAACTAAATGGGTGGTCAAGTAAGGTGACGATAGAGAGCTACACTTTGAGGTAGGATGATCTGACAGCATGGATTAAGGCTTGGGAAAAGGTCGGGTGTAGTTCTAGTGTCATAGATACCCTGAGGGATGAGGTTGGTACTTTTAAGGTGGAGGTGGTCCATTTACAGTCGATGGGTATCTCGAAGATTTAGGGCGAGGTTCCCCTACTAGATATGCCTGAGATGCCTACTGTTGTGCCTTCTTCTACTATGCTAGAGGTTGTTGTGGATGTTGAGATAGTTGTTGATGATGAAAGGTAGAGGGACGATGAGGAGTTGGTTGAGGAGACTGATGAGGAGGAGTTGAGGACTAAAGAGCATGGGATTGTTGAGGAACTGACCGAGGCGCATGAGGCCGAGGAGGTCATTCTACAGGCTGCAATGGAGTGATCTCTTTAACAAACTTCAGAGGTTAGGTCTAGTGGAGTCAATCAAGACTCTACCATACCACCTATTCCTCAGACATGCACTAATGCCCATGAAGGGCAACACATGCCACCTCCACTGATCCTATTGTCGAACATCAACACTCTTCTTGAGGCTTCACCTCTCGAGACTCTAGATGAAAGTGCACCATAGGCATAGCGTGTCGAGGTGGGGACTTTTTCCCAATATTTTTACTTATTTTGCATTGACGACAATACATTCTATTTTTTGTGTGGTGAGGGCCTTCATTGCTAATACTCCCCTTTTGCTTCTATTTCATTATTTTTTATTTTGAAGAATTGTAGTTTGATGCTTGTTTATATTAGAGAGATCTTTTGGGTAAATGTGTATCTCTTTAATTATATATAATTCTGCCTTGATAGTTCAAATCGTGAAATTCTTGAAGTTTTCATTGATAACAATTTGACAATCGATGTTGTTGAATATCGATGTCTTGAATAGTACTCATGATGAGCATGATGCGTAGTGTTGGTGTTGTGAGAACTAAATCAATATGGTTACACCTTTGAGCGATCTCTTTGAATCTTTTGTTGAATAATTATACTTACAATAAACATCGCACATACACTTTTGATCTTTACGGGATATGCTAAATGAGTGTAATTCAAAATTCTATGTGTGGTGAGGTTTTACTTGAAAGCATGCATGTGGAGTCCTAGAATTCGCCTTGTTAGTCAAATTGTGTGAATCTTTGTGAATGTGAGACATACTCTTGGGCAAAAATTCAATGAGGGAACAAAATTGTCCATGAAGCCTTTTGTGACTATATTTCAAGGGTATGAATCCATGTTGGAACCAATTGAGCCTAACTTATTTGTTTACAACCAAAAAAAGCCTCTTGAGCGAAATTATCCATATCTTCTCACCAAAAATCCTTTTTGAAGGATTGTGATATTTTAATAGCCAACTTAGGCAAAACCTTATGTTAGGGGTGTTGAAAGGAAGGATGAATGAAAGAAAAGTGAAGGGAGAAAAGAAGAAGAAATTAGACTCAAATTTGAAGGTTTAGCAAACAAAACAAAACCCCACCTCATAAAAACAGTGTGTGTATATATCATCATTTTGATGGAAATAGCTTTGAAAAATGAAAATGAAAATGAAAAAGAAAAGTGAATGAAATAAAAGGGGGATTCCAAATAAATTTAGTGGAAAGTCAAGATTTGAGTTCTAAAATGAAAAAGAAGAAAAAGAACATGAGAAAGGGTGATTATGATTGCAACAATGCTTTGAAAAGGTATAAGTCACCAATCAAAATCGACCTTACCTTAACCCTCAGCCCCACTACAAGCTTAAAAGACCCTTGATATCTTGCATTTAACTAGGTTGTGTGATGATTGGAAAATATGGGCAAATCTATGGGACAAATTTTGCATGTGTTTCCCTTTTGAGAGAGTGATAGTTACATTGATTCCTATTACCTTTGTTGATTTACTTTCTGAGAGCATAGAATCATTCAAGATGTGAGGTCACTTGAATGCATTTGTTGGAACATGTTCTTGCATAAGAAAAGAAGCTAAAGAGAGCTTGATTTTGTGTTGAGACAAGCTAGTCATCGTTTGAAGCTTTTTTTTATCATGAATTAAGGTAACACGATACAGAGAGTAATCTTGCAATGGTGATTTCATGCTAGCTCTCATTGAGTACTGTTGTAGATACACTTATTGAGCTTATTATTTTCTTGATTTAATTGAGAACAGGCTAAAGTTTAAGTTGGGGGTGTTGATGAGTGATTTGCACTCATTTAAGGTCAATTTAGCTCAATAATTAGTGTCCTCAATGCCTAAATTTGTCTTTTTCTGATCAAATGTCGATGATTTATAGCTATGAAGGCAATTGGACAAGGTAAAGACTAATTTTTTAAAGAATGGCCAATAATACAAAAAGAAGTACAAAACAAACATTATTGAACTCCTAACATGAAGGGTAGATCACAAAACAAAGCAAGACCTCGCCCAAATTGAAAATTCATAGCACTTATGTCTACCAAAGAAGGTCGGCAAACTCCAGTAGAAAAGGCGATGCGTCAAGTTAGAATGGCGGTCCTCATGCACATCACCCAAATTGATAGTATGCAAGGCAAAGATTTAATGCTCTAACAGTGAACTAAGGTGGTATTCGTCGATCCGCCGAACATCAAAGGATAAATCAATCAAGTTCTCCAAGTGAGGTTGAAATACCTGAAGCTCACAACATCACAAGGTGAGCTGAGGAGCGATGGGAGAGTCATTGATCAAGCCTGGTAAACCCGACTAACGTCATCAATTCAGTTACAAAGTCGATTTTAGGCCAAATTTTGGGAAAATATAATTAGACCAATGGATAAATTGTTAGAGAGTTTTATTTTTTTTGTTAGTTCGAGAGTTTCTAGAAGGGAGAATAATTTAACTTTAAAAGACCATTTTTTCTAGTTTTCTTGGGGTTTTACAATTTAAAGCTTTAATTTGATAAATTGAAGTTAACTCCAAAGTGATTTACTCTTAATTGCTTGGTTTCAAGTTTCCATGGCTACTTTCATGATAAGTATACTTTCTTTACTTTTTTGATGGGTAGCTAGTACCCCAAAATCTATGGGTGCTCAAATGGGGTTGGGTGTTGATTTAATGTAGTGGGTATTTTTCTATGCTTTATTTATTTGTGGTTCATGCTTGAATTTTGTCTAATTACCACGGGGTTAACTTATTATTTAGGTTGCAAAATTAATTCATACTTCTAATTTCTTGTTGATGCTAGAAAAAGTAGTTCAATATTAGAAATATTTGTTTGATGTCTATGGCTTGCTTGAAACAGAGGTTATGGGTCATATCTATTTTCCTTATTCTTGAAAGAGAGAATAGAGTAAGGTATTAGGTTGTTTCGAAATGGCACGTAGATGAGATAGAAAGAAGATTCTATGTATAGATACTTTGAGATAAAAAATTATTAGCATCAATGAAGATGACTTAGCCTATTCATGAATGTTCATCAATATAGAGCAGCACAATCACCCCTATATGACATTGATTTCCAATCCCCGCACCGCTGAATTGCTTGGAAATTTAGATGAGAAACCTAGTACTTCAAATTCTAAAACACGAATTGATACAACCCCAACATATTATACTTATGAAAAAGAAAATAGAGATAAAGTTTTATGGGATAAAAGATTAAATAAAAATTGGATACCTAGACAAACTACAGATCAAAATAATTTCTTAGATTTGGACTGCGTAGCAGATACAAATAAAACAATTCAATTATGGATAGGTTATATATCAAAACAATTAATAGACAACAAAATATCAATAATGGATGCCAAATTATATATAGAAAGAACACTCATAGGAACAGTAAAAATATGGTTACAAAATTTAACAACAACAAGCTTAGAAACACTAAGAAATAATACGAAACTTAATAATGACATAGCAACATCAGCAATAGATATATTAACTAAATATGAAATATCAATTAGAAATGAATTTGGAAGTATGACAACGAAATAGAAGAACAACGAAAGATAAAATAATAAACAGAAATTTAATGAATAAATTAGCAATATGTAAAATGAGTTATATAGATGAATATACATGTGCATTTAGAGAATATTACTATAAAGAAATATATACAAATGATGAAAGTAGAGAAATAAGAAAATTATATTACACAAAATTACCAGAACCATTTAGTTCAAAAATAATAAAAGATTGGGAAGAATCTAATACAGTAGATACACTAGGAGCTAGAGTAAAATTCTTACAACAATGGTTTATAAAACTATGTGAAAAACATAAAGAGGAATTAAAACTAGAAAAAATATTAGTAAAAAACCTAAAATATTGTACAAATAAATTAGCACCCCAATTTGGATGTAAAAATCCATATAAATATAAGAAAAGGATAAAGAAATATAAACGTTTCAAAACAAAATATAAAGATAAAATCCCAAGAAAAAGATATTATATAAAAATTTATAAACATAAAAGACCACATTGAGTTAAGAAAAAGATAACAGAATGTAAATGTTATAATTGTGGAAAATTAGGACATTTAGCTAGAGATTGTAAATTACCAAAAGACTTAAAAAAGAATCAAATAACTGAAATAATAATAGAAAAACGACACATACAAACAGATAGATTATTTAGATTATGACTTAGAAAATGAAGATAGCATATACGAAATTACAGATATTGAATTAGAAGAAGAAATAGAGTCATCTTACGATTATGATTATATTTGAAAGCGACATAAAAATAATAAGTAAAGAAGAATACCAAGATAATGAATATCAGAACAAAAATAATATTTGACAATAATATGTTTGAACAAATAAAAGGTAAAGAATTAGACTTAAGCATAGATAAGATATTAGAAGTACCTAAACTAAAAATTTATTCAAATTAAAACAAGATGAATATTATGTGATAAGCCAAAAAGAACATGTAATAGATTGTAAATATATTAAGGAAAAGCTAAAATACCTATCATAAATAAAAATAATTAATAAAGAAATTCAAGATTTAAAATCAAAAATCCAATAAAATATGTACATTTAGAACATGAAATATTAATAAAAGCATGTTTTAGAGAAGGAATAGATACACCTATAGAATTATATTTAGCAGATGATAGAATAATTCAACCTATAGAAAAAGTATAATAAGTGCGATTAGAGGAAATCTAATATACCAAAAATTTAAATTTATTATAAGTGCAAACTATTCAAAGAGCAATAGAAGACAAAAACATAGATAAATCACTAGTACTATCTTTGAAAAATGTCGGGCATAGAATTAGCACTGAAGTAAAATATTTACGACAAGATGTAAAAATTTATATGTATTAACCACAAAGCATAAAACAACAAAGAAAAATAAGATTCAAAAATCAAAATAGAAAATCCATTTGATAAAATAATTACAGATAATTGATAATAATGATTGATTATAAAGAACTAGATATTGAAGAAGATTTAGAGATAGTAAAAGAAAGATTAAGTACATCTAAAAGATTAAACTATGATACACCTTCATCATCAAGAACTAGTACATCTAGGAGATTAGATTATGATTTGATACCTAAGTTAAAAGAACTACAACAAGATGAAATCCAACCATACCAATATTATATTACAGAATATTAGACCAAAGAAAATATTTAATATCTATAAATACAGGACAAACAGAAAACCAAATTACAAGAGAATTAGTCAAAGAACATGAAATAATTACGGAGAAAATATAAACACGAATTACCTAGAGCTTTGGTAAATATAGAAGAAACTACGAACAAGAACTAATTATTGGAGGAATACCAATAAAAATTAAATTCAAAATACATCAAGGAAATAATAATATTACTTTAGGAATAAAATGGCTAGAAAGCAGTTAGACCATATAATATAGATGATAAACAATTAACAATAACTTATGAAACTAAGAAAGTAATTATTAAAAGAACAATTATATGATAAAATAACAACATCTTAATATAATGACAAAAATATACATTTTAGCAAAGATAATTATAGAAGGATACTATAATGTATTACACACCTATGATAGACACGGGAGCGTAAGCAAATATGTGTAAACATAATTGTCTACCAGATAGTAAATGGGAAAATTAAAAATACCATTAATAGTAACAGATTCAATAATGAAGGAAGCATGATAACACATAAAGCTAAAAATATAAAAACACAAATATGGGATAAAATATTAATAATCGAAGAAATCTATAGTTATGAATTTACAAATAAAGATATATTATTAGGAATGCCTTTTTAGACAAACTATATCCACACACTATAACAAAAAGCATTGGTGGTTCACTACCATATGTAATCACAAAATAGAGCAAAAGAGTTAATAATAAAATTAGAAAAATACACCATGGATAAAAGGAAGTGAAAAATTACCCAAAAATTAGAAAATGTAACAACTAATGATCATAAAATAGAAATTATAATATTCACAGTAGATAAAATACAAGCAATAAATGACAAGTTAAACTCATTATATAACGAAAACCCATTACAAGGATGGGATAAACATAAAACAAAAGTAAAAATTGAACTAATAAATGAAAATAGTATAATAACACAAAAACCATTAAGATATAATTTTGAAGACCAATCAGAATTTAAAATGCATATAAATGAATTATTAGAAAATAAATATATACAAGAAAGTAATAGTAAACATAACAGTCCAGCATTTATAGTAAATAAACATAGTGAACAAAAAAGAGGTAAAAGTAGAATGGTTATTGATTATAGAAATTTAAATGCAAAAACAACACTTAGAATATAAATATCAACATAACTTATAATGAATAAAGAAGAATATGCTGTAGAAGAAAAGATATATAAAAGTCAAGATGGATTAGAAATAAAAATAATACATTCAAACTTAGAACGAAGATATAAAAAAATAGGAACCCAATTATATCTAATGCCAGATAAAGAATCAGCAAAATTAGAGGATAGTCTAACAACAATGGTAAGATTAAATAAAGAAAATGAAGAGACAAAAAATACTATTCATAAATAGTAAAGTGTCAATTATGTGAATAGTAAGAGTCGGTTACTGTGTAAATAGTATAGGTCAAGTACTGTGTAAATAGTAAAGGTCAGTCACTATTCATGAATAGTAGAAGTCACCTACTATTCATAAATAGTAGTCATGTAATATTTGTCTATAAATAAACTTAAGGAGAAGAGGATTATCATCCCTCATCTCCCATTCCCTCATTTCCTCTCTCAAATTCCGCTCAAATTCCGCAGATCCTTATATTGGTATCAGAGCTAGATATAAAAAAAAAATCTAAATGGAGAAATCTAGTAATAACCAGGAAGCTATGAAGGAATCAATTCCAGAAAATCTACAAACTAAGGTATGTTCATATTTCAATATGAATAACTAAACTATCTTATTCCTGATAATCTCTTGATTATTATTAGATTATTATCATGTTATAGTATTGTTATACTGAATAAACTCGAAATAGTTTGCTATGAACGAAGGTAAGCTGAGAGTAGGTAAGCCCAGACTATGCCATCCTAAAACGGAAACCCAGTTAGGCGTGAGGAAAGCCGTTTGAGGAAATGCACGTACGATTGAAAGCGCTGTAGTGGTAATCGATTGAAGCTGAAAATCATAGTAGTGACCAAAAGAATTTATTTAGGATAACTTTAATATAATCTGATAATTGATAATAACAAACAAGAAGGTTAGAAGGAATAAACTTGTTTAGAAATTATGAAAATGGTACCTACATACTTACTAAATGGAGATTATAGATATAAAATACTTATTTTATATATCCTTAGAACATTAAATATTGACATAAAAAGAGAAATTTACGACCTTTTACTTATTGAAGAAATAATAGAATTAGACCGAATAAATGAACTAATAGAACAAAATTGGCAAGAACTAACTATCCAAAATATATATGAATTATATGACTTGTGTTCAGATTAATGATAAATTACGAATATATGACATATTGGTTACAAACTATCGAAGATTTAGAAATATTAAATAAACTTTTAATAAATAATATTATAATATATCGAAGAACCCAAGATATGGAATACTTAGAATATATTTCAGAAAATATAAAAGAAATACAAAAACTTAAAGAAACAGGAATATTATGAAAAAATGTTTTCATAATGGATGAAAATTATAGAGAACAACTATTAGAAAAAATTAATGAAATAAAACACGAATTAAGATTTAGACAAAATAGACTAGAAGAAAATATATGGGCAGGAGTATGCCAAAAATCTATAAAAGCACAACGAAAAACGATATTTTTATTAGATCTACAATTACAACACTTAGAATATAAATATCAACATAACTTATAATGAATAAAGAAGAATATGCTGTAGAAGAAAAGATATATAAAAGTCAAGATGGATTAGAAATAAAAATAATACATTCAAACTTAGAACGAAGATATAAAAAAATAGGAACCCAATTATATCTAATGCGGATAAAGAATCATCAAAATTAGAGGATAGTCTAACAACAATGGTAAGATTAAATAAAGAAAATGAAGAAATAGATAGAAGAAAAGAAATTGAAAAAATTAGAGAACAAGCTAAAAAAGAAATTAAACAAATAGAAGAAGTAAAAGATACTAGAATTCAAGAATTACAAAAAGAATTAGAAAGACTTAAACAATTATATGAAGAAAAATTAAAAGCAAAAGAAGAATATAAAAAAGAATCAAGAATAAAACTTAAATCAAGAAATAGAAAAATTTAAAACAATGTTAGAAGAAACAGAAGAATTACCTGAGTTAAAAATAGAAGAAATAAATGAAATAAAAGAAGAAGAAAATGACAATATTTCAGAAAATAATTATGAATCATATTGAAACATATCACGATCTTATAGAAAAGATAACATATAGAAATAAATGTAGGAAATTTAGATGAGAAACCTAGTACTTCAAATTCTAAAACACGAATTGATACAACCCCAACATATTATACTTATGAAAAAGAAAATAGAGATAAAGTTTTATGGGATAAAAGATTAAATAAAAATTGGATACCTAGACAAACTACAGATCAAAATAATTTCTTAGATTTGGACTGCGTAGCAGATACAAATAAAACAATTCAATTATGGATAGGTTATATATCAAAACAATTAATAGACAACAAAATATCAATAATGGATGCCCCAGGATATATAGAAAGAACACTCATAGGAACAGTAAAAATATGGTTACAAAATTTAACAACAACAAGCTTAGAAACACTAAGAAATAATACGAAACTTAATAATGACATAGCAACATCAGCAATAGATATATTAACTAAATATGAAATATCAATTAGAAATGAATTTGGAAGTATGACAACAGAAATAGAAGAACAACAGAAAGATAAAATAATAAACAGAAATTTAATGAATAAATTAGCAATATGTAAAATGAGTTATATAGATGAATATACATGTGCATTTAGAGAATATTACTATAAAGAAATATATACAAATGATGAAAGTAGAGAAATAAGAAAATTATATTACACAAAATTACCAGAACCATTTAGTTCAAAAATAATAAAAGATTGGGAAGAATCTAATACAGTAGATACACTAGGAGCTAGAGTAAAATTCTTACAACAATGGTTTATAAAACTATGTGAAAAACATAAAGAGGAATTAAAACTAGAAAAAATATTAGTAAAAAACCTAAAATATTGTACAAATAAATTAGCACCCCAATTTGGATGTAAAAATCCATATAAATATAAGAAAAGGATAAAGAAATATAAACGTTTCAAAACAAAATATAAAGATAAAATCCCAAGAAAAAGATATTATATAAAAAATTATAAACATAAAAGACCACATAGAGTTAAGAAAAATATAATGAATGTAAATGTTATAATTGTGGAAAATTAGGACATTTAGCTAGAGATTGTAAATTACCAAAAGACTTAAAAAAGAAACAAATAACTGAAATAATAATAGAAAACGACACATACAAACAGATAGATTATTTAGATTATGACTTAGAAAATGAAGATAGCATATACGAAATTACAGATATTGAATTAGAAGAAGAAATAGAGTCATCTTCTGATTATGATTATGACTGAAAGCGACATAAAAATAATAAGTAAAGAAGAATACCAAGATAATGAATATACAGAACAAAAAATAATATTTGACAATAATATGTTTGAACAAATAAAAGGTAAAGAATTAGACTTAAGCATAGATAAGATATTAGAAGTACCTAAACTAAAAAATTTATTCAAATTAAAACAAGATGAATATTATGTGATAAGCCAAAAAGAACATGTAATAGATTGTAAATATATTAAGGGAAAAGCTAAAATACCTATCATAAATAAAAAAATAATTAATAAAGAAATTCAAGATTTAAAATCAAAAAATCCAATAAAATATGTACATTTAGGAGACTCAGTATCCACTGACGTATTTCTTCCATATCTCCTTCTCTTGTTTCTCGACAGTTTGAATATATCATTGTATTATCTCGGCTGTAGTAACTCCATATTGTATTGTTATTTAGATAATTATTTGCTAACTCCGTTAATATTGTAGATATTCCTGATTTCTACGCTAATAAAAGAGTTATCGGAATAGCTACAATATTAACGGAGTTAGCAAATAATTATCTAAATAACAATACAATATGGAGTTACTACAGCCGAGATAATACAATGATATATTCAAATCGTCGAAACAAGAAAGGAGATATGGAAGAAATACGTCGATGAATCTTGAGTCTCCTAAAACTGAAAATACACCAACTACACGGCTATCAAGAAAAATTTTATTTCACGGTATTATTGACAAGATATTGCACAACTATTAGCAAATACCGGAGCATATATGTTCCAAGTGTCACGGAGAAGATAACGAAGTTCCAACCGTACATCTGGAATAGAATACCCAAGACAATGGACAAAGAGATAGCCGTGACTGATGAAGACGGTAGACAAAACAAAATATGATGAAGACACATATGTAAAAAGTCAAAAGTAGGATAAGCATCTTATCTTACTTTACTGTAAAGTTTTTCTTTTGTAAAGTAAAGTAGAGTCGTTTGTTTTTATTTGGAGTCACCCGACATAATCTGTTGATGAATAGTAAAGACAAAAATACTATTCATAAATAGTAAAGTGTCAATTATGTGAATAGTAAGAGTCGGTTACTGTGTAAATAGTATAGGTCAAGTACTGTGTAAATAGTAAAGGTCAGTCACTATTCATGAATAGTAGAAGTCACCTACTATTCATAAATAGTAGTCATGTAATATTTGTCTATAAATAAACTTAAGGAGAAGAGGATTATCATCCCTCATCTCCCATTCCCTCATTTCCTCTCTCAAATTCCGCTCAAATTCCGACTCTACTTTACTTTACAAAAAGAAAAAACTTTACAGAAAGTAAGATAAGATGCTTATCCTACTTTTGACTTTTTACATATGTGTCTTCATCATATTTTGTTTTGTCGGCTGTCTTCATCAGGCTGCCGGCTATCTCTTTGTCCTTTGTCTTTGGTATTCTATTCCAGCTGTACGGTTGGAACTTCGTTATCTTCTCCGTGACACTTGGAACATATATGCTCTGAGTATTTGCTGCTAATAGTTGTGCAATATCTTGTCAATATCTTGGTGAAATTATATTTTTCTTGATTGCTCGTGTAGTTGGTGTTTTTTCTTGTTTTAGGAGACTCAGTATCCACTGACGTATTTCTTCCATATCTCCTTCTCTTGTTTCTCGACAGTTTGAATATATCATTGTATTATCTCGGCTGTAGTAACTCCATATTGTATTGTTATTTAGATAATTATTTGCTAACTCCGTTAATATTGTAGCTATTCCGATAACTCTTTTATTAGCGTAGAAATCAGGAATATCTACAATAGGTATCTCCTCTTGTTTTTCTATCTTTTCCGGAATTAACATATCTCTGGTCAAACCAATCTTTATTACTTGTATAACTGGTTTTATTTCGTCATATAGGATCTCTGCTGTAGCTGTATAGAACTTTATGAAAAATAGAGTTCCTTTAGTAATTCGTTTGTAGGTTAAGAATGCTTTGTATAGTTCAGGTATCTTCGAAATTTCGTCTCCTGTAGCTGTGTACACTGTACTGAGTAGTCCATAATTGTAACAAGTTGTAACTAAGTTTGTATTTGTACCTGGAAGGGCAATTAGTTTGTTATAACCTTGTAGGTGTTGAGTAATGTAATCAGTATTTGGTTCTTTTGGATTTATAGCTCTGGGGTTTTTATTTAGGTAAGTTTGGATTTTATAAATATTTTCTGTATATGTACGGGTAATATGGGTATATGTATTTTTCTGTTGGGCTAGGCTGTTTTTATAAGTAGTTGTTTGTGGAGTAGGCACAGATTTTTGTATTTTTGGAGCTGTATATGGTTTATCGAAAAGTTTATTCATATTTGTATTTGGATAGCTTTTTTCTTCTGTAATTTTCTTTGTAGCTCCAGATGTACCTGCACCTGCATTTAAGCAAACGTTATGGGTTTTAGGGAGTTTCCCAACGTCTCCTTCTAGCTCTGGAATTTTAACGTCTTCCGATCGACGTAGCTCCGCATTTTTTACGTCATGCTGCTGACTACTAGCTTGCTCTTTGAGCTTTTGTATCTCACCTTCCATACTATCCACTTTTTTGCAAAGTGTAGTTAGGAGGTTTAATATCTGATCCATTGTATTTGTCTGTTCAGTATTTTTCTCTTGAGAGGTGATCTGCAATCACATTTTTGTCAGTTTTTATTACTTCAATTGTAAATGAAAAATTCAATATATTGACCACTAATCTTCTTATTTCTTTTGTCGTAACTGAATCTTGTACCTTTTTAGTTATCCACCATTTTACCTGTGTATTATCTGTTCTAACAATAAATTTGTTATACACAATATATGGTTCAAAAGCTAATAAACACTTATATAAGGCAAATAATTCTTTTCTATTTATTTCCCATTTTATTTGTGGAGTCGTATATGATCAGGAATAATATCTGTGATGATGTTCTAATTTTTCATTTGTGTATTTATATTTTAGTACTCCTCGTAACTATGATCACTTGAGTCTGCTTTCTACTATATAAATAAATTGTTTATGTTCATCTGGAAAATATAATTTTGGTAACTCTTTACACATGATTTTAATTTTTACGATATATTTTTATCTTGTTCACAAAATGATATTCTACATCTTTCTTTAATTTTTTCTGTAATGGTTTTAAATTTTACTAATTTCGTATATATTCTCTTACTTGATTAACTAATCCTAAAAATGATTGTAGTTTTTTCTTAGTATCTAATAATTCTTCAGAATTGGATATTTTTTGTACAATATGTGTTTGCATTTTTACTCCATTTTTATCTATTTGGATTCCTAAGAATTCTATTTGATTTTGCATAATTTCAGCTTTCTTTTTGATAAGCTAATTCTGATATTTCTATAATATGTATAAATTTTTCTAATAACTTTAAATGCTCTTCTTTTGTTTTTGAGTATAATAGTATATCATCTATATATACTATACAATTTTCTAGGTGGTTAAAATATGTATCCATAAAATGTTGATATCTACAGTGCATTTTATATCCAAATGGTAGAACATTCCATTCGTAAAAACCTTGTGGTACAGTGAATGCTGTTAAATGTTTAGATTCTTCTTCTAGTTTTAGGTGGTAAAATCCTGATTTACAATCAAATTTACTAAAGTAATTATATCCTTGTATCTGTCTTACTTTTAGTATTTTATTAGGTATAGGGTAATTATAAGTTTTAGTTTTTGCATTTAAATTTCTATAATCAATAACCATTCTACTGTTACCTCTGTTTTGTTCACTATGTTTATTTACTATAAATCTTTGGTATTATGTTTACTATTACTTTCTTGTATATATTTATTTTCTAATAATTCATTTATATGCATTTTAAATTCTGATTGGTCTTCAAAATTATATCTTAATGGTTTTTGTGTTATTATACTATTTTCATTTATTAGTTCAATTTTTACTTTTGTTTTATGTTTATCCCATCCTTGTAATGGGTTTTCGTTATATAATGAGTTTAACTTGTCATTTATTGCTTGTATTTTATCTACTGTGAATATTATAATTTCTATTTTATGATCATTAGTTGTTACATTTTCTAATTTTTGGGTAATTTTTTCACTTCCTTTTATTCATGGTGTATTTTTTCTAATTTTATTATTAACTCTTTTTGCTCCTATTTTGTGATTACATATGGTAGTGAACCACCAATGCGTTTTTGTTATAGTGTGTGGATATAGTTTGTCTAAAAAAGGCATTCCTAATAATATATCTTTATTTGTAAATTCATAACTATAGATTTCTTCGATTATTAATATTTTATCCCATATTTGTGTTTTTATATTTTTAGCTTTATGTGTTATCATGCTTCCTTCATTATTGAATCCTGTTACTATTAATGGTGTTTTTAATTTTTCCCATTTACTATCCGTAGACAATTATGTTTACACATATTTGCTTCTGCTCCTGTGTCTATCATAGGTGTGTAATACCTGTTATAGTATCCTTCTATAATTATCTTTGCTAAAATGTATATTTTTGTCATTATATTAAGATGTTGTTATTTTATCATATAATTGTTCTTTTAATAATTACTTTCTTAGTTTCATAAGTTATTGTTAATTGTTTATCATCTATATTATATGGTCTAACTGTTTCTAGCCATTTTATTCCTAAAGTAATATTATTATTTCCTTGATGTATTTTGAATTTAATTTTTATTGGTATTCCTCCAATAATTAGTTCTTGTTCAGTAGTTTCTTCTATATTTACCAAAGCTCTAGGTAATTCTGTGTTTATATTTTCTCCTGTAATTATTTCATGTTCTTTGACTAATTCTCTTGTAATTTGGTTTTCTGTTTGTCCTGTATTTATAGATATTAAATATTTTCTTTGGTCTAATATTCCTGTAATATAATATTGGTATGGTTGGATTTCATCTTGTTGTAGTTCTTTTAACTTAGGTATCAAATCATAATCTAATCTCCTAGATGTACTAGTTCTTGATGATGAAGGTGTATCATAGTTTAATCTTTTAGATGTACTTAATCTTTCTTTTACTATCTCTAAATCTTCTTCAATATCTAGTTCTTTATAACTGTAATCATTATTATCAATTACTGTAATTATTTTATCAAATGGATTTTCTATTTTGATTTTTTGAATCTTATTTTTTGCTGTTGTTTTATGCTTTGTGGTTAATACATATAAATTTTTACATCTTGTCAGAAATATTTTACTTCCTGGTGCTAATTCTATGCCTGACATTTTCCAGTATAGTACTAGTGATTTATCTATGTTTTTGTCTTCTATTGCTACTGAATAGTTTGCACTTATAATAAATTTAAATTTTTGGTATATTAGATTTCCTCTAACTGCACTTATTATACTTTTTTCTATAGGTTGAATTATTCTATCATCTGCTAAATATAATTCTATAGGTGTATCTATTCCTTCTCTAAAACATGCTTTTATTAATATTTCATTGCTCCTAAATGTACATATTTTATTGGATTTTTGATTTTAAATCTTGAATTTCTTTATTAATTATTTTTTATTTATGATAGGTATTTTAGCTTTTCCTTAATATATTTACAATCTATTACATGTTCTTTTGGCTTATCACATAATATTCATCTTGTTTTAATTTGAATAAATTTTTAGTTTAGGTACTTCTAATATCTTATCTATGCTTAAGTCTAATTCTTTACCTTTTATTTGTTCAAACATATTATTGTCAAATATTATTTTTGTTCTATATATTCATTATCTTGGTATTCTTCTTTACTTATTATTTTTATGTCGCTTTCAATATAATCATAATCGTAAGATGACTCTATTTCTTCTTCTAATTCAATATCCGTAATTTCGTATATGCTATCTTCATTTTCTAAGTCATAATCTAAATAATCTATCTGTTTGTATGTGTCGTTTTCTATTATTATTTGATTATTTGTTTCTTTTTAAGTCTTTTGGTAATTTACAATCTCTAGCTAAATGTCCTAATTTTCCACAATTATAACATTTACATTCTGTATATTTTTCTTAACTCCATGTGGTCTTTTATGTTTATAATTTTTTATATAATATCTTTTCTTGGGATTTTATCTTTATATTTTGTTTTGAAACGTTTATATTTCTTTATCCTTTTCTTATATTTATATGGATTTTTACATCCAAATTGGGGTGCTAATTTATTTGTACAATATTTTAGGTTTTTACTAATATTTTTCTAGTTTTAATTCCTCTTTATGTTTTTCACATAGTTTTATAAACCATTGTTGTAAGAATTTTACTCTAGCTCCTAGTGTATCTACTGTATTAGATTCTTCCCAATCTTTTATTATTTTTGAACTAAATGGTTCTGGTAATTTTGTGTAATATAATTTTCTTATTTCTCTACTTTCATCATTTGTATATATTCCTTTATAGTAATATTCTCTAAATGCACATGTATATTCATCTATATAACTCATTTTACATATTGCTAATTTATTCATTAAATTTCATTTATTATTTTATCTTTCTCGTTGTTCTTCTATTTCGTTGTCATACTTCCAAATTCATTTCTAATTGATATTTCATATTTAGTTAATATATCTATTGCTGATGTTGCTATGTCATTATTAAGTTTCGTATTATTTCTTAGTGTTTCTAAGCTTGTTGTTGTTAAATTTTGTAACCATATTTTTACTGTTCCTATGAGTGTTCTTTCTATATATCCTGGGGCATCCATTATTGATATTTTGTTGTCTATTAATTGTTTTGATATATAACCTATCCATAATTGAATTGTTTTATTTGTATTCACACGCAAATCCAAATCTAAGAAATTATTTTGATCTGTAGTTTGTCTAGGTATCCAATTTTTATTTAATCTTTTATCCCATAAAACTTTATCTCTATTTTCTTTTTCATAAGTATAATATGTTGGGGTTGTATCAATTCGTGTTTTAGAATTTGAAGTACTAGGTTTCTCATCTAAATTTCCTACATTTATTTCTATATTTTTATCTTTTCTATAAGATCGATATGTTTCAATATGATTCATAATTATTTTCTGAAATATTGTCATTTTCTTCTTCTTTTATTTCATTTATTTCTTCTATTTTTAACTCGTAATTCTTACATTTCTTCTAACATTGTTTTAAATTTTTCTATTTCTTGATTTAACTTTAATTCTTGATTCTTTTTTATATTCTTCTTTTGCTTTTAATTTTTCTTCATATAATTGTTTAAGTCTTTCTAATTCTTTTTGTAATTCTTGAATTCTAGTATCTTTTACTTCTTCTATTTGTTTAATTTCTTTTTTAGCTTGTTCTCTAATTTTTTCAATTTCTTTTCTTCTATCTATTTCTTCATTTTCTTTATTTAATCTTACCATTGTTGTTAGACTATCCTCTAATTTTGCTGATTCTTTATCTGGCATTAGATATAATTGGGTTCCTATTTTTTTATATCTTCGTTCTAAGTTTGAATGTATTATTTTTATTTCTAATCCATCTTGACTTTTATATATCTTTTCTTCTACAGCATATTCTTCTTTATTCATTATAAGTTATGTTGATATTTATATTCTAAGTGTTGTAATTGTAGATCTAATAAAAATATCGTTTTTCGTTGTGCTTTTATAGATTTTTGGCATACTCCTGCCCATATATTTTCTTCTAGTCTATTTTGTCTAAATCTTAATTCGTGTTTTATTTCATTAATTTTTTCTAATAGTTGTTCTCTATAATTTTCATCCATTATGAAAACATTTTTTCATAATATTCCTGTTTCTTTATCACAAGTTTTTGTATTTCTTTTATATTTTCTGAAATATATTCTAAGTATTCCATATCTTGGGTTCTTCGATATATTATAATATTATTTATTAAAAGTTTATTTAATATTTCTAAATCTTCCATAGTTTGTAACCAATATGTCATATATTCGTAATTTATCATTAATCTGAACACAAGTCATATAATTCATATATATTTTGGATAGTTAGTTCTTGCCAATTTTGTTCTATTAGTTCATTTATTCGGTCTAATTCTATTATTTCTTCAATAAGTAAAAGGTCGTAAATTTCTCTTTTTATGTCAATATTTAATGTTCTAAGGATATATAAAATAAGTATTTTATATCTATAATCTCCATTTAGTAAGTATGTAGGTACCATTTTCATAATTTCTAAACAAGTTTATTCCTTCTAACCTTCTTGTTTGTTATTATCAATTATCAGATTATATTAAAGTTATCCTAAATAAATTCTTTTGGTCACTACTATGATTTTCACTTCAATCGATTACTCCTAACAATAGCTTCAACTGATACGTATTTCCCTCAAACGGCTTTCTCACGCCTAACCGGGTTTCCGTTTTAGGATGGCATAGTCTGGGCTTACCTACTCTCACTACCTTCGTTCATAGCAAACTACTTGAGTTTATTCAAGATAACAATACTATAACATGATAATAATCTAATAATAATCAAGAGATTATCAGAATAAGATAGTTTAGTTATTCATATTGAAATATGAACATACCTTAGTTTGTAGATTTTCCGAATTGATTCCTTCATAGCTTCACGTTATTACTAGATTTCTCCATTTAGATTTTTTTTATATCTAGCTCGATACCAATATAAGGATCTCATGGAATTTGAGCGGAATTTGAGAGAGGAAATGAGGGAATGGGAGATGAGGGATGATAATCCTCTTCTCCTTAAGTTTATTTATAGACAAATATTACATGACTACTATTTATGAATAGTAGGTGACTTCTACTATTCATGAATAGTGACTGACATTTACTATTTACACAGTACTTGACCTATACTATTTACACAGTAAACGACTCTTACTATTCACATAATTGACACTTTACTATTTATGAATAGTATTTTTGTCTTTACTATTCATCAACAAAGATTATGTCGGTTTACTCCAAATAAAACAAAACGACTCTACTTTACTTTACAAAAAGAAAAAACTTTACAGAAAGTAAGATAAGATGCTTATCCTACTTTTGACTTTTTACATATGTGTCTTCATCATATTTTGTTTTGTCATTTTGTCTTCATCAGTGCCAGGCTATCTCTTTGTCCTTTGTCTTTGGTATTCTATTCCAGCTGTACGGTTGGAACTTCGTTATCTTCTCCGTGACACTTGGAACATATATGCTCTGAGTATTTGCTGCTAATAGTTGTGCAATATCTTGTCAATTATACTGGTGATATTATATTTGTCTTTATAGCTCGTGGAGTTGTTGTATTTTCTGGTTTTAGGAGACTCAGTATCCACTGACGTATTTCTTCCATATCTCCTTCTCTTGTTTCTCGCTTGAATATATCATTGTATTATCTCACTGTAGTAACTCCATATTGTATTGTTATTTAGATAATTATTTGCTAACTCAGTTAATATTGTAGCTATTCCGATAACTCTTTTATTAGCGTAGAAATCGGGAATATCTACAATAGGTATCTCCTCTTGTTTTTCTATCTTTTCCTAATTAACATATCTCGTCAAACCAATCTTTATTACTTGTATAAGCTGGTTTTATTTCACATATAGGATCTCATTGTAGTTGTATAGAACTTTATGAAAAATAGAGTTCCTTTAGTAATTCGTTTGTAGGTTAAGAATGCTTTGTATAGTTCGTATCTTGAAATTTCGTCTCCTGTGTTGTGTACACTTTGTCGAGTAGTCCATAATTGTAACAAGTTGTAACTAAGTTTGTATTTGTACTGGAAGGGCAATTAGTTTATTATAACCTTGTAGGTGTTGAGTAATGTAATCGTGATTTGGTTCTTTTGGATTTATAGCTCTTGGGTTTTTATTTAGGTAAGTTTGGATTTTATAAATATTTTCTGTATCTGTACGTGTAATATGGGTATATGTATATTTCTGTTGGGCTATGATGTTTTTATAAGTAGTTGTTTGTGGAGTAGGCACAGATTTTTGTATTTTTGGAGCTGTATATGGTTTATCGAAAAGTTTATTCATATTTGTATTTGGATAGCTTTTTCTTCTGTAATTTTCTTTGTAGCTCCGGATGTACCGCACTGCATTTAAGCAAACGTTATGGGTTTTAGGAGTTTCCCAACGTCTCCTTCTAGCTCTGGAATTTTAACGTCTTCCGATCGGCGTAGCTCGCATTTTTACGTCATGTCACGACTACTAGCTTGCTCTTTGAGCTTTTGTATCTCACCTTCCATACTATCCACTTTTTTGCAAAGTGTAGTTAGGAGGTTTAATATCTGATCCATTGTATTTGTCTGTTCAGTATTTTTCTCTTGAGAGGTGATCTGCAATCACATTTTTGTCAGTTTTTATTACTTCAATTGTAAATGAAAAATTCAATATATTGACCACTAATCTTCTTATTTCTTTTGTCGTAACTGAATCTTGTACCACTAATCTTCTTATTTCTTTTGTCGTAACTGAATCTTGTACCTTTTTAGTTATCCACCATTTTACCTGTGTATTATCTGTTCTAACAATAAATTTGTTATACACAATATATGGTTCAAAAGCTAATAAACACTTATATAAGGCAAATAATTCTTTTCTATTTATTTTCCATTTTATTTGTGGGTCTGTATATGATCCGGAATAATATCTGCAGTGATGTTCTAATTTTTCATTTGTGTATTTATATTTTAGTACTCCTCCGTAACTATGATCACTTGAGTCTGTTTCTACTATATAAATAAATTGTTTATGTTCATCTGGAAAATATAATTTTGGTAACTCTTTACACATGATTTTAATTTTTCTGATATATTTTTTATCTTGTTCGTCAAAATGATATTCTACATCTTTCTTTAATTTTTTCTGTAATGGTTTTAAATTTTCTGCTAATTTCGGTATATATTCTCTTACTTGATTAACTAATCCTAAAAATGATTGTAGTTTTTTCTTAGTATCTAATAATTCTTCAGAATTGGATATTTTTTGTACAATATGTGTTTGCATTTTTACTCCATTTTTATCTATTTGGATTCCTAAGAATTCTATTTGATTTTGCATAATTTCAGCTTTCTTTTTTGATAAGCTAATTTCACGATATTTCTATAATATGTATAAATTTTTCTAATAACTTTAAATGCTCTTCTTTTGTTCTTGAGTATAATAGTATATCATCTATATATACTATACAATTTTCTAGTTGGTTAAAATATGTATCCATAAAATGTTGATATCTACCTGGTGCATTTTTATATCCAAATGGTAGAACATTCCATTCGTAAAAACCTTGTGGTACAGTGAATGCTGTTAAATGTTTAGATTCTTCTTCTAGTTTTAGGTGGTAAAATCCTGATTGTAAGAGAGGAAATGAGGGAATGGGAGATGAGGGATGATAATCCTCTTCTCCTTAAGTTTATTTATAGACAAATATTACATGACTACTATTTATGAATAGTAGGTGACTTCTACTATTCATGAATAGTGACTGACCTTTACTATTTACACAGTACTTGACCTATACTATTTACACAGTAACCGACTCTTACTATTCACATAATTGACACTTTACTATTTATGAATAGTATTTTTTGTCTTTTACTATTCATCAACAACTGTATTATGTCGGGTGACACCAAAAAAAAACACACGACTCTACTTTACTTTACAAAAAGAAAAAACTTTACAGAAAGTAAGATAAGATGCTTATCCTACTTTTGACTTTTTACATATGTGTCTTCATCATATTTTGTTTTGTCGGCTGTCTTCATCAGGCTGCCGGCTATCTCTTTGTCCTTTGTCTTTGGTATTCTATTCCAGCTGTACGGTTGGAACTTCGTTATCTTCTCCGTGACACTTGGAACATATATGCTCTGAGTATTCACGCTAATAGTTGTGCAATATCTTGTCAATAATCTTGGTGAAATAAAATTTTTCTTGATAGCTCGTGTAGTTGGTGTATTTTACGGTTTTAGGAGACTCGATTCATCGACGTATTTCTTCCATATCTCCTTCTCTTGTTTCTCGACAGTTTGAATATATCATTGTATTATCTCGGCTGTAGTAACTCCATATTGTATTGTTATTTAGATAATTATTTGCTAACTCCGTTAATATTGTAGCTATTCCGATAACTCTTTTATTAGCGTAGAAATCAGGAATATCTACAATAGGTATCTCCTCTTGTTTTTCTATCTTTTCCGGAATTAACATATCTCTGGTCAAACCAATCTTTATTACTTGTATAACTGGTTTTATTTCGTCATATAGGATCTCTGCTGTAGCTGTATAGAACTTTATGAAAAATAGAGTTCCTTTAGTAATTCGTTTGTAGGTTAAGAATGCTTTGTATAGTTCAGGTATCTTCGAAATTTCGTCTCCTGTAGCTGTGTACACTGTACTGAGTAGTCCATAATTGTAACAAGTTGTAACTAAGTTTGTATTTGTACCTGGAAGGGCAATTAGTTTGTTATAACCTTGTAGGTGTTGAGTAATGTAATCGATTTGGTTCTTTTGGATTTATAGCTCTGGGGTTTTTATTTAGGTAAGTTTGGATTTTATAAATATTTTCTCAGATATGTACGGGTAATATGGGTATATGTATTTTTCTGTTGGGCTAAATTTGTTTTTATAAGTAGTTGTTTGTGGAGTAGGCCTGATTTTTGTATTTTTGAGTCGTATATGGTTTATCAAAAGTTTATTCATATTTGTATTTGGATAGCTTTTTTCTTACGTAATTTTCTTTGTAGCTCCGGATGTACCGCACTGCATTTAAGCAAACGTTATGGGTTTTAGGAGTTTCCAACGTCTCCTTCTAGCTCTGGAATTTTAACGTCTTCCGATCGACGTAGCTCCGCATTTTTACGTCATGTCACGACTACTAGCTTGCTCTTTGAGCTTTTGTATCTCACCTTCCATACTATCCACTTTTTTGCAAAGTGTAGTTAGGAGGTTTAATATCTGATCCATTGTATTTGTCTGTTCAGTATTTTTCTCTTGAGAGGTGATCTGCAATCACATTTTTGTCAGTTTTTATTACTTCAATTGTAAATGAAAAATTCAATATATTGACCACTAATCTTCTTATTTCTTTTGTCGTAACTGAATCTTGTACCACTAATCTTCTTATTTCTTTTGTCGTAACTGAATCTTGTACCTTTTTAGTTATCCACCATTTTACCTGTGTATTATCTGTTCTAACAATAAATTTGTTATACACAATATATGGTTCAAAAGCTAATAAACACTTATATAAGGCAAATAATTCTTTTCTATTTATTTCCCATTTTATTTGTGGGTCTGTATATGATCCGGAATAATATCTGCAGTGATGTTCTAATTTTTCATTTGTGTATTTATATTTTAGTACTCCTCCGTAACTATGATCACTTGAGTCTGTTTCTACTATATAAATAAATTGTTTATGTTCATCTGGAAAATATAATTTTGGTAACTCTTTACACATGATTTTAATTTTTCTGATATATTTTTTATCTTGTTCGTCAAAATGATATTCTACATCTTTCTTTAATTTTTTCTGTAATGGTTTTAAATTTTCTGCTAATTTCGGTATATATTCTCTTACTTGATTAACTAATCCTAAAAATGATTGTAGTTTTTTCTTAGTATCTAATAATTCTTCAGAATTGGATATTTTTTGTACAATATGTGTTTGCATTTTTACTCCATTTTTATCTATTTGGATTCCTAAGAATTCTATTTGATTTTGCATAATTTCAGCTTTCTTTTTTGATAAGCTAATTCCTGATATTTCTATAATATGTATAAATTTTTCTAATAACTTTAAATGCTCTTCTTTTGTTCTTGAGTATAATAGTATATCATCTATATATACTATACAATTTTCTAGTTGGTTAAAATATGTATCCATAAAATGTTGATATCTACCTGGTGCATTTTTATATCCAAATGGTAGAACATTCCATTCGTAAAAACCTTGTGGTACAGTGAATGCTGTTAAATGTTTAGATTCTTCTTCTAGTTTTAGGTGGTAAAATCCTGATTTACAATCAAATTTACTAAAGTAATTATATCCTTGTATCTGTCTTACTTTTAGTATTTTATTAGGTATAGGGTAATTATAAGTTTTAGTTTTTGCATTTAAATTTCTATAATCAATAACCATTCTACTTTTACCTCTTTTTTGTTCACTATGTTTATTTACTATAAATCTTTGGATCATATGTTTACTATTACTTTCTTGTATATATTTATTTTCTAATAATTCATTTATATGCATTTTAAATTCTGATTGGTCTTCAAAATTATATCTTAATGGTTTTTGTGTTATTATACTATTTTCATTTATTAGTTCAATTTTTACTTTTGTTTTATGTTTATCCCATCCTTGTAATGGGTTTTCGTTATATAATGAGTTTAACTTGTCATTTATTGCTTGTATTTTATCTACTGTGAATATTATAATTTCTATTTTATGATCATTAGTTGTTACATTTTCTAATTTTTGGGTAATTTTTTCACTTCCTTTTATCCATGGTGTATTTTTTCTAATTTTATTATTAACTCTTTTTGCTCCTATTTTGTGATTACATATGGTAGTGAACCACCAATGCGTTTTTGTTATAGTGTGTGGATATAGTTTGTCTAAAAAAGGCATTCCTAATAATATATCTTTATTTGTAAATTCATAACTATAGATTTCTTCGATTATTAATATTTTATCCCATATTTGTGTTTTTATATTTTTAGCTTTATGTGTTATCATGCTTCCTTCATTATTGAATCCTGTTACTATTAATGGTGTTTTTAATTTTTCCCATTTACTATCTGGTAGACAATTATGTTTACACATATTTGCTTCGCTCCCTGTGTCTATCATAGGTGTGTAATACCTGTTATAGTATCCTTCTATAATTATCTTTGCTAAAATGTATATTTTTGTCATTATATTAAGATGTTGTTATTTTATCATATAATTGTTCTTTTAATAATTACTTTCTTAGTTTCATAAGTTATTGTTAATTGTTTATCATCTATATTATATGGTCTAACTGTTTCTAGCCATTTTATTCCTAAAGTAATATTATTATTTCCTTGATGTATTTTGAATTTAATTTTTATTGGTATTCCTCCAATAATTAGTTCTTGTTCAGTAGTTTCTTCTATATTTACCAAAGCTCTAGGTAATTCTGTGTTTATATTTTCTCCTGTAATTATTTCATGTTCTTTGACTAATTCTCTTGTAATTTGGTTTTCTGTTTGTCCTGTATTTATAGATATTAAATATTTTCTTTGGTCTAATATTCCTGTAATATAATATTGGTATGGTTGGATTTCATCTTGTTGTAGTTCTTTTAACTTAGGTATCAAATCATAATCTAATCTCCTAGATGTACTAGTTCTTGATGATGAAGGTGTATCATAGTTTAATCTTTTAGATGTACTTAATCTTTCTTTTACTATCTCTAAATCTTCTTCAATATCTAGTTCTTTATAACTGTAATCATTATTATCAATTACTGTAATTATTTTATCAAATGGATTTTCTATTTTGATTTTTTGAATCTTATTTTTTGCTGTTGTTTTATGCTTTGTGGTTAATACATATAAATTTTTACATCTTGCTGTAAATATTTTACTTCCTGGTGCTAATTCTATGCCTGACATTTTCCAGTATAGTACTAGTGATTTATCTATGTTTTTGTCTTCTATTGCTACTGAATAGTTTGCACTTATAATAAATTTAAATTTTTGGTATATTAGATTTCCTCTAATCGCACTTATTATACTTTTTCTATAGGTTGAATTATTCTATCATCTGCTAAATATAATTCTATAGGTGTATCTATTCCTTCTCTAAAACATGCTTTTATTAATATTTCATTGCTCCTAAATGTACATATTTTATTGGATTTTTGATTTTAAATCTTGAATTTCTTTATTAATTATTTTTTATTTATGATAGGTATTTTAGCTTTTCCTTAATATATTTACAATCTATTACATGTTCTTTTGGCTTATCACATAATATTCATCTTGTTTTAATTTGAATAAATTTTTAGTTTAGGTACTTCTAATATCTTATCTATGCTTAAGTCTAATTCTTTACCTTTTATTTGTTCAAACATATTATTGTCAAATATTATTTTTTGTTCTGTATATTCATTATCTTGGTATTCTTCTTTACTTATTATTTTTATGTCGCTAAATCATAATCATAATCGTAAGATGACTCTATTTCTTCTTCTAATTCAATATCCGTAATTTCGTATATGCTATCTTCATTTTCTAAGTCATAATCTAAATAATCTATCTGTTTGTATGTGTCGTTTTCTATTATTATTTCATTATTTGTTTCTTTTTAAGTCTTTTGGTAATTTACAATCTCTAGCTAAATGTCCTAATTTTCCACAATTATAACATTTACATTCTGTTATATTTTTCTTAACTCTATGTGGTCTTTTATGTTTATAATTTTTTATATAATATCTTTTTCTTGGGATTTTATCTTTATATTTTGTTTTGAAACGTTTATATTTCTTTATCCTTTTCTTATATTTATATGGATTTTTACATCCAAATTGGGGTGCTAATTTATTTGTACAATATATTAGGATTTTTACTAATATTTTTTCTAGTTTTAATTCCTCATTATGTTTTTCACATAGTTTTATAAACCATTGTTGTAAGAATTTTACTCTAGCTCCTAGTGTATCTGTATTAGATTCTTCCCAATCTTTTATTATTTTTGAACTAAATGGTTCTGGTAATTTTGTGTAATATAATTTTCTTATTTCTCTACTTTCATCATTTGTATATATTCCTTTATAGTAATATTCTCTAAATGCACATGTATATTCATCTATATAACTCATTTTACATATTGCTAATTTATTCATTAAATTTCATTTATTATTTTATCTTTCGTTGTTCTTCTATTTCTGTTGTCATACTTCCAAATTCATTTCTAATTGATATTTCATATTTAGTTAATATATCTATTGCTGATGTTGCTATGTCATTATTAAGTTTCGTATTATTTCTTAGTGTTTCTAAGCTTGTTGTTGTTAAATTTTGTAACCATATTTTTACTGCTCCTATGAGTGTTCTTTCTATATATCCCGGGCATCCATTATTGATATTTTGTTGTCTATTAATTGTTTTGATATATAACCTATCCATAATTGAATTGTTTTATTTGTATTCGCTGTGATCCAAATCTAAGAAATTATTTTGATCTGTAGTTTGTCTAGGTATCCAATTTTTATTTAATCTTTTATCCCATAAAACTTTATCTCTATTTTCTTTTCATAAGTATAATATGTTGGGGTTGTATCAATTCGTGTTTTAGAATTTGAAGTACTAGGTTTCTCATCTAAATTTCCTACATTTATTTCTATATTTTTATCTTTTCTATAAGATCGTATATGTTTCAATATGATTCATAATTATTTTCAAATATTGTCATTTTCTTCTTCTTTTATTTCATTTATTTCTTCTATTTTTAACTCGTAATTCTTCTGCTTTCTTCTAACATTGTTTTAAATTTTTCTATTTCTTGATTTAACTTTAATTCTTCATTCTTTTTTATATTCTTCTTTTGCTTTTAATTTTTCTTCATATAATTGTTTAAGTCTTTCTAATTCTTTTGTAATTCTTGAATTCTAGTATCTTTTACTTCTTCTATTTGTTTAATTTCTTTTTAGCTTGTTCTCTAATTTTTTCAATTTCTTTTCTTCTATCTATTTCTTCATTTTCTTTATTTAATCTTACCATTGTTGTTAGACTATCCTCTAATTTCTTTGATTCTTTATCCGCATTAGATATAATTGGGTTCCTATTTTTTTATATCTTCGTTCTAAGTTTGAATGTATTATTTTTATTTCTAATCCATCTTGACTTTTATATTTCTTTTCTTCTACAGCATATTCTTCTTTATTCATTATAAGTTATGTTGATATTTATATTCTAAGTGTTGTAATTGTAGATCTAATAAAAATATCGTTTTCTTGTGCTTTTATAGATTTTTGGCATACTCCTGCCCATATATTTTCTTCTAGTCTATTTTGTCTAAATCTTAATTCGTGTTTTATTTCATTAATTTTTTCTAATAGTTGTTCTCTATAATTTTCATCCATTATGAAAACATTTTTTCATAATATTCTGCTTTCTTTATTACAAGTTTTTGTATTTCTTTTATATTTTCTGAAATATATTCTAAGTATTCCATATCTTGGGTTCTTCGATATATTATAATATTATTTATTAAAAGTTTATTTAATATTTCTAAATCTTCCATAGTTTGTAACCAATATGTCATATATTCGTAATTTATCATTAATCTGAACACAAGTCATATAATTCATATATATTTTGGATAGTTAGTTCTTGCCAATTTTGTTCTATTAGTTCATTTATTCGGTCTAATTCTATTATTTCTTCAATAAGTAAAAGGTCGTAAATTTCTCTTTTTATGTCAATATTTAATGTTCTAAGGATATATAAAATAAGTATTTTATATCTATAATCTCCATTTAGTAAGTATGTAGGTACCATTTTCATAATTTCTAAACAAGTTTATTCCTTCTAACCTTCTTGTTTGTTATTATCAATTATCAGATTATATTAAAGTTATCCTAAATAAATTCTTTTGGTCACTACTATGATTTTCAGCTTCAATCAGTTACCCTAACAGCGCCTTCAACTGGTACGTACTTCCCCTCAAACGGCTTTCCTCACGCCTAACTGGGTTTCCGTTTTAGGATGGCATAGTCTGGGCTTACCTACTCTCAGCTTACCTTCGTTCATAGCAAACTACTTCGAGTTTATTCAGTATAACAATACTATAACATGATAATAATCTAATAATAATCAAGAGATTATCAGGAATAAGATAGTTTAGTTATTCATATTGAAATATGAACATACCTTAGTTTGTAGATTTTCTGGAATTGATTCCTTCATAGCTTCCTGGTTATTACTAGATTTCTCCATTTAGATTTTTTTTTTATATCTAGCTCTGATACCAATATAAGGATCTGCGGAATTTGAGCGGAATTTGAGAGAGGAAATGAGGGAATGGGAGATGAGGGATGATAATCCTCTTCTCCTTAAGTTTATTTATAGACAAATATTACATGACTACTATTTATGAATAGTAGGTGACTTCTACTATTCATGAATAGTGACTGACATTTACTATTTACACAGTACTTGACCTATACTATTTACACAGTAACCGACTCTTACTATTCACATAATTGACACTTTACTATTTATGAATAGTATTTTTTGTCTTTTACTATTCATCAACTTTTTTATGTGGGGTCACACAAAAAAAAAACACACGACTCTACTTTACTTTACAAAAAGAAAAAACTTTACAGAAAGTAAGATAAGATGCTTATCCTACTTTTGACTTTTTACATATGTGTCTTCATCATATTTTGTTTTGTCATTTTGTCTTCATCAGTGCCGCTATCTCTTTGTCCTTTGTCTTTGGTATTCTATTCCAAATTGTGCGGTTGGAACTTCGTTATCTTCTCCGTGACACTTGGAACATATATGCTCGAGTATTTCTGCTAATAGTTGTGCAATATCTTGTCAATACATCGTGAAATAAAATTTTTCTTGATAGCTCGTGTAGTTGGTGTATTTTCCGGTTTTAGGAGACTCGATTCATCGACGTATTTCTTCCATATCTCCTTCTCTTGTTTCTACGCTTGAATATATCATTGTATTATCTCACTGTAGTAACTCCATATTGTATTGTTATTTAGATAATTATTTGCTAACTCCGTTAATATTGTAGCTATTCGATAACTCTTTTATTAGCGTAGAAATCAGGAATATCTACAATAGGTATCTCCTCTTGTTTTTCTATCTTTTCCGGAATTAACATATCTCTGGTCAAACCAATCTTTATTACTTGTATAACTGGTTTTATTTCGTCATATAGGATCTCTGCTGTAGCTGTATAGAACTTTATGAAAAATAGAGTTCCTTTAGTAATTCGTTTGTAGGTTAAGAATGCTTTGTATAGTTCAGGTATCTTCGAAATTTCGTCTCCTGTAGCTGTGTACACTGTACTGAGTAGTCCATAATTGTAACAAGTTGTAACTAAGTTTGTATTTGTACCTGGAAGGGCAATTAGTTTGTTATAACCTTGTAGGTGTTGAGTAATGTAATCGTGATTTGGTTCTTTTGGATTTATAGCTCTGGGGTTTTTATTTAGGTAAGTTTGGATTTTATAAATATTTTCAGATATGTACGGGTAATATGGGTATATGTATTTTTCTCATGGGCTAGGCTGTTTTATAAGTAGTTGTTTGTGGAGTAGGCCTGATTTTTGTATTTTTGGAGTGATATGGTTTATCGAAAAGTTTATTCATATTTGTATTTGGATAGCTTTTTCTTCCGTAATTTTCTTTGTAGCTCCGGATGTACCTGCACTGCATTTAAGCAAACGTTATGGGTTTTAGGAGTTTCCCAACGTCTCCTTCTAGCTCGAATTTTAACGTCTTCCGATCGACGTAGCTCCGCATTTTTACGTCATGTCATTGACTACTAGCTTGCTCTTTGAGCTTTTGTATCTCACCTTCCATACTATCCACTTTTTTGCAAAGTGTAGTTAGGAGGTTTAATATCTGATCCATTGTATTTGTCTGTTCAGTATTTTTCTCTTGAGAGGTGATCTGCAATCACATTTTTGTCGATTTTATTACTTCAATTGTAAATGAAAAATTCAATATATTGACCACTAATCTTCTTATTTCTTTTGTCGAATCAATCTTGTACCTTTTAGTTATCCACCATTTTACCTGTGTATTATCTGTTCTAACAATAAATTTGTTATACACAATATATGGTTCAAAAGCTAATAAACACTTATATAAGGCAAATAATTCTTTTCTATTTATTTCCCATTTTATTTGTGGGTCTGTATATGATCCTGAATAATATCTGCAGTGATGTTCTAATTTTTCATTTGTGTATTTATATTTTAGTACTCCTCCGTAACTATGATCACTTGAGTCTGTTTCTACTATATAAATAAATTGTTTATGTTCATCTGGAAAATATAATTTTGGTAACTCTTTACACATGATTTTAATTTTTCTCGATATATTTTTATCTTGTTCACAAAATGATATTCTACATCTTTCTTTAATTTTTACGTAATGGTTTTAAATTTTCTGCTAATTTCGGTATATATTCTCTTACTTGATTAACTAATCCTAAAAATGATTGTAGTTTTTTCTTAGTATCTAATAATTCTTCAGAATTGGATATTTTTTGTACAATATGTGTTTGCATTTTTACTCCATTTTTATCTATTTGGATTCCTAAGAATTCTATTTGATTTTGCATAATTTCAGCTTTCTTTTTTGATAAGCTAATTCCTGATATTTCTATAATATGTATAAATTTTTCTAATAACTTTAAATGCTCTTCTTTTGTTCTTGAGTATAATAGTATATCATCTATATATACTATACAATTTTCTAGTTGGTTAAAATATGTATCCATAAAATGTTGATATCTACCTGGTGCATTTTTATATCCAAATGGTAGAACATTCCATTCGTAAAAACCTTGTGGTACAGTGAATGCTGTTAAATGTTTAGATTCTTCTTCTAGTTTTAGGTGGTAAAATCCTGATTTACAATCAAATTTACTAAAGTAATTATATCCTTGTATCTGTCTTACTTTTAGTATTTTATTAGGTATAGGGTAATTATAAGTTTTAGTTTTTGCATTTAAATTTCTATAATCAATAACCATTCTACTTTTACCTCTTTTTTGTTCACTATGTTTATTTACTATAAATGCTGGACTGTTATGTTTACTATTACTTTCTTGTATATATTTATTTTCTAATAATTCATTTATATGCATTTTAAATTCTGATTGGTCTTCAAAATTATATCTTAATGGTTTTTGTGTTATTATACTATTTTCATTTATTAGTTCAATTTTTACTTTTGTTTTATGTTTATCCCATCCTTGTAATGGGTTTTCGTTATATAATGAGTTTAACTTGTCATTTATTGCTTGTATTTTATCTACTGTGAATATTATAATTTCTATTTTATGATCATTAGTTGTTACATTTTCTAATTTTTGGGTAATTTTTTCACTTCCTTTTATCCATGGTGTATTTTTTCTAATTTTATTATTAACTCTTTTTGCTCCTATTTTGTGATTACATATGGTAGTGAACCACCAATGCGTTTTTGTTATAGTGTGTGGATATAGTTTGTCTAAAAAAGGCATTCCTAATAATATATCTTTATTTGTAAATTCATAACTATAGATTTCTTCGATTATTAATATTTTATCCCATATTTGTGTTTTTATATTTTTAGCTTTATGTGTTATCATGCTTCCTTCATTATTGAATCCTGTTACTATTAATGGTGTTTTTAATTTTTCCCATTTACTATCCGTAGACAATTATGTTTACACATATTTGCTTCGCTCCCGTGTCTATCATAGGTGTGTAATACATTATAGTATCCTTCTATAATTATCTTTGCTAAAATGTATATTTTTGTCATTATATTAAGATGTTGTTATTTTATCATATAATTGTTCTTTTAATAATTACTTTCTTAGTTTCATAAGTTATTGTTAATTGTTTATTATCTATATTATATGGTCTAACTGCTTTCTAGCCATTTTATTCCTAAAGTAATATTATTATTTCCTTGATGTATTTTGAATTTAATTTTTATTGGTATTCCTCCAATAATTAGTTCTTGTTCAAGAGTTTCTTCTATATTTACCAAAGCTCTAGGTAATTCGTGTTTATATTTTCTCCTGTAATTATTTCATGTTCTTTGACTAATTCTCTTGTAATTTGGTTTTCTGTTTGTCCTGTATTTATAGATATTAAATATTTTCTTTGGTCTAATATTCTGTAATATAATATTGGTATGGTTGGATTTCATCTTGTTGTAGTTCTTTTAACTTAGGTATCAAATCATAATCTAATCTCCTAGATGTACTAGTTCTTGATGATGAAGGTGTATCATAGTTTAATCTTTTAGATGTACTTAATCTTTCTTTTACTATCTCTAAATCTTCTTCAATATCTAGTTCTTTATAACTGTAATCATTATTATCAATTACTGTAATTATTTTATCAAATGGATTTTCTATTTTGATTTTTTGAATCTTATTTTTTGCTGTTGTTTTATGCTTTGTGGTTAATACATATAAATTTTTACATCTTGCTGTAAATATTTTACTTCCTGGTGCTAATTCTATGCCTGACATTTTCCAGTATAGTACTAGTGATTTATCTATGTTTTTGTCTTCTATTGCTACTGAATAGTTTGCACTTATAATAAATTTAAATTTTTGGTATATTAGATTTCCTCTAACTGCACTTATTATACTTTTTTCTATAGGTTGAATTATTCTATCATCTGCTAAATATAATTCTATAGGTGTATCTATTCCTTCTCTAAAACATGCTTTTATTAATATTTCATGTTCTAAATGTACATATTTTATTGGATTTTTTGATTTTAAATCTTGAATTTCTTTATTAATTATTTTTTTATTTATGATAGGTATTTTAGCTTTTCCCTTAATATATTTACAATCTATTACATGTTCTTTTTGGCTTATCACATAATATTCATCTTGTTTTAATTTGAATAAATTTTTAGTTTAGGTACTTCTAATATCTTATCTATGCTTAAGTCTAATTCTTTACCTTTTATTTGTTCAAACATATTATTGTCAAATATTATTTTTTGTTCTGTATATTCATTATCTTGGTATTCTTCTTTACTTATTATTTTTATGTCGCTTTCATATAATCATAATCGTAAGATGACTCTATTTCTTCTTCTAATTCAATATCCGTAATTTCGTATATGCTATCTTCATTTTCTAAGTCATAATCTAAATAATCTATCTGTTTGTATGTGTCGTTTTCTATTATTATTTCATTATTTGTTTCTTTTTTAAGTCTTTTGGTAATTTACAATCTCTAGCTAACTGTCCTAATTTTCCACAATTATAACATTTACATTCTGTTATATTTTTCTTAACTCTATGTGGTCTTTTTTGTTTATAATTTTTTATATAATATCTTTTCTTGGGATTTTATCTTTATATTTTATTTTGAAACGTTTATATTTCTTTATCCTTTTCTTATATTTATATGGATTTTTACATCCAAATTGGGGTGCTAATTTATTTGTACAATATTTTAGGTTTTTTACTAATATTTTTTCTAGTTTTAATTCCTCTTTATGTTTTTCACATAGTTTTATAAACCATTGTTGTAAGAATTTTACTCTAGCTCCTAGTGTATCTCATGTATTAGATTCTTCCCAATCTTTTATTATTTTTGAACTAAATGGTTCTGGTAATTTTGTGTAATATAATTTTCTTATTTCTCTACTTTCATCATTTGTATATATTCCTTTATAGTAATATTCTCTAAATGCACATGTATATTCATCTATATAACTCATTTTGCTAATTTATTCATTAAATTTCTGTTTATTATTTTATCTTTCTGTTGTTCTTCTATTTCTGTTGTCATACTTCCAAATTCATTTCTAATTGATATTTCATATTTAGTTAATATATCTATTGCTGATGTTGCTATGTCATTATTAAGTTTCGTATTATTTCTTAGTGTTTCTAAGCTTGTTGTTGTTAAATTTTGTAACCATATTTTTACTGTTCCTATGAGTGTTCTTTCTATATATCCTGGGGCATCCATTATTGATATTTTGTTGTCTATTAATTGTTTTGATATATAACCTATCCATAATTGAATTGTTTTATTTGTATTCACATGCAGTCCAAATCTAAGAAATTATTTTGATCTGTAGTTTGTCTAGGTATCCAATTTTTATTTAATCTTTTATCCCATAAAACTTTATCTCTATTTTCTTTTTCATAAGTATAATATGTTGGGGTTGTATCAATTCGTGTTTTAGAATTTGAAGTACTAGGTTTCTCATCTAAATTTCCTACATTTATTTCTATATTTTTATCTTTTTCTATAATATCGATATGTTTCTGATATGATTCATAATTATTTTCTGAAATATTGTCATTTTCTTCTTCTTTTATTTCATTTATTTCTTCTATTTTTAACTCAGGTAATTCTTCTGTTTCTTCTAACATTGTTTTAAATTTTTCTATTTCTTGATTTAACTTTAATTCTTCAGTTCTTTTTTTATATTCTTCTTTTGCTTTTAATTTTTCTTCATATAATTGTTTAAGTCTTTCTAATTCTTTTTGTAATTCTTGAATTCTAGTATCTTTTACTTCTTCTATTTGTTTAATTTCTTTTTTAGCTTGTTCTCTAATTTTTTCAATTTCTTTTCTTCTATCTATTTCTTCATTTTCTTTATTTAATCTTACCATTGTTGTTAGACTATCCTCTAATTTTGCTGATTCTTTATCTGGCATTAGATATAATTGGGTTCCTATTTTTTTATATCTTCGTTCTAAGTTTGAATGTATTATTTTTATTTCTAATCCATCTTGACTTTTATATTTCTTTTCTTCTACAGCATATTCTTCTTTATTCATTATAAGTTATGTTGATATTTATATTCTAAGTGTTGTAATTGTAGATCTAATAAAAATATCGTTTTTCGTTGTGCTTTTATAGATTTTTGGCATACTCCTGCCCATATATTTTCTTCTAGTCTATTTTGTCTAAATCTTAATTCGTGTTTTATTTCATTAATTTTTTCTAATAGTTGTTCTCTATAATTTTCATCCATTATGAAAACATTTTTTCATAATATTCCTGTTTCTTTATTACAAGTTTTTGTATTTCTTTTATATTTTCTGAAATATATTCTAAGTATTCCATATCTTGGGTTCTTCGATATATTATAATATTATTTATTAAAAGTTTATTTAATATTTCTAAATCTTCCATAGTTTGTAACCAATATGTCATATATTCGTAATTTATCATTAATCTGAACACAAGTCATATAATTCATATATATTTTGGATAGTTAGTTCTTGCCAATTTTGTTCTATTAGTTCATTTATTCGGTCTAATTCTATTATTTCTTCAATAAGTAAAAGGTCGTAAATTTCTCTTTTTATGTCAATATTTAATGTTCTAAGGATATATAAAATAAGTATTTTATATCTATAATCTCCATTTAGTAAGTATGTAGGTACCATTTTCATAATTTCTAAACAAGTTTATTCCTTCTAACCTTCTTGTTTGTTATTATCAATTATCAGATTATATTAAAGTTATCCTAAATAAATTCTTTTGGTCACTACTATGATTTTCAGCTTCAATCGCTTACTCCTAACAGCCTTTCAATCGGTATGCATTTCCCCTCAAACGGCTTTCCTCACGCCTAACTGGTTTCCGCTTTAGGATGGCATAGTCTGGGCTTACATAGTCTCAGACTACCTACGTTCATAGCAAACTACTTCGAATTTATTCAGTATAACAATACTATAACATGATAATAATCTAATAATAATCAAGAGATTATCAGGAATAAGATAGTTTAGTTATTCATATTGAAATATGAACATACCTTAGTTTGTAGATTTTCTGGAATTGATTCCTTCATAGCTTCCTGGTTATTACTAGATTTCTCCATTTAGATTTTTTTTTTATATCTAGCTCTGATACCAATATAAGGATCTGCGGAATTTGAGCGGAATTTGAGAGAGGAAATGAGGGAATGGGAGATGAGGGATGATAATCCTCTTCTCCTTAAGTTTATTTATAGACAAATATTACATGACTACTATTTATGAATAGTAGGTGACTTCTACTATTCATGAATAGTGACTGACCTTTACTATTTACACAGTACTTGACCTATACTATTTACACAGTAACCGACTCTTACTATTCACATAATTGACACTTAATCTTTTAGATGTACTTAATCTTTCTTTTACTATCTCTAAATCTTCTTCAATATCTAGTTCTTTATAACTGTAATCATTATTATCAATTACTGTAATTATTTTATCAAATGGATTTTCTATTTTGATTTTTTGAATCTTATTTTTTGCTGTTGTTTTATGCTTTGTAGTTAATACATATAAATTTTTACATCTTGCTGTAAATATTTTACTTCCTGGTGCTAATTCTATGCCTGACATTTTCCAGTATAGTACTAGTGATTTATCTATGTTTTTGTCTTCTATTGCTACTGAATAGTTTGCACTTATAATAAATTTAAATTTTTGGTATATTAGATTTCCTCTAACTGCACTTATTATACTTTTTTCTATAGGTTGAATTATTCTATCATCTGCTAAATATAATTCTATAGGTGTATCTATTCCTTCTCTAAAACATGCTTTTATTAATATTTCTGTTGCTCCTAAATGTACATATTTTATTGGATTTTTTGATTTTAAATCTTGAATTTCTTTATTAATTATTTTTTTATTTATGATAGGTATTTTAGCTTTTCCCTTAATATATTTACAATCTATTACATGTTCTTTTTGGCTTATCACATAATATTCATCTTGTTTTAATTTGAATAAATTTTTTAGTTTAGGTACTTCTAATATCTTATCTATGCTTAAGTCTAATTCTTTACCTTTTATTTGTTCAAACATATTATTGTCAAATATTATTTTTTGTTCTGTATATTCATTATCTTGGTATTCTTCTTTACTTATTATTTTTATGTCGCTTTCAGTCATAATCATAATCAGAAGATGACTCTATTTCTTCTTCTAATTCAATATCTGTAATTTCGTATATGCTATCTTCATTTTCTAAGTCATAATCTAAATAATCTATCTGTTTGTATGTGTCGTTTTCTATTATTATTTCAGTTATTTGTTTCTTTTTTAAGTCTTTTGGTAATTTACAATCTCTAGCTAAATGTCCTAATTTTCCACAATTATAACATTTACATTCTGTTATATTTTTCTTAACTCTATGTGGTCTTTTATGTTTATAATTTTTATATAATATCTTTTCTTGGGATTTTATCTTTATATTTTGTTTTGAAACGTTTATATTTCTTTATCCTTTTCTTATATTTATATGGATTTTTACATCCAAATTGGGGTGCTAATTTATTTGTACAATATTTTAGGTTTTTACTAATATTTTTCTAGTTTTAATTCCTCTTTATGTTTTTCACATAGTTTTATAAACCATTGTTGTAAGAATTTTACTCTAGCTCCTAGTGTATCTTTGTATTAGATTCTTCCCAATCTTTTATTATTTTTGAACTAAATGGTTCTGGTAATTTTGTGTAATATAATTTTCTTATTTCTCTACTTTCATCATTTGTATATATTCCTTTATAGTAATATTCTCTAAATGCACATGTATATTCATCTATATAACTCATTTTACATATTGCTAATTTATTCATTAAATTTACATTTATTATTTTATCTTTCGTTGTTCTTCTATTTCTGTTGTCATACTTCCAAATTCATTTCTAATTGATATTTCATATTTAGTTAATATATCTATTGCTGATGTTGCTATGTCATTATTAAGTTTCGTATTATTTCTTAGTGTTTCTAAGCTTGTTGTTGTTAAATTTTGTAACCATATTTTTACTGTTCCTATGAGTGTTCTTTCTATATATCCTGGGGCATCCATTATTGATATTTTGTTGTCTATTAATTGTTTTGATATATAACCTATCCATAATTGAATTGTTTTATTTGTATCTGCTACGCAGTCCAAATCTAAGAAATTATTTTGATCTGTAGTTTGTCTAGGTATCCAATTTTTATTTAATCTTTTATCCCATAAAACTTTATCTCTATTTTCTTTTTCATAAGTATAATATGTTGGGGTTGTATCAATTCGTGTTTTAGAATTTGAAGTACTAGGTTTCTCATCTAAATTTCCTACATTTATTTCTATATTTTTATCTTTTTCTATAAGATCAGTATATGTTTCTGAATATGATTCATAATTATTTTCTGAAATATTGTCATTTTCTTCTTCTTTTATTTCATTTATTTCTTCTATTTTTAACTCAGGTAATTCTTCTGTTTCTTCTAACATTGTTTTAAATTTTTCTATTTCTTGATTTAACTTTAATTCTTCAGTTCTTTTTTTATATTCTTCTTTTGCTTTTAATTTTTCTTCATATAATTGTTTAAGTCTTTCTAATTCTTTTTGTAATTCTTGAATTCTAGTATCTTTTACTTCTTCTATTTGTTTAATTTCTTTTTTAGCTTGTTCTCTAATTTTTTCAATTTCTTTTCTTCTATCTATTTCTTCATTTTCTTTATTTAATCTTACCATTGTTGTTAGACTATCCTCTAATTTGCCGATTCTTTATCCGCATTAGATATAATTGGTTCCTATTTTTTTATATATTCTTTCTAATTTTTTTTGTATTTTTTTTATTTATAATCCATCTTGTCTTTTATATTTCTTTTCTTCTAAGATATTCTTCTTTATTCATTATAAGTTATGTTGATATTTATATTCTAAGTGTTGTAATTGTAGATCTAATAAAAATATCGTTTTTCGTTGTGCTTTTATAGATTTTTGGCATACTCCTGCCCATATATTTTCTTCTAGTCTATTTTGTCTAAATCTTAATTCGTGTTTTATTTCATTAATTTTTTCTAATAGTTGTTCTCTATAATTTTCATCCATTATGAAAACATATTTTCATAATATTCTGCTTCTTTATTACAAGTTTTTGTATTTCTTTTATATTTTCAAATATATTCTAAGTATTCCATATCTTGGGTTCTTCGATATATTATAATATTATTTATTAAAAGTTTATTTAATATTTCTAAATCTTCCATAGTTTGTAACCAATATGTCATATATTCGTAATTTATCATTAATCTGAACACAAGTCATATAATTCATATATATTTTGGATAGTTAGTTCTTGCCAATTTTGTTCTATTAGTTCATTTATTCGGTCTAATTCTATTATTTCTTCAATAAGTAAAAGGTCGTAAATTTCTTTTTATGTCAATATTTAATGTTCTAAGGATATATAAAATAAGTATTTTATATCTATAATCTCCATTTAGTAAGTATGTAGGTACCATTTTCATAATTTCTAAACAAGTTTATTCCTTCTAACCTTCTTGTTTGTTATTATCAATTATCAGATTATATTAAAGTTATCCTAAATAAATTCTTTTGGTCACTACTATGATTTTCAGCTTCAATCGCTTACCACTAACGTGCTTCAATCGTACGCATTTCCTCAAACGGCTTTCCTCACGCCTAACTGGGTTTCCGTTTTAGGATGGCATAGTCTGGGCTTACCTACTCTCAGCTTACCTTCGTTCATAGCAAACTACTTCGAGTTTATTCAGTATAACAATACTATAACATGATAATAATCTAATAATAATCAAGAGATTATCAGGAATAAGATAGTTTAGTTATTCATATTGAAATATGAACATACCTTAGTTTGTAGATTTTCTGGAATTGATTCCTTCATAGCTTCCTGGTTATTACTAGATTTCTCCATTTAGATTTTTTTTTTATATCTAGCTCTGATACCAATATAAGGATCTGCGGAATTTGAGCGGAATTTGAGAGAGGAAATGAGGGAATGGGAGATGAGGGATGATAATCCTCTTCTCCTTAAGTTTATTTATAGACAAATATTACATGACTACTATTTATGAATAGTAGGTGACTTCTACTATTCATGAATAGTGACTGACCTTTACTATTTACACAGTACTTGACCTATACTATTTACACAGTAACCGACTCTTACTATTCACATAATTGACACTTAATCTTTTAGATGTACTTAATCTTTCTTTTACTATCTCTAAATCTTCTTCAATATCTAGTTCTTTATAACTGTAATCATTATTATCAATTACTGTAATTATTTTATCAAATGGATTTTCTATTTTGATTTTTTGAATCTTATTTTTGTCGTTGTTTTATGCTTTGTGGTTAATACATATAAATTTTTACATCTTGCTGTAAATATTTTACTTCATGGTGCTAATTCTATGCCTGACATTTTCCAGTATAGTACTAGTGATTTATCTATGTTTTTGTCTTCTATTGCTACTGAATAGTTTGCACTTATAATAAATTTAAATTTTTGGTATATTAGATTTCCTCTAACGCACTTATTATACTTTTTCTATAGGTTGAATTATTCTATCATCTGCTAAATATAATTCTATAGGTGTATCTATTCCTTCTCTAAAACATGCTTTTATTAATATTTCATGTTCCTAAATGTACATATTTTATTGGATTTTTGATTTTAAATCTTGAATTTCTTTATTAATTATTTTTATTTATGATAGGTATTTTAGCTTTTCCTTAATATATTTACAATCTATTACATGTTCTTTTGGCTTATCACATAATATTCATCTTGTTTTAATTTGAATAAATTTTTAGTTTAGGTACTTCTAATATCTTATCTATGCTTAAGTCTAATTCTTTACCTTTTATTTGTTCAAACATATTATTGTCAAATATTATTTTTGTTCTGTATATTCATTATCTTGGTATTCTTCTTTACTTATTATTTTTATGTCGCTTTACTATAATCATAATCGTAAGATGACTCTATTTCTTCTTCTAATTCAATATCCGTAATTTCGTATATGCTATCTTCATTTTCTAAGTCATAATCTAAATAATCTATCTGTTTGTATGTGTCGTTTTCTATTATTATTTCGATTATTTGTTTCTTTTTAAGTCTTTTGGTAATTTACAATCTCTAGCTAAATGTCCTAATTTTCCACAATTATAACATTTACATTCTGTTATATTTTTCTTAACTCTATGTGGTCTTTTATGTTTATAATTTTTTATATAATATCTTTTTCTTGGGATTTTATCTTTATATTTTGTTTTGAAACGTTTATATTTCTTTATCCTTTTCTTATATTTATATGGATTTTTACATCCAAATTGGGGTGCTAATTTATTTGTACAATATTTTAGGTTTTTTACTAATATTTTTTCTAGTTTTAATTCCTCTTTATGTTTTTCACATAGTTTTATAAACCATTGTTGTAAGAATTTTACTCTAGCTCCTAGTGTATCTACTGTATTAGATTCTTCCCAATCTTTTATTATTTTTGAACTAAATGGTTCTGGTAATTTTGTGTAATATAATTTTCTTATTTCTCTACTTTCATCATTTGTATATATTCCTTTATAGTAATATTCTCTAAATGCACATGTATATTCATCTATATAACTCATTTTGCTAATTTATTCATTAAATTTCTGTTTATTATTTTATCTTTCTGTTGTTCTTCTATTTCTGTTGTCATACTTCCAAATTCATTTCTAATTGATATTTCATATTTAGTTAATATATCTATTGCTGATGTTGCTATGTCATTATTAAGTTTCGTATTATTTCTTAGTGTTTCTAAGCTTGTTGTTGTTAAATTTTGTAACCATATTTTTACTGTTCCTATGAGTGTTTTTTCTATATATCCTGGGGCATCCATTATTGATATTTTGTTGTCTATTAATTGTTTTGATATATAACCTATCCATAATTGAATTGTTTTATTTGTATATGCTACGAATTCAAAATATAAGAAATTATTTTGATATGTAGTTTGTCTAGGTATCCAATTTTTATTTAATCTTTTATCCCATAAAACTTTATCTCTATTTTCTTTTTCATAAGTATAATATGTTGGGGTTGTATCAATTCGTGTTTTAGAATTTGAAGTACTAGGTTTCTCATCTAAATTTCCTACATTTATTTCTATATTTTTATCTTTTTCTATAAGATCAGTATATGTTTCTGAATATGATTCATAATTATTTTCTGAAATATTGTCATTTTCTTCTTCTTTTATTTCATTTATTTCTTCTATTTTTAACTCAGGTAATTCTTCTGTTTCTTCTAACATTGTTTTAAATTTTTCTATTTCTTGATTTAACTTTAATTCTTCAGTTCTTTTTTTATATTCTTCTTTTGCTTTATCTGGCATTAGATATAATTGGGTTCCTATTTTTTTATATCTTCGTTCTAAGTTTGAATGTATTATTTTTATTTCTAATCCATCTTGACTTTTATATATCTTTTCTTCTACAGCATATTCTTCTTTATTCATTATAAGTTATGTTGATATTTATATTCTAAGTGTTGTAATTGTAGATCTAATAAAAATATCGTTTTTCGTTGTGCTTTTATAGATTTTTGGCATACTCCTATAAATCACTAGTACTATAACAATTTTCATAATTTCTAAACAAGTTTATTCCTTCTAACCTTCTTGTTTGTTATTATCAATTATCAGATTATATTAAAGTTATCCTAAATAAATTTAAATATAAGGATCTGCGGAATTTGAGCGGAATTTGAGAGAGGAAATGAGGGAATGGGAGATGAGGGATGATAATCCTCTTCTCCTTAAGTTTATTTATAGACAAATATTACATGACTACTATTTATGAATAGTAGGTGACTTCTACTATTCATGAATAGTGACTGACCTTTACTATTTACACAGTACTTGACCTATACTATTTACACAGTAACCGACTCTTACTATTCACATAATTGACACTTTACTATTTATGAATAGTATTTTTTGTCTTTTACTATTCATCAACAGTATTATGTCGGGTGACTCCAAATAAAAACAAACGACTCTACTTTACTTTACAAAAAGAAAAAACTTTACAGAAAGTAAGATAAGATGCTTATCCTACTTTTGACTTTTTACATATGTGTCTTCATCATATTTTGTTTTGTCGGCTGTCTTCATCAGGCTGCCGGCTATCTCTTTGTCCTTTGTCTTTGGTATTCTATTCCAGCTGTACGGTTGGAACTTCGTTATCTTCTCCGTGACACTTGGAACATATATGCTCTGAGTATTTGCTGCTAATAGTTGTGCAATATCTTGTCAATAATACTGGTGAAATAAAATTTTTCTTGATAGCTCGTGTAGTTGGTGTATTTTCTGGTTTTAGGAGACTCAGTATCCACTGACGTATTTCTTCCATATCTCCTTCTCTTGTTTCTCGACAGTTTGAATATATCATTGTATTATCTCGGCTGTAGTAACTCCATATTGTATTGTTATTTAGATAATTATTTGCTAACTCCGTTAATATTGTAGCTATTCCGATAACTCTTTTATTAGCGTAGAAATCAGGAATATCTACAATAGGTATCTCCTCTTGTTTTTCTATCTTTTCCGGAATTAACATATCTCTGGTCAAACCAATCTTTATTACTTGTATAACTGGTTTTATTTCGTCATATAGGATCTCTCACAGAGTCAGATAGAACTTTATGAAAAATAGAGTTCCTTTAGTAATTCGTTTGTAGGTTAAGAATGCTTTGTATAGTCTGTATCTTGAAATTTCGTCTCGTAGTGTGTACACTTTGTCTTGAGTAGTCCATAATTGTAACAAGTTGTAACTAAGTTTGTATTTGTACCTGGAAGGGCAATTAGTTTGTTATAACCTTGTAGGTGTTGAGTAATGTAATCAGTATTTGGTTCTTTTGGATTTATAGCTCGGGTTTTTATTTAGGTAAGTTTGGATTTTATAAATATTTTACGTATATGTACGGGTAATATGGGTATATGTATTTTTCTGTTGGGCTAAATTTGTTTTTATAAGTAGTTGTTTGTGGAGTAGGCATGATTTTTGTATTTTTGAGTCAGATATGGTTTATCGAAAAGTTTATTCATATTTGTATTTGGATAGCTTTTTTCTTCTGTAATTTTCTTTGTAGCTCCAGATGTACCTGCACCTGCATTTAAGCAAACGTTATGGGTTTTAGGGAGTTTCCCAACGTCTCCTCTAGCTCTGGAATTTTAACGTCTTCCGATCGACGTAGCTCGCATTTTTACGTCATGTCACGACTACTAGCTTGCTCTTTGAGCTTTTGTATCTCACCTTCCATACTATCCACTTTTTTGCAAAGTGTAGTTAGGAGGTTTAATATCTGATCCATTGTATTTGTCTGTTCAGTATTTTTCTCTTGAGAGGTGATCTGCAATCACATTTTTGTCAGTTTTTATTACTTCAATTGTAAATGAAAAATTCAATATATTGACCACTAATCTTCTTATTTCTTTTGTCGTAACTGAATCTTGTACCTTTTTAGTTATCCACCATTTTACCTGTGTATTATCTGTTCTAACAATAAATTTGTTATACACAATATATGGTTCAAAAGCTAATAAACACTTATATAAGGCAAATAATTCTTTTCTATTTATTTCCCATTTTATTTGTGGGTCTGTATATGATCCGGAATAATATCTGCAGTGATGTTCTAATTTTTCATTTGTGTATTTATATTTTAGTACTCCTCCGTAACTATGATCACTTGAGTCTGTTTCTACTATATAAATAAATTGTTTATGTTCATCTGGAAAATATAATTTTGGTAACTCTTTACACATGATTTTAATTTTTCTGATATATTTTTTATCTTGTTCGTCAAAATGATATTCTACATCTTTCTTTAATTTTTTCTGTAATGGTTTTAAATTTTCTGCTAATTTCGGTATATATTCTCTTACTTGATTAACTAATCCTAAAAATGATTGTAGTTTTTCTTAGTATCTAATAATTCTTGATTGGATATTTTTGTACAATATGTGTTTGCATTTTTACTCCATTTTATCTATTTGAATTCCTAAGAATTCTATTTGATTTTGCATAATTTAAGCTTTCTTTTTTGATAAGCTAATTCCTGATATTTCTATAATATGTATAAATTTTTCTAATAACTTTAAATGCTCTTCTTTTGTTCTTGAGTATAATAGTATATCATCTATATATACTATACAATTTTCTAGTTGGTTAAAATATGTATCCATAAAATGTTGATATCTACCTGGTGCATTTTTATATCCAAATGGTAGAACATTCCATTCGTAAAAACCTTGTGGCATGTTGAATCTTTGTTAAATGTTTAGATTCATCTTCTAGTATTAGGTGGTAAAATCCTGATTAACAATCAAATTTAATAAAGTAATTATATCCTTGTCTCTGACTTACTAGTAGTAATTTAATAGGTATAGGCTAAATATAAGTTTTAGTTTTTGCATTTAAATTTCTATAATCAATAACCATTCTACTTTTACCTCTTTTTTGTTCACTATGTTTATTTACTATAAATGCTGGACTGTTATGTTTACTATTACTTTCTTGTATATATTTATTTTCTAATAATTCATTTATATGCATTTTAAATTCTGATTGGTCTTCAAAATTATATCTTAATGGTTTTTGTGTTATTATACTATTTTCATTTATTAGTTCAATTTTTACTTTTGTTTTATGTTTATCCCATCCTTGTAATGGGTTTTCGTTATATAATGAGTTTAACTTGTCATTTATTGCTTGTATTTTATCTACTGTGAATATTATAATTTCTATTTTATGATCATTAGTTGTTACATTTTCTAATTTTTGGGTAATTTTTTCACTTCCTTTTATCCATGGTGTATTTTTTCTAATTTTATTATTAACTCTTTTTGCTCCTATTTTGTGATTACATATGGTAGTGAACCACCAATGCGTTTTTGTTATAGTGTGTGGATATAGTTTGTCTAAAAAAGGCATTCCTAATAATATATCTTTATTTGTAAATTCATAACTATAGATTTCTTCGATTATTAATATTTTATCCCATATTTGTGTTTTTATATTTTTAGCTTTATGTGTTATCATGCTTCCTTCATTATTGAATCCTGTTACTATTAATGGTGTTTTTAATTTTTCCCATTTACTATCTGGTAGACAATTATGTTTACACATATTTGCTTCTGCTCCTGTGTCTATCATAGGTGTGTAATACCTGTTATAGTATCCTTCTATAATTATCTTTGCTAAAATGTATATTTTTGTCATTATATTAAGATGTTGTTATTTTATCATATAATTGTTCTTTTAATAATTACTTTCTTAGTTTCATAAGTTATTGTTAATTGTTTATCATCTATATTATATGGTCTAACTGTTTCTAGCCATTTTATTCCTAAAGTAATATTATTATTTCCTTGATGTATTTTGAATTTAATTTTTATTGGTATTCCTCCAATAATTAGTTCTTGTTCAGTAGTTTCTTCTATATTTACCAAAGCTCTAGGTAATTCTGTGTTTATATTTTCTCCTGTAATTATTTCATGTTCTTTGACTAATTCTCTTGTAATTTGGTTTTCTGTTTGTCCTGTATTTATAGATATTAAATATTTTCTTTGGTCTAATATTTCTGTAATATAATATTGGTATGGTTGGATTTCATCTTGTTGTAGTTCTTTTAACTTAGGTATCAAATCATAATCTAATCTCCTAGATGTACTAGTTCTTGATGATGAAGGTGTATCATAGTTTAATCTTTTAGATGTACTTAATCTTTCTTTTACTATCTCTAAATCTTCTTCAATATCTAGTTCTTTATAACTGTAATCATTATTATCAATTACTGTAATTATTTTATCAAATGGATTTTCTATTTTGATTTTTTGAATCTTATTTTTTGCTGTTGTTTTATGCTTTGTGGTTAATACATATAAATTTTTACATCTTGCTGTAAATATTTTACTTCCTGGTGCTAATTCTATGCCTGACATTTTCCAGTATAGTACTAGTGATTTATCTATGTTTTTGTCTTCTATTGCTACTGAATAGTTTGCACTTATAATAAATTTAAATTTTTGGTATATTAGATTTCCTCTAACTGCACTTATTATACTTTTTTCTATAGGTTGAATTATTCTATCATCTGCTAAATATAATTCTATAGGTGTATCTATTCCTTCTCTAAAACATGCTTTTATTAATATTTCTGTTGCTCCTAAATGTACATATTTTATTGGATTTTTTGATTTTAAATCTTGAATTTCTTTATTAATTATTTTTTTATTTATGATAGGTATTTTAGCTTTTCCCTTAATATATTTACAATCTATTACATGTTCTTTTTGGCTTATCACATAATATTCATCTTGTTTTAATTTGAATAAATTTTTTAGTTTAGGTACTTCTAATATCTTATCTATGCTTAAGTCTAATTCTTTACCTTTTATTTGTTCAAACATATTATTGTCAAATATTATTTTTGTTCTGTATATTCATTATCTTGGTATTCTTCTTTACTTATTATTTTTATGTCGCTTTCAGTCATAATCATAATCAGAAGATGACTCTATTTCTTCTTCTAATTCAATATCTGTAATTTCGTATATGCTATCTTCATTTTCTAAGTCATAATCTAAATAATCTATCTGTTTGTATGTGTCGGTTTCTATTATTATTTCAGTTATTTGTTTCTTTTTTAAGTCTTTTGGTAATTTACAATCTCTAGCTAAATGTCCTAATTTTCCACAATTATAACATTTACATTCTGTTATATTTTTCTTAACTCTATGTGGTCTTTTATGTTTATAATTTTTTATATAATATCTTTTTCTTGGGATTTTATCTTTATATTTTGTTTTGAAACGTTTATATTTCTTTATCCTTTTCTTATATTTATATGAATTTTTACATCCAAATTGGGGTGCTAATTTATTTGTACAATATTTTAGGTTTTACTAATATTTTTCTAGTTTTAATTCCTCTTTATGTTTTTCACATAGTTTTATAAACCATTGTTGTAAGAATTTTACTCTAGCTCCTAGTGTATCTGTATTAGATTCTTCCCAATCTTTTATTATTTTTGAACTAAATGGTTCTGGTAATTTTGTGTAATATAATTTTCTTATTTCTCTACTTTCATCATTTGTATATATTCCTTTATAGTAATATTCTCTAAATGCACATGTATATTCATCTATATAACTCATTTTGCTAATTTATTCATTAAATTTCATTTATTATTTTATCTTTCGTTGTTCTTCTATTTCTGTTGTCATACTTCCAAATTCATTTCTAATTGATATTTCATATTTAGTTAATATATCTATTGCTGATGTTGCTATGTCATTATTAAGTTTCGTATTATTTCTTAGTGTTTCTAAGCTTGTTGTTGTTAAATTTTGTAACCATATTTTTACTGTTCCTATGAGTGTTCTTTCTATATATCCTGGGGCATCCATTATTGATATTTTGTTGTCTATTAATTGTTTTGATATATAACCTATCCATAATTGAATTGTTTTATTTGTATCTGCTACGCAGTCCAAATCTAAGAAATTATTTTGATCTGTAGTTTGTCTAGGTATCCAATTTTTATTTAATCTTTTATCCCATAAAACTTTATCTCTATTTTCTTTTTCATAAGTATAATATGTTGGGGTTGTATCAATTCGTGTTTCAAAAGTAGGATAAGCATCTTATCTTACTTTCTGTAAAGTTTTTTCTTTTTGTAAAGTAAAGTAGAGTCGTTTGTTTTTATTTGGAGTCACCCGACATAATACTGTTGATGAATAGTAAAAGACAAAAAATACTATTCATAAATAGTAAAGTGTCAATTATGTGAATAGTAAGAGTCGGTTACTGTGTAAATAGTATAGGTCAAGTACTGTGTAAATAGTAAAGATCAGTCACTATTCATGAATAGTAGAAGTCACCTACTATTCATAAATAGTAGTCATGTAATATTTGTCTATAAATAAACTTAAGGAGAAGAGGATTATCATCCCTCATCTCCCATTCCCTCATTTCCTCTCTCAAATTCCGCTCAAATTCCGCAGATCCTTATATTGGTATCAGAGCTAGATATAAAAAAAAATCTAAATGGAGAAATCTAGTAATAACCAGGAAGCTATGAAGGAATCAATTCCAGAAAATCTACAAACTAAGGTATGTTCATATTTCAATATGAATAACTAAACTATCTTATTCCTGATAATCTCTTGATTATTATTAGATTATTATCATGTTATAGTATTGTTATACTGAATAAACTCGAAGTAGTTTGCTATGAACGAAGGTAAGCTGAGAGTAGGTAAGCCCAGACTATGCCATCCTAAAATGGAAACCCAGTTAGGCGTGAGGAAAGCCGTTTGAGGGGAAGTACGTACCAGTTGAAGGCGCTGTTAGGGTAACTGATTGAAGCTGAAAATCATAGTAGTGACCAAAAGAATTTATTTAGGATAACTTTAATATAATCTGATAATTGATAATAACAAACAAGAAGGTTAGAAGGAATAAACTTGTTTAGAAATTATGAAAATGGTACCTACATACTTACTAAATGGAGATTATAGATATAAAATACTTATTTTATATATCCTTAGAACATTAAATATTGACATAAAAAGAGAAATTTACGACCTTTTACTTATTGAAGAAATAATAGAATTAGACCGAATAAATGAACTAATAGAACAAAATTGGCAAGAACTAACTATCCAAAATATATATGAATTATATGACTTGTGTTCAGATTAATGATAAATTACGAATATATGACATATTGGTTACAAACTATGGAAGATTTAGAAATATTAAATAAACTTTTAATAAATAATATTATAATATATCGAAGAACCCAAGATATGGAATACTTAGAATATATTTCAGAAAATATAAAAGAAATACAAAAACTTGTAATAAAGAAACAGGAATATTATGAAAAAATGTTTTCATAATGGATGAAAATTATAGAGAACAACTATTAGAAAAATTAATGAAATAAAACACGAATTAAGATTTAGACAAAATAGACTAGAAGAAAATATATGGGCAGGAGTATGCCAAAAATCTATAAAAGCACAACGAAAAACGATATTTTTATTAGATCTACAATTACAACACTTAGAATATAAATATCAACATAACTTATAATGAATAAAGAAGAATATCTTTGTAGAAGAAAAGATATATAAAAGTCAAGATGGATTAGAAATAAAAATAATACATTCAAACTTAGAACGAAGATATAAAAAAATAGGAACCCAATTATATCTAATGCCGATAAAGAATCAAAGAAATTAGAGGATAGTCTAACAACAATGGTAAGATTAAATAAAGAAAATGAAGAAATAGATAGAAGAAAAGAAATTGAAAAATTAGAGAACAAGCTAAAAAGAAATTAAACAAATAGAAGAAGTAAAAGATACTAGAATTCAAGAATTACAAAAAGAATTAGAAAGACTTAAACAATTATATGAAGAAAAATTAAAAGCAAAAGAAGAATATAAAAAAGAATCAAGAATTAAAGTTAAATCAAGAAATAGAAAAATTTAAAACAATGTTAGAAGAAATGTAAGAATTACTCGAGTTAAAAATAGAAGAAATAAATGAAATAAAAGAAGAAAATGACAATATTTCGTAAAATAATTATGAATCATATTCGAAACATATACCGATCTTATAGAAAAGATAAAAATATAGAAATAAATGTAGGAAATTTAGATGAGAAACCTAGTACTTCAAATTCTAAAACACGAATTGATACAACCCCAACATATTATACTTATGAAAAGAAAATAGAGATAAAGTTTTATGGGATAAAAGATTAAATAAAAATTGGATACCTAGACAAACTACAGATCAAAATAATTTCTTAGATTTGGATCACAGAGCGTATACAAATAAAACAATTCAATTATGGATAGGTTATATATCAAAACAATTAATAGACAACAAAATATCAATAATGGATGCCCTGTGATATATAGAAAGAACACTCATAGGAACAAGAAAAATATGGTTACAAAATTTAACAACAACAAGCTTAGAAACACTAAGAAATAATACGAAACTTAATAATGACATAGCAACATCAGAATAGATATATTAACTAAATATGAAATATCAATTAGAAATGAATTTGGAAGTATGACAAATGTAAATAGAAGAACAAATGAAAGATAAAATAATAAATGTAAATTTAATGAATAAATTAGCAATATGTAAAATGAGTTATATAGATGAATATACATGTGCATTTAGAGAATATTACTATAAAGGAATATATACAAATGATGAAAGTAGAGAAATAAGAAAATTATATTACACAAAATTACGTAACCATTTAGTTCAAAAATAATAAAAGATTGGGAAGAATCTAATACAAAGAGATACACTAGGAGCTAGAGTAAAATTCTTACAACAATGGTTTATAAAACTATGTGAAAAACATAAAGAGGAATTAAAACTAGAAAAATATTAGTAAAAACCTAAAATATTGTACAAATAAATTAGCACCCCAATTTGGATGTAAAAATCCATATAAATATAAGAAAAGGATAAAGAAATATAAACGTTTCAAAACAAAATATAAAGATAAAATCCCAAGAAAAGATATTATATAAAAATTATAAACATAAAAGACCACATAGAGTTAAGAAAAATATAATGTAATGTAAATGTTATAATTGTGGAAAATTAGGACATTTAGCTAGAGATTGTAAATTACCAAAAGACTTAAAAAGAAACAAATAATCAAATAATAATAGAAAACGACACATATAAGCAGATAGATTATTTAGATTATGACTTAGAAAATGAAGATAGCATATATGAAATTACAGATATTGAATTAGAAGAAGAAATAGAGTCATCTTCTGATTATGATTATGACTGAAAGCGACATAAAAATAATAAGTAAAGAAGAATACCAAGATAATGAATATACAGAACAAAAATAATATTTGACAATAATATGTTTGAACAAATAAAAGGTAAAGAATTAGACTTAAGCATAGATAAGATATTAGAAGTACCTAAACTAAAAATTTATTCAAATTAAAACAAGATGAATATTATGTGATAAGCCAAAAGAACATGTAATAGATTGTAAATATATTAAAGGAAAAGCTAAAATACCTATCATAAATAAAAAAATAATTAATAAAGAAATTCAAGATTTAAAATCAAAAAATCCAATAAAATATGTACATTTAGGAGCAACAGAAATATTAATAAAAGCATGTTTTAGAGAAGGAATAGATACACCGATAGAATTATATTTAGCAGACGATAGAATAATTCAACCTATAGAAAAAAGTATAATAAGTGCAGTTAGAGGAAATTTAATATACCAAAAATTTAAATTTATTATAAGTGCAAATTATTCAGTAGCAATAGAAGACAAAAACATAGATAAATCATTAGTACTATATCGAAAATGTCAGCATAGAATTAGCACTGTGAAGTAAAATATTTACAAAGAAGATGTAAAAATTTATATGTATTAACCACAAAGCATAAAACAACAAAGAAAAATAAGATTCAAAAATCAAAATAGAAAATCCATTTGATAAAATAATTACAAAGAATTGATAATAATGATTACAGTTATAAAGAACTAGATATTGAAGAAGATTTAGAGATAGTAAAAGAAAGATTAAGTACATCTAAAAGATTAAACTATGATACACCTTCATCATCAAGAACTAGTACATCTAGGAGATTAGATTATGATTTGATACCTAAGTTAAAAGAACTACAACAAGATGAAATCCAACCATACCAATATTATATTACGTAAATATTAGACCAAAGAAAATATTTAATATCTATAAATACAGACAAACAGAAAACCAAATTACAAGAGAATTAGTCAAAGAACATGAAATAATTACAGGAGAAAATATAAACACAGAATTACCTAGAGCTTTGGTAAATATAGAAGAAACTACTGAACAAGAACTAATTATTGGAGGAATACCAATAAAAATTAAATTCAAAATACATCAAGGAAATAATAATATTACTTTAGGAATAAAATGGCTAGAAACAGTTAGACCATATAATATAGATGATAAACAATTAACAATAACTTATGAAACTAAGAAAGTAATTATTAAAAGAACAATTATATGATAAAATAACAACATCTTAATATAATGACAAAAATATACATTTTAGCAAAGATAATTATAGAAGGATACTATAACAGGTATTACACACCTATGATAGACACAGGAGCAGAAGCAAATATGTGTAAACATAATTGTCTACCAGATAGTAAATGGGAAAAATTAAAAACACCATTAATAGTAACAGGATTCAATAATGAAGGAAGCATGATAACACATAAAGCTAAAAATATAAAAACACAAATATGGGATAAAATATTAATAATCGAAGAAATCTATAGTTATGAATTTACAAATAAAGATATATTATTAGGAATGCCTTTTTTAGACAAACTATATCCACACACTATAACAAAAACGCATTGGTGGTTCACTACCATATGTAATCACAAAATAGGAGCAATTATTTGCCTTATATAAGTGTTTATTAGCTTTTGAACCATATATTGTGTATAACAAACTAAGGTATGTTCATATTTCAATATGAATAACTAAACTATCTTATTCCTGATAATCTCTTGATTATTATTAGATTATTATCATGTTATAGTATTGTTATACTGAATAAACTCGAAATAGTTTGCTATGAACGAAGGTAAGCTGAGAGTAGGTAAGCCCAGACTATGCCATCCTAAAACGGAAACCCAGTTAGGCGTGAGGAAAGCCGTTTGAGGGGAAGTACGTACCAGTTGAAGGCGTATTAGGTAACTGATTGAAGCTGAAAATCATAGTAGTGACCAAAAGAATTTATTTAGGATAACTTTAATATAATCTGATAATTGATAATAACAAACAAGAAGGTTAGAAGGAATAAACTTGTTTAGAAATTATGAAAATGGTACCTACATACTTACTAAATGGAGATTATAGATATAAAATACTTATTTTATATATCCTTAGAACATTAAATATTGACATAAAAAGAGAAATTTACGACCTTTTACTTATTGAAGAAATAATAGAATTAGACCGAATAAATGAACTAATAGAACAAAATTGGCAAGAACTAACTATCCAAAATATATATGAATTATATGACTTGTGTTCAGATTAATGATAAATTACGAATATATGACATATTGATACCAATATAAGGATCTGCGGAATTTGAGCGGAATTTGAGAGAGGAAATGAGGGAATGGGAGATGAGGGATGATAATCCTCTTCTCCTTAAGTTTATTTATAGACAAATATTACATGACTACTATTTATGAATAGTAGGTGACTTCTACTATTCATGAATAGTGACTGACCTTTACTATTTACACAGTACTTGACCTATACTATTTACACAGTAAACTACTCTTACTATTCAAATAATTGAAACTTTACTATTTATGAATAGTATTTTTGTCTTTACTATTCATCAATGATATTATGTCGGGTGACTCCAAATAAAAACAAACGACTCTACTTTACTTTACAAAAGAAAAACTTTCTGAGAAAGTAAGATAAGATGCTTATCCTACTTTTGACTTTTTACATATGTGTCTTCATCATATTTTGTTTTGTCATTTGTCTTCATCAGTCAGGCTATCTCTTTGTCCTTTGTCTTTGGTATTCTATTCCGGTTTATGCGGTTGGAACTTCGTTATCTTCTCCGTGACACTTGGAACATATATGCTCCGAGTATTTGCTGCTAATAGTTGTGCAATATCTTGTCAATATCTTGGTGAAATAAAATTTTCTTGATAGCTCGTGTAGTTGGTGTATTTTACGGTTTTAGGAGACTCGATATCCACGTATTTCTTCCATATCTCCTTCTCTTGTTTCTCGGCAGTTTGAATATATCATTGTATTATCTCATTTGTAGTAACTCCATATTGTATTCTAATTTAGATAATTATTTGATAACTCAGTTAAAATTGAAGCTAATCCGATAACTCTTAAATTAGCGTAGAAATCAGGAATATCTACAATAGGTATCTCCTCTTGTTTTTCTATCTTTTCCGGAATTAACATATCTCTGGTCAAACCAATCTTTATTACTTGTATAACTGGTTTTATTTCGTCATATAGGATCTCTGCTGTAGCTGTATAGAACTTTATGAAAAATAGAGTTCCTTTAGTAATTCGTTTGTAGGTTAAGAATGCTTTGTATAGTTCAGGTATCTTCGAAATTTCGTCTCCTGTAGCTGTGTACACTGTACTGAGTAGTCCATAATTGTAACAAGTTGTAACTAAGTTTGTATTTGTACCTGGAAGGGCAATTAGTTTGTTATAACCTTGTAGGTGTTGAGTAATGTAATCAGTATTTGGTTCTTTTGGATTTATAGCTCTGGGGTTTTTATTTAGGTAAGTTTGGATTTTATAAATATTTTCTGTATATGTACGGGTAATATGGGTATATGTATTTTTTTCTGTTGGGCTAAATTTGTTTTTCTACGTAGTTGTTTGTGGAGTAGGCACAGATTTTTGTATTTTTGGAGCTGTATATGGTTTATCGAAAAGTTTATTCATATTTGTATTTGGATAGCTTTTTTCTTCTGTAATTTTCTTTGTAGCTCCAGATGTACCTGCACCTGCATTTAAGCAAACGTTATGGGTTTTAGGGAGTTTCCCAACGTCTCCTTCTAGCTCTGGAATTTTAACGTCTTCCGATCGACGTAGCTCGGCATTTTTACGTCATGCTGTGACTACTAGCTTGCTCTTTGAGCTTTGTATCTCACCTTCCATACTATCCACTTTTTTGCAAAGTGTAGTTAGGAGGTTTAATATCTGATCCATTGTATTTGTCTGTTCAGTATTTTTCTCTTGAGAGGTGATCTGCAATCACATTTTTGTCAGTTTTTATTACTTCAATTGTAAATGAAAAATTCAATATATTGACCACTAATCTTCTTATTTCTTTTGTCGTAACTGAATCTTGTACCTTTTTAGTTATCCACCATTTTACCTGTGTATTATCTGTTCTAACAATAAATTTGTTATACACAATATATGGTTCAAAAGCTAATAAACACTTATATAAGGCAAATAATTCTTTTCTATTTATTTCCCATTTTATTTGTGGGTCTGTATATGATCCGGAATAATATCTGCAGTGATGTTCTAATTTTTCATTTGTGTATTTATATTTTAGTACTCCTCCGTAACTATGATCACTTGAGTCTGTTTCTACTATATAAATAAATTGTTTATGTTCATCTGGAAAATATAATTTTGGTAACTCTTTACACATGATTTTAATTTTTCTGATATATTTTTTATCTTGTTCGTCAAAATGATATTCTACATCTGGGGTTGTATCAATTCGTGTTTTAGAATTTGAAGTACTAGGTTTCTCATCTAAATTTCCTACATTTATTTCTATATTTTTATCTTTTTCTATAAGATCAGTATATGTTTCTGAATATGATTCATAATTATTTTCTGAAATATTGTCATTTTCTTCTTCTTTTATTTCATTTATTTCTTCTATTTTTAACTCAGGTAATTCTTCTGTTTCTTCTAACATTGTTTTAAATTTTTCTATTTCTTGATTTAACTTTAATTCTTCAGTTCTTTTTTTATATTCTTCTTTTGCTTTTAATTTTTCTTCATATAATTGTTTAAGTCTTTCTAATTCTTTTTGTAATTCTTGAATTCTAGTATCTTTTACTTCTTCTATTTGTTTAATTTCTTTTTTAGCTTGTTCTCTAATTTTTTCAATTTCTTTTCTTCTATCTATTTCTTCATTTTCTTTATTTAATCTTACCATTGTTGTTAGACTATCCTCTAATTTTGCTGATTCTTTATCTGGCATTAGATATAATTGGGTTCCTATTTTTTTATATCTTCGTTCTAAGTTTGAATGTATTATTTTTATTTCTAATCCATCTTGACTTTTATATATCTTTTCTTCTACAGCATATTCTTCTTTATTCATTATAAGTTATGTTGATATTTAATAAATAATATTATAATATATCGAAGAACCCAAGATATGGAATACTTAGAATATATTTCAGAAAATATAAAAGAAATACAAAAACTTGTAATAAAGAAACAGGAATATTATGAAAAAATGTTTTCATAATGGATGAAAATTATAGAGAACAACTATTAGAAAAAATTAATGAAATAAAACACGAATTAAGATTTAGACAAAATAGACTAGAAGAAAATATATGGGCAGGAGTATGCCAAAAATCTATAAAAGCACAACGAAAAACGATATTTTTATTAGATCTACAATTACAACACTTAGAATATAAATATCAACATAACTTATAATGAATAAAGAAGAATATGCTGTAGAAGAAAAGATATATAAAAGTCAAGATGGATTAGAAATAAAAATAATACATTCAAACTTAGAACGAAGATATAAAAAAATAGGAACCCAATTATATCTAATGCCAGATAAAGAATCAGCAAAATTAGAGGATAGTCTAACAACAATGGTAAGATTAAATAAAGAAAATGAAGAAATAGATAGAAGAAAAGAAATTGAAAAAATTAGAGAACAAGCTAAAAAAGAAATTAAACAAATAGAAGAAGTAAAAGATACTAGAATTCAAGAATTACAAAAAGAATTAGAAAGACTTAAACAATTATATGAAGAAAAATTAAAAGCAAAAGAAGAATATAAAAAAAGAACTGAAGAATTAAAGTTAAATCAAGAAATAGAAAAATTTAAAACAATGTTAGAAGAAACAGAAGAATTACCTGAGTTAAAAATAGAAGAAATAAATGAAATAAAAGAAGAAGAAAATGACAATATTTCAGAAAATAATTATGAATCATATTCAGAAACATATCCGATCTTATAGAAAAGATAAAAATATAGAAATAAATGTAGGAAATTTAGATGAGAAACCTAGTACTTCAAATTCTAAAACACGAATTGATACAACCCCAACATATTATACTTATGAAAATGAAAATAGAGATAAAGTTTTATGGGATAAAAGATTAAATAAAAATTGGATACCTAGACAAACTACAGATCAAAATAATTTCTTAGATTTGGACTGCGTAGCAGATACAAATAAAACAATTCAATTATGGATAGGTTATATATCAAAACAATTAATAGACAACAAAATATCAATAATGGATGCCCAGGATATATAGAAAGAACACTCATAGGAACAGTAAAAATATGGTTACAAAATTTAACAACAACAAGCTTAGAAACACTAAGAAATAATACGAAACTTAATAATGACATAGCAACATCAGCAATAGATATATTAACTAAATATGAAATATCAATTAGAAATGAATTTGGAAGTATGACAACAGAAATAGAAGAACAACAGAAAGATAAAATAATAAATGAAATTTAATGAATAAATTAGCAATATGTAAAATGAGTTATATAGATGAATATACATGTGCATTTAGAGAATATTACTATAAAGGAATATATACAAATGATGAAAGTAGAGAAATAAGAAAATTATATTACACAAAATTACCAGAACCATTTAGTTCAAAAATAATAAAAGATTGGGAAGAATCTAATACAGTAGATACACTAGGAGCTAGAGTAAAATTCTTACAACAATGGTTTATAAAACTATGTGAAAAACATAAAGAGGAATTAAAACTAGAAAAAATATTAGTAAAAAACCTAAAATATTGTACAAATAAATTAGCACCCCAATTTGGATGTAAAAATCCATATAAATATAAGAAAAGGATAAAGAAATATAAACGTTTCAAAACAAAATATAAAGATAAAATCCCAAGAAAAAGATATTATATAAAAAATTATAAACATAAAAGACCACATAGAGTTAAGAAAAATATAACAGAATGTAAATGTTATAATTGTGGAAAATTAGGACATTTAGCTAGAGATTGTAAATTACCAAAAGACTTAAAAAAGAAACAAATAACTGAAATAATAATAGAAAACGACACATACAAACAGATAGATTATTTAGATTATGACTTAGAAAATGAAGATAGCATATACGAAATTACAGATATTGAATTAGAAGAAGAAATAGAGTCATCTTCTGATTATGATTATGGAAAGCGACATAAAAATAATAAGTAAAGAAGAATACCAAGATAATGAATATCTGAGAACAAAAATAATATTTGACAATAATATGTTTGAACAAATAAAAGGTAAAGAATTAGACTTAAGCATAGATAAGATATTAGAAGTACCTAAACTAAAAAATTTATTCAAATTAAAACAAGATGAATATTATGTGATAAGCCAAAAAGAACATGTAATAGATTGTAAATATATTAAGGGAAAAGCTAAAATACCTATCATAAATAAAAAAATAATTAATAAAGAAATTCAAGATTTAAAATCAAAAAATCCAATAAAATATGTACATTTAGGAGCAACAGAAATATTAATAAAAGCATGTTTTAGAGAAGGAATAGATACACCTATAGAATTATATTTAGCAGATGATAGAATAATTCAACCTATAGAAAAAGTATAATAAGTGCATTAGAGGAAATCTAATATACCAAAAATTTAAATTTATTATAAGTGCAAACTATTCAGTAGCAATAGAAGACAAAAACATAGATAAATCACTAGTACTATACTGAAAAATGTCAGGCATAGAATTAGCACCAGGAAGTAAAATATTTACAAGAAGATGTAAAAATTTATATGTATTAACCACAAAGCATAAAACAACGAAAAATAAGATTCAAAAAATCAAAATAGAAAATCCATTTGATAAAATAATTACGAGAATTGATAATAATGATTTCATTTATAAATAACTAGATATGTAAGAAGATTTAGAGATAGTATACTAACGCTTAAGTACATCTAAAACATTTAACTATGATACACCTTCTTCATCAAGAACTAGTACATCTAGGAGATTAGATTATGATTTGATACCTAAGTTAAAAGAACTACAACAAGATGAAATCCAACCATACCAATATTATATTACAGGAATATTAGACCAAAGAAAATATTTAATATCTATAAATACAGGAAATACAGAAAACCAATTTACAAGAGAATTAGTCAAAGAACATGAAATAATTACAAGGAGAAAATATAAACACAGAATTACCTAGAGCTTTGGTAAATATAGAAGAAACTACTGAACAAGAACTAATTATTGGAGGAATACCAATAAAAATTAAATTCAAAATACATCAAGGAAATAATAATATTACTTTAGGAATAAAATGGCTAGAAAGCAGTTAGACCATATAATATAGATGATAAACAATTAACAATAACTTATGAAACTAAGAAAGTAATTATTAAAAGAACAATTATATGATAAAATAACAACATCTTAATATAATGACAAAAATATACATTTTAGCAAAGATAATTATAGAAGGATACTATAACAGGTATTACACACCTATGATAGACACAGGAGCAGAAGCAAATATGTGTAAACATAATTGTCTACGGATAGTAAATGGGAAAAATTAAAAACACCATTAATAGTAACAGATTCAATAATGAAGGAAGCATGATAACACATAAAGCTAAAAATATAAAAACACAAATATGGGATAAAATATTAATAATCGAAGAAATCTATAGTTATGAATTTACAAATAAAGATATATTATTAGGAATGCCTTTTTTAGACAAACTATATCCACACACTATAACAAAAACGCATTGGTGGTTCACTACCATATGTAATCACAAAATAGGAGCAAAAAGAGTTAATAATAAAATTAGAAAAAATACACCATGGATAAAAGGAAGTGAAAAAATTACCCAAAAATTAGAAAATGTAACAACTAATGATCATAAAATAGAAATTATAATATTCACAATAGATAAAATACAAGCAATAAATGACAAGTTAAACTCATTATATAACGAAAACCCATTACAAGGATGGGATAAACATAAAACAAAAGTAAAAATTGAACTAATAAATGAAAATAGTATAATAACACAAAAACCATTAAGATATAATTTTGAAGACCAATCAGAATTTAAAATGCATATAAATGAATTATTAGAAAATAAATATATACAAGAAAGTAATAGTAAACATAATGATCCAAGATTTATAGTAAATAAACATAGTGAACAAAAAAGAGGTAAAAGTAGAATGGTTATTGATTATAGAAATTTAAATGCAAAAACTAAAACTTATAATTACCCTATACCTAATAAAATACTAAAAGTAAGACAGATACAAGGATATAATTACTTTAGTAAATTTGATTGTAAATCAGGATTTTACCACCTAAAACTAGAAGAAGAATCTAAACATTTAACAGCATTCACTGTACCACAAGGTTTTTACGAATGGAATGTTCTACCATTTGGATATAAAAATGCACCAGGTAGATATCAACATTTTATGGATACATATTTTAACCAACTAGAAAATTGTATAGTATATATAGATGATATACTATTATACTCAAGAACAAAAGAAGAGCATTTAAAGTTATTAGAAAAATTTATACATATCATAGAAATATCGAATTAGCTTATCAAAAAGAAAGTGAAATTATGCAAAATCAAATAGAATTCTTAGGAATCCAAATAGATAAAAATGGAGTAAAAATGCAAACACATATTGTACAAAAATATCCAATTCAAGAATTATTAGATACTAAGAAAAACTACAATCATTTTTAGGATTAGTTAATCAAGTAAGAGAATATATACCAAATTAGCGTAAAATTTAAAACCATTACTGAAAAAATTAAAGAAAGATGTAGAATATCATTTTGTGAACAAGATAAAAAATATATCGAAAAATTAAAATCATGTGTAAAGAGTTACCAAAATTATATTTTCGGATGAACATAAACAATTTATTTATATAGTAGAAAGCAGACTCAAGTGATCATAGTTACGGAGGAGTACTAAAATATAAATACACAAATGAAAAATTAGAACATCACTGAGATATTATTAGGATCATATACTGAGACCCACAAATAAAATGGGAAATAAATAGAAAAGAATTATTTGCATTATATAAGTGTTTATTAGCTTTTGAAAAATAAATTGTGTATAACAAATTTATTGTTAGAACAGATAATACAAATTTAAAATTTTGGATAACTAAAAAGGTACAAGATTCAGTTACGACAAAAGAAATTAGAAGATTAGTGGTCAATATATTGAATTTTTCATTTACAATTGAAGTAATAAAAACTGACAAATATGTGATTGCAGATCACCTCTCAAGAGAAAAATACTGAACAGACAAATACAATGGATCAGATATTAAACCTCCTAACTACACTTTGCAAAAAAGTGGATAGTATGGAAGGTGAGATACAAAAGCTCAAAGAGCAAGCTAGTAGTCGTGACATGACGTAAAAATGCGAGCTACGTCGATCGGAAGACGTTAAAATTCCGAGCTAGAAGGAGACGTTGGGAAACTCCCTAAAACCCATAACGTTTGCTTAAATGCAGTGCAGTACATCCGAGCTACAAAGAAAATTACGAAGAAAAAAGCTATCCAAATACAAATATGAATAAACTTTTCGATAAACCATATACACTCAAAAATACAAAAATCAGGCCTACTCCACAAACAACTACTTATAAAAACAGCCTATTGTGAGAAAAATACATATACCCATATTACCCGTACATATCTGAGAAAATATTTATAAAATCCAAACTTACCTAAATAAAAACCCCAGAGCTATAAATCCAAAAGAACCAAATCTGATTACATTACTCAACACCTACAAGGTTATAACAAACTAATTGCCCTTCCAGTACAAATACAAACTTAGTTACAACTTGTTACAATTATGGACTACTCAAGATGCAGTGTACACAACTACAGAGACGAAATTTCAAGATACACGAACTATACAAAGCATTCTTAACCTCTGAAGCAATTACTAAAGGAACTCTATTTTTCATAAAGTTCTATACTGACTACAGAGAGATCCTATATGACTAAATAAAATCGGTTATACAAGTAATAAAGATTGGTTTGACCAGAGATATGTTAATTAGGAAAAGATAGAAAAACAAGAGGAGATACCTATTGTAGATATTCTGATTTCTACGCTAATAAAAGAGTTATCGAATAGCTACAATATTAACGAGTTAGCAAATAATTATCTAAATAACAATACAATATGGAGTTACTACAGTGAGATAATACAATGATATATTCAAAGCGTAGAAACAAGAGAAGGAGATATGGAAGAAATACGTCGGTGGATACCGAGTCTCCTAAAACCGAAAATACACCAACTACACGAGCTATCAGAAAAATTTTATTTCACGATATTATTGACAAGATATTGCACAACTATTAGCGAAATACTCGAGCATATATGTTCCAAGTGTCACGGAGAAGATAACGAAGTTCCAACTGCATACCGAATAGAATACCAAAGACAAAGGACAAAGAGATAGCCGACTGATGAAGACAGTGACAAAACAAAATATGATGAAGACACATATGTAAAAAGTCAAAAGTAGGATAAGCATCTTATCTTACTTTCAGAAAGTTTTTCTTTTGTAAAGTAAAGTAGAGTCGTTTGTTTTTATTTTGAGTCACCCGACATAATCTGTTGATGAATAGTAAAGACAAAAATACTATTCATAAATAGTAAAGTGTCAATTATGTGAATAGTAAGAGTCGGTTCTTTGTGTAAATAGTATAGGTCAATCTTGTGTAAATAGTAAAGGTCGATCACTATTCATGAATAGTAGAAGTCACCTACTATTCATAAATAGTAGTCATGTAATATTTGTCTATAAATAAACTTAAGGAGAAGAGGATTATCATCCCTCATCTCCCATTCCCTCATTTCCTCTCTCAAATTCCGCTCAAATTCCGCAGATCCTTATATTGGTATCAGAGCTAGATATAAAAAAAAAATCTAAATGGAGAAATCTAGTAATAACCAGGAAGCTATGAAGGAATCAATTCCAGAAAATCTACAAACTAAGGTATGTTCATATTTCAATATGAATAACTAAACTATCTTATTCCTGATAATCTCTTGATTATTATTAGATTATTATCATGTTATAGTATTGTTATCTTGAATAAATTCAAGTAGTTTGCTATGAGCAGGTAAGCCGAGAGTAGGTAAGCCCGGACTATGCCATCCTAAAACGGAAACCAGTTAGGCGTGAGGAAAGCCGTTTGAGGAAATGCGTACCGATTGAAAGCGTTAGGAGTAGCGATTGAAGGCGAAAATCATAGTAGTGACCAAAAGAATTTATTTAGGATAACTTTAATATAATCTGATAATTGATAATAACAAACAAGAAGGTTAGAAGGAATAAACTTGTTTAGAAATTATGAAAATGGTACCTACATACTTACTAAATGGAGATTATAGATATAAAATACTACTTTTGGGATTTCTAGGTTTGAAATTGGGGGTTTTGAAAGGGCTCCATGGATGAATTTTATCCATGGATGAAGAGCTACCATACCTTAGCTTTTAATTCCAATGAAATTGAGTAGAAAACCTTACTCCTTCAACCCTAGATTCACCGTTCTTCTTCTTCTTCCTTGGAGTTGTAGAGAGATATTTTTTTTGGAGAGGGTTTGGGTCTTTCTTTTGGGATTTGGAATTATGAGGAAGATGGCTTAATTTGGTGACTTAAAGTCCTTATATAGGTGATCTAATTTAGTATAAAACGAAGTCACTTAGTATTAGATAAAAATAGAAAACCCCAAAGTACCCCTCAACTAACTCACCATAACTGCTTCAGGTGACCACCCACGACCACCTCACTGATGGACCGTGATTGGACCCACGGCCCGTGCTGGTGAAGCGTGGGTCGGGGTTCTAGGACATGCTTCTATGGGCTTGATATACGACCCCTCACCCACGGGGCATTGGGGGGTCTACGGGGGTGTGAGTGGCCCCTTGTAGGTCACTGCCTAGGCATATTTTTGGTGCCCTCCTCAAGGACCCATGGTTGGTCCTTGGGGTTTTAACCTTGACGTTCTAACACGAAAACATTTAATTTAAGGTACGGGGAGGTACATTTATGACTCTAACCCTCATGTTAAGCTCTAGTTTAGCCTACTAGTTTCCGGAGTGTTACAATATCTCCCCTTTGGGAACATTCATCCTCGAATGATGATCTAGACACCTTACGGAAATAAAGACTCAAGAGTAGCATCCCATCATGCACGAAACATCAATATAATGCACAATTCAAAGGAGGAAACTTCAACTTTATTTCAAACATAACCAATGCAACATAAGGAAGTAGGAACTACATCTAACAACCCATTATGCATGAAAATTCAACATTTTGCATATTCATAGGAGGAACTACCTTCTCCAAATAAAAGCATGCTCAACACAATATCATGGAGACAATATGCAATTTCCTCAAAAGCATAATAATGCATGTTCATCAACACATCTCATGAAGTCAAATAGGCAACTCATACTAAATGCACAACAACATGAGGAACACATCAATCATGAAAACTCATTTTCTTACTAAATATGAATTTCATCAAGAACATGCATAACATAAGGAAATTATGGAAAAACACATATGCCCACATGACTCCCAAAACACTAAAACTCAAGGGGAACTACCTACCTCATGCTTGAGTAGGAGTAGAAGGAAAAAGATGAGGGTATTGGGACTTCATATCGGCCTCAGCCTCCCAAGTAGCACCCTCAACTTGATGATTTCTCCATAAAACCTTCACGAAAGTTATTTCCTTGTTTCTCAACCTTTTAACTTGCCGATCTAGGATCTCTACCAGAACTTCCTCATATGAGAGACTTTCATTAACTCCCAACCCTTCTAGGGGAATAATTGATCGGATCTCCTAGACACTTCTTAAGCATGAAGACATGAAACATCAGAGGAATCAGATCCAACTCATTTGGCAAATCCAAATCATAGGCAACTTTCCCAACATGTTTCAAAATTTGGTATGGGCCCATATACTGTGGACTAAGTTTTCCCTTCTTGCCAAACCTTATCACACCTTTCATAGGTGAGATTTTTAGATAGAACCAATCATTAACTTCAAATTCTAAGTCCCTTCTTCTAACATCGGCATAAGACTTTTGCCGACTTTAGGCAGTCCTGAGCCTCTCTCTAATGAATCGGACTTTCTCAATGGCCTCATAAACTCGTTCGGGACCAATTAGAGCAATTTCACCTACCTCAAACCAACCAACCAGAGACCTACATCTCTTACCATAAAAAGCTTCAAAAGGAGCCATACAAATACTTGAATGATAACTATTATTGTAGGCAAACTCTATTAATGGCAAGTGGTCATCCCAATTACCCTTGAAATCTATAACACATGCCCTTAACATATCTTCCAATGTTTGAATGGTACGCTCCACTTGCCCATCGGTTTGGGGATGAAAAGTCGTGCTAAGCTTAACCTTAGTGCCAAGACCTTTTTGGAATAACTTCAAAAGGTGTGAAGTAAATTGAGTACCCTAATTCGAAATAATAGATAAAGAAACCCCATGCAACTTCACTATCTATCTTATATACAACTTGGCATAGTCTTCCGCCAAAAAAGAAACCTTGACGGGGACAAAGTGGGCTGATTTTCTCATCTGATATATAATGACCCAAATAGAATCATGTTGTCTTCAGATGCGAGGAAAACCCGCAGTAAAATCCATATTAATCTCTCCCCACTTCCAAGTGGGGATATCTATATCTTGGGCTAAACCTCCCAGCCTTTGATGCTCGACCTTAACTTGTTGACAATTCGGACATCTGGCTACAAATCCCGCAATATCTCTATTCATACCATTCCACCAATAGACTTCCTGTAGATCACGGTACATCTTGGTGGCTCTCGTATGAATAGAATACCGAGAACTATGAGCTTCCTCTAAAATTTTCTCCCTTAGACCATCAACATGCGAACAACAAAATCAACCTTGGTACCTAACCACCCATCTCCCCCTTGGAAGAAAGCCTCAATGGACTTCTTGAGTACCGACTCTTTCAACTCAACTAATATAGGATCAAGGCCTTGTTTAGACTTTACATCCATCAGAAAGGACGATTCGGAACCATTATGAACCATGACACCACCTTTGGTAGAATCCACTAGTTGAACACCTAACCGAGCCAACCTATACACATCACAAACCAATTATTTCTTTTCATCCTCTACATGATTTACACTACCCATGGACAACCTACTAAGCGCATCTGATGCCATATTAGCTTTGTTGGGGTGATAAAGGACACTCATGTCATAGTCCTTCAAAAATTCTAACCACCTCTGTTGACGAAGATTCAAGTTTTTTTGACTAAACACGTATTGAAGACTCTTGTGATCGGTGAAAACATCCACCTGCACCCCATATAGATAATGCCTCCATATTTTTAAGGCAAACACAATCGCCTCTAACTCAAGGTCATGGGCCGGATAATTCTTCTCATGGACTTTAAGTTGCCTTGAAGCATAGGCAATCACCTTACCATTTTGCATAAACACACATCCCAACCCAACTCTAGAGGCATCACAATACACCACAAAACCATTTGTACCCTCTAGTATAGTCAACACCGTAGCGGAAGTAAGTCTATCTTTCAACTCTTAGAAAGTTTTCTCACAAGCTTCTGACCAAACAAACTTAGCTTTCTTTTGAGTCAAAGCTATCAACGGAGAAGCAATAGAGGAAAACCTCTCAACAAACCTCCTATAGTAACCGGCAAAACCCAAAAAGCTTTTAATGTCTGAAGGAGATAGAGGTCTAAGCCAACTCTTGATCGCATCCGTCTTCTTGGGATCTATCTCAATACCCTTACTTGAAACAATATGACCAAGAAATGCTACGGATCTTAACCAAAATTCGCACTTGCAAAACTTCACAAAAAGTTGATGGTCCTTAAGAACTTGCAATACAACCCTAAAATGGTCAACAAGCTCATCCTCACTCCTTGAATAGATCAAATTATCATTGATAAACACTACCACAAACATGTCAAGATATTGTCGGAATACTCTATTCATTAAGTCCATGAATGCCACCGGAGCGTTAGTTAAACCAAAGGACATTACTAGGAACTCATAGTAACCATAACTTGTTCGGTAAGACGTCTTGGGAATATCAACCCCTCTCACCCTTAATTGGTGATAACCCGAACGAAGATCGATCTTGAAGAAATAACTAGCCCCTTGAAGTTGGTCAATGATTAATGTTTCAAGGACACTTCATCCAATTCTAAGTGTCAATGATCGCTAGCCAGTATAAAACCCAATTAAATGAGTTAGGGTCAAATCCCACAGGGAGTGGTACATGTTATGATTCAGTAGTAAAGTGTGTACATGGTCAAATCAATCATAATAATAGAAGTTTTTGAATAAAGACATCATTCAAATCAGGGGGTGAGACAAATGTCAAATAGGGGGTTTTGGTTTGAAATTATCAGCCACAATAGTAGTAAACAATACGAAATAACAATAATGAGACGGGTTCTTAGGATGTGATTCGATTATAAGCTAATATAGACAAATGGGTAATTGAAACTATTAAAATAGCTAGATATTAGTGAGTAACCTAGACTATAGAGGATGTAAACTTTCTCTCGAACAATTTACCCTGAATCAAGTCTATTTCTCTCGATCATCAACCAGCATGTAAAATAAGAACAGCATATGCTTTTGTCCATTCATTTTCTCAAGCTGAATGTGTGGAAAAAGGTTTAGGATTGACTCTCTCGAGCTGAACCCATGACAACTCAATACCCACAGACCATCAATCAATATTCTTAGTTGTAAAACCTCTCTCTCGAGCAAGCCAAAAACACAAGGGTAGAACTGTATTTGCAACTACAATTCTTAAATTAAATCACAATTAATGATTGAACTCACTGCTAAACAACATTTAAACTAACAATTAGCAATACCCATAAACTAAATCAGTCCATAATCTCATAATCACACCCTAAGAATTGGGGTTTTAGCTATACAAGTTAAAAATATAAAAATCATTACCAAATTGAGTTTCTATCAACTGGGTAAGATTGATTTCGTCTTCACAATGGTCCAAGTTGAAGAATCTCAAAGACCCACTTCCAATTTCTCAAAAGTAAAAAACTTCAATTCTTTAAAGCTAAGGAAAACTAGAGAAAACTTGTCTCACAGTTCAAAACTAATAAAATTATGAACACATGCACTATTTAGAATGAATAATGATACTGAACTAAATTTTCAAAAGTGTATATATAGTCGCCAAAAATGTGTTGTGAAGATCCACTCGGTGCAGTAAGTCGAGCTCACCGATCCACTCGTTCATCGGCCCTTTGGTCAATTTCATCGCCCTTCTGCCTTGGCCTTTAACATTCTCAAGGTCTGTAACTTTGGGCAATCCAACACTACATAGCAGAACCACTCGGTGATCCGCTGACTGCTCCTTTCTTTCGCCAACTTGGTTCTTTCCATCAGGGCTTGGCACACTTGAACTTTAGGCGGTCAAGCAGCCGTTCAGCAACTCGCCAAGTGGACTTGGCGATCACCAAGCTTGCTTTTCTACATTCTTTCAGCTCGCGTAGTTCCTTTTTGTACATTAGTGTCCTTGCTTTGTTCCTCAATACATATACCTAGAAATCATGGGCTTTACATCAGTTATTGGCACAAAATAAACATTTGAGGAAACTAAATCATTATGAATAAAGCCGTAAATTAGTCCAAATCTCAAACTTATCAACACCCCCAACTTAAACTTTTGCTTGTCCTCAAGTAAAACTCAAGTTCAGCAGTTCAAAAAGGATGTCTCAATCACTGCTACATAAGACTCAATCATGAATGCACATAACATGACTCAACTTACTCATGCAAGGATCAATTGTGCACTCAAAGATTCAAGTTGTGACTCACCATTATCAAAGATTCTCAAGTTCATAATACTTTCTTCAAATGCAAGTTCAAGCTCAACAAAGGTACTCAAATGCCCTCACACAAAGATGATTCCATATTCACACACAATGGTTCAACACTTTATAGTTCCGAAATAACATACAACTCTCACACTCACAAAGATGAACACATGCATGACTTCACCCATAAGTTTGCCCTTATTTTCCAATCAACATTCGTTTCAGCTCACTCAAGATCAAAAAGGTCTTTTCAAGGCTTGTAACGGGGCTGAGTGTAAAGGTATGGTCATTTAGGCTTAGTGGCAGCTATCCTTATGAAATGTGGTATGAACATCACTTTCTTTCCTTTCCTTCAACATTCTCATTCATGCTCAAAATTCACCCCATTATTCACTTTTCATGGAATACCGGACACCCCATTTCTTTCGCAACTTTATTTCACAACTTTTTCGTTCTTTTTCTTTTTCATTTTTCTTTTCTTTTCTCTTTTTTTTTTATTTTTTGTATGGAGGGGTTCCATATTTCTCAAAACCATGGATCAAGGGGGACTTCTTTGCACTTCTTGATTTACCTTCTGTTTTCACCACACCACCAACTTAGGCTTTTGGCCTAAGTTGGCTATTCGAACAAACCACACTTCATGAGGATTATGGGTGAATGGATAAAGAGGGGTTACAATTGCATCAAGTTTCTTCTAAGAAAAGGATTAGGCTCAAAGGGTGTTCAAGAAAATTTCACACACTCACAAGATAGGCCACAAAAGAGGTATAATGTCAAATTATTTCACTATTCAAGATTGTTGCCTAAGATCATTTCAAGAGCTTGCATCACTTAGTCAATCGGACCAATGGGGCAAATTCTAGGTGTCATCACACAAGGTTCACGGTAAGCTCATCACACAAGCCATTGACACCAATACCAAACAAGCCTCCACACTTTTCCTAGTGTGCAATGTTCATCACAAGAGACTCATTCGATAACCGGCTAGTCATAACGAGATGCAAAAAGTTGACATATTATCTATGCAACTTTATTTGGTCTCATCGTAGCCATACATACATTTTTATTTGATTAAGAGCACTATTCAAGTCATTGGTATTGATCATGACTGACACTCAAATTTCCACAAGAACAGCCACAATTAAACACAATCAAGAGGTAGGAAAATTTTTAAAAGGCTCAAAAACCAATTTGCATTCAAAATATGGAGCCACAACTCAAACATCCACAAAACAGTGTCAAAACACAATTCAAACACAAAGACCCAATATATACAAAAATAATAATCACAAGAGGTAGGTATTGAAATACCTCGCCCCACCACAAATAAAAAGTAATTTGTCCTCAAATGCAACAAAATACTAAAAGTCAATAAAAATGACAGCGAGGGTGGTAAACAAAAGTCATGTCTACACAGTCTCTCCATCTTTTGGGGCATTAATGCCCAGTGCAACACTCTGATCTTAGGCATCAGTGCCCGAAGTCACATCAGCAGTACTGACACCACTAGGGTTAGCCATTAGTGTGTCTGCCAAAGAGATTTGCACAGCGAAATCTACCATGGCCTCCTCAATCTCTGTAAGGACCTCATAAGAAGCCTCCTCATCAACACCAAGCTACTCCTCATTAGTCTCAGCCTTGGACTCTACAGCAGCTACCTCCTCAACTTGAACCTCATCTCCAGGGGTAGCTGGGGTCACATCTGTATCAGTAGGCATATCGGGGATCTCCACCATCCCAAAAATCTTGGACATGTTCGAGGACTTCAACTGGTCTACATCCTTCCTCAGCTCAGTAATCACGGCCTTTAGGGCCATCGCCTCATCAGTGGCCCCTTGGCCTCTCTCACACACTGCTATCCTTGTCACAAGGGCATTAATAGTCACACTCAGGGTGTCACAGCATCAGCAACGGTCCTCTCTATCATGCCACAAGTGGTGGCCTCAAGCCTAGAGGCGCGCCTATCAAAAGAATAGTTTAGCTACTTCATCTGTAGTAATACAACCTAGGTGAGTAGAGGGCGGGCAGCAACAACAATAGCATTACCATATCTAAGAGGCAAAGAAGCAGTAGAGGAATTGGAAGTAGTAGAAGGGATAACAAGATGTACCTGAAGGCCCAAGGGTCGGAGTAGGCAATACCACCTCTGCAGGTAATGTATCAGTATCAACAACCGGGTAGGTGTCCACCAGGGCTGTCTTCTTTTTCTCTGCCTCATCCTTTTAAGTATTCAACCTCAATCCGTCGAATGTTGGTACAAGATGTGGGTATCACTTCCACATCTTTCTTCTCATCTCGAGATACCCGAGCTCGTCTGCACAACTCAGTAATCAATACTAGAAAAGGGAGAGAAGTTTGGCACTACTTGGCCCTTATGGATATCTATTGCTCAATGACCATACCTAAATTTATGTGCTTTCGTGCAATGATTGATCTAAGACAAGCCATCTTTGTGTGTCGGAGGATGGACTCATTCTAGGATAGCTTGATAGTGCTGCTGACAAAGCCAAACCAGTACTGCGCTACTACATTGAGTTCCTTCTATTCTATTGGAGCTCTAGCCTCCAACCATCTAGGAGTACCATTAGATATGAGAGGAGCCAACTAGCTTTTAATATTTTCCAAGGATGTATTCTTGATCCTGTACTGGTAGTCGTCTGCAATGTTGTTGGTGCATTCCAAGACAACATTTATGTTAGTACTATCACATAACACCTTCTTTCCCCTGAAAACTACATAGTAAACCATCTTGAATTTAGCGGTCAGCTTCTTACTTTGTGGCACTAGCGCTTCGTAGGCGGTGTAGAATTTCCTGACCCAGTTTTGAATGTAAGGGCCGTAGGATCTAGTGAAGATGTGAAAGTTGTGAGACCTTAAGCAGCTCATAACATCTAGGTGTCTGTCTATTACCCCATCAGCAGATAGCTTCTTATCCTCTAAAATGGTCCTCGATCCCTCAGTGTTTAGTCTATTCATAGATTGTGGAGGAGAACCCTATGCTGGCAGTGTAGGAACCATAGCGTGGTCTGGAGCAGGAAGAGAAGTATGAGTCTCTGGCACCTTGATCCTAGAAAGATCATACATCCTCTTGGATCGCAGCTCCACTCTCTGGGCTGATAGTAGCTCATCTTCAAGCTCAGAAATTGCAGCATGATGGTCCTCATGCTCACTCTCACTCTCAGAAGTGGTGAGGTGAGTGGCATATATTCTGTCACAATCAAAGCTGACCTCCAATGACATATGAGTCAGTGTCTTGCCTTTCCCATGTACCTTCCCACCTGTGGTAGTAAGTTTGATAGGCTTTTCCTTGGATGCACCTGCATCCTCATTAGTTTTGATTCCTTTAGCCCTCTTGTGGGGCGGCATGTCTCTACCTGCCATATTTGGTCTAGCCATATCTGTAAAAAAATTGTGGTATGTTAGAAATATTTCAAGAAAAAATCACAGAAGTCATAGTGTAGACAGAATCGTCAAACCGATCGGCGAGTCACCGAATCATTTTGGTTAGCCAGATCAGGCTCGTAGAAAGAAATGGCTCAAAAATTCCCATAAAAATTTGCATGTCGGCGATAAGAGGGGCGTTTTAGCGAGCACAGATAAGCCCGCCGAAAGTTACAGTGTATTTTAAGGGTTAGGGGCACAGAAAGGGTGATCAAAGAAGACTTTCGGCGAGTCATCGTTTGTACTCGGTATCTCACGCCTCTTACTGAAAGTTGCAGAACCCAACTCAAGAAAACTCATGAAATCAAATGCGATCAAGGAAGATTCGGTAAACCACCGAGTGGTTCGGCAAGCTCGACCCAGCTCGCCTAACTACCCAGCGTGCCTACTTTCTACCCCTACTTCCAAAATCAACACCGCATCCCCCGAAAACAAAATCAAATCATGCACTTATTCAATTAAACCTAGACCCATAAGAACCATGCCATCGGGGTACTCAAACTTTCTCGATTTGGCAAAAATTAGACATTTGACGACTTAAGCCCTTAAGAATGACATCAAACGGTCCATCATTGGGCAAAGCACATCATTTAGCATAAATATGGGTTACTAAGACTTCACCCAACTAGACCCTACAACAAATAAGCGCAACCCTAAAGTTTAGATCAATTTTAAAGCACGAAAAGTTGGGAAATCGATAACTTGGGCATTCAAGGCATGATATCAAATTTAAAACAGGAAGGCAAGCACACAAATACGAACACAGAGAGGCCCAACACACATCATTAAGAATAAAATGATTGCAAATGAGTAACACCGCTAAATACGAGTTTGGGGTTTGGAAAACCAACCTTTTAACACCGAATACAAGATTTGAAATGCTAGGCGGCAAAGATTTCCAACTCCAAACACACAATCAATGACTACTGAGAGGTAAAAATTTAAGAATGTAGAAAAATATAGTGCGGGTATGATTTTGGGAAGTTAAAAAGTGAGGAAATGTGAAAGAGTTTAAAATTTTAAACCTTTCGCCTTTTAAAAACTGTCTAGTTTTACCTTTTTGGCGACATTAGTTTTCCTTTCTGCCCACTCGGTGACACGCCAAGTGGGCAATTACCTCGCTGAGTTTTATAGGACCTCCAGTTAATGTGGGTGTCCAAACGGTGGACTAAGTCGGGATTGCCGACCTATTCGGCAATCCGCCGAATAGTCTATGGGCCCGCCGATTTTTACAGACTCTAATATCAAAATTTCTTGAGTCCAACTGCGGTCCAAGTCAGGCTCGCCAACCTGTTCGGCGAGCCTTCACTGGATATTTTGCTCAATAATCACCACTTTTCAAACACATTCCACTTTTTCATCTGTACAATCAACACACGATTATTCCAAAAACAAAAAGAAAGCCATAAAAACTTGGGTTGCCTCCCAAGCAGTGCCTTAGTTAAATTCGTGGCATGACGCAATTAGTCACTCAAACCTCATTTTTGGGGTTAGCCATAGTGTCACTAGGAAACCCCCCTTGTTGTCTCAGGTTTAAATGGAAAGAAATTTGACCCATTTGGGTCTCCAACTGTTTGATAGAGACGAAATTTGAAGTAACTATCTGGTTAAGGGTCAATACATCTTCCTTTATCTATTTCAAAAATTTATTGAACCCCTCAACCTCGTTGAGAATATAAGAGAAAATATTCTCAGACCGGTCACCCTTAAAATCTTTGTGCTTTTGGCACTCGTGGGGAGGAACATACCTATCCTTCTCGCTATCTCTTTCCTTTCAAGTGGGGTTACGATCCCTCCACTATCTATCACGATCTCCCCAGCCTTCATTCCTGTTCCAACTTTGGTTACCACCCTGCCTTGGGTAGTTAGCTCGATAACCTCCACCTTGGTTGGCTAGGAAGTTTACTTCTTCATTGTACAACGCTTCGAACTTGGCCTCTTCGGGGTTTACACACCCAACGCCCACAGCATTGACACTCCTAGCATTAGCTCCCATGACATTTTTGGACAAAATGTCAAGTTGGGTCATCATCCTTGCCATGATTTTGTCCCTCTCTTGGTCTTTCTCAAGCTGCTCCTTGGTCAATTTAAAAGTGAGAGGGGAGACCTGATCTTCGCGGGTGTACCAAGCCTGATTAATTGTGGTCATACTATCCAAAAGCTGGGTTGTTGTAATGTAAGGTTGTTGCATCAAACCTCCCAGAGAAAGTAGGTCAGCAACGCCCTTGTTCACTGAATTAAGGCTTCAATAAAAATATTGCAGCAAAACATTGTCGGGCAAACCATGAGTTGGGCATTACAGTACCAACTTCTTAAATCTTAGCCAGGTTTCATGAATTGGCTCACCCTTCAAACGCTTGAAGCATAGGATGTTGTCCCCAAGTGTCATCATCTTCGAAAGAGGGAAAAATTGCACTTGAAATGCAGTGACAAGCTCTTATCATGAAGTGATGGAGTTTCTTGGCAATTCAACCAACCACTTACATGTTTCTCCCATTAAAGAAAATGGGAGCAACCTCAACCAGACCGACTCTTAGGATATGTTCTTAAAGGAGAACAACCGAAAACATCAAAAAAGTTTCTTCTATGCTCATGGGGATCCTCATGAGCCAACCCACCAAACAACCCTTTCAATTGCAAGAACTACAACACGGTACTTGTAATGTGGAACACAGTGTTCCCTTCAGCCGGAGGCAAGCGAATGGCACTAATCCCACCCATTAGATGAGTTTCATTAACATTCGAATCATTGACATAGATAAGGTAGCCGATATCATCTTAGTGGCCCACTTGGCTACCAGTGCTTTCGTTGATACTCATTCCCTCTGTTTCAAACAGCAACACAAACCAAAACTAAAAATAAGTATATTCAACTATGACTAACAAGAACAAATTTTGACTTAACTAAAAGAATCATAACCAAGACCACTCCTCGGCATCGGCGCCATTTTGATTAATGTTTCAAGGACAATTTATCCAATTTTAAGTGTGAACGATCGCTAGTCAGTATAAAACCCAACTAAATGAGTTGGGGTCGAATCCTGCTAGGGGTGGTACGTGTTTAAGATTCAATAGTAAAGTGTGAACATAGTCAAATCAATCATAGGAATAGAGTTTTTGAATAAAGATATCATTCAAATCAGGGGGTGACATGAATGTCAAATGGGGGGTTTTGGTTTGAAATTATCAGCAACAATAGCAGCAAACAATACGAAATAACAATAATGAGACGGGTTCTTGGAATGTGATTCGATTATAGGCTAATACAGACAAATGGGAAATGCAACAATTAGAAAATAGCTAGATATTAGTGAGTAAGCTAGACTATAGGGGTGGTAAATTTTATCTCGAACAATTTACCCCGAATCAAGTCAATTTCTCTCTAACATCAACCAACATGCAAAATAAGAATAGCTTATGCTTTAGTCTATTCAATCTCTCGATCTGAATATGTGGAAAATGGTTTAGGATTCAGTCTCTCGAGCTGAACGCATGACAACCCAATACCCACAGACCATCAATCAATATAAAACTTCTCTCTCGAGCAAGCCAAAAACACAAGGGTAGAACTACATTTGCAACTACAATTCTTATATTAAACCACAATTAATGATTGATCTCACTTCTAAACAGCATTTAAACTAACAATTAGCAATACCCATAAACTAAATCAACCCATAATCACATAATCACACCCCAAGAATTGGGGTTTTAGCTAGACATTATAAAAAGATAAAACCATTACCAAATTGAGTTTCCATCAACAGGGTAAGATTGATTTCGTCTTTACAATGGTCCAAGTTGAAGAATCTCAAAGACCCACTTCGAATTTCTCAAAAGTGAAACACTTCAATTCTTCAAAGCTAAGGAAAACTAGAGAAACCTTGTCTCACAGTTTAAAACTATGAAAATTATGAACACAGGCACTATTCAGAATGAATAATGATACTAAACTAAATGTTCAAAAGTGAATTTATAGTTGCCAAAAACATGCTGCAAAGATTCACTCGGCGTAGTAAGTCTGGCTCACCGATCCACTCGGTGATCTGCCCTTTAGTCAATTCCATCGCCCTTGTGCCTTGACCTTCAGCATCCTCAAGGTCTGTAACTTTGGGTGATCCAACACTGGATCACAAAACCACTCGGTGATCTGCGGACTGCTCCTTTCTCTTGCCAACTTGATTCTTTCCTTCAGGGCTTGGCACACTTGAACTTTAGGCAGTCAAGTAGTCGTTCGGCGACTCGTCAAGTTCATTTGGCGATCACCAGGCTTGCTATTCTTCATTCTTTCAGCTCGCTTCGTTCCTTTTTTAACATTCATTTCCTTGCTTTGTTCTTCAATCCATATACTTGGAAATCAAGGGTTTTACATTAGTTATTCGCACAAAATAAACATTTGAGGACACTAAATCATTATGAATAAAGCCCTATATGAGTCCAAATCTCGGACTCATCAGTCAAATAAGTCATTAATTCTCGAAAGGGGATATTTATTTTTGATGGTACCTTTATTTAATTGACGATAATCAATGCATATTCTAAGAGTCCCATCCTTCTTTCTAACAAACAACACCGGAGCACCCTATGGAGAGATACTCGATTAAATAAAACCCTTGTCTAGCAAATCCTTCAGTTGCTCTTTGAATTCATTTAACACCGCGGGAGCCATTCTATAAAGAGGAATAGAGATGGGTTGCGTATCCCAAAGAAGGTCAATACCAAAATCTATTTCCTGCTCGGGAGGAATGCCAAGTAAATCATCGAGAAAAACTTTTGGGAACTCATTAACTACCAGAACCGACTCTAGAGAAAGGGTTTCGGAATCCACATCCTTCACCCTAACAAGATGGTAAATGCATTCTTTGGAGATCATCTTCATTGCTTTAACACAAGATACAAATTGACCTCTAGGCATAGAATTTCCCCCATTCCATTCTAAGATAGGCTCATTTGGAAATTGGAACCTAACCACCCGAGTTCTATAATCAATATAGGCATAACAGCATGCAACCAATCCATACCCAAAATCACATCAAAGTCTAACATGTCTAACTCCACCAAATCCACCAAATCCACCAAAGAAACTCTCTAGGACAAGGAAATGGGACAATTTCTACAAACCCTCTTAGCCACCACCAAGTCACCAACCGGGGTAGAGGCCGAAAATGGTTCTACTAACACTTCGAGGAGTATTTCAAACTTCATGGCCACAAAAGGTGTCACAAAGGACAAAGTAGCACCGAGATCTAACAAGGCATATACATCAATAGAATATACTTTTAACATACCGGTCACCACATCCGTGGAGCACTTCTTGGTCACCTTGGGATTGAAGAGAATAAAAGTGGTTTTTCTTGGAAGCATCGAAGTATGAACCGCTAGGAGGAGCTTGCTTGCCCTCTCTTCCTTAGACCTTAAGCATTGGACAATCTCTCACCCTATGAGCCCTCTTCCCACAACTATAGCAACCATTTGTGCTAACTAGGCACTTACTATCATGTTTCTTACCGCACATGGCACAAGTAGGCTTAGACATAGAAGATCCACCACCATTGCCTCCTTGAGGTTTAGAGTTGGAAACCCACTCTTTGTTGACCCTTGGAGCACTAGAGGAACCTTGGTTGGAGAACCTTTGTCTAAACCTTGGTCGACCTTGTCCATCGGACCTAGCATTGGAGAAGTTCCCATCACCGGTTCAAGCTCTTTTCACCTCTTTATTCTTTTCCTTGAGTTTTGACTCCTCAATTTGTTGAGCGTACAACATGAGCCTTGACATATCCATGTCATGATGGAGCATTTCTATACGACATTTTTTTTCAACCAAGTCAGCCACACCCGTCAAAAATCTACTCATCTTATCCCTCGAATTTGCCACCATAGTCGGAGCATACTTGGACAATTGAGTGAATTTTAGGGAATACTTTTTCACGCTCATACAACGTTAATGAAGGTTAAAGAATTCCTCCACCTTAGCTTCCCTGAACTATTTGGGAAAGAATCTATCAAGAAATATCGATTCAAATATTTCCCATTCAACCAGGCCTGCTCCTCCCGGCCTATGGTTCTTCCATTGAGTATACCATACTTGAGAAACACTCTTTAATTGGCAAGCGGCTAGCTCCTATTTCTCTACCGAAGTCACCCCCATAATATCAAGTATTTTATATGCCTCTTCCACAAATTCTTGAGGATCCTCTCCCACTTTGGAGCCATGAAACTTGGGAGGGTTCATTCTAGCAAAATCCCTAACCCTTGAAGCATTCGAATTCACATTAGCATTTACCGGAGCTACAACTTATCTATTGGCTTGAGTCGTCATGATTTGAGCCAGCAATTGGATAGTAGACCTAAACTCTGCATGGGTCACATTCTCAACCACGGGATCAACCGGAGCTTGATTATCTTTAGGAAGAGCTCCTTCATTCAAATTTTCACCCTCCATTCATCTTGCGTTAGCCTTGTATGTATTCATATCCTGAAGATACAAGAGAAGGATTAGGAGAGGGACTTTACAGAGTTAAACTCTAAGACACGACTTAAGAATAATGAAAGAAGTGTAGTTTTCTAAACATCTTATAGCCTCTTATTCATAAACGCTCTTCACACTTATGAACAAGACTCTACTAGACGTGGCTTATAAGACATCATCCTGAAATCATTCTAAACCTTATGCTCTAATAACAAGTTTGTCACAACCAAAGTGTACTCCCTAGATGTAACAAGGCACATAGAACCCCTAAAGGTTCCATGTAAGCCACTTAGCATATCATAACATAGGCATAGAACAATAAAGAGTAAAAACGCTTTTCAAGTCCAAAATTTTCATAAAGGAAATTGGAAGTAGACTTGCCTCAATTAGCCATCTATTACAATCTTTGAATCAAATAGGATCACAGCCCATACAACATAATCCGAAAGTCAAATACCATGAAAAAGGAACTACAAAGATAACAATTGTCCTCGAACCATAAGGACTCACCAACAAGCAAGGAGAAATGAACAAAATCCAAGATTTAGCCACAATTGGGACCACCTTAAGAACGGGACCCTACACTTGGGGAAAATGTAAGAAAATATGGGTTAGTAAAAAATTGCACTAAGTATAATAGCCATGCATAAGATCATGAAAACATGCTAAAAGGACATCTTAGTTGAAAAGCGTGCACTTGACCGTGTTTAAGGATCATCATGAAGATTAGTGTAAAAGCATAAGTCATAAGCATAGTCAACATATATATAGGATCATCATAACATAATGGAACATACCATAAGTACCCTCAAAGCATACTTGTGCAATGCATGAATAAGATCCCATAATCCCACCCATGTTAAGTAAAGCTTCTTGAGTAACCATAATTCATAACTCATGTTCTTGTTCATATTTTGTCATGGTGGGAATAAGCCTTAACCGACATAGACCATGTGAGTTTAAACATGAAATCCGGTGTTACCCACACCGAAGAAGGTTCTCCTACTTGCCTAAGGTAAGACCATGGTTTGTTAGAGTTTAGGTAGATCAAGTTTCTAAAGACCTATGGGCGCACATAGTTATGGGATAAGGAGTTTGCTACGAGACACTTGGACTCGACTGTGGTAGAAGGTTTCCATCTCATGAGATACGTGTTTTGGGAACCCAAACTCAACTAGCGTAGAAGGAACCCATTTGGAAAGTCGGACTGAACTAGCATAAAATCTTTCATCTCATATTCAATGTCCACTCAGTGCTAAACATAATTCCTATTGAGTTCATATTAAGTCTTGACTTAAGTTCATATTATGGAAGAATTCCTTAACACTCAATCCAACATAATTCATAAGATAGCTCATAGATTCAATAGGTGAGAATAGCCTTTCAACCTTAGAATTATCATAGTGTGAGAAAACCTTTCACATCATATCATAATCATACATACGTGAGTATATGAGGATAACCTTTCAACACAACAACAACTAGATCATAATCATATTCACTTTCCTCTCAGAGTGCTCTTAAAGCATGTACATGACCCTCATAATCATGCATAATTCTCATACATTGCCCTTCAAGGACCATAGATCATATTCTATAAACACATCTAAAATTACCACATTAGAGATGGATGATAACATAATTCAAGTAGTTTAATTATTATATGCATAATTCTACCATATTTTACTTGCATCAATCAACACCCACACTTTGAGATCCAAATTGGGAAAATAGAGGAATTCATGGATTCTTGGGGAATTCAATATAAAACCATATAAAATCATCAATATATCCATAATAAAACATAATTCAATCATTACAAACGAATTTGAAAGAATCCATGAGATTGAAGTCAAACTCTAACTTTTGGGATTTTTAGCTTTGAAATTGGGGGTTTTGAAGGGGCTCCATGGATGAAGAGCTACAATACCTTAGCTTTGAATTCCAATGAAATTGAGTAGAAAACCTTGCTCCTTCAACCCTAGCTTCACCTTTCTTCTTCTTCTTCCTTGGAGTGCTAGAGAGAGAACTTTTTTGGAGAGGGTTTGGGTCTTTCTTTTGGGATTCGGAATTATGAGGAAGATGACTTAATTTGGTGTCTTAAAATCATTATATAGGTGATCAAATTTAGTATAAAACGATGTCACTTAGTATTAAATAAAGATGGAAAAGTCCAAAGTACCCTACAACAAACTCACCATAACCGATTTAGGTGACCACCCACGACCCCCTCACTGACGGACCGTGGTTAGACCCACAGCCTGTGCGGTGAAGCGTGGGTCGGGGTTCTAGGACATGTTTCTGTGGGCTTGACCTACAGCCCCTCACCCATGGGACGTGAGTGGTCCATCGTGGGTCACTACCCAGGCACATTTTTGGTGCCCTCCTCAAAGTTCCATGGTTAGTCCTTGAGGTTTGAACCTTAACTATCTAACACGAAAACATTTATTTTAAGGTACGGGGAGGTACGTTTATGACTCTAACACTCATGTTAATGTCTAGTTAAGCCTACTAGTTTCCAGAATGTTACATTTGCACTGGAAGCAACTGCTTCCTCATTAATCACGATCCCTCGTGCCCACTTTCGGGGTGGCATGCCACTATCATCCAAGTTTGTTCTAGCCATACCTCCAAAACACATAGAAAAGTGTTAGAAATAGTCCAAGAAAAGTGTTGACATTAAGTTGCAGAAAGACTTGCTGATCCAGTCATCAAGTTACTTAGGCGAGCCAGATCGGGCTCGCCAAAAGTACAAGCGCAAAATATTCCTAGAATCAAAATAGGTCTGCGATGTTGAAGGCCATTCAACAAATCACCGACACTAATCGGCGAGCTAAAAGTAGCCCGCCAAAAGTTACAGTGCATTTTAAGGGTTAGGGGCGCAGAAAGGGCAATAAAGAAAACCTTTCGATGAGTCGCCGAATGAACTCGAAGAGCTCAGGCGTATCGCCAAAAGTTACAGAACAAACTCAAATATAATTTGAAATTACGTGCGATCTGAGGGGGACATCGGCGAACTGCCGAACCACTCGGCAAGCTCGACATAGCTCACCAAACGGCCCAACGTGCCAGTTTTCAATCGAAGTTACAATAAAATCAAACAAAAGCATTTCTCAATTAAAGACAGACCCATATCACCCATGCCCTCGGGGTACTCAGACATCCCCTAATTTTGCCAAAATTGGCCATTTGATGACTTTTGTCGTTAAGAATGACATCAAACGCTCCATCATTAGGCAAATTTCATCATTTGGCACAATTCGGTGTTACATAGGAATCACCCATTAGACGCAACACACATAAACCACAACCCAACAATTTACCATCAATTTTAATCAAATAAGACACAGGAATAGAGCATTTAAGCATTTAGGCACACATTTCAATTCAAAATGGGCAAACCAACATATTACACAAGATTAAAAACAATTACCTAACATCAAACAACACATTTACCTATTGCATTCGAGTTTAACCACAAAATAAAAGTACGGGGTTCGAAAAACCAACTTATATGCCGAATTTAGAAGTTGAAAAGCTAGGAGACAATGTTTTCCAATTCTGAGCACGATTTCACACAAGAAAAATAGGTAAATGAAATAAAATATGGGAAATCAAAAGTTGGGTGAGAGGGTACGATAGTTAGAAATGAGGGAAAGTGAAGGATTTTGAAATTTTAATCTGTTTGGCCTTTAAAACCTTTCAGTTCATGGCACCTTCGGCAGAGTAAGTCGTCCTCGCCGAACAACTTTATGATGCATCGAGTGGTATTTTCCTCGCCTAGTTTTACAGGACTCCCAGCAATTTTGGGGGTTCAAACAGCGGACTAGATCGGGCTTGCTGATTGAGCAAATTGCCCGCTGAGTTTTACAGAGTGCCCCTTTAAACTTGGTAATTCCATTGGCGGTCCAAATCGGGGATCGCCGACCTATTCGGTGCTCCACCGACTGGACTTTGGGCTCGCCAAACTACCCATTTTCCAATACTCCTCACTTTTCAACCTGCACAATCAACACCCATTATTCAAAGTCAAAAACTAAAGCATTGAAAACTTGGGTTGCCTCCCAAGAAGCGCCTTAGTTAACGTCGTGGCATGACGAGGATACAAAATCAAGCTTCATTTTTAGGGTTTTCCATTATGTCACTAGGCAATCCACCTTGTTGTCTTGGATTTAAATGCGAAGTAATTTGACCCATTTGGGTCTCCAGCTACTTAATGGAGACTGAGTGAGAGGTCACCGTCTGATTGAGAGTTGACACATCCTCTTTCATCTCTTTCAACACTTCTTCTGACCATTCAACTTTGTCGAGAATGGGCAAGAGCATATCTTCTATACGGCCACCTTTAGATTCCATGGGCTTTTGACGCTCCTGGGGAGGAACATATGTATCCTTGTTCCACTCTCTCTCCTTCCAGGTGGCGTTACAATCACACCAATCTCTATCAGAGTCTCTCAAGCCCTTATCTCTGTTCCAACATTGGTTTCCACCCAGTCATGGGTAGTTTGCACGATAACCTCCTCCTTGATTGGTGATACTCTCAAATTACACCTCTCTAAAGAAGTATAAGCGGTCATCGTCAAACAAAGAACCCAACTTGTAGGTTGGGGTCTATCCCATGAGGAATATGGTTCAGACTTAAATTTAACTCACGAATTTTACTTACTCCTACACATACATTACTAAACATACCGGTTCAACATAAATTAAACAGTCTATTGGGGGAAAAGAACACAGGCAAGAAAACCCTAAGAGAGGATTATGAGTTGGGTTACTCAGACTTCACCCTATCACTCATAATCACTTTACCCCACCCCCAACAAAATAGAATTTAACTGTCCCCAATGCACATAAAATAACATGTAAAGGATCGGGTGAAGCAAACTTGTGGCACTTGTGTGCCGAAGACCACTCAAGAAGCGGGTGGGTCTAGTTTCCCAGAGCCCACTAGATCAACACTCGGAATGCCATCAATAGCACTCCCATCTACTATCCCAGCACTCTTATTAGTGCTCTCATTAACTCTCACAACACCATCAGTAGTGCTCACACCACTAGATGGCTAACACCTATCTCCTTGGCCCGCTGTTGTCTAAGCTCCTCATCAACTATAGATGCCCTCCGAGTCACCTCAGTTTGTTAGCTCTCCCTCTTCCTTAACCTCTAAGCCTTAATATCATCAGAAGTACAATCGGAGCAGGGCCACTTCCTAGCAGCACGGGAAGAATCTAGTGGTAGCATATCATCTCTGAATAGGGACTTATCACCACATCATCAATCGGTTCCATAGGGAAAGACTCTGGCTCAGTCTGTAGGAGAGCGAAAAGTATAGTGACATCAACACAGAGGCTCTCTAACTCCTTCTTGAGGGTGGTCACATCAATGGTTGGGGCCGGCCTTTCCAAGAGTCACAACTCAAAGGCATCCAAGCACTTATGAACGATCTGGACCTTCTAGTCAATCATATTCTCCATCCACTACTCAACCCTTGCCTCAAAATCCGCTATAGCATGCTGCATGCATGGCCTGATATGCTGAAGTAGGGTGGCCATCTGTGCCTCTAGCTTTTGGACTCGAGCTAGAGGGATGGTGGTGGAACCTGAAGTGTGAGTGGCTCTGGATGAGCTAGGGGCCTGACTAGTAGCCGGTGAGGGAGGAGCTTGGATATCCGTTGTAGGGGCAGGAGGGGCAGTATCATCAACCTGCATGTGCTCTACATCTGCAGCAAGATCAGCTCCTAATGGTGGTAAGAGGTGCGGTCATATTGGCATCATCTCTAATCATCCTGATGTCCAGAGTGTTAGTTGCTTAAAGCAACTGGTCACAATGTCAGACTGATACAGTAGCATCCCTGTAAAGCTAGAAGATGAGGCATGGAAATGGCAGGGTAGTGGTGGCCTTGAAGGCCCTCTCATGGATCTCCGCAATCAACATGTGGGAAAACTCTTCCTCCAGCCCTACTACCATAGTTGCAACCATAACTGCTCGGTCCCGTGTGACCACATTGTCTACCTGATTAGGGGACACATGGTTCCGCACCAGCGGCCCAAAGAATTTAGCAGCAAAAGTCAGGGTCGACTTCTTGATACCCAAGATCGGGGTCTGGACCCACTCAGCACGCTCTCCATCCATAGCAATGTGACATGCTAGCCACCTAAAAAGTGACTCCCTCTTATCAGCATTCCTCTCAATTGCTCCACTCTGGACGATACCCATCCGATAGTCTAACTCTGCTATATTAATGGCAGAGTGTGGTCCAGGCCACAGATGAACCTACGGAGGGTGGTCTCGAAGATGTCAACAGTGAACCCTTGGACAAGTATGGCCTCAAGTGAAGGCTGAGCGGCGGGCTTGGCCCTCTTAGGGATGGACCCTCTGATGGTGGGTGCATAAGAATCATAGAACTCTCGTACTATATCCTTGCTATTAGACCCTAGCTATGTGTCATCCACTCACACTTGTGCCTCCGAAAGATCTCAGGGATGACTGCACTGGTGTGGAGGATACTTGTGAGAAGTCGGTGCTCCTCTATAATCAATCTGGCCATCTTATCCTGCTCATTCATCATGCGAGCATCCAAGTAGATGTGGAACTAGGCGTCCACACACCACCTGTTAGTCTTTATAGCAACCGTTGGAGGCTCTGTATGGGGTGGTACTATGGTATCTCATGTACTATCAGACTCGTACTAGGAGGCGGTGCTGTAGTTGGGGCTGGAGCCGGATGGGGACTTAGAGTCAGCCTATGAATCGATCGGTGTGGCCCCCTCCTCAGACTAGGGAGCAGTGACCACGTTGAAAATCACCATCTGGGCTTAGTTCCTCATAGTGTGAGGTGCAGTAGGGGAGGTCCTGGTGTTGGGAGGAATATACTCAGTGTCATCCTCAATGATCATACATCGGGAAGGAATGACAGATTTCAATTTTCCCTTTGAGCCATAGGTCAGAGCTTGCTTTAGGGCCATGGTACATGTGGAAGCTTAGTTAGTACCAAAACAAGCAATAAAAGCTTCAGAGAATTTTAGAACAAGAAACAAACCAAAACAAAGTATTAAAAAAATATGGATTGTAGCTGAACTGCTGACCCACGGTGGGTACCTACGATCCGTCGATGGAAGGAAGGTCCATGGGTCCCCTCCGTAGGTCAGAGTACCCAAAATTGGGTCTCTGAAGTAGAAACCACGGATATGCAGAACGGTACATCGATTGAACGACGGACTGTAGTCCATACTATGGTTTGACACTTAGTAAAAATTGTGTAACCTATTGGCCCACGGACCCGACCTACGGTCCATACACGGGATCTCATGGGTCAGTCTGTGCTAGGTTTCAGATGGTTCACTTCTTTCAATACTTTTTCTTCTACAATTTTAAACAACTTGCGCCTATACATGCATTGCAACAAGTAATATGGTAGTTAATCATCTTTAAGGTTCCAATTTCACATAATTTCACAAATTATCACACCGACACCTATGAACACTAAGTCAAAACTTCCAATTCGGCCTATGAACTTGGATTATTCAGTTTTAAGTAACTACGCACTCACACTCCATCATACCAAGGGTGTTCCTAGCATACAATGTCACATACAATCATAAAATTAATAACCCAAGGTCAAGTTCATTGTTGTGAGTTCAAATGGAAAGTATGAAAAAATTCAAAGTTCGGGAGAAATCAACATACCTAACAAGTACACACCAATGGTGAGTGTGTGATTGCAATAAACTTCGAGACCTTCTTGGCAAGCCTTTGACACCGAACTCGGATTGTGGAATTGTTGGGGAATGAGACGGATGATTTGGGAGAGAAAATGGATGATTTTGGATTTGCAGAAGTGAATGGGTTATTGATCTGTGGGATATTGTTGTTAAATGGGAGTGTTTATGGAAGAGAAAGAGTTTAAAATTGTTGGGAGGGAGTTTTGGATGTGGGGAATGAATTAAAAATGGCAGGTTTTATTTTATAAGAGGTCCGAGTCGAGTAAGGCAAACCCTAATTTTTTGGACCCACGCAACCCCATCTACGTTCCATGGGTTGACCTACGGACCGTAGGTCCAGTCCGTAGGTCACTCTAACACTTAGAAAATTCAAAACACTTACCTGGATCTACGGACACTATTCACGGTCCATGTATGGTACAACGGACCGTCGACGGGGTCTGTTGACCACTACACAACTATTTTTCTACAGATTTAGCATTTCGCCACTGCACACCTAGCAATCGTTAGGACTTTCTTTTTACATTTTCTGGACTCTTTTTAGACACTGACCCTATTCTATATCTAGCCAACACAAATACAAAAATAACACACCTATCTAAAGACCTATAAAAATCAAAACACATGAAGAAAACTCCTATAACAAAAAGAAAAACCAATAGTTGGCAAGATTGTACATCTTGGGTTGCCTACTAACTAGCGCTTTATTTAACGTCGCAGCACAACGCAAGCCCCTTGATTACTCAAATTTCATCAAGATAATAGGCCTCAATCATTTCTTGCACACTCTCCAATTTCCCCATGTAGACTTTGATCTTTTGCCCATTCACCTTGAACCTTGTTCCCTCCTCGTTCTTGAGCTCAACAGCTCCATGTGGAAACACTTGAATGACTTTGAATGGCCCGGTCCACTTGGACTTGAGCTTGCCAATAAACAAGCACAACCTTGAGTTGAATAAAAGCACCAGATCACCCACAGCAAATACACGCTTTTCAATCTTTTGATCATGATACTTATTCATCTTATCCTTGTAAAAAGCTGAACTTTCATAAGCTTTTAGGCACAACTTATCAAGCTCATTCATGTCATTCAATCTTTGACTCGATGCGGTGCCCCAATCTAATTTCAACTTTTTTAGCGCCCACATGGCCTTATGCTCTATCTCTACCGAAAAATGGCATGACTTTCCATATACTAGTTGGTAGGGGGACAACCTATGGGAGTCTTGAATGTGGTGTGATAGGCCCATAGAGCATCATCAAGCCTTCTTGACCAATCCGTTATGTTGGCGTTCACAGTCTTGGCAAGGATTTGCTTTATCTCTCTATTTAACACTTCAACTTGCCTACTAGACTGCGGATTGTAAGGAGTAGCTACATTGTGACGGACTCCATATTTCTCTAGCAACGCCTTGAACAAGTTATTACAAAAGTGGGAACCTCCATCGCTGATAATCACCCTAGGTGTACCAAATCTGGAGAAGATACTCTTTTTCAGGAATGTTGTGACACTCTTACCCTCATTGTTTTGAACCTTAACAAGAATATACTTCATCCCATGTGAGCTCACAAATGGACCCTTGAAATCAAGGCCCCAAACGTCAAATAACTCCATCACCAATATCAGATTCATAAGTATCTCTTACCTCTTTGAAATTCCTCCTTCTCTGTAGCCACAGTCACAAGACTTGCCGAAATCATGAGCATCTTGGTTGATGGTAGGCTAGTAATACCAACACTGCAAGATTTTATGAGCAATCCAGATACCACTATGATGCCCACCAACAGGTGATGAATGACACAACTCTAGTATACTCATCATCTCAACCTCGAGCACACAGCGACGAATAATCCCATCAGTACAAATATGGAACAAGTAAGGCTTATCCCAAAAGAACTTCTTCACATCATGCATAAACTTTTTCCTTAAGTGAAATGACAAACCCGATGGAACCAGATCACTTGCCAAGCAGTTAGCAAAATTTGCAAACCAAGGAATATGATCAAAAGAAGCAGTCAATACCTGTTCACCTGGGAACGCATCATTAATTTCAACCCCATCTCCAAGCTTGAGCATAGCTTCCTCTTCCAATCTAGACAAATGGTCGGCAGCCTGATTCTCTGTCCCCTTTATATCTTTCACCTAAAAATCAAACTCTTGCAGCAATAATACCCATCTAATTAACCTTAGTTTTGCATGCTTTTTAGCCATCAGATACCTCAATGCAGAATTGGTAGTCTGTACTATGACATTAGTACCAAGCAAGTAGGATCGAAATTTCTTAAATGCAAAAACCACAACAATGAGTTCCTGTTCAGTCACCATATAGTTCTTTTGAGACACATTCAGCACTTTGCTGGCATAGTAAATAGGATGAAGAATCTTCTCTCGCCTCTGTCCCAAATATCAGACCATGTACAACTCTACTCGTATCACACATCACTTCAAACGGTTGCCCCCAATCCGGTGAAATAATGGTAGGTGTGAAAAATAGATTTGCTTTCAACTCTCCAAGTGCTTTCAGACAACATCATCAAAATCAAACCTACACTTCTTTTAGAGCAATTTACACTATGGGTGTGCAATTTTGGAGAAATCCATGATAAACCTCCTATAAAAGTTGCATGCCCTAGAAAACTTCTAACACCTTTAACAGAGAGAGGTGGTGGAAGCTTTTCGATTACCTCAACTTTAGCTCTATCAACCTCAATACCCTTCTCAGAAATCCGATGACCCAGAATGATCCCCTCTTTCACCATAAAGTGACATTGTTCCCAATTGAGCACAAGATTGCACTATTCACATTGTTTCAGTACATCGGCCAAATGCAACAAACAACCATGAAACGAGTCACCTACCAAAGACAAATCATCCATAAATATCTCAATAGTTTCCTCCACCATATTTGAAAATATCGACATTATGCAACGCTGGAAGGTCGCTAGAGCATTACACAAGCCAAATGGCATCCTTTCCTTTTTAAGGTGAAAGTCCCATATGGACAAGTGAAGGTGATCTTCTCTTAGTCTTCCGGAGTAATGTACATCTAATTGTAACCTGAATACCCATCAAGAAAGCAATACCAACCCTTACCAGTAAGTCGATCCAGCATCTGATCCATGAACAACATAAGGAAGTGATCATTTTCTGTCTAAGCATTCAATTTGCGGTAGTCCATGCATACTCTCCATCCAGTCACTGGACGCATCAGAATAAGCTAATTTTTTGCATTAGGAACCATAGTAATCCCACCTTTCTTAGGTACACACTGAACAGCGTAGATCCAACTATTATCTACAATAGGGTATATGACTTCAGCATCCAACCAATTGATGATTTCCTTCTTCACGACCTCTTGCATAGGTGGATTTCATCTCCTTTGGTGCTCAATACTTGGCTTGTTGTCCGGCATGAGTTGGATTTTATGAGAACAAATGCCAGGAGAAATCCCAATAATGTCTGCAATAGTCCACCCAATTGCCCGCTTGAACCTCTTCAACACAGAAACCTATGTCTCTACTTGTACCTCACTCAAATCGACCGCAATGATTACCAGTAAAGTGCCATCTCTCCCCAATAATACATACCTCAAATGAGATGGTAGGGTCTTAAGCTCCAATTTTGGATCTTCTTCCATAGACGATTTATGGGTGGAGAGTCGTGATTCTTCATATCTATCTCCAATTTCTTTGGTTTAGAATAAAATTCGAACCTATCAACTACGGCAACTAATTCATCATATTTTTGAATACTATCACCCTAAAAATTCATCATTACCTCTACCAGTGCATCAACACCCAACCTCTCTTCAATAAATACATCAGAACCTCACTCAACAATATGATTCACCACTAATACTAACTTGAGATCGCTTTCCTATTTCATAGACCTACAGATATTGAAAGTTACCTCTTGATTATTCAATCGGAACTTCATCTGTCCTCTCTTCATATCAACCAAGGCACGCCCAGTAGCAAGGAATTATCTCCCTAGATGATGGGAACCTCAAAATCAACCTCACAATCAAGTATCACAAAATCCACTGGAAAAATGAACGACTCCATTTTCAAGAGGAAGTCTTGGAGAATGCCTATGGGCTTCTCACAGTTCTATCACCCATGAGTAGTCACATCGCAGTTGGTTTTGGAGCCCCTAAACTCAACTTCTTGTAGATAGACAATGGCATCAGATTAATGCTAGAACCCAAATCATAGAACGCCTTCACAAAATGCAATAACCCAATGGTACAAGGAATAGTGAAAAGACCAGGATCCCCTTTCTTCTACACAAGTGACCTAGTAGCAATAGCACTACAATGTTGCAACCTCTCATCATTCTCAAAACTGACGGCCCTTTATTTGGTCACCAAATCCTTCATGAACTTTGCATACCCAGGCATTTTCTCCAAAGACTCTATCAACGGAACATTGATGGAAAGCTGTTTCAACATAGTAATGAACCGACGATATTTTCCTTCTTCGGTTTGCTTAACCAATCTCTGTGGGAATGGCGGTGGAGATCTTGGCATGGGAAAAAATTTTTGGGTCACTTCCACTTCCTTCTCTGTAGCAGTTTTAGACTCTTCAATTACCTCGATCTCATCATCATCTCTTTCTACCAAAATTTCAACCTCAAACGGCATAGGGGGATTAATGGTCTGTTTACCTCCTCTAGTAGTGACTGCCATACAATGTCTATCATTCTTTGAATTTTGGATGGTGTTTCTAGGAAGTGTGCCAGGCTGACATGCGTTCATAGTAGTGTACCACTGATTAAACTGCTGCTCAAGTTTCTTTATCGATAATGAATGGGCATCAACTTTTTGACCGATTCTAGATGAATCATTCTGTATCTCTTTCACATTCTCATCAGTCTTATCAAACCTCTTTATCATCTTCTGTATCATATCCTCAATCCATGACATACTACCCCCAGCTTCTTTATTTCCCGATTCCCGATTTGCAAGTGGAACATAAGGCCCCAATCTCTTATTTTTGTTGCCAAAGTTGTTTCAGTTCTATTAATTATCCCGATTGTAGTTCCCATCCCGGACATAGTTACCCTCTCGATTGTAGTTACTATAGTTCCGACCTTGGTTTCCTTGACCTTGGCGCCAATTATTCGAGTTGGAACCTTGGGTGTTGGCTCAGAAACTCCCAGTCTAATCATTCATCAAATATGCATCCTCCTTATTGTAGCATTCCCCAACTAGTGGTGGTGGACTTCTAGTTGGGTATTTAATTGCATTCACCTTCTCTGCACCTCTACTCACATGCTTCAATACCAACCTAAGTTTTCTCCTCATCTGAGCCATCTCTTTAAGAATGTCATCACTAGATTGATCTGGTGCGGCTTGAACAGTGAATGTGTTTCTTTCCAGTATTAGCTTTTCTAGTGCTCCATGCCTTATTATTGTGGGAAATCTTCTCCATTTTCTCAGCAATCTCCTCACAATTGCACTCACCATAGGATTCTCTAGTTATAGTATCTAACACAGACTTTCCGTTGTCATTCTGCCCTTTGTAGAAATACTGCTTCAATGACTCATCATCTATATGGTGATTCGGAACACTTATGATGAACGCAGTGAATCTATCCGAAGAACTGCTCATTGACTCTCCAGGTAGTGCAAAGAAATTATTCAACTTGTCCTTGTTGTTATCTTAGACACTGGGAAGTACTTTGCCATAAAGACTCGATGCAATTAGTCCCATGTATGGATTGAATTATATGGAAGTTTAGTAAACCACACCGCAACATCACCGATCAACGATAGAGGGAAGACTCTCAACCCTATGACATCCATATCCAACTCCGGTTGCCCCACACAACTCTTACAGACACTTCTCAATTTTGCCATGTGGCCATGCAGATCTTTCGAAGCAAGCCCAGAAAACAACCCTCTGGCTATAAGCATCTGCATAAGACTATTGGTCACTACAAATGTATGCCCGGGAGGTAGAGGAGGAAGAATAATGGGCCATTCCAATTCAACTGTATTAAACTCAACCATGTAGTTATCACGCAACCTTTGCTCTGGCGGATTCTGCACTGTCAGTGCATCTCCGATAAGATTTCCACCATGAACATAAGCTTGCACATTAACAACCCCAGGAGGCTGTAGTTTTACTCCATCACCTAGATTCTCTCTGATTGGATTGATTTGGACTGCTTAATCATTCATCTTTCTCAATGGTTTGCTCAACTCTGGGTCTTTGGGGGTCAATGATTCGCCTCGACTCCGTGTACTTGGCATACACTAAAGTAGAAACCTGTAGAAAACAAAAACAAAAGAAAATGTAAAATCAAGAAATAAGTGACTAAAGTTCAATAATGTAATTAAACTTAACCCAAAAGCCACACTCTCTGGCAGTGGCACCAAAATTTGAAATGCTCAAATTACACCTCCCTAAAGAAGTATAAGTTGTCGTCGTCAAATAAAGAACCCAACTTGTAGGTTGGGTCGATCACACGATGAATATGGTTCACACTTAAATTTAACTCATGATTATATTCGTTTAGTCAAATTTTTTCTGAGACAAGTAAATAAAAGAAAGGGTTTTGGAAACAAATAACTAATTGTTGTTTAAGTAACAAGTGAGCAAGATTCAAACTTCGAGTTATCAATAAGAGAGATAAACTAGGGTGTATATGTTCCCCATAAGCTCTTAACATGGTAATCCTAATAATAGTAATCTTTTCCTAGTGTTTTACATTCAAAGGTGGTAAGATAGGTATTCCTAAGTGATTGGTCCTCCAAATAGGGAATTTCACCCCGTACCTTAGTCTGGCAACGTGTGTGTACTTTACTAACCCTTACCTTTACCTCAGATTAGACATCACATCAATGTATGGCTTAGCTTTCACCTTCGCACCAATTGACATTAGACTATTAGATAATATCCCACCAAATCTATATTTTTAATTCTTTTCTCATTAAATACCTCCTTGGTCTGACAAGTAGCAACGAGGTGAGTTCTAACATTGCGCACCGTTAAAAAGACTTTTGAGCGAAAGAATTAACAATACATGCATGAACACTATTCAAGAATTACTTAGCTATTATTCATACTTTCTTAATTGTTCATGGCTCCCACAACCCTAGGTGTGGACTTAGCTACTCATGCTTGAAAGAACACAATTCATAATTGTGTAAAGAGAATTCATGAACTTACTATTAGAGTAGAAGAAACCCGAAATCTCCAATTGAATTTCAAAGCAAAAATCTTATAAACCAAAATAAGAAAATCAAATTGCCAAAGTTTGCAAATTAATTTCCACAGAGAATATCAAGAACTAGCAGTAAACAATAATGTCTAACCCCCAAAAACGAGGTTTACATACCCTATTTATAGAAAAGCATTTCCTAAACAAAATAAGGAAAGAAACTTCTGGGACGCGGCTTTCATCGACAACTCGACCTATGGTCTAGAGGTCCCCTTTGTTAGTCAACACTTAGACATTTTCAGCAGAGCCTAGAACCTTCAACTCCCAGTTCATCAATGACGGACATGCAGGACGGACTGTAGGTTGACCTACGGTCCGTGGGTCCTCTTTCGTGGCTCCACACTTAGGATTTTTATCATGTATTGGAACTTCAACTCTCTGAACACATTTGACGGATGCACAAGATGGCTCGTGGGTCGACCTATGGTCCGTAGGTTGCTCTGTAGTTCCACACTTGGTCAGACTTCCCTGATGCTCCATCTACGCCTACCCGTCGATGGATCGTTGAAGGACCTACGGTCCATGGGTCGTGTTCGTGGGTGGCTCCTTCTGCACAATTTCAGTTGTCATCTCACTCAACTGCATCCAAGCCTAGTTCCTGCAAACATTACACATAAAATATTATTTTTAATACAAAATGGCCCTAAACACACATAACTCTTAAGTGAAATATATCAAAAATACCATTAACTCATGGTTTATCAATTAGCTAGGAATTTCACTTCCTCATTGTACAACGCTTCAAATTATGCTTCATCTGGGTTAACTCCACTAACACCCACAATATTAACACATTTTGCACCAACACCCATGATATTTTTAGCTAAGAGATCCAGCTGGGTCATCATTTTGGCCATTTTTTGGTCTCTCTCTTGATCTTTTTCGATCTGTTATTTTGTCATTCGAAACATGAGAGGAGACACTTGATCTTCATGAGTGTGCCATGCCCTATTGATCTTGGTCATGCCATCAAGGATTTGGGATGCTAGTTCATAGGATTGTTGTATTATACCACTAGGAGATAGTTGATCAGCCACTCCTTTGTTCACTGAATCGAGACCCCAATTGAAGTGTTGTAGCAACACATTATTTGGAAGTCCATGAGTTGGGCATTGAAGCACCAACTTCTTAAATCTCAGCCATGTCTCATGGATTGGCTCACCTTCCAAGCACTTGAAACCTTGGATGCCATCTCTTAGAATCATCATCTTTGATGGGGGGAAAGAATCTCACTTGGAATGTTGTGGTAAGCTCATCCCAAGAGGTGATGGAATCCCTTGGTTACTCAGCCAACCATTTAGTAGCTTCACTATCAAGGAGAATGGAAACAACCTGAGGCGGACTGATTCTTGTAATATGTTCTTAAATAAGAACGGACAACAGACATCTACAAAGTTCCTAATATGCTCATGGAGATCCTCATGAGCCAGCCCCCCAAATAATCCTTTAAATTGTAGGAGCTGAAGCATTGTGCTAGTAATGTGGAAAACAGTGTTTCCTTCAACTGGAGGTAGACGAATTGCACCAGCGCCACCCAATTGGATTGGGTCATTGACGTTTGGGTCATAGACATCATTGAGGTTCCCAATATCGTCTTGGTGGCCCACTTAGCTACCATTACTTCCATTTACACTCATCTCATCCACTGTTCAGCACAAACAACAAAAACAAAAACAAAAATTATGTCAGTTAGCTACAACTAAAGAGATCACTATTTAACTTCACTAAAAGAATTTTAAACAAAACCACTCCCCGGCAGCTATGCCATTTTGATTAACCTTTCAAGCACACCTCCTTTGATTCTAGGTGCAAATAAACATTAAGCAGTATAAAACCCAACGAAGAGTTGGGGTCGACCCCATAGGGAGTGGTACGTGTTCAAATTTAATCAGGAAGTACAAAGGTGGTCTAATCAGCTATAAGAATATTAATTATCAAAAAAGACATATAAAAAAGTCAAAAGGGGTGACATAAAATGTCAGATGGGGGTTTTGGTTTGCAAGTATCAGCTGCAACGCAATCACACAAAATAGAATTAACAATATAGAGAGGAATTCTTGGGATGTGATCGATTATAGGCAAATTTTGCTATATGGGTAATTGAAACTACTAACAAATAGCTAAATATCAGTGGCTAGGCAGGACTATGAGTGAAATAGCTTTCTCTCGAACAACTACTTTGATTCAAGTGATTTCTCTCGAACATCAACAAGCTTAACAAATACGAGCAACCCACAATCTTAATACACCTTCTCTCTCGAGCAAGATGGATAGGATTGGGTTTAGGATTCACTCTCTCGAGCTGAACCTAGATCAACCCAATACCCAAAAACCATTAATCAAGAGCTTTGGTTCCAAAACCTCTCTCTCTCTCGCAAGCTAAGAACATAGAACTACATTTGCAACTACAATTTATATGTAAAAACAGAGATAATGATTAAAACCACTTCAATATAGCATTTAAATTAGTAATAAACAATACCCATAAGTTAATTCAACCCATAATCACATAATCACCCCCCAAGAATTGGGGTCTTAGCGACACATCATAAAAACAGAAAAAAATTACAAAATGCATTAGTCATCATCTGGGTAAGAGTATTCAAGCCTTTACAATGGTCCAAATTGAAGAAAACTAATAACCCACTTGCAAAATCCTCCAAAATTGCACAATTGGAACTCTAAAATCCAAAGAAAACTTTCAGTCTAGAATGGGAACTGCAATCTGTGAAAGGACTGTATAACCGCTCATCAATATTACATTTTAATTTCAATTTATAGTTTCCCAAAAATTAGCCAAAAAAGACCATTCGGTGAGGTAAGTCGGGGTCACCGAGTGGTTCGGCGACACACCATTTGCTCTCTTCTATCGCTGTTATGCATTGGTCCTTAGCATCCTCAAGTCCTGTAACTTTGGGCGATCCATCCTGTCATCGCGGAACTGATCAGCGATTCACCAATTGCCCCTTTTCTATCGCTGACTTGGTTTCTTCCCTCAGGACTAGCACACTGGAACTTTAGGCGGACTGAAGAGCCACTTAGCAATTCGCCGAGTGGTCTTGGTGATTATCAAGATTGCTTTTCTCCACTTCTTCAGCTTGCTTTGTTCCTTTTTGCCTGTTAGTGTCCTTACTTTGTTCCTTAGTCCATATACCTGAAAATCAAGGCTTTAACGTCAGTTAATAGCACAAATTAGGCATTTGAGGACACTAAAACTACCAAAACAATGCCCTAAATGTAATAAGGTGTATAAGACCTCGAGAGGCCTCATATAAGCTACTTAGCATATCATAACATAATTTAATAGAAATAAGTGAAAATTAAAAACTTTTCAATACAATCAAAGTCTTTTATAAAAACGAGCGGAAGTCTAATACCATAGTCTCAAACAATCTAAAACAACATGAATAAATTCTTGGGACACAGCCCATACAATAGTCTAAGACATAAAAGAAAAACATGATAGAAAAGAGTGATCACATCCTCGGACACAATGAGGAATCACCAAATCTTCACGTCCTTAATCAACAAGAGAGCTAGCCACGAGTGTGAGAATCTATGTGGCCGGATCCTACATTTGATAAGAATATAGGCAAAAGTATGTGTTAGTACAATTAAGTACTAAATATGATAGCTAGCATAAACAACATAAACATAAGCATTAGTCGACATGTGACAGAAAGAATAAGCATAATCAAGATATAGTAAGCATCATAATGAGAGAGAATTACTTCCTTAAGTAACTTCACTTAGCCTTAATCAAGACTTGGGTCATCCACCTCTAGTCAAGCTTACATCATGGAAGGCTTATCTAGCAACACTCCAAGTCAAACATCTTCATAACATAATCATATCGTTCATACTTACTTTTAAAGACATGGGGGTTCGCTTCTATGCCTAGCTTATAAAAGCTAATGGGTATTCACCTCTTGCCTTGCTTCTTTAAGATTATGGGTACTCGCCTCCACAATCACATCACATGACACGGGTTTTCACCTCCACATTCATCATTACCTACAACATTAGAAGAAATCTTAACTAAAATTGGGGATTTAGACTTCACAATTAGGGAATTCTAGGGGACTTATGGAAGAAGGGTCCCATGGATGAAAAGTCATCATACCATGATCACAAAGCCCACAAATGCTTGAGGATTGGATAATTGACCTTGGCCTAGCTTGAACTCTTTCTTCTTCTTCAAGTTCTAGTGAGAGAAATAATTGAGAGGAAGCTCTTGGGTTTTCTTTTGATTATTGAGAGAATGACTTAGGTTGGGGGTAATTTGGGGAATAAAATACTTATATACTTTTCTAGGTTAAGAGCAAAACAACACAGTATTGCATTGGAAACTTTGAAAAGACATTAAAGACCCCAACTTAAAAATCTGCAGCTTTTCATGCTGGAGCTCGCCAAGGGCACTTGGCGACTCTCCAAGTGGACCTTTGGCTCACCAAAATTTACAGTAGCTCCCTCGAGGAGGCAGGCCTACTAGGCGATGGGGTGGAGCATTGGGCGATGTGCCAACTGGAACGGCGAGTCCCGAGTTGGCTCGCCAAAATTTCTAGTTACTTGGGCTTCCTAGGCTTTCCACTAGGCGATGGGGTTGCTACTTGGCAGATCGCCAAGTAGCTTTGGCGACCACACTGCCTCGCCAAGTTGTCTTGGGCAGAAAAAATGTTTTCCTAGGCATCATAGGCTTTTGCCCTCTCCCATGGCATGATACCCCCTACATACTTGGCCTTATTTTAGCCTACTAGACTCTTGGGTGTTACAAGGCTTGTCATTTAGAAATTTAATTAATCTCAAATTTAGACAAGTCAAGAGTTCCAATTTATGGTGGAAGAATCTTGCAAAATAATTTTAAAAAATATGGTAAGATATTTTCATGTATTATCCATACAACTACCAGACACGTTATAAATCATTACCAACTTCGGGGTACCAAAGTTTAGCAGGTTCATGTTTCATGCAAACATTCAAAATAAATTGTAAATTTAATACATTACAGGACTTGGGTTTACACACCCCAAAACAACAAAACATGTAGCCATACTTATATTACAACCCATGGTGACATGATCAAATCAGCCTTCAAAATTTCAGGTAAATATACATAGATCATGCACGAGCCTCAAGATTTATACAAAATATAGATGCATATATACAAATGTGATCCTCAATAAAGCTCTCAAAAACTTCATCTCCAGTGGCCAGCTTCAAGTATCCCCTCAAAACACTCCCTACGATAGAAAAACTATCACTAGGCATAAAGCCTAGTTATGTAAGAACTCATTAATGTACAATTCAGCTAAACGCTCAAGTGAGTAATCCATCCTGATTGCTAAAAATTAAGCACTCTATGTTAGCCTATCCACTATCACCCATAGTGCATCATGATTTCTTGAAGTGCGAGGAAGTCCAGAAAAAAAGTCCATAGTTATTCTCTACCATTTCACTTTGCCATCAGCAAGGGTTGTAGCAACCCAATTGGGAATTGATGTTCTGCATTTACTTGTTGACAAGCCAAACATTTTGAAATAAACTTCGCAATGTCTCTCTTCATACCATTCCACCAATAATGTTCTTTGATGGTCTAGTACATCTTCATACCACAAGGATGCATTGCATATGTTGAAGTATGTGCTTCATTCATAATTTCTCTTCTCAATTTTTCATCATTCGAGACACATAACCTATTTTTATAACATAAGAGACCATCCTCAATTAATTTAAAATCGTTTTTCCCTATTTTGAACTTCTTTGATCAATTTAACAAGTTTCTCATCTAACTTTTGTGTTTCTTCCACCTACCCAAGTAATATTGGCTTGATTTGCAAATTAGTTAAAACTGAACCATCTGAATCAAGTGAAAAACAAACATTCATGGCTCTCAACTAAAGAATCAAGGAAAAAGGACTCAAAGATAAACTTGCGAAGGATTTTTTACTTAAGGCATCTGCAACTACATTGACTTTACATAGATGATAGTCAATCATGCAGTCACAATCCTTGATAAGTTCAAGCCTTCTACGCTATCTTAGGTTCAGCTCTTTCTGGGTACCCAAGTACTTTAAGCTCTTGTGATCAATTTCCATATCTTTAAGGCAAACACTACAATAGCAAGTTCAAGATAATGAATAGGATAATTCAATTCATATGGTTTTAATTTACGAGAGTCATAAGAGATAACTTTCCCTTCTTGCATCAAAACACATCCCAGACCTCGATGAGAAGAATCACTATATATTACATAATCTTTCCTCTCAATTGGCAGAGTAAGTATAGGAGCTTGTGACGACAAGGATTTGAGAGATTCAAAGGTCTCTTGGAATTTTTCATCCAAAGTAAACTTTACTTACTTCTTCAAGAGTTCCGTCAAAAGGAGGGAGGATGATAATGGAAAACCCTTTCACAAATTTTAATAGTATCGTAATAAGCCCAAGAAACTTCTTACCTCAATCAGACTTTGGTAGGTCTCCATTCAACAACTGCTTGAATTTTACTAGGATTCACCTTCACACCTGCGATTGATACAATATGTCCAAGAAAAGCCACTTCATTAAGCCTAAACTCAAACTCTGAAAGCTTAGCGTAAAGTTCATTCTCCTTCAAAATTTGAAAAACAATCCGGAGGTGTTTATCATGGTCTTCACTACTTTTGGAAAACATTAAAACATAATCTATAAATACCACCACAAAATGATCAAGATAAGGCTTGAATACTCAATTCATTAGTTTCACGAATATCGCATGAGCATTTGTCAATTCGAATAGCATCACCGAAAATTCATAATGACCATGTTGAGTTCTAAAAGCAGTTTTAGGAACATCTTTCTCTCTGACGTGTCATTGGTGATATCTAGAGCTTAAATAAATCTTTGAGAATAATTTAACACCCATCATTTGGTCAAACAAATAATCGATCCTTGGAAATGGATAATTATTCTTGATTGTTATTGTGTTCAATTGTCTATAGTCAATTTAAATCCTAAGAGTTCCATATTTCTTCATTACAAATAAAACAGGGGCTCCCCAAGGAGAAACACTAGGACAGATAAAACCTTTTTCAAGAAGTTCTTTCAATTGATCTTTCAATACTCTTAATTCTGCTAGAGCCATTTTTTAAAGAGTGATAGAAATAGGGGTAGATCTAGGAATAAGCTCGATTGAAAATTCAACCTCTCTTTCTGGGGGCAACCCAGTAAGATTTTCTGGGAAGACTTCTGGAAAATCACACACAGCAGGTATGTCCTCGATACAGGGACTCTCCAACCATGTATCATTTATGTGAGAAAGATATACACCACAACATTGATGAATCAACTTTCTTGCAAAGGCCACATAAATAATACTAGATGCCAATGACATTTCACCCTGTACAATAATGTGTGAAAATGTAGGATCCTTAAAAGTCACAAGCTTTTCCCTACAGTCCACCACTGTATGATATTTATAAAGCCAATCTATCCTGATAATAATATCATAATATTTGAAGGGCATTTCAATCAAATCTGAAGGGAAGACTAGGTTTTGAATCAAAAAAGGATAAGCTCGGTAAATTTGATTTCACACAGCTTGGTAAACCAAAATACTTTCAACTACCAAATTATACTAAAGTCTCAAATATTTCACGTTTTCAGGAAGAACAAGTGATGCACAAATATAGGAATGTGTAGTACCAGGATCAAATAGTGTAAACACAAATAAACCAAATAAGTGAAATTAATCGACAACCCCATCTTGTCAATCTTGATCATCTGTCTGTCTCATCGCATAAGCTTGTGCAGTAGTCGTTGGTCCACTAGCTTGATAAGCTTCACTTGCACCCGCTACTTTAGTGTTTCTAGATCTTGCACCTCTATTGGTTTGAGGAGGATTAGTAGAAGGCTTATTAACTTAGCCTTCAGTGCGCAAGAAAGGAACATGATTAGGATTAGGACAATCCATCACTTTATGATCAAAGCTCCAACATTTGAAACATGCATCAGAAGCTCTCCTGCAAGCACCATAATGATTCTTTCCATATTGTGCACAAGTGGGAACGCGAGGCTTGCCTTGGCCATAATTTTGATTGCTAGCTGTAGAAAAATCTGATTTGTTTTGCTTATGTTGAGATGATGTGTTAACACTACCAGCCTTAGAATAATCAAACCTTCTCTTTTTGAATGGACCTCCAAAATCTAATCTAGGCTTTCGAAATTTGTTTTCATTTCTACTAGCTTCTTTCTTATCATTTCTTTCCCAATTAAAAGCAGCAGACACTAATTTACAAAAGTTCTCATATTGCAGGATTGCCACATTCTTTGTGATGGAAGCATTCTGATTGAATAATGCTATCAAAGACACCTAATACAGTTCTAAGAGTCAACGATCGGTAGTAAGCATATAACCCAACTAAATGAGTTGGGGTCGAATCCCACAAGGAGTGGTACATGTTTGAGAATCAAGAGCAAAGTACGAATATGTTCTAGTCAACCATAGGTAAAGACATTTCCAAATAAAAGCATACTTCAAATTTAAGAGTGACACAAGTGTCAAATAAGGGGGTTTTGGTTTCAACTATCAGCTACAACAATAGCAAGTAACATGAATTAACAAGTAATGAGACAGGTTCTTGGGATGTAAATGGATTATAGGCTAATATAGATATGTGGGTGATTGTAACTATTAGTAAATAGTTGTAAATCAGTGAATAAGCTAGACTTTAGTGTGGATAAACTTTCTCTTGAACAATTTACCTTGAATCAAGTTGGTTTCTCTCAAACACTAACAAGCAGCAATTAAGAGCAACCTACACTTTAGTCCATTCACTCTCTCGAGCTTAATGTGTGGAAAAGGGTTTAGGATTCACTCTCTCGAGCTGAACCCATAAAAACCCAATACCTATAGACCATCAAATCAGTAATCTTGGTTTTAAAACCTCTCTCTCGAGCAAGCCAAAAACACGAAGGTAGAGTTGCATTTGCAACTACAACCCTTTAAATTGAACCACAGTTACTGATTGAAATCACTTTTAAACGGCAATTACACCTATAATTAACAATACCCACAAGATAAATCAACCCATAATCACATAATCACACCCCCAAGAATTGTGGTTTTAGCTAGACATCATAAAAAGATAGAAATTGTTACCAAATTGTGTTTCCATCAACTGGTACGAATAATTTTGTCTTTACAAAGGTCCAAGTTGAAGAATTTCAAAGAACCACTTCCAATTTCTCAAAAATGGTAAACTTTAATTCTTCAAAGCTAAGGAAAATATTATCTCAATACTCTCAGTTCAAACTCAAAAATTACGAATGTTCGGAAATAAAATTTGATAGTAAACATAATGTTTGAAAATTTATTTCTAGTCTCCAAAAATATGCTGCGAAGGTACATTCAGCACAATCAGTCGGAATTGCCAATCAACTTGGTGATCCGCCGTTTGATCAGTTCCATCACCTTTTTGCTTTGGCCTTCAACATCCTCAAGTTTTGTCACTTTGGGCGATCAAACACTGCATCGCAGAATTATTCGGCGACTCACCAACTGCTCCTTTCTCTCGCTGACTTGATTTTCTCCTTCAGTGCTTGGCATACTAGAACTTTAGGTGAGGTAATAGCCTCTCGGCGATTCACCCAATGGATTAGGTGATCAACATGCCTTCTTTTCTTCGTTCTTTCAGTTGCCTTGTTCCTTTTTGCTCGTTAGTGCCCATTCTTTGTTCCTCAATCCAAATACTTGGAAAACAAGGATTTTACATCAGTTATTGGCACAAAATAAGCATTTGAGGACAGTAAATCTATCCAAATAAAGCCCTAAATGAGTCCAAGTCATGGACTCATCAGCACCCCCAACTTAAACTTTTGCTTGTCCTCAAGTAAAACTCAAGTTCAGCAGTTCAAAAAGGATGTCTCAAATAGTCTACACAAGACTCAATCTTGAATGCACACAAAAAGACTCAACCTACTCATGCAAGGATCAATTGTACACTCAAAGATTCAAGTTGTGGCTCACCATTATCAAAGAATCTCAAGTTCATAGTACTTGCTTCAAATGCAAGTTCAAGCTCAACAAGGTATTCAAATGCCCTCACACAAAGAATGATTCCATATTCACACACAATGGTTCAACAAGTTATAGCTCCGGAATCACAATCAACACTCACACTCACAAAGATGAACACAATGCATGATTTCACCAATAGGTTTGCCCTTATTTTCCAACCAACAACTGTTTCAGCTCACTCAAGATCAAAAAGGTCTTTTCAAGGCTTGTAACGGGGCTGAGTGTAAAGGTATGGTCATTTAGGCTCAATGGTTATATTCCTCATGAAATGTGGTGTGAACAACACTTTCTTCCTTTCTCTTTCTCATTCTCATTCATGCTCGAAAGTCACATCATTATTCACTTTCCGTGGGTTGTTGGACACCTCATTTCTTTTTGCATTTTCACAACGTTATTCCACAACTTTTTCATTCTTTTCTTCTTTTTTCTCTTCTTTTTTTTTTTTTTTTTTTTTGTATGGAGGGGTTCCATCTTTCTCAATACCATGGGTCAAGGGGACTTCTTTGCCTTTCTTGATTTACCTTCTCTTTACACCACACCCTCAACTTAGGCTTTTGGCTAAGTTGGATATTCACACAAACCACAAGTCATGAGGATTAAGGGTAATGGATTAAGAAATGTCACAATTTCATCAAGTTTCTTCCAAGAAAAGGGTAAGGTTCAAAGGGTGTTCAAGCGAAGTTCACAAACTCACAAGGTAGGCCACAAAAGAGGTATAATGTCAAATGATTTCACACTTCAAAGTTGCCTAAGATCATTTCAAGAGATTGCATCACTTAGTCAACCGGACCAACAGGGCAAATTCTAGGTGTCATCACATATGGTTCACGGTAAGCTCATCACACAAGGCATTGACACCAATGTCACACAACACTCCACACTTTCGCTAGTGTGCAATGTTCATCACAAGAGACTCAATTTGAAAATTGGCTAGTCACAACGAGATGCAAAAAGTTCACATATTGCCTATGCAACTTCATTTGGCCTCATCGTAGCCACACATTCATTTTTGTTTGATTATGAACACTATTCAAGTCATTGGTATTGATCAAGACCAATACTCAAATTTACAAGAGAACAGCCATATTCAAACACAAACAAGAGGTGGCACAAAATTTTTCTGAAGGGTCAAAACTCATATACAATTAAAGCAAGGATCCACATGCTCAATCATCCCCAAAAATAGTGCTAAACACAAACTAATAGCTCAAAAACCCAATATATACAAAAAAAAAAACCGTCACACAAGGTGTGCCTCACCCCACCACAAACAAAAGCTATTTGTCCTCAAATGCAAATAATAAAATATCTCAAAGTCAAATAAACAAGACAGAGAGGGAGGTAAAGAGGGATCCTATCTGAGCAGTCGCTCCATCTGTCTATGCATCAATGCCCGGTGTAGTGCTCTAAACTTAGGCATCTGTGCCCGGAGTCACATCAACAGTGCCACTAGCTCCACTAGGGTCAGCCAAGGGTGTATCTGCCAAAGAAACCTACATAACCATATCTACCATGGCTTCCTCAGTAAGGCCCAGGTAAGAAGCCTCCTCAGCAACCCCAAGCATCTCCTAATCCGTCTCAGCCTCGAACTCAGGATCAGCTGCCTCATCAACTCTAACATCATCTCCGGTGGTGACCGGAGGCATATCTAGCTCGATTGGCATATGTGGGATCTCCACCGTCCTGAAAATTATGGACATGTAAGTGGACTTCAGCTGGTCCACATCTCTCCTCAGTGTAGCAATGGCAGCCTTTAGAGTCGTCACCTCCTCGGTTGCCCCTTGACCACGTTCAGGCATCGCTATCCTAGCCACGAGGGCATTAATGGTAGTGCTCAATGGTGTCACAGCATCAGTAAGCGCTGTCTGAATCATGTCTAGGATAGAGGCCTCAAGTCTATCTGAATCAACCCATAATCACATAATCACACCCCAAGAATTGGGGTTTTAGCTAGGCATCATAAAAATATATAAATTGTTACCAAATTGTGTTTCTATCAACTGGGTACGATTAATTTTGTCTTGACAAAGGTCCAACTTGAAGAATTTCAAAGACCCACTTTCAATTTCTCAAAAATGGAAAACTTCAATTCTTCAAAGCTAAGGAAAATATTGTCTCAATACTCTCAGTTCAAACTCAAAAATTACTCTAATGAATGTTCATAAATAAAATTTGATACTAAACATAATGTTTGAAAATTTATTTATAGTCGCCAAAAATATGTTGCGAAGGGCAATTTGGCGCAATAAGTTGGGATCGCCGATCAACTTGGTGATCTGCCATTTTGTCAGTTCCATCACCTTTTTCCTTTGGCCTTCAGCATCCTCAAGTTCTTTAACTTAGGGTGATCTAACACTGCATCGCAGAACCATTCGGCGACTCGTCGACTTTCTTTCTCTTGTCGACCTAATTTTCTCCTTCAAGGCTTGGCACACTGGAACTTTAGGCGAGGTAATAGCCACCCGGTGATTCGCCCAATGGATTAGGCGATTCTCCCAATGGATTAGGCGATTCGCCCAATAGATTAGGTGATCAACAGGCCTTCTTTTTTTCGTTCTGTCAGCTGTCTTGTTCCTTTTTGCTCATTAGTGTCCATGCTTTGTTCCTCAATCTAAATACCTGGAATACAAAGATTTTACATCAGTTATTGCATAAAATAAGTATTTGAGGACACTAAATCTATCCATGTAAAGCCCTAAATGAGTCCAAATCATGGACTCATCACATTCAAACCATTTTCAAATCTCCTACACTTGTCTTTTTCCTCTTTAATGATACCTCCAACATAATGAGAGAGTCTTAGAAATTTATGTTGATACTCAGTAATAGACATGTCTCGTTGCCTTAAATTCAAAAACTCCTTTTTCTTTTCATCACAATAAGTAGGTGGGACATACGTTATACGAAATTCCTTAAGAAAGTTATCCCAAGTAAGAACAGGAGGTTTTACCTTGGAATTCGGAACACTTACCCACAAATCATAAGCATCCTTTTGTAATAGTGAGATAACATATTTAAATTTAGCAACATCAGAACACTCTGACTTCTCAAACACTCTCTCCATGCGCTCCAACAATTGTTCAGCATCAGTGGGATAAATTGTGCCCTCAAACTCAACTCCACCCATTTTCCTCACTTTCTAAATGTGTATCCCATTGGGATCATGCACCGTTTAAGCCATGTGGTGGAAGAATTCAACCATCTGTTGGAAAGAAGGAGTCATGGCTTGAGTACTACAACTTATGTGAGGATGTGGACCAACTCTTACACCTTGACGGCTTCCCACTTCAGACAGACTAGTATATGGAATATATTGATCCGAGAAATGTTCTCCAACCCCTTCCAGTGCATGAGGTTGGGAAATACCCAAACCTTCATGAACAACATCCATAGGTATATTAGAAGAACATGCCATGACTTATTTCCTTTAAAAGTGAAGATCACATTGCATTATTGACATGTACATGATGCATATGCATTCTACATGCAATAAAAATCTTATAAATCATGTAAGTAAAAAAATAATATAACTAGAACCTTCTCAAAAGCGATAAAAGTATACAAGCAATTCACAACAAAATTTCTAGAACCATAAACCTAGGCTCTGATACCAACACTTGTAGCGACCCTTGCAAAAGGATTCTCTTACTTAAAAAGAAAGCTAATATAATACTTACACATCTAAAAGGGATTAAACCAATAAATTATAATCCAATAATGGAATTTGGCCCAAAATAAAAAGTGAAAGGTATAAAGGCTTGTCTTTTAGAAATTTAGTTGATCTCAAATTTAAACTAGGCAAGAGTTCCAATTTATGGTGGAAGAATCTTTGAAAATAATTTAAACAAATACGCTAAGACATTTTCATGTACTATCCATACTACTACCAGACACGCTATAAATCATTACCAACTTTGGAGGACCAAAGTTTAACCGGTTCATACTTTATACAAACATTCAAAATAAATTGTAAATTTAATATATTTCAAGACTTGGGTTTACACACACCCAAAACAACAAAACATATAGTCATACTTATATAACAACCCATGGTGACATGATCAATCAGCCTTTAATATTTCGGGTAAATGAACAACACATAGATCATACACAACTCCCAAGATTTATACAAATATAGATGCCTATATGCAAATTTGATCTTCCTTAAAGCTCTCAAATACTCCATCTCCAATGGCTAGTTTCAAATATCCCCTCAACATTCCCTACAATAGAAACAACTATCACTAAGCATAAAGCTTAGTGGTGTAAAAACTATAGGAAGCCGTTAAATTTACAAGTTACCTTTCTAAAGACATGGGAAACACAATTGAAACATAAAGAAATAAATCAATTAAACAATATATCAGGAGTATCAAGTTTGATATTTAAAGATCAAGTGTCAATAAAGCTCATAGCACCATTTCACAAGAGATCAAATAACAAAGTTCACCCAATATATACATCATGTTGTCACACCAAACATAATCAAGTATCAAGAAGGACCAAAGCCCTATAACAAGAAGGGTCAAACCCCAATAATTAATTGAACAAAGAACCATATTAAAATGGTTTTCTAGTTCATACTTAAATAGAATACTTCCAACTAATGCCGAACGAAAAATCCAAAATCAAGATGGCAAATGATCCAAATAAATAGACATGCCAATAGTGAAAAAGTCACAGCCACAAGAAGGACAAAGTCCAAACAAGAATGACATGTGATCAAACAATCCGTTCAAGTGGGCGAGTTACACAAGTGTCTTGAAAGTCTCAAAGGATACCAACACAGCAATGCAAAGTGACAAGATGTAATAAAGGTAGCAAGATAAACTTTCAAATATACCACCATGTAAGAAGAGTACAAGTATAAGTTTATACACAAACCTCAACCTTTTAGCATAGAAACCGTCCAACACAACTTCAAGAGTTCAAACTGTAGACCAACCAACGTATCAAGGTCCTCAATTTGAACACGAGTATAAAAAACCTTAAAAATACAATTAAATAACTTATTTAATCTCTAGTAGCTCAATAATGTTGACGTAAAAGAGATTTATCATCACAAGTAAGTCTAGTTTGTACAAATACGACTATGCTCCCAAAATAGTAAGTGTGTCCAGCCTATCCATGGTTGTTGGGCTTTATTAAGCAAGCTATTGTACCCGTAGTTGATATCAATGTGAACCCCCGGGGTACAATAGCTTGCTCAATAAAGCCTAACAAACATGTGACTTGGTTTGTTCATAATTATTTACTTGTTCTTTTCCAGCTGGTGCCCTCCAGAATAACAAACATGTGACTTGGTTTGTTCATAATTATTTACTTGTTTTTTTTTTCAAAAATAATGTATTTCAAAATATTTTTAATTTTAAAATATGATTAGAAAATAAATTTAATGAGTTCTTTTTATGATTAACTAGCTCTAGAATAATCACGAAACACATATTTGAGAATATGAGGGGATGATATGTTTCACATGATAAATTTATTATGTCATATTTAGAGGTGTTTATGGATAATGACATGGAAGAGCAACAAAAAGTAGTTGCTACTGGCTAAAGAATTGATTATAGGCCATCAAATTGAAGATCCTATACTTTCAATGCACATGTAACAAACAATAGAGAAAGTGATAATGACTAATTTATAAAAAATCATTCAATATTGAGATGTCAATTATATCAAAGAACAAATATTATAATTGAAAATATGTACAAGTTAAAATTCGTTAAAGAGTAAGAATTTTATAATCTTTCAAGTTCTTAATATATGTGACCATACCAAATTTCTAATATTTGGATATTAGAAAGTGATCATTCATAATCTTAATTAGGTCAAAGATAATCGTGCGAAGCGCGGGTGATAATGCTCAAATTACCCTCAAAACAAATTAAAAGAGTAAATGGTCGTTAGCAATAAAAATACCCAACTAAAAGTCTGGGTCGAAACCCACAAGGAACAATTTGTCGGCAGTTGAAAAGACAGAGAATTATAAGCTACTAGTTTGAACCTAAACTTAAGAATACACAAGATTATCAAATTAAGATTGATTTTAGTAACAAAATGATGAATTTGGGAAAATACATTATCAAACAAGGGATATATGGGAATTGGGCAATTCGGAATTCAATCCACACTCAACGATCCATCGCAATTCAACACACGCTAATTCAATCATAGACATGCTAGATCATCATCAATCAACACTAATCTCCTTTCGGTCTCAAAGTGTTATATCACTAAATCTCTTTTCAGTCTCATTCGTTTTCAACAACAAAACAATCTAATAACTTAATCCAAACCCCTATTTCTAGCAAGTTTTGCATTTAACAAAGTAGACCCAAATCTTCTCCTTTCGGTCTCAAATTTACTACTCAAAGATTAAATATGATTATTAATCTAATTCTCCACTACATGAATTCTTTTTCGAGCAATCCACAAAGATTAGAATCTAGATCTAAGTATCCCCTCTCAAATCATAAACTCAAACATGAAAACTAGATTAAACTCATTTTATGAATTCAAGAATGAAATCAAGGAATCACAAAAGCAATAGAATGATAAATCAAATACCAAAATAGTTTTATCTATTTCTACCACAAAATCCCAATTTCATATACACAATTACACTCACAATTCTAGCAATGTAAACCAAGGGAAGAATAAGGGAACAAGAGATTTTACTATTAAGCACACAATCTCAAACCCTAAATACGAATCGTGAGGCAACTTTCCTTCAAAGTCTTTTCCCAAATTAAGAACACTACAAGTTTTTCTCTTTAGTCTAAACTAAGATGAACTTCTTTATATTCTATCTTGCATATCTTGCATAATATGAATAATGACTGCTGGTAAGTGTAAAAGGGGTTTATACGATTAATTTGGTGAAATTTTCAATCTGCGTAGGTACCTAAAAATCAACTCTCTACGTTCATGGAGAGTTGTCGTATTCGCGGAATTAAGTTGAGGCACGTCCAAGGTCATCTAGGCACGTTTGTGATCCTCTGTTGACGAGGACTCCACATTCGTGGTCATATGTGCATGTTTACGGTCCTATGGGTGCGTTCGCAGTCATCCATTGACGAGGACTCCACGTTCGCAAGCCGTCTAACCACGTTCGTAGAGGGTATTTTCTTTGCCAAATTTTGTATTTTCAGCTCTTAACCTCTTTTTGCCTCAAGTTCACTTGGATTCTTCAAATGTCTTCTAAATCAACTCTCTACTTCATTTTTCTGCAGATATGAAGAAAACCACATTAAAAGCACCAATTCTAAACTAAGGCAAGCCAAAACTAATAAGAAAAGAGGCTCAAATGAGTGGAAATTCACCACTCATCAATACTTCCAACTTTAAAACTTTGCTTGTCATAAAGTAAAGAAAATCTAAAACACAAGAGGCTCATATATCAACACACCACAAATCTATTTCACCATTTTCAATTAAGCACAAAGGCAACAGTTTCGGTTGGTACTAACAAATAGTCCACATGCAAAATTTTCACAAAAGAAGTCTCCTCATTCTCATGGCACATATTAAAGAATCAAGAATCATTAAGTGACAACAACTCAAACTCAAGAAGTGACTCAACTCATTAGCTCATTTACATGTTCATTTGACTCAATTAGGAATTTCCAAAATCACCACTTTTTGAACTTATGCCCTCACAAGAAAGGAAATGTCCCAAAACACTCACAAAGTATTTACAAGACATGGGACAAAAGCACAAATAGTCACACTCACATTGAAACATCTCATGAACATAAATGTCACACCATAGGCTTTCCCATATTTTCAATCAACATTGACTCAACTTTATTTGGTTGGAAATATCAAATGACTTTTTGAGTTTGTAATGTAGGCTTAGGGAAGGTTAGGATATATTTAGGTACAAGTGACTACACTCTCCTTGAACACTACACAACAACTCATCATCACCAACTTTTTCATTTTTACTTCATTTTTCAAACCAATGCAAATTTCACATTATTTTTCATTTTTTCTTTTCGTATTTCAACTCTAGATGACCCGCACGCAACCATTTTCAACCTTTTGAAGGATTTAAGTCTCATTTATTCACTTTCTTTCTTATTCAAAACTTTTTCTTTCTTTAAGACTTTTTCCTCCATTCTTCAATCTCTTTTTTTTTATTACCAAACCCTCATATGGTAAGCATCCCTTCTGTGAGTTTCCCATAACAGCCCCATCTTAGGCTTTTAGTCTCAAATTTCATAATTCCCAAGTTCAGGGAGGGAAGGGTTCAAAAGAGGGTTGCTTTTTTCAAAAAGGATAAGGTTTGTAATGAGATTACCAATAAAAAGGATTAGGCTCAAAGGGGAAAACTAAGGATACTCAAAGGGGAAAACTAAGGATATGTTTAGTGCAAAGGTGAGATTTCTAGGCCAAGTGTACTTTAAGAACACTCAAAGAAAGCCTAAGATCATCTCTTCAACCAAACTCAATCAATACCAACATCTCAAGACAAACTAGGCAAGTTCTAGGTGACATAAGCGATAACAAGACATTAATCAACAACTCACCACACATGGAATGCAAACCAATCAAGATTTTTCAAAATCTTACTTTCTTTTCAAAATGCAAGTGGAATTAAACATTAAACCGCTAACGAATCAAAAGTTACAAAAGAATTATAAGAGTTGTCATAAAATCATTCATAACATGCTCAACTTTCAAAAACATAGGGGTATGTTCAACACTCTTCACATGCATGACTATGGTCTCCTCTTTATGCTTTAGAGACTTAATTATTAGAAAAGATTACCAACAACAACATATCCCGTAATCCGCCAACCTATTCAAGTTTGACTCGCCATTTATTATCTCAACTCATTACATCCCATTAAAAATTGGGTTGATATGTAGCTCGAATTGACTCATGAGATATCTTGTCAAAATATTTGTTAAAAATACTTTTTTGTTTGATATGTTACAGGTAGCCATAATAAAGAATAATAATAATTTTATTAGGTATTAAAGTTTTATAAAAGAACAAATACAACAATTAAAACTTGGTAAGAATTGGGCGGGTTGAGTTATGACTAAGTGTGGCAGCGCTACTGAAACCGGTACAATTGAAAAATCAGACTAGAATCAGCATTAATCAAGTGGGAGCTGGCCTAATAAGTTATGTATTTTGACAACAATAAACAATCAAACTATAATTACTATTACATCCAGTTACGGCTGGCTACCACTTGATTGATGTTGATTCTAGTCCGATTTTTCAATTGTATCAGTTTCAGTCCCGCTGCCACACTTAGTCATAACTCAACCCACCCAATTCTTACTAAATTTTAATTGTTGTATTTGTTCTTTTATAAATTTCTAATACCTAATCAAATTATTATTATTATTCTTTATTATGGCTACCTATAACATATAAACAAAAAAATATATTTTACAAATATTTAGATAAGATATCTCATGAGTCAATTTGGGTTGTATATCAACCCAATTTTTAATGGGTTGTAATGAGTTGAGATAATAAATGGCGAGTCAAACTTGAATAGGTTGGCGGATTGGGTTTGATTTTGCCACCTCTAATACGGGATATGTTGTTGTTGGTAATCTTTTCTAATAATTATGTCTCTAAAGCTAACTTAGGAAATGTAAATATATGGCACTTGAGCTTAACGCAAAAGCTAGCTCAAGAAGGGAGGATGGATTGCCCCAGTCCATATAAAGTGGAGACCAGCAATCCATACCCCAACAAATGTGGAACTTTTACCCACTCTAACACTCTGCTCCAATGTAAAGATATGGCACCTAGCACCTGGAATTTCGGTTCGATCTGAGACGGCCATTCCTATAATTACTGATACTTCCAGTTTAAAAGTATAAGTTAATAAGTTAGACTTTTTTAAAAGTTTAAATTCAAATTTTAATTTCTTAAGTTTAAATTTCAAACTCTTAAGTCTTAAAAGTTTAAATTTAATATTTTCAAAACTGCAACTTACTTACCTAAGTTTTAATCTTTTTAAACTATATCAAACATTCAATTTTCAAATTTTTTTAATTTTAAATTGTAACTTAAAACATTTGAAAATTGAAATATAAAAAAGACTTGTATTAAATTGAAGACAATAATTAAAAAAAACTAAGGCTAATAGCCTATAATTTTACTAAGTTCTTCATTACATACTACTTCATTTATTCTATCAGAATTATACAAGTCATACAATTTCTAGATGCAATTTTATCTTTAATTGTTGTCAATCTAAGTAATTCATGAGCTAGAATATTTGAATTTAAATGTTTTTTTTCAACCATTCGTGATGCACCTATTTCTTTGTACAAAGTTGGGTTTAATGAACAAGCAGTTAGATAAATTTGCAGAATAGAAAGAAATATTTTAAAATTTTTTCAGTCATTGACTTAATGGACTCTTTAAACCTTAGAACATTTTTGAATGGGAAAATGGTCTAATATACCCCTCAACTTTGTCATTTGGAGCTGATATGCTCCTCGTTATGAAAATGAGTTATATATACCCTTATCGTTATACAAACGACTCAGATATACCCCTACCGTTACAAAATGAGCTCACATATACCCTTCATTTAACAAAAGTGAAAAAAATAGTTTTAAATTTATATTTTTGACTTTTGATTTTTTTAAAAAATCATTTAGGGGTATATATGATTTTTCTAGCAAATTTCAAGGTATGTTATAATTTTTTTTGGACATAAATTATTTTTTGACTTCTTGATTATCATTATTTGAGTTTCTTATTCTTATTTTATTTTATTTTTTTCTTTCATTCTGTAGTGTCAACAAAAAAATTTAAAACTTTTTTTTTGCTGCTATATTATAATTTAAAACTATTTTTTCGGATATATTGTAATTTAGTTTTTGTATTTTAAGAAAAAAATTGGGTCATCTATAATAAAACTTACAAGAATATTAGCGAAACTAAAATAAATTTGACCATCAAAATAATAAATCTAAATTAGTCATTAAAACAAAAAAAAAAGTTAAAAAATAATAATATATGTTTGAGGGATTAAATTTACCCAAATGGGATTATATTTTTTTTAAGTAACTAAAAAATTAAACTAAAATTAATTTTTTCACTTCCGTTAGAGGAAAAGGGTATATGTGAGTCATTTGTATAACAGTAGGGATACATATGACCCACTTTCATAACGAGGGGTATATCAACTCCAAATGACAAAGTTGAGGGGTATATCAGACCCTTTATTTAAAAAAATTATTAGAAATAACACAAATATTTAGTAAAACTGAACAAATAGTTGGATAATAAAGTCTAGATAACATGCTTGAGGGTTAGGGAAAAATCAATTAAACCGGACTTGGTCATACTCGCCATTGGCTTCATGAGAATAGACAAGCTCAAACAGATTTTTGAGCGTTGTTCAGAGTTACAATTGTCAAATTTTGTGTGCATGCAAGCATTATACTACTACCTAGTGCACAATCCTGATGTAAACATGACATTCTGGATCATGATCACAATTGCATTCACCTTTTAATTATACATCTGGCAATAATTCGATTTTCAGTAAGTGTGGCAAATCTATAGACCTCAGAAATAAGGTACCGATGGCTGGCAGAGCCTCTAGGTGAAGGTCATGACAGAGATTATTATTATTATTATTATACAATTGCAACACCATACTAGAATCACACATGATCTAGTATATTTGCTTAGGCATAATAGGGTTGGATATTTGCTTAGGCCAAGATAAAAAATAATGTATTTTTCTCTTATTCCCCCCGCGCACACACCCCGAAACCACCCAATTTCTTTTCAACAAAAAACTTTTGAGGATCCGTGGTACTAAATTGTCTTTTTTTGCCCTTTTGCCCTTTTTTGCTTCTGGATCTTCACGAAACCAGTGGAGCATTTCCTGAAAGCCATTGATGCAATTTCAACAAATGATATTGCTTCTGTAGCACAAAAGCTTATTTCTTCTCCCTGGACAATGACATCCTATGAAGACGGTGATTCCTTTCACTAATTATTTTTCTTCCCTATTTTTTGTTTTGTTCGGGGTAGTTTTCTCATTTGCTTTCTGAATGGCAGGTCTTTCACTCTCCACATATGACGTCGTTAGCAGCAGGTTTCGTTCCAAATAAAATATTTCTAACTTGGAAACTTTGAGCTTCGCTGTTGCCTGAATTTGTGGAAAATAAGGAAATGCACAAGCTATAGTTAAATTAGCCATCTGCCAAACTTTTGGTGAGCAGCTTTTTGGCACAATTTATTCTTTGGTGTACCTTTTCTAAGTTTTTTAGCACTTTATTCTTGATTCATGTGATAATACTCTTTGATTTGAAATGCTAATAAATGCGGCTTTAAAGCTGAAAGCCTAAAGTTAAAGGTGGAAATAATAAAATTTGTAAGTCACCACAGTTCCCTGGTCAGCAGTTCTGTATTATCTAGATGTACTAGTGGTGAAATATATTGGTTGAGGCTTAATGACTAAATAATATATGTCGTTGCACAAGTGATGAAATGTTCTGCTCCTAAAAAGTGAAGAGCTATTGCAACCACTAACTTCTTTTTCTTAGTTTATTCGAACTTGCTGCATGTTTCCGGGTTGCTTTGCATGTTTTCATGACATTTTTGAAGGATTAGGTTTTCAACTTCACCGTCCCTTTTGTAGGAATACAATTTGAGATGAAGAGTTTCAAGAAACTTTCTTCCTAGAAAAGATTTAGGAATTAAGGCAAGTAACGAGAAATATGAAAATAAGAGGTTCTCTTCATAAAACGATAGCAATAGCAACAAAAAGCAAGATGATGACAATGGAAGAAACAAACGATATGTTCCTTTGCTCTAAAATCAGTATTTATAAGTGGTTTTCAAAAGACGTTGAATCCTTACTCACTCATATAGGTCTTGTTTGAATATGATTTGAAAGCAGATTAACTAAAAGTTATTGTTTCAACATGTAATTAGATTGCTTATGTTGTCTTTGTTCTTTTACGAATATGAAAACTCAATAAGTTGTGAAAATTATCAAAATTTTCCAAATTCATATATGATCTTACTTAATGAGCAAATTATAGTTCCAAACAAGGTATCAAATATCCCAAGGTACCATAGTCCACATTGATAACTAGCCTACAACATATTCTTGTTATAAATAAATGTTTGTGATTACAAATTTTTAAATACACATAATATTATTTGAAGGAAGAAATAAGTGTCTACGTTCATGATCGACAGCCTCCTTTTGAGGTTGCTCTGCCACCCTCATTACTACTATAAACACTACAACCCCAACGAACCTTGCTTTCAACATTTGCAAGTACAAAGATTGGAGACAAACCATCGTCGGAACCAGAAAAACCTTCCCTCAAGTCACTATCACAATACCCCCCTCTACCAAGCACAAACCATACCAAAACAATATGACAACCACAATCCCTGCAGATTCAATACACAGAAACTACAAACCAGCAAGCAACACCAAATTATGTGGGTTTATTAAAATCCAAATTTAACTAATGCACAGCTTCCGGTTCCCATGAAGCTAGTGAATTTTATCACCGGAGAGCGTCATGTAGTATGGAAAACCTCTGAAGTCAAACTGTTGATTTTGCAGCAAGATCTACAATTTGCAGTCCTTGGTAAATTCTCATACAGCAAGCCTGACATTCATGAATTACACAAAGTATTAGCTGGGGAATATGAAATAAAGGGAGAATATAGTGTTGGCCTTGTTGAAAATAGACATGTTTTAATAAAATTACCTTGCTAGAGGATTACATAATAATGATTTATCACTTTTTGTTAATATGTATATTTATTGCTGCTAAAAGTCAATTTTTGTTGTTATGTCTCTCTCTATCTCCTTCTCTTCTATTGTTTCGCCTATCTCCTCTTTCTCTCTGATCTCTCTCCCTCTTTGTATTTTACGTTTCTCCCTCATATTTTGTATTTTCACATGTCTCTCCCCTCTCTCTATATATTGTATTTTCACCTTTCTTCCTTTTTGTTTTTGTATTTTTCACCTCTCTCCTTCTCCCCCTTTTTTGTCTTTTTATTCTCACCTCTCTTTGTATTTTGTATTTCTTCCATTCTCTCTTTGTATTTATATATTTTTGAGGTATTTTGCGAATATATTTATTGTATTTGATTATATGTGCATTTATGTTGCATCTTGTCCCCCCTCGTTCATCCCCTCTCTATATTTGTATTACCATCTCTCTGTATTTTTATATTTTTGAGGTGTCATGTGATTATATTTGTTGTATTGATATGTTCTTTTAGGTTGTATATCCTCTCTTGACCCTTTCTCTCTGCAGTTATATATATTTTGAGGTGTCAGAAAACTATATTTATTATATTTATATGTGCATTTAGGTTAAATCCGATCTCTCCCCCACCTCTCTCTTTGTATTTCTATATTTTTGAGGCATCAAGCAACTATATTTGTATGTGCTTAAGGTTGTATTTTGTATTTCCACCTCTCTCACTCTTATATATACTACTTGTATTCATTTGCTCTTATATCATTATATTTGTATCAATTCACTCTTATATTACTTGTATTCATATTCCCTTGTGTTACTTGTATTCATTCGCTCTTGTTATCATTTATATTCATTTGTTTTTTATCACTTATATTAAAAAATCTCGTACCACTTGTATTCATTCTGTCTTGTATCCCTTGTATTCATTCACTTTTGTATCACTTGTATTCATTTACACGTGGAAAGGTGAAAAAAGACTGAAAAGGGAAACCATATATAATTAATACAAACTCAAAAGAGGAAGAGGGAGAGGGAGTGAATACGAAATTGACAAAAACACAAATAAAATACAAGAAACAATGCTATACAAAGAAAGAGAGGGAGTGGAAAAGTGAGCAAATATACAATTAATACAAACATGCATGCAAAGCAAAATACTAGAAAAAAATTGCTAAAAATAGAGAGATAGAAGAGGAGGAGCGAGGCGAGAAAAGGAGAGAGAGGTTAGTAGAGATAAGAGATGTTAGAAAGAGTAAAATGTAGTTATACTATCCAATTTTTTTAAAGTGTAGGTTTATACAAAAACGACATAGCACATTCGTGTAGTACTCGCCCCATCTCTAAAGGCTTATATGAACTCCTCTCGGAGCGAAGCCACTAAGTAACTTTCTCATAAATAAGAAGAGAAACTCTGCTCCCACAATATATATGGTTGAATATCGTATGTCCTACTACATATTTTAACTAGTGCTTTTGGTTCACGCCGGTTCTTGTCACAACCAAAGAAGGCCCATTGAGAACCCTTACATGGATACCCTTCGTTGTAATTATTATATTTATACAAGATTATTTAAGTCTTTTAAGCTTTATCTCTTATACTAGAAAATTAGCAATAAAAAAATATAGACAACTATAAGGCTTTTAAGCTTGAGGAGTTTGATGAATGAAAGGAAAAGAAGTGGAACTATTCAAACTGAGCTGATTTTCTTTCCAATTAAGTGGTACGTAAAAGGAAATATCATTTTACTATAGGATCTTGAAAAGTCGGCCATATGTCTTGATAAGTCCCATTTTCTGAAGGAATAATCATGCAATTAGATGAGATGAAGTAATTCATATTGCTTCATTTTAATTAATTACAAGAATGGCATAGCTTGTTGGAACAAAAAGATGGAGTCACCAAAAAGCCAATGCCAAATATTAGATGGACCTAACTCCATACTACGTCCGTACCGCTCTCTCTCTCTAACAAGTTGTTACCCTATTCTTTTGTATTTTTGGTTTAAATACAATTTTTGTTTTGATTGTTACTTAAATTTAACATATTGTATCATTAAATTCATCGTTAGATAACGATGAAAAGTCTCATTAACATCTTATTTAATGTGAGCGTGTTGTTACCTTACATTTTATTTTCTCATTTTATCTTCACTTATTTACTTATATATATCCTATTTTATCCTTTACCCTACCTTTTTTTTTTCTTTTTATAATAGCCTTACTTGTTACTTTTCTTATAGGTTTATCGTTCGAATTATTGACGTGAGATATTATATATGTAACAACGAAAAAATGATACAATCTATCCAAATATTATATTTATTGAAATAATAGTACATTACAATACAGTAAGATATAGTACAATAATGAAACAAGTAACAACTCTCTAAACAAAGTGTAAATCTCTATATATAAGAAAAAAAAAGTTGAGAGTCATACCCAACACATATGACTACACTCCCCTTTTGTTTCAATGTAATGTAATTCCTATCTTCTACGCTACCTACTTTCATCCTTTGTTTTTTTTTTTTTTTTTTTTTTTTTGTGGACAAGGAGAATAATGTGTAAAATCTTTCAACTTTGTCCTTTGTTGCTCCTTCCTATAACGTATTGGTTTGTCTCACCCCATTAGACCTGAAAATAAATAGTCTCTTTTTCCTTTTCTCACTCACACTCTTTATCCTTTCTTGCTTAAGCTTTATCTAACCTAATATTATTTGTTTATTCCTCTTCCTTGTTTTTTGCCTCAAATCATGAACAAAAAGGACAAGAATTAATATGTGTCTAGCAAAGAAAGATCAAAACTAAAGTGATAGATTTCAATAAATTTGTACGAGTTTAACGACAAATTTTAGTCATCCAATATAAAAAGAATATGTTTCTCTTTTTATATAATGTATTCTTTAATTCATATGAAGTAACATAATAAATGAGCATGCATGAAATATCTTAGATCATGAAAATATAAGCAAACATTTTGAATTGTTAACGTACAATATTTTCACCAAAAAGTTACTCTCACCATTCCCCAATATTGATCGTTTTGAAAATAAAATACTGAGTTCATTTGTTACTTTTTTACACCCCTTAGTTGTGGTGGTACCCGACTAACCATATGCCATGAAAATACTAACCAAAGCTAAATACGCGGAAGCAATTAACCTAATGTGAGTGATATGCCCAATTAATTATACCTCCAAAAGGAACTATAATGCAATTGTTTTTCGGTTACGTTCATCTCACGAGGAATATGATTTTGTAATAAGCAATCTTTACATTCTTCACAAGTAGCAAGTACCAGATTATCAAGTAAATGTGCTTTTGAATAACGAGAGACGAAACTAGGGTTTTGTGATCCCCATGAAGTTATACCTTCCTATATCACTAACCTTTTCTAGTGTGTAACATGATCGGTAACTCAAGTTCACCTAAGTGGCTGGTTTCCTAAATAGGCGAATATCACCACTCAACTTGGTCCGTCTACGGGTGTTTACTTTACTAACCCATACTCTTGTTCCCAAATTAGATATTCCAAACAAGACGAGCTATTAGATGATGATTGATTACTTCAATTCTCCATTGTATAATTTCATTTTCCATTAGTTACCCCTTTGGTCCAATAAGTAAGAATATACCGTGTTCTAATGTTTGCAACCATTAAAAATTAATCCAAACAAAGCGTAAACAATACATTTGTACATGCTTTTCAAGGATTACTGATATTAGGTCTACTTTGTTAATTCTTCATGGTTCGCACAACCCAAGTTATGCATTGAGCTACTATGATAAAATCAATTATTAATAAATAATGCATAATAATACAATTACCAAATGAACAGTAAAAACCCAAAATCTTGAATTGTAACTCATAAAGTCAAAAGACAAAAATCAAAGTATGATTTGCCTCCAAATTCAAGAATAAAAGCAAAAGACTTTTTTGTTTACTTTCAAACCATAAAACAACCGTAAAATGTAAAAGAAAACCTACGAAAAATATTTATAGCAATTAAAAACACATCCTTAACAGACTAGGAAAATTGTCTTCAGCAGCTTGTATAGACACATCTATGGCTCATAGATCCTTTTAAGGGTTGTGGAAACCCCTCGTAAATAGCAGTGAATGCTTAGTTTCACAACTTTTTCTAAAGAAAAGAACAACGGTGTGTGGAAACATTTATGGCTTGTGGTCCTCACTCGTAAATCACAAAACTTTTGCACTTCTCTAATTCTCAACCACAACTGCCATGAATAGCTCATACTTGCCCCTTGTAAATATCAAGTTTTTTGGCATATCTTTGAATATCACTATGAGCTTTATCTACGACTAGTGAAAACATTTACGGCTCATGGTTTCTGATTGTAGAACTTAGGCTTTTCAACATAGTCTCTGAATCTCTATCGACAGAGATATCTATGGCTCGTAGTTCAAACCACGACTCATAGACTGACCTTGAAAATCTTAAAAATGACTAACCAACTCCTCTTTTCTAAACTTAGCTACCAAATCCTGTTTTACCTACAAAACAACTACCAAACACATCAAATCTACTAAAAAGCGCTAAAGAACTTACCCCAATCCTAAGTTTGAAGCATCAAAAGTGTCGTAAGTCTATGACACATCAACACCCTTAAATTAAATCATTGATTATCCTCAAGCGATTGACGCAATTATCACATCACGACAATATTAACTAAAGAAGATTAAGACCTTATGACAATAACATGGCATTCAATAGTTACTTTCACCCACAACACCCTCCTATTCATTCTATCAACATAAGTGAAAATTCTAGACTTATCAAATCAACACATATAGATCAATGGATGTCATCACTATATTAATGGAAAAGGTCACATAAACAAATAACAACCACATAGATAATCAACAATCAAAAGCGCTACTTTTGTGCCCTCACCACAAAGAAGTCTCTTTCGCGCATAGTATCATTATTTTCAACTTCACTGGCTAATACAACACTCACTCTCACAACGAAGTTCAAACAAAGCATGCACAATAGCATAAGCTTGCCCTTATTTTCTACACCTTATCTTTTTGAACAGTTGGATTAAGATTGCTATTATAGGACTTTGCTCGGCTTGTAACGTAGGATCGGGGATGGGTGTGGTATATAAGGTCACTATTTCTCTTCTTGGAACTACGCTAACTTAACCCCACCTTTATAACCAACTTTTTCATCTCTCATCTCTTTTTTTTTTTTTCTGTTTTTTACGTCTACTTTTTATTCTTTTCTTTATTTAGTAACACCTGCCACACCCATTTGTTTCCCTTTTGCGCATCGACCTATTCTTTTCATGCCTCATTTTTCTTATTTTCCTTTATAGTAGTTACCCTCAACTTAGGCATTTTACCTAAGTTTAGCAGCATAATGCCTAAGGAGGGACCAAAGCTAAAACAAAGGTTCACATGAAAAAACAGGAAGGTATATAAGGCAATACAACAAAAAGGTCTTCTTAGACTCAAAATCATGGATAGAAGGATAAGCATTTTTATTTGGTCGGTCATTTAGGCTAAGTGGACTGAATTCAAACATGGTCTGTGATATTCTCCTAACCAACAATCCTATAATCTAGGTAAGACGAATGGGGAAAGTTCTGAATTGACAGACAAAGTAAGAACAACACAAATATATCTCACTCACACATGGCACAAGTTTCTCTATCAATAACTAATTATCAAGTTCATGCCACAGCTTAAGTTACACTTATCACATCAATATACATCATGTCATACAAAGATCCAACATAGTCACTTTATCAAGCAAACACATCACATCAAGACCTGGAGGGGTCTAATTCTTTTTATTTTTTTCATTTTAAATCAGACGTGCCATGGATTCCATTAAGTGTTCCTATTCTTCTTTTATAGTTATATCACATCCTAAAACATGTTGGTTCAACAAAAATAAAGGTCCTCGGGCAAAGAACACAACAAAAAAAAAACCCAAGGACATGGGAGAGTATCCTGGCTACTCAGACTTTCCCCAGATACTCTTCAAAAACATATAGACTACCCCCATGCCATAAAAAAATATATGTGCATTTCCCAATGCACTAGAAAGAATAAAAAACAAGAGGTGAAGGCAAATTTGTGGTGACTAGGCACCGACATTTGATGGTGAAGTTGTCACGACCCAAGGGTACCCTCTAGATGTAACATAATGTACAAGACCCCGAGAGGCCTTATACAAGCCACTTAGCTTTCATAGTCAAGATAATAGAAAATAAACGAGATTTAAAACATTTTCAACATAACCAAAGTTTTTATTTGCAAAGCGAAAGTCTAAAACACTTATCTCAAAAACCATCTAATACAATAGAATCTCAGGACGTAGCCCGTACATCAATGTTCAAAACTCAGATGAAAAGAACATAAGAAAAGTAGTGGTCAAATCCTCGGATGAATGAGGACTCACCAATCTTCAACTCTTCTTCTACTATGGATCCTATCCACGGGGATGAGAATCGGGAAACGACCCCTACATGGATATAAGATAAATAAAGTAGTAGTGTGTAGTACAAAACATACAAAGATGTAATATGATGACTTGCATAAACATAACAAAACGTTAGACAACATAGGTCATAAATAATAATACACATCATAGATCATCACATCTCAATATATAAAAAGTACTAAAGAAGTAAAATTTAATTTATCTTAAGTTACCGTAACCGAAAACCGTCTAGTCTTACCTCTCACTCAAGCAAACAAGCAAGACCAAAATCACATCACACATCTCATCATCTCATATATTACATTATCTTTATCGCCTGTATCATTTCGCTTACTATATTTATACATGGTAATCAATCACTGTTCACTTTTTTTCTTGTCCTTCTTGGTAGTCAATTACTTTCCCTTCTCACCGTAATCACCGCGCTATCACATCATCCATCATCATTGGGTACCCATACATTCTTTGACTTATCTATCATACATGACACGGGTACTTGTGTTTTCTTACTTGGTCATCAGTCTAGCCTCACAAATTAAATTCATTATTCATAATTTAGGCTAGAATCATCACTTTGTGAAAAATTAGACAAACCTAGTACATTCAAATGTAAGAAAGCCTTTCACAAACAATTATAAAAAAAATCATCCAAAAAAAATCCCTTCCATAATTTACAATATATTTTACTCAAAGCAATTCATATCATAATAATCACATATCTTCCAATCTCATCACAACATCATTACATATCTCAAATCTCAGATATATTCAATCATCTCTAATTTATTGTATCTTATTTATCCTATAATAATACACATAAATCCATAAATTAAAATCAATTTTTAAAACCTTTTTTTATTCAATTTCTTCTTAGATTCTTTTAAGCATTGGTCATCGGAAAGCATATAATAAAAGCATAGAATCTCAAAATCAATGCAATCAATTCAAATCAATCAAATTAAAATTAATATAATTAAATTAAATAAACTTAGAAATCATAAAATAACATAAATAATTTAATTTCTAGAAATTAGGGCTCGTTTTTCCATGGATGATGATGGATTTGAAAGCAATGATACAAAGATCAAATACTACAATCCTGACAATACATCGAGAAAGACTTGATGACAGAACCCTTGAGGAGACTCTTCTTCTAGCCTTGCCTCAACTCTTCTTCTCTAAGTTTGAGAGAGGAAGAATTCTTTTATGAAAAGAAATGAATTTGTTGTTTAGAGAATAAGAGAGAATGACTTTAAAATTAAGGTTAAAATCAAAGGCAAAAGCACAGGTTATAAAAAAAAAGAAAAAGAAAAGAATCGAGAAAAAAGAAAAAGCCCCAAAAAGCTAAAAACCACACGCACACACACCTTACACACACCACACTTCACGCCACGTACGTGCCCATGCCCATGTCCAAAGTCCACGACTGGCACCTTCCGGCTCAACCACCACCCCCAAAGTCCACAAGTCCACCACTCACGGGTCACCAGCCGCAGTGCATTAACCCATCACTGCGCCCCTTCATGCCGAGCACGCCTCATCACAGCTGCTCACAGCTCCAGAGCCTGGTGCCTGGGAGGGAGGTGCCTTTTTGGATGAGGGGAAACCTGTCAACCTTCCAGCAACTTCTTCAATCGTGAAGGGTGCCTGCCTTCTTGTTTCTGCTTCTTTCTCGTACTCTTTCTCTCACTTCTTACTTCTTTTACTTTGTTACTTTTTACTTTTCTTCAAAATTCAAAAAAATCATCAAAATCATCATTCATCAAAGAAAAAGAAATCAAAACTAACTATCAATCATGCACGCACATAGCAAACGCACATATCATCATTCATGAAATCCATATCCAGCTCATACTCCAATGCATATATCCGAGAAGGAAATATCAACTCCAAGGTAAAGCATGTTCAAAACATCATATCATGTTGTCTATATGCAATTCATACTCAAGTGCCCATAAACATGTATAAATTAATCAAGTTGACTCATTTTCTCAAAACTTAAGCTTCTCATGAACATGCATAATAAGGAAATCATGGGAATCTCTAAGATACATGATACCAAAAGAGTAAACCATGAGGAAATCAATACCTCAAGCTAGAATAGGAGTAGAAGGGAAAAGATAATGATATCGGGACATCATATTGGCCTCGGCCTCAAAAGTAGCACCCTCAACTAAATGATTCCTCCACAACACTTTAACGGAAGCAACTTCTTTGTTTCTCAACTTCTTGACTTGTTGGTCTAAAATCTCTACCGAAACTTTCTATTAAGAAAGATTCTCATCAACTTCCAAACCTTCTAAGGGAACGATGGATGTCGGATCTCCAACACACTTTTTCAACATAGAGACATGGAAAATAGGTTGCACCGATGCCAAATCATTAGTCAATTCATGTTCATAAGCAACCTTACCAACACGTCTCAATATCTGATATGGACCAACATAATGGGGACTAAGCTTTCCTTTCTTCCAAAATCTCATTACATCCTTCATGGGTGAGATTTTCAAGAAGACCTAATCGTTCAACCTCAAACTCTAGGTCTCTTCTTCTAGCATCGACATAGGAATTTTGTCCACTTTGGGGTCGAACTTTCTCCACAGCCTCATGAACCAACTCAAGTCCTATCAAGGCAACTTCACCCACCTCAAACCAACCTATAGGAGATCTATACCTCCTTCAATAAAGAGCCTCAAATGGAGCTATACCAATATTGGAGTGATAGCTATTATTATAGGCAAACTCGATCAAAGGCAAGTGATCATCCCAATTACCCTTAAAATCTATGACACTTTCTCTCATCATATCTTCCAGAGTTTGGATAGTATGCTCCGCTTTCCCATCAGTTTGTGGATGAAAATCCAGGCTAAGCTTAACATTAGTACCAAGACACTTTTGGAAAGATTTCTAAAACTGAAAAGTGAATTGGGTACCTCGATCAGAGATAATGGACAAGGTCACTCCATGAAATCTTACCATTTCCCTCAAATACAACTTAGCATAATCTTCAGCCGAATAAGAAACTTTGACGGGAATGAAATAAGCCGATTTGATCATTTGGTCTACAATAACCCAAATTGAATCATATTGTCACCGGGTGCGGGGAAACCCTACTATAAAGTCCATATTCAAATCTCCCTACTTCTAAGTAGGAATACTATTGTCTTGGGACAACCTCCTAGTTTGTAATGTTCAACTTTCACTTGTTGACAATTAGGACATTTAACCACAAATTCCGCAATATCCTTCTTCATCCCATTCCACCAATAGATCCCCAACAAATCACGGTACATCTTGGTGGCTCCTAGATGAATGGAATACCTAGAACTATGTGTTTCTGACAAGATCTGTTCCCTCAATTCATCAACATTAGGAATACAAAAATGACCTTTATACACCATATTCCCCTTAGGAGAAAGCCTCTACGAACTTTCTAAGCACCACTTCTTTTAATTCTACTAAGGTTGAATAAATACAATGCTTGGCTTTCACATCCGCCACAAAAGATGATTCTGAACAATTTTGAACTACAACACCACCCTTGGTGGAGTCCATTAGCGAACACCCAATCGGGCCAATCTATGTACATCTCATACCAATTTTCTCTTACCATCCTATATATGGGCAACACTACCCATTGATAATCGGCTAAGAGCATCCTTTACTACATTTGCCTTACCAGGATGATAGAGAACACTCATATCATAATCCTTAAGTAACTCAATCTACTATCTTTGGCGAGGATTAAGATCTTTCTGATTAAATATATATTGTAAACTCTTTGGTCAGTGAAAATATCTACTTGAATACCATACAAATAGTGCCTTCAAATCTTTAAGGCAAAAACAACCGCCGCTAGTTCAAGATCATGGATAAGATAATTCTTCTCATGAACCTTAAGTTGCCTTGAAGCATAGGCAATGAATGACTTTCCCATTTTGCATGAGTACACATCCTAATCCAATTCTCAAGGCATCACAATCAACAACAAAACCATTAATCCCTTCTGGTAAAGTCAATACTGGAGCGGAAGTAAGTGTATCTTTCAATTTCTGAAAAGTCTTCTCACATGCTTTGGACCATATGAACTTGGCCTTCTTTTGAGTCAAAGCTGTGAATGGAGAGGCAATAGAAGAAAACCCCTCAACAAACCTTCTGTAGTAACTAACTAAACCCAAGAAACTTTTAATATCCGAAGGGGATGAAGGTCTAGGCCAAATTTTGACCTCATTTGTCTTCTTAGGATCTACCTCAATACCCTTACTTGAAAAAAATATGACCAAGAAAAGCCACAGACCTTAGCCAAAACTCACACTTGCTAAACTTTGCAAAGAGTTGTTGGTCCTTGAGAATTTGCAACACGATCCTCAAATGACTTATATGATCATCCTTACTTCTTGAATACATCAATAGATTATCAATGAACACAAGCACAAACATATCAAGGTATTGTCTAAATATCCTATTAATCAAATCCATAAAAGTGGCTGGAGCATTAGTCAAACCAAGCGACATCACTAAAAACTCATAATGACCATATCGAGTTCTAAAATCCATCTTCGGAATGTAATCTTCCTTCACCCTTAATTGGTGATAGCCCGACCTAAGGTCCATCTTTGAAAAATAATTCTCTCCTTGGAGTTGGCCAAATAAATCATCTATCCTTGGAAGAGGATACTTATTCTTAATGGTCACCTTGTTCAATTACCGGTAATTAATACACATATGAAGCGAACCATCTTTCTTCTTAACAAACAAAACTGAAGCACCCTATAAAGAGATACTCGGTCGGATAAAACCCTTATCAAATGAATCTTTAACACGCTCTTTTAGTTCCTTAAGTACTACTGGAGCCATTCGGTAAGGAGGAATAGAGATAGGCTGTGTATCAAGGAGAAGGTCAATACCGAAGTCTATTTCCCTTTATGGAAGAATACCGGGTAGATCATCTGGAACACTTTCAAAAACTCATTAAGAATGGGGAATGACTCAAGAGTAGGGTTTCTGAATCCATATCCCTCACCCTAACTAGCTGGTACATGCATCCCTTAGAAATCATCTTCCTAGCTTTAAGATAAGAAATAAATCGACCTTTTGGCATAAAATTTCCTCCTTTCCACTCTAGCACAGGTTCATTTGGAAATTGAAATTTGACCACTTTAGTCCTATAATCAATAGAGGCATAAAACAAATGCAACCACTCCATCCCAAGAATGACATCAAAATCTACCATATCAAGCTCTACAAGATCAACATAAGTGACTCTATGGGGTAAGGAGATAGGACACTTTCTATATACCCTCTTAGCCATAATAGAATCACCAACAAGAGTAGAGACAGATATGGGATCTAACAACATATCATGAAGCACATTAAATCTCATAGCCACATATGGCGTCATAAAGGATAAAGTAGCAACGGGATCAAGTAAAGCATAAAAATCAAGTTAAAAGACTTTTAATATACTGGTAACCACATTGGGAGAACCCTCCTGTTCAGTACGAGTAGGAGCCTTTGAACCTGAATCACTTGGACCGGATGAAGGATAGGGTTAAGCCCTATATCGATTATCTATTTCATTCTTAGCACTACCAAAACATGCATTGGAACCCGCTAGACATTTACCCTTATGCTTCCTTCCATATTTAGCACAATTTAGCAATGAAGACCTACTACCACCTCCTTGAGGTTTAGGGGTTAGACACCCTATCTTTGTTGAACTTAGGAGCATTGGAGGAACCTTGACTGGAAAATCTTTGTTGAAACCTAGGACGACCATGTCCATCAGACCTTGCATGAGAGAAATTACCATCATCAGTTTTAGCCCTCTTTGTCTCCCTAGACCTATCCTTAAGTTTCTCATCTTCAATCTATTGGGCATGAACCACTACAACATTTTAGGCCTACAACCACACTAAATCTGGACAACGCTTGTAAAGTGTTGCCTAAAATATTTTTGGGAACGCTTTTAAAATGTAGCCTAAATTTTTAACTTTTGGCATTGATAATATTGGCAACACTTGTAAAGCATACTGTATAATGGTATAGGCTATACTTTATAAGCATTGTCATAGTATGAAATAAATGGCAACAACTATTTACATATATGGCTACACTTTTAAAGTGTCTTTTCTTTATAATTATGAAAACAACACATTAAAAGTGTGGCCTAAAAGTTTTCACTAAAATATTATATTCCCTCCAACATTTTTAACTCTCCCTCCCATTTTTATTGGCCAAAAAAAATAATTGATAAAACATTAATAAAAAGTTTTCTCTTTCTCTTCTTTACTAGAAAATAAGTTTTACTCTTTTTTCCTTGAACATAAGCTTTACTCTTTGTTTGTACGTAGAACAAGATTTTCTCTAGAACTGAAGATCGAAGAGAAGAAGCTGAAGAATTGAAAATTTGAGCTGAAGAACTGAAGAGCTGAGCTGAAGATTCTCTTCTCCAGAACCTGATTTTCTCGAAGAGATGAAGAGCTGATGCTAAAGAGCTGAGGATCGAAGAACTGAAGAGCGGAAGCTGAAGAACTGAAGAGCTGAGCTGAAGATTTCTCCTATACCGATTTCATCAAGCGTAAGTACCAATTTGGTACAACCGAGATTCCCTTTTATTCTCTACTAATCATCTAGTACTAAAAATAGTCAATTGATTGAATTTTTGTTTTGTGTTTAGAAGGAATTGATTACTTTGGAGTTCTTACAGGTGAAATTCCAAAGTAGGGGAAAAAAGTGCCAAAAATCTGAACATCAATGTTAGCCCTAGGCATATTGAGCAAACGAGAAAAAGGGAATTACTACTCGGAAGCATTTGAGTTAGTAAGTATCTATCTTTGTTTTCCTTAATATTATAAATTTTGAATTAAACTATTCAGCTCTGTAGTGTTCAAGACTATAGTAATGCAAAGAAGCCACAAGTATAACTCTGTAAGCTCAGCTACACAAAACATTATAGTCTCTAAAATCCTATAACTCAGTAAGCTTAGCTACACAAAAGTATAGCCAAATAAAATCCTATAATCCTATAACTTTGTCTCCGTAGTATTCAAGTCTAACATACTCACAAGTATATCCAAATAATCCTATAACTCTGTAAGCTCAGCTACACAAAACATTACAGTCTCTAAAATCTTAATTATTGCAAATGTATGCCTATAGAGATGCTTTGTGTATGCATTTTATTGAGTTGTTGGATATTGCTTCCCAGAGGATTTTTTTGATATGCAGTCCAGACAGTTTTATCTCTTTTGTTAGTTTTAGTTGCCCATCAATCTTGGGCAGTTTAATTTACTTGCATTGGAGGTTGGCTGATATTTGGAATATCACTTTCTTATTCCTATGCTTTTTACAAAAATTACAAAGTCTTCTCTTTTGATGTGTAGTCATACTCCATGTTGGATATTTGGAGGAGTAGGAGTTCCAATGTTAGTTTCTCCTATTTTGTGACTAGAAGCTCCTCTTGTTTTTCTGAATGATATTGTTTGCTCATTTGCATAGGAAACATGTTTATCTCACCAGATGAACATATTCTTGATTAATACCTTTACCATTTTAAGCTTTTCAGCTCTAGAACAGTCTACTAAGGAAATTTGGGTTGGAGAATAGATATAAAGCTGTGTATGAAAAAGTGTTGGTTATATTTTCTTGTAAATTTCTAACAAGACTAAAAAAAATCCAAACAAATATTGTAGCTCAATATACCGAAGCAACAATCTTCTATACAAAATAGAACACAAAAGAATTGAATAAGAAAGGGTTCAGGAGGCAGAACTCTGTTCTGCTATTGGACATAGTCTGACTGCTTGGGAACACAAGGTTAAAGAGGTAGAACTCTGATGCAGAGTGGTTGAATATGACTGGTATGTTTCTGAATAAGTGAGGTGCATAAGTTCAGATTATAGAATTTTTGATGAAGGAAGTTGAGTGATCTGGTAGTCCTGGCAGGTTCAGATTATAGGGTGAGTCCTGGCAGTTAACTACAGTAGATAAGAAAACTAATAAGAACACACTCCATATGCCAGTTGCTACTTTACATTGCAAAAATAGATGCCTAGAACTCTCTAACATTGTTTGATGGCACATATAACATTCATCAGGGCATGTTTTTCCTATTCTAAAATGTAGTCAACTTTAGCCTTAAAATCTAGTTCAACTTGCATGCTTTAGATCGTGTTAATTGTTTTCTTCCTATTTTTAGAACTTGGAAGGCTACATAACACTTGAAGTAAAATTAATGAACTCTTTTTAAAATCAGGTTTCCAGTAAACCTTATCATATGATTCTATTAAGCCTTGAACACTTCTAGAGTCTTGACTAATTTCACAACTCTTCTTATTCAAAGTCCTTCTATAAGTAATATTTCACCCTTTAGGATCCAAGATTATAGCTAATCTTGCTTCAGGTTAGGGATAACTTAGAATGAATAAACTCTATGAAACTTTATGTTTTTTGGTGTGATCGACTATCTATTATAGTATCATTGTAATGTTTGCTTGAATGTTTAAACATGGTAGTAGATGTTTTCTTAATCTTGATTAGTTCATTAAATTGTGTCTATCCTATTAATTTACTTTCTTTCTTAATTATGTCTATCAAGTTAATTTTACTTATTTTTCCTTAGAAGTATAATCAACATTCAGAAACATTTGTGAAGGATTCAAGGTTTGATTTGGCATAGCACAAGCGCCGTGACTAGGTAAGAAACTATTATCATCTCATAACAGTACACCCGATTCTGGTAACTTAGTCATGACTTTTAAAACTTATTTGTGAAGTAATTAATTATTTAATGATTGTTACTGGAAGATTAAATATTGATATCTTCTTCTAGGAATTCAAATATCCCATCCAAGGATTGGATGGATTTAGCAAGGTATAGCAAACCGTATATTGATGGTGTTGAATCTTTCCTAGATTTTGCTTACACTTATGGAGATCCTCAAGGACAAGAAATTCAATGTCCATGTGCAAAATGTTGTAATATTCGTTGGACTTGAAGGAATGTAGTGTATGATCATCTAATATGCTATGGATTTGTTAAAGATTATACTAGATGGATCAATCACGGGGAATGGGATATCAAGTTGAATGTTGATGATGATATGGATTACTCACATGATGATATTGATGGGTTGTTAAATGATCAATTTAGAGATGTTGCATAGGCCGAAGGAGTTTATGATGGTCCAAATGAAGATGCCAAGAAATACTATAACTTAGTTGAAGAGTCAAGCCAAGAATTATATGCTGGTTGTACAGGATTCTCTAAATTATCATTCACACTTCATTTATATTTATTGAAGTGTCTACACGGATAGAGCAATGAATCATTCACTTCTCTTTTAGAGTTATTAAAAGAGGCTATGCCCGAGTTGGACATTCCTCCATCTTACAATAAAACCAAGTCTATGGTTAAGAATCTCGATCTTGATTATGAGAAAATTGATGCATGTCCAAATGATTGCATCATCTTGTTTAGGAATGATCATAAGGATGATGAATTTTATCATATTGCGGAGCTTCACGATATATTAAAAATCCTAAAGTTGATAGTGAGGTTGAGCCTTCTAAGAAATCACATCGAGTTTTAGCTAAGACTTTGAGACACTTTCCATTAATTCCTAGACTCAAAAGGTTATTTATGTGCTCAAAAACGGCAGATTCTTTGAGGTGGCATGATGAGGAGTGTTCTAAAGATGGAAAGTTAAGGCATCCCACTGATGGTCAAGCATGGAAAGATTTTGATAGGTTGCATCCAGTTTTCACACAAGATTCTCGCAATGTGAGACTTGGATTAGCAAGTGATGGGTTCAATCCGTTTCGAACTATGAGTATATATCATAGCACATGGCCAGTTATGTTGATGGCGTATAATTTGCTGCCTTGCATATGCATGAAATCTGAATATTCTATACTTTCTTTACTTATACCTGGGCCACGATCACCTGGAAATGACATTGATATTTACTTACAACCATTGATAGATAAGTTAAAATTGTTGTGGGATTCTGGGGTTGAAATATATGATGCTTCAAGAAATCAAACTTTTCAAATGCAAGCAGCTCTTATGTGGACAATCAATGACTTTCCTGCATATGCTATGTTGTTTGGATGGAGTACAAAAGGAAAGTTTGCTTGCCCTTGTTGTAACTATAACACTAATTCTTGCTATCTTTAAGCATAGTCGAAAAATGTGTTATATGGATCATAGTGTTTTTCTACCCATGGATCATCCATGGAGATCTAACAAAAGATCTTTCAATGGAAAAAACTGAATTCAAGCCTCCTCCACTCTTATTAAAGGGAACTGATATGCTTAATAGCTTACAAGATTTTGAAAATGTGTTTGGAAAGAAGAGAAAGATATCAAATGATGGCCCATGGAAAGAAAGGTCAATCTTTTTTGAATTACCTTATTGGTAGCACAACTTGTTACGCCACAACCTTGATGTAATGCACATAGAGAAGAACATAGTTGATAGCATACTTGGAACTCTTTTGGATATTCCTGGCAAAACAAAGGATCATGCAAAAGCCCGGTATGATTTGAAAGAGATGGGAATCAGAAAGAATCTTCATCCAAAAGATACTGGAGATAATAAGAGAACAAAGTTTGCGAAAGCTTGCTTCTCAATGACAAATGGAGAGAAATCAATTTTTTGTGGAGTTTTAAAGATAGCCAAGCTACCTGATGGTAGTGCCTCCAATATATCTAGGTGTGCTCAACTGGATGAAAGAAAATTCTCTAGTTATTAGACCCATGATGCTCATTTCATGTTACATTACTTGCTTCCAATACCAATTAAAAGCATCCTTCTAGATCATGTGGCTATTCCTTTGATTCGTCTATGTTCCTTCTTCCAACATTTGTGCCAAAAAGTTATCACATTAGAGGAACTAGATTGCTTAGAATTAGAGATCAGAGAAACGATAAATTAGTTGGAGCGAATTTTTCCTCCGTCATTTTTTGATATAATGATTCATTTGCCTATTCATTTGGCAAATGAAGTGAGATTAGGTTGTTTAGTTCAGAACCGATGGATGTATTCCACTGAAAGAGAAATGGGTACATTCAAATCATATATCCGCAACAGACGTTATCCAGAAGGTTGCATAGCAGAGGCGCGTGTGGGAATAGATTGTATGAATTTATTTTCTAGATATTTGCATAGTGCAGTACAAACCAGATTTAACAGAAGAGCCCCAAATAATGATGAATGTGACCCAAGTGATGCAGAAACAGTGAGTTTGTTTCCTAAAAAGGGATGTCCTTTAGGAGCAAAGAAAACTGATCCATTTATTTTATATAAGAAGTCATTAAGTCAGGCACATGCATACTTATTGGGAAATTGTGATGAGATTCAATAATATATTAGGTACTTTAATTTTATATAGTATTTTCTTTTGTATAATTAATTTTAACTTATTTTATTTATCATTTTAAAAAAAAATTACATGTTGTGTAGAGAGCATGAGCAAGAGGTTAATAATCATCCACGGAGATCTAAATGGAGCAAGGCCAAGGATCATTGTCAAAACTTCTCTCAATGGTTTGAAACTCGTGCTTTGCAAGAGGATGTGCCTAATTTGATAAAAGAATTGTCTAGAGGACCAAATTCTGTTACTAAAAGATACTATGGGTATCTCATTAATGGATATAGATTCCATATTAGGCAATGTGATGCAAGGTGTAAAACACAAAATAGTGGTGTTACAGTTGTTGCCTCAACTACGAGCTTTGCAAGCTCAAAGGATAAGAACCCGATTGCTGTAGATTTGACTTATTATGGTAGAATAGTTGATATAGTTGAGTTAAACTATTATAGTCATTTTAAGGTTGTTCTGTTTAAGTGCGATTGGTATGAGGTTGAAAAAGATATTTATGGCCTTACTTATGTCTATTTTAACAAGAGATGCTCTGAGGAAGAGCCTTTTGTGCTTGCATCTCAAGTACATCGATGCTTCTATGTGCATGATCCATATGATCAAGATAGACATTATGTTATGAAGACTGTTCCGAGAGACTTGTTTAATATGAGTGATGAATTTGAATCTGATCTCGCACAAAGTTATGAAAATGAGTTGTCTAAACACTTGATGGGACCATCCATACCAGAAGATGATTGGTGAAGTTACCTTAGTAAGGACTGATATACCGAAACTGTTATTGATGTGCCTTTAGAGGAATTTGTTACTCAACAACTTGATTTCGAGTATGAAAATAATTTGAAGATGAGTCTAAAGAAGAGTTTGAAGATGAGTCAGAAGAAGAGTGTGAAGACGGGTCTGAAAATAAGTATGAAGACGATTATGAAGATGAGTCAGAAAATGAGTCTGAAGATGAGTTTGAAGATGACACACCATGAGTTTTAATATTTTTGTGATGACCATATAGTGCTAACTCACTCTTTTTGTTATTTCACTGTTTTTGTACAAACACCTTCAGATATCTAAGTATGTTTTTGTTGTTATTTGTAAATTGTGGTGTTTGCTACTTGTATAAGGTGAATCATGCATGTGCTCCAACAAACATGATTATACTAGATCTAGTTAGCATTTTTGTTATTCCTAGAGTCAATGATTATACTTACTTTTCTCATAATAGAATTCTGAATTATGATGCTTTCTAATTCAGACATGTTTAATGAAGTTCTTCTATAGATGGCATAGGAGGTTCTTCATTTTTTGTTTCTGCAGGATCAAGCTGTTATACTTTTGTCCTATTTTGTAGTGTTCCTAATGTATAATTTTTATGCTGCAACAGAATTTAGCTGGGATGATGTGAAGGTTGATAAACATCGAGAAGGCAGCATAGTGAATGCAGTGAAGGCTATGAAAGCAGCACAATGAAATCAATCCTCTATATGTAGTACTCCCTTATCTTTCTGGAAGCTAATGATTAGTTCACTACTCATTCTCATTAGCACAATGAAGCAAGCAAATTTAAATCTTTTGAAGTTATATTTATGTAGCTTTTTCTATCTAACAATCGTAGAACGTATATGATTATGAGGCTAGAACCTCTTCTCTTTGCAGGTTTGCTTTTCTATTTAACAACCACCTGATTATTTTTTTGTAAGTTAACTTACTATAGGGAAAGAAAATAAAGAGATTAAAAGAAAGCAGGAAGAATGAGTCAATCAGCAACACTAAAGAAAAGGGTTCGAATCCGAACAAAGCTCAAAGTCCACTGAAGAATCTGAACTTTGATATGCAATACCGATCAAGTACTGAATTGGCTAACCAATTCAAGATTAAGAGAGAACAACTTGCTAACGAACGCAATGATAAAGCTAAGAAAGAGCATGCACCAATAGCAGATAAAAGAAAGAATTCTCAGGATTTCATTCCACAACAAGGAAAGAGTAAATTGCTTGAGTACAAATCAGTAATTCATTTGTCTTCAAGGGAAGAGCTTGGTACCTCACATATAGTTGTTAGGAAAGGACAAACTGAAAAGAGCTTATTTCAATCTGGATAGTCCATTCAAGAGAAAGGAATTAAACTTCCTATGCACAACGTTAGGCTCCAAACGTCTTCTAAGAAAGGTGTTACTGCTTCAGTACATGTGACTGGGGAAAAATTTGGTAATGCAGAGGAACAACATGATATTCACTATCTACTAAACTTCAAACAGGTGAAGAGAAAGTCAGTCCTACCAGCCACAAATCTTGATCAGTTTCTGGAATAACAACGGCTACAAAAAGAACATGATATTCATGATCTACCAAACCACAAGCAGGTAAAGAGGAAGTCGGTCATACCAGCTACTAGTCTTGATCAGTTTAAAAAAAAACAAGCGATACACATAGGTGATGAAACAAAAACTGCTAACCACAAAGTAGTTGATGATCTTGTGGATCAAGAAGAAATTGGTGTGGATGAGTGTGCTATAGACGAGGAAATTGGCATTGATTGTGGTACAGAAGGTATTTCTTAAGCGTTGTAAGATTTATTACTTATATAAAAGAAATTTCTTATTTCCTTACTGTTACATCAATCTAGGAATATTGGAGTTGATAAAAGTGCAAGGAAAAACAACATGTAAGGATATTCACGCAAGAAATTTGGAAGAAAGAAAGGAGGTGACATTTGATAAAGGACAAGCAGTGGGACCAACTGGTAAGATAGTGTCGGAATTAACCAACTTTATAGGAACAATTTCAAGGAACTCTAGATTCATCAACTTGATGTACACTAGCTGGCATGTGGTGCCAAAAGATACGAAAAAGCGTATGTGGTAATATATCAATGTAAGAACAATCAATTTTGAGATTGCATATTTTATTGTTTGTTTTTACTGACTGAAGCTAAATATAGTTTATTTTGCGTAGTCCAAATTCTTAATTCCAGTAGAAGGAAAGAAGTGGGTGATGACTAATCTTCGTGATGCTTGGAGGCGACACAAACAAAAAATTAAAGAGAGATATTTTGATAAAAATAGTACCATTGAGGATATGCTAGCAAAACGTCCCGATGACATGCCAGAAGAACAATTCCATCAATTGATCGAGTATTGGAAACACCCAACTGTTCAAGTAAGGATAAAATAGTGCATTTCTACTCTTCAACTTATTTTGCATCATATCTATTCTTTTTTTTGTTTTATTTATTAATTCAAAGATCTCTTTTTATTTAATTATAGGCCATGTGTGAGATGAATTCTCGAAATAGGAAAAACAAAAGTGGAGGCATCGAATGGGACCTATTAATTTTGCAAGAGTACGCGTGGCATTGGTATTACTTAGCAGTTATTTCATAAAAAATTGAATTTCATGAGACCAATCCACTTTGCTTTTAGGATGACAAACTTTATCCCAAGAGACCAATCCTACCTAAAATTTGGCAGCAGGCTCATGTTTTCGAGTGTTCTTGACAAGTAATCCATCACTAAACCAAAGAGTAAAGGAGAGACGAGGTCTCCATTCCTAAGCCCTCTCCTCCCAGCAAAGTACCCATAGTTTTCCCCATTCACTTTCATGAGAACATAGTCGTAGTTATACACAACATAATTCATCTAATGAACTTGCCAGGGAAACCAAATTCAGTTAGCACTTCTTCTAGAAAATCTCAACTTACCATATCTTAAGCTTTCTTTAGAACATATTGATACAATTTTTTAAATTTCTTTTGATATAATTTGTAGCGCAACCAAAGAAAACAATGAGGAACCATCAAAGTCTGAAATGTTTATTGCAACTCGTACAAAGACGGGAAAGTATCTTCAGACCGATACTCAAGTTGCAATAGTAAGTTTTTTAAAGTGGATTAGTGATGAATTTAATTCAAGTTTAAAAGTTATATATTGCTGGGAGGGTGATATTTTTATTTTAATATGCTTGAGCCGCTGGACAATTTGCTCAGAAGTGATGTCAATTAAATAAACTTAATGAATCATAAACTCATTTAAGGTGGAAAGAAAGAAGTACTTACATTTAATATAGATGTCAATTTTATTCAATAGGCTGAACTTTAGAATCGCCAAAATTCCAGGGAAACAGAAGATGATGCTTTTACGGTAGTGTTTGGAAAGGAGCAGCCTGGTCGACTTAGGTGCTATGGTAGATCAATGACAACAAGTTCTTTGAAGAAAGATGAGGAAACTAACGAGCTAAACAGAAACATGCCAATGAAATCACTTCTCTAAAAGAAGAAATGAATGAAATGAGAGAAGAAATGCGACATTTCTTTAGTCAATTACTTCAAAACAACCCTGGATTGAATGTTCGAGATATGCCAGGGTGTGTTCGATCTAACATTGCTTCACCTATTGATGTGAGTAGTGCACAATCTGTAAAAGGCCAAAATCTTCCACATTCTTTCGGGTTAACTCATGATCCATTTCTTCAAAAGGTATTTTGTATTTTTTCAAATATTCTATTTTTAGAGCAATAAGTTTGAAAATTAGTATCCTAAAGAACTATATCCTATGTGATTGTAAATTTGTGATAGTTGGCTAATTAGTGTCTCAGTTTCTCTGAAAGTCTTCTTTGTGGTAGTTGGCTTATTAATGCAGTTAATTTGCAAGCTTTCTAAATTCATGTTTGAATGTTTCAAAGTAGGTCTAGTTTTGGCATGATTGATCTGGAATTTATATTGAGAAACCTCGGAAGGTTTTCACTTGCCATGGGTTATGGTGTTGTTGGTTCCTTGAGGCTTTGCTCTCTCTTTCTCTTTTCTGAACCTCTCAACTGTATTTTCCTCAACTTTGTCTAGTTGTTCTTCATTCAAATCATCATTTGTTTTGTTTGTTGATGTATTTCCTTTATTGATGTATCAAATTGTGAATATGGTTTTCTTGTTCTTCTTGTATGTTGGTTTGTTCCTGTACAATAAGATTATTATATTTATTATGAGTAGAAATAGTAGAGTTAAGTGTCTTACCTGACTGTGCCTTAGGCTGATATTGTTGGTCTTTCCTTGTCTTCTTTTGTGGTGAAACAAGTCTTGCCATAGTGTGGTGGCTCTTTTTCCCATTGGTTGCTGATTTGTGTATGTAGTTCTTCTTCCCATTGGTTGTTGATTTGTGTGTGTAGTTATGGTTCCAGCCATCAGTCCTTGCTTGGTAGTGATGATAGGACTCGCAAGGCCAATAGGTATATCATTTTTAGCCTAATTTTTGTCTTAGTCGAGCAGCAAACGATTGGATAAAAGTATAGGGAGTTGGTTCAGGGCAAAAGTTGAGGGGTTGTGGATTGCCTTTTTGAGCTCTTTCGAATACCTTTATTGATCTCTTAAGGAGGATCAATTTCTTCAGCTTGCTCCAATTCTTGGACTTTGGTGGCTCAAATTTACTCTCGGTGATAGTATTATTAGCAACAAAATCTGTTGTTTCTAATTGACTGTCACGATGTCTCAAGTTTTCGTAGAGTGAATTTGTACTATTTTGCTCTCTGCCATTTGTATGATTAGTTTTTGGTGGCTCTTCATCTTAAACAATGTCATTAGTGACACTCTGTGTATTGGATGAATCATCTCGAGTCAGTGTTGTTAGGATCTGACTAACTGCTTCTCTTATGAAATTGACAACATCATTTATGCTAAAATTTCTTCCATTGTGGCTTATATCATCCTTTTCTTCCGCAAAATCTTAAGGAGAGTTGTCTGTATTCGTTTCAGCAAGTGTTGTGTTGTTATTTATCTCATCGAGTTGTTCATTCCCTATTTTTGATACAACATATCTGAAAGAATGTGCTGTGACATCAAATGCCACATGCTGATGTGCTTCTGTTATTTCACTTATTTTCTGTATCTTCCATTGTCGTCTTCTGCTTCTATTATCTTTTCGTTCTCATCACTAGATACAGTAATGCTCTCTGTGTCCTCACATTCAGAGAGATTCATGTTATTTTCCTGTGTTTCATCACCGTTGTTGCCTAAGTCTGAGATAGTAGAAGATATTGAATCATCATTTGAATCACCAAACTCCTCTATTTCAACCGATCCCTTGCCACTCGAACTGCTTGTTACGTCATCCAACTTCTTGCAGAGGACAATGGCCTTTTGAGTATCATCAATTTTTGACATTGACCTGTCGTCTTCTGCATTCCTTTTGTCCACGTGTTCACGAACATTATCTGCATTAGAGACTGATGTATTTCCCTTGCCTGCAGTCTGCAAATTGACTTTATTTCTATTTTTCAATTTAGGAAATGTAACCTAGATATTACTGCCTCGGGGAGGAACCACATTTTCAAAAGCTGTTACTAGTAGTCCTACTTTTCTTTTCTGAGTCGGAGCTAGCTGACTTATCGCCTTCTGTAGAGCACAATCAAGCATCCATTCTTTTGCACTTTTCCTCTCATCCTCTATCTGATGTTTCAGATTAACGTTTTCTGCCTCAGGATCAGGCTCCAGCTGCAGATATTGCGGTTTCCTTGGGTTGAATTTTCTCAACTTCTCCAATTCCTTGATGAATCGTTGGAGAATAATCCATCTTTTAAGATTGCTCCAGCGTGTTGGTACTTTCTTCTTAGCTTTGTTCGTGACTCGTTCTTCATTTTCTTGTTTCTCAGGGCTGCCAGTGTTATCTCTGGTAACATTTCCATCAGTTGACTTAGATGCCTTATCACATTCCTCATTCTTGGTGTCTGACTCGTTGGAGTTTTCTTCGGTACACATTGTTGTATAGTGAACACTTACATCAATAATTTGCAGAAAATTTAATATATAAGGAGAGGATAGTAAACAATCACATGTAGAAGTATTCATGTCTTACCTTCACTAACAACTAATTGATTATATGATGAGTGATCTTGAACTTCTGGAAGAGAATTCTCTCGATTGCTTCTCGTACTAGCTTAATTGCTAAAAGCTTACGCGCTTCAATCTCTTGGCTATTTGCATCCTGTTTTGTAGTCATTGATTCTCTTTCTGAAAAACTCAAAAATGAATCAGAACTTTCTGCTGCACAAGACTTGTTGCCACTATCCTTGTGATTATCTTTAGCTCCACGGATCACTTTGCTGTCCAATTCTATAGATTCAGCCAAAATCATGTATATGATCAGGGTCTACATGCTCCTCTGCTGCAATCTAATTTTTTGTACATAATTTGTTTTAATTTATAACTTTATTTTAAATGTGTAGGAAAATGGAGGTGATCAAATTTGAAGGGCCGCCACAAGTCAATTTGATCTCATTGAAGTGGATGATGAAGAGTTTTTGAACTATTGTAAAAGTTTGAATACATTATATTTGATTTTGTGAAATACATTCATTGCTAGAATATATTGAACTATTGTAAGAGTACTTTTTGAACTATTATTGTGTACACATATTTAGAATATTGCTTTATAAGTATGTGTATGTACACAAGACATACTATCTTTTGAAGTTTATTGCAAATCTATATATTTGAATTATTTATTAGCTAATTTGATGCTTGAGTTTATTTATTGCAAAACAATATTGGTGTTTTTTAATTAGAAATTGTGGCATATAAATCTTTTATAGCCAAAATAATATTGCCACACTTAAAAGTGTAGCCATAGGACTGTAAATTGTGGTATGCACATGGGCGAGGACTACACTTCAAAGTGTTGTCATACATAAGATAGAAAAGGCAACACTTTAAAATCGTGGGCAATATGGAAGAAAAGGACACGCTTGAAAGTGTAGCTGATAAGGCAACACTTTTAAGCGTAGATGCAAAGTGTTGCCTTTTTGCCTTTTAGGCTACGCTTGAGCGTGTAGCTAATAAGGCAACACTTTTAAGCATAGCTGCCAAGCGTGGCCTTTTTGCCTTTTAGGCTATGCTTTTAAGCATAGCTAATAAGACAAGTGTTGTCTAAAGTCAAAGTTTACACCTCTTTAGGCTACCCCCGAAAAAGTGTTGTCAAAAGTCAAAAAGTGTAGCCTTTTATCAAAGGGCACAGTTTTTCCTAGTTTAGACAACACTTTTCTAGGGTGGCCATAGCCTTAAAATGTTGTAGTGAACCATGAGGCGAGAGATGTCCATGTCATGGAAAATCATAGAGGTACAACACTCTTTCTCCACTAATTCAGACACTCCAGAAATGAACCTTCTCATCCTTGCCCTAGAGTCGGCAGCTATCGAGGGAGCATATCTTGACAACTGTGTAAATCTAAAAGAATATTAATTCACACTCATGTTCCATTGTCAGAGGTTGATAAACTCAAGAACCTTAGCTTCCCTCATCTCAAAAGGAAAGAACCTATCAAGGAAAGCAGACTTGAACCTTTCCAAATCTAGAGGACCTGCATCTTCCGTCCTTGCTTCCTTCCATTGGTTGAACCAAATTTGAGCAACACCCTTAAGTTGATAAGTGGCCAATTCTGCCTTTTCCACCGGCATCACTCCCATGATAACCAACACCTTGTAAACCTTATCAATGAACTCTTGAGGATCTGCCTCAACCTTAGAACCATAAAATTTCAGAGGATTAATCATAGAGAAATCCCTCACTCTAGATGCCTCTGTACCCACATTTGGGTTCACATAAGATACTTCCCTATTGGCTTGGGCTATCACGGCTTGTGCCAAAACTTGAAAAGCTATTCTGAACTCCATATTGGTTACTTGCTCAGCCAAAATGTCTGTCGGGACCTATGGAGCTTGAGGAGGAATCTCTTGACCAACATCTTCTCCTTCGTTCCTTCTACCATAAGCCCCTCGAGTATATATATCCTGTAGACCATCGGGTAAGGATTAGGAGGGAAACATTATAGAGTCAAACTCTATTGCACGACTTATAGTGAAGAAAGAAGTGAAGTTTCCTAAACATCTTGTAGCCTCTCATTCATAAGTATGGCACACTTCACACTCATGAACAAGACTCTACTTGACGTGATTTTGAGACATCCTAGAACCTTTCTAAACCTTGTGCTCTAATTACCAAGTTTGTCACGACCCAGGGGTACCCCCTAGATGTAACATGGCGTAAAAGACCCCGATAGGCCTTATACAAGCCACTTAGCTTTCATAGTCAAGATAATAGAAAATCAACGAGATTTAAAACATTTTCAACAGAACCAAAGTTTTTATTACAAAGCGAAAGTCTAAAACACTTGTCTCAAAAACCATCTAATACAATAGAATCTTGGGACGTAGCCCATACATCATTGTTCAAAACTCAAATGAAAAGAACATAAGAAAAGTAGTGGCCAAATCCTCGAATGAATGAGGGCTCACCAGTCTTTAACCTTTCTTCTACTATGGATCCTAGCCACGTGGATGAGAATTGGGAACGCCGGACCCTATATTTTGATAAGAAATATTGGCCTTAGTATATGTTAGTACAAAGATGCACTAAATTTGATACCTTTCATAAACATAACATAAACGTTAGACAACATAAGTCATAAAGCATAAACAATGCACATCATAGATCATCTCAACACATAATGAGAACTTCTTGAAGTAACCTAAATTTATCCTTCGTCAAGACATGGGTAACCACCTCTAGTCTTACTCATCATGGAAGGCAAACTCAAGCAACAATCCAAGCTCATCACCTATCATGCATATCCTAGATTATCTTTTAAGGATATGTGAATCGCATCTTGCCTTACTATGAAGGATCTTGGGTAATAGCCTTTTGTCCTTCTTACTTTGGGATCATGGGTAGTCGCCTCTTATCCTTCTTACTTTGGGATCATCGGTAGTCGCCTTTTGTCCTTCTTACTTTGGGATCATGGGTATTCGCCTCTTGTCCATACATAAGGTGACATGAGTACTCGCCTCTTGTCTTTCTGTCATATGACTTAGGTACTTGCCTTTGAGATCATGGGTAATCGCCTCTAGCCTTAACAAATTTCATAATTCCGTAGCTTAGATTCACTCTAGGTGAGAACTCCTTTCAACGTAGAATCATTAAATGTGAGAAAGCCTTTCACATTCATACATAAGAAAATCATGTGGGAAAATCCCTTCCACAACAATCACATCAATAATCCACAATTTACAACATATGCTTCACTCTCGAAGTAATTCATATCATAATCGTCACATATGCTTCAATCTCAAATCAATTCATATAATAATCATCACATATGCTTCAATCTTAAAGCAATTCATATTGTATCTTTTTTATCCTACAAGAATACATATAAATCCATAAATTGTCCTTTTATAGAGTAAAATCCATTTTTATTCAATTTCTCCTTAGAATATGGGTTAAGCATGGGCACATGGAATTTCATCATAAAAAGCATAGAGTCCTCTCAATTCATGTATAGTAAATCATAATTCAATTTATTGAATCAATATTCATAAAGACCCATAACTTAGAAGAAAACCCTAACTCAAATTGGGGAATTTCTACATTTCAATTGGATAACTTAGGGAATCCATGGATGAAAAACTATCATACCTTGCTTCAAAGAACACAAACAATTGGAGAATGGAGACTTGACCTTGAGCCCTAGCTTAAACCCTTATTCTTCTTCAAGTTTCTAGGGAGAGAATTATTTAGGAGGGGAAGAACCCAATTTCTTTTGATGAATTTAAGAGAATGAATTGGATGGGTATGTTTTGGGGTTAAAATCACTTATATAGGGGTCCTAGGCATGGGTAAAATGACAGAGTATTGTTTTAAAGAAATCTGAAAAAGTCCCAAAAAACCCTCTGAACTTATAGCTGACTACACCCCCACACACCAACCTTCACGAGCTGTCAAAGACTTCACGGCCTGTGGTGGTATCTGTGGTCTTTGACCAGTTGCTTGGAAATCCTGCCCTAAAGTCCACTCTCCTCACGACCAACTCCACGAGCCGTTAAGTGGCTCGTGTTGAGGGTCACAATTAAGGTAGTCACTGCCTCCCTTTTCACGGGCCTCACCACATCCTGTGGTTCCGTTCACGAGTTGTCTAGGTGGTCATGGGAGGGGAGCCCTTTTTGGATTGACTTTGTGAGCCTTTGCGGGCTACACCATGGCTCGTGGTGCCCTTCACGACCCATTTGGGCCTTCGTGAAGAGTGCCCATGCTCAGTCCTTGGCTTGTGACCTCTCACTTGGTTCTTTTACTTAGTCTACTAGATTTCGAGGTGTTACAGAAGTAGATGAACCCAAAGGTTTGGGATGCATGGTATCTCCTCGTATCATAGACTCAACTGGGGTGGCACCTACAAAAATGGATACCAAACTCATGGATGCACCAACAACTCATTGCCAATCTCTCTGCTCTCTCAACATTTGATCCTCTAAGGAATGCTGAGTAGCTACCTCGATATCTCTCTATTTGTTCTTGTACGTCTTCTTAATCCTATAATTAGAATCAGGGTTGTCCCCACTATAAGCCTACTTACCATAATTCAGCATGGGATCCTCATTAGTAAATAAATTCACAATGATAGGATTAGCCTCCAACATAGTCATGAGGAATGATACAATGACAAGGCTTGTGTGGTGGCCAGAGAAGTATTCTCTCATTTGATCTTAGTTACATATGACTGTAAACCACTTAAATTGGGGCTCTATACATCACTAAGAGGCTTAGTAACATGACGCTCAAAAGTGTCAATCCGCCCATGCAACTCGCAATCAACCCTAACAATCACGTTCTAGTTCTCCGCTGGTACTCTTTTTTAGTTGAAGCAATAAAGGATCTAACCCAAGGTCTCACCTTCTATATCAATTGAGAAAACTAAATCTCTATCCGTATCTAGTGCTGGACTAAATCATGTAGGAACTTAGTAGTGATAATGACAATGCGAGAAGTATGCGGGCATGGAAATATACTAAGTAGAGGTTGATCAATATCCTTTGTTCTCTTTGGAGTGTGTTTCCCAACTATAATGAAATAAGAGGTGTAGAACTCCCTTACCATTTTTGGACTGTAGCTACTAGAAGGCTCAACTATCCATCAAAACATATAACGCATGAAAGTGACCTGAATATCAGGTTTCAGTGCTAAACCCTTTTTTTGGATCCGCGAATCCTCAAATATTTTCCACTTGTGCATGCCCTTTGCAGACATAAAAGAATCCCATATATAGATGTCACACATATGGGGAACACACCAACATCTAAAATCTCAAACCTGGCAATCTAGATGCATTCAGTCTCCACTTGTAATGACCCAGGGGTACACCCTAGATGTAATATGGAATATAAGACCCCAAGAGACCCTATGCAAGCCACTTAGTATTCATAACGTAAAAAATAGAACAAAGGAATTAAAAACAACATTTCAAGTCCAAAAGTTTTATAAAGGTAAAGAAAAAGTCTAAAACACTTGTCTCAATAGCCATCTAATACAATAGAATGAAATTAGGCCTAGCCCATACATCATGTCTAAAAGTGGAAATAAGAAGAAACTAAGAACAATGAAAGTCCGTCCTCGAAGCATTATGAGTCACCAAAGCCTAGAAATCCGCAATCAACCTCTAGCCACGAAATAGAGAACCCTGAAAGTCGGACCCTACATTTGGGGAAATGTAGTCAAGAGTATGCATTAGTACAAAATAATGTACCAACTATGATAGCCATGCATATAACCATTTAAAACATGCTAAAAGGGACATTTTCATAAGTATACAATGATCAAGCTAAAACAAGTATCTTGAGAGTTTAGAAACCATAAGTCATAACAACATGATCAATGAAAGTGAAGATCATCTTAAAACATTCTTATGATACTTCCTTGAAGTAACTTTGCTTAATTGTGGGAAGAAGCCTCAACCGACATATAAGACCATGTGAGCTAGCAACATGGAATCCGATGTCTACCCCACACCAAAAAAGTGTGTCCTACTTGCCACGGTAAGGACCATAAACTTCTAGCTATTGTGGATCCACTAGCTAATGTCTTTCTAGAAAATCCTATAGGGGCACATAGGTACGGTACTTGGGTAATCGCCACTTGTCCACTCGGTGCTAAGCTTAACTTCCACGAAATTGTTCTTAATCCTATTCATCATAGCTTATAAAAGAACATGCGTAATCGCCTCTTGTCCTTGAAGGAACATGGGTAATCATCTCTTGTCCTTACATCACATGACGTGGGTAATCGCCTCTTGTCATTCAATGGAGACCATGTGTAATCACCTCTTGCCTCAACATTAACATAATTCCTTAGTCATTGGTTCATGTTAGGTGAGAATAGCCTTTATACCTTAGGAACCCTTATTATGTGATAATACCTTTCACAATCATGCATATATGTATATATGAGAAAATCCTTTCAACAACACAACAACAACAACATCATCATTGATACTTCACTCTCAAAGCATTCTTAAATCATATACATAATTCTCATAAGAACATACTACTTTCATAATTCACCTTTCATAGTTCCAAACCCATTTTCATATATCAACATCTAAAAATCATGGGTTAGATATGGGCTCATAGATATTCAGCATAACTTCATATAATTCTATCAATTCATGCTTGATTTCAGATAATATTCTTTCATAATTCAAAATCCACATTCTATGATCATAATTGGAAAATAGGGGATTTAAATGGGTCCATGGGGAATCGTCATAAAATCATGATATTAACTCAATTCATGCATCATAGGTCATAAACCAATCCATTAGATCATCAATTAGGAGAACCCACAACATATAAGAAAACCCTAACTAAATTGGGGAATTCTAACTTTGAAAATAAAAGAATTTGGGAACTCCATGAATGGAAGGAATCCATGGATGAAAATTATCATACCTCAAAGCTAATTTCTTATCTTCAATGGAGGAATGGAAACTTGACTTGAAAACCCTAGCTTGGACCCTTCTTCTTCAAGATTTCTAGAGAGAGAAATATTTTGGATAGGAGACTTGTTCTTCTTTTAGAAATTTGAGAGAATGATTTCTATTAAGGGAAATTTGGGGTTAAAACGTTTATATAGGGGTCTTAATGAAGGGTAAAATGACATAGTATTAGGCTAGACTAATTAGGAGAAGACCCAATTACGCCTACAAATAACTGTCAGCCATGACCTATGGACCCTTACTAATTGACCGTGGTCTGACTAACGGACCGTCCTGCACGTTCATCATTGGTCGTTAGAAACTTGGATTTGGGACCCTGGACCACAGACTTTAGTCCATGAACTGTAGACCACACGATGGTCTATTGGTCCGGTCGTGGTTCATGGTCCCCTGATCTGATTGGGTGATCAATCCACGAACAATACCTACGGTCTATGATCCTATCCACGGGCCACGGTTGGCCTCAGTTGGATGGCACCTGCAACTTTTGAAAACTACTACTATGCCCTTCTCGAATTCGAGGAGTTACATTATCTATCCCTTGGGATCATTCGTCCTCGAATGAGATTCAAGACATAATAATAGAAAACAACTCTAAACTAGCAACCCATCATGCATGCAACTTTATCAAAATGCACATAACCAAGGAGGAATATCGACCCCAAACTAGGACATATTTAAAACATCTCAAGGAAGATAAGAACTAGTAGCCCAATATGAATGCAATCTCATAAATGCACATAAACATGTAGATATCGATCCAATAAACTGATTTTTCTCAAAATTTAAATTTTTCATAAACATGCATAATTGAAGAAATCATGGAAATGTTGAAGACAAATGACCCAAACACAAAGAGTAAACCATGAGGAACTTATTACCTCAAGCTAGAGTAGGGGTAGAAGTAAAAAGATGAGGATATCGAGATGTCATATTGACCTCCGCCTCCCAAATAGCACCCTCAACTAACTAATTCCTCCACAACACTTTCACTAAAACAACTTCTTTACTTCGTAACTTCTTGACTTGCCGGTCTAAAATCTCAACTGGAACTTCCTCATAGAAAAGATTCTCATCAATTCCCAAGCCTTCTAAGGGAACTATGGATGTCGGATCACCAACACATTTCTTCAACATATTGACATGGAAAACCAGATGCACTGAAGCCAATTCATTAGGCAATTCAAGTTCATAAGCAACCTTACCAACACGCCTCAAAGTCTGATATGGGCCTACATATCGAGCACTAAGCTTCCTCTTCTACCTCATTACACCTTTAATGGGTGAAGTTTTCAAGTAAACCCAATCATGAACATCAAACTCAAGATCTCTTCTTCTAACATCATCATATAACTTTTGCCGACTTTGAGCCAATTTCAACTTTTCTCTAATGAGTTGAACGTTCTCCATAGCCTCATGTACCAACTCGGGACCTATTTGGGCAACTTCACCCACCTCAAACCAACCTATAGGAGATTTACACCTCCTACCATAAAGATTCTCCAATGGATCCATACCAATACTTGAGTGATAAAAAATGTTATAAGCAAACTCAACCAATGGCAAATGATTATCCAGTTGCCCTTAAAATCAATCACACAAGCTCTCAACATATCTTCCAAAGTTTGGATAGTATGCTCCGCTTGCCCATCGGTTTGTGGATGTAAGGCCGTACTAAGCTTAACATGAGTACCAAGGCCCTTTCGGAAAGATCTCCAAAACTGAGAAGTGATTTGGGTATCACGATCGGAAATAATGAAAAAAGGCACTCCATGCAACTTTACCATTTCTCTCAAGTACAACTTAGCATAATCCTCCACCAAATAGAAAACCTTGACGAGAATAAAATGAGCCAATTTGTCATTCGGTCTACTATGACCCAAATAGAGTCATGTTGTTACCCGGTGGGAAGCAAACCAACAATAAAGTCCATGTTCACATCTTCCCACTTCCAAGTAGGAATGCTAGTATCTTGGATAAATCTCCTGGTTTCTGATGCTCAACTTTCACTTGTTGACAATTAGGACACTTAGCCACAAATTCCGCAATGTATTTCTTCATCCCATTCAACCAATAGATCTCCCGTAAATCATGGTACATCTTGGTGTATCCTGGGTGAATAGAATACCGAGAACTATGGGCTTTTGACAAAATCTGTTCCCTCAAGTCATAAACATTACGAAAACACAAACGACCTTGATATCTAAGTACACCATCTCCCCCTTGGGAGAAAGCCTCAACGGATTTCTTAAGCACCATTTCCTTCAATTCAACCAAAATTGGATCAAGATCTTGCTTGGCTTTCACATCTACCACAAAAGATGATTCTGAACCATTGTAGACCATAACACCACCTTTGGTAGAGTCCACTAACTAAACATCGAATCGGGCCAATCTATGAACATATCGAACAACCTCCTTCTTATGTTCTTCAATATGTGCAACACTACCCATAGATAACCAACTAAGACCATCCGCCAACACATTAGCTTTACCGGGGTGATAGAGAACACTCATATCATTATCTTTCAATAACTTAAGCCACCTTCTTAGGCGAAGATTTAGGTCTTTTTGATTAAACACATATTGTAAACTCTTGTGGTCCGTAAACACATCTACATGCACATCATACAAATAGTGTTTCCTAATATTTAAGGCAAAAAAACCGCAGCTAGTTCAAGGTCATGGGTAGGGTAATTCTTCTCTTGAATCTTAAGTTTCCTTGAGGAATAGGTAATAACTTTCCCATTTTGCATAAGCACACATCCTAATCAAATTCTCGAGGCGTCACAATAAACAACAAAACCATCTGTCCTTACCGATAATGTCAACACCAGAGCGGAAGTAGGGCTATCCTTCAATTCTTGAAAGCTCTACTCACAAGCTTCGGACATATGAACTTAGCCTTCTTTTGAGTCAAATCCATCAATGAAGAGGCAATCGAAGAAAACCCTTCAACAAACCTTCTGTAGTAACCAGCTAAACCCAAGAAACTTCTAATATCCGAAGATGATAGAGGTCTAGGAAAACTCTTGACCGCATCCATCTTCTTAGGATCTACCTCAATACCTTTACTTTAAACAATGTGACCAAGGAAAGCTATGGAGCTTAGCCAAAATTCACGTTTGCTAAACTTTGCAAAGAATTGTTGGTCTTTAAGAATTTGCAACACAATCCTCAAATAATCAATATGCTCATCCTCACTTCTCGAATAGATCAATATATCATAAATGAACACAATCACAAACATGTTTAGGTTTTGTCTAAACACCTTATTTAGCAAATCCATAAATTTCGCTGGAGCATTAGTCAACCCAAACAACATTAACAAAAACTCATAATGACCCTACTAAGTCTGAAAAGCCATCTTCAGAATGTCATCTTATTTCACCCTCAATTGGTGATAACCTAACCGAATGTCAATATTTGAAAAATATCTTTCCCCTTGAAGTTGGAAAACAAATCATCTATCCTTGGAAGAGGATACTTATCCTTAATGGTCACCTTGTTCAATTGATGATATTCTATACATATATGAATAGAACCCTCTTTCTTTCTAACAATCAAAACTGGAGCACCCCATGGAGAGATACTTAGTCGGATGAAACCCTTATCCAACAAATCTTTCAATTTTTCCTTCAATTCTTTAAGTTCTGTCGGAGCAATACGGTAAGGAGGAATAGAAATAGGCTGTGAATCTAGGAGAAGGTCAATACCGAAGTCTATTTTGCTTTTAGGAGGAATATCGCGTAAATCATCTAGGAATACTTCCGAAAACTCATTCACGATGGGGACCAACTCAAGAGTAGGGGTTCTTGAATCCATATCCATCACCCTATTGGATGGTAAATACAACCCTTCAGAATCATCTTTCTAGCTTTAAGACAAGAAACAAACTGGCCTTAGGCATAGAATTTCCCCCTTTCCACTTTAGGATAGGGTCATTCGGGAACTGAAACTTGACTACCCGAGTTCTACAATCAATAGAAGCATAACCTGAGTGCATCCAATCCATACAAAGGATAACATCAACATCTAGAATATCAAGCTCTACCAAGTCAACAAGAGTAACTCTGTGGGACAAGTAAATAGGAAACTTTCTATAGATCCTCTTAGCTACGATAGAATCACCAATAGGAGTAGAGATAGAAAAGGGATTTAACAACACATTCGAAAGAACATTAAACCTCATAGCCACATATGAAGTAACAAAAGACAAGGTGGAACCATGATCAAGTAAAGCATAAACATCAAGTTGGAAGACTTTCAACATACTGGTAACCACATTGGGAGAACCCTCTTGTTCAACATGAGTCTGAAGTGCATAAATCTTATTTTGCTTCTGACCTCTAGTAGGACCGAATGGAGGATTAAGTTGAGCCCTTCGACTTTTATCTCCTTTACTCTTACCAACTGAATGGAACTCGTTAGACACTTGCCTTCATACTTCCTTCCACACTTGGCACAAGTAGACAACAAGGACCTACTGCCATTTCTTCCTTGAGGCTTAGAGTTAAACACCCTATCCTTGTTGAACCTAGTAGGAGAATTGGAGGAACCTTGACCGGAATTTGTCAAAATCTAGAATGAGCATGTCCATCGGACCTTGCATAAGAGAAATTACCATAATTAATTTTAGCCCTTTTTGTCTCCCTAGACTTTTCCTTTTCTCCTCTTTGATCTGTTTAGAATTAACCATGAGGCAAGAGATATCTATCTCATTAACAATCATGATGGTACGACACTCCTTAACCACCATTTCAGACATACTCGAAATGAACTTACTCATCTTCACCTAGGAGACCCGGGTTCGATTCCGGGTAACGGAACCAAAACCTTCTGTCGAAGAACTCAGAAGAGAAGTCAATTCTCTTAAAGAAGAGATGAAAGGAATTAAGTCTAGGCTCCATAAAATAGAGATCGAGGCCATTACAGAGCAACTTCTTAAAGAAGTCAGAAATGAAGAAGGAACCTCTAAGGCGGTCGCCTCAGATAATGAAGAACATGAGGAAGATGAGGATAGCGAAGCAGGTATCCATGCTATTACTAAAATTAGACCTCAGATTTCTCATATTATGATTAAGCTTGTAGTTAATGAAAATTTAACCCTTAACAAGATTGCTTTGTTAGATAGTGGTGCAGACAGAAATTGCATTGTTGAAGGATTAATTCCTACTAAGTACCTTACCAAGGGAACTACCAAATTATACAGCGCCACAGGTGAGCTTATAATTATTGATTACAAGTTATTTGATGCTCATATCTGCAATAATGTTATTTGTCTCAAAAATGATTTTGTAATTACTAAAAACATTAATGAAGAAATTATTTTGGGAATACCATTTATTACTCAAATAAAACCGTATATTTCTGATTTTAATTCTATCAAAACAAAGATTTTAGGAAAAGAAATTTCATTTCCTTTTATTAAAACTCTTTCTAAAGAAGAAAGTAAATTTTTACATAAACAAACTGCTTTTAGAATTAATTTAATCTCTAATCATATTTGTTTTCTCAAGGAAGACATAAAAATTAAGAAAATTGAGCAAATTTTAAAAACCCCGGGAATGATAACTAAGATTGCCAATTTAGAAAAAACTTTTGAAAAAGAAATATGCGCTGATTTCCCAAATGCTTTTTGGGCTAGAAAAGCCCACACTGTTGATCTCTCTTATATTGATGGATTCAATGAAAAGGTCATTTCTACGAAAGCTATGCCCATTCAAATGAATCATGATTTAATGAAAATTTGTAAAAAGGATATTAATACTCTTTTAGAAAATAACATTATCTGGCCCTCTATATCTCCATGGAGCTGTTCTGCCTTTTACGTCAACAACGCGGCGAAGAAAGAGAGAGGCTCTCCCCAACTTGTTATTAATTATAAACCATTAAACTCTGTTTTGAAATGGATTAGATATCCTATTCCTAACAAAGGAGATCTTTTAAAAAGAACTTTTAAAGCAAATATTTATAGTAAATTTGATATGAAATCAGGATTTTGGCAAATACAGATTTCTGAGAAGGATAAATATAAAACTGCTTTCAATGTACCTTTTGGACAATATGAATGGAATGTTATGCCTTTTGGACTTAAATGCCCTTTCTGAGTTTCAAAACATTATGAACTCTATTTTTAATCATATTAGACATATTTCAATTGTTTATATTGATGATGTGTTAATCTTTTCCGAGGACAAATATTCTCATTTCAAACACTTAAATATATTCTTCAAAATTGTTAAACATAATGGTCTTGTGGTTAGCGCCAAAAAGATCAAACTCTTTCAAACAAAAATCAGATTTCTTGGTCATGATTTATATCAAGGCACTTATAAACCTATTTGCAGAGCCATTGAGTTTCCAGATAAATTCCCAGATGTCATTATTGATAAAACCCAATTGCAAAGGTTTTTGGGTACTCTCAATTATGTTGCATACTTTATCCCCAAGGTTAGACAGGTTTGCAAGCCCTTGTATGACAGGCTTATGAAAACCCCTGTTCCTTCGATGAATGAACAGACCACAGCAGTGGTTAAGATTAAAGAAATGGTTAAGAGTTTGCCTTGCTTATGTATTCCTAATCCAGATTCTTTTATGATTGTTGAAACAAATGCTTCATATATCGGCTATGGAGGAATTGTTAAACAGAAAAGAACTCCTGAAAGTCATGAACAATTAGTTCGTTTTACCTCAGGATATTGGAATTCTGCATAGAAAAACTATAGTACTATTAAAAAGGATGTTCTCGCAATAGTCCTTTGCATTACTACGTTTCAAGATGATTTGATTAATAAAGAATTCTTGCTTAAAGTAGATTGTAAATCTGCAAAAGAAATTCTTAAAAAAGATGTTAAAAATCTCGTTTCTAAACAGATATTTGCTAGATGGCAAGCTTTATTGTCTAGTTTTGATTTTCAGGTTGAATATATCAAAGGAGAAGAAAACTCTCTCTCAGATTTTCTAACCAGATAATTTTTGTAGGGAAAAACATGAGGCCAGTCATGAGTCCAGGGTTCAAAACAAATAGCCCTTTCAAAGAAAAGGGGAAAGAAACATAGAAGAAGCCATCAGCTTCACCATTTGCAATCAGGCCATCTTTGAATAGCCCAAACAAGTTTCAGCTCTTGCAAGCTTTCCTCCAATAAATCCACCCTACGCTATAAGCCCTTTTCCACTGCTACCACCTAGGTCATTATCATTAAACCCTTTGATTCTAAATAAACCTTTTTCTAAAGAATCTGAACCATGTTCTTTTTCCCCTTTAGGAAAACCCAGATTTTCCTCTCCACAAACCAAAGACTCATATACCATGAAAGCTCCAGAAAGCTTCTTACAAGCAGTCTCTCCTTCTCATAATAAACCGAGAGAATGAGAAGTCTTTGACATGGTAACTTTGCAGGTTAACCCAATCCTTGCCCTTGATAAGGAATATGAAAATTTTGAGGTTAAACATTTGCTTAAACCATGTTATACCAACAGGAATTATGTCGGCACAGAAAATCCTCTTAAAACAAGAAAATATTATGAATTTATTCTTGTTGACACAGGTTCCATTGAAGTGGAGCACAAGTTAAGCCATGATTCAGATCCGGATAGCATTGCATATTCAAAGTTCACTATTAAAAAAGTGTTATCTCCATTCGATTGGCAAGTTGACCATCTTCATACTCCAATTAACCTTTCCAAGGTACACAGACCCCAGACATACAGCTGGTTTGTTTATAAAAATGCTTGGTTTAACTTTTTATATTTAAGGCCGACCACTCATACTTGGTTTGTCAAATATAGTCCTAAATTTTCCAAATCTATTATCTCCAGATGGCTCTATGAATGGTGGAACTGTTTCAGAGGAAATCAGAAGGTTTTACCAAAAACCATTTTAGATAAATTTAATCAGTTTTTAACTAAATAAGATATTTCTACTTTGCCATAACACATTAAATTGTGTAAATACTTTGTAAAAAAAAGAATTTCCTTCATTATTAGTTGGACTTTTTCTATTCATGTGTTTGACAGGATCAAATATTTGTCCAAAGAAATACTCTTTAAAGGATGGTCGCCGGCTCCCAAAGAAGCTCTACGTCAATCCCTAACACCAACAGTTGGAAAGAAATCATCCTCTAAAGATGATTTAAAGAAAAGGCTCCAACAAGCTCTGTCAGATCTAGAAGATGACAAACAAAATGACGAGACAGCCTTACAACTGCTAGATGAGGCCTCTTCACAAAGTGATGACAATGGAGATATGTTAAGGCCAAGAGCTTTAGCACAGTCTTATCAATATCCATTTTATGATTGATCTAATTAAATAAATAATCTAGTAGAGGAAATTGAAATTTGGAATTACTGACCTTCTGAATAAAGACTCAAAGAGTCAGAATTATTTAAGAAGGTAAGAGATGAAACTCAAAGAGTTGGAATATCTCTTGATTAATTATTCAATTAAATTAATTATACAAAAAAATCCCACAACAGCAAAAGATACTTTGTCACGTTGCAGAAATAGCCATCACTCTGAAGGTGGCAAACAACTTTTAGAAAAGCAACAATCACTTTCCAAAAAGTAGATGCCCGACAAAAGAAAAAGCAGCCGCTACTTTTCCCAAAGAAAAAGCAGATGGCCGACCAGCTTTATCAAAAGCAAAAGGGACCCTCAAAAGGAGATTTCGTTATCAACCAATCAGAGAAGAGCATCGAATTACTTCTCTATCTATATAAGGAGAAAACATTTTCATTGTAAGGCATCAGAAAATTCAGTCTAGATTTTCTTATATCCTCCTGTATTCAGTTGTAATGTGGATTGCTTTCTCTTTGATATTTGCTTCTGTCTGAATAAAATTGTGAGTTTGTTTATCTCTCTCTCTTCTTTAGTTTTAATTATGTTATATTACTATTAAATGCTACGATTGCTACAATCGTTCTGAACGGTATCAGAGCCATGTTAGGCATGTTTAGCATGTTAATTGTAATAACGTTAATTGTAGTCATGGAAGGCTAATCCCTTATGCCTGGACTGTACTGATGAAACTTTAATTAGTTACTTAGCCATTTAGCAAAGCTATCACCTTGTTATACAATATGAATCTTCAATTCTTTAACTATAAAGATGGAGTTTATGTATGGTGATTAAGGAAATGTGTTGAGAATATTTCAAGTAGTTGCGATGCCAATAGGTGGTCGTTTAGCCGAAAGGACAGGCGTGTAGACTGCAAGGTACTTTACTTGAAAATCCCTTGTAAAATCCGTAGTCCTTAATATAAAATCTGAGAATGAATCCATAGTTACATTATAAGAATTTGAAATCTCCTGTTGTATGACTAGTTGATATCTTTACTAGAATGTTTAGTTACTTTTTATCGTATCATTATAATAGTCAAAGGCGTTCTCTCTTCATGGATAATAGACAACATATTGTTAATTCTGTTAATATGTCTATCTCTAAAATGGAAAATGATTTACAAAATTGGTCTATTGCTAAAGAACCTTTTGAAAAGATTTACCAGTTAGGTAATTTTTCTATGTTTAAAAAATATAATATTAAAACTTGTGAATCTACTATAGCTATTAATAATTCTCTTGAAACTATCAAGTTGTTATTATCTGCTGATATAGATAGATATAGGAAGGAATTTAAATTTCTTCATATTGGACTTGTGCAAGTTGCTGTTAAACCGCTTTTCCGTAAAGGTTTGACTATTCCTATTTGTCTGCTTCTTAGAGATGATAGACTTTTAAATTTTGATGATTCTCTATTAGGAGTGTTAGAAAGTAATCTTGCCTATGGACCAGTTTACTTTAACTATTAACCTAATTTTACTGTTGATATTCATGATCCAAATATTATTGATACTTTGACACTTAATGTCAAGACCAAGAACATGAATAGTAATATAGATACTAGAGAAATAGCTGTAATATATCGGGTATATTACAAGCTAATGAAGACCACTATAGCCCCAAAAGCTATAGCTTCTAGTGTTAAAGGAGTTACTATGCTTTTGGAAGCAAACCAAGAGCATAGTACTACTTTTGTCCCTAGGCTCCTTAAATGGACTGATATTTTAGGTGATAAAGAATGGAAATTCGATTCCATTACGAATCCTTCACCCATTCAACCGGAGACTTCGCAGTTAGACCAGGTTATCCAATTCCCTAATGGATCTATTAACCTTAAGTTTTTAAGATCCAACTCTTTTAGCCAAGCTTCTTCAAGTAGACGAATGTCTTCGGCAAGACCTTCTTCTTTTCAAACCTGAGAGGAGGATGAAAATAGTATAAGCCAGCCTGACCATAGAAAGCTTTATGGTGTAAATTTCTCCCAGACTATTCCTAAGGTTTACTATGAAGAGGCTTTGGGAAGTCTCACTGCCAGTGACATGAAACCTATCCATGGTAGAAAAGATTCTATTGGAGTTCTTACCTCTGGAGATAAATTTGTCCCAGACAAAAACATTTTACATGCATGGTGGAAAGCACCAGTGCATAAACAAAAGGTAGAATGGTATAAAGCTACCTACACTTTGGATCAATGAATCTCTTTCAGAGACAGATGGTTTAAAGATATGGAAAGATTCAAAACTGAGGTTAAGTTTTTTAATTGGTTTGAATCTTCGAGCCAAATTGATGACACTAAGTCGTCTCTACAAGTTCTCATCAACAAATGGTACACCAAAGAACAGGTGATAGAAAGTGTTACCCCTCCACTTGAAGGGCTTAGCATCCCTTATAAGAAGGAGATCTTTAAGGCGGTACCTTTCAAAAAACCCATAGAAAAAGGATCAGCCTTGATAACAGCTGGAGACCTTAATAAAGTTTTGGAACAGAACAATTATACAAACCAAGTTCTCCATGTGATATCCCAATAGATTGAGGAACATAAAGGGGATAACTTTAAAGGAATTAGTCAGATAGCTGATAAACCTAGTTCTTCCAAAGTTAGCCCTCAAATTGAGACTAACCCTATCTTTAAAATTCCCAAATTCTCCAAAGAAAACTTTCCTAAGCTATCCAAAGAGTTTAGCCATTCCAATGAACTGCTTGACAGGATAAATGATCAATTGTCTAGGCTCAACATTACACAAGGTAACAAGCTTAGAACTCTATTAGAAAGACACCCCAACAAAAGGAATTATTATCCTAGATCTTCTTTCCTTGATGTCTAGTTTAAGGAAAACGTTCTCCATCCAGCATCTGCTGCAGATGGATCAAGTTTGACTGAATGGAACATAGATGGTATGGCAGAAGGGTAGATTTATTCTAAGCTTCAAGAAATGGGGATGAACATTATTGCTTACAAAATGAAGAATGCAGGTGATAAAGAAGCAGCCCACATGATTGTTGCAGGGTTCACAAGAACTCTAAAAAATTGGTGGATAATTACCTAAATGATCAAAACAGGAATGACATTCTTAATGCAGTAACCACCAAAGTGGTTGTCAAAACAGAAGATGGAGTAAATACATCTTCAGAGGTTGTTTATGAAGATGCTACAACTACTTTGCTATATAGTATAGCAAAGCATTTTGTGGGAGAACCACATCTTTTCCAAGATAGAAGCCTTGAAATCCTTAATAATCTGTACTGCAAGAAATTGACAGATTTCAGATAGTATAAAGACATGTTTCTAAATAAGGTCATGATAATATCTGATTGTAATAATGATTATTGGAAAGAACGCTTTATCAGCGGATTACCTACCTATTTCGCTGAAAAGGTCAGATAAAAAATAAGAGACAAATGCGAGGGAAAAATCCTGTATTCGCAATTGGCATATGGAGATCTCATCAGCATCATTAATGTTGTTGCTATGGAATTATGCACTGATCTTAAGCTAAAAGAACAACTTAAAAAGGATCAAAAGACTACATATGCAGAACTTGGTAGTTTTTGCCAAGATTTTGGGTTTCCTTTACTTAAACCTCCCTCTGCTAGGAAAGCAGGAAAAAGAGAAAGGACTACTGGGAAATACAAACGAAGATCTTCTAAGAAAAGAAGAGAACCCAGGGAGAAATCAAAAAGAAAAGGAAAAAGGCAAACCTCTAAAGAGTCTTCTTCAGAAGACACTTGCTGGACATGTGATAAAAAGGGTCACAGGACTAACCAGTGTCCCAGAAATAAGAAAAAGAAGAAGAAGGTCAACCTTGTTGAAGTCGATGAAGAAATTAAACATAAATTTTTTTCTATCATCGAAGAAGAAGAAGCTTCTGATACTGAATATTCATCCTCAGAAGAAGAAAGCGACGAAGAATTTCTCGATGTCACTCATGATTCAAAATCTAAAGAAGAAGAGTCAGAATGTAATTGCAACGGTGCATTTTGCCTCTGTGATAGTAAAACTATTAGTGTTATCTCTGAAAGGACTGCAGAGACACTTTTTTCTACTATTGAGCATATTCAAGATGAAGAAGCCAGGAGAAAATACCTCCTTGAATTACAAAATTTAGTTACTAGGCAAAAGGAACAAAAGCCTAAAGTGATTCCTTTTAGCATGAAACAAATCATGAACAAATTTGACTCCAAAAAGGAAGAACCTTCTGTCGAAGAACTCAGAACAGAAGTCAATTCCCTTAAAGAAGAGATGAAAGGAATTAAGTCTAGGCTCCATAAAATAGAGATCGAGGCCATTACAGAGCAACTTCTTAAAGAAGTCAGAAATGAAGAAGGAACCTCTAAGGCGGTCGCCTCAGATAATGAAGAACATGAGGAAGATGAGGATAGCGAAGCAGGTATCCATGCTATTACTAAAATTAGACCTCAGAGTTTTCATATTATGATTAAGCTTGTAGTTAATGAAAATTTAACCCTTAATAAGATTGCTTTGTTAGATAGTGGTGCAGACAGAAATTGCATTGTTGAAGGATTAATTCCTACTAAGTACCTTACCAAGGGAACTACCAAATTATACAGCGCCACAGGTGAGCTTATAATTATTGATTACAAGTTATTTGATGTTCATATCTGCAATAATGATATTTGTCTCAAAAATGATTTTGTAATTACTAAAAACATTAATGAAGAAATTATTTTGGGAATACCGTTTATTACTCAAATAAAACCGTATATTTCTGATTTTAATTCAATCAAAACAAAGATTTTAGGAAAAGAATTTCATTTCCTTTTATTAAAAAACTTTCTAAAGAAGAAAGTAAATTTTTACATAAACAAACTGCTTTTAGAATTAATTTAATCTCTAATCAGATTTGTTTTCTCAAGGAAGACATAAAAATTAAGAAAATTGAGCAAATTTTAAAAACCCCGGGAATGATAACTAAGATTGCCAATTTACAAAAAACTTTTGAAAAAGAAATATGCTCTGATTTCCCAAATGCTTTTTGGGCCAGAAAAGCCCACACTGTTGATCTCCCTTATATTGATAGATTCAATGAAAAGGTCATTTCTACGAAACCTATGCCTATTCAAATGAATCATGATTTAATGGAAATTTGTAAAAAGGAGATTAATACTCTTTTAGAAAATAACATTATCTGGCCCTCTAAATCTCCGTAGAGCTGTTCAGCCTTTTATGTCAACAACGCGGCGGAAAAAGAGAGAGGCTCTCTGCGACTTGTTATTATTTATAAACCATTAAACTCTGTTTTGAAATGGATTAGATATCCTAGTCCTAACAAAAGAGATCTCTTAAAAAGAACTTTTAAAGCAAATATTTATAGTAAATTTGATATGAAATCAGGATTTTGGCAAATTTAGATTTTTGATAAGGATAAATATAAAACTGCGTTCAATGTACCTTTTGGACAATATGAATGGAATGTTATGCCTTATGGAGTTAAAAATGCCCCTTCTAAGTTTCAAAACATTATGAACTCTATTTTTAATCATATTAGCCATATTTCAATTGTTTATATTGATGATGTGTTAATTTTTTCCGAGGACATATATTCTCATTTCAAACATTTAAATATATTCTTCAAAATTGTTGAACATAATGGTCTTGTGGTTAGCGCCAAAAAGATCAAACTCTTTCAAACAAAAATCAGATTTCTTGGTCATGATTTATATCAAGGCACTTATAAACCTATTTGCAGAGCCATTGAGTTTTCAGATAAATTCCCAGATGTCATTATTGATAAAACCCAATTGCAAAGGTTTTTGGGTAGTCTCAATTATGTTGCATACTTTATCCCCAAGGTTAGACAGGTTTGCAAGCCCTTGTATGACAGGCTTAAGAAAACACCTGTTCCTTGGACGAATGAACAGACCACAGCGGTAGTTAAGATTAAAGAAATGGTTAAGAGTTTGCCTTGCTTAGGTATTCCTAATCCAGATTCTTTTATGATTGTTGAAACAGATGCTTCATATATCGGCTATGGAGGAATTCTTAAACAGAAAAGAACTCCTGAAAGTCATGAACAATTAGTTCATTTTACCTCAGGAATTTGGAATTCCACACAGAAAAACTATAGTACTGTTAAAAAGGAAGTTCTCGCAATAGTCCTTTGCATTACTAAGTTTCAAGATGATTTGATTAATAAAGAATTCTTGCTTAAAGTAGATTGTAAATCTGCAAAAGAAATTCTTCAAAAAGATGTTAAAAATCTCGTTTCTAAATAGATATTTGCTAAATGGCAAGCTCTATGTCTAGTTTTGATTTTCAGGTTGAATATATCATAGGAGAAGAAAAAGTCTCTCCCAGATTTTCTAACCAGAGAATTTTTGCAGGGAAAAACATGAGGCCAGTCATGAGGCCAGGGTTCAAAACAAATAGCCCTTTTAAAGAAAAGGGGAAAGAAACAGAAAAGAAGCCATTAGCTTCACCATTTGCAATAAGGCCATCTTTGAATAGCCCAAACAAGTTTTCAGCTCTTGCAAGCTTACCTCCAATAAATCCACCCTATGCTATAAGCCGTTTCCACCGCTACCACCTAGCTCATCGTCGTCAAACCCTTTGATTCTAAAGAAACCTTTTTCTAAAGAATCTGAACCATGTTCCTTTTCCCCTTTAGGAAAACCTAGATTTTCCTCTCCACAAACCAAAGACTCATATACCATGAATGCTCCAAAAAGCTTCTTATAGGCAGTCTTTCCTTCTCATAATAAACCGAGAGAACGAGAAGTCTTTGACATGGTAACTTTGCAGGTTAACCCAATCATTGCCCTTAACAAGGAATATGAAAATTTTGAGGTTAAGCATTTTCTTAAACCATGTTATACCAACAGGAATTATGTGGACACAGAAAATCCTCTTAAAACAAGAAAATATTATGAGTTTATTCTTGTTGACACAGGTTCCATTGAAGTGGAGCACAAGTTAAGCCATGATTCAGATCCGGATAGCATTGCATATTTGAAGTTCACTATTAAAAAGTTTTATCTCCATTCGATTGGTAAGTTGACCATCTTCATACTCCAATTAACCTTTCCAGGGAACACAAACCCCAGACATACAGTTGGTTTGATTATAAAAATGCTTGGTTTAACTTCTTATATTTAAGGCCGACCACTCATACTTGGTTTGTCAAATATAGTCCTAAATTTTCCAAATCTATTATCCCCAGATGGTTCAATGAATGGTGGAATTGTTTCGGCGGAAATCAGAAGGTTTTACCAAAAACCTTTTTAGATAAATTTAAATAGTTTCAAACTAAACAAGATATTTCTACTTTGCCATAACACATTAAATTGTGTAAATACTTTGTACAAAAAAGAATTTCCTTCATTATTAGTTGGACTTTTTCTATTCATGTGTTTGACAGGATCAAATATTTGTCCAAAGAAATACTCATTAAAGGATGGTCGCTGGCTCCCAAAGAAGCTCTATGCCAATCCCCAACACCAACAGTTGGAAAGAAATCATCCTCTAAAGATGATTTAAAGAAAAGGTTCCAACAAGCTCTGTCAGATCTTGAAGATGACAAACAAAATAATGAGACAGCCTTACAACTACTAGATGAGGCCTCTTCACAAAGTGATGACAATGGAGATATGTTAAGGCCAAGAGCTTTAGCATAGTCTTATCAAGATCCATTTTATGATTGATCTAATTAAATAAATAATCTAGTAGAGGATATTAAAATTCGGAATTACTGACCTTCTGAATAGAGACTCAAAGAGTCAGAATTATTTAAGAAGGTAAGAGATGAAACTCAGAGAGTTGGAATATCTCTTGATTAATTATTCAATTAAATTAATTATACAAAAAAATCCCACAACAGCAAAAGACACCAATAGATCTCCCGTAAATCATGGTACATCTTGGTGTATCCTGAGTGAATAGAATACCGAGAACTATGGGCTTTTGACAAGATCTATTCCCTCAAGTCATCAACATTAGGAAAACACAAACGACCTTGATATCTAAGTACACCATCTTCCCCTTGGGAGAAAGCCTCAACGGATTTCTTAAGCACCATTTCCTTTAATTCAACCAAAATTGGATCAAGACCTTGCTTGGCTTTCACATCTGCCACAAAAGATGATTCTGAACCATTGTAGACCATAACACCACCTTTGGTAGAGTCCACTAACTAAACACCGAATTGGGCCAATCTATGAACATATCGAACAACCTCCTTCTTATCTTTTTCAATATTTGCAACACTACCCATATATAACCAACTAAGATCATCCGCCAACACATTAGCTTTACCGGGGTGATAGAGAACACGGATATCATTATCTTTCAATAACTTAAGCCACCTTCTTAGGCGAAGATTTAGGTCTTTTTGATTAAACACATATTGTAAACTCTTGTGGTCCGTAAACACATCTACATGCACATCATACAAATAGTATTTTCTAATATTTAAGGCAAAAAAAACCGCTGCTAGTTCAAGGTCATGGGTAGGGTGATTCTTCTCTTGAATCTTAAGTTTCCTTGAGGAATAGGCAATAACTTTCCCATTTTGCATAAGCACACATCCTAATCAAATTCTCAAGGCGTCACAATAAACAACAAAACCATCTGTCCCTTCCGATAATATCAACACCAGAGCGGAAGTATGGCTATCCTTCAATTCTTGAAAGCTCTACTCACAAGCTTCGGACATATGAACTTCGCCTTCTTTTGAGTCAAATCCATCAATGAAGAGGCAATCAAAGAAAACCCCTCAACAAACCTTCTGTAGTAACCGGCTAAACCCAAGAAACTTCTAATATCTGAAGATAGTAGAGGTCTAGGACAACTCTTGACCGCATCCATCTTCTTAGGATCTACCTCAATACCTTTACATTAAATAATGTGACTAAGGAAAGCTATGGACCTTAGCCAAAATTCACGTTTGCTAAACTTTGCAAAGACTTGTTGGTCTTTAAGAATTTGCAACACAATCCTCAAATAATCAATATGCCCATCCTCACTTCTCGAATAGATCAATATATCATAAATGAACACAATCACAAACATGTCTAGGTTTTGTCTAAACACCTTATTTAGCAAATCCATAAATTTCGCCGGAGCATTGGTCAACCCAAACAACATTACCAAAAACTCATAATGACCACACTAAGTTCAAAAAGCCATCTTCAGAATGTCATCTTATTTCACCCTCAATTGGTGATAACCTAACCGAATGTCAATCTTGGAAAAATATCTTTCCCCTTGAAGTTGGCAAACAAATCATCTATCCTTGGAAGAGGATACTTATTCTTAATGGTCACCTTGTTCAACTGATGATATTCAATACACATATGAATAGAACCATTTTTCTTTCTAACAAACAATATTGGAGCACCCCATAGATACTTAGTCGGATGAAACCCTTATCCAACAAAACTTTCAATTGTTCCTTCAATTCTTTAAGTTTTGTCGGAGCCATACAGTAAGGAGGAATAGAAATAGGCTATGAATCTGGCAGAAGGTCAATACCGAAGTCTATTTTCCTTTTAGGAGGAATATCGGGTAAATCATCTAGGAATACTTCCGAAAACTCATTCACGATGGGGACCAACTCAAGAGTAGGGGTTCCAGAATCCACATCCATCACCCTATTAGATGGTAAATACAACCCTTCAGAATCATCTTTCTAGCTTTAAGAAAAGAAACAAACTGGCCTTAGGCATAGAATTTCCCCCTTTCCACTTTTGGACAGGCTCATTCGGGAACTGAAACTTGACTACACGAGTTCTACAATCAATAGAAGCATAACCTGAGTGCATCCAATCCATACAAAGGATAACATCAACATCTAGAATATCAAGCTCTACCAAGTCAACAAGAGTAACTCTATGGGACAAGTAAATAGGAAACTTTCTATAGATCCTCTTAGCCACGATAGAATCACCAACAGGAGTAGAGATAGAAAAGGGATTTAACAACACATTCGGAAGAACATCAAACCTTATAGCCACATATGATGTAACAAAAGACAAGGTGGAACCATGATCAAGTAAAGCATAAACATTAAGTTAGAAGACTTTTAACATACCGGTAACCACATCGGGAGAACCCTCTTGTTCACCATGAGTCTGAAGTGCATAAATCTTAATTTGCTTCTGACCTCTAGTAGGACCCAATGGAGGATTAAGTTGAGCCCTTCGACTTTTATCTCCTTTATTCTTACCAACTGAAGGACAATTTCTTATATTGTGGTCCATATTACCATAACCAAAACAAGCATTGGAACTCGGTAGACACTTGCCTTCATACTTCCTTCCACACTCAGCACAAGTGGACAACAAGGACCCACTGTCATTTCTTCCTTGAGGCTTAGAGTTAAACACCCTATCCTTGTTGAACCTAGTAGGAGAATTGGAGGAACCTTGACCAAAATTTGTCGAAATCTAGAACGACCATGTCCATCGGACCTTGCATGAGAGAAATTACCATAATTAATTTTAGCCCTTTTTGTCTCCCTAGACTTTTCCTTTTCTCCTCTTTGATCTGTTTAGCATTAACCATGAGGCAAGAGATATCTATCTCATTAACAATCATGATGGTACGACACTCCTTAACCACCATTTTAGACACACTCGAAATGAACTTACTCATCTTTGCCCTAGGATTGGCAACTATTGAGGGAGCATATCGGGATGATTCTGTGAATTTCAAGGCATACTCCTTCACACTCATACTTCCTTGACAAAGATTGATGAGTTCAAGCACACATGCCTCCCTCTTCTCAAGGGGAAAGAACCTATTAAGGAAAACAACCTTAAACTTCTCCCAATCAAGAGGAACCACATCTTTCGGTCTCACTTCCTTCCGTTGGTTGAACCAAATTTGAGAAACACCTTTAAGTTGATAAGCGGCCAACTCCGCCTTTTCCACTAGTGTCACTCCCATGATCATCAACACCTGATAAAACTCATCAATGATTTTTTGAGGATTTTTTGCAACCTTATATTCATGAATTTCTGAGGATTCATTATAGTGAAGTCCCTCACTCTAGAAGCTATTGTATCCACATTTAGGTTAACGGGAACCCCAACCTCCCTATTAGTTTGAGCCGTCACGGCTTGAGCTAACAGTTTTAAAGCAGCCCTAAACACCACATTTGTCACTTGCTCGACCAAAAGGTCTATTGGAGCTTGAGAAGCTTGATGATGAGCTTCTGGGTTCACATTTTATCCCACATTCCTTCTAGCATAAGCTCTTCAAGTAGCCATATCTTGTAGAGCATCGGGTAAGGATTAGGAGAGAGACCTTATACAGTTAAACTCTATCCCTCGACTTTAGAGTAATAAAAGAAATGGAGTTTACGAATCATCATGTAGACTCTTATTAATAAATGTGGCGCGCTTCACATTAATGAACAAGAATCTACTCGACGTGGCATATGAGACATCCTAGTACCATTCTAAACATTATGCTCTGATACCATGTTTTTCACAACTTAGGCGTACACCCTAGATGTAACATGGCAAATAGGACCTCAAGAGACCCCATACAAGCCACTTCGCATTAATAACTTAAGAAATAGAACAAAGGAATCAAAATAACATTTCAAGTCCAAAAATTTTATAAAAGTAAAGTGGAAGTCTAAAACAATTATCTCAATAGCCATATAATACAATAGAATGAAATTGGTCCTAGCCCATACATCATGTCCGAAATTGGAAATAAGAAGAAACTAAGAACAATGAAAGTCTGTCCTCGAATCATGAGGACTCACCAAATCCCAAAAATCCACAATCAACATTTAGCCATGAAACTGAGAACCCTGACAGTTGGACGCTACATTTGAGGAAATGTAGGCAAGAGTATGCATTAGTACAAAACAATGTACCAAGTATGATAGCCATGCATATAAACATTTAAAACATGCTAAAAAGGAACATTTTCATAAGTATAAAATGATCAAGTTAAAATATGTATTTTGAGAGTTTAGAAACCATAATTCATAACAACATGATCAATGCAAGTGAACATCATCTTAAAACATATTTACGATACTTCATTGAAGTAACCTTGTTTCATCATAACTTTTCTTAATTATGGGAAGAAGCCTCAACCGACATTCAAGACCATGTGAGCAAGCAACATGGAATCCGGTGGCTACCTCACACCGAAAAGGAGTGTCCTACTTTCCACGGTAAGGACCATTTACTTATAGCTATTGTGGATCTACTAGCTAATGTCTTTCTAGACAATCCTATGGGGGCACATAGGTACGGGACTTGGGTAATTGCCACCTGTCCACTTGGTGCTAAGATTAACTTCCATATAATAGTGCTTAATCCTATTCATCATAGTTCATAAAGAAACATGGGTTCGCCTCTTGTTCTTAAAAGAACATGGGTAATCACATCTTGTCCTTACATTATATGATGTTGGTAATCGCCTCTTATCATTCAATGTAGACCATGGGTAATCACCTCTTGCCTCAACATTAACATAATTTCTTAATCATTGGTTCATGTTAGGTGAGAATAGCTTTTCAAGATTAGGGAGAATACCTTTCATTATCATGCATATATGTGTATATATTTGAAAAGGGGCCCTGGACGTGGACTTCATTCCATGGACCGTAGACCACACAAGGTTCGTTGGTTCAACCATGGTTCATGGTCCCTTGGATTTGATTGGGTAACTAATCCATGGACCAGACCTACGGTCCGTCGTCCTATCCATGGGCCTTGGTTAGCCTCCGTTGGATAGCAAATGTAACTCCTGAAAACTGCTACTATGCCCATTTTCAAATCCGATGTGTTACACAACTCTTGCATTATAATAAGACATCAGTTTGCATGATGAACTCCATGCTCATAATATACCTTAGACTAAGTGTTACCTGACCCTGACCCCAAAGCTGACTCAGACAAGCCGTCACTGCTACCATCCTGTGCTGACTTCTCCCCCACTTAAGATTGAAGAAAGGCATGCTCTATCCAAGATCACACAAGACTTTTGTAAAAGTGCACACACCAATAGTACATGGAATAATGAAGGCCCCTGGATCATCTTTCTTGAGGACTATATTATTTGTCATCACCGCACAGTATGTTTGTGGAATTTCAATTGTTTCACAATATATTACCCTCTTCTTTATTACCAATTCTTTCATATATTTTGCATAACCTGACATTTCAGTAAAGCCATCCACCAAAGGGATATTCACTTTCAGATCTTGACTATCTCCACGAACTTTTGGAATTTTGCATTGTCATTTTTCTTCCTCAATCTTTGAGGAAAAGGAGGAGTTATCTTGATTTAAGGCAATGTGGATGGGGCTTCAACATCACTTTCCTTCATATTCTACTTAGGCTCAGTTTCAACCCTTTTTGTTTGTGTCTCACCTATCTCCTTAGGTGGTTGATCATCGGCAACCACCCTTTGAGCATCTACATTATCAAACCTTGGTATCTCTTTCAATGTCTTTTCGCTTCTAGTGACTGTAGATGAAACTTGGATTGCTTCCTTTGGATTCTTATTCACATGGGTCACCAAATTTTCAAGGGGATATGCATACACTAGAGCAGCCAACCAAACCATCTTTTTTTCAAGCAATTTAATGGAGGATTAATGTGAGATTATGCTGGTGGACAAAGCTGAAACATCACTGCTCATTTCTTGTAAAATCATATTGGACCCCTCCACTTTGTCAAGAACTGTAGTCAACAAATCATCGGTTGGAGTGCTCACTGGATCATGTACATTGAAAGGTGACATATATATTCGGCATCCCTTTCATGCCAACTTTCTTCATTATTTTTGGTCCAACCTGGATTTCGGGCAAGCCTTAGATAGGTTGACCAAAAAACCTCCAATTTCCACTTCTCATGTGAGACCTCTCATCATATATCCTTCGAGATATGGCATTCATTGAATTTGTTCCATATACAATGACATGCTCATATAACATATCAGGTTGAGTAGTCAATTTAGTAAGGCTTTTGTCACGTTCCTGATTTTTTCTCTTCTTAATCTTTAAGCATTCCCAAGTGTGGGAGTGACACATGATCTTCATTGGTATACCAAGCTTGATTAATATTCCTCATATCATCAAGTAAACTTGAATCCATCACAAATGGTTGTCTAACAATATCGCCATGAATAAGATGGTCGGCCAACCCTTTGTTCACTGCATCAAGACTCCGATAGAAATATTCCAATATGAGTTGATCCAGAAAGTCATGGTTAGGGCATTGTAGTAACCCCCTCTTGAAACGTAGCCAAGTCTCATGTATAGGTTCTCCACCCTTTCTTTTGAAATTTTGAATGATACTCCTCAATTTCATTACTTTAGAAGGGGAAAAGAAACTTTCAAGGAATGTTTTAACCAACTCTTTCCAAGAGGAAATAAAATTCTTTGGCAACTCAATCAACCACCTAGTAGCTTCCCCTATTAGGGAAAAAGAGAATGACCTCAACCGTATCGACTCTTGTGAAATATCATCAACTGTAAAAGGGCTGCACACATTCACAAACTTGTGGAGGTAATTATTAGGATCGTCATGCTCAAAACATCTAAATAATCCTTTCATTTTGATAAGTTATGCATCATGGGTTCAATTTCGACAAATGTGATATCCTTGTGCACATGTGGTAACCAAATTACTCGAACTTCATTGGTGATATGATAAATCACCTCATCTTCCTTTCTAAAATCATAATCTTGTCCATAACAACTAGAGTCCTTTCCACTATTTGCATTCATTGTTTAACCTACCAATAGAACACAACAATAGAACCAAGCGTAAGTTTGTTCAACCACAAGCAAATTAGTATGCAAATTACTTCTCAAATTGAATTCCTAACTGCCGCTCACCGGCAATGACGCCATTTTTGATAACACCCAAATTACTATTCAAAACTAATCAAAAGAGTAAATAGTCGTCGTCAATAAAAATACCCAACAAAGAACTTGGATAGAATCCCACAAGGAGTGGTGCAAAGTTAAGGATCCAACTAGTGAATTGAGATGCAACTAATTTCAATGTAGCAAAAGATCCAAATGGGTGGATGATTCACCAAATTTAATCTCACAATTTCTAGTTCACAAACTACAACCAATCTTTAATAAAACAAAAATTAACTAATTGAGTTAACTCTAGGGGTGTAGAGATTGAACATTGATGTCACTAGGGGTAGAATTGCATTTATCAATAATGCTAAGTAATCATGGATATGCTGAGTCATCTTTAATAATGCTAATCTTCATTCAATATCATAATACTAGTTCATGAAATCTCCTTTCGGTCTCATTAATGTGGCTTTCAATTCAAGCCACTACCTTTATTTTATAATTAGATGTAGCTAAATTTCAAACATTGAATGAATTACCTACTCATGTTGGCTTGTTTCGAGCAACAATTTGAGATTTAAGCTAAAATCAAGTTGGCCACATTAATTCTTAAATTAAGCACACAGTAATTGTTAAAATCCATGATTAAAATCTATAAAAAAGATCAATTCAATATACCCACTAAGTTAAATCAACACCAATCCCCATAATCATACCCTTAGAGATTGGGGTTTTAGCCACTCATCACAAAGTGTAAAGAAATTATACCTTGTATTAAAGCAACCATGGGTAACATGAAATTAAGCAATTACAAGCAAACCCACTTTGTATTCAACTTCAATATATAAAATTCAAGAGCAAAGTTGTAAAACCCCAAAGGCTAAAAGTGTTTTTTTTTTTTTTTACAAAGTATAAAGTGTTTCTCCAGAATTTTCTCACAATTTTTGAATCCCTTTTTTTGTCTCTCCTTTGGGCTATTTATAGTTTTCCAAAATTTGGCCCAAAATTCAATGCGTGACACATTCAGTGACATTAGTCACACTTGTCGAGCTCATTTGGTAGATCACCAATCATGTTTTAGCTCACCTTTTTCTTGCTCCAGGCTCTAGGTATTTGGACCTCATTCGGTGATCTTGTTTGAATATGCCTTTCCAATTTAGTGAATCACCAATCACCACCTCTTTTCACCTTTCAAGCCTCTAATTTGTCACTAAGTACTGTCAACTTTGGTGATGATTACCTTGTTCTCCTTTTGCATTCAGTATGTCTCCGTTTCTCTGTGAGTTTGCCGACCTGCCTCAATTAATTCAATTAGTTTACTATCAACTTGGACGAGGTTGTACCCATTGGGTGAGTGTTCTGACCTATCTCAATTAATTCAATTAGTGCACTATCAACTTAAGCGAGGTTGTACCTATTGGGTGATTCTCCCTTTTTGGTAGGCGATCAACAATGTGTAGTTTACACTTCTTTCTTATGTTTCTGGCCATTCTTTCAAATATTCATCCTTCCCTTGTCCTTTAGCCTTCATAGATGCAAATCATCAAAATATCATTAGAATAGGACATAATTAGGCATTGAGGAATGTAATTGTTGAACTAAATAGGCCTCAAATGAGTGTAAATCTACCACTCATTAGTTCTCTCTCTATTCATCCATTAACCATCTTTGTCCTATCCTCTTTTTATGTCATTGTACCTATACCAAATGAAGTTGTTATCTTTGTTAAAGTTCATACCTTGACTCCCTAGACCTTGGCACAAATGTTCTTGATTAGACCCTTGGGCGTTGGTTCAAAAATCTTCCATCTGATCATTCACATAGTTGGCATTTTCATCATACTCATAGTCATCAGGTGCTATCACTTTATCTTCTGGGACTACTACATTAACCTTTTCAGCTCCAGTTCCTAAGAGATGCTTTGTAAGAAGGCTGAGTTCTATTTTCGTCTATGCCACCTCTTACCTCACATCCTGATAAAATCTTCATTGATCTGCACTGAACTCACAACATAAGTTCTGCCAAAAACCTCTACTTCCCTCATATGCCAAGCTCTATTGGTTTTTGTAATCCTATCAAGTATCTTAGCTGCTTCCTCATAAGTGTTATTCATAAATGATCCTCTACTGACACTGTCAGTGACTGCCTAAGAGTTAGAATTTCAAGCTCTATAAAATATTTCCAGAAGCTAATCATTGGGTATCTTGTGATTTGACACTTACATTAGCTTCTATGTGAACAACAACTATGTGTGATATAAAACTTCTATGACAACTATCTAAAGTTATATATCACATCTTTCAGCGAGATCATCTTGGATGGTTGAAAAAATCCCTCCAAGATCTTTCAGTTACCTCCATGTGGTAATTGAATCATTAGTATGTTTAGCCAACCAAGGAGTTGCTTCTACTATCAAAGAGAGTGGGAACTACCATAGTCTGATAGAATCCTGAGTCACTCAAGGTCTAGTGTAAGTACTCTTCCAAACACCCACAAAATTCATCAAGTGCAAGTGGGCATCATCGATTTCTCTATCTTAAAACAATTCCTTCATGTTCAACAATAGAATAATATTGTTGTTGATATCATAACTTTGCCTCAGTAGAAAATATAATCAACACAATTGCACCAGTATCTCTTACATCATCTTGGTCAACATCATAATCATCCTCTATCTCAAATAGAGAGATGATGACCGGTGGATGTACATTCATTCGGGAACTTTTTAGTTCAACAATTCATGTCTTCCATGCCTAATTTTGTCCCTTTGTAATGATATTATGATAATATGTAGCTATGAGGCTAAGGAAAAGGATAAATGATTGGAACAAAGGTCAAAAACATTGAAAAGGAATAGAAAATCCCAACCTGATAATCTCCTAACAAAATAGGCAAATCTCCCAAAAGGATGAACCTCGCTGAAACAGACAAATGTAATGTCTAGCTGTTAAAATTGATGGGCAAAGAAGAGATGCATCACTGATCTGCCAAATGGAAAAAGGTGAATATGTTGTCCAAGCCAAATGTGACAGTACTTGGAAGAAAAGTGAAGGCTTAAAAGGCAAACAAAATTGATATTCTGCGATTTGCCAAACGTGAAAGGAATATTCCATATAGTCTGCTGACTGAGCTTCAAACACTTGGAGCCTAGAGCCAGTAAAGGGCAAGATGAATGACAAGAAAGGTAATCTGCCAAGTCAATACGACTTGTTCAACTAATATCAGTGAACAAGATGCGGAGGAATATTTTTGGAAAGTATAAATAATTGGGAAGAGATAGAAAAGGGAGCATCTGATATTTTATCAATTTTTACACTTAGAACTTTTAGAGAGAGAAACTTTTGAGATTAACTCTTAGTTTGGGGTTTTAAACATCAATCTTGTAATTGCCAATTGGAGAGTGAAATCGAAGTGGGTGTTGATTATAATTGCTTAAATTCGTTGAACCCATGGCTTCTATCATAAGAGGTATAATTTCTGCACTTTTTATGTTGGGTGGCAAAAACCCCAAACTCTAGGGGTGTGATTATGGCGTAGGGTGTTTATTTAATTTAGTGGGTACCTTGTATTTATCTATTTTACTACTTTCTATCATAGATTTGAGTTGTTACCATGTGATTAATGTATGGATTACGTTGGCCAACTTAATCTTAACTTAGATCTCAAATTGGTGCTTGAAAGAGACCAATTTGAGTGGGTAACTATTTAAATGTTTGTATTCTAGTTAGATCTAGTTATAAAGCAAGGTAATGGGTTGAATTGTTGATCACATAAATGAGACAAAAAGAAGATTTTATCAACTAGTTATGAGATCGAAAGAAGATTAACACTATTGAAGATGCCCAACCTATCTATGTTTAGTTAGCTTCATTGAGCAATACAATTTTACCCATTTGTGATATCAATGTTCAATCCCTACAACCCTATAGTTAACTCAATTGATTCAATCTTTATTTATTTGAAGTTTGTTGTTAATTGGTTGCTTTGAAGTCATTTGATTAAATTCGGTGGAATCATCAGCCCCTTTGTCTCGTTTGCTACATTAGAATTAGTCACTTTAATTCACTTATTGAATTCTTAACCTCACACTACTCCTTGTGGGATTCGACCTCGACTCTTAGTTGAGTAATATTTATTGACAACGACCACTTATTTTTAAATTTTTTGAAGAGTAGTTTGAGTGTTAAAAAAAGTGGCAATGCTTATGGGGAGTAGTATATGAGAATTCAATTCGAGAAGTATTGTGTATTGATTTTCTAATGATTGAAAAAATTTATGCTTGGTCTTATTGTTGTGTCTTATTGATAGGTCATATAATGAATGCAAACAGTTGTGATGACTCTAGTCACCATGTGCACAAGGATATTACCTTTACTGTAACCGAACCTATGTTGCAGCTGATTGAAATGAGAGAATTTTCATAGATTTTAAGCATGAAGATCCTAACGATAACCTCCATATGTTTGTAAACGTGTGTATACCTTTTGAGGTCGATGGCATTTCACAAGAAATAATGCGGTTGAGGTTATTCCATTTTTCCTTGATGGGGGAAGCAACTAGGTAGTTGATTGAATTACCGAATAGTTCTATTTCTTCTTGGGAAGAGTTGATTGAAGATTACCTTGAGAGATTGTTTCCCCATTCTAAAGTAATGAAATTGAGGAAGGGTATTCAGAAATTCAAAAGAGTAAAGGGAGAACCCGTACATGAAGCGTGGCTGCATTTTAAAATGGTATCAGCACAGTGCCCAAAACATGATTTTCATGATAAGATGTTGTTGCAATACTTTTACCAAAGTCTTGATACTGTGAATAAATGATTCGATAATGGCCTTGTTCATGGTGGTAAAGATAAGCAACCATTGGTGGTAGCATTCAGATTGCTCAATGAGATGACTAAAATTAATCAAGCTTGGTACACTAGTGAAGATCATGTGTCATTTCCATATTTGAGTATGCTTAAAGAATAAGAGGACAAGAATAAGGAGTGTGATAATAGCATGGCTAAAAATTGACGGCTATTCGAGCATGTTATGGGATGAGGTGTACATTCAATGAATTCTATGGTCTAGAAGATGTGTGAGGACAAATTCTATTCAAGGGGTGATAATTTGCAGGATTTTTGGTTAAGGTTAGTAAAGCTTGCTTAGAATCAAGGTTGTACTAAAAATAGTAAAGGACGTTGGCATGGAGCTGAATACAAAGATTATAAGTATACATCACTTCATGATTATCACAACCTAGTAACTCAAGCCATCTCCTATGCCGAAGATTCAACTCTTTCTGGTGAACACATACTGAAGGTTCTTATGGTCTGTGAACACATCTACGTAAACACCATACAAGTAATGTCTCCAAATCTTTTGGGCAAATACTATGGCTGCAAGCTTGAGGTCATGAGTCGGATAGTTCTTCTCATGCACCTTAAGCTACCTAGAAGCATAAGCTATAACCCTACCTCACTTCATCAACACACAACCTAGGCCGACTCTAGATGCATCACAATACATAGCATAATCGTCTGAAACCTCTAGTAGAGTCAAAATAGGAGTTGTAGTCAACCTAGTTTTCAGTTCTGAAAATCTCTTCTCACACTCATCAGACCACTGAAACTTAACCTTTTTCTGAGACAACTTAGACAATGGAGAAGCTATGGATGAAAATCCTTCCATGAACCTTCTGTAATAACCAGCCAACCCTAATAAACTTTTGATATCTATTGGAGAGCTAGGTTTGGGCCATTGTTTCACTGTATCTATTTTCTGAGAATCCACTCAGATCCCCTCACTAGATACTATATGCCCAAGGAAAGAAATACATTGTAACCAAAACTTAGATTTGCTAAACTTAGCAAACAACTGGCGATCTTTGAGAGTTTGCAAGATAAGCCTCAAATGAGTCGCATGTTCTTTCTCATTCCTAGAGTAAATGAGGATATCATTAATAAAGATGACAATGAACAAGTCCAAATATTTCTTGAATACTCTGTTCATCATATCTATGAAAGTTGCAGGAGCATTAGTTAGTCCAAATGACATAACTACAAATTCATAATGTCCATACCAAGTTCTGAAGGCTATTTTTGGGATGTCACTATCTCTGACTTTGAGTTGATGATAACCGGATCTGAGGTCTATCTTTGAAAAATGACTAGCACCTTGAAGTTGGTCAAGCAAGTCAACAATCCTGGGGATGGGATACTTATTCTTGATTGTGACTTTGTTCAATTGCTGACAATCAATGCACATCTCGACAAAACCATCATTCTTTTTCACAAACAACACTGGTGCACCCCACGGGGAAATACTGGGTCGAATGAAGCCCTTATCTAGAAGGTCTTTCAACTACTCTTTCAATTCCTTAAGTTTAGATGGAGCCATTCTATAAGGACGAATAGAAATAGGTTGGGTATCTGAAAGGAGATCAATTCCGAAGTCAATTTCCCTTTCGGGAGGAACTCCGAGAAAATCTTATGGAAACACTTTAGGGAACTCATTTACTATAGAAACTGACTCAAGCATTAGGGTTTCAGAGCTAGAATCCTTAACCTGAACTAGACGATAGATAGACCCCATGGAAATCATCTTTTAGGCCTTACGGTAAGAAATGAATCGACCCTTAGGCACTGAGCTACTATCCTTCCACTCTAAGACTGGCTTGCTTGGAAACTAGAAACAAACGATCCTAGTTCTACAATCGACTTAGGCATAACAAGAATGTAACCTATCCATGCCCAGAATGACATTAAAGTCTACAATTTCTAACTCTACAAGATCTGCTGAGATGACTTTCCAAGAGACTGTGACGGGACAATTTTTGTATACCCGTCTAGCTATAGGGTCACCAACTAGAGTAGAGATGAGAAGGGTTCTAAAAGAGTTTTTGGACTGAAACCAAAGTTCACTGCTATATATGGAGTTACAAATGAAAGAGTAGTCCCTGGATCTAACAAAGCATAAATATCTAAGTGGAAGACTCGGAACGTACTAGTGACCACATTGGGAGAATCTTCTTGATACCGGCGAGCCTGAAGACCATAGAACCTGTTCTGACACTAACTGCCACCTGTATCAGATGAAGTACCCTAGTGAGTTGGGCGACCAACTGGTGATGCTAGATCTGTAGATTGAGCATTAATAGTGTTACCTCCTTGTCCCTGTTTAGAAGAAGGGCAATAGCTGAACCTATGACCAGCTTGACCACACCCAAAACATCCTTTCATTCCTGTAAGACACTCGCCCGGATGGTTGTTACCACACTTTGGATAAGTTGGGTAGGTTCTAGTACCTAAAATAGTTTCCTGAGACTTAGAGCCTAATGCCTACCTTTCTGATCCTGTCAAAACCTGGAGGATGGAGCACTAGCTGATGAAGGTGCTGGAGCTGAAGATTTCTGCTGAAATTGTGAGCGATTTCCATGACCAAATTTCTGTTGAGAGTACTAATAGTTGTCTGTTCTAGCCTTTTTGTTATCCTTAGCTTGTTCCCTAAGCTTGTCTCCCTCAACCTACTGAGCATGAGTCATGAGCCTAGAGATGTTCATATCTTCCAACAACATAACATTCCTTCACTCTATCTTCACTAAGTCGGACACACCATATAGAAACTTAGACATTTGTGCCTTCGAATCAACGCCCATATGTGTAGCATACCTGGAGAGTTGGGTGAACATTAGTCTATACTCTTGGACTGACATTGTACCTTGCCTCAAATTCATAAATTCCTGATCTTTTGCATCTCTCAACTCTCTTGGAAAGAATTTGTCCAGAAAAGCTCTGGTAAAACACTCCCAAGTCACAGGAGCTGCATTCTCACCCCTATTTTCTTTCCACTGTGTGAACCATATGTGAGCTACTTCCTTGAGCTGGTAGGATACCAAATCTACCCTATCATTTCCAGTCACTTGCATCACTCCAACAATTTTCTTGACCTCATCAGTGAAGCTTTGGGGATCTTCTCCAACATGCGACCCTAGAAACTCAGGCGGATTAATCCTAACAAAATCATGGACCCTAGCCGCCACTGATCCACCACTAGTATTTGTAGGAACTGGAACCTGCTGATTGTTCTGGTTAATCACACTCTGAGCCAAAAGCTGAATCACATTCCAAAAATCTGCATTTGAAACTTTCTGATCTAAGACTGGAGAGGTTGCGTTAGCATTCCTGGCGTTCACATTCATTGCGTAAGCTCTATGATGAGGCATGATCTAAAATGCATAACAATGAGTTAGAAGGTAGATCATACCCACGTACGATAAGAATAGCAAGAAAATGAAGTTTTCCTAAAACACTTCGTAGCCTCCCTCTTATTAGATGTGGTGCACTTCACACCCACGAAAAGGACTCTACTTAGTGCGGCCTTTCAGACATCTTAGGACTCTTAAACCTAATGCTCTGATACCAAGTTTTTCATGCCTCGAAGCTACTCCCATAGTGTAAACACGTGACCTAGGATCACAAGTGACCCCAAGCTAACCCTAAGCTAGCATATCATAAGCATACTTAAAAGAAATATTGTGCGGAAGCATAAGATATGAGATAAATGGAAATGATGGGGAATACCCATTCTAAATCTGAATATATAATACTAAATAAGAATTTTAATGATACTGGAAAATCAAACTCAACTAAAGCTGAATCTAAACTATCTCTGAAATAAGCCTCTAATTGCCTAGAGATGCTAGGACATACACCCAGCTAACTATAGCAAATATTGAAAACTGAAATGATAGGACTAACTATAGAAACATGTCTATTGACCTTGAAAGATGAGGACTCACCACTGAAGCTTCTAAACTGGAGATCGGGAACCGATTTATGTGTGATCTGAGTGCTGAGGACCTGAACCTACATCACGAGATGATGTAGCGCAGAGTATGAATCAGTACTTGAAATGTACTCAGCATGCAGAATAGGATAGAGCTAATGAAACATATAATTGAACAAAGGGGTAAAGCAATGATATAATCTAAACATGATAAATATGCAAAAGATGCTGAATATGAACTAACTGAATGTAGTGACCAAGTTTATAATATACTGAAACTGAAGACTGAATTGTAACTGATAACCTGGTCAATACACTAGAAACTGACTATGTGAGCTACTATTTACCGATATAAAACCACATAAGCTAAATGTGGAGTCTGATGTATAGGCCCATCGAGAGGATCCAATATACCTTGCCAAAGGTATAGAGCCATGACTTGCGTGATCACTAAGTATAACGCCCACAGAGGGGACTTAACTTACGGGGGCACATAGTTCTGGGACTATGAGGATGACTGACCCTAGTCCAACTCGATATTATGCCTACTCCTAACAGAATTTATAAAATACCACATAAATGAAATAATTGGATAGCTCAAGATTCTGACATTTTTACTGAAAATGCAACATTAAGTAATGATAATGAAACATTTATAAATTGATGTATGTATATCAGTATAAACTGACTTAGCAACTGCAATTCATGAACTAAACAAATCTACACAACTAGGGTTCTAAATTTCATGCAAGAATTTATCAACGTAGTTATGAAAACGTAGCATTCTGATTAGAATTAGTCTAATAGCTAAATCACAGCATTAATCTGAAGTTCTAGAAACTCTAGGTCTAAACATAATGAAGGGAATCAAGAATCTGACTGAGTTCTAGGGACCTAATGGGGAAAAGGAACCCATTAGTGAAATCCCACATACTTGGTGATGAATTCCACGGAGAAATCTTTCAATTTCGGGGTTGGAACAGACAGAACATTGCTACATTCTTGGACTAGTGCTGCTATACTCTTTCTCCTTATTTTCATTCAACTTGGATGAATTTTGGAGAATGAGTTGATTTGGGTAAGTTTTAATTAAGTTACTAGGCTAAAATTGGCTAAAACTACGTTGTCTAGGGGTTAAACAATGTAGTTTAGGGGTCCAACGCATACGGGAAAGATCAAACGACCCCTGACTTAAAAGCTGTCTGGGTCATCGACGGACTGTGGATAGACCGACGGTCCATTCTAGTCGGCTGTCATTCAGCGACTAGAAGTTGGATTTGAGGGTCTTGATCCATGGACTAGGACCATGGCCCGTGGTCTGATCTATGGTCCGGTCGTGGGTCGACCCTTAGACAATTTTTTTCTGGACTATTCTGGGAAGGCTACAAGTGGCCATCCACGGACCCCCACCTACAGTCCGTGGGTCACCCTACGATTCGTGGGTGGTACCCGTTGGTGGCACCTGTAACTTCTGAAATCTCTATTCTGGTTTGTCTAGGATACGGGGTGTTACAACTTTGGTTGAACAAAACTTGAGAGACACCCTTCAGTTGATAAGCGGCCAATTTCGCTTTTTCCCTTTTTTTCTTTGTATTTTTTATTTTTGAAGTTTTGGATGATTGGAGTATGTTATTTTTGCTTATATTAGAGTGTTTTGTTCAGCTTGGTTTATCTCTTATTGTCTTTTTATTATCTCTCAATTTTGCAACTACCCCTTGAGTTTTGAAAATCGTGCAATGCTATAGTTTTCATTGATAATAATTAGAAGATCAATTGTGTTCAATATTGATGTCTTGAATAGTACTCATGAAGAACATGATGTATAGTTTCTATGATTCAAGAATGAAATCGATGTGGTTGCACTTTTAAGCAATCTTTTTGAATCTTTTGTTGACTAGCTATGTTTTGATGTGAGTCTTGCAATGAATATCACACATACGTTTTATATATTTTCAGGTTATACTAAATGAGTGTATTTCAAAGTGCCATGTGTGGTGAGGTCTCACTTGAAAATATGTGTGTAAAATCCTAAAATTTTCCTGGTAAGGAATGATCTTAGGAAAAAATTCTAAGAGGGAACCCCAATTTCCATATCCTTTGTTACTACCTTGTAAGGGTGTTAATCCATTTTGGCACCATTTGAGCTTAAACAATTTGTCGACAAAACCAAACTAAAAACTCTTCAGCCAAATTTCCCCTACCTTCTAACCCAAAATATTTTTTGAAGCATTGTTATGTTTGAATAGCCAACTTAGGCCAAAATCCTAAGTTGGGGGTGTAGAAAGGAAGGAGGAACGAAGGCCAAGTGAAGGGCAAAGAAAGATCAAATGAGACTCAACTTTGAAGATTGTTACAAAAAGAAGGAACTCCCCCCCCCCCTCCCTATAAAAAAAAAGAGAAAAATAGAAACATTGTGATCATTTTTTTTTGAAAAATGGAAATGAAAATGAGAAGTTGATGAAATAAAGGGGATTCCGAATAAAGTGACTGAAAAGTCAAAGTTTGAGTTCTCAAATGAAAAAAATGAAAAAAACTTGAGAATAGTTGAAAATTCTTGCAGTAATGCTTTGAAAAGGTGAAGTCACTAAGCCAAATTGACCATTCCTTAATCCTTAGCCCCATTAAAAGCCTAAAAGACCCTTGAGATTTTGCATGAACTAGGTTGTGTGATGATTGGAATATATTGGAAAACCTATGGGATGAACCTTGTATGTATTTCTATTTTGAAAGAGTGAGATTTGCATTGATTCCTTAATTATTTGTTGATTTGGTTTGTGAGGATATGGAATCATTCTTGATATGAGAGCACTTGAATGCATTTGATGAAATATGGTAGAAAAAGTTATTGTGAGCTTGAGCTTGTGTTAAAACTGGCTAGTCATCATTTGAAGCGTTTTGATCATGATTGAGTGTAACATGTTGTTGAGAGTAGTATTGTAATGGCACTTGAATGTTAGGTATCATTGAAAACTATTGTAGATACCCTTATTGAGCTACTTGTGTTATGTATTTACTTGAGGACAAGCAAATGTTTAAGTTGGTGTTGATGAGTGACAGATTTGCACTTATTTGAGGCCTATTTATCTCAACAATTAGTGTCTTGAATGCCTAATTATGTCCTATTCTAAAGATATTTTGATGATTTAAAACTATGAAGGCTAAGGGGCAAGGAATGTTTGAAAAAATGACCAAAAATATAAAAGTAAGTGCAAATGACCTCACCCAAAGTAACAGTGCACAACACTTGTATTTATTGAGGCAGGTTGGCGAACTCCAAACAGAAAGGCCCCTCACTAATGAGAAGGGCAAACAGGTTTACAATTGCCGAAGGTGACAGTATAAGGAGAAAAATAAAAGGCTTGAAAGGAAAACTAAGGTGGTTCATAGCAATATTCCAAATGTGAAAGGAAGAGTCGAATGAGCTCATCGACTGAGGTTCAAAGACCTGAAGTCTAGAGCAGGAAAAGGCGAGCTAAAGAGTAATTAGCGATTCACTAGTGTGATTAGCAAGCCGAACTAATGTCGCCTAATGGGTAATGCATTGAGTTTTGGGCCAAATTTTGGGAAACTATAAATAGCCCAAAGGAGAAGGAAAAAGAGAGAAAATGTGAGTTGACATGAGTGAAAAATAGTTTTTGGTGTATTAACAAGTGATAAGAGAACAACACTTTACCTTGTGAACACTTTCTAGTTTTTGGGCTTTTTCAACTTTGTTCTTTAAATTTACAAATTGATGTTGAATCCAAAGTGGGTTTTCTTATAATACCTTAATTTCATATTACCCATAGCTGCTTTCACGAAAGGTATAATTTCTTTACTTTTTTTTATGGGTGGCTAAAACCCCAAGATCTAGGTGTGCAATTATGGGGTTGGATGTTGATTTAATGTAGTAGGTATTGTGTAATGCTCTTTTTTGATATTGTTTATTCATTAATTTGGTCTAATTAACATGGGGTTAATTTATAGGTTAAGGTTGCAAACTTAATTCCTATTTTCGATCTCCAGTCGATGATCAAAAGGGATTGATTGGAGTGGGTAATTAGTTTGATACTAGCAATTTATGTTTGATGTCTATAACTTACTAGAAAATAGAGGTTATGGGTCAGATCCATTTGCCCTTTTGCATCAAAAGAGAGAATAGAGTAAGGTATTGGGTTGTTTAGTATATCATAAGAGAATAGACTGAAAGGAGATTCAATGCAAAGATTCTATGAGATTGAAAGAAGATTGACGTCATTAAAGATGACCTAGCCTATTCATGAATGTTCATCACTATAAACCAACACAATTACCCCTATGTGATATTGATTGCTGATCCCCGCACCCCTAGATTTCTTGTTACTTCTTAAATTTTCAAAAATTTTAGTTTAATTGTGACCATTGATAACTAAATCCTTTTGTTAAATTGGTGGAATCATCCACCCACTTGTTTTTACTATTACAAATGAATGATTTTTCAATCCAAATTTCTTGATATATTTTTTACTATATACCATTCTCTGTGGGATTCGACCCTGACTCTTAGTTGGGTATTTTTATTGACTCTCTTTAACTACTATTGAAGAGTAGATTTGAGAATTATTAGCCACAGGCCTAATGTGAAACATCAATGCCTACTCCACCAATTGATGAAATAGGTTGTAAGAAAATAGGTGACTAAGTGGTTAGATATTGGAATCGTATACCCTATCTCCGACAACAAATGGGTAAGTCTTATGCAATGTGTACCAAAGAAAGGAGGTATGAGAATGGTGAAGGATGAAAATAATGAGTTGATTCCCATGAGAACTTTTACTTGGTGGAGAATTTGTATGGATTACTCGAAACTAAATGATGCCACAATGAAAGATCACTACCCTGTCCCATTCATTTATCAAATGCTTGATAGGTTAGTAGAGATGGTGTAATACCTCAAAAATCTAGTAGTCTAAGCATGGGGTAAAGTGTCAAGTCTTGAGACAAGAATTGAGCTTGGGCAACCTTCACGAGGACCCATATGGGCCGTGAAAGGCACCACGCGTTGTGGTGCTGCCCATGGAAGCTCAAAGTGGCTAGCCAAGCCATGGTAGCCTCCTACAACCACTATGATGCCTTGTGGTGGGGACCACGAGTTGTGGTGAGGGGTGTGTTGAGCTAGGCAGTAGCTAGCCAAAACTGTCCAAAACTCAAGACCCTCCCACGAGCTACTTGACATCTCATGAAAGCCAGCACGGGCTGTGGGAGTAATCATGGTAAAGAGATAGTTTTTTTTAGGTTGTGTGGTTTCAAGCCTAGCCACTGGTCAAGGGACCAGGGGCACCACTACGGGCCGTGTGACCCTTGACGGCTTGTGAAGCCAAGCATGGTGGTGGTTCGACAGTTTTAGTTTAGGGGTTTTTGGGTCTTTTACAATTTTAATTAAATCAAAGTTGTGTCATTTTACCCAAGACTAGGACCTCTATATAGGTGATTTTAACCACAAAATTCACCCATTCGATTCTTTATTTCCGAAACCCAAAAGAAATCCCAAGTTCTTCCTCTCAAATATTTCTCTCTCTAGAACTTGAAGAAGAAGAAAGGGTTGAAGCTAGGATCAAGGTCAAGTCTCCAATCCTCAAGAATTTGTGGGCTTTGTTAGTAAGGTATGATAGTTTTCATCCATGTATTTCTTCCATTCATGGAGTTCCCAAATTCCACTATTTTTCAAAGGTAGAAATTCCCAATTGAGTTAGGGTTTTCTTCAATTGTCATGGGTTCTCTTAATTATTGATTTATATGGTTGAATTATGATCTCTTATGCATGAATTGATTCAATACTATGATTTTATGATGATTTCCGGCATGAACCGATGTAATCCCCATGTTTTCAAGTATTCATATGATGTATAATTTTGATTATGAAGGAAGAGTTTTATGAAATTAAGCATGTATTACTAGCTTTACATGAATTTATGATGAAATCCATACATAATCAATGTTTTCAAAATGTTGATGATGGAAAGTAGGTCTTGAACCTTGGAAGGTAAATTAAGGAATTATGCATGTTCTTATGAAATCTATGCAAATGTTTTAAGGATGCTTTGAGAGTAAATATCAATGATGTTGTTGTTATGTTATTGAAAGGATTGCTCTCATATACACATAAAAGCATGATGTGAAAGGTTTTCTCACTTAGTAAGGATTCTAAGGTTGAAAGATCTTCTCACCTAATTGAATCAAATATTAAGAGTTATCCTAATGGAACCTAACTTGGATTGGCAAGATGAAGTTCCTTTCCTATGATAATAAGGTCAAGTAACAAATGACAATTCCGTGGGATTTATGCTTAGCACTGAGAGCATAATAAGATGGAAGCTCTCCTGTTAGTAGAGACTGGGTTTCTAGAATAAATCTCCTTATCCCTTACCTATGTTCCCCTAATAGGATGATTGTCTAGATAGACATTAGCTAGTGGATCCACCTAAGCTAGAAATTATGGTCCTTACCTTGTCAAGTTGGACAACCTTTTTCAGTGTGGGAGACACTGGGGATCATGTTATAGCTCACATGGTTTCTATGTCGGTTAAGGCTACTTACCACATTAATAATGAACTAAGTTTACTTCAAGAAGTATCTCATATGTGTTCAAGGTTTCAAATGATGTTATCTTGCATTGACCATGTTTTATGAGTTATGTTTTTCTAACCCTTTTATATCATGTTTTAGCTTGGTCAATTGCATGTCATGAAATGTCCATTTTAGCTTGATTTTATTGTTTTATGCATAGCTATCATACTTGGTAAATTATTTGTACTAACGCATACTCTAGCCTATATTTCCCTAAATGTAGGGTCCGAGAGTCAAGGTCATCAGTTTCATGAGTAGTGGTTGATTTCGAGATTTCCAAGCTTTTGTGAGTCATCATGATTCGAGGGAGGAATTTCATTGTTTTAGTTTCTTTCTTATCTTTCATTTTTGGACATGATGTATGGGCTAGGCCAAATTTTATTCGATTGTATTAGATGGCTATTGAGATAAGTGTTTTAGACTTCCGCTTTTCTTTTATAAAAACTATTGGACTTGAACTGTTGTTTTACCTCTATTGTTGTATTTCTTATGATATGAATGCTAAGTGGCTTGTATGGGGCATCTCGGGGTTCTATATGCTATGTTACATCTAGGATGTACCCCTAGGTCATGACAAACTTGGTAATCGGAGCACAAGGTTTAGAATAGGCCTAGGATGTCTCATAAGCCACATCGAGTAGAGTCTTGTTCATGAGTGTGAAGCACGCTACATTTATGAATAAGAGGCTATAAGATGTTTAGGAAACTCCACTTCTTTCATTATATTAAAGCCGTGCGATAGAGTTTAACTCTATAAGCTCTCTCTCCTAATCCTTATCTGATGCTCTACAGGATATGGCTACTCGAAGATCTTATGCTAGAGAAATGTGAGGGAGAATGAGGAATAAGAAGCTCCTCAAGTTTCGATTGATCCTTTGTCCGAGCAAGTGACAATACAGAGTTTAGGGCTGCTTTTCAAGTGTTGGCTCAAGCCGTGACAGCCCAAGACAATAGGGAGGTTGTAGTCTCTGTGAACCCAAATGTGAGTACGACGACATCTGGAGTGAGGGACTTCACAAGGATGAATCCTCCAGAGTTTCATGGTTCTAAGGTTAAGGAAGATCCTCAAGAGTTCATTGAAGAAGTCTACAAAGTGTTGATGATAATGGGAGTTACGCCGGGGGAAAAGGCGGAGTTTGCCTCTTATCAACTTAAAGGTGTTGCTCAAATTTGGTTTAACCAATGGAAAGAAGGGAGACTAGAAGATGCGGGTCCTCTAGATTGGGAGAAGTTTGAAGCTGCTTTCCTTGACAGGTTTTTTCCACTTCAGATGAGGGAAGCCAAAGTGCTTTAGTTCATTAACCTTCGCCAAAGGAGTATGAGTGTGAGGGAATATGATCTAAAGTTCGCACAATTGTCTAAATATGCTCCAATAATGGTTGCCAATTCAAGGTCAAGGATGAGTAAGTTCGTTTCGGGTGTGTCCGAAATGGTGGTTAAAGAGTTCCGTACTGCCATGCTCATTAATGACATGGACATCTCTTGTCTCATGGTTCATGCACAACATATTTAAGAGGAGAAACTTAAGAAAAAGTTTAGGGAGACTAAGAGGGCTAAAACCGATGATGTTAATTTCTCTCATGCAATGTCTGATGGACATGGTCGTTCTATATTTTGATAAAGGTTTTCCTATCAAGGTTGCTCCAATGCTCCTCCTAAGTTCAACAAAGATAAGTTGTCTAACCCTAAGCCTCAAGAAGGGAATGATAGTGGATCTTCAGTGCCTATGTTTACTTATGTTAGGTGTGGAAGAAAGCATGAGGGTAAGTGCCTAGCCGACACATATGGTTGCTTCAGTTGTGGAAAAAGTGGTCATAAAATAAGGGATTGCCTGATGCTTACGGCTAAAGGAGGAGAGGGCAAGCAAGCTACTCCTAGTGGTTCGGGTTCCAATGCTCCTAAGCAAAACCGATTCTATGCACTTATGACTCATTGTGAAAAAGAGCGTTCTCCCGATGTGGTTAACGATATGTTGAAAGTTTTCCTATTTGATGTTTATGCTTTACTTGATCTCGGTGCTACGTTGTCTTTTGTGATGCCATATGTGGCTATGAGATTTGATATGCTCCCTGATGTGTTGTTAGATCCGTTTTATGTCTCTACTCCTGTTGGTGATTCTATTATGGCTAAGAGAGTCTATAGAAAGTATCTCATTTCCTTATCCCATAGAGTTACTCTTGTTGTCTTAGTAGAGCTTGATGTGTTAGATTTTGATGTTATCCTTTGGATGGATTGATTGCACTCATGTTATGCTTCTATTGATTGTAGAACTCATGTAGTCAAGTTTCAGTTCCCAAATGAGCCTGTCCTAGAGTGGAAAATGGGAGATTCTATGTCTAAGGGTCAGTTTGTCTCTTGTATTAAAGCTAGAAAGATGATTTCTAAGGGTTGCATTTACATCTCGTTAGGTTGAGGGATGTGAATTTTGAAACCCCTTCTTTTGATTCGGTCTCCATTGTTAATGAGTTTCCATAAGTGTTCCCACATTATTTATCTAGTATTCCTCCCAAAAGGGAAATAGGCTTTGGTATTGACCTTCTCCCAGATATGCAACCTATTTCGATTCCTCCTTACCGTATGGCTCCAAAAAAACTTAAGGAGTTGAAAGAACAATTGAAAGATTTGTTGGATAAGGGTTTCTTTTGACCGAGTATCTCTCCATGGGGTGCTCAATGTTTGTTTGTCATAAAGAAAGATGATTTTGTTCGTATGTGTATTGACTATCGTCAGTTGAACAAGATGACTATTAAGAATAAGTATCCTCTTCCAAGGATAGATGATTTGTTTGACCACATTAGAGGAGCAAGTTATTTCTCTGACATTGACCTTTGGTCGGGTTATCACCAATTGAGGGTGAGGGAAGATGACATCCCAAAGATGAATTTTTGAACTCGATATAGTAATTATGAGTTTTTGGTGATGTTGTTTGGTTTGAATAATGCTCTGGAGACATTTATGTATTTGATGAATAGAGTGTTTAGACAATACCTTGACATGTTTGTGATTGTGTTCATTGATGATATATTGATCTATTCAAGAAGTGAGGATGGGCATATTGATCATTTGAGGATTGTGTTGAAAATTCTTAAGTACCAACAACTTTTTGCAAAGTTTAGCAAGTGTGAGTTCTAGTTAAGGTCTGTAGCTTTTCTAGGTCATATTGTTTCAAGTAAGGGTATTGAGGTAGATCCTAAAAAGAAGGATGTGGTCAAGAGTTGGCCTAGACCTCTACCTCCTTCGGATATTTGAAGTTTCTTGGGTTTAGCCGGTTACTATAGAAAGTTTGTTGAGGGGTTCTCTTCAATTGCCACTCCTTTGACAACTTTGACTCAAAAGAAGTCTAAGTTCATATGGTCTGAAGGGTGTGAGAAGAGTTTTCAAGAGTTGAAGGATAGATTTACTTCCACTCCGGTATTAACCTTGCCAGAAGGGACAAATAGTTTTGTTGTTTATTGTGATGCCTCGAGAATTGGGTTAGGGTGTGTGCTTATGCAAAATGGGAAGGTGATTACCTATGCCTCAAGGCAACCTAAAGTTCATGAAAAGGATTATCCTACCCATTACCTTGAACTAGCGGTAGTTGTTTTTGCCTTAAAGATTTGGGGGCATTATTTGTATGGTGTGCATATAGATGTGTTTACTGACAACAAGAGTTTGCAATATGTATTTAGTCAAAAGGATCTAAATCTTCGCCAAATAAGGTGGCTTGATTTATTGATCGATTATGATATGAGTGTTCTCTATCACCCCGGTAAAGCAAATATGGTGGCGGATGCTCTTAGTCAGTTATCTATGGGTAGCATTGCTCATATTGAAGAAGAAAAGAAAGAGATAGTTCTACATGTTCATAGATTAGCCCAGTTGGTTGTTCGGTTAGTGGACTCTACCAAGGGTAGTGTTATAGTCCACAATAGTTCAGAATCGTCTTTAGTGGCAGATGTGAAATCTAAGGAAGGTCTTGATCGAATTTTGGTTGACTTAAAGGAAGTGGTGCTTTAGAAATCTATTGAGGCTTTCTGCCAAGGGGGCGATGGTGTCCTTAGATATCAAGGTTGTTTGTGTATACCTAATGACTTGAGGGAACAGATCTTGTCAAAATCCCATAGTTCGCAATATTCCATTCACCCGGGACCACCAAGATGTACCGTGACTTACAGGTAGTCTATTGGTGGAATGGGATGAAGAAGGATATTGCGGAATTTGTGACTAAGTGTCCTAATTGTCAACAAGTGAAAGTTGAGAATCAAAAACCAGGAGGTTTATCCCAAGACATTAGTATTCCTACTTGGAATTGGGAAGATGTGAATATGGACTTTATTGTTGGTTTACCTCACACCCGGCGATAACATGACTCGATTTGGGTTATAGTAGATCGGATGACGAAATGGCTCATTTTATTCCCGTCAAGGTTTCCTATTCGGTGGAGAAGTATTCCAAGTTGTACTTGAGAGAAATGGTAAGGTTACATGGAATGACTTTGTCCAATATTTTCGATCGTGGTACCCAATTCACCTCAAATTTGGAAGTCTTTCCAAAAGGGTCTTGGTACTCGTGTTAAGCTAGTACGACCTTTTTTCCCCAAACCAATGGTCAAGAGGAGCATACCATCAAAACTTTCGAAGATATGTTAAGAGCTTGTGTGATTGACTTTAAGGGTAATTGGGATGACCATTTGTCATTGATTGAGTTTGCATATAACAGTAGCTATCACTTGAGTATTGGTATGGCTCTATTTGAAGCATTGTATGGTAAGAGGTGTAGATCTCCTATAGGTTGGTTTTAAATGGGTGAAGTTGCCCTAATAGGTCTCGAGTTGGTACATGAGGCCATAAAGATGATTTGACTTACTAGAGATAGGTTCAAAATAGCTCAAAGTCGAAAAAAGTCATATGTCGATTTAAGAAGAAGAGATCTTGAATTTGATGTTCATGATTTGTTTTGGTGTCATATGTGTTTTAGATATTCCCATGATTTCCTTATGTTATGCATGTTCATGAAAACTTTTGTTTTGAAAGAAAATGAGTTTACATGATTGATTTTCCTCAAGTTTATTGTGCATTGAGTATGAGTTGCCATAGACTTCATAAGATGAGTTGTTGAACATGCTTTAGCTATGATTTTTGAGAATGAATTGCATGTAGGCTCCATGAGATTGTGTTGAGCATGCTTTGTGCTTGGAGATGGTAGTTCCTCCCTGAATATGAAAAATCTAGAAATTTCATGCATATTGGGTTGCTAGGTGTAGTTCATACCTTCCTTATGGTGCATTGAGTATGTTTAGCTTGGAGTTGATGTTTCCTCCTTCATACGTGCATCTTGATGAGATCACATGCATGATGGGCTGCTAGTGTTAAGTCTTTAGTTTCAAGAGGTGTCTAGAAATCCATTCGAGGACGAATGTTCCCAAGGGGGAGTTAATGTAACGCCTCAGAAATCTAGTAGTCTAAGCATGGGTTAAAGTATCAAGTCTTGAGCCAATAATTGAGCTTGGGCAACCTTCACGAGGACCCATACGGGCCTTGAAGGGCACCGCAACTCGTGGTTCTGCCCATGGAAGCTCACAGTGGCTAGCCAAGACATGATCACCTCCCACGACCACCATAATGCCTCGTGGTGTGGACCACGGGTCGTGGTAAGGGGTGTGATGAGCTAGGTGATTAACGTATCAACTACACCTCATCCAATACTAGGTGTAGACGATCGTTAAGCAGTATAAACACAACAAGAGAGTTGGGGTTGATCCCACAGGGAGCAGTTTTGGTTTGGATTCAAGTATGAAGTTAAAATACTAATTTTCGTAGCTGAAGGAATAGATATTATCAGAAACTATTAATAAAATTTGAAGGGTGACATCAATGTCAGGGTAAGGGGTTTTAGATCAGAAAGCAATCTCAACGATTAATTAAGAGTAATCAAATAGGAGAAAGATGCTTAAGGGATTCACCAACCAATTGCTAAACTCAACTCAATCGGTGTTAATTGATAACCAAAAGTAATAATTCTTCGTGGATAAGATGAACTTTATATGAGGTACTTTTCTCTTGGACAACTACCTTGTTTCAATTGAGTTCTCTCAAACCTCAATGTGCTAAACATGGAGACTAACCAATAACCTCACTACATCCATTCTCTCGAGTTGAATAAACAGAATGAATCTTGGGATTCACTCTATCGAGCTGAACCCACCATTACCCAATAACTTCGAGTGCCAACTTATCACCTTAGTTTTACACTTCTCTCTCAAGCAAGCATAAAATACTAAATCATACTGATATAACATAAAACAGCGCAACTAAACCATATCAATAAGTCAGACCCACTGCGACTTAGCACTAAAATTGATAATCACTAACACCCATAAAGCCAAATTCAGCAATTAATCATATTGTCAAATCCCTAAGAATTGGGGTCTTAGCTATTCATCATAAAAGCAGAAACTAAAATACCTACTACAAGTTCCATAGCTAGGTGTTGATTTCCAAGTCTTAAAATGAATAAAACCTCTTCATGTTACAACATCCACTTCAAATTTCTCAAAAATTGCTTCGAATCAAGAAGAATAGTGTTTTTGTGCTCTCTATTGTTTTCTACAATGGCTGAATACCTTCTCTCTCTTCCAAAAATCAATTTATATAGATATGAGATATGGCTTTTTGGGGTTGATCAACAAGGAAAGTCGGGCTTCTCCGACCAGTCGGCGACTCGCCGATCGTCCTTGTCCATCGCCTTCTTTCTTCATGTTTTCATCCATCATGCACTGTAACTTTAGGGGGTCTATATCGGGATCACAGTTCACTTCTACGATCGGCCTTTTAGTCCTTTGTCTCGCCAATTCAATTTCATCTTTGTCTTGTTCAGTGGGTTTGGCGGTACAATCTTGTTTTGTCGATCGGTTCGGTGGTCTGCCGATATGAAGTATCATTCACCCAAATTTCTCTCGTTTCAGGTATGGTGTACTATAAAATTAGGCGGAGTAGGGGCAACTCAGTGATTCGCCAAGTGCTCTTGGCGAGCATCAGGTTTTCTTTTCTTCCCTTCTTTAGATTGTTTTGTTCATTTTTGCCTGTAAGTGTCCTTGCTTTGCTCCTCAATCCACATACCTAAAAGTCAAGGTTTATATGTCACTTCATATCATAAACTGAAATATCATTTTAGGACACTAAAATTATCAAAACAAAGCCCCAAATGAGTCCAAATTTAGGACTCATCAACACCCCCAACTTATACTTTTGCTTGTCCTCAAGTAAAACTCAAGATTAGTAGTTCAAAAAGGATGTTTCAAGTAGTGCTATATAAGACTCAACATGAATGCACACAACAAGTTTCAACTTACTCATGCAATGATCAATTGTGCACTCAAAGATTCAAATTGTGACTCACCATTATAATGATACTCAAGTACACAATACTTGCTTCAAATGCAAGTTCAATCTCAACAAAGGTACTCAAATGCCCTCACAACAAAGATGATTCCATAGTCACACACAATTTCTCAATAATTTAAAGTTTCGGAATCATATACAACTCTCACACTCACAAAGATGAACACATGCATGACTTCACCCATAGATTTGCCCTTATTTTCCAGTCAATATTCGTTTCAGCTTACTCAAGATCACAAAGGTCTTTTCACAGTTTGTAATAGGGTTGAGTGTCAAGGTATGGTCATTTAGGCTTAGTGGCTTCTACCTTCATGAAGTGTGGTCTGAACATCACTTTTTCTCCTTTTCTTTAACATTTAACTCATGCTCATAATCCACACCATTATTCAACTTCACATGAACTACTAGATACCCCATTTCTTTTGCAACTTCCACTACTTTATTTCACAACTTTTTCATTCTTTTTCTTTGCTTTCTTTTTTTTTCTACATGGAGGGTTTCTATCTTTTTCAAAAACACTACTCAAGGGGGTATTTCTCACACTTCTGGATTTTCCTTCTGTTTTCACCACACTTTGGCCTAAGTTGGCAATTCAACAAACCAAACTTCATGAAAGTTATGGGTAAATGGATAAAAAGGGATCACAATTGTTCAAGTTTCTTCCAAGAAAAGGATAAGGTTCAAGAGGGTTCAAGAGGGTTCAATAAAGGTTCACACATCTCACAAGGTTGGCCACAAAAGAGGTATATTGTCAAATTGTGTCACTCTTCAAAATTGTTGCCAAAGATCATTTCAAGTGTTTGCATCACTTATTCAACTGGACCAATAGAGCAGATTCTAGGTGTTATCACACACAATGTTCAAAGTAATCTCATCACTCAAGGCATTGGTACCAATATCAAACAAGACTCTACATTTTCTAGCTAGTGTGCAATGTTCATCACAAGAGACTCTTTTGACAATCAGCTAGTCACACCGAGATGCTAAAAGTTCACATATAGTCTATGTAACTTTATTTGCCTCATCGTAGCCACACATTTATTTCCTTCTATTCAGAGCACTTTTCAGGTTATCGGTATTGGCCATACCCGACACTTTTGATAGAATAATAGACTTCTACCACTCCCACTAAAAGAATCGAACATTGTCCTCAATGTTAGTAGAGAACAAACACTACACAAGATAAACTAAGAATGACAAAAAGATAAAGATAAAGCACTGGCACTCAAACAAATAGAGTAGGGTGAAAATAAATCTTTACTAGGTGGCCATTATGCGAAGTCTTGCAGCGATCACCGAATGAATCAGTGAACCGCCAAGTTGCGTGCAACTCGCCAAAATATCCAGCATGTACCCACTCCATCTTGGGGCAAGAAGGCGGATAGAGACTAGACCGTCGAGTAGCATCAGCATCTTGCCAAGTGGATGTAAGACATCACCTAAAGTTCTAGGACTCTGACCTTTGGGGGTGGGATAAAGGACGGAGAAAGTCGGGTTCACCAAATCATCTCGATGTATCACCGAGTGGTGTATATGTTTCTCCCAATATTCCAGCACCTCAGCCCATTGTTGACGCCACAAAAGCGAGCAAAATCGAGATTGCCAAATCAACTTGGCGGATCGTAGAAGAAGTCATTGCATCACATAATCACCCACACCTGCACATTCAACACACCAATATTCGAAACCACTAATGCTTGGGTTGCCTCCCAAGAAGTGCCTTATTTAACATCGTGGAACGAAGTGGAAATGCTTTCACGCATCTTCCAAATACACCACTTCAATTAAAAAAATCTCGTGGCATTCCCCAAAAGTACAACTTCAAGAGTTGCCCATTCACCTTGAAGGTTGGACCTTCCTTACCCTTAACTTCAATGGCCCCATTGTTGAATATGCGAATCACTTTAAAAGGACTGGACCATTTTGACTTGAGCTTTCCTGGAAAGAGTCTCAGTCGAGAGTCGTACAACAACACAAACTCTCCAACTTGAAATTCTCTCTTGAAGATTTTAGAGTCATGCCATTTCTCATTTTCTCCTTGTAGAGAGCTGAGCTTTCATAAGCTCTAAACCTAAATTCTCCATCTCATTCAGCTGTTCGACTCTCTCTTTCGAAGCATTTGCCCAATCAAAATATAATGCCTTTAATGCCCAAAGTGCTTTGTGTGCAAGTTCAATTGGTAGGTGACAAGACTTCCCAAAAACCAACTGATATGGGGACATGCCAATTGGTGTCTTGTAAGCGGTGGGATACGCCCAAAGAGCATCATCTAACTTTCGAGACCAATTAGTCCTATTTGCATTCACGGTCTTTGCCAAGATACTCTCAATCTCTCGGTTCGAAACTTCCACTTGGCCACTCGTTTGGGGATGATATGGTGTCGCCACTTTGTGTTTCACGCCGTATTTACTCAATGTAGATGCAAACAGTTGGTTGCAAAAATGCGACCCTCCATCACTAATGATAGCCCGATGGGTGCCAAATCTTGTAAAGATGTAGCGTTTTAAAAATTGAACAACGATCTTCCCATAATTGTTAGGTAGTGCCACTGCTTCAACCTATTTAGAAACATAATCCACTACCACCAAATTATACCTATTACCAAATGATCTCATGAACGACCCCATGAAATCTATTCCCCAGACATTAAATAACTAAACTTCCAGAATAGGCTGAAGAGGCAACTTATTCCTTTTGGACACCCCACCTTGTTTTTTGCATTGCATACATTTCTTGACAAATTCATAGGCATCTTTGTAAAGGGATGGCTAGTAATACCCACTTTAAAGAATTTTAGTAGCTACCGCTATGATGACCCCTAACTAGTGAAGCATGAAAAACATAGAGAATTTTATCGAATTCCTCTTCAGGTACACATCACCTATTGATATGATCTGCACATTCTCTAAATAAATATGGCTTATCTGAAAAGTATTTCTTGACATTGAATGAGAACCTCTTTTGTCGGTAGAAGTCCAGATCTTCTGGAATTAGTCCGCCTACCACATGGTTAGCAAAACCAGCATACCAAGGAACTTGTTTGAAAGTGACCGAAAATACCTACTCATCAAAAAATAAGTCATTGATATCTACCTCCAGTTCTTCATTCTCCTTGCCTTCTAACTTGGAGAGGTGGTCAGCCAACTGGTTTTCACACCCTCTTCTATTTTTGACTTCAAAGTCAAATTTTTGCTACAATAATACCAACCTTATCAATCTCGGCTTGGCGTCTTTCTTTGCCATCAAATAATGAAAAGCTGCATGATTAGTGTGAATAACCGCTTTGGTGCCTAACAAATATGCCCAAAATTTTTCAAATACATGTACCACTGTAAGTAATTCTTGCTCAGTAACCGTGTAGTTACACTAAGCATCATTCAGGTTTTTGTTTGCGTAGTAAATGGGATGGAATAACTTGCTGTGTTTTTGTCCCAACACGACACCTAATACTATACCAGTAGCATCACACATCACATCGAAAGGTGCCAACCAATTGAGACTAATGATAATTGGGGTATAGATCAATTTCTCTTTCGAACACTTAAAGATAACCATACAAGCATCATCAAAGTAAGATTTTACCTCATTTTCCAATAACTTGAACAATGGGAGTGCAATTCTTGAGAAGTCTTTGATGAATCTCCGGTGGTGGTAGCTCCTCATTTACCTCAATCTTTACTTTATCAACCTCTAGCCCCTTTTGCGATACCTTGTGGCCCAAAACTATACCTTCCCTAACCATGAAGTGGTATTTCTCCCAATTTAGCAATAGATTAGTTTCCACACATCTTTGAAGAACTTGCCCAAGGTGTGCCAAACATGTTTCAAAAGAATCGCCCACAACTGAGAAGTCATCCGTGTAAACTTCCATTGTGTCTTCTACCATATAAGCAAAGATAGACAACATGCAACATTGGAACGTTTTCGGGGCATTACACAACCTGAAGGGTATCCTTTTGAAGGCGAATGTATGGTAGGGATAGGTGAATGTTGTCTTCTTCTAATCCTCCGGTGCAATAGAGATTTGATCATACCTGGACTACCCATCCAAGAAGCAATACCATCCGCGTTACAAAAGTCGATCAAGCATCTGATCCATGAAGGGCATGGGGAAGTGATATTTTTCCGTCCATGATTTAATTTGCAGTTATCCATGCAAACCCTCCATCTGGTTATCGATCTTATCGAAATTTGTTGCTATTTCTCATTCGGGACTACCGTGATACCCCTTTTTTTGGGTACACATTGCACTAAACTCACCCATTTTCTATCCGCAATAGGGTAGATCACGCCTACATCCAACCACTTGATTATCTCCTTTTTCACTACCTCTTGCATTGGTGGGTTCAATCTCCCTTGGTGCTCGACACTCTGTTTGTACTCACTATCAAGTTGAATTTTGTGAGTGCATATGCTAGTTGGAATACCCACAATGACAGCGATCGTCCACCCTATAGCCTTGATGTACCTCCTCAACACCTCAAGAAGCAAACTTACTTGCCATTCAAACAAGTCAGCAGCAATTATAACAAGTAAGGTGTTGTTTGCCCCCAAAAATGCATATCGCAAATGAGTAGGGAGTGCTTTCAACTACAGCTTCGGTGGTTTCTCTATACATGGTTTTGCGGGAGGATTTTCTCAATTTTACAGATCAATGTCCAGATTTAATGGATTCCTTGAACATTCCCCCAATCCCGAAAGGGCAGCTACCACCTCATCGTAACCTTTTACTTCGGTCTCATCAAAGTTCACAAGCATCGCCTCAAGCGGTTCACTCATACACAATAAATGGCTCACACTAGCCACTGTTTCATCAATTACATCGACTGTTGAAACCACATGAATATCACTTGGGTGCTTCATTGGCTTACACACATTAAAGGTGACTTCATCATTGTTCACCCAAAATTTCAATTCTCTGCTTTCAGCATCCACTTAAGCTCTTCCTATCACTAAAAATGTTCTTCCCAAAATAATGGAAATTTCAGCATTAATCTCTCAATCAAGGATGACAAAAGCAGCCAGAAAGATGAATCGATCACCCTTTACCAAAATATCATAGAGTATCCCAACGAGATGCTTGATCGATCGGTCTTCCATCAAGAGCTTCATTGTTGTGGATTTCAGTTCACCCAACCCAAGTTGTTTTTAGATTGCGTATGACATTAGATTTATGCTTTCCCCCAAATCACATAGGGCTTTGGCAAATTGGAGCATGCCAGTAGTGCAAGGGAAGGTAAATGCTCCCGAATCTTCTTTCTTTTTAATCATCTCACTAGTCATAATTGAACTACAACTATGAGAAACTTTAGTTGTCTCAAAATTCAGTCTTCTCTTTCTGGTGACTAACTCCTTCAAGAATTTGGCATAACCCGACATCTCCAACAATGCTTCTACTAATGGTAGATAAATGGAGAGTGTATTGAACAGTGATAAGAACTTCTTAAACTTCTCATCCTCATTGTTCTTATTGAGATTTGGAAGAGGTTGCATCAATTTTTGGATTGAGGTGCTCTTTCCTTTATCCTCTTGTAACTCCTTGGCAAGGCTTTGCGGGATGGGAACCTCTTCTTCCTCAATGTCTTTTTCTTCTTCATGAGCTTGAGCTTCGTCATTTCTTTTCATATCACCAATCACTACCTTTCCACTTTGAGTAATCACAACCAGGTTTTTGTCACCATCCTCCCTCAAATTTGTAGTGTAATCAGCTTCCTCTCTTTCGATCACCTTAAGCTCCAATTGTGTTGAAAGTTGGCTTAATTGTCCCTCAAGGTGTTTGATCACATCAACATGAGAATTTAATCTATTATTTAATGATGAAAAATAAGCTTTCATCTCTTTAGCATATTATTTGATCCTTCAACCTTGTCAAGGATGCGAGACAACAAATCATCCACTCGTAGACTACTTGAGCTACCCTTTGATTTTGGTCTATCGCTCGATTGTGTGCGGTCTTCTTCATGATCATCTTTTCTTCTCCCATGGTCACTTTGTTCAACCCATTCTTGATAGTATCTCCTCCACTCTTCTTCCTTGTGGGAGTTCCAACCTTGATTCCCACCCTGTTTCAAGTAGCTTGGGTTGAAACCCTCCTCAATTTGGTGAAAGTTCCAACCTTGATTTTCCCCCGACTTTGAGTAGCTTGAGTAAGAACCCTCCTCAACTCTAAACATTCCTCTTACTTCTTTAGGTTTGCTCACATTTTCTAGCACTTATTTTTGTAGCAGCTCCATTTAGGATAACATCTTACTAATGTTTTCATCCCTTTATTTTTCTTTATCAAGTTGTTCCTGTGTAATCCTAAAACAAAACAGCGAGACTTGATCATCTTCAGTGTACCATGCTTGATTTATTTTGGTCATGTCATCAAGAAGGGCCGAAGCTACCTCAAACAATTGCAAGATTATTCCTCCTCGAACCAATTGATTAGCTAACCCTTTATTTATTGAGTCAAGACTTCTATAGAAGTATTGGAGTAGCACGTTGTTTGGAAATCTGTGTGTTAGGCATTAAAGTAATAGCTTCTTAAACCTCAGCCACGTTTCATGGATTGGTTTACCTTCCAATCGTTTGAAACCTTGAATGTTGTGTCTGAGTATCATCATCCTCGACAGGGGAAAGAATCTCATATTGAACGCCATGGTAAGATCATCCCAAGAGGTGATGGAATTCTTCGGTCACTCAGACAACCATTTGCTAGCTTCACCCGTCAAATATAATGGGAACAACCTGAGTCAGACTGATTCTTGTGACATGTTCTTAAATGAGAATGGGCCAAAAAATCCATCAAATTCTACATATGTTCATGTGGGTCATCATGAGCCAATCCTCCATAAAGTCCTTTCATTTGGAGGAGTTGGAGTGTTGCATTAGTAAACATGGAATATAGCATTCCCTTCGGTTGACAGTAAACAATTGCACCAATTCCACCCATTTGAATTGGGTTATGTACGCTATTAAGATCGTCAATATCACCTTGGTTTCCCACTTGGCTAACGTTACTCCCTGCCTCACTCATATATTCTTTTGTTCAACACAACCAACACAAACACACAACAAATTAAATAGATTTAACTTCAGCCAACAGGATCATAATTTAAACTTCGATAAGAGAATTCTACACACCACTCCCCTACAGTGGCACCATTTTGATTAACGTATCAACTACACCTCATCCAATACTAGGTGTAGACAATTGTTAAACAGTATAAACCCAACAAGAGAGTTGGGTTCAATCCCACATGGAGTAGTTTTAGTTTGAATTCAAGTATGAAGTTAAAACATTTATTTTTGTAGCTGAAGGATTAGAGATTATCAGAAACTATTAATAAAATTTGAAGGGTGACATCAATGTCAGGGTAAGGGGCTTTAAATCAGAATGCAATGTCAACAATTAATTAAGAGTAATCAAATAGGACAAAAATGCCTGGAGGATTTACCAACTAATTGCTAAACTCAACTTAATGGGTGTTAATTGATAACCAAAAGTACTAACTCTTCGTGGGTAAGATGAACTTTAGATGAGGTACTTTTCACTCAAACAACTACCTCATTTCAATTGAGTAATCTCGAATCTCAATGTGCTAAACATGGAGACCAGCCCACAACCTTACTAAATCCACTCTCTTGAGCTGAATACATAGAATGAATCTTGGGATTCACTCTCTCGAGCTGAACCCACCATTACCCAATAACTACGAGTGCCAACTTATCACCTTAGTTTTACACTTCTCTCTCAAGCAAGCAAAAAACACTATGAAGTAAGCAAAAAACACTAAATCATACTGAAATAACATACAAAAATGCAATTAAACCATATCAATAAGTCAGACCCACTTTGACTTAGCACTAAAATTGATAATGACTAACACCCATCAAGCCAAATTCAGCCATTAATCACATTATCAAACCCCCAAGAATGGGGTTTTAGCTACTCATCATAAAAGCAGAAAATTCAATACCTACTATAAGTTCCATAGTTGGGTGTTGATTTCCAAGTCTTAAAATGAATAAAACCTCTTCCTATTACAACACCCACTTCAAATTTCTCAAAAAACGCTTCAAAACAATAAGAATAGTGTTTTTATTCTCTCTATTTTTTTCCAGAATGGCTGAATGCCTTCTCACTTCCAAAAATCAATTTATATAGATATGAGATGTAGCTTTTTGGGGTTGATCGGTGAGGAAAGTTGGTCTTCGCCGATAAGTCGGTGACTCGCCCATCGTCCTTATCTATCACCTTTTTTATTCACATTTTCATCCGTCATACACTGTAACTTTAGGCGGTCTACATCGAGATCACTGATCACTTCTGTAATCCTCCCTTCTGTCCTTTGGCTTGCCAATTCCAATTCATCTTTGTCTCGTTAAGTGTGTTCGACGGTACAATCTTGTTTCGTCGATCGTTCGCCCAAATTTCTCTCATTTAAGGAATGATTTACTAAAAAAATAGGCAGACAAGGGGCAACTCGGCAATTCGCCGAGTGTTCTTGGTGAGCATCAGGTTTGCTTTTCTTCCCTTCTTTAGCTTGTTTTATTCCTTTCTGCCTATTAGTGTCCTTGCTTTGCTCCTCAATCCCCATACCTAAAAGTCAAGGTTTATACATCAGTTCATAGCATAAATTAGCATTTGAGGACACTTAAATTATCAAAAAAAAAAGCCCCAAATGATATCAAATCTAGGACTCATCACTAGGCAGTAGCTAGCCCAAACGGCCCAAAAATCAAGACCCTCCCATGTGGGCCACCACGGGCCGTGGGAGTGGTCGTGGTAAAGAGTTATTTTTTTAGGTTGAGTGGTGGGAAGAATAGCCATTAGTTAAGGGACCAAGAGCGCCACTACGGGCCGTGTGATTCTTTACGACTCGTGAGGCCATGCGTGGTGGTTCGGCAATTTCAGTTTAGGGGTTTTTGGGTCTTTTCCAATCTTAATTAAATCAAAGATGTGTCATTTTATTCAAGACTAGGACCCCTATATAAGTGATTTTAACCCCAAAACTCACCCATTCAAGTCATTGTTTCCAAAACCCAAAAGAAATCCCAAGTTCTTCCTCTCAAATATTTCTCTCTTAAGAACTTGAAAAAGAAGAAAGGGTTGAAGCTAAGATGAAAGTCAAGTCTCCAATCCTCAAGAATTTATGGCCTTTGTTAGTAAGATATGATAGTTTTCATCCATGGATTTCTTATATTCATGGATTTCTCGAATTCCTCTATTTTTCAAAGGTAGAAATTCCCAATTGAGTTCGGGTTTTCTTCAATTGTCATGGGTTCTCTTGATTATTTATTTCTATGGTTGAATTATGATCTCTTATGCATGAATTTATGAAATACTAGGATTTTGTGATAATTTCCCCCATCAACCCATGTAATCCCCATGTTTTCAAGTTATGAGCATATAATGTGGGATTTTGATTATGAGAGAAGAGTTTCATGAAATTAATCATGTATCACTAGATTTACATGAATTTATTATGAAATACATACATAATCCATGTTTTCTAAATGATGATGGAGAGTAGATTTTGAACCTTGAAAAGTAAATTATGGAATTATGCATGTTCTTATGAAATCTATGCAAATGTTTTAAGGATGTTTTGAGAGTAAAGTATGAATGATGAAGATGTTATTGTGTTGTTGAAAGGATTGTTCTAATATTCACATAAAAACATGATGTGAAAGGTTTTCTCAAACAGTAAGGATTTTAAGGTTGAAAGGTCTTCTCAACTAATTGAATCAAAGATTAAGAGTTATCCTAATGGAACCTAGCTTGGATTGGTTATTGAAAGATACCTTTACATGGATGATGACCTATCTTGGATTGGCAAGATGACGTGACTTTCCATGGATAATAAGGCAAGTAAGAAATGACTATTCTGTGGGATTTATGCTTAGCACCGAAAGGATATTGAGATGGAAACTCTCCCGTTAGTAGATGTCAGGTTTCTAGACGAAATATCCTTATCCCTTACCTATGTTTTCTCATAGGATTATTTTCTATATATACATTAGCTAGTGGATCCACCTAAGCTAGAAGTTATTGACCTTACATTTGCAAGTAAGACAACCCTTTTTGGTGTGGGAGACACCAGGTGATTATGTTATAGCTCACATGGTCTCTATGTCGATTAAGGCTACTTCCCACATTAATAATGAACTAAGGTTACTTCAAGAAGTATCTCATATGTGTTCAAAGGTTTCAAATGATGTTAGCTTGCATTGACCATATTTTATGAGTTATGTATTTCTAACCCTTTTATATGATGTTTTAGCTTGATCAATTGCATGTTATGAAATGTCCATTTTAGCATGATTTTAATGTTTTATGCATAGCTATCATACTTGGTACAATGTTCTGTACTAATGCATACTCTTGGTTACATTTCCCCAAATGTAGGGTCCGAGAGTCAGGGTCATCAATTTCGCGGATAGTGGTTGATTTCGAGAATTTTGAGCTTTGGTGAGTCCTCATGATTCGAGGGAGGATTTTTAGTTTTGGACATGATGTATAGGCTAGGCCCAATTTCATTCGATTGTATTTGATGGCTATTGAGACAAGTATTTTAGACTTCCGCTTTTCTTTTATCAAAACTATTGGACTTTGAGCTATTGTTTTACCTCTATTGTTCTATTTCTTATGTTATGAATGCTAAGTGGCTTCTATGGGGCCTCTCAGGGTTCTATACACCATGCTACATCTAAGGTGTACCCCTAGGTTATGATAGAAGGAGTATAATTGCTCTTTGGATGGGTATTCCAGATATAAATGAATTGTGATTGCACCTGAAGACCAAGATAATACTACCTTCACATGTCCCTATGTCACATATGATTTTAAGCATATGCCTTTTGGACTCTGAAATGCCCCTATCACTTTCCAAATATGTATGATTGTTATTTTTAATGACATGGTGGAGGAATTTGTTGAAGTATTCATGGATGATTTCTCAGTCTTTGGGAAGTCTTTTGAGGTATGTCTTCAAAACCTTGATAGAGTGTTTGCTCATTGTGAAGATACAAACTTGGTACTCAATTGGTAGAAATATCACTTCTTGGTTCGGGAAAGAATAGTTCTAGGTAACAAGTTTTCGAAGCATGGATTAGAAGTAGATAAAGCCAAAGTTGAGGTGATAGAGAAATTGCCACCTCCAATTTCTATCAAAGGAGTGAGAAGTTTTCTAGGGCATTCAGGTTTTTACTGGAGATTCATCAAGGAATTTTCCAAGTTTGCTAGACCCATGTTCAGTCTCTTGGAGAAAGAGGTGAAATTTGAGTTTGATGATAATTGTGTCCATGCATTTGAGGTACAGAAGAACTTAATTGAAGCTCCAATCTTGATTCCTCCTAATTGGGAGATGCCATTTGAAGTCATGTGTTATGCAAGCGATGTAGCAGTGGATGAATTATTAGGACAAAGGAAATATCTTGTGTTCTATTCAATCTATTATTTTAGCAGACCTTTGATTATGCACAAGCTAATTACATAGTGACTTAGAAGGAGATACTTGCCTTAGTGTTCACCTTTGAAAAGTTCAAATAATATTTGGTAGGTACTAAGTAATTCTCTTTACCGACGATTCTGCAATTAGGTACCTATTCAACAAGAATGATGCTAAGCCAAGGTTGGTTTGGTGGATTTTGCTATAACAAGAATTTGATTTGGAGATCAACGATAATAAGGGCACATAAAATCAAATATATGATCATCTCATGTTTGGAAGATGTCTCTCATGTGCCAAACGGAGATCTAATTTGGGAAGAGTTTCCGAATGAGCATTTGATTGCCATGGATATCACTCAAGTGCTCTGGTATGCTGATATAGTTAATTTATTTGTGAGTGGAGTGTTCCCACCTGGTGCAACCACTCAACAAAGAAAGAAAATGAAGTATGATGCTAAATTCTACATCTTAATGAACAATTCCTATCACGACCCAAAGTACACCCTAGATGTAACATGGCATATAAGACCCCGAGAGGTCCTACATGCGCCACTGGACAGACATACAACACAACATAATAGAAATTATGAGAATTTAAGAAGAATGTCTTATATTATAAAAGAATTTGACATAAAAGCAGAAGTCTAATCAAGTCTTGACAAATAATTCTACTATATCAAAATATGTTGTCGGTACATAACCCATTGACTAAGTACAATGTCTGAAAATTTAAAACATAAGAAAGCAAAGTAAAGGTGACATGGTCCTCAGAACATGAGAACTCACAAACTCTTTGGATTTTATACAGTCAAGCAACTATCCACGAGCAGAAGGAGAAAGATCGTCAGACCCTACATTAGTTAAACAATGTAGGCACAAGTAGGCATTAGTACATGAAATATACTAAGTATGAGGGATATGCAATAAAACATGAAACATGATCAAAAGGGGACATAATCAAAAACTTGATATGCATGAGCACGCTAACAAAGATCATAAGTCATGAACATGGTCAGAGCATCTTAAAATCATAAGGAAAGCTTCATAAAAACTTTAAGAACAACTTAGTTCATTTTGTGGGATATTCAATATTAACCAAGATAGACCACGTGAGCTATAACATAGAATCTAGTGCCTTGGTCCCACACTGAAAAATATGTCCTTACTTGCCACAGTGAGGACCTTAACTTCTAGCTTATGTGGATCCACTAGCTATGTCACTTAAGAAAATCCTACGGGGTCATGTACTTAGAGACAAGGAGATTGCTACTAGAGATCCAACCTCTACTAATGGAATCCTCCATATTAATATCCTCACAGTGCTAAGTAAATTTTCCAATGGAAATATTCTTATTCATAAATATATCATAAAAGAGGACAAAACACAATTAAGTTACTAATAAATGTTTAATACATCATATAGTAGCTGCTTAAACCATCTATGAGAAAACCTTTCAATAATCATGATTCTTTAATGTGAGAAAATCCTTTCACCATTAATTGATGCTTATCTTAAAGCAACGTAGATCATAAACATTCCTTAATTCAAATCATGCATCTGTTTCATGAAAACCTTATTCATAGATTCAAGCTTCGGAATAAATTCATATCTTTAAGAGTTCATAGTAAAAATCATAAAATATGCATGAGTTCCTATCAAATCAATTGGAAATAATGTAATTGAGTTAAAAAATCGTAGTATGATCGAAATCAAACAATTGAATCAACACAACTAGAACTTATGAAGAATTGAATGAAAACCTAATCAATTTTGGTGAAATTGAACTTAGAAAATTGAAGATCCTTGGGTATCAATGGGTGAGTGGAACCCATTAATAAAACTATACATATATTGATATTGAAGCCCTAACAATGGAGGAATAAAACCTTAAGGACTTAAAGAACCCTAGAAATCCCTTGTGAGCCTTGGAGAGAAAACCTTAAGAGCAATTGAGGGAATTTTGGGAAATGAAAGGGAATGGATAGTTTTCTACGAGTAAGATCAGTTAGAGGATCTATTTATAGGCCAAAACGATGTATTTTGGGAATTTGAAGGGTAAGAAAAGACCCAAATAACCCTGAAAAAAACTACTAGAGTGACCAAATGGTTTAGACCTACGGATCGTAGAAATTCTTACAGACCTTACTAGTCAATCGTAGGCCGAGTTACTAGGGCCTAAAATTTGCCAACTTCCTACAAAACCATTCTACGGACCATCTTAATTCCTATAGTCGGTAGACCCTATCCATAAACCTCGACTTTAACCTAAAAGTTTACTAAGCCTGAAATCTTTCTATGGAATCGATCTATGACTTGTCAAAAATCCTACAACTCGTCCTATCCATTTGTAGGCCAAACATCAAACAGTTGAATTTCCCAAATCTCATACTTATTCCTATGAGTTCCACCTACGACCCATAGAAACATCAAAGAACTGTAGACTAGTCTTGTGGGACACAACCAATAGCCAAAATGATACCTTTCCTTTCCATATTTAACTTTGCAATTTCTGAGGTGTTACAATTCTTGTTCAAACAAGGGGTGGATTGAGTGGTGGGAAGATACATTTTGGCAAACAAGGTCAAACAAGTACTCAAGAGCTGTTATGAAAGTCCATACGGGGGACATCACAGAGGAGAGCGTACGTCTCATAATGTATTGCAAGTTGGCTTATTTTGGCCCTCATTGTATAATTATGCTATATCTTTTATGAAAGAGTGTGACCAATTGAAAAGGTTGGGCAATATATCTAGAAGACATGAGATGACATTAAACAATATTCTTGAGGTACAAATCTTTGATGTGTGAAGTATTGACTTCATGGGTACCATCCCATGATCAAATTGAAGCCAATAAATTCTAGTTGTAGTAGATTATGTGTCCAAGTGGGTCAAGGTTGTAGCTCTTACCACTAATGATGTCAAAGTGATGATTAAATCCATAAAGATTAGAATGCTCAAATCACTCCTCAAAACCAATTAAAAGAGTGAGCGGTCATAGTCAATATAAAAACCCAATGAAGAGTCGGGGTTGAATCCCACAAGGAATGGTATATCGTGGAGAATTCCTATCAAGAAATTTGGACTTCAAATTCGCTCATTTGTAATAGTAAGAATGATTGGGTGGATGATTCCAACAATTTAATATACAACTTTTGTTATCAATTATCACAATAAAACTAAAATATCTAAGAAATAAAGAGTTAACAAGTAATCTAGGGGTGCGAGGATTGGAAATCGATGTCACATAGGGGTAATGATGCTGCTCAATAGTGATGAACATTCATCAATAGACTAAGTCATCTTCATTGATGCTAATCATCTTTCGATCACAAAGCATCTATGCATAGAATCTCTTTTCGATCTCATTTAAATGACAATCTAAACAACCCAATACCTTACTCTATTCTCTCTTTTAAGAACAGAGAAAATAGATTCGAACCATAACCTCTATTTTCAAGCAAGTTACAGACGTCAAACTAAAATTGCTAGAATCAAACTAATTACCCACTCTAATCAATATCTTTTAAGCATCAACCAGAGATCGGAAGTAGGAATTAAGTTTACAACCTTAACCCTTAATTGAACCCTATGGTAATTATACTAAATTAATGTATGAACCTCTACCACATTTCATGTAAAGATTCACCTATAATACAATTGAAATTTTTTATCTGGATTCGTAGTTTGACCATTTTCGAGGATGGAAATAATATCTGCCACAAGGCATCATTTTGCTCTTCCCAGGAAGTGATCGAATCATTTAGCAATTCTGCAAGCCATTTTATATAGCTTATTCCATTAAATTAAACATACGGGATAACATCAACCTTATGAACTATTGAGAGATATTATTGAACACAAAGGGTCCATATACCTCCAAGAAATTCCTAAGGTGTTAATGGGGACCCTCATGAACTAGACCCCCAAAATTTCCTTTTTTCTGGAGCAATTATATCATAGTTCCTATGATGCAAAACACTGCTCTCCCATTTGTAGGAAGTATCTGGATTTCTCTTGTGGTTTGATTAACATTCATGTGCATGTCATTCAAATAACCCATGTTATCATTTTGACCATAGTGACTACCATTGTCACTTCCATGGAACTCATTTTATCAACCTAAAATCAGCCAACAACAACACCAAACAATAGATCTTCTACAAATAAACAAAATAAAAATCTAATTTCTCAATTAGAATTCTCAACCACCAATCCCTGGCAGTGGTGCCATTTTTGATAACGCTCAAATCACACTTCAAAACCAATCAAAAGAGTGAGAGGTCATAGTCAATATAAAAATCCAATAAAGAGTCGGGGTCAAATCCCATAGGGAATGGTATATCGTGGAGAATTCCTATCAAGAAATTTGGACTTCAAATTCACTCAATTGTAATATTAAGAACAATTGGATGCATAATTTCACCAATTTAATATAAGGCTTTGGTTATCAATTATCACAATTAAAATAAAATATCAAAGAAATCAAGATTTAACAAGCAATCTAATGGTGCGAGGATTGGAAATCGATGTCACATAGGGGTAATTGTGGTTCTGTGTAGTGATGAACATACATATATAGTATAAGTCATCTTCATTGAAGCTAATGATATTTCCATCTCAAACCATTTATGCATAGAAATTCTTAACTAAATGGCAATCAAAACAACCCAATACCTTACTCTATTTTCTCTTCCAAGAATAGGGCAAATAGATCCAACCCATAACCTCTATTTTTAAGAAAGTTACAGACATCAAACCTAAATTACTAATATCGACCTAATTACCTACTCCAATCAATCTCTTTCGAGCGTCAACCGGATATCAGAAGTAGGAATTAAGTTTGCAACCATAACCCTTAAGTTAACCCCATGGTAATTAAACAAAATTCATGTATGAAAAGAAACAAAACAAAGCATAGCACAATACCCACTACATTAAATCAACACCCAACCCATATTAGCACCACTAGATCCCAACACAAATAGTAAAGATATTATACCTTCCATGAAAGCAACCATGAGTAACTAGAAATCAAGCAATTACAAGTAAACCCACTTTGGTTCCAATTTCAATTTATCAAATTCAAACACCAAGTTGTAAAACCCCAAAATCTAGAAAAGTGTTCTTCAAAGGTAAAGCGCCTACCACTATAAAACTCGATGTAAAATTGTATCTCAAAATGTATCCAAAAGTTGTCTACAAAATTCTCTTTTTTCTCTCTCCTTTGGGTTTTTTATACTTTCGCAAAATTAGACCCAAAATCTATTTCATGACTGACTCAGCGACGTTAGTCGGGTTCGCCAAACTTGTTAGCTAAATCATCTTTCTTTCTTCAGCTTGCGTTTTGATATTCTAGACTTCAGGTTTTGAACCTCAGTTGGTGAACTAGATTGAGTCAGCCTTTTACGTTTGGAAAATCATTGAATACTACCTTGGTTTACCTTTTGATCATTAAATCTTTGATTTTCACACTTTCACTTTGGGTAATGTTTATCATGACTGTCATTCTTATTCGGTGCATCACCATCTCTTCTAAAATCCTCCGACCTACTTTGATAGATGCAAGTGATATGTACTGTCACTTTCAGCGAGATCATACTCAATTAGCGACCTGCCTTTCTTGTTAGGCGATCAACAATGTATAGTTTGAATTTCTTTTGTACTTTTGGCCATCATTTCATACATCATTCCTTGCCTTGTCCAATTTCCTTCATAGCTATAAATCAAAGACATTCTATCATAATAAGAAAAAATTAGGCATTGGGGACACTAATTATTGAGTTAAATGGACCCTTAATAACTGCAATTCTACTACTCATCAAAAGAAGCATATTTTTCACTCAATTTGGTACTTCAAACATGATCATTAGTAACGGAGGAAAGCACTTCATTAATCATTTGGTGAAGAATCTTTTGGCTAAGTATAGTATACATCATAAGGTGGCTATAACATATCACCGTCATACTAGTGTCCAATCAAGAGGTGAAGTAAATCTTATAGAAAACAGTTAATGGGCAAAGGAAAGATTGGGTTGGGAACCTTAATGATGCATTATGGGCATATAGAACAATATAGAAGAGACCAATAGGGAATTTACCTATCACATGATGTTTGGTAAAACATGTCATCTTCCGTCAGAATTAGAGTACCAAGCGTATTTGGTGATCAAAAAGTTAAATCTTGACCCAGAGCTAGAAGGAAGAAAAAAAGTAGGACAATTTCACAAACTTCAGGAGTTTAGGATCCATGCTTTTGAGAATGCTAAGATTTAAATATAGAAGACCAAGATATGACATGACAAGCACATAGTTCAACTTGCATTTTTACTACAGTCCAAAAGGTATTGCTTTTCAAGTCTAGACTTAGATTATTAGCCAAAAACATTAAAGTCTAAATAAAGCAGACCTTCAAAAGAGGTAAGGATGACAATGGGTCAAACACTACTTTTTTAAGAATACATATCAAGATCGAGAAGCCCTCGAGATAAATGATGAATGGTTCATAGTTGAGACGAGCCACAAAGTTAAACTCATCGCTCCACAGGAGGAAACTCGTGAATTGTTTGTAATAGTTAGGTATTTTTGATTTTTAAACATTGTTGTTGTTTTCATATGAGTTAATGTCACTTATGAATTTGGTATAATAGTTAGGAACTAAAATTAAAAAAGTGAATATACAGAAAAATACAAAAAGATGAGTCATTCCACGATCAAAACTAATGCGCTGGATGAGAGGCAACCCACTACTCTTCTAACATAATTTGGGTGATGTGCAGGAATAAGTAAAGGGGTCATACGCCATAAGAAATCTCAACATGAGAAAGGACCAAGCGAACAGAGAACACTACAAGGTGCCCTATAGGAGCACCAATCTAGGCGCACTATAGGCGTTCCACACCAGGCATGTGAGAACCTTTAGCACTAGCCAGGCATTATGCTAGCGCACTGCACCAGGCGTTAATCTTTCTATAGTAAAGGGTAGGTGCACTAGTGGCGCGCCGCCCTACCCATTGCCCTAAGTTTTTTTTAAAAAATTTCAAGGGCCCCACTGGAAACAAATAAATAAAATACCATCCACACCCTTTTGTCACCCTAAACCTACCCATATTGTTCTCCACTTTTTCTCCTTATCGTCGCATCTCCCATACCCTAATTTTTTTCTTATTCTTCTTCTCAGTTTCTTCCCCAAAAATCCCCAAATCTTCCATTGTTTCTCCACCACCCCCCAAGATTTATCTAACCACCATTCTCTCACTCTAAAACTCTCCACCAAAAACTCACCATGGTTCCAAAACAACCAATTCCAACACCAACCCACCTCCATCTCAATACCAATTGTTTTTTCTTTTCTTTCTACAACCTTTGTAGATTTTTTCATGGAACCTAAAGGAAAATGATTAAATTGGAGTGAGTAGCAAGAGAAATCAAAAAGGATCTTCCATTGGAACCTCTAGTCAGACACCCACCAGATTACCCATTCAAAAATTTGGAAAACAAGCGGTTGAATATATTGGGGAGGATTGATATAATTGCCAACAAGAGGCCAAGTATATGGGTGATGAACACGTCAATGAAGGGAGATTGCAAGTGGAGTTTCCCTAAATTCATGCCATGGTGTACACAATGGTCATTCAATACATTTTCCTTAGCGACAATGAGTGTACTTTAAGTCTTGTGCATGAATTCTATGCAAATTGGAACACGAATCACTTGTTCAGAAATTAGGGTGACATGACAAGTTGAATTATTCAGTTTACTATTAGAGAATTGCATGATTTTTTTGGGGCTTCTAATTGTGATCAGAATGAATATCAACTGATGAAGGAGAGACCTTCGTATAGAGATATAGAACATACTCTTTGTGGTGTAAATTCAACTTCTAGGTGGAAATGTACAAAGGAATTATGCACACCACTTTGCACTACACACATTTAAATCAAGAGGCACGTGTGTGACTTAAAATTGTGTGTAGCACATTGTTACCTTGTAAGCAAACCTCATAGGTTACTAGGGAAATACTAGTGCTAGTATGTCGACTCATGAAAGGGCTCCAAATTAATGTAGGTACAATTCTTTAACAAAATATGATGATGTTTTGTAACAATAAAAGGTAACGCTTTTGGAATGATTTCCTATTTACCCAAATTTTTCATCATTAAAGATTGAGGAGAAAGCACATGATTTCTACTTTCTCCGTGCTCCTCACTTGTTGTGTCCCTTGGTTGATGTAAAGAAAACTAAGGCACAAGATATGTACCATGTGATGATTTTGTCGATTGTGGATCACCAAGCTTGGGATGATAGTTGGATGGGTCGCATGCTTGATATGGATGAATTACAAATTAGGGATCGGTGTCCATCCTTTCACTGAGGAAGATATGACTCCATTGGCTAAACCTTACCCTCTAAAGGATAGTTTGATGTACATGTGTTGCATAAGACTAATATTTCAAGAGTTGAATGATAATGATGATGCCACTACGAATGAGGATGATGTTAATGAGGAGGATGAGACCATAGGTGATGGTAATGATAATGATGATGATGATGATAATGGTGTGGTAATGCTAATACGACCTTAATGGTTGTGGATTATGCCACAAATTTGGTGAATACTGATTAAGACGGCGAGGCCTAGAGTCCTACAAGGAATTTTCGTTCACTCTATACTCATGTTGGAATTGTTGAACTAGGGACAGTGCATCATTTAAGTGTGGGGTGAGAGATAAACTTCCATGTGAATAATGTACTGCTTCATCAAGTCTTTTTAATATTTAGGATGGGTTCCTCGACTTTTGTTTTTGGTTCTTTTCCTTAGGATAGTCCCATTGAACTGATTATGACTAATATTTTTTATTTTCTTTTGTCTTGGTTTATTTAAATTATTAGTTGAGTTGTAGAGTTGTCTTAGAAGTGATTGTTCTCGATGATGAATGGATGATGGCCGTTTCAAGGTATAATTCATTAGGTAACTACATGATGAGCCGAAACACTTTTTTTATACCATTCCATTGTTTGATCTAAATATAGATATTTAATGCACTATGTATTGAGGCAAGTGTAAATTAATGAGAGAAGTGAAGCATGATGGGATGTCTTATGTGGTAAAATTAAGGATTTAGGTGAAAAGAGCCCATAAAAAATTTCATAAGCACTAGTTATGCCATATAAAAAAAATAATAGTGCTTAAGCAAGAGATGAAAAGAGGGCAACATTTTGAACATGTGCATAAATATGAAGAGGGCGAGATTGAAAAATGAGTAGAGAGTGATTAAGAGGTGTGGCCAAAAGAAGAGAAAAGTGGTTGAAGTATCCAAATGATAAAAAAAAAAAAAGTGCATTAAGGAGGAGTAGTCACTAATTCCATCCAAAATGTACCCTCCCTATACTATAGGCGACACTGTAACCAACTAAGTCCTCTTGATTCCATAATGAATGCATTGTGAAAGTTAAACTACACATAAGGGCTAGCCTATCGTAAGTTGTGATATCTAAGAACATCTTTTCTAAGAGTGAGAGCTTAAATTGTGAAATATTGGAATTTTTGAAATTGAAATGCATGAACATGATGTATGCATGAGTGAAAGGCTATACCAAAATCGTGAGGTGAATTCATGACATACACTTAGGTGCTTTTTATGTTGGTTTATTATGACATAATTACATTTGCCTGGTAAATTTGGTGATAAGTCACTCATTGATGGAAATCTCTTATTTGATGACACATTCTCATCAAATCAAAGAGAAAAAGATAACGGAGAAGGTTAGGGAGTCCAAGAGGTATAAGTACTGGTGATGGTGATTTTTCTTATCCTAGGCCTGGTGGACATTGTCGTTCTCAATTCTGGCAAAAGTTTTACTGTCAAGGTTCTTCAAATTCTCCAACTCCTAAGTTCAACAAAGATAAGGTGTCTAACCCTAAGCCTCAATAAATGGTGGTAGTGGATCTTCTATTCCCTCTTGTCAAAAGTGTGGCAAGAGTCACACAGGAAAATTTTGGGACCGTATAGATAATTGCTTTTATTTTGGGACGAGTTGTCACAAGGTTAACAATTGTCTGTTGTAAGCCAACAAGGGTAAGGATGGTAGGCAAGCTCAGCCTAGTTGTTTTTGTTTGAGTGTTCCCTGTCAAAATAGGTTTTATGCACTTTAGACTTGACCGGATCTTAGGGTTCTCCAAATGTTGTGACCGGTATGTTGAAAGTCTTTCAATTCAATCTATATGTTTTGCTTGACCCGGGTGCTGCATTGTCATTTGTTACTCCTTATGTGGCCATGAAATTTGATGTTGGTCCCAAAATCCATTCCATTCCCTTTCATGTCTCTACATTGTCCCGGGTGCTACACTGTTATTTGGTTATTCTATAGTTGCTAAAAGAGTTTATAGAAATTGCCTTTCTTTGTTTCTCATGGAGTCACTCATGTTGATCATGTAGATCTTGATATGTTAGACTTTGATATTATTCTTGAGATGGATTGGCTTCATTCTTGTTATGCTTTCATACAATGTAGGACCTTATTAGTCATATTCCAGAATCTGAACGAACCTATCTTTGAATGGAAAAAGGGAAATTATGGTCTTGAGGGTCAATTCATAGCTTGTCTAAAGGATAGGAAAATAATTTCTAAGGGTTGCATTTATCATCTACTATAGTTTAGGGATATGATAATGTTCAAATTACTCACGAAACAATTCAATGAATAAGCAATCGCTAACAATATAAATACCCAACAACTAAGTCATGGTCGAATCCCACAGGGAGTGATCGAAATTGAAGAATTCAATAAGCAAATTTAATATGCAAATTAATTCATCGTATCAATTAGGACAAATAAGCGGATGATTCCACTAAATTTAAAATGAGAGTTAATGTCAACGTCAAATAAGGGTCCAAATGCATGCTCAATAATGGTAGATAAACAATTATAGGTTGGGTAATCATAAATGACACAAATTTTATTTAGATCTCAATGCATCATAACATGAAATCTCCTTTCAGTCTCATCCAAGTAAAAATACAAATAACCTAATACCTTACGAAATCTCTCCATGAATAGATTTGGCAATTACAAAACAAAGCTACAATTTCTCTTTTGAGAAAACTACACCAATCAAGTTCAATTTGCAAGTATTAAGCTATTTACCCACTTTAATTTATCTCTTTCACGCATCAATCAAATATCAAAACTAGGACTAAGTTTGAAACCTTAACCCATAAATTGAACCCATGTTGAATAGCTCAAATTCATGAATAAATAGAAGAAAAACAGAGCAAGACACTTGAACCACTAAATTAGTTTACACCCAACTCTGCAATTACACCTCAAGAATTGGAGTTTTAGCCAAGCATCTTAAAACGGAACAAAATTATACCAATTATATTTTCAGTCATCAAAGTGTTGATAAACCTCAATAATCTTTAACATCCACTTTAAATTGAAAACTCAATTATCAAATACAAAATTATTCAAAACTCCAAAACTCTAAAAAGTAAAGTTTCTAGAAAAGATATGCAAACGTCTATTTTTCAATAACTAAAGGCTATATATTCTCTCTCCTTTGGGTTTTTTTATAATTTCTACAAAAACTAATAAAACTTTCCATGCGCAATGTGATCAGTGATATTAGTCTGTGTCACCTACTTGATCAGTGGATCACTGTGTTATTCTTCAACTCAGCCTTTCTTGGTTTCATGCTTCATGTGTTTGAACCTAAGTTGGCACACTTGATTAAGTCAGCCTTTCATGTTAGGTGAATCGTCGATGACCACCATGTTCGCCTATTTTAGCCTTCAGTTTGGTCTAGTCTTCTGTCAGTTTCTATGATAGGATTTTTAGCTCACCCAACTGTTTCGGTAAACAACCATTTGCACCTTATGTAACACCTCGAAATCAATAGGACTAGGAAAAGGGCCAAATGGGAAGTCACCGGCCCAAAACTGAACCATGGGACCCTTTATGGAGCCCTTGACAGGCCGTGAAGGGAACCAAGGCTCGTGATGGTTCTGGTGAAGAGCTTCTAGAACCTTGAAAGAGGGGCTCCCCTCCAACGATCCCTTAGATGGGTCGTGGTGAGCCTCAATAACCGTGAAGCTGGTCATAAGGAAGGGTTAGGACAATAACAGTCCTCCCCTAGCCCTTGGTCAAGGGCCACAGGCGTCACAACGGCTCATGAAGCCCCACATGGATCGTGAAGTCATCTGTGAAGGGTTTTCATTAGACTTAGAATTTAGGATCAACTTCAAACAATGATATATTTTGGCAGAAAATAAATTAGGTGGACAATGACCTATCAAATTAAAGATTTATGCATCCTCTTTCCAACGCCACCAAGTTTACCTAATTCCAAGTTTGGAGTAAAAAGTTATGCCTGAAATAGTAAAGCCCTGTAAGGAAGGATTTCTTCACAACCCTTTTGATGGGCAATGGTGATGATGATGACCCATTTTGTGCTTCCAGTGACCCAATTCGGCAGTTTTAAGTCAGGGGTTGTAGGGTCTTTTCCTAATTTTTTTAACTCAATACTATGTCATTTTTCCTTCTACCCGAAGCCCTATATAATGATTCTAAACCCCCAAATCACCCAACTAAAATTCATTCTCTTAAATTTCCAAAATTTGATCAAGCTCCTCCTCTCAAATATTTCTCTCTCTAGAAGTTGAAGAAGAAAGGTAGGGTTTGAAGATCAAGCATCCTAATCCTCCATTTCTTCTAAGATTTTGGCATCAAGGTATTATAGTTTTCATCCATGGAGCCCTTTCCTCCATGGAGTTCCCAAATTTTCCAATCTTGTAAAGTTAGATTCCCCAATTATGTTAGGGTTTTCTTCAATTGTCATGGGTTCTCTTCAATGTTGATTTAATGGATTGTTTTATGACTTTTTATGCATGAATGATGTAATTGCATATTTTTATCTTGATTTCCCATGAACCCATGCATAACCCATTTTTTCTAAGCTATGTTGATATAATGTGGTGCTTGAACTATGAAAGATGAATTTATAAAAATATGCATGTCTTCTCTTTATGAAATAGATGTAAATGAATTTGAAGCTGCTTTGACATTGAAAATATGATTAAGCTTATGAATATTGAAAAGAATGAATGTTCATGAATGTATGTGGATGACTCAAGAAAGCTTATAGATGAGATTATCAATATGTCCTATGAAGCTTGGCCACATGACATGAATGAAATCTAGATTTTCCTTCAATGCTTTCCAGACTATTTTCCTAAATTAAGTCTTAATTAGTATGGTATCCTGATATTCCATCAATGATTATATTCAAGAAGGATCTCACATGAGTTCAAAGGTTTCAAAGATGAAGTTAGCTTGCATTGACCTTGATTTTTATGACTTATGTTTTATAAAGCTTTATATCATGTTTAGTTTGGTCAATTGCATGTCTTGAAATGAAATGTCCCTTTTAGCATGTTTTAAATGTTTTGTGCATGGCTATCATACTTGGTACATTGTTTTGTACCAACGCATAGTCTTGCCTACATTTTCCCAAATGTAGGGTCCAACAGTTAGGTTTCAGGTTTTCGTGGCAAGAGGTTGACTTGAGATAGTCGCGAGCTTTGGTGAGTCCTTATGATTTGAGGATAGAGTTTTATCTTCTAAGTTTCTTTCTTGTATTTCATTTTTGAACAAATGTATTGGCAAGGCCCAATTTCATTCATTTGTATTAGATGGCTATAGTGATACATAAGTTTAGACTTTCGATTTTCATTTTATAAAATGAATTAGACTTGACTATTGTCTTACTCTTATTGTTCTATTTCTTATGTTATGAAAGCTAAGTGTCCTGTATGGAGTCCTTCAGGGTTCTATACGCCATATTACATCGAGAGGGTACCCCTAGGTCGTGACATGTACTCTACCTTGATCCGCCGGATGTCAGTACAGGAAGTGGGTGCCACTTCCACATCCTTCTTTGCCACAAAGGGCACTCTAGCTCGTCGGCACAACTCCGTGATAAGCACTAGGAATGGTAGATATTTCTGGCTCTGCTTGGCTCTCGTGGCCATCTCCTACTCAATAATAGTCCCTAGATTCTGTCTATCTCGATCAATAATAGATCCCAACAAGGCTGTCTTCGAGTGCGGGAGGATGGACTCATTATGTGACGGCATGAGTGTATTGCTAATAAACTTGAACCAGTATCTAGCAGCGACGTTCAGGTCCTTCTTCTCAATATGAACCACTGTCTCAATCCACAGAGGCATGATATAAGAGATCAATGAGGAAAACAACCCCTTAAGATAATCGAGCTTCTTCTTCTAAATCTTGTCCACCAAGAAATGGACTACCTGAATAGTGCACCCCAGCACTTTATTAATCTTTGTGCTACTACAATTCACCTTCTTACCCTACACCTCAACATAATCAGTAGGTGCGAAAGAATTGGCCTTCTTCTTGCCTTTTGGGATTAAATTTCTATACCCCTCATAAAACTCCCGAACCAAATAAGGTATATAAGGGCTCCATGGCTGTGCAAACATCTCGAATTTGTGGAAGCAAATTGTGTCCCACACATTAGGATACCTGTCCATTACCCCATAAGTTGACAACCTATTATCTTCTAGAATTTTTCTCAACCCGGTAGCCTTTAATCTGTTCATCGAACGTGTTGGAGGTGCCTGTACTAGGGGCACCTGTGGTGCCTGTACCGGGGGCACCTGTGGTACCTTCTCAGCTGCCTGTGCTGGAGGTGGAGGAGGAGTCGAGAGTACTAGGAGTCTTGACGGATCATGTAGCGCTTTAGAGTGCAGTTCAGCCCATCTTCTCTTAAGGAGTTGATCATCTGCAGGATCGAACTTGTAGACTAGCGATCTAGACCCAGAGGTTTCCTCACGGTCTGACTCAGATATGGTGAGAGGGGTAGAGTCAATACCCATGCTATCGAATATGGAACTGCTTGAACTCGGCTCTGTAGGTCGCTTTTCTTTGTATGTACCCTTTACCCCTGTCGGAGGAAGTTTGGCTCACGTAAATCTTGGAAGGTCAACCTCCATGGCAATGACCACCCCTTTTGCCTTCTTCTGAGGTGGTTGATTCTTCCCGGGGACCTTGAGTCTAGCCATATCTGAAAGACAACATAAATCCAATACATGTAGCTGGAAAGGGTTAGTGAAATATCAAGATTAAGAAATTGCAGGAAAACTCGCCGATCAACTCGGCGAGTCGCTGAGTTCATTTGCCGAGCCATGTAAGGCTCACCGAAAATCACAGAACAAAAATGCAAAAAGGTAAGCACGGGTTGGCGAGGTTTAGGTTCAATCGATGAAGCGTTGAACTTATTCAGTGAGACAAAGGTAGCTCGCCTAATATCACAAAATGATTTCCAACAATATGGGTTGCAAAATAGGCGATTACAAGGGCGTACGGTGAGTCACAGAATAAACTCACTGAGCACAAGCATATCGCCAAATGTTGCAGAATCCAACAACTATATTTCAGGGCAAAAGGGCAAGGTGAGGGTATAGTTGACTAGATGTCCAGTCAGTCGGTTAGCTCGACTAAGATCACCGAATAGCCTCTCGTGCCAGATTTTTACCCCGACCACCAATTTCAAACAGTCTATGATAAACCAAATAAAAACCGTATTCTATATAATTAACGCCTAGTCCATATCATTACCAACCCTAGGGCACTCAGAGTTCTCCCATTTTATCAAGAATCGACCAATCAACGTTTTTTGCCCTTAAGAATGACGTCACCCAATCTATCATTTGGTTAAGTTGTTCAGTGCAATTTGGGTTACTTAGACTTCACCCACACCAAACCCAATGTGCATAACCGCCAATCAAACAATTTAGACCCGAAATTCAAATTTAAATAGGCCAAACATCTAACATGCTCGATTTAGCCATCAATATTTAACTAATCAATTAATCACACAAGGGAAAACAGTATATCAAAGAACTATACGAACATGCTTAGGATATGGCACGAAATTAAAGCAAGTTGAGGACACCAACGTCAGAAGTAGATAAATACACAATGCGGGCAAAGGATAAAGCAAGAAAAGCAACAATTTCCAACTATTCAACTATACCCACACAAAAATTTAACAAGAAATATGAAGGTGTAAGAATGCAAAAGTCAAAAATGTAAAATAAAGAGGAGTTTTGAATTTAAAATGGTTGGAAGATTTTTGACTCTTCAGTTCGTGCCTCAATTGGCGATGTCTACTTATGTCGCCAACCCATTCGGTAGTTCGCCAATTGGCACTTTGCCCACTAAAGTTACCAGAACTCTAACCTTTTGGTTGGTTAAAAAGGATATCAACATCGGGCTCACCGACCCATTTGGCAATTCATCGAATGGGTCTTGAGCTCGCCCAATTGTCTATTTCTCCAAAAAGTTAAAGTTTTTCAACTTGCACATCCAACAACTATTATTCAAGTAACAAAAATGAAAACTTGGGTTGCCTCCCAAGAAGCGCCTTATTTAACGTCGTGGCACGACGAATGCATTCTTTCAAGTTTCATTCTTTGGGTTAACCATGGTATCACTGGGTAAACCTCTTTTTTGCCTTGGATTCAAATGAGCTGAGATTTGACACATTTATGTGTCCAGTTAGTTAATAAACACCAGTGTGAAGTAACTGTTTGGTTCAGAGAAGAGACATCATCTTTCATTTCCTTTAGGACATTGTCTGATCCTTCCACTTTGTTGAGAATACAAGCCAGCATATCTTCAGTGAGAAAATTTTCAGGATCATCCCTTGGCTCTTTTGGCTTTTGACACTTATGGGGAGGCACATATCATTTTTTGTCACCATCCCGCTCCTTACAATTTGTACCACGATCACGCCATTCCCTATCTCGGTCTCTTAAACCATCATTGAGGTCCGTGTTCCAACCTTTATTCCTGCCCTACCTTAGATAGTTTAGAAGAGAACCCTCTGCTTGATTTGCTACCATTTCCCATGACATGTTTCGTCAATAGGCCCATTTGGGTCATCATGTTGGCCTTGTTTTCATCTCACTCTTGGTTCTTTTCCAATTGTTCCTTTGTCATCCAAAATTTTAACGGAGACACCTGATGTTCTCTAGTATACCAAGCATGATTGATTTTTGTCATCTCATCAAGAAGGGTAGATGCTATGTCAAATGGTTGTTGCATGATTTGTCCTCGAATAAGTTGGTTTGCCACACCTTTGTTGACTGAGTTGAGAATTCGATAAAAATATCATAACAAGACATTGTCCAGTAGCCTGTGAGTTGGACATTGGATCAACAACTTTGGAACCTTAACCATGTCTCATGGATAGGTTCGCCATCCACTCGCTTGAAGTTATGAATATTATCTCTGAACTTAACCATCATCTAAGGAGGGAAAAAACTTACATAAAATGCCTCAGTGAGCTCCCCCCAAGAAGTGATTGATTCCCTTGGTAAATTGGCCAACCACTTCGTTGCCTCCCCCATTAGAGAAAAGGGAAACAAATGAAGTCAGACTGACTCCTGAGTGATGTTCTTGAAAGTGAATGGCCCATACACATCCACAAAATTTCAGATGTGGTCATGAGGGTCCTCATGAGCGAGCCCTCCAAGGAGACCCTTCATTTGCAACAGCTGCAACATATTGTTGGTCACGTCGAACACCGCATTACTCACAATTAGAGGCAATCAGATAGCACCCGCACTTCCCAACTGATCATTATTGACATAATGCAAATTCTCAATGTCATCATTGTTCCTAAGTTGGCTAGCGCTACTCCCATTTACACTCATTTCTTCACCTATTTAAGAGCAGCCAACAAATAGCACAAATAAGATAATTCAAATACAACAAAATCAGTTCATGACTAAACTTCAATGACAGAATTCTAAACACCACTCCCTAGCAGCAGCGTCATTTTTTATAATGTTTAACTACACTTCATCCAATTCTAAGTGTAGGTAGTCGCTAACAAGTATAAACCTAACTAAGAGTTGGGGTTGATCCCACAGAGAGTGATACAATAAAGAATTTAATATTAAAATGGTGTTCTAATCATTTGTAGAGGTAGAAATTGCACAACATTAAAAAAAATTACAGGTTTTGACAATTAATGTAATATGGGGGACTCAGGTAACCAATTTACGACTACAAAAAATGAACGTAAAAACATCGAGAAAGTTTCTTGGGAGTGTGATAAATTGAATGCTAATTTCACATAATGGGTGATTACTAGTTACTCAAAGTTGTTGAGTCTCGGTGGGTAGGCTAGGTTTTGGGTGCAATAGTCATTTCTCAATCAACTATTACGGATCAAGTGAGTTCTTTCGAACTTCAACAGGCACAACACAATTTAACAACTCATTACATTAATAAATCCACTTTTTCAAGCTAGATTTGTAAGATTTTATTAAAACCCAACTTCTCTAGCTAGATTTGTAACAACACAATCGATACAATCATCAACTAACAATTCGATGCTAACACTTCTTTCTCAAGCAAGTATAGAGTACTAAGATAGAATTGCATTTGCAAGTGCAATTCATCAATTAAAACACAAACTATTAATTGAACCCGCTTAAAAAAAAACCAATTAAATCAGTAACTAACAACACCCATTAGCTAATTAATGCATTCGACTACATAATCACACACCCAAGAATGGGGGTTTTAGCCAAACATAACAAAGTTTTCCATCAGATTGGGCAATGATCCAAAAATCTCCAAATGCTCAAATTTATGCTAAAAATCTCACAATATCTAAATCTTTTCTCCCAAAATGTAAAAACAACGTTCTAGAATGTAAAATATCAATAACCCAAAAGTGAACAATGTGGGAAGTTTTTCCACATCCCCTCTCTTCTTTTCAAAATTGTATTTGTATGTTCTCAGAATTTCAGCATGGAGTCAACTTGGCGAAGTAAGTTGAGCTCGCGGACCTGATCAGCAATGCACCGAGTGCTCCCTTTCTCACCTTTTAGGTGTGTCTTTCGACCAATTTATTCTATAATGTTTGGTAAATTAAATTGAGCTCGCTGACCTGATCGGCGACGCTCCAAGTGCTCCTCTTTTGGCCTTCTTGGCTTGGACTTTCACCCAATGTTTCTGTAGTCTTCAGTGAGTTGGGTCAGCATCGCCTATCCTTCTAGTGTGTCGCCAAACTACTCCTTTGCTCACCAAGTTGGTATTTTCCAAGGGATGGCATGCTGGAATTTTAGGTGAGCTGAAGATCCACTTGGCGAGTCGCTAAGTGGCTTTGGTGAGTACCAGTTTTACTTTCCTTCAACTTTTTCAGCTCTTTCACTCATTTTTGCCTCATAATGTCCTTGCCTTGCTCTTTTGCCTTCATTGCTGCATATTAACATTTTAACATTAGTTATGAGCATAAAATAAGCATTGAGGACACTAAATCCCTAAATATTAAGCTCTGAATTAGTTGAAATCCCTGACTCATCAGGGTCCTCCACCGAAACATCTAGTCAAGCACCTACTAGATTACCACCACAAAAATTTGGTAAACAATTGGTAAAACACATTACAGAGGAGTGGTATGATTGCCAACAAGAATCAAAATACTTGGGCGATGAATATGTCAATGAGGGGTGATTGTAAACCGAATTTCCTTGAATTCATACCAAAGTTTACGCCTTGGGGGTCCAATACATCTTCATTGACCAAGGTGAGTGTAACTTGAGCCTTGTGTGTTAATTTTATGCTAATTGGAATACATATAACTTGCATTGTAGTAGGGGTTATATAAGGGGTAGGCTTGTGCGGTTTTCGATTAGAGCACTAAATAAATTTTTGGGTACCCCTGATTGTGATCGCTCTGAATTCCAAGCTATGAAAGAGTGACCTTCTTATAGAGATATATGCCATACTTTTGGTGGGGTAATCTCAACTTCTAGGTGAGAGAGAACAAAAGATACAAGAAGACATGCTACTCTACATTACGCCCATGTAACCAAGAGGCACGTGTTTGGTTGAAAATTGTGTCTAGTACCATGTTTCCTTGCAAGAACACCTCCGAATTCACTAGAAAAAGGGTAGTTCTCATCTATAGACTCATGAAATGGCTGCCAATATATGTGGGTACAATTTGGCATCAAAATATGCTAAAATTTAGGAGTAATAAGAAATGGAGCTTTTGTTATGGGAGCTTGTTAAATAGGCACTTTCGTGCTTTGTAGATTGAGGAAGAGGTCCATGATGTCTGTCCACCCCGTGATCCTCATTTGGTATGTCATCTAGTTGATGTTTCTAAGATAAAGGCGCAAGATGCATCACATGGGACGGTGTTATATACTTCGGATAGGCAAACACGTGATGATAGTTGGATGATGATGAGTGGTAGATTTAAACAAATTATAGGCCTTTTTAGTTCAACAATTAGGATGCTCAATGCTTAATTATGTTATAATTTGATGATTTGTAGCTATGAATGCTAAAACACAAGGCAAGGATGAATACTTGGAATAAAGGAATAAAATATTGAAAGTAGTGTAAACTCCACAGTGGATGTCGCCAAACCAACAGGGTGGATCGCCCAATTGGAATGACCTCACCCAAAGTTATTGTGCTCATAACTTGAATTAATTAAAGCAAGTTGGTAAACTCAAAGTTAAATGGTGACTCACCAAATATAAACGGTGAACATGATGACCATTGCCGAAAGTAACATGACTTGAATGAAATGTGAAGGCTTAAAAGGCAAACAAAGGTGGTATTAGGTGATCCACCAAATGTAAAAGGCTAACTCGTAGGTTCAAATTCCTTAAGACTAAAGCGAATGAAATGTGAGTGGAAGAATAGACGGTGATCCACCGATCATGTTCGGCGAGCCCGACTAACGTCACCGAGTTGGCACGAAGTAAAGTTTGGACAAATTTGGGAAAACTATAAATAGCCCAAAGGAGAGTCTAAAAAGAGAGTTTGTTTAGAGAGTTCTAGAGGGAGAAAAATAAGTTCTAGAGTTCTGAATATTTTTACTTTGTGAAGAACATCTCTACTTTTTGGGGCTTTCAATTTTACTTTTGCAATTGACAATTTGAAGTTAAAATCAAAGTAAATGTTGATATTATTTGTGTTTAATTTCATCACACCCATGGCTACTATCATGATAGGTATAATTTCTTTATTTTTTGTGATGGGTGGCTAAAACCCTAAGTTTAGGGGTGCACTTATGAGTTAAGGTTGTAAACTTAATCCTATTTTTTTATCTCGGATTGATGCTTGAAAGAGATTGATTGGAGTGGGTAATTAGCTTGATACATGCAATTCAGGCTTCATGTGTATAGTTTGCTTGAAAAAGAGATTATGGGTCAGATATTGTTACCCTCAAATCTGCGCGAAAGAGAGATATAGTAAGGTAATGGGTTGTTTAGTTATGCATATAGATGAGACCGTAATGAGATTCCATGACTTGATGTTATGAGATCAAAAGAAGACTATTGTCGTTGAAGATTACCCAGCCTATCCATGAATGTTTAGTACTATTGAGCAACACAATTACCCCTATGTTTCATTGATTTCAATCCCCATACCCCTTGATTGCTTGTTAATTTCTTGAATTTATGATGTTTTAGTTTAATTGTTACATTTGAAAATACAACCTCTTTTAGTAAATTTGGTGGAATAATCCACCCATTTGTCCTAACCTACTACAATGAACAAGTTCACATTCATAGTTGAATTCTTATCATTATATCATTCCTTGTGGGACTTAACCCTAACTCTTAGTTTGGTAATTTTATTGGCAATGAGTGCTTACTTTTTGAATCTATTTTTTAAATTAGTTTGAGTGTTATAAAAAATGGTACCGCTGCCGGAGAATGCTGGCTAAGAATTTAATTATTGAAATTAGGTTGTAAACTTATTGGATTGTAGTAGCTTGTTGCTTGAAATTGTTGTGTTATTCATTTGCAACTTGAAATATGAGTGATAATGGTAGTGACAACGATAGTCACTACAGGAAAAGGATAACATGGGTGATGCAAACAACATGCACATGAATGTCATTTCATCCAATGAAGCTATCCGTTTACCATTTATGCCTGGGAGGGCGATGTTCCATATAACTCGAACAATGTTACAGCTGCTTCAAATGAGAGGAATGTTCAGATGATTTGCTCATGAGGACCCTCATGAACACCTTCAAAACTATTCTGATATATGTGGACCGTTCGTGTTCAAGAACATCTCACAAGAGTCCATAAGATTGAGATTATTCTTGTTCCCTATGACGGGGAAAGCTACAAGATAGTTGATAGAGCTACCACATGATTTTATTGCTTATTGGTAGGAGTTGAATGAAGCATTATTTCTTCCATCAAAAATGGTCAAACTCTATGATAGCATCCAAAATTTCAAAAGGATTGGAGGTTAGCTTCTACCCGAGACATGGTTGCGGTTCTAGAAATTGCTTCTACAATGTCCAACACATGGTGTTCCAAAAAATTTTCTGCAAATATACTTTTATTGTAGCCTTGATTTAATCAACAAGGGGTTGTTAGATCAACTCATACAAGTTGTAATGCCTCGGAAATTTGTAGACTAAGCTAGAGCCAAAAGCTAGGGCTCTAGAGTGAAACGTTGAGGAATAGAGCCATAGATAAGACTTTACATGCTTAGATAGAGGGGTTTAGTGGATGAACATCAAGGTATGTATTAGACCTCATAGCTTAGAAGACCATTTAGAGTATGGTTGAGCATGGGAAAGGCAAGTGCCAAGGCAAAAGGGCATGCCTAAGCCAAAGGGCCAAGGCAGCCCAACCTTGGCAAACTACTGCCCAAGGGGCTCACGACAAGTGGTCTTGACCATAGTCCATGAAGGGGTCCGTGAAGACCCCTTAGACTTGTGATAAATGAAGCCATGAAGTTTAGCTACTGCCTAAGGGACCACGAGCCACTTCACGGCCAATGGTCATGACCACAGCTCGTGAGAAGGCTTGTGGTCATGCATTAGTGGTGTGGGAGTTTGGCTTGTTGAGGGGAGTTACTGCTCAAGGGACCACGGGCTGTGGTTCCCTTGAAGGCTCGTAAAGAGGGATGTGGTGCCTGGCACCATGGCTGCCTAGTGAGGGTTAGTTTAGTAAATTACAAAACGTTTAGTTAATTAATTGGGTCATTTTATATGTGTTTTATTCACCTATTTAGGGTATTTTAAGTCTTTAGCCCCCAATTTTAAGTCACTTTACACAAGACCCAAATCAAAACCCCAAAATCCTCTCTACTCAAAAATTTCTCTATCTAGAAAACCTCCATTGAAGAAGAAGCTATAGGTTTAAGCTAAGGTCAAAATCAAAGGTTCCATTGTTGAAGGCTTGTACTAGGGAATTTATTAAGGTATCTTTAACTTTTCATCTATGGGTGCTTCCACCCATATAAACCCCTTAGTAATCCTCTAATTTGTGAAGAAGAAACCCAATCTAAGGTAGGGTTACTTCCAATGTGTGGGTATAGTTGGGTATGATTCCAAAGGGTTGGATAATAATTATTCATGATTAATTTGGCATTGAATTGTGATATTATGATGAAATTGTGTGATTTCAGTGGTTAATCCTAGTTTGATTGATAAGTTACATGTTTTGTGGGTTTATGCCATTAGAGGTGAAATTGAAGGTTCATGAGTAATCTTCCTAAATCAATGTCATGTGTAGTAATTGATCAAAGTTAGGATCATATAATCGTGAATTGAACTAGACCTTGTTGACTATGATTGATCTTGACTTTCAAAGTTAGAATTGAACCTTTATGATCAATTAAGACTAGAATCACCTAGAAATGAGAGATGTGATCAAAATACATTGAACCCTAAGCATGAAGAAGAGATTAAGAAGGAAACCTTGAGAATAAGGTTTGTGATTATGATAGCTAGGGCTTTAGGGTGAAGCTAATATGATTAACTATTGATGTAAAGGCTTTGAGAGTAAAGTCTACAAGAGAAGTAGTAGTCTAATAGGTACAATTGTGGTGAAAGGCCTATACTCACCTAACCTACCTTATGAATGTTTGAAAGTATGAAGTGATAGAATCACTTGAACATGGTTTGGTTGTCAAGGACATCATTCCATGAGACATGAGTGTTAGGCAAGGCTTAGCAAGTAAACCTTGGGGTGTATGCTTGGCTCCAAGTGGATATTGACATTGAGATGGAGTGTCACACAAGATAGGGTCCAGACTCCAAGAAGAAAGGAGAGGCACACCTAGTTGATATGAGGACTATCCAAGTTAAAGGGGGAACTCTTACGTAGTAAAGTGTGGGTTTTCCCAAAGTTAGGTCTCATGAGATGGATGTCTTCACATAGTTGAGTTAAGGTTTCTAGTAGCAATATCTATATCTAATGAACTTAGATATGCTTGAAGAAGCATATCATAGTGTTCCAAAGCAAAATTGAACTAAGACTTACTTAATGAAGTAACTCATAGTTTTCAAGAGTATGAATGGACTTAGACATGCTTAAAGTAGTATCTCATAGTGTCCATGTAGATGATGAGCCTAGACATGCTAAAAGTAGTATCTCATAGGGTTCAATCTAATAATGAACTATGATGTGCTTGAGAGAGTACCCCGTAGTGTTCTAAACTTAAAGAGAGGAACTAGGTTCCAAATTAAGGAGTATGAGTATGAGGACCTAAAAGTAGTACTTAGCATGAGAAGTATTATGGGATGCTATTCATGCATGGCACAAGTATGCCTTAGGGTCATTCAAGAAAGAGTTCTTATGAGTGATGTATTTTAAGATAGGGTTGTGCTATAGTTGCCTTCCATGATATGTTTGACTAAGTATGGTAGTTCCCTTGTCTATAAGAAGTAAGCTAAAGAGTGAGACTAAAGGAGGGTAAGTATGAATATGTTGACTTCTAGGTGATATTTAGTGTGAATGGTATTATGGGATGCCTTTCATGCATTGCACAAGTGTACCTTGAGGTTACTTAGGAGTATGATACCCTTATGGTAAAGAAGCTTAAGACTTAACCATGATTATAGACTATGATTAAGATGACCAAGGAGGGGTACTTGGCTTGGGTAGTATTGTGGGATGCTATCCATGCTTTGCACATGTATTCTTTTGAGGTTACTTGAGAATGGTGCTATTATGGTATAGATGACAAAGAGTCAATTATGCTTATATGAATATGACTTGTCTCCTATGCTCATTAATTATGTCTTATGTTGGCTTATGATTATATGATGCCTATGTTGGAGATTATGCTATGATTATGTTATTATAGCTTATGCTTATGTTTTATGTGGACTAACCATTTTGAGATGCTCTTATGATGTTGTTCTAGCTTTCATACTTGGTACATTTTGTACTAATGCTTATTGCCTACATTCTAATCAAATGTAGGGTGTTAGAGATTGAGTTGCTTTGGAGGCTAGGTTCCTAAGGTGCAAGAAGAGTTGAAGAATTGGTGAGTTCTCATAGCTTCGAGGACAAACCCCTTATGTTTCCTTTATGTTGTTTTCCTTATGTTTTAGACATTTATGTGGGATGTGTCCCAAGTCTTTTATTCAAGAGTTTTAATAGATGGTTTGAGACAAAGCATTAGTAATGACTTTTGTTTGTTTATGAAAAGTGTTTTCAATTATATGGTTTAAAGAAGTTTTAAATTTTCCCATATTTTCTATGATCTTATGTTATGAATATTCTAAGGGCTTGTATGCAACACCTTCGGGGTCAAGTACGCCATGTTACGTCTAGGGGGTACCCCTAGGTCGTGACATAAATAGTGTTACTACGAGAACCGTTTGATGTAGCAATATTTTTGATAGATGATATGACACAACTGAACCGAGCATGCAACACTAGAGAGTATTAGGTGTCTCCTAAATAATGGGTAATAAGTAAAGAGCAAATGGAGAAGGATCATAAGTGCGATGAAAACATGGCTAAAATGATAATCTAACTTGATTTGCTATCAAAACATGTCATGGGAGGTGGATCAAAAATGGTAAATGTTATTGGTTCAAGAAGTGGGAAGTGCCTGGAGGATGCCAAGTTTGAGGGTATTATACAATGAAGAAGTGAACTATTTGGGAAATCAATTGGGGGTTCTCATCTTAACTACCCAAAACATAGTAGAACCAAGGTTAGAACAAAGATAGAGATAATGGTTGGAGTGTTGGAGAGATCGAGTTGGAAATTGGACTTATAGGAAAGCTGAAAAAGATAAGTATATTCTGCCTTATGATTGTCCCAAACCAAAAGAACCAACTGAGCTAGCAGGAAACCGAATAGAAGAAATGCTAACAAGGAATTATGCGGACATCTTTATGTCTACCTTCTGGGCTGAAAAATTGAAAAAATATAATGTTAAGTTTGGTCATCTTAGCTATAATTGGCGATCCACAGAACTACACTAAGCGGACTCCATCGAGTCCGCTAAATTGACCTTCAAGTTTGGTATTCGTTCAAGCCACATCAACAAACTTAAGCTTCTTCAACAACGTTAGTCGTAGTTCACCAAGTGGATCTAATTTTAATAGGCCAAGAGTCTTTTAAAGTTCAAAAAGAAAATATTTCTTCTCTTTGTGCTTATTTCCCGCTTAAACTCCAAATACCCTTATATTGGTGTTTTGGTGACCTCAATAGAGTGATTCTACTTGTTTGAAGTGTGTGAAGTGTTGGCATCTCAATCCCAACCCGATTTCCCCTGATTTTGTGCTTTGCCATCATCTCTAAGGTTAGTGTTCTAGTCATATTTTATTCTTTGAGCTAGAAATTCATGCCTTTGATATAGGCTTGGTGTTATTATTGCTATATTGTAGTCTAATTTGTATGGGTAGTACTTAATGTAGTGTATTCGACTGGCCCATAAGTTAGGATGGTAATTTTGAGCCTGAAATTTTGAGAATTGATTGTGAAGGTTAAAACTTGAAATTGAATACTTATTTGTATTGGGTGTTGCCATAATTATGCGTGGGTGAAGTCTGATTATCCAGTGTTTCCTCGAAGAATTGTATTTACCCAATGATAGATCGAGTGATGACTTTCTTAAGGGCAAATCATCTACTTCGGCAATACTTTGTGGAATTTGGGGGAAGTCTGAGTACTCATGGATAGAAAAGCATGAGGGTAGACTATAAAAATAATTAGGAATTGGGTATGGCTGCATATTGGGGTGAAGTTGTGAAAATAGGCATTGGGCTTAAAACTACCTATTTGATGGGCTTGTCTTAACTCACCAAGTTAGTTAGGTAAATCACCGAGTAAGCCCCAGACCGCCTTTTGTGCTTGAATATTGGACTTGGGTACTATCCCATTTAGAGGGCTTGTCTTAGCTCACTAAAACCCACTCGGCATATCGCCAAGTGGGAGTAAACATCGCCATTTGTGCTTGTTCTTTCTAATTTTGCACTATCACTTTCGGCGAACTTGTCTTAATCCATCAAAACTAATTTAGCGAATCACCAAGTTGGAAATGACTACGCCCTTTATGCCTAACTTTAATGGAATTATGGTTTGTCACTTCAGCGTACTCACCTGAGCTCGCCTAACTTGTTAGGTGATTCACCTTGGCAGTCAGAGAGCCTTATACCTATTTTTGAATTGTGATTCTTTTGATTTTGATTTCAACTAATCTTCATTCGATATTTGTGTTGGATAGTTATGCCTTGCAGAAGATGGCTAGAACCAAAGGAAAGAGAATTGTATCATCTGACTCTAAGAAAGAAAGAGAATCTCCTCCTCCTCAATTGTTGAAAAAGAACAAGGGAATTTTGACCAATGATCCATTTGAGGCTCCACACAAACAACAAACCACTATGCGCTCATCTATACGTGTGAGTGAGAAGCCAAAGAAGGTGGTTTCAAGAAGAAGAACACACATCATTTACAAGTTAGTCCAACCTCCTTAGGCTCAGTCCCTTGCCTCTCTTGTTCTCCCAATAATCTCTCCAAGGGCCCTAAACAGGCTCAAGGTAGCTAGAAAATGTATGATTCTCGAGGAGACGACTCTCTACAGATGGAGTCATGAGCAACTACCTGACCATTTTGGATACTATTCAATTTCATAGGTTCGATATGTTTACAAGACCTCAACCCCTTATATTCCAGCATGGGTCCAAGAGTCCTATATGGCATATGCATAGGCCTTGCCAAAGAAGAGGAAGGACACAATTTGGAAGCCCTTTGATGAAGTGAAATTTAGTGGCAAGATGGTACAATGCCATGCATGTGACATCAACACTACTCTAGGCACTAAATAAAATTGGGTTGAGATGTTTACACTATGTATGCGGCATGAACTTGACTCATAAATAAGTTGGTTGACATCACTTATTTCAGATATCTCTCTTTTATGGATGGATGATAAAGTAAAGATCAAGAAAAGTGACATGAATGTGTATTGGTTTGATTTTATTAACAGCACTATCATGTCATCTAAAAATGCATCCATTCTCTGTCACCCGAAGGCTGTGTTGGTGGGTACAATTATTGACAAGGAAAATATCAATGTAGGGTCTATTATAGAGGATGAGATACTAATGCATGCTCGTCAGAAGAAAACTTCCCTCTCTTTCCTGGTCTTTATGACATAGTTATGTGAGACTGCACGATTTCTTTTTTGGGAGATAAATGATATGAGGGCTAACCTTACCTCTTCCAGTGACATTAGAAGGATTGAGGTAGACTATTGAGAGATGATGTGGCTCGGTGGAAGCTGCCACCACCAGACACACCTTCTAGTTATTGACACTGTTGTCCTTGAAGTCGATATTATACAACCTTCTCTTTCTATGGATCTTTCAAGTGTGTTACAGCCTTCATCTATACCATCCACTTTTGTTGCTACACCTGCCCTACTCATGTCTCTTGACCCCTTGGTATAGGCTAGGATTTACGAAATAGGTAGTCTTACTCGGTGTGCGAATATAAGAGAGGCTAGGATTGAGAGTGATATGCCCAAGCTAATAGAGAGGTTGATCGAGGCTGCGTTGGGTCCTTTAAGATATAGGATGACTTAAAGTGAGGCCACCCTAGTATCATATGGTGAGAGGTTGGATAATCTTACAACTAGGATAGAGGCCAAAGAGGAGGTTGAGGGTAGATCTGATACGTTAGCTACTATGCGAGATGATATTGACATATTTAGGGTTGATGTGGACCAGCTGAGGTCTACAGACATTTTTATTCTTTGGGGTGAGGTTCCCTTACCTAATGCGCCTGATTTTATGCCTACTTATATGCCGAGTGTTGAAGTCACTACCAGTTTGGCTGAGTATCCTAAAGGGGGTGGTGATAGTGTAACTGATGCAATTGATGATGAGGCTGGTGGTGAGTCAGCAGAGGAGATGGATAAGGAGGAGTTCTTACAAGAGGTTGAGCGTCATACACTTGAGAGTTTGACGGAGCTGCAGGATTTAGAGGATATGATAGTGCTTGCGATGTTTGAGACCTCCTCAGTCATTACTAGTGGGGTGTATTCAGACCCTATTATACCTCCTTCAGATGTGTTAGGCAATGATGCCTCGGTTGAGACTACCGTGGTACCTCTTGTTCATATTTTGTTCGGCACTAATACCCAGAATGATGTTGTCCCTTCTGCGACTCTAGATTTAAGCACTCCACATGAAATACCTAACAGAGGGACTTTTACATCTCTCCTCTCGTTCTTACTTTATACCGCATTGAGGATACTACCTTTTTATTTTTGGTGGGGTGAGGGCACTTGTGCCAATATTCCCTTTTATACTGTATTTTGTTACTTTTAGTTTTACTTTTGGATAATTTTAGTTTTTAGTATAGTAGTTTGATGGTTTGGGCTCAATTTTTTATCTCTTTATTTCTTTCGCCCCATTAGTTGATAGCTTTTGAAATGCTTGTGTTTTCATTGTTAATGTTTGAGGATCAATTATGTTTAATATCAATGTCTTGAATAGTACTTATGATGAGAAATATGCCTTGTGCTAATGATGGAAAGAAAACATTGGTGTGGCTGCACTTTGAATGATTGTTTTGAATCTTTTGTTGACTAGCTACGTTTTCTTGTGAGCCTTCCCATAAATATCACACGTAAGCTTTTGATCTTGTAGGGCTGTGCTAAATAATTGTGTTTGAATTTCCATATGGAGTAAGGTTTTACTTGACAATATGGTTGTTAAATTCTTGAATTTGCCTTGTTAGTCTGATTGTATAGCTTTGGTAAATGCAAGATATTATCTTGGGCATAAATTTGGAGAGGGAACCCAAATGTTCATACCCTTTTGTGAATACCTTGTGAGGTTTTGCAACCATTTTTGCACCATTTGAGCCTAAACCATTTGTTGAAAGCTTGTTGAAACCACTTGAGCCAAATTGTCCCTAAATTCTCACCCAGAAATCCTTTTCTAAGCATTAGTTTGTTTGAATATCCAACTTAAGCCAAAGCCAAAGTTGGGGTGTGGAAAGGAAGGAGGAAATAAAGCCAAGTTGATGGCAAAGAAAGAAGAAGTGAGACTCTGTTTTGAAGTGTGTTAAATAAACAAGGAACCCCTCTTTATAAAAAAAAAATAAATGAGCAAAAATTTTGAAAAATTGAAATGAAAAAGAAGATATGAGGAAATAAAAAGGGGTATCCAATGAATTGAATAAAAAATTTGAAGTTCGAGTCTCTAAGTAAAAAGAAGGGAAAGAACTTTAGAAGAGGTGAAGATGAGTACAACAATGCTTTGAAAAGGTCACTGAGCCAAATTAACCATACCTTTATCCTCATCCCCATTACAAGCCTAAAAGACCCTTCAGATCTTGCGTAAGCTAGGTTGTTTGATGATAGGAAAATATGGGCAACCCGATGGGATGAAGCTTGCATGTATTCCTCTTTCGAATAGTGAGAGCTATATTGATTCCTAAATTTTTTATTGACTTGCTTTGTGAGTCGTTCTTGATCTGAGGGAACTTGAATGCATCTGTTGAAGCATTGTTTTGCATTAGAGAAGAAGCTATAGTGAGCTTGATCTTGGATTGATACCGGTTAGTCATCATTTGAAGCATTTTTTATCATGATTGAGTGTTGCATTTGATTGAGAATAGTCTTGTAATACCATTTGCATGTTAACTTGAGAACTTGAGTAGACACCCTTATTGAACTAATTGTGTTCATGATTTACTTGAGGACAAGCAAAATTTTAAGTTAGGCCTTTTTAGTTCAACAATTAGAGTCCTCAATGCCTAATTATGTCCTATTCTTATGATAATTTGATGATTTGCAGCTATGAAAGTTAAAGGACAAGGAAAAGATGAATACTTGGAATAAAGGCCAAAAACATCGCAATAAGTGTAAACTCCACATTGGAAGTCGCCTAACCAAAAGGGCGGATCACCCAAAGTGACAGTGCACATAACTTGAATTAATTAAGGCAGGTCTACGAACTCAAAGTGATATGGTGACTCACCGAATGTAAAGGGAGAACATGATGACCATTGCCGAAGGTGATAGGACTTGGATAAAAAGTGAAGGCTTAAAAGACAAACAAAGATGGTATTCGGCGATTCACCAAATATGAAAGGCGGACTCAAACGAGATCTCCAACTGAGGTTCAAACACCTGAAGCCGAAAGAAAATAAAACTTGAGCTAAAGAATAGACTTCAATCCTTCGATCATGTTCGGCGAGCCCAACTAACATGGTTGAGTTGGTCACGAAGTGAAGTTTGGACCAAATTTTGGGGAACTATGAATAGCACAAAGGAGAGTCAGAAAAGAGAGTTTGTTTTGAGAGTTCTAGAGGGAGGTAAATATAGTTCCAAAGTTTTGAATATTTTAACTTTGTGAGAACATCTATAGTTTTTTGGTGTTTTCAATTTTACTTTTGCAATTGATAATTTGAAGTTGAAATCAAAGTGGGTGTTGATTATTTGTGCTTAATTTCCTCACACCCATGGCTTCTATCACGATAGGTATAATTACTTTACTTTTTGTGATGGGTGGCTAAAACCCCAAGTCTTAAGGTGCACTTATGGTTTAAGGTTGCAAACTCAACCTATTTTCGATGTCCGATTGATAATCGAAAGAGATTGATTGGAGTGTGTAATTAGTTTGATACATGAAATTTAGGTTTCATGTCTATAGTTTACTTGAAAAAGAGATTATAGGTCAGATCTATTTTCCCTTAAATCTTCTCGGAAGAGATATATCATATGGTAATGGGTTGTTTAGTGATGCACATAAATGACACCAAAAGGAGATTCTATAATTTGATGCTATGAGATCGAAATAAAAATAGTGTCTTTGAAGATGAATCATCCCATCCATGAACGTTTAGCATTATTTAGCAACATAATTACCCCTAGATGACATCAATTCCAATCCCTGCACTCGTAGAGTGCTTGTTAATTGCTTGAATTTCTGAAATTTTAGTTTAATTGTTACATGTGACAATAGAAATTGTTTTAGTAAATTTTGTGTAACCATCCACCCATTTGACCTAATCTGCTACAATGAACAAGTTCACATTCTTAATTTATTAGTTGAATTCTTTTCATTATACTATTTCTTTTGGGATTTGACTCTGACTCTTAGTTGGGTATTTTTATTGACAATGATCGCTTACTCATTAAATTGGCTTTTGAGAGTAGCTTGAGTGTTATTAGATTGGCAGGATGTATGGTATGGCTGATCGTCAATTTAGGATTTGTGGTTATTCTATCAATGAAGAGGAAATGGCGACATTAGCGGAGCGTTACCCTATGACGGACAATGCTATGCATATGTGTTGTATGGACCAGACATTTCAAGAGCCTATCGATGATGATGATGCCATTGGTTATGAAGAGGATTAGTCTGAAGAGGATAAGATGGAGGATGATGGGAATGATGGTGATGATGGTTACATTAGTTTTGGTTATTGTTATACAACCTTGTTGTGGATTTTTCCACGAATGTGGCGACTGCTGATTGAGAGTGTATGGCCTAGAGGCCAAAAGGGAGTTTTCATTCACTCTTTACTTATGTTTTAAGCTGTGCACTGAGGACAATGCTTTGTTTAAGTGTGGGGTGGGGTGGGAGATGAACTCCCATGTATATATTTTACTGCTTTATCAAGTCTTTTATTTTTGGTTCTTTTCATAAGGATAGTCCCTTTGAACCGATTAGGACTAGCTTATTTTTTTAATTTTGTTTAGTCATAGAGTTGTCATAGAAGTGGTAATTCCCAATGATGGATGGATGACGATCGTCTTAAGGGAAAACTAGTCACTATGATTGATAGATTGTGAAACCGAACTTTTGGTACTTTGATACTCTACTTAAAAAGTTAGTCAAACGTCATGGGTAGTTCACACTTTTACATGTAATTGTAATGAAATTAGTAACCTTAAGACACACATAGATTCTTTGTTTTGACTCTAAATTGATAAAATTGGGCTTAATTGTGTTGGAAATATCGCAATGTGATTTGAATGAGCATGCTAAGTTGAGTATATCCTTATGTGTATCTTGTGATGCCATGCGTGGTGGGTATTTTCTTATTTCTTACATTGAATGACATCCATAACTTGTCTCATGTGTGCTTAACAAGTAACTTGTATAAATTATGAAATCGAATTGAGACATTTCTTTGAATAATCTAATTTTAACTCTCTTGTGTGCTTCCAAATGAATTATCCTTAGTAAAGTCCCATTGAGCCTTTAGCCTTTATTTTTTTTGCTATTAACCATATATTTAGCTAAATCGTTTTTTATTGATATCATGGCTTTGTTTGATTCGAAGGTTGGTCCTTAATTCACTATGTAAAGAAACAAAGGGTAACATATTGGAAGAAGTGACGTAGGGTGGGCATGTTTCGTATGGTGAAATTAAAGAAAAGATGTAACACCCCGTAGCCTAAATAGGAAAGCTTAGCAAATTGTTAGAACTTCCAAGTGTCACCCACGAGGGCCAACCACTCCCCGTGGTTGGATCCATGCCTCGTAGGTGAGCCTCGTGGATGGGCACCCTCGGAAGCTACCTAAGGTAGTAACCATGCCTAGACCCACGCCCCATGAATGGGTCCATGGTCCGTGGTTGGGAGTCATAGGTCCAAGGCCCAAAAATCAAGTCCCAGACAAGGAACCCGTTTGACTAGGATGGACCATAGGTCTATCCACGGTCCGTCGGCGTGGTCTCGTGGGTGGGCCTGTGGGACGATTAAGTTGAGGGCATAAGGGTCTTTTTTGGTTTAAAGTGAATCAATGTTGTGTCATTTTGCCTAAGTCTAGACCACATATATCAGTATTTTTAACCCCCAAAATCCCCCATTTAAGTCATTCTCTCAAATCCCACAAGAATTCCCAAAACTCCTCTAAAAAATTCTCTCTTTAGAAGTTGGAAGAAGAAGGAAGAAATTGAAGCTAGGTCAAGTTCAAGTCTCCAATCTTCAAGCTTTTGTGGGCATTGTGACTAAGGTATGATGGCTTTTCATCCATGGGATCCTTCCTCCGATAGAGTCCCCTAGAATTCCCCTGTTGTGAAGTCTAAATCCCCAATTCTAGTTAGGGTTTCTTCCAATGTTGTGGGTTATGATGATTGTTGATCAAATTGAGTGAATTGTTATTGTTTATGATTGAATTAGTAGAATTACATGTTATTAGAGTGAATTTACATGTACCCATGCCTATTCCATGATTATAACCTAGAATTGATATAATTGGGTTGGTGCCATGAAGGGAAACTTTGTGGGTTTAGGCTTGTCCTTATAGAATTGATGAATTGTGATTAGAATTGCTTAAGAATGAAGCTTATATGATGATCATGAGATCTAGGGCTTTGAGAGTAAAGCTTATCATGTGAATTGTTGGTAATTGATGTTATTATTGAGGATAGGATACTTCCCACATGAATTGCCTAATTATGAATGTATGAATGTGAAAGGCTTGTTCACATGAATGATTCTAGGTTTGGAAGGAATGCTCACCTAAAATGAGTGACTAAAAGATAATGTAATTGATGAGGCTAGAGGCGATTACCCTTGACCTTTATATGAAAGGATATGAGGTGATTCCTATACTCCTTAGAATTGAACAAAGAAGTGAGTCCCCACGTTCCTATTATGATGAATGGACATGGAGGCGAGTACACATGCTTATTATGAAATCATGTGGAGGCAAGTACCCGTGTCATATGATGAGGTTGTGGAAGCGAGTACCCGCAATCTAAAAGTAAGTAAGGCAAGGAGGAATACCCATTAGCCTATGTAAGTTGGTCAAAGAGGCGAACTCCCATGTCTTTAAAAGTAAGTATAAACTAAGTGAACTATATTATGAAGAATGAATAGCTTGGATTGTTGCTTGAGGTACCTTCAATGAGGTAAGTTGACTAAGAGGTGATGACCCAAGTCTTGACTAAGTATGAGTAAGGTTGTTTGAGAAGTATTCCTTTCTTATTATGATATTGATGTGTGTGCATGATTATGCTTATGGTTTATATTGACTAACCATAATGTTTATGTTGTTTATGCTAGCTATCATATTTAGTACTTAATTGTACTAACGGATACTCTTGCTTACATTTTTATCAAATGTAGGGTCCATCGACTTATATTCTCACACTCATGGCTAGCTTCGTTGGTGATCAGGGAAGTAAAAATTTGGTGAGTCCTCATTGTGTTCGAGGATGTGATCACCCTTTTCTCTCATGTCTTTCTTTTATGTCTTGGGCTATTGTATGGGCTGCGTCCCAAGATTTTATTCATGTTGTTTAGATGGTTTGAGACTATGGTATTATACTTCCGCTCCTTTTATAAAATACTTCGATTGTGTTGAAATGGCTTAAATTTTCGCATCATTTTCTATTACTATGTTATGATATGCTAGGTGGCTTGTATGAGTCCTTTCGGAGTCTTATACTCATTATTACATCTAGGGGGTACCCCTGGGTCATGACATAAGAGGTGGAAATGACCCATGATTATAAATTGCAAAAGCTCTTGTATATTTGAAAAAAAACACACTTGAATAAGAAACAAGTTCTTAAATAAACAAAAAGGGAAAAAATAAAAAAAAAATGAATTGAAGGATATTTATGAGGTGTGCACCAAAAAAAAGAGAAGTTGTTGAAGATGTCTGAAAAATAACACAAGTGCATTGAGGAGAAATAGTCACTAATTATATTTTAAATGTACCCTCCCTTGCCTTAAACCCACATTTCAACCATATTAAGTCCTCTTGATTCCATGATTAATAGTTTGTGAAAGTTAAAGTACCCTAAGGACAAGACTATGCTATGTTAGAATATGTAAGAACATCATTTGTGAGAGTGAGAGTTAAACTTTGAAAATATGCCTTGTTTTGAAATACAATGTACAAACATGATAAGTAAAAGGCTATACTAAAAATGGTGAGGGCATTCATGATGCACATTTGGGTGAACTGTATTTTGGTGTGTTCTTAATTGATTACATTTGCTTGAAAAAATTGTGAAGAGTCATTCATTGAGGCTATGTGGTGTCAATTGGTATATTAACTCGGTGAACTAGATTGTTGATTGTTGCATAAAGTGTGAATTACAAAAGCAGGGTTAAATGTGTTTGATTGATTTTAATACAGGTAGATGAATCCAAGGGTGATAATAATGAGTTGATAGTTTAGAGATTGTTGAAGGATGAAAAAAAGATTTAAGTGTGGGATGATGATCTTGGGAGTATTTATATGCCCAATTACCACAAATAGACTCTGTTTACCTTAAGTTTTGAGAGCATTCACTATTATAATTGATATTTTTTAGATAGCAATTGTGATGATTGCACACTAATGTACATGATTAGATAATGCATGGTTTCTAAAAGATGTATGTACATAATTGAAGCAAATGAAGAAAGGACGATGAAAAGGCATTAAAGGCAGGCTTGGCGCAGCGCCCCAGCAGACCAAGTGCACTGGTGGCGCCAGCCTCCAATTGTCTAGGGCAACATCCTAGCACACTAGCCAGGACTGGACGTGCCCAGGTCCTTCCTGGCACGATTCTAGCATGGTGCCCCCGACTTTTTTCAGTGAATTTTAGTTGTTTTAGGATCCCAAAGTCAATTAGATGTGGGAATTAATTTCCTAAGTTCTATAAGTAGGACGCTAGGATTATTTTGTAAAGGTACTTCTTCTATTTCGTGTGAAAGAGCAGGGGATTAACAATTCAACTTAAGTTTCGATTCTCTGTTCTTTCTTTAATTTTCAATATCATGAAAATAATTGTCTTTGACTTTTTGAATATTATGAGTGGCTAAAAGCCTTTGTTCTAGGGTTGTAGCTAGTGGTAATTGATGAACATCGATTGTTATGAATCAATGTCAGCTATCTCTTAAATTACATTAATATTTTTATTTTATTATTTCATGATTGACCACCTTTGAGATAAATATATTGTCTATTCTTGAACTCGAGAGACGAATAGGTAGATAGACTAAAGAATATAAAAGACTTGATCTTTCTTGCATATCACTTGTTTAGATTCGCGTTAAGAATTGACACCCGGACAAACACTGAGCTTGGTTAAGAAACAAGATGCAATATAAATACTCTCCAATTGAGTCTGTCTATCCTCGCTCAACGATATTGATAAACAGTTGATTGGAGTAAGCGATTAGAGGTAGAGAGGTCATGGTCATAAAATCACCCCTATAAATCTATAATTTGATAACCGTAATTAATCCATACATGAGATGGGATACATGACATCTTAAAAATGTTGCTGCCCTGGAATTGTCCCTTAATTGATAAAACTCTGAAATTGTCATTAGTAGTTACTTTCACAATAGAATTATTTGCAATAGTATTATAATCAACACATGTTTCTTGAGAACACTCAAGAAACCTTCTTTAAATTGTGAAATTAATATAAATTAATCGTAATTCCTTTGGGTTCAACACATTTGTGTGTGCAATTGAGAGCAATAATCCCCGCCCCCCCCCCCTCCCCCCTTCATTTATAAATGTTTTTGTATCTATCAAACACTTACAGTTAAATCATACTTTTAATCTAGCTTAAACTGCGTGTATACTTTAACAACCTTCCTGACCATAACATGTCATATAAAATAATGAATGGTAGAAATAGATTATAAGTCACTCTTTGACTTTATCTTTATAAAAAATATTTACTGTCATGAAATTTTATATGTTTATTGTAGACATTGAAGTTTTGTGAGACTCTACAAAACGTGTTCAATCCGAGTTGAGACTTTACAAGGTGTGTTCAATTCCAATTAGGATTTTTGGAGGTTACTCAACCCTAAACCATAGTTCATGCATATATAAAGGGTACAATATTCCTTGAAAAGGCATCTCAAATATTCCACAAAATAATGGAATATTTACAAAGAGATCAAATCCAAATCATCCTAGTTTGAGAAATATGCCACTAACGGCCCTTGAATCGTGGATAAATAGGGATAAATCTTATGTGAGAAGAATCAAGGGAGGAACTTAATTTTATCCGCCATATTTATCAATAAAACTACACTTCTTTATATTTTATTTGTGATTGTAATTTATTTTGTGTCACTCTAAAATTTGTTGCAAACATTTGTGTAATTTGAAATTGTATGTTAACTGGTATTTTTGAATTAGAAAGAGAGAGAAAAATGAAAAGAAAAATGGTTGTTACCCAATGAATGTAACATTGTAGTAGTGTATAGATGGTAGAAAGATATGGTAGTTTTGTTTGGATATATATATATATATATGGTGGGGGAAGTTGTTAGGGAAGAAAAAAACAAAAAGGGAAGAAGTGAAAATAGAAGAAGCATAGTGGGCAAGCAAATGATGAATAGCTTGGGAAGTAGTTGAAGAAAACTAAGTTGAGAGTGGTGGGCAGTGGCCAGTAACCTTTTGGGTTAATGATGAGTGTTTTAGCATGCCTATTCATAAGCAAACCATTACATTCATACCCACACCACCTCCTATGACACAAAACATGTGCTCCCTATCCCCATTTTTCTATTAAAACCAAACAATTATCAAAAATAGTTCTCTCTCTATATATATATATATGCTTAGCTAGTTGCTTCTTTGCACTGGCTGCATTCCATATATTGCATTTTGTGTCATTTCGACAATCTTCCTTTTAATGATAAGATGATGCTCGTAAGAGGAATATAAAGTTTTATCAACCATTATTTTCAATAAATAAAACTGTCACACAAATAGGAACAATAATCTTGATTTGACCTTGTTATATATTTATATATATGTTTTGTCTCCACTCTCTCTCTCTCTCTCAAACACACAGCTTCTTTTAGTAATAAATATATGTAAATTTTAGTTATAGTTTATGAGTTACTTTTAGCTAGTTAATGGAGAATTTGAAGGAAAAGAAACAAGTTGTGTAATTTGTGGAACTCAATTATAAGTTGATAAGCACCTCCACAACTTATCTTCAACTTGTTTTTTTCCTGATATAGGGATTAACTCAATCCATTTAGCAAATGAGAATTATTTTTCCAATACATTGGGATTATGGTGGGACACACTTCAAGAAAATATGAAATTAGCTATAAAATTTACCGTCAATTTCTAGCTAATTTGCTGCTAAAATGCTCTAGCTAATTGAATTTTCTTATAATATTCATCACTTACAGATACGTAGCTAATGGAATAAGCATCGACTTTTTGTGTTTAGTTATGAAATTTTTTCCGTTACTAATTCCTCTTTTTCGAAAAAAGGTAATCCATTTTCCTAGTTCCTGATTAAATTTCTTTTTCCCGCGGAAAGTTAAATCTTAATGTTAGAATTTGTTAAATATATTTTAAAAACTGACAAAGAGTTATTATATTTCGTAAATTTAGAAGAATAAAACTAATCAAAAATATATTTAAAGGACACTAATAAAATTATGTCTAACATTAGGGTCATTTATTTTTTTGTTATTTTGTGACGAAAAGGTATGTAAGGAATGCACAGAATGCCAAGATGATCATGGAACATGTGGAAAATCAAAGACCAAGAAAACAGTGTTATGATAAGTGGGCTCCATCCATGGATTAGTCAATCGTCAACTTAATGGTCAACAGTTACTGTCATATTATACGCTTATTCCTTATTTCTTTTTTTCTTTTATTTATTTAAACTCTTCATGAACAAAAAGAGCAATCAAAACAATCAAAAGATGTTTGGTACATTCACAAGTCTAATAGTAGGATTTTAGCCATATAATTTGATTCCAAAAATCATCCAAATTCCCAATTTAATTCGCCTAAAACTCTTTAGCCGTCTAAGATATTATTCTTTCTTTTTCTAATTCAATGCTGCGTACAATTAATTACCTTCGTAATCCTCTGCTTTTAAAATAAATAAATATTGTCCTCAAGGAAAAAACTATATATATATTACATGGATTCTAGATCAATATGCCCATATGTTCTATAAAAATAATGTTTGTGTATTTTCCTTATTTTTTTTCGATTATCCCCACAACAAAAAAATAGGAATACAGCATATATTATAGACACGTGTCACCTGTCTCATACACAAAATATGATTTAAAGTATATACACTCAAGTGTAAGAGTGTCTTTTGCACTAACAAAATAATATTTTTGTTATAATAAGATTCATTTAATTATTTTAAATTTTTAATCTACAATTAATAAATGAAGTTATTTGTTATTATCCTTCATTATTGTGAATTATATAAATATTTTTTAAAAATTATTAGTGGAAACACTACAAAATACATTCTCCATTTGATTGATAATACATTATAAGATCTACTTAGAAGATGTGAGCAGAGAATATCAATGAGCTTATGGGTATGAATATTTAAACTAGAAATATGTGTAGATAAATCATCCAATGCATAATTATTTGGTTCCTAAGTGCTTCAGTTTCAAGTCTTGTCAATTTCCAATAGTACTTAAATGTAAGTTGAGAATAAATACATGTATAATATAATAATGTATATACATGAACATTACGTATTATTTAATTACAAGGGTGGTGGCAGTCCATCAAGTATACTGCTTATTTTCCTTGCATATCAAGCAATCTTGTACCCCCTCACCCCTTAGGCCCCTAACCCCACCCCAGTCTCTCTCCTTTAGTATGTCTTTCAGCGACATACATGCCAAAAGAATCATGATTACTACTCCAGCTCAAAACCCATGTGAATTTGTATCATTTTTTATTTCCTTTTACTAAATTATCTTTTGTTTCCTTTCATAAAGAATCCTGTCACTCTTTTTATTTTTAGAAACTTTTTTTTTTAAAAAAATAAAATTAGTTTCACTCTCTCAAGATATTTTCTATCAAAAGGAGAATCAAATAAATACATCAAATGTACTAGCTAGTAGTACTTTAATTTGTCAGCTAATTACCAAAGACAGACGGAGTATAAATAAATATTCCTTTGCAAAGGACCCCAAAAGAGATTGTTTCTTCAAATCTTACGTGTATTTTTATTTTTTGCAAATCATGTACGCACTCACTTCAAATTTATAATTTGATTTTACACCAAGCTTATGAAAATGATATACATACTTTTAAATATGTAATCTAAAATAAGTTATAAATTATTTTATTAAGAATACTCAGTCAAATTTATTTGTACATAACACAAACTCTTGTATATATATCGTGCATTATTTTAATGAGTTTAAATTTTATACACGAGTATAATTTAAAAATAAAAAGAGATTGACGTCACTTATATAGTAAAATACTATTGAGATATTCGTTTTAATATACTTATATATTTAGTTAAGTAGAGAAAAGGAAGGGGTGTGAGGGTAGATGTGCTTTTATGAAGGGCGTTCCGAAGCTTTTGCTTTAGTAGTCAAGGGGACTCGAAACAAAGGTGTAAGAAGGTTGCTTTTATAGCTTTACAAACAGAGAGAGAGAGAGAGAAAACCGACCCAGATTTATCTTTCTTTGTTTCTCTCTCTTTCATTCACACAGAAAAAACGTCTTCATGCAGTGCTTAAATTAGGAAAGGTAGGCCATATAGAAGACAGGGATATATCTATGTGGCAACTTTTCCTTTTATCTCTTAATTCGTTTCAGTTAAAGTAAGAGGGAATTCTCATGTTTTCAAGGGCCTTAAAGTTGGTTTTATATATATCTTGATCCTTATTCTTTTCTATTCTCTTCTCTTCTCTACTCTTCTCTCTCCTTTTTCCAGTTTTTTAGGGTACAACTCCATCTTATAAACTTGTTCCTATATATATATATATATATATACACACACACTTGTCTATCCATGTTAGAATTATATGATTTTCTCCTCTTGTTGAAGAGACGGATCTTCGATTTTATTAACTACTACTGGAGTGTTCCTTTTTTTCGTTTCTGAATGTTTTTTTTTTCTTTTCACAGGATTCTTTATGCCTACCAAGCTTGATACCAAAGTTGTAAATATTGAGGATCCTATGGAAGAATTTTAGCTGTGATAATAGTTTCAAAACAAAAAGAGAACAAGGAACCATTTATATCGTCTAGGAATATAAAAGAAAAAAAGAAGAAGCGATGAATAAGAGTAGTCATCAGTTGGGATCCATCAGCAGTAGTGATCTTATTGATGCAAAGCTTGAAGAGCACCAATTGTGTGGATCTAAGCAGTGTCCTGGTTGTGGACACAAGCTCGAAGGAAAGCCGGTAGGAATTTTACTTTCATAAATACTACTTACTTAATTTTAATATTCTTTGCTTCTTTACAAATATTTCCATAAGAAAAAAAAAATACGCTATGATTAAGATCCAAAAAAAGTATTCACACTACAGAAATATGTTTTTGATTTAAATTCCAGAAATATTGTGATTTCAAAAGGGTGTCTTGTGGTTGTATTTCTGGAGAGGTTTTATGTTTATGAAGAGTATCTTGTTACTATGTTTTAATTATTATTACTATAGGACTGGGTAGGTCTACCAGCAGGAGTGAAGTTTGACCCAACAGATCAAGAATTGATAGAACACCTTGAAGCAAAAGTAGTGGCTAAAGAATCAAAATCCCACCCTTTGATTGATGAGTTCATTCCTACTATTGAAGGAGAAGATGGGATTTGCTATACTCATCCTGAGAAGCTTCCAGGTTTTCAACTCTTTCTCTCCTACCTACAAATATTGGCATTTTCTTCTACCATAATTCAACCAGTTAGGTTTTATTATATATGTACCTTTCTTGTAATTTCCAAGGAACAAATAAAGCCTAGCTACCTTGACTTTATTCTCCTTGTCATTTTTTTTCTCACTCACATTCAACAAATTAAAGAGTTTTTAACTTTTCTACACCCACAATATCAAACATAATTATATTGCTCTTAATAATTAGAATTAGTTATCGGAAAAAAAAAAAACCATGTAGACATGTGAATTTTTTTTTTTTTTTTTTGGGTTTGTCCGACCTAACTTTGATTTTTATTTTTGTTTAGGTGTTACAAGGGATGGACTAAGTAGACATTTCTTCCACAGACCATCAAAAGCATACACAACAGGTACAAGGAAAAGAAGGAAAATCCAAACAGAATGTCAAGACTTGCAAGGAGGTGAAACCCGTTGGCACAAGACAGGTAAGACTAGGCCAGTAATGGTGAATGGGAAGCAAAGAGGGTGTAAGAAAATTCTAGTTCTATACACAAACTTTGGGAAGAACCGTAAACCGGAGAAGACAAATTGGGTAATGCATCAATACCATTTAGGACAACACGAAGAGGAGAAAGAAGGTGAACTTGTGGTGTCAAAGATATTCTATCAGACTCAACCAAGGCAATGTAATTGGAGTAACACTACTAGCAGTGCTGCTGGAGATCAAGCCAACAGTGATGTTAATAGCAGAAGGGATAGTGGAAGTGGAAGCTGTTCGTCGTCTAAGGACATCAACAATAATAATAATATTCCTTCTTCTCATAGGGATGAATTGTCTGCTGCTGTTTGTGCTGCTATGTCTAGTTACTCTACTATGGATATTCAACAATACAAACCTGAACATTTTAGCTTTCTCCCATTTAGGAAAACCTTTGATCATGATCAGGTATTCATTCTTCATTCTTTAAATCACCTTTCACGATTCTACTCTTTGGATAAAAGCTCTTCATATTCTAGTGTTATATTTGAATTTTCAAAAAATGTCTACTATCAGACAATTTTCGTCACGTGATATGTAGGATAGCATATAATAGTATTTTGTCCTAAGACTCATAAACAACTATTTAGCTCCATGAAACGTCAAATTCATGCTTCTCAAGAAGGAAACAAGACACAAGAAAATAAACGCTGTTTTTCAGTTTCCACATGCACATTGCTTAAATAAGTAGCAACGAAAATTGTAGACCTATACTTGACTGTCATTATTTTATTTTTGTTGTTCAGCTGTCAAAAAGAAGAAGAATAAAAAGCATTTCAATCTAACAATAAGATTGGAACTTGAAATAAATAAAAATTAACGGTAAAATAACAAAATTTTTGAAAATTAATTTTTTTGCAGGCAGGCAATTTAGTAGGTGAAGGTTCAATTACAACAGAAGGTGGTCTGGCGGCAGCAGCACCAGAAGAGCGTGACATGGGGGAGCCGCAAAACGTACATGATCCTCAGCTCCACCACCACCAACACCAACACCAACACCAGCACCAGCATCATCTAGTTGCAAGCAGTGCATTCCACATTAGCAGGCCAACACCTCCAATATCAGCCATTATAACTCCGCCTCCACTCCATAACAGTTCCGTCATTTTAGGGGAAGATGCCTTCCATGTTCCAAGATCTATAATCCTTCCAAATGACAACTTTCAGGTAACTCAGAAACAGAATCACTTTCTTCTTACTTTTTCCTTTTTTAATGAAGTAGGGACAGCTAAAAGAAAAAGAGTATTCTAATTCATACACTTTAAATTCCTTACCGTCTTAAATACTCTACCTATCCCAATTTATGTGTTACAGTTGAAATTTTGAGAGTTAATGATTTTTTTTAAAAATCTTTTAAATTATTATGATTTAAAGTACTCGCTCGTTTCAGAAAGAATGATCTAGTTTGATTTGGCACGGAGTTAAAGAAAATAAAGAAGGCTTTTGAATCTTGTAGTCCTAAATTAAAGTTATGTCAAATGTACAAAATTGCCCTTTAACTTGTGGCCTTAAACATGCCACGTGAAAAGCTGAAAGTAAAATGTTACCAAAAAAAGAAAGATGTCATTCTTTTTTAAACAGACTAAAAAGGAAAGGAGGTCATTCTTTTTGAAACGGAGGAAGTAACTTTTATGTAGTTTTTAAATATATATAAATGATATTTAAAAAACATAAAGTTTCTATGTCTGAACTCACGATAAAAAATAATTATAAATTTGAATCTCGAAATTTAGGCCGTGCCACAAAAATTGAGACTGAGTTTGTAACTTTTATGATATTAGCTCATTAGAAAGATAATTATGTGTAATTGTTCATCGAAAGTGAGATTTGTAATTTACAAATAAGACATGTTACTTAGGGGCGGATTTAGTGAGTAGACTAGCTTCACCATAACTAAATATTTCTTTGGCTTAGATTACATAAAGAATGATTTTTTAAAAGTAACTAATTAAAAATATTAGTCGGCATTTAATAGCGCCTATTATATTATTTGGTATATAATATAGGAATGCTATAGATTAAAAATGTATAAGTTAAACCCGTAGGGATGGGATAATGAGTGACATGTAATAAGTAGAAGTGCATTAGGAAACATGGATGATGAGTTTATATATATGTGTGAGGTAAAACAAAATAAAATAGGAAAGAAGAAATAATCTGCATCGATCCGTGTTTGTTGCAGACAATACATGATCACAAATATGATTATGTTCTAATTGAATGTATCATCTTTCGGCAGCAACAACAGCATCATAAACTAGGAGCAAGGTCTGCATCTGAATTGGAACAATTAATAATGGGCTGCACTTCAACTGATATCAAAGGAGTAAGTTTTTTTTACCTTAAATTAAACATTACGTTTATATACTTGTTCACAACCAACAAATACAATATATACTAATATAAAAGAATAAAAACAGAAGGGGATATGGCTAGGATAAGAAAGTAATTTACTTCTTTATTTGACTATTATTTTAACAACAAAAGAAAAGGAGCTAGAGGTGTAGAGACTTTTCCTTTATCTCTTTATCTCTTTATTCTTTCCAAATTTTATGCTCTTAAGAGTTTTAATAGCAAAGTATCATCATACACTTGTGAAACATTAAATAAACTGGTATAACACAACTGATATAAATCTTTAAAAAAAAAAAAAAAAAGTGATATCAATCTTGAGCTTGCGAATTTTACCTTACTCTCTATTTTACTGTAACTATGTTTGTTACTATGTGAACCATTCTATATTTGAAAATAATTAAATTTTAAACTTATTATTTTATTCTTAATTATATAGTAATTTATAGCTACGCAGATATACAATGATATTTAAAAAATATAAATTTCAATTTCTTTTTTTAAACTCTACCCATTGAAATCAATTTCATATAATTAATAAAATGAAATAGTGAGTAACTTTTTAAGTCAGAATATGTTTGGATGAGCTTATAGATTATGACTTACTATAAATTTTTAAGAGTTTTTTCATTTTTGTTTGTCCATTTTGGACTTTGTATATGTTTTAAGAAACAATGATTAAAATGAGTAGTAAAGCACAATACTCAAATTAATTAACTGATGTATAATTTTAGATTTTAGCATATAACTAATTAATATTAAGTGTAAATAAGAAAAAATTACAATATATTTTCTTAATATGTTAAAAATAAAAGTCTTTCTTTTAAATGATGAATAAATAAAGTACTATTTTATCTTATTCAAGTAGTATAAATATATATTAAAGAGTTATTTTAATTTAAAGTAATCTAAAATAAGTCTATTCAAATAAGTTGTAACTAGAGGTTTCGATAATAAACCATTATATGAAAAAGACAAACAATACTCAATTGCATGCATGGGATTCAGCAGTCAAAAGGTAACTGTGATCAAACCGTTTTCTTTTACTTTTCCATCCTTTCGGTTTTTCTATTAAAGAAAGAAAAAAGAAGAAGAAAGAAATTATATGCGGAACGGAAAAGAGTTGGTTCTCTCTTATTCCATTCCAATCTACTTTACCTCAACACCTCTGTCGTCTTCTTCCCTGACCACTTTCATATTGACATAATACATAAATAAAATTTCAAATTTAGTCAGAGCTGGCATGTAAATATTTCAATTTTGAATATGCATATTTACACATCTCAATTTGTGTTTATTGTGTTAGTTGAATACTCCAATTTACAAAATAATTATCTAGACACTTTTAAAGTTATGTGTCACGTTGATGTCGGGTGTCAATGGGACACAATAGGAATGAGTTGGAATATTTAGTTTTTAGTTGAGATTATTTTGAGGTGTCTAGATGTACACTCTCAAAGTTAAAGTACTTACATGCCAATTGATGCCAAATTTAAATATTTATTCATTTATTATGCTTTTATAGTTATAGTAATGTGTAAGAGGGTGTTTGGATTGACTTAAAAGTTGGTCAAACCTACTTTTAAGTTAGTTTTTGACTTCTGAAAGTGTTTGACAAAAATAAAAATAACTTACAATAAGTTAGAAAGTGTTTGACAAGGTTAAAAATAACTTAAAATTAGTTAAACATGACATAAAATAAGTTAAAAATCAAAAGTAGGTCTCCCCTCTACTTTTTATTTTTTGACTTAAAAGTCATTTCAGTTTGACTTTTTATTTTAACTTGAAAACTACTTTTTTTAAGCCAATCCAAACGGGCTCTAAGAGTTGTTTTAAGTCATAAGTTTAAAATATCATTATTTACCTTTTAATCTCCATGCATGAACAAGTCTTAGGGTATTTTTGGTACGAAGAAAAATATTTTTTGAAAAATGTTTTTCAATTATCGTTTGGTTGGTCAAATAAAAATATTTGGAAAAATATTTTCTTTAGGAAAACAAGGTCCTTAAAACTAAGAAAAATGAGTTCATTAAAAGAGTAGGGAAAATAAGCTCTACTAGTGACATTTCATATTGATTGTATCCTCCCACCCTCCAACACACCTCATCTTCAGTCTACATTCCATAGCCCTCATCCCCTCCATCACAAACCCATATCTCCGCGCCTCCACCTTCCATAGTACTTTTATGAATTGTGTACTATTTCTTGTAGGATAATAGTTTTTTATTATCAACACACACGAAAATAAGTAGAATATCGTAGAAAACATTTTTCATGAGAAATATTTTTCTTTGTACCGAACACTCCCAATATATTTACATATGTTTCATTGTTTCTCTTTCTGCTTCTTCATATGCCCATTCACTTGAAGTTGCTTTGATCTTATCATGCATATTAATTTAACCTTATGATTTCTTAGAATAGTGTATGTTATCTTTGTTTTTTCCGTTTTGTATACAAAATCTAGAGGTTCCATTCTAGTTTAATCAGCTATACTTCGATGGTGGTAAAATCTAATCACTCTGTGACTTGCTCTTTGAAAACTTAATGGATCACATAATGCATATTTATGTACTTAATTATATATATCCACAATATTTGGACATGCTCCAAATTGAAACCTCAAGTTTGGAAAGAAAACCGGCAAACATTAACCAACAACTTTTGAACAACAAAGAGGGGGAGAGATGAAGCTAAAACCTTTACAAATCTGCTTTACATTGAAATAGTTTAACTTAGGCCAAAATCCTGACATTAATTGCTCCCTAACTAAAAAAACATATCAATAAAGTGCAAAGAAAATAAAGATGTTACTTTTATGCGGGCATGTTCATTTTGTAAAGAAGAAAAAAGATTCTTAATGTGCAATTTCATTTGTGACATGCCTAACATATATTTGAATTGTTGAATGTATTTATTAGTACTAATAAATTTGTATTGATTGTTGTAGGAGTCATCCATCACAAACTCTCAAGATGCTGACTGGTTGAAGTACTCACACTTCTGGCCTGACCCTGACCCTGACAACCCTGATCACCATGGCTAGGGATGGAGTAGAAAAATAGAAACTCTCATCTTCATCATTACTATGCTTCAAGACTTGTTGAAGTTTTGCACAAATAAGTGATCAATTCAAAGAGGACCAAGTCAATACACTACTCTACTAGTATACTTGTTTTTATTTTAATTCACTATATATATAATATCTTTTACAATTGAAATGCTGGCAAAAGCTAAGGTACGGCCTGAAGCTCAACTGAACTAACACTTCAATACCATCCAAGAAAGAAGAAGGAGGGAGACCAAGAACGGCTGCTCTCTTCTGACAAGAAATGCAACAAAGGCTCAAAGAGAATTATTATCACCTGCATGAAAATCATCACCACTATGATTACGATATCATCTTATTATTATTATTATTTTTTTTTTTTTTTTTTTTTTTTTTACCTTATATATAATTTTGTTGTTTTTTTTCACATGAAACACCATAGGAATATTTGTGCAAAGTGCATACCCAACTTTGTTGATTGCGTCTATGGACAGTCACTTTATAGAGTAGAATACTTTTTTTTTTGGGACACTAAATATTTCCCTTTATAGAAATGAAATGTGATATTGATTCTCTAGTTTCTTTACTGCCTTTACTTGCACCAAACTTTTGATGAGATAAATTAAGTTAAAATTAAATGCTTACAGAAATAAAGTAGCATCTTGTGTTAGCACCTAGTTGGTAACAAATCTAACATGGAGTACTACTTTAATAGTTTGTAGTGTATATAGTTAATAAACCTTTTGCTTTACTCATGATAGGTTCCTACTATTTTATGTGAGTAATTATTTGTAATTTATGTTCTATAATCGTCTTGGATGAATCATGTTAGGTAACCTATTTCTTTTTACGAGTGAGTTTGGATGAGGCAACAACCTTGCCTTTCCTTTTTTATTTACGGAGCAACAAACTCAGATATCTCCACAACAGCCTCTGCAACATGTGGTGTGGATGTCTTGGTGCGCTTATTGACCTCAAGTCTTTACAATGGTCTAAAATGAGTAAATTCCAAAACCCACTTGCAAATCCTCAAAATCAAGCTTCAAAAGCTTCAAATTCTATAAAGGAGACTCAAAAACTCAGAGAAAAATTCAAAATCTCAAACTCAGGGAATCAGAACTCCTGAAACTTCAGTTAAAATTTCAACTTATAGTTACCTAATTTTTGACCTGAAAGACCATTGGGCGAAGTATGTCGCGCCTCGCCGAACCAATCGGTGATCCGCCCTTTGCTCCAATCCATCATCTTCAGGGTTCTGTGACATTAGGTGATCAAGGTTGCCATCGCGGAGTTGCTCGGCGATCCGCCAACTGCCCATTCCTGTCGCTAAGTTGGTTCTTCACCAGGGCTGGCACGCTTGAACTTTGGGTGAGCTAAAGAGCCACTCGATGGTTCACCGAGTGGTCTTGGCTATCACCAAGATCACTTTTCTTCACCTTTTCAGCATGTTTGCTCCTTTTTGTTTGGTAGTGTCCTTGCTTTTCTCCTTAGCCTTCATAGCATTGATTAGCATTTCGAAGACACTTCATCTAATTCTTAGTGTCTACGATCGCTACTCAATATAAAACCCAACTAAATGAGTTGGGGTCGAATCCCACAGAGAGCGGTACATGTTTGAGATTCAATAGTAAACTGTGAACATGGCCAAATTAGTCATAGGAATAGAAATTATCGAATAAAGACATTATTCAAATTAGGGGTGACCCGAATGTCAAATGGGAGGTTTTGGTTTGATATTATCAGCTACAAACAGTGGTAAACAATACGAAATAACAATTATAAGACGGGTTCTTGGGATGTGATTCGAGTATAGGCTAATATAGACAAATGAGTAATTGCAACTATTAGAAAATAGCTAAATATTAGTGAGTAAGCTAGATTATAGAGTAGGTAAACTTTCTCTCGAACAATTTACCCCGAATCAAGTCGATTTCTCTCGAACATCAACAAGCAAGCAAAATAAGAACATCCCACACCTTAGTCCATTCACTTTCTCAAGCTAAATGTGTGAAATTGGGTTTAGGATTCACTCTATCAAGCTGAACCCATAGCAATCCAATATCCAATGACAATCAATCAATAAGCTTAGTTTTAAAACCCTTCTCTCAAGCAAGCCAAAAACAGAAGGGTAGAATTGCATTTGGAACTACAATTCTTAAATTAAACCACAATTACTGATTGAACTCACTTTTAAACAACATTTAAACTAACAATTAGCAATACCCATAAACTAAATCAACCCATAATCACATAATCACACCCCAAGAATTGGGGTTTTAGCTAGACATCATAAAAAGATAAAAATCGTTACCAAATTGAGTTTTCATTAACTGGGTAAGATTGATTTTGTATCTACAATGGTCCAATTCTAAGAATCTCAAAGACCCACTTCCAATTTCTCAAAAGTGAAAAACTTCAATTCTCTAAAGCTTAGGAAAAACTAGAGAAAAACTTGTCTCAATCCTCAGAATAATAATATGAACTCAGATGCTATTAAAATTGATACTAAACTAAATGTTCAAAAATGTATTTATAGTCGCCAAAAATATGCTGCGAAGAGACACTCGGCGCATTAAGTCGGGCTCGCCAATCCACTCGGTGAGCCACTCTTTGGTCATTGCTATCGCCATTTTTGCCTTGGCCTTCAGCATCCTCAAGGTCTGTAACTTTGGACGATTCAACACTGCACGCGGAACCACTCGGTGATCCGCCGACTGCTCTTTTTTCTCGCCAACTTGGTTCTTTCTTTTAGGGCTTGGCACACTGGAACTTTAGGCGGTCAAGTAGTCATTCGGCGACTCGCTAAGTGGACTTGGCGATCACCAGGCATGCTTTTCTTCATTCTTTCAACTCGTTTCATTCCTTTATGCAAATTAGTGTCCTTGCTTTGTTCATCAATCCATATACCTAGAAATCAAGGGTTTTACAACAGTTATTGGCACAAAATAAGCATTTGAGGACACTAAATCTATATAAATAAAGCCCTAAATGAGTCCAATTCTCGGACTCATCAACACCCCTAACTTAAACTTTTGCTTGTCCTCAAGTAAAACTCAAGTTCAGTAGTTTAAAAAGGATGTCTCAAATAGTGCTACAAAAGACTCAATCATGAATGCACACAACAAGACTCAACTTACTCATGCAAGGATCAATTGTGCACTCAAAGATTCAAGTTATGACTCACCATTATCAAAGATTCTCAAGTTCACAATATTTGCTTCAAATACAAGTTCAACCTCGACAAAGGTACTCAAATGCCCTCATACAAAGATGATTCCATATTCACACACAATCGTTCAACAATTTATAGCTCCGGAATCACATACAACTCTCACACTCACAAATATGAACACATGCATGACTTCACCCATAGGTTTGCCTTTATTTTACAATCAACATTCACTTCAGCTCACTCAAGATAAAAAAAAAGTCTTTTCAAGGCTTCTAACGGGGTTGAGTGTAAAGGTATGGTCATTTAGGTTAAGTGGCTGCGAACCTCATGAAATGTGGTATGAACATCAATTTCTTTCCTTTTCTTCAACATTCTCATTCATGCTCAAAATTCACCCCATTATTCACTTTTCATGGAATACCGGGCACCCCATTTCTTTTAAAACTTTCACAACTTTATTTCACAACTTTTTCATTCTTTTTCTTTTTCATTCTTCTTTTCTCTTTCTTTTTTGTTGGTATGGAGGGATTCAATATTTTTAAAACCATGGATCAAAGGGGGACTTCTTAGCACTTCTTTATTCACCTTTTCCTTTCACCACACCCCCAACTTAGGCTTTTGGCCTAAGTTGGCTATTCAAACAAACCACACTTCATGATGATTATGGGTGAATGGATAAAGAGGGGTTACAATTTCATCAAGTTTCTTCCAAGAAAAGGATAAGGCTAAAAAAGGGAGTTCAAGCAAGGTTCATACACTCACAAGGTTGGCCACAAAAGAGGTATATTGTCAAATTGTTTGACTCTTCAAAATAGTTGCCTAAGATCATTTCAAGAGCTTGCATCACTTAGTCAACCGGACCAATAGGGCAAATTTTAGGTGTCATCACACAAGATTCACGGTAAACTTATCACACAAGGCATTGACACCAATATCAAACAAGACTCCACACTTTCGCTAGTGTGCAATGTTCATCACAAGAGAGTCATTCGATACCCAGTTAGTCACAACGAGATGCAAAAAGTTCACATATTATATATGCAACTTCATTTGGCCTCATCGTAGCCACACATTCATTTTTGTTCGATTAAAAGCACTATTCAAGTCATCGGTATTTCTCATAACCAATACTCGAATTTGCACAGGAACAACCACAATCAAACATAACAAGAGGTGACAATTTTTCAGAAGGGTCAAAAACCATTTGTATTTAAAACAAGGAGCCACATGCTCAAACATCCACAAAACAGTGTCAAAGCACAATTCAAACACAAAACCCAATATATACAAAAATAATAATCACAAGAGGTAGGTATGGAAATACCTCACCCCACCATAAATAAAAAGCAATTTGTCCTCAAATGCAATAAAATACTAGAAAGTCAATAAAACGACAGAAAGGGAGGTAAAAAAGGGTCTTGTCTACACAGTCGCTTTATCTGTCGGGCATCAGTTCCAGGTGCAACACTGTGATCTTGGGCATTAGTGCCCAGGGTATCAGTAATACTAGATCCAGCCATGGTGGTGTCAGCCAATGAAATCTGCATGGCTGAATTTATCATCGCTTCCTCAATCTCTATAAGGCCTTCATAAGAAGCCTCTTTATCAACACCAAGATGCTCCTCATCAGTCTCAACCTCGGACTCTGGAGAACCCACCTCCTCAACTCGAACCTTATCTCCAGTGGTAGCCGGAGGCATATCTGTATCAGTTGGCATGTTGGGGATCTCCATCGTCCCGAAAATCATGGACATATCCGTGGACTTCAACTAGTTTGCTATGTTGCTAGAAGATATGAATATATCTAGGCTTATGACTCATGCTCAGTAGGTTGAGGGAGAAAAACTTAGGGAACATGTTAAGGACAATAAGAAGGCTAGGACATGTAACTATGATTACTCTCAGCAGAAATCGGGTGGTGGAAATTGCTCTCAGTTCTAGCAGAAATCTTAAGCTCCAGCACCTTCATCAGCTAGTGCTCCGTCGTCCAGGTTTTGATAGGATTAGAAAGGTAGGGCATTAGGCTCTAAGTCTCAGAGGAGTGTTTCAGGTACTAGAACCTACCCAACTTGTCCTAAATGTGGTAAGAACCATCCAGTGAGTGTCTTGCAGGGAAAGAAGGGTGTTTTGGATGTGGTCAATCTGACCATAGGTTGAGGGATTTCCATTCTTCTAAACAGGGACAGATAGGTAACAATGGTAGAGCTCAGTCTACAACTTCAACAGCACCAGCAGGTCACCCGACTCAGTAGGAGGTGACGGTTAGCGCCAGAACAGGTTGTATGCTCTTCAGTCTCACCAGGACCAGGAAGATTCTCCTGATGTGGTCACTGGTACATTACGAGTCTTTTATTTAGATGTTTATGCTTTGTTAGATCCAGGGGCTACTCTTCCTATATAACTCCATATATAGCAGTAAACTTCTGTATCAATCCAAAAACTCTTTCAGAACCCTTCTCAGTCTCTACTCTAGTTGGTGACCCAGTTAAAGCTAGATGGGTATACAGAAATTACCTTGTCATAGTCTCCCATAAAGTCACTTCAGCAGATCTTGTAGAGTAAGAAATGGTGGACTTCGATGTCATTATAGGCATGGATTTATTACATTCATGTTAAGCCTTAGTCAATTGTAGAACTAGGATCATTCACTTTCAGTTTTCAGACGATCCAATCTTAGAATGGAAGGGTAGTAGCTCAGTGCCTATGGGTCGATTCATTTCTTACCTTAAGGCAAGAAAGATGATTTCTAAGGCTTGTCTCTATCATCTTGTTCCAGTTAAGGATTCAAGCTAGGAAACCCCAACTCTTGAGTCAGTTTCAATAGTTAATGAGTTTCCAGAAGTGTTTCGAGAAGATCTTCTCAGAGTTTCTCTCGAAAGGGAAATCGACTTCGAAATTGATCTCTTTCCAGATATCTAGCCTATTTTTATTCCTCCTTACAGAGTGGCTCCAACTGAGCTTAAGGAATTGAAAGAGCAGTTAAAATACCTTTAAGATAAGGGCTTTATCAGACCCAGCACTTCCCTATGGGGTGCACCAATGTTGTTTGGGAAAAAGAAAGATGGTTCTCTCAGGATGTGCATTAACTATCGGTAGTTGAACAAAGTCACAATCAAGAATAAGTACCCTATCCCCAAGATTGATGACTTGTTCGATCAACTTCAGGGTGCTAGTCATTTCTCAAAGATAGACCTCAGATCCGGTTATCATTAGCTCAGAGTCAGAGATAGTGACATTCCAAAAACAACCTTCAGAACTTGGTATGGTCATTATGAATTTATAGTTATGTCATTTGGACTAACCAATGCTCCTGCAACTTTTCTGGATCTGATGACAGGGTGTTCAAGCAGTATTTGGACTTGTTCGTTATCGTTTTTATTGATAATTTCCTCATTTACTCTAGGAATGAGGAAGAACATGCGACTCATTTGAGGGTTGTCCTACAAACTCTAAAAGATCGCCAGTTATTCGCTAAGTTTAGCAAATGTGAGTTTTGGTTGAAATTTGTTTCTTTCCTTGGGCATATTGTGTCTAGCAAATAGATCCGAGTGGATTCTCAGATAATAGAAGTAGTGAAACAATGGCCCAGACCTATATCTCCTACAGATATCAAAAGTTTCTTGGGTTTGTCTGGTTATTATAGAAGGTTCATGGAAGGATTTTCATCCATAGCTTCTCCATTGACTAAGTTGACTCAGAAAAAGGTTAAGTGTCAATGGTCAGAAGAGTGTGAGAAGAGCTTCGCAGAACTGAAAACTAGGTTGACTACACCTCCTATTTTGATTCTACTAGAGGGTTCAGATAGTTATGTTATCTATTGTGATGCATCCAGAGTCGGCCTAGGTTGTGTGTTGATGCAGTGAGGTAAGGTTATAGCATATGCTTCTAGACAACTTCAGGTACATGAGAAGAATTATCCAACTCATGACCTCGAGCTTGCAGCAGTGGTTTTTTCCCTTAAGATTTGGAGACATTACTTGTATGGTGTTCACGTAGATGTGTTCACAGACCATAAGAGGCTTCAGTATGTGTTCACCCAGAAATAATTGAATCTTTGCTAGAAGAGATGGCTTGAGTTCCTCAAGGACTATGATATCAATGTGCTTTACCATATTGGTAAGGCCAATGTTGTAGCTCATACTCTTAGTAGGCTATCTATGGGTAGTGTAGCACATGTTGAGGAAGAAAGGAAAGAACTAGTGAAAGATGTTCACCAAGTTGCTCGCTTAGGAGTTCGCCTTATGAGCATATCAGATGGTGGTGTGACAGTTTGAAATGGGACAGAATCTTCATTGGTAGCAGAGATTAAGGAAAAATAAGACAGTGATCCTGTATTGCTTCAACTGAAGGGTGTAGTTAATCAGCAGAAAGTTGAGGTTTTCTCCCAAGGGGGAGATGGTGTGCTTCACTATCAAGATTTATATGTACCTAAGGTGGGTGACTTGAGATAATAGATTCTTGAAAAAGCCCATATCTCTAGGTATTCTATTCATTCAGGCACCACTAAGATATACCGTTATATGCAGGAAATATTTTGGTGGAATGGTATGAAAAGGGATATAGCAGATTTTATGGCTAAATGCCCTAATTGTCAGCAAGTGAAGGTAGAACATCATAAACCAGGAGGTATGACTCAAGAAATCAACATTCCTACTTGGAAGTGGGAAGTGATCCACATAGACTTCATTACACATTTACCTCGTACTCGCAAAGAACATGACTCCATTTGGGTGATAGTTGACAGAGTTGCTAAGTTTGCACACTTTTGGGCTGTTAAGCCTACAGATTCAACAGAGGACTATGCCAAGCTTTACATTAATGAGATAGTTAGGTTGCATGGGGTTCCTTTGTCTATCATCTCAGATAGAGGTCCTTAATTTACCTCTCATTTCTGGAAGTCATTTCGAAAAGGTCTTGGTACTTAGGTTAATCTTAGCATAGCATTTCATCCACAAATGGATGGTCAGGAAGAGCGTACTATTCAGACCTTAGAGGACATGTTGAGAGCTTATGTGATCGGCTTCAATGGTAGTTGGGATGATCACCTTCCTCTTATGGAGTTCACCTACAATAATAGCTACTATTCCAGCATTCAGATAACCCCTTATGAGCGCAAATGTAGATCTCCAGTTAGGTGGTTTTAAGTAGGTGAAGCAGCCTTGATAGGGCAAGATTCAATTCATGATGCCATGGAAAAAGTTTATCTCATTAGAGGTAGACTTAAGACAACCCAGAGTCGCTAGAAGTCCTATGCAAATGTAAGGAGAAGGGACTTGGAGTTCAAAATTAATGATTGGGTTTTTCTGAAAGTGTCACCTATGAAAGGGGGTGATGAGATTTGGCAAGAAAGGGAAGCTTAGTCCAAGATATGTAGGCCCTTACAAGATCTTAAAAAGAGTTGGTGAAGTGGCTTATGAGTTAGAGTTGCCAGGAGAACTAGCAGCAGTGTATCCAGTCTTTCACATTTCGTTGTTGAAGAAGTGTGTGGGTGATCCAACATCCATAGTACCATTGGAAAGTGTGGTTGTGAAGGATAGTCTCACTTATGAGGATGTGCCGGTTGAGATTCTTGATCGTCAGGTTCGAAGCTTGAGAAAAAAAGAAGTTGCGTCAGTGAAGGTTTTGTGGAGGTGTCAGTCCGTCGAGTAGTCATGAAGGCCAAGTATCCTCATCTCTTCCCTTCCAATTTCATTCCATATTGAGGTAATAATTCCTCTGCAGTCTTTCAGTTACTCATGCATAGATACAGTGTTAGTATCATGTTCCTTCAGCTATACTTGCATTTTCAGCGTATTTGCATGTTCTTGGAACTTAGTTCAGTGAGATTTTAGTTTCCAGTAATCAATGGTAGGGTTTGCAGCTCTTTTCCTTCATTTTTAGCTAGTTTAGTCTTCATTTGAGGATGAATGTTCGCAAGGGGGAGATAACGTAAGACCTCGTGTGCTAGAAATACCAGTTTGCAGAAATCAAAAGGTACAGGTGCCACCGACGGGCACCACCCATGGACCTTAGGTGGGGTTCGTGGATGGCCACGTGTAACCCTCCCAGAAAAATCACACAGAATCTTCTAAGGCACGACCCACGGCCGGCCAACAGACCGTAGGTCTGACCACGGGTCGTGGTCCTAGTCTGTGGATCGAGACCCCAGAACCTAGTCTTTGAAGCCAAAAATGGTTGACTAGGACAAGCCATGGGTCAATCCACGGACGGTTAGTCCGTCTGATGGCCCGACAACTTTTAAGTTAGGGCTCATTTGGTCTTTTCCTTATACATTGGACCCCTAAACTAGGTTGTTTAACCCCTAAACTACGTCGTTTTAGATAGTTTTAGCCTAGTAACTTAATTAGAACTTACCCTAGTCAACTCATTCTCCAAAATTCATCCAAGTTGAATGAAAAGAAGGAGAAAGAGTCGACGTATCCCTCTCCAAGAACATAGCAAGTTTTCTTCAATTCCAGGCCCAAAATCAAAAGATTTCTCTAAGAATTTGGTCACCAAGTATATGGGATTTCACTAGTAGGTTCCTTTCACCCATTAAGTCCCTAGAATTTAGTCAGATTCTTAATTCTCTACAACATGTTAGAACTCGGGTTTATAGAATTTCAGAATTTATGTTGTCATTCAGTTGTTAGACGAATCCAATTTAGATTATCATGTTTTCATGGAATTATTGCTTAGTTCTTGCTTGAAACTCAGAACCCTAGTTGTGTAGATTAGTTTAGTCCATGAATTACACTTGTTAGGTCAGATTATTCAGATATACTTGCAAAAGTTTAAGAATGTTTGATTGTCAATATATAAATGTTGCATTTTCAGTAAGCATGTCAGTAGTTTGAGCTATTCAGTATTACAGAAATTCAGTCATAATGTGTTAATTACATAATCAGTTGTGAGTAGGCTTAAGACCGAGTGGACTAAGGGTCATTCTCCCTCATAGTCCCAGAACTACATGCCCCCGTAGGTAAGTCCCCTCTGTGGGCATTATATTTAGTGATCACGCCAATCATGCCTCTATACCCTTAGCAAGGTATATTGGGTCCTCTTGGTGGAGCGTATACATCGGACTCCATATTTAGTTTATGTGGTTTTATGTCGGTTATTAGTAGGTCCCACAGATAGATTCTAGTGTATTGACCAGGTTATCAGTTACAATTCAGTATTCAATTTCAGTATGTTATAAACTTGGTCACTACATTCAATTAGTTCATAATCAACATGTTTAGCATAGCTGGGGCATGTTCAGATTATATCATTGCTTTATTGCTTTGTTCAGTTATATTTTTTATTTAGCTTTATTCTATCCTGGATGCTTAGTACCTTTCAAGTACTGATGCATACTCTGTGCTACATCTTTTCATGATGTAGGTTCAGGTCCTCAGCATTCAGATCACGTATAGATCAGTTCCTGATCTTCAGTTCAGCATCTTCAGCTAGCTGGGGCATGTCCCAGCATCTCTAGTCAATTAGAGGCTTATTTCAGTCATAGATAGATTCAACTTTAGTATTTGAATTTTATTTTAGTATCTTAAACTCTTCTCAGTTATATATTAAGGTAGTATTAGGTATTCCCCATCATTTTAGTTGATCTCATGTTTTAAGCTTCCGTATAGTATTTCTTATTTTAGTTTATCGTTAAGTATGCTTATGATATGCTAGCAGGGTTAGCTTGGTGTCACTTATGATGCTAGGTCCTGTGTTAACATACAGGGGGTAGCCTCGGGGCGTGACATAAATGGATCGTTCATGGCTCCACTTTCTTGACCTATAATAAATGGTCATCTTCAGGCTCAGAGATAGAAGCCTGAGAATCATGAGAGTCCCCCTCACTGTTGGATATGGTGAGGTATGTCTCATAGACCCCCCTTAGTGTTTGAGCTTGCCTCCTCCGGTGTCACAACCACGACCGCCTTGCCGTTGCCTTTACCTCCCTTTGGAGGTACTTTAGTCACATTTTCCCAGGATGCAACTGCGTCCTCATTAATAACAACTCCGTGTGCCCACTTTCGGGGTGACATGTCTCTACCAGCTAATTTGGCTCTAGCCATTCCTGCAAGAACAAGTGGGAAACGTTAGATAATATTAAGAAAATTCTCAGAAAAAAAAGTTGCAGGAAGACTCGCTGAATCGGTCGACGAGTCACCGAACCACTTGGCGAGCCAAGTCGGGCTCGCTGAAAGTTATAGTGATAAAAGTTCCAAAATTCTAAGCTGTTTAGCGATGTCCAGGGCCTTTCGGTATATTGTTGGCACCTTTCGGTGAACTAGAAATAGCTCACGAGAAGTTACAGAATAATTTCAGGGAAAAGGGGAGTAAAAGGGTGATAAAAAAGCACTTTCGGTGAACTCAGGCATATCGCCTAAAGTTACAGAACATATGCTTACAAACTAGAGACATAAAGGGCGATCTAGGGGGATTTAGGATAATCCCTGAACCACTCGGCGAGCTCGACCTAGCTTGCCAAATGGCCTAACGTGCCAGTTTTCACCTCATACTACAAAATCAAACACTCACATTATGAAATTAATGCAAGACCCATACTACCTATGCCCTTGGGGTACTCAGACTTCCCCCGATTTGACCAAAATTGGCCAATTGATGTCTTTTGCCCTTAAGAATGATGTCAACCACTCTATCATCGAGAAAAATATGACAATTAGCACAATTTGGGGTTACTCATACTTCACCCTGCTAGACCCATGTGTTTTACAACACAACCCAATAATTTCAACTTGATTTCAACAAGTAATGACACGGGAATCATGATTAAAGGCCGATTAATTATGATTTCACTTAAAATTATGCAAACAAACAATCACACAGTGATTCAACTATACTACCCAACGATATTCAATAACAATTTATCACAAGTATTAATTTCAACCAACGATTAAGTTCAGGGTTCAGAAAAACCAACCTTTTATGCTGATATTTGTAAAGGTAGGAGTCAAAGAAATTCCAAAATCCATTCCGAGTAAAGATTCCAAATGAAACGAGGGTAAAAATGTAAGAATACTAAAAAGCTAATATCGGTGAGAGAGCACGGGAGTTGAAAAGGTGAGAAAATGAAGGATTTTTGAATTTAAAACTGTTCGGCCCTTTTAAAACCTTTCAGTTCGTGCGCCAGTTGGCGGAGTAGGTCGTGCTCGCCAACCCACTCGGCGATGCGCCAAGTGGTATTTTGGCTCGCTGAGTTTTACAAAACTCCCAGTAATTTGGGGGCTTGAACGGCTGACAAAGTCGGGCTTGCTGACTTGTCTGGCGAGTCGCCAACTGAGCTTTTGACTCGTCTAGTTTTACATAATCTCCATCAAGCTGGGTGGTTCAAACAGCAGTCCAAATTGGGCACGTCGACCTGTTCGGTGTGTCGCTGATTGGATTTTTAGCTCACACATTGCCCATTTCCCAATACTTTTCACTTTTTAACCTGCAAAATCAACACTCATTTTCAAAAGCAAACTTAACATCGGGGCACGACGAAAATACGAATTCAAACTTCATTTTTTGGGTTGGCCATTGTGTTAATAGGCAACCCTCCTTTCCTCCTTTGATTTAAATGAGTCGAGATTTGACCCATTTATGTCTCCAACTATTTAATAGAGACTGTGTGAGAAGTCACCGTCTGATTGAGAGTTGAGACGTCCTCCTTCATCTCTTTCAACACTTTATCCAACCTTTCTACCTTATTTAGAATGTATGCAAGCATGTCTTCCATACAGAAGTTTTCAGGGTCAGCTCTCTGCTCTTTAGGGTTTTGGCATTCATGAGGGGGGACATATCTTTCCTCTTCACCATCCCTTTTCTTCCAATTTGCATTGGGATCACGCCATTCTCTATCACAGTGTCTACAACCATCATCTCCCTTGGATAGTTTGAATGAAACCCTCCTCCTTGATTTGCAAGGAAGTTCATTTCCTAATTGTACAACGCCTCAAATTGTGCTTCTTTAGGGTTTTCTCCACCAATACCCACAACATTTACACTCTACAACCCACTACCCATCATATTTTTCGACAATAAATCCACCTGGGTCATAATTTTTGTCTTTTTTGGTGTCTCTCTTGATCCTTTTCGATCTGCTCTTTCGTCATCCTAAATGTGAGAGGAGACACTTTGTCGTCACAAGTGTACCATGCTCTATTGATCTTGGTCATGGCATCAAGAAGTTGAGACGCTACCTTATAGGGTTGTTGCATTATACTTTGGGGAACAAGTTAATCAGGAACACATTTGTTCACCGAACCAAGACTCCTATAGAAGTATTGTAGAAACATATGGTTTCGCAGTCCATGAGTCAGACATTGAAGCACCAACTTCTGAAATATCAGCCACGTCTTGTGGATTGGTTCACCTTCCAAGTGTTTGAAACCTTGGATACTATCTCTAAGCATCATCATCTTTGACGTGGGAAAGAATCTCACATGGAACGCTATGGTAAACTCATCCCAAGTGCTGTGGAGTTCCTCGGTAGATCAGCTAACCATTTGGTAGCTTCACCCATCAAAGAGAATGAAAACAACTGGAGACGTACTGATTCTTGAGAGATATTCTTGAATGAGAACGAACCACATACGTCCACAAAGTTCCAAATATGCTTATAGGGATCCTTATGTGCTAGCCCTCCATATAACCCTTTCATTTGTAAGAGTTGTAGCATTGTGCTAGTGATAGAATACAACATTCCCCTAAGGAGGTGGTAGACGCATTGCACTAAAACCACCCAATTGAATTGGGTCATTAACATCGTTCAGATTTCCAATATCATCTTGGTGGCCAACTTAGCTACCATTACTCCCATTCACGCTCATTTCTTCCTTTATTAAAACACACAAATACAAACACAAAACAAAGTAAGTTGAATCAACTACAACACAAGGATATTACAATTCAAACATCAGTAATAGAATTCTAAACAACACCACTCCCCGGTAACGGCACCATTTTTGATAAACGCTCAACCACACCTTATCCAATACTAGGTGTGTGCGATCATAATCTAGTACAAAACCCAACGAAGAGTTAGGGTCGAACCCACAAGGAGCGGTACAAGTTCAAATTCAGTTACGAAGTTATGAATGTAATCTAATAGGAATAGAAATTATCGAAAACATATAATTAGATTAAAAGCGGTGACAACAAGTGTCAGATGGGGGATTGGTTTGTCAATTAACAACTGAAACACTCACTTAAACAGGGGTGTCAACAAGATTAAGAGGAATTCTTGGGATGTGATCAATTATAAACTAATTACGCTATATGGGTAATTGAAATTTAACAATAATTTGCTGAATCATTGTGGGTAGGCTAGGCTATAAGTGCAATAGTTTTATCTCGAACAACTATTATGGTTCAGGCGAGTTCTCTCTAACCTCGACAAGCTTGCACTACAAAGTAGACCAAAACCTTAATTTACCTACTATATCGAGCTAGATAAGTAGGGATAAGTCAAGATTCACTCTCTCAAGCTAAACCCACAATGACCCACACACTACAATCATCAATCAATAACCTTGGTTTTAGAACCTCTCTCTTGAGAAAGCCCAAAAGAATAAGCTAAAATTGTATTTGCAACTACAATTCATAAATTACTACTCATCTATCAATCAAACCCACATTAAAACAACAATTTAATCATTAAACAACAATACCCATAAGCTAATTAGATAAATAAACACATGATCACACCCCAAGAATTGGGGTTTTAGATATACATCACAAAATGAGAGAAATAGTTACCAACTATGCTACCCATGAGATGGGTAAAAGCTTCCAAGTCTTTACAATGGTCTAAAATGAGTAAATTCCAAAAATCACTTGCAAATCCTCAAAATCAAGCTTCAAAAGCTTCAAAGTCTACAATAGAAACTCAAAAACTCAAAGAAAAACTCAATTTCAAACTCAGGGAATCAGAACTTATGAAACTTCATTTGAAATTTCAATTTATAGTTGCCCAATTATTGGCCTGAAAGACCATTGGGCAAAGTAAGTTGCGCCTCACCAAACCACTCGGTGATCCGCCCTTGGCTCCTATCCATCACCGGTTTGCATTTGAAATTTGTTTTTAGGGTTCTATGACTTTAGGCGATCAAGGTTACCATTGTGCAGTCGCTCGGTGATTCGTGACTGCCCTTTCCTGTCGCCAAGTTGGTTCTTCACCAATGCTGGCACACTGGAACTTTGGGTGAGCTAAAGAGCCACTCGACAGTTCGCAGAGTGGTCTTGGCGATCACCAGGATCGCTTTTGTTCACTTCTTTAGCTTGTTTGCTCCTTTTTGTCCAGTACTGTCCCTGCCTTGCTCCTTATCTTTCACAACTTCAAATCAATACCTTATCATCAATTTAGAGCATAAATTAGGTATTTGAGGACACTTAAACTATCAAAACAAAGCCCTAAATGAGTCAAAATCTCAAACTCATCAAAAACCACAACCGGTCTCACAAGATTTCAACTCAACTCCATTATCATTCAAACAGAGCAAAGATTAAGATTACAAGCTCTTGAAATCTAGGAGTTTAACTCTAAATCCCTCCCCCCTCACTGTAATAGCTCTGTTACGAACAAGCTTCAAAGCAACAACTCTGTTGCCCACTAAATTAACTAACACTAATCGATTTAGACTTCATTAACTCACCATAGCTAACTCTAGCTACAACTCAGAATCAATGTTAAAAGCATGAGCTAATCTGATTCATTTATAACACAGGAATAGATCTACAAGAATAAGCATAGAAATATAAACCTACAATAACTAAGAATAATGACAACTCTATCAGGTCCCTTAATGTTCTTGAGGAGAATATTTCTAGATAGAATGGCTTTTTGCTCTTTCCAAACTTTCAGGATGCAAAAAAATAGGTTGTGTCTATTTGATATGAAGCTTATATATGATGGACACAAAACCCTAGAAGCAATGCTATTGGTTGATGACCTTGCCAATCTGTACCAGATGTGCACCACTTTCTACAAATGGCAGGGTGTGCATAGTACTTTTTCTAGCTGTCCTTTTCTCATACAAGACCACCATTCTCACATGGGATTAGGTCACCTATTAGATTCCATGGTTTGTCTAATCATTAAAACTACATATTAACATTTTCCTCTTTTTGATGATGACAAATTTATGAGTCCAAAATTTGGACTCATTTAAAGCTTTGTTTTGACAGTTTTAGTGTCCTCAAATGCCTAATTTGTGCTATAAACTGATGTTAAAGCATTGATATTCAGGTATATGAGTCAAGGAATAAGACAAGGACACTATCAGGCAAAAAGGAGCAAAACAAGCTGAAGAAATAGAGAAAAGGCGATCATTGTGATCACCAACACCACTCGGTGAACCACTGAGTGGCTCTTCAGCTCGCTTAAAGTTCTAGTATGCCAGCCCTGAGGAAGAACCAATTTGGTGACATGAGTGTGCAGTTGGTGAATCGCCGAACGACTCCACAAAGGCAACCTTGATCGCTCAAAGTTAATGGACTCTTAATGGAGGTGCGAGCATATTGGTGATCCAAAGAAGGAAAGGGTGCATTACCGAATCCTTCGGCATTCCCGACTTCGACCGCTTCAGGTTACAATGCATATTAGCAGAATACTTGATATAGAAAGGTGATGGTTAGAGGAGATCAGTGAATCACCGATCAGTCGGTGAAGCCCGACTTACACAGCTGATTTATCCCAAAAAGCTAGCTTTTGAATCAGTATAAATTGATCTTTTGAAGAAAGAGAATGTATTGAGAAAAACATTGAGAAATTTTACCTAGAACTAAAAGCATTGTTCTTGTAGAATTTTGAAGCTTTCAAGTAGATTTCACATAAATTTGGATTTGGGTTGTTGAATTTCATGATTTTTGGAACATTGTAAAGAGTTGGAGACTAATACCTAGCTGATGGCTAATCTAGTTGGTAATTGTTTTTACATTTTATGATGTTTAGCTAAAACCCCAATTCATGGGGTGTGATTATGGGCTGAATTAGCTTATGGGTATTAGTAATTACTAATTTAAATGCTCAATTGGAGTGGGTTTTTATCATTAGTTGTGTTTTAATCAATTAATTATCATTACAAATGCAATTTTAATTTTGAGTTCTTAGCTTGCTTGAGAGAGAGGTTTTGGAACCAAAGCTTTTGATTAATGGTTTGTAGGTTTTGGGTTGATACGGGTTCAACTCGAAAGAGTGAATCCTTAACCCAATCCTACCCATCTTGCTTGAGAGAGAGGATGTATTAAGGTTGTGGGTTGTTCTTATATGCTAAGCTTGTTCATGTTCAAAAGAAATCACTTGAAACCTGATATTTGTTCGAGAGAAAACTATTTCAATCATAGTCTAGCCTACCCACTGATATTTAGCTATTTATTAATAGTTTCAATTACCCATAAAGTGAAATTTACCTATAATCGATCACATCCCAAGAATTCCTCTATACATTGTTATTTTCTCTTGTTTGGATTGTGTTGTGGCTGATAATTGCAAACCAAAACCCTCCATCTGACATTCATCTCATCCCCTTTGACATGTTTACTTGTCATTTTTGATAATTTCTATTCCTATAACTAATTAGACCATGTTTGTACTTCATAGTTGAATTTGAATATGTACCGGGTTCGACCCCAACTCATTGTTGGGTTTTATACTAGTTAACGATCCTTCGCACCTAGAGTTGGATGAGGTGTGCTTGAAATGTTAATCAAAATAGTGTCATTTCTAGGGAGTGGTATTGTTTAAAATTCTATTATTGAAGTTAAACTGTGATATTTTTGCGTTATAGTTGAATCGACTTAATTTGTTTTGTGTTTATGTTGTTTGTGTTGAACAGAAGATGAGATGAGTATGAACGGGAGTAATGGTAGCCAAGTGGGCCACCAAGACGATATTGACAATCTTAATGATGTGAATGACCCAATCCAATTGGGTGGTTTTGGTGCAATACATCTACCTCCAATAGAAGGGAATGCTATCTTTCATGTTACTAGCACAACCTACAACTCCTCTAAATGAAATATCTATAAGGAGGATTGGCTCGAGAAGACCCACATGAGCATATTTGAAACTTCGTGGACGTTTGTGGCCCGTTCTCATTTAAGAACGTACCATAAGAATTAGTCTGTCTCAGGTTGTTTCCATTCTCTTTGATGGGTGAAGCTACGAAATGGTTAGTTGAGTTACAAAGGGATTCCATCAACTCTTGGGATGGGCTTAACATGGTGTTCAATGTGAGATTCTTTCCCCGATCTAGGATGATGATACTCAGAGATAGCATCTAAGGTTTCAAGCGCTTGGAAGGTGAACCAATCCACGAGCCGTGGCTGAGGTTTAAGAAGTTGGTACTTCAGTACCCAACTCACGGACTTCCAAGCAACTTATTGCTACATTACTTCTATAGAAGTCTTGACTCAGTGAATAAAGGAGTGGCTGACCAATTGGTTCAAGGAGGAATAATGTTGCAATCATTTGAGGTAGCCTCGATCTTTCTTGATGAAATGACAAAGATAAATCAGGCATGGTACACTCAAGAGGACCGAGTTTCAGCTCTTTGTTTTAGGATGATGTAAGAATAGCTTGACAAGGAGAAAGAGAGGGATGAGAATATTAGCAAAATGTTGTCCCAAATGGAGCTACTACAAAAACAAGTGCTAGAAAATGTGGATGAACACAAAGAAGCAAGAGGAGTGTTTAGAGTTAAGGAGGGTTCTCACTCATGCTACTCAAAGCCAGGAGGGAATCAAGGTTGGAAATCTCACAAGGTTGAGAAGGGTTTCCACCCAAGCTACTTAAAGCAGGGTGGAAATCAAGGTTGGAACTCTCACAAGGAAGAAAAGCGGAGGCAATACTATCAAGAATGGGTCGAACAAAATAACCATTGGAAATGAGAAGATGATCATGAAGAGGACCACACGCAATCGAGTGACAACCTAAAATCAAAGGAAAGTTCGAATAACCTATGAGTGGATGATTTGTCGTCTCGCATCCTAGACAATGTTGAAGGCTAGAATGACATGCTAATAGAAATGAAAGCTGACTTCTCATCATTGAATAATAGAGTGAATTCTTACATTGATGCAATCATGCAACTTGAGGGTCAATTAAGTCAACTTTCATCACAACTGGAACCCAAGGTATTTGATAGGGGTGAAATTGAATGCAGAACAACTTTGAGGGCTGATGATGACAAAAATTTGGCGGTGGTGACTCGAAATGGAAAGATAGTGGTTGGTAAGGTGAATGGTAATGATGGGGTGAGAGCTTATGAAGAATAGAAAGACATTGATAAGGAAGAAGAGCTCATTCAAGCACCGGAAAATGATATACTCAAAGAGAAGGAGGAAAGTCATAAGCAAAGCCTCGATGAAGAATTGCAAAAAGCTAAAGAAAAGGCCACTTCAATTCCAAAGATAGTATAACCTCTTCCCAAAATATCTCCTCTATTTCCTCAACGTCTCAAGAAGAAGAATAAGGATGAGAAATTCAAGAAGTTTCTATCAGTGTTCAAAACACTCTCTATAAATCTACCGTTAGTGGAAGCATTGTTGGAGAAGCCGGGTTATGCCAAATTCATGAAGGACCTAGTCACCAAGAAAAGAAGCATAAACTTCGAGACAACTGAAGTTTCTCATAATTGTAGTGCCATTATGATTAGCGAGATGATTACAAAGAAAGAAGATCTGGGAGCATTCACCATCCCATGCACCATTGGTATGCTTCAGTTTGCTAAAGCTTTATGTGATTTGGGTGCAAGTATAAATCTAATGCCCTATGCAATCTATAAACAACTTGGGCTGGGCGAACCAAAATCCACAACAATGCAGATGCTTATGGCAGATCGATCGATCAAGCACCCCGTTGGGATACTCTATGATATATTGGTGAAGGTTGATTGATTCATATTTCCGGTTGATTTCGTTATTCTTGACTATAAGATCGATGCTGAAATTCCCATTATTTAGGATGACCATTTTTAGCAAGCGCTAGTGGATGTTGAAAGTGGGGAATTGATGTTCTGGGTGAACAAAGATGAGGTCACCTTTAATGTGTGCAAGTCAATGAAACACCCGAGTGACATTCATGTGGTTTCAATGATTGATGTAATCAATGAAGCAGTGGCTAGTGTGAGCCATCTAATGTGCATGAGTGAACCTCTTGAGGCTGTTCTTGCAAATTATGATGAGACTGAAGTTCAAGGTTATGATGAAGTGGTAGCTGCTTTGTCAGGATTAGGTGAATACTCAAGGAACACATTGAAGCTAGATATTGATCTAAAGAATCAAAAAAATCCTCCCGCCAAACCATCCATGGTGGAACCACCAAAGCTTGAGTTGAAAATGCTCCCCGCTCATCTTTAATATGCATTCTTAGGGGCAAATAACACCTTGCCCGTAATCATTCCAGCTGACTTGCTTGAGTGGCAAGTAAAATTGCTTATTGAGGTGTTGAAAAGGTACATAAAGGTTATAGGGTGGACTATCGCTAACATTGTGGTCATTCTACCCAACATTTGCACTCACAAGATCAAACTCGATAGTGAGTACAAGCCGAGTGTTAAACATCAAAGGAGATTGAACCCACCTATGCAAGAGGTGGTAAAAAAGGAAATAATAAAGTGGTTGGATGTAGGTGTGATTTACCCTATTCGAGATAGGAAATGGGTGAGTCTGGTGCAATGTGTACCTTAAAAGGGTGGCATCACAGTAGTCCCAAATGAAAAGAAGGAACTTGTTTCTATGAGACCTGTAACTAAATGGAGAGTATGAATGGACTACTGGAAGTTAAATTCTTGGACCCAAAATGATAACTTTCCCATGCCTTTTATGGATCAAATGCTCGATCGACTTTCGAAGCGGGGCTAGTATTTTTACTTGGATGGTTATTTCGGGTATAATCAAATCTCTATTGCACTGGAAGATCAAGAAAAAATCACTTTCACTTGTTGCTATGGAACTTTTACTTTCAAAAGGATGCCTTTCAGGTTGTGTAACACCCCGACAATGTTTCAACGTTGCATGTTGTCTATTTTCACTGATATGGTAGAAGATTCAATGGAAGTCTTTATGGATGACCTCTCAGTTATGGGCAATACTTTTTAAGTATGCTTAGCACACCTTGGACAGGCCCTTCAAAGATGTATGGAAACCAATTTGGTCCTAAATTGGGAGAAATGTCACTTCATGGTTAGGGAAGGTATAGTTTTGGGTCACAAAGTGTCACAAAAAGTGCTGGAGGTTGACAAGGCAAGGATTGAGGTAATTGAGAAGGTACCACCACCTCTCTTGATAAATGGTATTCGTAGTTTCTTGGGGCATGCCGATTTCTATCAGAGGTTCATTAAAGACTTTTCAAAAAATGCACACCCATTGTGCATGCTTTTGGAGAAGGCGGTGAAATTAGCTTTGATGATGCATGTATGGCAACCTTTAAGTGCTTGACAAAGAAGTTGATCTCCACCCCGGTAATTATTAGCCCTGATTGGTTGGCACCTTTTGAAGTAATGTGTGATGCAAGTGGTACAACATTAGGTGTTATGTTAGGGCAAAAGAACAACAAGCTATTCCATCAAATTTACTATGCAAGAAAAACCTTTAATGGTGCTCAACGTAACTACAGGTTACAAAGCAAGAATTATTTGCGGTAGTATATTCATTTGAAAAATTTCGAGCATACTTCCTAGGCACCAAAGTGGTGGTGCACACTGATAATGCAGATCTGCATTACTTAATGGCAAAGAAAGATGCCAAACCAAGGTTGATAAGATGGGTGCTGTTGTTGCAAGAATTCGACTTTGAAGTCAAGGATAGAAGAGATTGTGAAAATCAGGTGGTTGATCATTTTTCTAGGTTGGAGAGAAAAGGGAAAGAAGAGGTGGAGTTAGACATCAACGGCTCATTTCCCGATGAACAGTTATTTATGGCCATTCTAAAACAAACTCCTTGGTATGTTGATTTTGCTAACTATATAGTGTGTGGACTAATGTTGGAGGACCTAAACTGCTATCAACAAAAGCGGTTCTTTTTCGATGCCAATAGATACTTTTGGTATAAGCCATATTAATTTTAGAGAATGCACAGACCATACTATTAGGCGATGTGTGCCTGAAGAGGAAGTCAATGAAATTCTCAATTCTTGTCATGCTTCGTCAGTTAGTGGTCATCATAGCGGTATGAGAACAACCGCTAAAGTACTTCCAAGTGGTTGCTATTGGCCAACCCTCTACAAAGATGCCCATGGATTTGTCAAGAGATGTATACAATTCCAAAAGCAAGGCGGGGTGTCCAAACGACATGAATTGCCTCTTAATCCCATTCTAGAAGTTGAATTGTTTGATGTCTGGGGAATAGACTTCATGGGCTCATTTGTGAGTTCGTTTGGAAATAAGTATATTTTGGAGGCCGTGGACTATGTTTCTAAATGTGTGGAAGTTGTTGCATTACTAAACAACGAAGGGAAGAGTGTGGTTTAATTCATGAAGTGCTACATCTTTGCAAGATTCGGCACCCCATGTGGTATTATTAGTGATAGAGGCTCACATTTTTGTAACCGGCTATTTGCATCCTTATTGAGTAAAACATAAAGTGGCAACGCCGTATCTTCCTCAAGCAAGTGGCCAGGTTGAAGTCTCGAATCGGGAAATTAAGAGTATCTTGTCCAAAACCGTGAATGCACATAGTATATATTGGTCCTGAAAACTCAATTATGCCCTATGGGTGTATCATACTTCATACAAAACACCTATTAGTATGTCTCCATATCAGCTGGTTTTTGGGAAGTCTTGTCACATACCAGTTAAACTTGAACACAAAGTACTATGGACATTAAAGGCATTAAATCTGAATTGGGTGAATGTTTCAAAAGGGAGATTAGATCAGCTAAATGAGATGGAAGAATTCTGATTACAAGCTTATGAAATCTCAGTTCTCTACAAGAAAAAAATAAAGAAATGGCATGACTCTAAGATCCATAGGAGAGAATTTCGAGTCAGAGACTTTGTGTTGCTTTACAATTCTCGATTGAGACTCTTTTCAAACAAGCTCAAGTCAAAATGGTCTGGCCCATTTAAAGTGACACGAGTGTTCACGAATGGGGCTATTGAAGTTAAAGGTAAGGAGGGTCCATCTTTCAAGGTGAATGGGTAGCGTTTGAAGCTTTATTTTGAAGTGTGTCATGAGATCTCAGTTATTGAAGTGGTGTTTTTGGAAGATGCTTGAGAGTATTTCCATGTCGTGCCACGACTTTAAATATGGCGCTTCTTGGGAGGAAACCCAAGCTTTAGTTGTTTTTGAATAATGGATGTTGATTGTGCAGGTTGAAAAGTGATAATGTTGGAAAATGGCAATTAGGCGAGCTAACACTCCAGTCAGCGACTCACCAAAGAGGTCGGTATGCCCGACTTGGACCACTGTTAGAACCACCTAGCTTGATGGGTTAAGTTCTGTAAAACTCGGTGAGCTAAAAGCTTAGTCAGTGACACGTCGAACTGGTCTGCGAGCCCGACTTTGTCTGCCGTTTGAACACCCCAAATCGCTAAGATTTCTGTAAAACTCGGTGACCCAGCAGATAACTCGGTGATGCACCGAGGATATTCGGCAAGGCTGACTATTACCGCTTTTTAGCCTTAATTGAAAAGCTGGAGTTTGGGATATTTTAGTGAGAAGCACACAGTTATGCGGTTCACCGAATCCATTGGCAAGATTCGCTGAATGGCCACCCAATGAAGGATTTTCCAAACCCTAATCTTTTCATCCCATACTATTGCATGTCCATCTTTATTCTGTGCATGTTTATTCAGGTTACGTTGAGAACAATGTTGGATGTTTTTTGTTGGGTGGAACCTTGTTAGGAATATCAACGTTAAATGCATTTGAGTGTCGGTTAGGATCAATACCGATGACTTGAATAGTGATCTTAATTAAATGACTTGAATACGCGGCTATGATAAGGCAAACTAAGTAAAATAGGCAATAATGTGAACTTTTAGCATCTCGTTATGACTAGCCGGTTGTCGAATGAGTCTGAGATTTGGAGTCATTTAGGGCTTTATGTATAATTATTTAGTATCCTTAAATTCTTATTTTGTGCCAATAACTGATGTAAAACCCTTGATTTCTAGGTATTTTGATTGAGAAAAAAAGCAAGGACACTAATTTGCAAAACGAAACAAAGCGAGCTGAAAGAATGAAGAAAAGTAAGTGTGATGATCACCAAGTCTACTTGGCGAGTCTCCGCATGGCTTCTTGACCACCTAATGTTCTAGTGTACCAAACCCTGAAGGAAAGAACCAAGTCGGCGAAAGAAAAGAACAATCGACGGATCGTCGAGTGGCTCTGCGATGCAGTGTTAGAGTGCCCAAAGTTACAAAATTTGAGGATGCTGAAGGTCAAGATAGAAAGGCGATGGAAATGACCAAAGGGCGGATCGCCAAGGTGATCTGCAAGCCCGACTTACTTCGCCAAGTGACTCTTCGCAGCATATTTTTGGCAACTATAAATATATTTTTGAACATTTAGTTTAGAATCGAATCTTTCATTATATCAAATTTTAAATTGAATTCTGAGTGTTGAGACAAGTTTTCTCTAGTTTTTCCTAAGCTTTGGAGAATTAAAGTTTTTTACTTTTGAGAAATTGGAAGTGAGTCTTTGAGATTCTTCGACTTGGAGCATTGTAAGGACGAAATTAATCTTACCCAGTAGATGGAAACTCAATTTGGTAACGATTTTTATCTTTTTATGATGTCTAACTAAAACCCCAATTCTTGGGGTGTGATTATATGATTATGGGCTGATTTAGTTAATGGGTATTGCTAATTGTTAGTTTAAATGTTGTTTAGAACTGATTTCAATCATTAATTGTTGTTTAATTTGAGAATTGTAGTTGTAAATGCAGTTCTACCCACGTGTTTTTGGCTTGCCCGAGAGAGAGATTTTAAAACTAAGATTGTTGATTGATGGTTTGTAGGTATTGGGTTGTCATGGGTTCAGCTCGAGAGAGTGAATCCTAAACCCTTTTCCACACATTCAGCTCGAGAAGTGAATGGACTAAGGCGTAGGCTTTTCTTATTTTGCAGGCTTGTCGATGATCGAGAGAAATCGACTTTATTCAGGGTAAACTGTTCAAGAGAAAGTTTACCTCCTCTATAGTCTAACTTAATCACTAATAACTGGCTATTTTCTAATAGATGCAATTACCCATTTTTCTACATTACCCTATAATCGAATCACATCCCAAGAACCCGTCCCATTATTGTCATTTTTGTGTTATTTGTTGTTGTTGTAGTTGATAATTAAAACCAAAACCCCCTTATTAGACATTCATGTGACCCCTTGATTTGACTTATGTTTTTATTCGATAATGTCTATTCCTATGACTGACTTGATCATACTCGCACTTTTCTATTGAATCTTAAACACGTACCGCTTCCTGTGAGATTCGACCCCAACTCAGTTAGTTAGGTTTTATACTGACTAGCGATTGTTGACACTTAGAATTGGATGAAGTATCTTTGAAACATCAAATCAGTGAACAAAGTGTGGAGTCTTGTTTGATATTGGTACCAGTGCCTTGTATGGTGAGGTCGTCTTGAACATTGTATTTGATGACACCTAGAATTTCCCCTGTTAGTCCAATTGATTGAGTGAAGCGAACAATTGAAATGATCTTAGGCAAGAAGTTTGAAGAGTGAGCCAAATTTGACAATATACCTTTTTGTGGCCAATCTTGTGAGATGTGTGAACCTTGCTTGGTACCTTTTGAGCCTATCCTTTTCTTGGAAGAAACTAGAACAACTTTGACCTCTTTATCCCATCACCTATAACCTTCATGAAGTTTTGGTTTGTTTGAATAGCCAACTTAGGCCAAAAGCCTAAGTTGGAGGTGTGGTGAAAAAGAGGGGAAGTCAAGAAGTGTGAATAACTCCCCCTTTAAAAAAGATGGAACCCCTCCATGTAAAAAAAAGTCAGAAAGGAAATGAAAGAAAATAAATAAAAAGAGAAAAAGTTGTGAAATATAGTAAAAATTGCAAAAGAAATGGGGTATCCAATGGTTCATATGAAGTTGAATAATGGGTTGTAGTTTGAGCTTGTTTGAATGTAAAAGAGAAGGAAAAAGAGTGATTTTCAGGCCATACTTCATGAAGGTAGAACCCACTAAGCCTAAATGACCATACCTTCACACTCAGACCCGTTACAAGCCTTGAAAAGACCTTTGTGATCTCTAGTGAGCTAAAACAAATGTTAATTGGAAAATAAGGGCAAGCCTATGGGTGGAGTCATGCATGCGTTCGTGTTTTTGTGTGTGAGAGTTGTATGTGATTTCGGGATTTTAAATTGTTGAAGAATTTTTTGTGAATATAGAGTCATATTTGTTGCGAGAGAATTTGAGTACCTTTATTGAGCTTGAACTTGCATTTGAGGCAAGTATGTGAACTAGAGTGTCCTTGATAATGGTGAGTCACAATTGGAATCTTTGAGTGCACAATTAAGCATTGTATGTGTAGTTTAAACCTTTTGTGTGTATTCATGTTGAGTCTTATGCAGTACTATTTGAGACATCCTTATTGAACTGCTGATCTTGAGTTTTACTTGAGGACAAGCAAAAGCTCAAGTTAGGGGTGTTGATGAGTCTGAGATTTGAACTCATTTAGGGCTTTGTTTTGATGGTTTTAGTGTCCTCAAATGCCTAATTTGTGCTATAAACTAATGTTAAAGCATTGATTTTCAGGTGTATAAGTCAAGGAACAAGTCAAGGACACTACCAGGCAAAAAGGAGAAAAACATGCTGAAGACGTGGAGAAAACGCAATCCTAGTGATCGCCAAAACCACTCGGTGAACCACCGAGTGGCTCTTCAGCTCGCCTAAAGTTACAGTATGCCAGCACTGAGGAAGAACCAACTTGGTGACATGAGTGAGTAGTCCGTGAATTACCGAATGACTCTGCGAAGGCAACCTTGATCGCTCAAAGTTACTGGACTCTCATGGAGGTGCGAGCAAATTGGCGATCCAAAGGAGCGAAAGGCGCATCGCTGAATCCTTCGGTGTTCCAGACTTCGACCGCCTAAGGTTACAGCGCATATTAGTTGAATACTCAAAATAGGAAGGCGATGGACAAAGGAGATTGGCGAATCACCGACAGTCGGTGAAGCCCGACTTACACCGCCGATTTGCCCCGAAAAGCCAACTTTTGAATCAGTATAAATTGATCTTTTGAAGAGAGAGAAGGTATTCAGAAAAACATTGAGCAACTTTTACCCAGAACTAAAAAGCATTGTTCTTGTAGAATTTTGAAGCTTTCAAGTAGATTTCACATAAATTTGGATTTGGGTTGTTGAATTTAACGATTTTTGGAACATTGTAAAGGGTTGGAGACTAATACCCAGTTAATGGCTAATCTAGTTGGTAATTGTTTTACTTTTTTATAATGTTTAGATAAAACCCCAATTCTTGGAGTGTGATTACGTGATTATGGGCTGAATTAGCTTATGGGTATTAGTAATTACTAATTTAAATGCTCAATTTAAGTGGGTTTAATCATTAGTTGTGTTTTAATCTATTAATTGTCATTACAAATGCAATTTTTATTTTGAGTTCTTAGCTTACTTGACAGAGAGGTTTTGGAACCAAAGCTTTTGATTAACGGTTCGTAGGTATTGGGTTGTTGTTCTTATTTGCTAAGCTTGTTGATGTTTGAAATAAATCACTCGAAACGTGATAGTTATTCGAGAGGAAATTATTTCAATCATAGTTCAGCCTACCCACTGATTTAGCTATTTATTAGTAGTTTCAATTACCCATACAGTGAAATTGCCTATAATAGATCACATTTCGAGAATTCCTCTCTATATTGTTATTTTCTCTTGGTTTTTTCTATGTTGTGGCTGATAATTTGCAAACAAAAACCCCCTATCTGACATTCATCTCATTCTCTTTGACTTGATTAGTTGTCATTTTCAATGATTTCTATTCTTATAACTAATTAGACCACGTTTGTACTTCATAGTTGAATTTGAACACGTACTACTCCCTCTGTGTTTGACCCCAACTCATTGTTGGGTATTATACTAGTTAACGATCTTTCGCACCTAGAATTGGATGATGTGTGCTTGAAACGTTGATCACAAACGCCTTCTTTGGTCCTTCACACTTCTTCCCCCTGTCAACCACATCAGGTACCTATCCCTAGTGAACTGGCAGAATCTATCCTATCCATACCAATATTCCTCCGTTTGGCATCATAAAAAAGTAAAGGCAGTAAGCCAGGATTAAAAGTAAGAAAGTATGGTAAAACCATAGCCATTTGTCAACAAAAGCATTAATGAAAAGTAGAAAATTAAGAAAGGTCATTAACAAAAACAAGGAATTAATTACACTGCATACAAAGAGTGCATTCAAAACATTATAAACAAACTACCAAGGGAAAAACGAGACAATACCCACTGAAAAAAAAAAAGATAAAGGGAAGACAGATAGGAAACTAGGAAGGAGGAGGCTTTTGGGTGAGGAATTGTAGGATAAGAGTGAGACAAGCTTTTGCATCATCATGGGTCTTGATTGACTTTACCTTGAATTCAATATTTTGAGCCATGAGGCTTTCAGTTTTATCCCTCAGTTCGGTTACTTTAGCTGAACCTGGTCTCTCAGTTTGAGCCTTTACCAACAATACATTCAACAAGGCTATCTTTGCATCTTTCTTGCTTAATAGTGCTGTCATTTCCTCTAGCTCGTGCCTCAATTGACTTTGTTCTGCCACCAACTCAGACATTTTACTCATGTGCCCTGTTTTCCTTCCACACACTCACACTCAACTAGGGTGTTAATGGAGAAAGTTTTCTACATTGTTCCTCTTACACCTGCTTTCAGAGGAATCTCCATGTGATTGAACACTTTTGTTAAGAAATAGCCATAACCCATGCCATGTTTCCCATCTTTCACTGTAAAAGTCTTGTGCATATGTTCTAGCATAATGGCTGGAAGGTTTATGGGATCAAACTTGCTCAGTGCTTTCATTAGATACAGGTTAGCCATAGAAGCAACAGTTTGCTTCTCATATCGAGGAAGAAGAACTTTGTTCACAAACTCATAAAACAATTGATATTCCCCCTTCAGAAGTTTCTTAGGAATGCCAGCACAGTTTAGCGTTGGGAGTTTACCACATTCTTGAACAAAACTTTTGGAGCAAAGTTGTCTAGCCACTAACCTAATCTATTCAATGGGTACACCTAGAATCTCTCCCAACCTTTCCTCTTTCAAGTGAAAAATTCTGTCACCTACTCGCATATTGAGACTCCCATCTTCTGTAAATTCAGCATTATAGTAAAAATCCCTTACTTGAGGCTCATGTATCACTGGAATGTGATCTATAAACAGATGAGTCCATGCTTGAATTTCCACAGAGTCTGCTAGATTACACATTCCTTGCTTGATGATTATCTCAGGGTCAAACACTCTTCCATTTAAAACCTTTTGTTTGTTCAAAATGTTAATTTTCTCATCCCGATTCAACTCTTTTTCAACCTTCATCTTTTTACTCTTTGAACCAACTCTCTTAGATTCTATAAAAAATTCCTCAGTGTTAGGTGACACTTCCCTTTTTCTCTTCGCGGTCTCTTTTACTTTCCTCTTTACCGACTCCTTATTCTCTCCCTTCTTCAAATCAACTTCCTTTTTAACTGGTTCTTTCCTTGTTTTGGGTTTCTCCTTTCTTAATATCTCTTTCCTCATCTTTTCCACTGCAAAAACAATGTCTTCTGACACAGTTTCACTTTCATCCTGCTCATTTGATAATTCAGCCATTGCTTCGTCAGGGACCAGGTTGTCTTCTAGTAAAGTCTTTCTTCTTTTCCTGCTCTCAGTAGTGCTAACCTTATTCTCCTTCATTGCATCACTCATTAACTTTCTTGCTGAACCCCTGGTACGATAAGGGTCTTGCTTTGCGGATATCTCTTCTGTTACTTTTTCTTTTCCCTTATTAGAAATGGGAACCATCCTTCTTTTCACAGCCCAGCACAAAGGACGATTGTCCTCATTCTCTTCATCATCAAAAATAGTATAGGGTAGAATGGTTCTTGGGGTTTTGTCGAACTTTGGTTCAAAGGTCTCAAGAGAAGCCTCTGGATTTCTATCTCCTTCATCAGAAAATGGGGCTCTTGTGCTTTCCCTCATTTCGGTGAGGCTCTCCACCACTAACTCCTCACTGGCAGCCAAAATAGTTGACTCACTATTTTTCTCTTCAGGAAGGTCTCCCTCAAAGAGAAGTTCAAACAACAAGGAGAACATGGGACAAGGTTGAGATGGAGACAAAGGGGCTTCACTTTCTTAACCCATTTTGGACTGCACGGCCTTGTCAGGAGAGGAATTTTGTGGGTCATTTAGATCTAGAGAGGGGGAGCACACTGGAGAGGCTTTGTCAATAGAATCTGGAATGACCTCAGTGGTTGGGGTGTGACAATCTTCAACCTGAGGAATGGTTGAGATTGGTGTTGAAATAGGGTCACTGGAGAAGGAGGCGAAGGCCACAGGGTTTATTTCATGTGGAATGTCCAGCATCTTTAGGGAAGGGGACGGAGTTTGAGAAATTTTATAGAGAAAGGAAGATAAAAAAAGAGAAAGATATTAGGGTTTCTGAAAAAAAGAGGAGTTTGAATATTTTTGAAGAGAGATGAGGGAAGAGAGTATAAAAAGAAATGAGAAGGTGTGTCATGTCCCTTGATACGATGTGTCACTTGGATTTAAAGTAATGGGACAATGGTCATATGATGAATGACTGACATGTGGCAGTCACAACAGTTCTCATTAGCAATTTAAATATAAAGTAAAGAGTGCTAACCTTTTGAGATAGGTACAGGTCCCTCTCTGCAATTTGAAGATGCTTATCACAGAATTGTTTTGTCCTTCATTTATTCTAGCAAATCATTATGAGTGTATACCTACAAAAGGTATAAGATTGATTTTACCAAAACAAGCATTACAAATACCAAGGATACCTGCTTCCTAATCATAACCAATGAGGGTTGGATGCTTCAAATGAGATCAACTCAGTTAAGCTTCAGCATTCCGAACCTCAATCTATTTTTCTCAAATTGGTCCTTGCTCAAGGTTTTGGTGATAATGTCAGCAATTTAATCTTCAGTCTTACAAAATTGCATACAAATGTTTCCCTTTTCTACATTATCTCTCAAAAAATGGTGTCTCACATTAATGTGCTTAGTCCTTTTATATTGAACTAGATTCTTTGCGATATTGAGTGCACTTGTGTTATCACACAAGAGCGAGATAGTGTGAGTGATCACTCCAAAGTCTTCAAGTTGATGTTTTATCCATAGAAGTTGAGCACAACAGGATGCAGTTGCTACATATTCTGCTTCAGATGTAGAAAGAGTTACTGAATTCTACTTCTTTGTTCTCCAAGAGATGAGTGAAGACCCCATAAAGTGAACCATTTCGGAGATGCTCTTTCTATCAACTTAATACCCTACATATTTGCATCTTCATATCCCACCAGTTCAAAAGAGTCTCTTGAAGGATAGAATAGGACCAGTTCCCTGTCTTCTTCAGATACCTTAGGATTCCCTTGGCAGCTTCAAATGAGACTCCTTGGGACAGGCTTGAAACCTATAACACATACCCACACTGAACACAATATCAGGTCTACTTGCTGTCAAGTAAAACAATGAACCAATGATGCCTCTATACATAGTTTCATTTACTATAGGACCAGATTCATCTGCATCTAGTTTTGAGTTTGGTCTTATGGGAGTATCAATAAGCTTTGCATCTATGATATGAAATTTTTTCAGCACCTCCTTGATGTATTTTTCTTGACAAATAGAGGTACCATTTGATGTTTTTCTGATCTAAAACCCCAGGAAGAAACTAAATTCTCCCATCATACTCATTCCAAATTCACTGCCCATTAGTGAGGCAAATTTCTCACACATGACTTCAGAAGTTGCTCCAAAGATAATATCATCAACATAGTAATTATTTACCTCCTATTTTCAAGAAGAGAGTATTGTCAATTTTTCCTCTTTTGAAACCATGTTCCATAAGGAACTTAGACAACATTTCATACCAAGCTCCAGGAGCCTATTTAGGACCATAAAGAGCCTTATCCAATTTAAGCACCTGATTTGGATAATCAACATCTTCAAAACCATAGGGTTTCTTTACATAAACCTCTTCCTTTAACCATTCAAGAATGCACTTTTTACATCCTTATGAAACAATTTGAATTCCATGAAAGTTGTAAAAGCAATGAGAATTCTAATAGTTTCCATCATTGCCACAGGGGAAAATGTTTCATCATAGTCAATGCCTTCTTCTTGGTTATATCCCTGCACCACCAGCCTTGATTTATTTCTTATAATAATACCATGTTCATCCATCTTATTCCTGAAGACCCATCTGGTCCCTATTACAGTTCTATCAAGGGGCCTAGGGACCAGGTGCCATACTTTACTTCATTTAAATTGGTGAAGTTTCTCTTGCATGGAATTCACCCAATCAATATCTTTCAAGGCTTCCTTGATATTTTTGGGCTCAATATTTGATATGAATACTGAGAATGCAACTAGATTTCTGGTTTTAGACCTAGTATGCATTCCATATTTCAAGGGAGAAATAAGATTATCAAGAGGATAAGAAGACCTATGTTTCCACCCTAACTTAATTGTCAAGGGTTGGAGTTGATCTGCTTCTTCCTCTTCATTTTCAGAATCTTCATTCTCAGGTTAAATTGCATCCTCTGGTTCAGCATTATCAAACAGACCAGGTCTCTCTTTAGGTTCATCATCTTCATTGACTTCATCATTTGAATCTGGTTCAACAGTATTTGGATCTTGAGTTCTTTCAAATTATGACTCATTCAAAGTATCTCTCTGAATCTTAAGTAGTTCTGCCAGCTCATCATCATCCTTGTTCTTTAGATCTTTTATATCACTAGTTTAATAAAAAATCACATGAATACTTTCTTCAATGCACATAGTCCTCTTATTGTAAACTCTATAAGATTTACTTGAAAAGGATATCCCACAAACACTCCTTCATCACTTCTAGGATCAAATTTTCCTAGATCATATATTCCATTGTTCAGTACACAACATTTGCATTCAAAAGCCCTTAAATAACACAACTTAGGCTTTATATTGTTGAGTAGCTCATAAGGAGTTTTATTCAAAATAGACTTGATCAAACACATGTTAGTTACATAACAAGATGTGTTATCTTCTTCAGCCCAGAAATATTTTGGAAGATTTGAATCAATGAGCATAGTTCTGGCAATATCAACCAGAGTTTTATTCCTCCTCTTAACAACACTATTTTGCTGAGATGTCCTTGGAGCTGAAAAGTTATGATGAATTCCATTTTCAACACAAAATTATCAAACTTATATTTTCAAACTCATTCCCATGATCAGACCTGATCTCTGCAATCTTGCAGTTCAGCTTTGTCTGAATCAACTTCACAAATATCATCACCATATCATACCTTTCATTTTTTGACCTCAGAAACATAGTCTAAGTGTACCTTGAATAATCATCCGTAATTATAAGTATAAACTTCTTTCCACCTCTACTTTGAATCTTCACAGGGCTACAAAGATCCTTGTGAATTATCTCAAGAGGTCTTGTTGTACTCACTTGCTTCTTTGATTTAAAAGATGATATGATCTGCTTTCCTTTGACACATGCATCACATACTTTGTCATCACTGAATTTTAGCTTTGGTAATCCACAGGTAAAGTCTCTGGATACAAGTTTGTTTATCAAAGACGAGCTCACATGACTAAGTCTCATGTGCCACAAGTCAGCATTTTCACTTTGGGTAGTAAGACATGTAAGATCATCTCCATGGGAAGTATCCAGATCAGTAACATACATATTCTTGCACCTTCTTACAATTAGGATTACCTCCTTGGATGTTAGATTTGTAACAATACAGATTTCTGATAAAAATCTGACCTCATTACCATTTTCACATATTTGTGAACACTAAGTAGACTATATTTCAGTCCATTCACATAGTATACATTCTCAATAGAGTGCTCAAGAGATTTTCCAATTCTCGCCATTCCTAGAATGTACCCCTTCTTTCCATTTCCAAATGAGACACCTCCACCTTAAAGTGCCTTGAGTGAGGAAGTTTTCAATCTTTCCAGTCATATGCTTTGATCATTCACTATCCATGAACCAACACTGTCGACTAGTTCCTCCACTCCCCTGCAACATAGATTATTTGTTAGATTTGGGAACCCATTTCAGTCTGAGTCTCTAGTAACTAAATAGAGGCATAATAAGAGAATTTCTCATTCAGTATGGCAAGACAGTCTGTCTCATATTATGAAAAGAGTCAGAACTAGGACCAAGTCCCTTGTTCTATATGACTTCCTGTTTGGAATAGTTTGAAAAAATTTCTTGAGTTCTTCTCCAAGGTTGACACTCCTTCTTCAAATGATCATTACGGCCACAATAAAGACACAAAAGATTGACATACACTGACACATATTTGCTATGAGAGTTATATGGATGACCTATGTTCAAGCTTCCTAAGCCTTTCCCATCATTTTGACCCTTACTACTAAGATTGGCAAGCAATTTTGAAGAAGTGGTCCATTTCATAGAATTGTTCAGTTCTTCTTTGACACTGACGAGGTCCCTTTCTAACTGATCATTTCTCTCCAAGGCTAGAGCTAGTTTCACGTCAATAGTATTCAAGCTAGTTTCTAGCTCTAGTCGTAAACTGCTAGCTTCACCCTTTCCTCTAACACAGTTCTTACTCAACTTCTTTAATTTTTCCTTCAATTCTAGATTTTCAGATTCCAAAACCATCATTTGTTCTCCCATTAATGACAATTTAGAAACCAAAGATACTTTTTAATCATGAAAAAAATCTAGATTGTTATTCATCAAATCCTTTTCAGTGGTCAACTTAGTGATTGAGTTAATGAAAATAGCTGCTAGACTGCTCAACCTTTTAATAGAATAAACATGCAAGTTCTGTTTAAATTCAGAAAGAGTTACCTCTTCTTCAACTTCTTCATCATCAGATTTTTCCATGAAAGCAAACATTGCATCAAACACATCCTCACATCTTTTACTGCAAGCATGGGGGCATCTTCAGGGTGTTTGGACTCTTCTGAGTCACTTGAAGAGTTTCTCCAGACTGCAAGGGCCTTCTTCACAATATAGTCAGCAATAGCTTTTTTTTCCTCTCTTATCAGGGACTAGATACATTCTCTTGCCTTTGTCTCCTCCAACCTTGACATAGTCTTTATATTCAAGTTTGTGTGTAAGACAATCTTTGATAAAATGCACTGCTTTTCCACACTTGTGGCACAAATCATTTGCATTAGCATCCCTGCTAGAGTTTCATGTTTTCCTGAACCCTACATGTTTCCTTACAATTTTGTGAAATCTTCTAGTGAGATAAGCCACATCTTTATCTTCTTCAGACACTTTACTTGATGTCACCTTGAGTGCAAGTGACTTGTCCCTCTTTACTTCCTTCTTTCAAGTTTTCTGATTTCTGTTCATCTCGTGAGTTTGAAGATCTCCAATCAAGGCATTTATTGTCAGCACCTTCAGGTCCTTAGCTTTAGTAATAGCATAAACTTTACTTGCCCGCAACTTAGAAAGAATTCTCAGTATCTTCCTCGCATGTTTACTTGGATGAATAGGCTCTCCCATGCAACGTAGCTCATTTTTGATAGATGAGAATCTGGTGTGCATATCATGAATGGTTTCTCCCTCCTTCATGGTGAAATTTTCATACTGAGTAGTACGCATGTCCACATTTGATTCCTTCACTTTCTCAGTCCCTTCATGAGCAGTTCTGAGACAGTCCATGATTTCTTTAGCTGATTCACATATGGAGATTCGATTGTATTCCTCAGCTCTTATGCCACACATAAATAATTTCTGTACCTTGTAGTTTTTCTCAATGTTCTTTCTATCAGCCTCAGTGTACTGTTGTCGAGTTTTGGGAATAACTCTAGTAATGTCTCCTTCTTTAACTTCAGTTGTAGGAACATAGGGACCATCAAGCATAACATCCCATATCTCACTATCCTCAACCCTAAGAAAATCATGCATTTTAGTTTTCCACCAACTGTAGAACTGGCCATGAAAATGAGGTGGCCTAGTTAATGATTGTCCTTCCTCAAAATTTAGTAGAGAAACCATTCTTCCACAGGATTCTCTCTTAGTGTTGACCAATTAGAGAGCCCAGGCTCTGATACCAATTGTTAGACTATGTGCGGCCACTATACGTCAACAGACCAGGTCCCTTGACTCAGTAAGAACAGTAACTAAAATAAATGCATCAACATAAATGACATAAGTAGTTTATGTGGAAACCCCTTTGCTCAAGGGAGGAAAAAACATGACCTGTCTCACATGATTTCAACTCAAATCCATTATCATTCAAACGGAGCAAAAATTTAGATTACAAGCTTTTGCATTCTAGGAGTTTAACTCTAAATCCCTTCCCCCTCATTGTAACAACTCTGTTATGAACAAGCTTCAAAACAACAACTCTGTTGCCCACTAAATTAACTAACACTAATCGATTTAGACTTCACTAACTCACCATAGCTAACTCTAGCTACAACTAAGAATCAATATTAAAAATATGAACTAATCTGATTCCCTTATAACACAGGAATAGATATACAAGAATAAGCACAGAAATATTAACCTACAACAACTAAGAATAATGACAACTCTATCAGGTCCTTGTTGTTCTTGAGGAGAATATTTCTAGATAGAATGGCTTCTTGCTCTTTTCAAACTTTCAAGATGCAAAAAACTGGGTTGTTTCCATTTGATATGAAGCTTATATACGATGGACACAAAATAATAGAACCAAAGCTACTGGCTGACGACCCTACAACTCTGCACGAGACGCGCACCACTTTCTACGGATGGCAGGGTATGCAAAGTACTTTTTCTAGATGTCTTTTTCTCGTACAAGACCACCATTCTCACATGGGATCAAGTCCCCTATCCGATCCCATGGTTTATCAAATCATCAAAACTACATATTAAAAATCATGTCTACTCCCTCCTTAAACTCAGTAGGTGAACTATGTTATTAGAAAAAAAGGCAATGTCAATCTTACTAATAAGATGATTTGGCATAATAAGAACCCTTTAAAAACTTGTTTCTTTTTGTGGAAAGTGTTGCGTAACAAGGTGGTTGTGGATCTAAATCTCACTAAATTTAAGATCCACCTACCTTCTAGATGTTCTTGATATTACGTGATTTATGAAGAAGAAATAGTTGAACACTTATCTACAAAGGTCAGATAGCACAATAGGTTTGGAGACATTATAACAAAATATTTGAGATCAGCGAGAATCATAATTGTTTGAAAAAACTATTGATAAACTGGGGGATTTCAATGGAGAAGAATCTGGTCCAAAATATTGTCCTTCAAATCATTCCTAGTATTATAATTTAGCAAATGTGGAAAGCAAGATGCAAGCATAGATACAAAGGCATAAAGATGAACTTCAAGAGCATCACCCACAACACTAATAGTAAAATTATTACTGTAGCCCACAAACAGTTCCAATGCATCAATCCATTCATGGATTGGGAGCAGTTTTACAGCATCGTCAAAATGGCTAGGGACAAGATCAGTCATATTCTTGTTCTATAGTTAAGACCAAGACTAGACTTCTACAAGCTCAACACAGATGGTTTCTCCAAAGGAAATCCAAGACTAAGTGCAGGAGGCAGTATAATTAGAGATAATCAAGGCAGGATGAAGATTGCTTTCGCAGAGGCATATGGAAGCACTACCAACAACATGGCTGAGATAGTGGCTCTGGAAATAGGTATTCAGTGATTTGTCAACAATGGAATTAGAAACCTGGAGGTGGAGGTTGATTATAAACTTCTAGTGGACTATATCCTCAACCTTCAAGATACTCCATGGATCCTATGGGATAAAATTATCACCATTAGGAATCTCGTTCAATGCCTAGACAATTGGAGCCTTCAACATAGCTTTAGAGAAGGAAACAAAGTGGCCGAGTGCCTCGCCAATTGGGGTCTCCAGTGTGCTAACAGAACATGGATCACTCATCATCATCAATTGCCAAATAAGGCAAGAGGAGAACTGATTTTGAATAGAATGAATGTGCCTTCCCTCAGAACGATTATAAAAAATAACTCTTTCTCCCTAGATAGAGACTTGTATAGAATTTTTACTTTTGATGTTCCTTAAGGAACTGTTGTGCTTAGGTTTATACCTCATTTAGTTATTTTTTGAGAGCTTACATAGAAATCCTACTTTGGTATATAGATTGGGGGTTGTCCCCCTCTAAGTAGGTATCAAGAATTATCCTCCCCTAGTTGTACTTTTTATGGTATCAATAAAATACAAAAATCAATTTTTTTTTAAAAAAAAGTTACAGGGTCACCCATATTTTCCACTTTGTAAAATGGTCTAGCCATCACTCCCCTTTTCTTAGTCATTGGACCATCTAGTCTTTCCCCATTACTACTTGCCTGACCTACTTCATTCTCACATACATCTCCACCATCCATCCTCATACATTTCTTCTTTTTTTATCATGCTCAGATATTTCCTCTATTTTTCAGTCTCCTAAACAACCTTAGTCTTCTCCCAAATGCACACAAAAGTATACGTGGTCATCAAAGTAATAAATGGTTCTTTTAGATTGTCAAACCCAAATGACTTATGATCAATTTAGACTCAATTCAACTAATTCCAAAAATTAAAGAAAGTGTTTTCAAGAAACCTGTGTTTTCTATACTAAGTTTGCAAATAATTAAAGCTTTAAACATGAACTAACTAGACAACTTCAATTTCGGTGTTTAAACAATAAAGGGACAATTCCAAGGTTGTAACATACTTAAGACTTCATGTACCACATCTCTTTCATGGATTTCTTATGGTTGTCGAAATAGTGATTTATAGGGTTGTTATTATAATCATATGATCTCTCGACCTCTAACCAACTACCTTAATTAAATGCCTAACTACATCGTTGAGTGCGGATATGCATACTCAATTGAAGAGCATTTATTTATAATCCTAGCTCTTAACAAGCACAATGTTAGTAGGTATCAATCCTAAACATGAATATAAACAAGTGGTATGTAAGAAAGATCGCTCTCCTGTATTCTTTGGTTTATCTACCTCTTCTTCTATCGAGTTCAAGAATAGATAATAAATTTACGTCAAAGTGGCCAATCATAAAATACTAAAATAAAAATACAAGAGTAATTAATAGGATAACCAAATTAATCCATAGAAATTGATGTTCAATAATCACCCATGACTACAGCCCCAGAACAAAGACTTCTAGCCACTCATAATCATAAAAAACATAAATAAGATTGTTTCCATGTAATTCAATACAAAAGAAAAAGTAGAAGGTTGAAATGCATGATGAATTGTAATCTTTTTTTCTTGCACATGAAAAAGAATAAGTCCCCTTAAAAAATAAACCTAGGGTCCTATTTACAGAGTTTATGGAACTAATTGTTTCTTTTAATTGGATTTGAAATCCTCAAAAATCTGGAAATTCATCGAGGAATTAGGGGATGAGGCACCAACAACTGGTAGCAACCACTATGCTACTACCACGAAGCACTTCCGGTATGCTAGGAAGAGCCCCCAGTTGTTTCAAGGTTGGGGAGGTGCGCCACTGCTGCCATGAGCAATTTTTATTTTGTCGTGCTCATTTTCCTTGCTTTTTAAAGTCCTTTCCAGCTCCCATTGTGCTCGTACTCCTTTTGGAACCCCTATATATTGCTAATCATGTAGGTTTGTGTGTAGTCATAACAATACTTCATCAAAACATACCAATTAGCATCAAGAATGACCTCGAAACATAAGGTACATGTAGGTAAACTGTAGTAATTAGGCATATAAATACGTCCATGATCACCACCCCACACTTAAACCTTTTGTACTCGAACAATCTCCAAACTACCAGCTCATCATTAACACCTAAGCACTTATCTACCCGCACTAGAATCGACCAAGTACATTTAATCATACTTTTGTAATTCACACTTTATGGAATTAAAACATATTATTTCACCAATTTAATATACCAATCAACAAAATATAACCTCAATGAATGAATCGCCACCAATCTTACCGGGCCAATATAGTCATATAAGAACACACCAACATGAAATACACCCAAGTGTGCACCACAAATGCCCTCACTATTTTTGGTATAGTCTTTCACCCAAACATTCATCATGTTCACACCTTTTAATTTCAAACATGCCTATTTTTTCAAATTATAAGGTCTCACTCTCACAAAAGATGTTCTTGCATATCACAAGATAGCATAGGCTTTCTCAAAGTGTACTGTAACTTTCACAATGCATTTATTATGGAATCAAGATGACTTAACTTGATTGTAATATCGTCTCCAAGATAGGGAGGTTACATTTAGGATACCAATAGTGACTACTCCTCCTCCTTAATGCACTTGTTTTATCATTTAGACAATTCAATCACTTTTCTCTTCTTTGGGTCAGACCTCTTAATCACCCTCTATTCATCTTTTAATTTCATCATTTACATATTTAAACACCTGTTCAAAATGTTGCCTTCTTTTCTTCTCTTATTTAAGCACTTCTCTTATATATATACATACATATATATATATATATATATATGTATATATATATGCATAACAAGTGCTTATACAATTTTATTATGGGTTCTTGACATCTCAATTTTTATTTTCACCACATAAGACATCCCACCATGCTTTACTTCTATCATTATTTTAATTTACTCTTTCTTCATGACATAGTGCATTAAGGATCAATATTTGGATCAAATAATGGAATGGTATCAACAAAAATGAATCCGGCTCATCATGCAGTTAATCAAAGATTTATAGGCTAAAAAGTTCAATGGGGCTTCACTATTAATCATCATGGAGGCACAAAATAGAATTATGCCTCAATCCTACTCCATAGTTCATACAAGTTACTTGTTAAGAACACACAGAGCAAGTTCTAGATGAAGCTTTATGTAAGAACAAGGCAATACTCACCACACATGGCATCATGACATACACCCAAGGAAATAAACAAATTAGCATGTTCATACAAATAACTTTGAGTGCTTCCAACACAATTAAGCACAATTTTATCACTTTAGATTCAAATCAAAGAACTTGTGTGTGTCAAGGTTACTTATTCCTTATATTACATGTTTAAGTGCGAACTATCCATGATGTAGTGCTACTTCTAACGAAATGTACAACTTCAGAACCTACCAACTTATGACTAATTTTTCTTAAGACGGTAGTCATCCATTTATCATAGGGTACAATCACTTCTAAGACAACTCTAAGACTCCACCAACACTCCAAATAATCAAAGACAAAAGAAAAAAAAAATAGTCCTAATCACTTCAATGAGACTATCCTTGAAAAATATAATCGAAAACAAAAGTCGAGGAACCCATCTTAAAAATTAAAAAGACTAGATAAAGTCACATGGAAGTCTATCTCCCACCTCACACTTAAATAGTTCTATGTCCCTAGTGCAATCTAAAATGACTCTAAGACTCAACTAATAATCCAAATAATCAAAAACAAAAGAAAACAAAAAAAAAAGAAAAAAAAAACTAGTCCTAATCGCTTCAATGAGACTATCCTTACAAAAATTATCAGAAAAAAAGTCAAGGAACCCATCCTAAAAATTAAAAATACTCGATAATGTAGTAAATTATTCACATGGAAGTCTATCTCTGACCCCACACTTAAATAGTGCACTGTCCCTAGTGCAACAAATAAAACATGAGTAAAGAGTGAAAGAAAAACTTCTTTTTCTCTTCTAGGTAGCATGGTCATAATCAACATTCACCACATTTGTGGCATCACCCACAACCATTAAGGTCGTACCAATTGTGAGATCCCATACTTTATTCTATTATTGCATAATATATGTGGCGTGGCGTAGCATGGTTATATGAGGTTTATATGACTTGCTATAGTTCATTGAAAAATAAGATTGCAGATGTGTGGAAATATCAAGGAACTAAACTAAAGTTTTAGGTCAAAGGAATCCGTCAAACAAAGGTTTGAGGTTAAAGAAATGACTCAGGTCGCACCTCACCCATTTGAAAGGTTTAAATTAACCCAATGAGATAAGACTATGAGTGTCTAATATGCTAAGAATAATGTGTTATGAGGTATTAAAATAGTTCAATGATTGTATATTAAGTTTTAAAGTCAAGAAAATTAGCGAAACAAAGGTCGGAAGAAGTTATCGAATAATAAAATTTTCTGAACTTTGGGTCAAATTTCTTGGATGTTTTCTCCCAATATATAAGAAAATAAAATACCCATAAACTATAAAATCGAAGGTCTATGAGTCTAGTTTACAACTCAGAAAACCTCACATCAAACCGACATTAGAGTAAGAAGCTATGAGTGTTTTACTGCGGACTGTCTGGGCAGACTCTGGGTAGCGAACTCGGTCGGGTAAAAAAATATTGTATGTCGGCTATTCAACATTTTAATCCAAAAAAAAAAAATTCTTTTTAGTTCCTATATAGAAAAAAGCTTAAGAGAGGGTTCTAGTGGTGTTTCTGGATGATTAAGGTTCTTTTTTAGCGATTTCTACCATTAAAGGTTGCCCTCATGCCTAGAAACGTAATCTCTACACGTGACAATCATTTTATCCTTCTATTAGCTACGTTTGAATCTAATTTTGGAAGATATATATTGGTAGTTATTGGTGTTTCTTTAAGTTTTACACTTGGTTTGGTTAGATAATCATCTCGAGACTCTTTTATGATTATTTTTATGAAGTTCTACGAACATTTTTTTGAGTTAGGACCATATGGAAAATTTATCGATTTAAGCTCAATTAAAAGTATAGGTGCATACCATTTGTGTATATATTGTGTTTGTGAAGCTTAGAACGTAAGAAAAATCTTTTGTGAAGAAACTAAAGGTTTTCAGACCTTCATTGGAAAGATATGTTAAGGTTAAGCTTAGTCCTTCCTTTTAGCATGACTCCTAGAAAATTCCTAAAATGCCAAATGCGATATTTTACTATTCTATTGCTCGAAAGACCTTCTGTGAAAGGCATTGGAATCGCAACTGAATTATTTTCATGATATTATTATGTTGATATTCTACTTGTTTGGATAAATAAGGTATTTGGCATGTACATGTCATTTTTTCGGCTTCCTTGACTATATGTCCATATGTATGAATTCTTATTCTTTTTTGGGTGGTGTGTGACTTGAAAATATTATGGGAGACATTTAGTATTTGCAACTAGTCCTCTTTCCCTGCTAAAGTATACTTTGAAAACTCTATAAAGTAACACGCAATTTTCAAACTCAAATATAACTTAGATGTTTAAACTATTAAAACACTTGATTCTTAAATACTTTCTTATATAAATTATCTGGGAACAAGGATTATCAACTAAGTGAATCACCTTAAGCCTTTTGTGAAAATCTTCAAGGTTAGATTTCTAAAAGTTGAGATAAGTGTCCAAGCATATTCGTAAAAACATAAGAGGTTCCATGAGATATTTACATGTTATACGAAAGTGACTACGGAATCATGAGGACAAGCGTACAAATGAGCCACGATTGGCAACATGATTATGGTAACATAAATTCATTACGAATCCATAACATGACATGCTATACATTTTACTCCCTAAGCAATAATTGGGAAGTATGGGGCCTATTACCGATATTTATATGTATGAGATACATATGACCACAAGTTGGTGAATATGACGTCGGTTAGCTACCGGGAGGCACCACTATTGCTAGCATTTGGTTAGGTATGTCATGCATTTGCATCTATATATATGTCACGACCCAGGGGTATCCCCTTAGATGTAACATGGAGTATAGAACCCCGACAGACTCGATACAAGACGCTTAGATCTCATAACATAAGAAATAGAACAATAAGAGTAAAACAATAGTCCAAGTCCAATAGTTTTTATAAACGAAAAACGGAAGTCTAAAGCACTTGTGTCATCATATCCATCTAATACAATAGAAGGAAATTGGGCCTAGCTCATACATCATGTCCAAAAGAAAAATACATGAAAGAAACTAAACAATAAACTCCGTCCTCGAAGCATGAGAACTCACCAAAGCTCGGAATATCTCAAGTCAACCTCTAGCCACAAAACTTTAAAACTTGACTATCGGACCCTACATTTGGGGAAATGTAGGCAAGAGTATGCGTTAGTACAAATAATATACCAAGTATGGTGGCCATACATAAAAACATTTAAAACATGCTAAAAGGGACATTTCATTTCATGATATGCAATTGACTAAGCTAAAACATGATATAATATAGTTAGAAAACACAAGTCATAAAACCATGGTCAATGCAAGCTAACATGATCTTTAAAACCTTTAATCTCATATGCGATACTTCTTGAAGTAACCTTAGTTCCTTATTAATTGTGGGGAATTATCCTTAACTGACATAGAGACCATGTGAGCTATAACTTGATCCCTCGGTGTCTCCTACACCGAAAAGGGTTGTCCTATTTGCCAAGGTAGAACCATGAACTTCTAGCTTAAGTGGATCCACTAGCTAATGTCTATTTTAGACAATCATCCTATGGGGGCATATAGGTAAGGGATAAAGAGATTACTTCTAGACACCCAACCTTTACTCGGGAGAGCTTCCATCTCAATGTCCTCTCGGTGCTAAGCTAAATCCCACGGAATAGTCATTTTTTACCTAACCTCATTATTCATGGAAAGGTACCCTAGGATAACCAATCCAAGATAGTTTCATTAGGATACCTCTTACTCTTTGATTCAATTAGATGAGAAAGCCTTCGACCTAAGAATCCTTTCTATGTGAGAAAACCTTTCACATCATGCTAGTTATGTGTTTATGAGAATATCCTTTCAACAACACAACAACAACATCATCATTGGTACTTTACTCTTAAAGCACCCTTAAAACATTTGCATAGACTTCATAAGAAAATGCATAAGTCCATAATTTACCTCTTTAGGTTCAAAACCCACTTTCAATCATCAATGCTAAGAAAACATGGGTTAGATATGGATTTCATCATAAATTCGGGTAAAACTAGTAATACATACTTGATTTCATAAAAATCTTCCTTTTCAGTCAAAATACCATATCACATGATTCATAACTTAAAAACATAGAGGTTACATGGATTCATGGGGAAATCATCATATTTCATCAATTTATGCATAAGAGATCAAAATTCAATCATTTAAATCAACATTGAAGAGAATCCATGACAATTCAAGAAAATCCTAACTCAATTGGGGAATTCTAATCTTTGAAATAGAGGAATTTGGGAACTCCATGTATGGAAGGAATCCATGGATGAAAACTATCATACCTCTATTACTAAGCCCACAAATGCTTGAGGAATGGAGACTTGACCTTGATTCTAGCTCCAACTGTTTCTTCTTCTTCAAGTTCTAGAGAGATATTTGAGAGGAAGACTTTGGGATTTCTTTTGGATTTTGGAAATAATGACTTCAATGGCTGAGTTTTGGGTTAAAATGACTTATATAGGGGTCCTAGACTTGGGTAAAATGACATAGCTTTGATTTAATTAAAACCATAAAAGACCCAATTAGCCCCTAACTTACAGGGGGCTGCCTCATCTTCATGTGAGGCTCCATGAGTCGTGGTGCCTACCACGAGTTGTGTTGCCTTCCGTGGCATAAACCAGTGGCTTGGAAACCACCCCTTCACCCTAAAAATCTAACTCATCACCACGGGCTGTCAAGGCATTCACGAGCTGTGAAGTGGCTCATGGGAGGAGGCTGTTTTGGGCAAGTGTAGCCTCGCTACTTCTTATCATTTCACGAGCCCCACCACGACCCATGGTCCCCACCACAAGCCTTCAAGGTGGTCTTGGGAAGGTGGGCAGTTCTTGATGAAGGTTAGGCTGCCCAAGTCCTCTTCTTGTCTCTTGCCCTCTCACTTATCCATAGTTTAGCCTACTAGATTCCGAGGTGCTACAATATATGTATTAACGATATAAGATTACATGAGCATTCTATGTATATTTGAGTAGAAGGAAGTCAAATATCAACCATGGAGATTATTTTAGTTTTTCCAGGTTGTATTTCTATTACCTTTTTTATAGCTATTTATGATTCTACTTTCTGCCTTACATACCATTACATTTTTATATGTAGTGATGTCCTATTGCCTAGGGATACTGCTTTTTTATTTCTTGCAAACATTCCAAGCAGGGATTTTGATCGACCCACTCGCTAGGATTTGGGTTCAACTGTGAGTTGGTAAGCTCCATAATATCCTGGGTCTATCAAAGGATATTTACTTTTGTTGTACAATTTAGGTATAGTCCGGGCCTTGTCCCGACAAAATTTATGTCACTCGTAGAGGCTATTGTGGACACATTATTCTGGGTTTCTTTTGTAGGTTTCAAACTTCAGCCCATAGGCTTGGCATGTATATATATGTGTGTGTATGTATGTCTTCAGTTGCAGCCTTGTCGGCTAGCTAGTACTTATTTATTTGTATTTTGTCTATGTTTGTTTATATGGCTTATTATTAATCAAGTCATGACCTTTATGGTCCAGTTTTCATATTTCAAATGTTGTGTTGCTCGATCTTCTGGGACTAAAGTTTAGTTAGCTAGTATGTTTCAATGGAACTCTATCGAGTACAGTATCGAGTGCCAGTCACACCTCCCTATTTTGAGGCGTGAAAAACATGGTATTATATCAAGTCATATCCTTATGGTCTACAAGTCATGTCTACTGGAGTCTTTTTTATGGGTGTATTGAGCACCACACTTATAACCAAGAAGCTACAAGGCATTTATGAATGGCTACATTTCTTTTAAATGATAGATTGTGCTATAGTGCAAAATTATAAGAACATATGGAATCTAAATTGTATTTTATGTTTTTTATCTAACAGGATACACATGCTTCAGAGATGGAACAAAGAGAGGTATGTATAGGTCCAGGGGAAGATACTAGTCATTTTTCCCACTAGGTCAAAGGGATAGATTTTCCATTGAGGCATGTAGTAAATCTCCGGTACCCCTAGTACCAGCTTCCCCAACACCTGTTCAAGCCTGAGGAGTCGTAGCACCCCTATCCTCACAAGTTCCATTGGTACTTGAGGAAGCTATGGTCACAGGACCTCTGGTACCTATTGTCCCTCAACTAGAGATTGTGGAGCAGGGGATAAGGGAGGCAGTTCAGTTGGTGACTATGAAGGTTTCTATTCTTGAGCGACAACTAGAATCAGGAGTAGATGCTCAGATAGACCAGTCAGAAAGCTTGAAGGTACAAAACTTTCTTCACTTTGCCCCTCCATTTTTTACAGGATCTAATTCTACTAAGGATCCCCAAGACTTTATAGAACATATATACAAAGTATTGAGAGTGATGCATGCCTTCATAATTGAGGATGTGGAATTGGCTTCTTTCCGGCTATGTGATGTAGCCATATTATGGTATGAGGCATGGGAGAACTTCTTTGAAGCTTTCCTATCCCACTATTTGACATGGGAGGTTCGAGAGGCTTGTTATGACTAGTTTATCAATCTAAAGGAACGAGAACATGAGTGTGAGGGTTTATAGCCACCTGTTTAATTCTTTGGCAAAATATGCACCAGATATTGTATGTACCATGAGAGCCAAATTTCAACATTATGCTAATGTTCGGCAGATCATCCGACCAGAGATTGTTGGGTAGCATCCCTATCAGATGATGTAGATATTTCCCATATAAAAGCTTTCACTAAGACTACAAAGGAACTTTCTCGATGAATTCATGATAACTGCAGGGATAAGGATCAGAATAAGAGGGCCCATATTGTGGGGTCTTATAGAGAACCACATAGGTATTTAAGGCCCTCACTCTATCGATATCTACCTCGGCCAGCATTTATGTCGCACCACAAATGCAAGGACTACATTTTGATTGTTATAGTCATTCAAGATTGGTCAGAGCTCAGGCCAGCTTTAGGGTCGTCGCTAGTAGAATTTTGTCCAGATAATGCATCCTACTCCTCTATGTACACAGTTTTATAAGTCACACATTGAAAAGTGTAGACATGGTTCAGGTGCATGTTATCATTGCGGCAAATTGGACATTTTATTAGTCAATGTTTGTGGTTGAGTAGAGGTGAGTCAGCTCACCCTTTAGGATCCACAACAACCTTTTCGCCCTCATACCATTCCCACGATGAAGATCACAGTCTATTCAGGGTTATGGTAGGTGATAGTGCTCAAATTATTCTCTAAAACCAATTCAAAAAGTAAGCGATCATCGACAATATAAATACCTAACTAAGAGCTGGGTCGAATCCTATATACAATAATATAGCACAGAGAATTCTATCTAGCAGTTTCGAAAGTAAATCCATTCATTTATAGAAATAAGAACAATTGGGTGGATGATTACACCAAATTCATGAAAAGGGTTTGGTTATCAATAATCACAATTAAACAAAAATTTTAAAAATTCAAATAAGTAACAAGTAATATAGGGGTGCGGGGATTAGAATACAATGTCACGTAGGGGTAATTGTGTTGCTCTATAGTGATGAACATTCATGGATAGGCTGGGTAATATTTAATTACACTAATCTTCTTTCGATTTCATAGTATCAATTCATAGAATCTCCTTTTGACCTCAACTATGTGCATAACTAAACAACCCAATACCTTAACAATATTGTCTCTTCTGATGCATAAATAGGGAAAATAGATCTGACCCATAATCTCTATTTTCAAGCAAATTAGAGACATCAAACCTAAATTGCAATTATTGAACAAATTACCCACTTTAATCAATCTCTTTCGAGAATCAATCAAAGATCACAAGTAGGAATTAAGTTTGCAATATTAACCCATAAGTTAACTCCATACTAATTAGCCCAAATCTATGTATGAACAACAACAAAACAAAGCATAACACAATATCCACTACATTAAATCAACACCCAACCCCAAAATTGCACCACTAGACTTTGGGGTTTTAGCCACCTTTCACAAAGTGTAAAGAAATTATACCTTCCATGAAAATAGCCATGTGTAACATGAAACTAAGCAATTACAAGCAATACACAGGTCGATTTCAACTTCAATTTGTCAATTTCAAGAGCAAAGTTGATAAACCCCAAAATCACAAGAGTGTTCTTCAAAAAGTAAAAGTGTTTCTCTCTCTATAAGGTTCAAAATCTCTCTATCAATTTTCTGGATTTGGACCTCTAGAACTCTCTATTTTCTCTCTGCTTTGAACTTTTTATAATTTCTCTAAAATTTGTCCCAAATCTCCATGCGTGACCCATTCAACGACGTTAGTCGGGCTCGCCAAGAATATTTGGTGAATCACCATTGCTCATTATATCACTTTTCTCTTACTTTAGGCTTTCAGTGTTTGAACCTCAGTCAACGAGCTTTTTTGAGTTTGCTTTTCACATTAGGCGGATCACTGAGTACCACCTTTGTTCAACTTTCAAGACTTTAATTTTTTATCTAAGTACTGTCACATTTGGTGATGGTCACCTTATTCGCCCTTTGTAGTCGACGAGTCGCTATTCCTCTTCTAGTTCACCGACCTATGATGAGTCAGCGATTTGGACTCATTTAGGGCTTTATTTTAATATATTTAGTGTCCTAAAATGCATATTTTATAATAATAACTGATGTAAATCTTTGATTTTCAAGTATTTGGATTGAGAAACAATGCATGGACACTAATGAGCAAAAAGGAACAAGGCAGTTGAAAGAACGAAGAAAAAAGGGCATGATGATCGCCTAACCCATTGGGCGAGTTGCCAAATGGCCATTATCTCGCCTAAAGTTCCAGTGTGCCAAGCTCTAAAAGAGATAATCATGTTTGCGATAGAAAGGAGCAGTCGTCGAGTCACAAAACGGTTCCACGATGCAGTGCTAGATGGCCCAAAGTTACAAAACTTAAAGATGTTGAAGGCCAAAGCAAAAAGGAGATGGAATTGACCAAAGGGTGGATCGCCGAGTGGATCGGTGATCCCGACTTATTGCGTTGAATGGTCCTTCGCAGCATACTTTTGGCGACTATAAATATATTTTTAAATTCTTAGTTTAGTATCGAATTTAAATGAGAATTTTTATCAATTTTTCCTTATCAGTTTTAGAACTCTAAGTTGGGAGACAATATTTTCCTTAGCTTAGAAGATTTGAAGATTTTCATTTTTGAGAAATTAGAAGTGGGTCTTTGAGATTCTTCAGCCTTGCCCTTTGTAAAGACGAAATTAATTGTACCCAGTTGATGGAAACACAACTTGGTAATGATTTCTATCTTTTTTATGATGTATAGCTAAAACCCCAATTCTTGGGGTATAATTATGTGAATATGGGTTGATTTAGCTGCTGGGTATTGTTAATTGATAGTATAAATATTGTTTAAAAGTGATTTCAATCAGTAATTATAGTTTAATTTAAAGGGTTGTAGTTGCAAATGCAATTCTAACCTCATGTATTTGGCTTCCTTGAGAGAGAGGTTTTAAAACCAAGACTACTGATTTGACGATCTGTGGGTATTAGGTTGTCATGGGTGCAGCTCGAGAGAGTGAATCCTAAAACCATTTCCACACATTCAGCTCGAGAGAGTGAATGAACTAAAGCAAAGGTTGTTCTTAATTGGTGCTTATTGGTGTTCGAGAGAAACTAATTTGATTCGGGGTAAACTGTTCGAGAGAAAATTTATCCCCACTAAAGTCTAGCTTAGGCACTAATTTACAACTATTTACTATAAATTGAAATTACCCATTTGTCTACCTTAGTGCATAATCCAATCACATCCCAAGAACCCGTCTCTCTTTACTTATTCCTTAGTGTTAATTGCTACTGTTGTAGTTGGTAATTACAATCAAAACCACCATATTTGACACTTGTGTCACTCTTAATTTGAAACCATGCTTTTATTCGTAAATGTTTTTACCTATGATTCACTTGATCATATTTGTACTTGGCTGTTAAATCTTAAGCACGTACCACTCCCTGTGGGATTTGACCCCAACTCACTTAGTTGGGTTATATTACTAACTAATGATAGTTGGCACTTAGTATTGGAAGAAGTGTCCTGATATGTGAAATCAAAATAGTGCCGCTGCCGGGGAGTGGTGTTGTTTAAGATTCTTTAGTTAAGTTGAATTTTGTTCTTGTTAGTCATAGTTGAACTTACTTAATTTTAGTTTTGTTTTGCTTGTTTGTGTTTTGAAACAGGAAGTATGAGTGTGAATGGCAACAATAGCAGCCAAGTAAGCCATCAAGATGACATCGGTAATCTCAACGATGTCAATGAGCCTAATGCTAATATTTCCCATCTTATGGGTGGTATTGGTGCCATTCGCTTGCCCCCAGCCGAAGGGAATGCGGTTTTCCATATCACAAGTACTATGTTGCAGCTCTTACAATTGAAGGGGTTGTTTGGTGGTTTGGCTCATGAGGATCCCCATGAGCATATTAGAAACTTCGTGGATGTATGCGGACCGTTCTCCCTCAAAAACATATCCCATGATTCGGTGTGGTTGAGGTTGTTCTCATTCTCTTTGATGGGAGAAGCACGTAAGTGGCTGGCTAAATTTCCACGTGAATCAATCACTTCGTGGGAGGAGTTGGTTACCGCATTTCAAGTGCGATTTTTCCCTCCTTCAAAGATGATGACTCTTCGGGATAGCATTCAGAGCTTCAAGCGTCTAGAGGGAGAGTCAATTCATGAAACTTGGTTGCGATTTAAGAAGTTGTCGCTTTAATTCCCAACTCATGGTTTAGCTGATAATGTGTTGCTGCAGTATTTTTACTAGAGCCTTGACTCGGTAAATAAGGGTGTTGCTGACCAACTTTCTCTGAGAGGATTGATGCAGCAACCTTATGTGATAGCGTATCAACTCTTGGATGGCATGACCACTATCAATTGGGCTTGGTACACCCACGAAGATCAGGTCTTCCCTTTCGCATTCAAATTGACCAAAGAGCAAATAGAAAAAGACCATAAGAGGGACCAGAACATGGCCAAGATCATGACACAACTTGACATTTTATCCAAAAATGTCATGGAAGCTGGTGCTCGGAGTGTCAATATTGTGGGTGTCGGGTGTGCTAATCCTGATGAGGCAAAGTTTGAGGCTTTGTACAGCGAAGAGGTGAATTTCTTAACCAACCAATGTGGTGGTTATTGTTCAAACTACCCGAGGCAGGGTGGTAACCAAGGTTGGAATAGGGATGAAGGTTAGAAGGATTGTGATCGAGAATGGAGGGATCAAAATCCCAATTGGAAGGATGGGGAGAAGGATAGGTATGTGCCTCCCCATGAGCGCCAAAAGCCAAAGGATCCGGAAGGTGGCCGGTCGGAAGATATGCTTTCTCGTATCCTCAACAAATTTGAGGGGTCAGACAAAATTTTGAAAGAAATGAAAGAAGACGTGTCGACCCTTAGCCAGACTGTTACCTCCCATTTAGTATCGATCAAGCAATTAGAGATCCAAATGGGTCATATCTCGTCTCATTTAAACCCGAGACAGCAAAGGGGTTTGCCTAGTGATACTATGGCTAACCCTAAGAATAAGGTTTGAGTGTGGACTTGCATCGTGCCGTGACGTTAACTAAGGCGCTGCTTGGGAGGCAACCCAAGTTTTATTTGCTTTCTTTTTAAGTTTGAAATAATGGTGTGTTCATTATGCAGGTCAAAGTATGGAAGGTGTTTGAAAAGTATAGGTTGGCAAGCTAAAAGTCCAGTCGGCGAGCCCAACTTGGACCGCCGTTGGACTCAAGACAATTTTAAAGTGGAGTCTATAAAACTCGACGAGACAAAGAGCTGATTGGTAAATCGCCTACTAGGTCGGTGATCACGACTTAGTCCATCATTCGGACCCTCACATTAACTGGAGGTCCTATAAAACTCGACGAGGTAAGTGCCCATTCAGTGTGTTGACGAGTAGGTCGGCGAGCAAAACTAATGTCGCCGAATGAGCAAGAACTGAATGGTTTTAAAAGGCCAAAGGTTTAAACTTTCAAACTCTTTCACTTTCCCTCACTTTTAATCTTCCAAAACTCACACCCACAAAGTATTTCCTATATTTCTTGCATTTTTATTTTATTTGAGTCAATGGTTGTGTGTCGGAGTGGATTACTTTGTCGCCTAGCATTTCAATCTTGATTATTCAGCATCTAAGGTTGGTTTTTTGAACCCCAAGTTTATTTTTAGCAATCTGTACTCATTTCTAGTAATTTGATCTTAGTGATGTGTGTTGGGCCTCTCTGATCGTAATTGTGTATGTGTGTGCCAAGTTTAATTTGAAAATGTGGCCCGTAATGCCTTTATTGTTAAATTCTAAAGTTTTGTGCTTAAAAATTGGTTAAAATTTGTGGGGTTGTACTTGCATGTTGATGGGTTTAGTCAGGTAAAGTCTAAGTAGCCCGCATTTGCACCAAATGACGAATTTTGCCCAATGATGGAGCGGTTGCCATCATTCTTAAGGGCAAAAGTCGTCAAATGGCTAAATTCGACCAAACCGAGAGAAGTTTGAGTATCCTGGGGGCATGGGAGTAATGGGCCTTAGTTTAATTTGATAGGTGCATGTTTTGATTTTGTTTTCAGAGGTTGCGGGGTTGCATTTGAGGAGTTGGGTTGAAAGTAGGCACATTGGGTCATTTGTGAGCTGGGTCGAGCTTGCCGAACCACTCACCGATTCGCAGAGTTCCCCATATCACCTTTAATTTCATGCTGAATGTGAAGTTAGGTTCTGTAACTTTCGGTGAGAAGCTTGAGGTCACCAAAAGCACTCAGCGACTCGCCGAAAGTCTTTCCTGATCTCCTTTTGTCTGCACCCCTGACCCTTAATTGCACTGTAACTTTTGGTGGGAAAATCCTTGCTCGAATACTGTCGATGATTCACCAAAAGGCCTTCGCATCACCGACTTACCAAAATTTTCTAAGATTTTTGAGCCAATCCTTTCGGCGAGCCCAATCTAGCTCGCTAAAAAGATTAGGCAACTCGCCAACTGGTTCGACGAGTCTGTCTTCAACTGTTTTTTTGTGCTTTTGCTTAAAGTGTTTCATACTTTTTCCTGATGTTTTGCAGATATGGTAAGGAGAAACATCGACATGCCACCCCGAAAAAGAGCACGAGGTATCAGAATAAATGAAGAGGGATCAAATCCTTCTATAAGGGGCAGAACAGAGCCTCTAACAGGAGGCAACGGCAAAGGAAGGAAGCCTGCATCTAAGGTTTGCAAGTACAACAGGGAGAGAGTGTTTGTTGACTCCCGGGCTACATTATCTGAGTCTGAGGATGATCAGCCTCGATAGAGCTTCATGCTAGAGCTCGTCCTGACCCATCTAGGGACCCAGCTGTTGCCACTTTTCCTATAGCTGATATAGTTCTAGCTCCGGCACCAACTATGGCTCTAGTGCCATAAGTGATTCCTCCTCCCTGACTCCTTAATAAATTAAAAGCAGATGGGTTGTGGACTATTTTGGAGGAGAAATTGCTTTCTACAAAGGGCCTTGAGGGCAAAAACTCCGATGTGAGGGACACCCTCCACTTCTACTGGTTCGAGTAGCTCACCAGGGCTCAGGGCCCCTGTATTCCTTCATGGGTTTTGGAGTTATACACAACGTATGGTGAATTAGTTTCAAAGAGTAAGAAGAAGGCTAGCGAGTTCAGACCGGTTAAGTAGGTCATGGTTTGGGGTAAAGAAGTTGGATGCAGTAGGGAGTACATCAATACTGTACTTAACAGGGGTCTTGGAGCTACGGAGGTATATAAGGGTTTGCTGGTTACTCAGTCCTTGGATGACTTGAAGGGCTGGTTGGCTCTATTGATTTTCGATATCACCCTGAGGTGGATCAAGGTAGGGGTCCCTATAGACAAAAGGGATTTGAACATTGTTGCTCAGTTCTGGTTTTGCTTCATTAGCACCACCATAATGCCATCCCAGAACGAATCCATTTTGTGCCACTCTAAGGCTTCCTGCCTTGGAACTATCATATCCCAGATGAGCATCGAGTTGGGACTCCTCATAGAGCAAGAGATGGCCATGAGGGCCAAGCAGAGTCAGACCTCCTTGCCATTCTCGGTGCTGATCACGAAGTTGTGTCGGCGTACTGGAGTACCCTGAGATGATGCAACAGATATTGAGTTTACCCCTTCTTCCTCCACTGACATCTGGCATATTGAGGCCGAATATACATGAGAGGAGGCTAACAGGAAGAGAGTAGCTCCGGTGGATACATCCCCGAAGGTGGAATTGATTGGATACCTGTAGAGGCATATTTGCCTACTCCAGCCTCAACGCCTTCAGGTACATCTACTCTGACTTCTTCTTCTTCACAGGCCCCAGGTGCATCTACCTCTACCCAACCCACCAAGATCACTCAGGCTATGATTCTGAAGATGGGGCACCTTGCCCATTCAACTAATATGAGGGTGACTAGACTAGAAAGATCTAACCTGTGAATGATTGAGGCTGCCATCTTAGCTGCACTTACCCCCCTTCAGACTTCCATTGATACTCTCACTATGAGAGTTAAGGCTTGTGAGAGCAGACAAGGGGAGACCTCCGAAGTTATGGCTTTGAAAGCCGAAGTAGCTGATTTGAGGAAGGACGTAGACTATCTAAAGTCTACTGACTTCACTTCATTACTAGAGGTTGCTGAAGATATGGACGCTCCTGAGACTTCAGAGATTCCTCCGGCTACCACCGAAGATGTACATAGGGATGCTACAACAGTTGATGAGTCAGAGGCAGAGACCGATGAAGAGCTCATAGAGATAAGGGAGAAGAGCATATATGGAGATTTGCCGAATCTTGAGGAGACTATTATGCAGTCAGTGATCCAGACATCACTGACAGAGAAATCCATGGGTGGGTCCAATGGAGCTGGTCCTTATGAGGTGACTCTGAGCACTGATGCCCAAGTTTAGAGTGATGCACCGGGCACTAATGCCCAGACACATGGAACAACTATTTAGACAGGATCCTTTTTTACCTCTCTCTGTCTTACTTTTTGACTTGTGGATTTTATTTTGCTTGCATTTGAGGAAAAATGTTTATTTTATTTGTGGTGGGGTGAGGCCCACCTTGAGTGACTGGCTTTTTGTATATTTTTGGGTTTTTGAGTTATAACTGTGTTTTGTACTGTTTTGTGGATGATTGAGCTTATGGCTCCTTGTTTTTAATTGAAATGATTTTTGGACCATTTTGAAAAATTTTGTGCCACCCTTGTTTGTCTTTGAATGTGGCTGTTCTCTTGCAAATTTGAGTATTAATCTTGATCAATACCTATGACTTGAATAGTGTTCATATTCGAATAAAAATGAATGTGCGGCTACGATGAGGCCAAATGAAGTTGCATAGACAATATGTGAACATTTTGCATCTCGTTGTGACTAGCCAAGTATCGAATTGAGTCTCTTGTGATGAACATTGCACACTAGCGAAAGTGTGGAGTCTTGTTTGACATTGGTGTCAATGCCTTGTGTGATGAGCTTACCATGAACCATGTGTGATGACACCTACAATTTGCCTCGATGGTCTAGTTGACTAAGTGATGCAAGCTCGTGAGATGATCTTAGGCAACTTTGAAGAGTGTGAAACAATTTGACATTATACCTCTTTTTGTGGCCTACCTTGTGAGTGTGTGAACTTTTCTTGAACACATTTTGAGCCTTTCCCTTTTTTTTTGAAGAAACTTGATGAAATTTTGACCTTTCTTTATCCATTACCCATAATCCTCATGATTTGTGGTTTGTTTGAATAGCCAACTTAGGCCAAAAGCCTAAGTTGGGGGTGTGGTGAAAAGAGAAGGTAAATCAAGAAATGTGAAGAAGTCCCCTTGAACCATGATTTTTGAGAAAAATGGAACCCTCCATACAAAAAAAAAAGAATGAAAAAGTAGTGGAATAAAATTGTGAAAGTGCAAAGAAAATGGGGTATCCAACTTGTCCATGTAAAGTGAATAATGGGGTGACCTTTGAGCATGAATGAGAATGATAAAGAAGAGGGACGACAGTGTTGTTTATACCATATTTCATGAGGATAGCAGCTACTGAGCCTAAATGACCATACCTTTACACTCAGCCCCATTACAAGCCGTGAAAAGACCTTTTTGATCTTGAGTAAGCTGAACAAGTGTTGATTAGAAAATACGGGCAACCCTATGGGTGAAATCATGCATTGTGATCATCTTTGTGAGTGTGAGTGTTGCATTTGATTCCAGAGCTTTAAATTGTTGAACCAGTGTGTGTGAATATGGAATCACTCTTTGTGTGAGGGCATTTAAGTACCTTTGTTGAGCTTGAACTTGCATTTGAAGCAAGTATTGTGAACTTGAGAGTCTTTGATAATGGTGAGTCACAACTTGAATCTTTGAGTGCACAATTTATCCTTGCATGAGTAAGTTAAGTCTTTTTGTGCGCATTCATGATTGAGTCTTGTGTAGCACTATTTGAGACATATTTTTTGAATTGCTGAACTTGAGTTTTACTTGAAGACAAGCAAAAGTTTAAGTTGAGGTGTTGATGAGTCCACAATTTGGACTCATTTAGGGTTTTATTTAAATAGATTTAGTGTCCTCATATGCATATTTTATGCCAATAACTGATGTAAATCCTTGATTTTCATGTATTTAGATTAAGGAACAAAGCATGGACCCTAATGAGCAAAAAGGAACAAGGCAGTTGAAAGAATGAAGCAAAGAGGGCCTGATGATCGCCTAACCTATTGGGCGAGTCGCCAAATGGCCATGATCTCTCCTAAAGTTCCATTGCGCCAAGCCCTGAAGGAGAGAATCAAGTCTGCAATAGAAAGAAGTAGTCGGCAAGTTGCCAAACAGTTCCGCGATGCAGTGCTAGATCGCCCAAAGTTACAGAACTTAAAGATGTTGAAGGCCAAAGCAAAAAGGCGATGGAATTGACCAATGAGCAGATGGCTGAGTGGATCGGCGATCCCAACTTATTGCACTGAATGATCCTTGGCAGCATACATTTGGCGACTATAAATACATTTTTAAATTCTTAGTTAAGTATCGAATTTTAATGAGAATTTTTATCAGTTTTTCATTATCAGTTTTTTAAGTGTTAGAACTCTAAGTTGGGAGACAATATTTTCCTTAGCTTTGAAGATTTGAATATTTCCATTTTTGAGAAATTGGAAGTGGGTCTTTGAGATTCTTCAACCTTGACCTTTGTAAAGATGAAATTAATCGTACCTAGTTGATGGAAACACAATTTGGTAACGATTTCTATATTTTTATAATGTCTAGATAAAACCCCAATTATTGGGGTGTGATTATGGGTTGATTTAACTATTGGGTATTGTTAATTGATAGTTTAAATGTTGTTTAAAAGTGATTTCAATCAGTAATTATGGTTCAATTTAAAGGGTTGTAGTTGCAACTGCAATTCTAACTTTGTGTTTTTGGCTTGCTCGAGAGAGAGGTTTTAAAACCAAGAGTACTGATTTGATGGTCTATGGGTATTGGTTTGTCATGGGTTCAGCTCGAGAGAGTGAATCCTAAACTGCATTTAGCTTGAGAGAGTGAATGGACTAAAGTGAAGGTTGTTCTTAATTGCTACTTATTGGTGTTCGAGAGAAACTAATTTGATTCGGGGTAAACTGTTCGAGAGAAAGTTTATCCCCACTAAAGTCTAGCTTAATCACTGATTTACAGCTATTTACTGTCAATTGCAATTACCCATTTGTCTACCTTAGCCTATAATCCAATCACATCTCAAGAACCCATCTTTTTACTTGTTTATTCGTGTTACTTGCTGCTATTGTAGTTGATAATTACAATCAAAACCCCCATATATGACACTTGTGTCACTCTTAATTTGAAACCATGCTTTTATTCATAAATGTTTTTACTTATGATTGACTTGAACATATTTGTACTTGGCTCTTGAATCTTAAACACGTACCACTCCCTGTGGGATTCAACCCCAACTCACTTAGTTGGGTCTATTACTGACTAACGATCGTTGGCACTTAGTACTGGAAGAAGTGTCCTGATATGTGAAATCAACCTACCTTAATTAATTTAGTTGTTGTGCACTATTAATTTGGGTTAGGTCGTACCTATTGGGTGATCCGCCTTTCTTGGTAGGCGATCAACCATGTGGAGCTTACAGTTCTTTTCATGTTTTTGGCCCTTCTTTCAAATATTCATCCTTGCCCTATCCCTTAGCCTTCGTAGCTGCAAATCATAAAAATATCATTATAATAGGACATAATTAGGAATTAAGGACATGAATTGTTGAACTAAATAGGCCTCAAATAAGTGTAAATCTTCCACTCATCAACACTCCCAATTAAACTTTTGCTTGTCCTCAAGTAAATCAAGAACAAAATTAGTTCAACAAGGGTGTCTACAACAGTTCTCAATGAGAGCTAACATGTAAGTGCCATTACAAGACTACTCTTAATAACATGCTACACTCCATCATGATAAAAAAGCTTCAAATGATGAATAGCCACTGTCAAACCAAGCTCAAGCTTACTATATATATTCTTTTCTAATGCAAGACCATGTTTCAACAAATGCATTCAAGAGCCCTCTCATCAAGAACGATTTTAAGCTCTCACAAAGAAAATCAATAAAGAAGTAAGTAATTAGCGCAACTCTCACTCTTCGTAAAGAGAAAAATATGCAAGTTTCATCCCGTAGGTTTGCACATATTTTCCAATCATCACATAACCTAGTTCATGCAAGATCTCAAGGGTCTTTTAGGCTTGTCATGGGGCTGAGAATTAAGGTATGATCAATTTGGTACAGTGACTTCACCTTTTCAAAGCATTGTTGCAATGATCATCACCTCTTCTTAAGTTCTTTTCATTCTTTTTCATTTGAGAACTAAAACAATGATTTGTCAATCTTATTATTGGAAACCCCTTTTAATTTCACCGAACTCTCTTTTTCATTATAATTTTTCAAGAGTTTCTCATCACAATATCTTTTTTTTATTAGTAGGGGTTCCTTCTTTTTGTAACACATTTCAAAGTCGAGTCGAGTCTCCTCTTTCTTTTTCTTCCACTTGACTTTTCCTTCATCCTTCCTTTCCACATCCCAACTTAGGCTTTTAGTTGGCTATTCAAACAAACCAATGCTTAGAAAAAAAATTGGCTGAAAAGTTACGGATAATTTGGCTCAAGAGGTTTCAATATGGTTGTTAACAAATGGTTTAGTCTCAAATGGTGCAAAAAATGGATGCACTCCCTTAAAGGTAGTCACAAGATGATATGGAGATTTGGGTTCCCCCTCAAAATTTATGCCAAATATGATTCCTTACAATTACCAAGGCTAGACAATTGAACTAACAAGGAAAATATTGGGATTTAACAAGCATGCTTCCAAGTAAAACCTCACACACATGGCACTTCAAACATAATAATTTAGCACAACCCAAAAAGATCAAAAGCTTACATGCAATGTTCATTGCAAAGCTCACATCAAAACGCAGCTAATCAACAAAAGATTCAAAAATATCGTTCAAAAGTGCAACCACATATATTTATTTCTTGCTACACAAACACTATACACCATGCTCATTATGAGTACTATTCAAGACATTGATATTGAACGCAATCGATCCTCAAATTATTATCAATGAAAACTCAAGCATTTCACAATTTCCAAAACTCATGGAGCAATTTAAAAATTTGAGAGAAAGAGATAACAATGATAGATCAATCGAAACAAAACACTATAATAAAAACAAAAAAAATACTACAATTATCCAAAAATTGAAAGTAAGAAAGTATAATAAAAAGGGGAATATTGACACAAGTACCCTCACCCCACCTAAATAGTAACAACACTGTCCTCAATGCAAAAATAAAAGAGTACGGGAGGAAAGGTAAAAAGTCCCCCCAACAGGTTGAACAGACTCCACTGGTGCTAACGACACAGGTATCCTCAAGAGATCTCTCCAATGTCGTGTGGACCATCGTCTCCTCTATGTCCTACAACTTAGTCAGTGTCAATGTGACACTCTACTCGATCTTCTCTCTCCTTAGATCCTCTTCATCTCTATCCTCAACCAAATCATCATCGGCCGTATCATTCTCTCTCGTAGCTCTATCATAAAAAACTGCATTATAAACTCTCTCAACATCCCCATTCGACTGCACAACCACACTCTAAGGAAGCTCACTTCTAGGCATAGTCAAGTGCACATACACAAGCGTATCATGTAGGGGAACCTCGCCCCATAATATAAATATGTATGTAGAGCTCAGTTGGTCAACATCAGCCCTCAGAGGATCTATCCTACCCCTCATATCAGATAGCATAGTCGAACTACCCTTAGCCTTCTCATAGGCTTCCAACGTAGCAATAAGGTTATTGAACCTCACACCATAGGACTCAATCTAAGCCTCACATTGAGTCAACCTAAATTCTAGTGGAGCTAAAGAAACCTTAATATCCATATAAAGCATCTCAGGTAAATCGGCCTCAACCCTCCTAGCCCTCACATCTGTAAATCGGGAAAGATTTCCAATTTGATGATAATGGTCTAGGTTAAGGGGACGGGAGATAGGGGTTCCTTCTTATTGTAACACACTTCAAAGTTGAGGCTCATCTAAATTTTTTCCTAATATCATTCCTTACACTTACCAAGGATAGACAATTGGAATAATAAGGAAAATCTTAGGATTTAATAAGCATTCTTCCACATAAAATCTCACCACACATGGCACTTCAAACATAATAATATAGCACAACCCAAAAAGATCAAAAGCTTACGTACAATGTTCATTGCAATGCTTACATCAAAACTCAGCTAGTCAACACAATATTCAAAAAGATCACTCAAAAGTGCAACCACATCAATGTCTTTCTTGTAATACAAACACTAGACACCATGCTCATCATAAGGAATATTCAAGACATTGATATTGAGCGCAAATGATCCTTAAATTATTATCAATGAAAACTCAAGCATTTCACAATTTCCAAAACTTATGGTGCAGTTTGAAAATTTGAGGGAAAGAGACAAAATACGATAGATCAATCGAAACAAAACACAATAATATAAGCAAAACAAAATACTACAATCATCCAAAACTAAAAGTAACAAAATACAATAAAAAGGGGAATATTGGCATAAGTGCCCTCACCCCACCAAAATAGTAATAGCATTGTCCTCAATGCAAAAATAAAAGAGTACGGGAGGAGAAGTTAAAAGTCAACCTGACAGGCTCAAGGGACTCCATTGGTGCCAATGGTGGAGGTATCCGCAAGAGATCTCTCCAATGTCGCATGGACCATCGTCTCCTCTATGTCTTACAACTTAGTCAATGTCAATGCAACCCTCTGCTCGACCTCATATCTCCTCAGATCCTCTTTATCTGTATCCTCGGCCAAATCATCTTTGGCCCTATCCTCTTCTCTCTCAACATTATCATCAACAACTCCAGTATCAACTCTCTCAACATCCCCACTTGGTTACACAACCATGCACTAAGGAAGCTCATTGCTTGGCATATTCGGGGGCACATACACAGGCGTATCAAGTAGGGGAACCTCGCCCCAACCTAAATATGTTTGTAGACCTTAGTTAGTGTACATCAGCCCTCAGAGTATCTATCCTACCCCGCATATCAAATTGCAGAGTCACACTATCCTCAGCCTTCTCACAAGTTTCCAACCTAGCGGTAAGGTCATCCAACCTCACACCTTGGAACTCAATTGAAGCCTCACATTGAGTTAACCTAACTCTTAATAGAGCTAAAACAACCTCAATATCCTTATCAAGCATCTCAGGCAAATCAGACTCAACCCTTCAAGCCCTCCTATCCGTAAATTGGGCAAGATTGCCAATTTGATAAATTATTGCCTCAGTCAAGAGACACGAGAGATGGAAGCAGGGGTAGGTGCAGCAGTAGCAGCAAAAGTAGAAGGTATTGAGGATGGCAGGGTTATACATGACTTCTCCATAGAAGGAGCAGATGAGTAGCAAGTGTAGTAGGATCAACCGCGAGCATATTGTTTGGTGGTGGCAACTTTCTCTGAGATGCATCATCTTGTATGTAGTCGTCTTCAATCCTATGAATGTCATTAGAGGAGGCCAAGGTGATCCTGACATCATTTTTTCCCTAAAAGGAAACTCTAGCATCTTCACACAACTGTTTGATCAAGATCGGGAAAGGTAGAGATGTTTACTCCTGTTTGACCCTTATTAACATCTCCTCAACAACAATTTGCCCCGCATTGATCTTTCCTCTATCAATGACTGTGCCTACTAACACAACCATGGGATGCTGAAGAATAGACTCGTTCTTCGATTACATAATATTGCTACTACTAAACCTACACCAACATCAAGCCCAACATTTAAGTCCTTTTCTGTTCTCACACTGTCATCTATCCAAGGCGGAGAAATGTCATAGATCAGTGGTGTCAACAAACCCTTAAAAGAATGAAGGGCATGACGCATGCGCAGTGTAAACATATAACTATGATTGGAAGGGGTTCCTAAACGAGTTTTAATGGCACATGTGTGATATTGAACTATCTTTCCACACACTTTAACTTCCTCAAAGGTCTTCCACACTATACCCTTTCTTTTCATTGGTAGTTCTTTTGCATAAGCGGTGTAAAATTCTCTTACCCAAGCTGGACACTACATTAAAAATTATCTTTAGCGACAATCAATTAACAATAGCTCAATTGCTGCTATATATATATATATATTTTTAGCGGCAATTAGCACTCTTTGTATATGTCCCTAAAGCATTTTGTGATGTTGGATCTAATTGAACTTAACTAATGCGGATGAAGACTTTAGGACTATTTATTAATGTGTTTATATATTGCCGCTAAAAGTTGTTTTGTTGTAGTGGGAACATATGGGTTTCGAGGTTTAGTAAACCCCTCAAACTTATGAAACTTGATGGTGTCCCATATCACCGAGTAGTTACTTATGTAACCATATGTTGAGAATTTCCTCTCCTCAAAAATAGTATGCTCTCCAGAAGCCTTTAAACCGTTGAAGAACCTTGAAGCAATCACCTGGAGAACACGAGAAACAGGTGCCGAGTAGAGGAAGGTTGCACCAATTTGGACATGATATCCGTCCTTTTTCTAGCACCCACCTTTTCAGGTTGCTCACCCACATGTGTAGAAGAGCTTACAATCTAAATTTCTTGATAGAATTTTCTATGTTATTCTATTCTCTGTGAGGTTGGACCCCGACTCTTAATTACATATTTTTTATTGACAACGATCGATGTTTCTTTTAATTAATTTTAAAGGGTACATTTGAGCGTTATCAACACTCCTCGCCAATCTAGCATGATTTTTTTCCTTTTAGATAATGGAGATAAGAAACACTCTTTTGCTTAGATTATCAAGTTTTGTAGGATTCTTATTCATAATTTCTCTCGAATATGTAATACTCAATGGACAATCTCCTTGTGTCCTTGAAATCTTCTCTTCTTTCTAATTTTATTTGGTATTGAAGATTGGTGCAATTTTAACATACTGTATAAGTCTCTAGGAGTAGGAAAATGGAAGTATTACGTGGTGTCTGGTTCGTAACTTCACAAACAATCATCAATTTTTACTATTGGACATTGGTAAAGAGAGAACTACATGTGAATGGGTGTAAAATTAGCTGACTAGTCTATAACAAGACATATTAAGATGGTTTAAAAAGCATTCAAGTAAGTTGCTCTCAATATGAAGTCGTTAAAAACTTCCCATAAACCCTCTCTTGCTTTTGAGTCCCTCTATGTTTCACTTAGCCTAAGATTCTTTTTCTTAGTAGAAACAAATCTTTAGATCTACAAAAAATGAAGAACACAGAGATGTTTTCTTTCCAGGATAAGATTAATCAGCTTCTGAGTCTTATTATCAAAACTTTCTACAACTACAAGCAGATCTTTCTCCGTGAACTCATCAGCAATTCTTCCGATGGAAGTCTCAGAGTGTTTTTCGATAAATTCTCTTCGGTATTATTTAACGTCATTATCCAGAATACTGTAGTTTCACGCTCTTTGTGATTTTGAAATTTAAATATTTTAGAGAAATCTTAGTTTTTTTAGTGTCTTCATAGATAGATTAATGTGATCTTCTAGAGTAATGATGTGTCATCGATCTATGTGATTTTGAAATGTAATTATTTAGAACAATATGACATTTAATTGTGTTTGAGGATACCTTAACTAGATCGTCTAGGATACTGTATAGCCAAAAATCTTCGTGGTTTTGTTATTTGATTACTATAGAGCAACTTGAGCTTTTATTAGGTTTTTATATGTGTTGTCTTTGTTGATAGCTCAACATGGTCTTTTAGGATACTGTAGTGCCATCACTCTCTATGATTTTTAAATTTAATTATTTTACAAAGCAATTGAGTTTCTATTTTGAGGTTTTTTATCTGTATTGTCTTTGTGGATGACTAAAGGTCATCTTCTAGAATACTATAGTGTGATGAATCTTTGTGATTTTAAAATGTGATTATTTTAGAGAAGTAATGAATATTTGTTTTGAGGTTTTTATCTGTATTATATTTGTGGATAGCTTGATGTCATTGCCTGGTAACTGTGGTTTCATTTCCCCCTCTAATTTTGAAATCTGATTATTTTAGAGCACATATGTGACAGTTCATATATCAGTCAAATATAATCTTGAAACTTTGCTGATAGGAGTGAGCTTGTTTTGTGCTTTGTGTCTTCTAGATCTCTACTCTGAACATAGATATTTAGTATATGATTTTGCAGATAATATGTTGTAGTTCCTTCACTCTCTGTGACTGAAAATTTTTGAGTAATTTATAGAAATTATATAATATCACATATTTAATATATCAAGCAATGTTTACATGTTTTGATGTCCATTTGAAAGCACCTGATTCAATGTTTTTAATTCGAAAAACTGAATTATTCATTGTTCTACTTTGTCGTCATATATAATATTTAGCTGATAATAGTGAGTTCTATGTAGTTTTATATTTGCCCTATTTTTTTCTTAGACTAAGTAGTGTGAAAACTTGCTTGGTTTGTGTCTTTTAAAGCTCTAGAGTGGACAACAGTTCACTTATTGTAGTAGCTGCTTTGATTAGGGCATTGATACTAAAAGAAACTCAGTCAAAGAGTACTTTTTAGAAAATGAATTAAAGACGGCAAGCTTTCTTTGGATAGAGTAGATAAACAATGTCAACATTAAAATATTTTCTACTTCAGCACTCTTGCCAATCTATAACATAATTTATTTTTTCTTTCAGGTACTATGGAGATTGGCAACACTCCTTTGATATAATTCAAAATGGGTTATCTCCTTATGTCCTTGAAATATTTTCTTCTTTCTAATTATTTTTTGTACTGAAAACATGTGAGACTTGAACCAATTCACTTTTGTCTCCGCGAGTAAAGAAATGGGAGTATTTACATTGTGTCCACTTTGTGACTTCACAACACTCATAAAATTTGACTTTTCGAAATTGGTAAAGAAAGAGGTGCATGTTAATTAATTAACTAGCGAGGCTAACCAAGACATGTCGGGAATGGTTCGAAAAAGCATTTCAAGGAAGTTACGCTCAGTGTGATTATCTTTTGTGCTGCTTTGAATAGGTCCGAAATGTATAATTATGTTATTAAACTGTCATTTGGTGTTAGTAATGTAGCACATTTATTTTTAACAGATTTTTCATGCTTTTCATAGATCCTTACATGGTTTTGTCAGTGTAAAATCAGCTTGATTATAAATAATAGTTATTTGACCATGATGGCTAGTAATACATCCTTTACACTTTACAAGACTTTTCTGCTAGCATTAAGAAAAAGTTGGAAGAAGCTATAATTTAAGTGCAACATAAAAAATTGAAATACAGAAAATCGTTGATCTTGATCAAATGTTGATGATAAATATTTATCCCAGAAGCTTAACTTACTGTTTTTACTAAATGAAAGGAATAACGGGGAAAAGTTTATAGATGCAATCGATGTGATTCTAAATCTGCTGAAACAATTCTCATTTTTTGAGATCAAATATGAAATCAATGATTGTTAGATAATGTTACTTTTTCTTTCTTTATTTTTTGGATCGATAACTTCAATCTTATTAGAATATAATAACTTCACTAGAATTTTCTTAGTTTAAAAAACATACATGTGGTAGAGTGTGCTTATATTTGGTAATTCACTAGATTTTTCATTTGTACATTTTCTGGCATTTGTAAATTGACTTGATCTTCTCTTTTTGCATATTTAATTAAATCATTCTTTACATAAGAATGAGTTGAATTGTGCTCATGGCATATAACCAGATTAATAGTGATGGTAGCCTATGGATGGTAAAAATATTGTAAACTTGAACTTTTCGAACTAGATAAGATAGGTCGTAAAAGGGAACACTCAATTGTATATCTGTTAGACTTCTTTTTACCTAAAGTTCCATGTTTCTTTCAATTATAATTTCCACAACAAGAATGATTGATGTAAACAATAACAAGAATTATTTTTCTAATGTTACTTGAAGCAAGGTCGGCATCATGTTTAGTTTGTTTGGACTGTTGTATTGTCACAATGACAGAAAAAAAATTGAACATGCATGTTGGACCCTTGCTGAGCACGAGTCATGCCCCTCTAGTTACCCTTATATATAAGTGAAGAAGGGTAGGACAAACACATCACTACAAGATTGTACCAAAAGCAACACAAGATGTATGAAAACAATAGCTCATGTGTTGATACTTGCACGTGGTCATTACATATAAATCCAATTGTCCACATGTAAGCCCAACATATTATTTTTTCCACTTTGTATTTTCTTCCTTCTTCATTCCTCTCTTTCTTCTTTAGATTAAATTCTTCTTCCAATAGTTGTTTCTTATTTTCCTCTTCTTCTCTATGTTCTTGCTTCATTTTTCCATCAACCAACATGTGGGTAAATTTTTTCACTTTATTATTCATTAAAAATTGAGATTTTGACTTAATTTTTGTTTGAAGAATTCACATTTCAAGAAAGATAGTGAGAGGTTCGAAACTCATAGATGGATAGTGGCGATTGAATTAGAAACCTCTTCGTTCAGAGGTCAGATTTTGACACAGTCCCAAATATTTTTGGTTCTTTTTTTCTTCTACTAAATTCCAACAAAAGTATGGTTTTAATATTGAAGAAACCCTTATATATAAGTGAAGAAGGGTAGGACGAAGACAACACTACAAAATTGTACCAAAAGTAATACAAGATGTACGAAAAGAATAGCTCATGTATTGATACATACACGTGGTCATTATATATAAATTCAGTTGTCTGCATGTAAGCCCAACATATCAGTTTTTCCACTCTATTTATATTTACTTCCTTGTTTGCTCCTATCTTTCTTCCTCTGATTTTCTTCTTCCAATAGTTATTTCTTATTCTCCTCTTTTTCTCTATATTCTTGTTTCATTTCTCCATCAATTATTGCATGTGGGTAACTTTTTTCACTTTATTATTCATTAAAAATTGTGATTTTAACCTAATTTTTGAAATTGGTGTTTCAAAAATTCTCATTTCAAGGAAGATAGTGAGATGTTCAAAACTCATAGATAAATAGTGACGATTGAATTAGAAACCTCTTCCTTCAAAGGTCAAATTCTGATACAGTCCCTAATATTTTTGTTTTTTTTCTTCTACTAACTTCCGACAAAAAAATTCTTTTAATATTGAAAAAACCCTTATATGTAAATGAATAAGGGTAGGATGAACACATCACGACAAGATTGTACCAATATCAACACAAAATGTACAAAAACAATAGCTTATGTATTGATACATACACGTGGTCATTACATAAAAATCTAGTTGTCCAAATGTAAGCCTAACATATCATCTTTTCCACTTTGTATTTAATTCCTTCTTCACTCCTCTCTCTCTCTTCCTCTGATTAATTTCTCCTTCCAATGGTTATTTCTTATTCTCCTATTCTTCTCTATGTTCTTGCTTCGTTTGTCCATCAACTGTTGCATATGGGTAACTTTTTTAACTTTATTATTCATTGAAAATTTGAGATTTTAACCTAATTTTTGAAATTGGTGTTTGAAGAATTATTATTTCAAGGAAGATAGTGAGAGGTTTGAAACTCATAGATGAATACTAACGATTGAATAAGAATCCTCTTCCGTCATAGGTCGGATTCCAACATAAACTTGTTGCTCCCAAATGCACACACCAGTGTACGCGGTCGCTCAAGTAATATATTTTCTTTTAGAAACGAGTTTTCGTTTCAACAACTCAACTAAAGTAACCTTTTAAAAGAGTTTGATGATTGTTAATTACTACTACGACTTCTACAATAAATAAAAGTAACTAATTTGAATGACTTCAAATGTATGTTTCAAGAAAGTAAAAGACAATTCTGAGGCTGCAACATGCTTTGGACTTCATGTTTCGTATCTCATGCAATGAACTAATTTTGATTATCAAGTTACCTATTTACAAGGTTAATTATATGAGTATGGTTTCTCGACCTCTAGTTGCCTACTCCAATTAATTATCTAACTACATCATTAAGCGGGGATAGGCAGTCTTAATTGACGAGTGTTTATATTTCATCCTGTTTCTTAACCAAGCTAGTGTTCGTCTGGGGGTCACTCCTAAACACAAATCAACTCAATGGAAGATCAAGCTTTGTTTTTCTTTGATCTATCTACCTTATCCTCTCTCGATTCTAAGAATAGACAAGAGATTTATTTCTATGGTGATCAAACATGAAATACTAAAACAAGAATATACAAGTAACTTAAACGAGAACCAAGAATAAATTCAAAACCTTCGATATTCAACAATCAATCCATAGCTACAACCCCAGAACAAGGGCGTTTAGCCACTCATAATATTCAAACACCGCAAAATATAATTGTTCATGCTATTTCCAAAATAAAGAAGAGTTAGAAAATTGAAACCTATTCAAAAACTTGGATCTTTCTCTTGCACACAAAAAATAAAGTCGAACGCCCTACAAAATAGACCTAGGGGTCTATTTATAGAAGTTAGGAAAATAGAGTTTAAATCTAATTTAACAAGGATTCCTTTTTTAATCAATTTTTGCTGGACAATTTGGAACTAGGTTGGGGCGCCGCACCAGACAGTGCGCCAGGAAACGCTGTTGTCTTCCCCCCTGTGGCGCGCCGCGCCAGGCAGTGCGCCTAGCAAGTGTGGCTGTAGTGAGGGGCTTGGTGTCTCATGCCAGGCAGTGCGCCTTGGCAAGGCTTCTGTAGTTCCTGCCTTGGCGCCCCACGCCAGGCAGTATGCCACACCTTGGTGCTTCCCTCCTTAGTTTATTTTTGCGCTTCTTTGCTTCTCCTTTCTTCAAATCGACTCCATTTTCCTTGAAAGTTCTTGAAACACCTAATCATGTGTTTTAGTGCACATTTATCGCAAGTTAAGCGAAACAAAGCTAATAGGCTCAAGATTATTCTTAAATTCAATCAACATGGGCAATTATTGGCAACTTTGACATATAAATATGCCTAAGATCAGTCCCTAATAGTTTTTGTTCTTTTTATTCTTCTACTGACTTCAGACAAAAATATGCTTTTAATATTGAAGAAACCATTACATATAGGTGAAAAATGGTAGGACGAACACAACACTACAAGATGTACGAAAACAATAGCTCATGTATTGATACATATACGTGGTCATTACATATTAATCCAGTTGTCCACATGTATGCCCAACATATTAGTTTTTCCACTTTGTATTTGCTTCCTTCTTAACTCCTCCCTTTCTTCCTATGATTAATTTCTTCTTCCAGTGGCTATTTCTTATTCTCCTCTTCTTCTCTATGTTCTTTCTTCGTTTGCCCATCAACTGTTGCATGTGGGTAACTTTTTCACTTTATTATTCATTAAAAATTTAAGATGTTAATCTAATTTTGTTAATTGTTGTTTGAAGAATTCTCATTTCAAAGAAGATAGTGAGAGGTTTGAAACTCATAGATAAATAGTGACGATTGAATAAGAAACATCTTCCTTCAGAGGATAGATTTCGACATAGTCTCTAATAATTTTTGTTCTTTTTTTTTCTTTTACTGACTTCAAACAAAAATATGCATTTAATATTAAAGAAAAGAAATATAGCTAAACTGCTCTTAGAAAGGGATGGAAGCGGCTTCCTTGCATTTGAACTTCATTTATTGAATATTATTGTGCAACTTCCTGAGCCTTTGGCTCTTTGTTAACTGATTTCACATTTATGTTTGTATTAACTAATGTTTTTCAGGTCAATTTGAAATATCGATTCTATCCATCATTCCATTTCAGAATCAAGTCCCCCTGAATAAGTAACGCTGATTCTAATTTTTACTATTTAATGAAAAATACAAACAGTTGGATTTTGGTTAGAGGCAACTTTTGAAAATATATTTTTCTTATTTGGTTACCCAATTTGGGACATGAATGTTCTATTAATGTAGCTGATTTACTAGTATTTTGAAATTACTGATTTATGTGAATTAAAAACTTTGTAAGTCAGTGTTATCTTGTACTTGAATCTTTCTTTTTGGTGCTTCACTTTTCTTCTAGACCTGTTCAACAAAATTTTTAATCACAGACAAACATATTAGTCATGAACAAATATGAGCTTAATGAGACAAAAAATGTGTTGTAAAAATATCAATGTATTGCAGTAACCCCATCCATGATAAGTCTGAATTAACTATATCAACAGGAATTATACAGTAAGGCTTTTGCCTATTTGGGATCTAAGAAGGCTCCAGAATAATTTATTTGGTTTCATAATTTCTTGTAAGTTCCCATAGTTTTATACTTCTATACCTAATTTGTCAAGCAATTTTTAAATGAAACTTGAAATATCATGCTTCTTCCTCATGAATCTAACAAATCAACGTATTTCACAAATACATTGTAAAATTCCGTATATGATAACTCTAAAGAACTGTTCATGAAAATTTATTGAAGAAAGCACAAAGAAGCTCAGAAAATTTAACTAACTATATAACAATGTAATGCTCTTTCTAGATGAAGAAATGTATTATTGAAACCATTTGTCCAACTAAAGTGAAAGACTGCTGCTGATTTGGAAAATAATGGTCTTAAAGATTCCTTCATGCATGTGAGCAAGTGTATGTATCTGTCATATTCCATTTCAACTCTCTTTTTCTATATATTATAACTATGCTATAAGTCAAAATATCGAGTTTATATGTTCATATTGAGAAATGTAGGGTATGTTCCATTTAATATGTCAATGTAACTTGGTGCATATTGCACTACATCCTGTCCTCTTTTGTGCCTCAGTTAGATCACTTTCTTTTATATGTTCACTAATTAATCTTTGATTGTTGGAAAGAGGAACCATATGTTGTCAAATTCTTTTTTTTTAAAAAAAAAAAAAAGGAATGGCTTATGCCTGGGTTGGTTCACATGACCGCACCTCAACTTTTTTTTTTTTTTTTTTTTTGCCTCTGCTTAGTATGTTCTTATGAATGTTCTTTTACGGCATGAAACATGAGTGCACACATTACATAATAGCTCTTTTATTCCTTTGGTAGTTTTTGTCTTGATTTTGTGCATACATGTCTTTTTTTAAATAATTGGTTTCAACTATTATAATGATGCTCCCATAATATAGATAATGAAAAATGAAAAATATTTTTACACTATCTAAAACTTCATCACCTCATCATGGCCATTCTGCATAGATTTATCATTTTGTGCTGTTGTAGGGGAAGAAATTAGAACATATGTTTTTTTCAGCTATTGCAACTTGTTGTTGAGCATCAGGAACTTCAATGGAGGATTTTGTTTCTAATTTTTTGATAACGCTCAACTAAACTTCTTCCAATTAAAAGTGTAGGTGGTCTCTAATAAGTATAAACCCAACGATGAGTTGGGAACGATCCCACAAGGAGTTATATGGTAAAGAATTCAATTATGAAGTAAAAACGTGTTCTAATCTTTTGTAGAAGTAAAAGGGTACGAAACACAAAAGAAATCACAAAGTTTTAATTATCAATATCAAATGGGGATTTAGTAACCAATTTTTAACAAAATGTAATCAACACGGGATTTGAACCATTAGAGGGAGGATCTTAGGAATGTGATCAATCGAATACTAATTTTGCTTATGGATAATTATTAATTGCTTTAAGTTGTTGAGTCTCAATGGGTAGGAAAGGTTTTGAATGTAATAGACACATATCATGTTTCGAGTGAGTTCTCTCGAACCTCAATAAGCTTAACAATACCAAACAAATCAATTCCTTAATTAACCCACTTTCTCAAGATGGATGTAAATATGCAAATCAATACAACTATAAGCATTCATTCTACCATATACCTCTTTCTCAAGCAAGCATAGAGAGCTAAGCTAGAACCGAATTTGCAACTTTAGTTCATCAATTAAAACATGAACAAATAATTAATCCCATTTCAAAACAACATTAAATTCAGTAATTAACAATACCCACAAGCTAATTTAGGTATTCGATTACATGATCCCACCCCTAAGGTAAGGGGATTTAGCCAACCAATGCAAAAATTAAGAAATAGTTACCAAAAAGATTATCCATCCGAATTGTCGACAATCTACAATACTCAATGCCAAAACTAAAGCTCAAATCCAAGATCCAAATCTCCTCCAAGAATATTCAAAAAAAGTAAAATATGTAAAAGGTCTCAAAAACTGGGGAATACATTGTCTGGGAACCCCTTTTCTCCTTTCAAAAATAGAATTTATATGATCCCAAAAACTTCCCAAAATCTCAGCATGGAGTCCACTCGGTGAAATTATTGAGGATCGCCAATCGATTCTGCAATCCACCGAGTTGCACTTCTTCTTGCCTTTTGTCTTGACTCCTACATACAAGTGTTCTTGAAGATTTGGCGAGCTGGAACGCTATTGCCACTAAAAAAAAAAAAAAAAAAAAAAAAAAAAAAAAAGCATTTAGCGACAGACGAAATCTGTCGCTAATCTATGGTATTCCGTCGCTAAACCGGATTTGCAACGGACTTGTTTCACTCGTTAGTAATCTCTTAGCAATGAAATATAAGTTCCATCGCAACTTTAGCAACGTATTGGAGATGGATGACATCCGTCGCCACTTGTTAGTGACGGACTAGTTCATCGCTATATTTATATAGTTCGTTGTTAATTTCATAATTAATTTCTTCATTTTAAATAAATTCACGACGGATTTCTGTCACTAATCCGTCACAAAATATACTGTTATTTGAGCCAGCATATTTGCCACTAAAATGTTCTGTCGCCAATATTTTTTTATAGCAACAACCAACTCGTCACTAAATTTGTTGCTAAAATTTTTCTTGTAAAATAATTTCATTTATTTATTTTAAATATACATTTCTGAAATAAATTAAATAACAATTACTAAATACCTCTAAAATAACAAACATTCATATAAAATAATATTTAGAGGGTTCAAAATTTGTAGATAGCAAATCAAGAGGACAAGAAGGAGAAGAGGTGAGTACAGTTTCACTTCAGTTTTACTTGCATCCTAATCACATGCTTTCAGTGCAAAACATCAACAAAAATTTGTCAACTATTCTTAAGAGAACCTACATTCATCAACTATTGTTATCGCACAATTTGTAATTTTCAAAAACACAGACAACATCCAAAAATTAAAACTACAAGAGACTAATTAAGGGATACCCTCATCACTTGAAACTAAGGGGTCAACCTCGTCCTCACTAAAGCTGCTACAGATGATGAGGCACAATGATTTATCCCGTAGTAAGTTTTTACTTCGGATCCAAGACCGTATATTCTTTTCTTCTTTTCTCCCACGGCAGCTTGGTAGTATGCTTCACATTTATCAATATCAGATTGAGAGGTTGTTTTTCCCCGTAATATTTGTTTATATTTTTCTTGTAATAAATTGAGATAAAGAGAAAACATTAAAGATTAGGAATAAAATTACAATGGAAGGAAAAGGCAAAAATGTTATATGTCTAAATATGCTCCTCAGACTCAAAGAATGACTTCTTAATAATTTTGGCTAGAAATGCTGAGCCTGCATTTAGACCAGCAGTGTATACATATTGTACCAATAGCTGATTGACTGAGAAATGTTCTCAAACTAAATTTGTTGGAAATTATTAGTTCAAGTTAACATCAGAACCTTTTTCAATTCTCTAAAGATCCATCTATCAAATGCTTCTAGGAACAATCATATATTTCACTAACTCCAATTAAAATATGATCTATCAGGAAGGAGAAGAGGCAAGATTTCCCTCGTTGCTAACAAAAGAAAATCATTATGTTATTTTAACCATGTCAGCTCCCAAGTACTTCAACTTAAAACCATAAAGAGTCAACTGCAGTAAATTTCACACCAACAAAGTTATATAATAACTCAACAGTATGGAAAATAACTCAACAGTCTGGAAATGTAAAGTACAAGTCTGCAGTAAATTTCACACCAACAAAGATATAATGACTGGAACAATAATTCGTTCCTTCCAATACCGACTAACTTCATTTCCAGAGAATGCCTTGGGCTAACGCTACATGCCTAACAAACTGATCCTACAACTCTGGATCTCATTTCTGCTCTCATAACAAATTTTTTTATTAACATGCACAATTTGTAATCCTCTGTGATACTAAGTGAAACTACTAGACTGGGGGAAGAGGGCCACAGAACAGATGCTGAAATAGCATCACTACAGGCAACTTTCACCAACAGCATGAAACAGATAGCTTTTCGACTCGTTTAAACTCAACTTCTTAGTTTCAACAAACTTAAAGAACTCGTAATGTAGGATAACAAGGCATGTAAAAAGGGATAAGATAGTAAAATGACTCAGCTCATACAATTTTACTAACTAGAATGAAAAAAGGAAGAAATAACCTATATATCAAATTATGAAAACCAAAATCACCTATAGAAAATGATTTTGGACTTCATGACCGAACCACAACTTTCACAGCCAACCAAAACAGTGAAATAAGAGGACCTTGTTTAAGGAGAAACGACATGAATAGCAAACAAGTTACACCACTGATTTACAATCTAACACTGAACGAGTGAGAAATTTCTAACATCTGAACGACTTACAAGTATCTAGAAGTAAACAGTCCACACATTAGTTGAGCAGCAATATCACAACATCCAACCATGAAACTAAACTACTGTTCATATTCTAATAGGTTTCAAAGTTTTGGACTTACATGGACAATTCGAGAGCGTTCGCCAACAAAAGATTTTCCATCATGACCATGTGTGTGGACATGCAAATGTAACTCGTTTGGTGTTGGATCTCGACCCTTTTCAATAGCCTTCACAAAAGAAAATTCACTTTTTAGATACAAAAATAACTATTGCATAATGTGTATTTAGAAACAAGTGCATATATCAGACAACCTAAAGATGTTACTTATATAATTTATGAAATATATACTTACAAGTTTCTTACGATGTTCTCCAATTGAGATGGAGTCACCTGTGTGAGTCCCAGAAGCAACTTCACGGCCGCCACGACGATTCTTTGCATTTGTTGACCAACCAGTGTCTCTTGACTTCACTTTCACTAATAGAAACATCCCAATGGATTTTTTTCTGAAATAAATTTTGAAAGTAATATATCAATTTCCTATCTATAAGTATGAATACACTTTCCAAACCTATCTACGATGAAAAGTAATACCTTGAATTCTCCAAAATAACCATCTTTTACATCGTTTGAAACACTTTTCCAGTTGATTCCATTGGGATCAACATCATTTCTAAAAGAGTTGGTTATGAAACTAGAGCACATTATAGAAGGTTCCAACCTGTGTAAATTTGAAGACATTATTTGGAGTTTTATTATAAATCAGACATTATATATGTGAATGCTAAAAAAAAGAATACTCAGATTATAGTAGGCTGCTGATTTTTTAGATCCATCAATTAGCATTGCTTAACAGGGAACCTTAAATTATAATTTGTTTACTGGAACTTGTGGATTCTAAGACTACCAGTATTAACTACACTCAAGTACAAACAGGTTATGAGGATAAAAGCAAAAGAGTGGACTAACCCTGCAGAACTTATAAAAATAAGGGTCCATGAGTGGCTACTACTAGAATTAGCATCAACAACTGTGTTTGTATGACCTCTTGAGTTTCTTTGAGTAGATAGATCACCTTCAGCAATTGGATTACTACGACCTGTTGGGATGCTCTGAGTAGATAGGCCCTGAACTATGGTATTGCTCTGATTTGGTGTCACTAGAGGTGTCTCAGAGATAGTTTGGGTGGTACTTTGAGCTGACGTTTCAACGGTTGGGGTACCACCTTGTTGAGGAGAAACTATAGTGGGCATTGGAATAGTTGGCATGGTTACATGAATAGCAAGACTACTCCTACCAAAGGACTTCCCACGACCTCTGCCTCGAGCCATACCTATAAAAAAAATATAACAGTGTAGTTGGCTTCCTGAAAAATATAACAAGTGTAGTTGGCTTCCTGAAAAAGTACTATCATGTCTAAACAAAGAAACATTCGGTGATGTGGAGCTACAAACACAACAGGCATGGGAGCTTCTTATCCAATGTCAAAACAAAATACAGGCAGACCCACATAATATACAAAATACAGGCAGACCCACATAATATCATGTTGTATGAGAATGAAAGAAGACTACCAAATGGCTATCACCAAAAAAAGAAAGCAAATCCAAAGTTTTTCACAGTGTGATGAGAGCAGTATTCATTGTTGACAATGCTAGCAGTAGTTATTTACTACATATGGAAGGCACCAAAGAAACAAACTTGTAACAGATAGAACATGGATAGAGAGTATACTAGTTAATGTAGATAAAAAAATATTGCAACAACAAAAACTAAAGTCAAGCATTTATCACTAGTATAAATCAAATTAAGCTACCTCACTGAAGTGTACTGAATTATTAAAAATACCTCTAAAAAAGCTTGTAGATCAAGTTAAAAAACTGATGCCTGCATATAAAAGAGTGAAATAGTTATCATTGAGTTTGGTTAGAAGATTTACACAAAGAATGAGCTTCAGAAATCTATATCAGATTTTGAAAATTTGAATACAATCACATAAAAGAATATTAGGGAACTGGAGAAGCCTTTTAAGAGGCTGAAAAGTTGAATACCATCAGATCATGTGCTTCTGATAAGGCACCTAAACCTGATGGTTACATTCTATCATCAAAGCTTGTATGTATAACACTAATGTAAAATGACCACAAAGCATAGCATCTGTTTCATACCGCAATTTGAAAAACATGAACTAAAGAAAATGAGAATATTTGGAGAAAACTTAATACAAACAAAATACGGTGAAGATACAAAAGCAGATTATCAAGCACTAGTCACTATCTATGTCTTCTTCAAACTCTTACTCTTCCTGATCCTCTTCATCCTCATCATCCTCCTCATCATCCTCAGTTTCATATTCTTATGTTGATTTTATTTGGATTTCATGATGCTCTTGCAATAAACCATCATCAATGGGTTCATCCATTTCCATATAATCCCCATTTGGATCATTTAAGAGTATGTTTTCATCAATGGAAATAGTCATATCTATCTCATGGACTTCAACTTCATCAACTTGGAATGGAACATTCAGTTCTGAAGTTGTCTCCACTTCCTCATCGGGTAATTCAATAACATTTCGAGGCTTGAGCTTCAATACAGCTACCCAATCATCTTTTTCCTTTTTCTTGTTGGCATACGACACATAACACACTTGAGTTGTTTGCATTGCCAAAATAAAAGGTTTATATTTTTTATATTGACGACGTTGATTAATATCAACCAATTTGTACTGAGTATGCCTTTTGACACTAACATCCATAGTTGGGTCAAACCATTCACATTTGAATAATAGTTTTCTTCAAAGGTGCTTCACGGTATTCCACTTGTATAATATCTTTTATCCATCCAAAATAATCACCAAAATTTGAATCTGAGATACAAACTCCACTATTCATTGTTGATCTTGCGCTACCATGACATTCTGTGTGAAATTTGTATCCATTAACAAAATAAATAGAATGACATGTAGCACTTATTAATGGTCCACGGGCAAGACTACTCAAGAATTTATTCTCTATGGGATTGCATCGGACCTATTTTAAAAAAATTGTAAGACTTAGTAAAATTTCTGAAGTCAAGTTAAGTACATTACCACATAAAAGATAATAATTTTGAAATCTTAAAAACTCCTTGAACCATGTACAGAAATTTGATTTAAGGCTCTCATCTTTTTGACACTGAGATAGATTCGGAAATTCTTTTTGCAAACGTTGCATGAACATACTTCATCATAGTAAAATAAGTTTAGTTTAATAATCGTGAATAAAGATATGTTTATACTATTTAGAAAATACCACTAACTTTTGTTACCTCACAAATGGCTCAACCTCCTCACAATTTAGTAAGATATAAGTTTGGACAGCCTTGATTTCTTCAAGAGATAAATCCTTTTTTTTTCTTCTCCCTATAGTCGACCTGGATGGGAGAATATTGGAAAATATCCTTCAAGATTTTCTACAACATCACCATCATCATTATGTTCCACATTATGATTACGTGTCATGACATGAGGTTCAAAATAATGAGAAAAGAAATTGTGTTGACTCTGTCATCAAGTACGCTTCACAAATGGAACCCTCAACACTAGCTTTATTCCCAATCATCCTTTTAAGAGTTCCCAAATACCTAAATAGACAAAATGGATGTACCATTACATTAGAAAAGGAATGTACGGCAAACTAGTCATAAGTGAGATAAGGTTTCACATTTACCTTTCAAAAGGATACATCCATCGATATTGCACTGGTCCAGCTATCCTTGCTTCATATGGAAGGTGTATAGGAAGATGTTCCATTGAGTCAAAGAACCCAAGAGGAAATATACGTTCTAACTTGCATAAGATTTGTGGGATATCTCTCTCTAATCTCTCCATGTCATCCACTCATGGAGTGGTGGAAGTAAGATCTTTAAAAAATAAGCTCAGATTTGTAAGTGCCTACCACACATTACTAGGAAGTAGTTCACGAAAAGCAATACGCATTAGTCATTGCATGAACACGCGACAATCGTGACTTTTCATGCCAAATATCCTTTTCACATTTATGTCTAGACACCTACCAAAATTGGAAACATACCCATCTGGAAACTTTAAGCTTTTCACCCAATTGAGCAAGATAGTTCGTGCTTCCTTGTCTATTGTATATACAGCTTTGGGATATTTTCCACTACTGTCTTTTGCCAATTGAGGTCGATCACAATATTCTACCATATCATGACGTGATTGTGGATCGTCTTTGGTTTTTTCCTCAAAATTAAGAACTGTGTTAAACACATTATCAAAGACAATTTTCTCAATATGCAGGACATCAAGATTATGTCTAATCATGTTAGAACTCCAACAAGGCAAATCCCAAAAGATGCTTTTCTTTTTCCATCCACAAGACTTACATAATCTTCGATTAACTTCGTCGTTTGCATCTAACTCTGTTACTTTCCTTATGCCCAAGTCACAAATTTGGTTCAACAATTCCGCTCCTGTTTTATAGGGTGGTGGTGATCTTTGGACAGTCTTGCCTTTAAGAAAGTTTTTACGATCTCTCCTAAATGGGTGATTTTGGTCGAGAAACACCTATGACAATCAAACCATGATGTTTTTCTACGATGTTTCAATCTAAAGGATTTTGTTTCCTCCATACAATAGGGAACTGCTAAATTACCGCAGTTCTCCATCCCGATAACATAGAATATGCTGGAAAGTCACTGATTGTCCACATTAAAGTTGCCCTTAGTTGAAAGTTTGCTTTTTTGAGATGTCAAATGCTTCCACAACTGTCTCCCACAACAAAGTCAATTCTTTTATCAAAGGCTGCAAATAAACATCAATTTTATGTTTGGGATTGGTTGGCCCTGTAACAATAACTGTTAAGAACATATAAGCTCTTTCATACACATTCCTGGAGGTAAATTGTAAGGAGTGACAATCACTGGCCATGAAGAGTATTTACTCCCAAACTGACTATATGGTTGGAAACCATCAGTACATAACCCCAATCTTACATTTCTTGGGTCTACAGCAAAAAAACTATGAGTTTCATTGAACTGCTTCTAAGCCTCGGAGTCTGATGGATGACGCATTACACCATCCTCTTTTGTATGCTCATGATGCCATCTCATGTCAGCAGCAGTAGCAGGGGATGCATATAATCTTTGCAATCTAGGAATCAAAGGAAAATAGTACATTTTCTTATAAGGGACCAATTTCCTTTTACGAGTGCCGACACGACGCTTGTTTCTCTCATGGCCACAAAATGTACAACATGTAAGGTGTTCATCATTACGCCAATATAACATACATCCTGATTCACAACAATCAATTTTTTCAACCGGTAAACCCAAGCTACGCACTAGCTTCTTGGTCTGATAATAACTATTAAGAACCATATTATCTTCAGGTAAAGCCTCTTTCAACAATTGCATCGTTTGATTATAACCTCTCTGTGACAAATTGTTCTCCATTTTAATATTTAACATCCGAGAGACAAGCGCAAGTTGAGAGAGTGAAGAACCGGGATATAATTTTTTATCAGCTACTTGTAGCAAATCATATAATTTTTGAGAGTCGGGTTTAGGATCTTCCTCCATCAAAGGTTCACAAGGATGAGTTGACTGAGGTTCAATATTGCTAGAAGATTGCCAACTTGAACCTTGGGAAAAGTTAGGACACGAAGCATCTAAAACCATTTGTCGGTATGGATTATCATATGTTAATTCAGGTTGAGCACTACCATTCAAATCTTGACCTGAAGAAATCTCATTGATCACATCTTTTTCCCCTAGATACTTCCAAAAAATTAGTTATCAACAAATCCAGTCTTATAAAGTTGATGTTTAACAATTTCAACCATGAATCTAAAGTTGTGACATTTTTTACATGTACATCTAACTTTGTCACCACTCAAGAAATTCTGTTGTAAGCATGCCAATTGGATAAATTTATCCACACGGGTTATGAAACTAGGGTTTATAGCCCCTCGACCATCCAACTTCTCATACATCCAACCACGCTCTAGATTATTCATGTTCCTATTAATGCTTAAATAAACAGAACTATTAGTAAAAATTATGGGCTCTCTAAACCAGAAGTTCTCTTATCTTACACTCATCCATAATCTGATGTAAAAGTATCAAACCTAACTAAAGAAGTCTTAGTATAAATGTAAGGACAAGTAGTAAACCTTAATTATAAGTTGGTATGGTCTAAAAAATTCCATGCTTCCTCTGTTCTATTCTGAACAGACCACATTGATTCAGAGAGCCTCGCCTCCTTTTAATACCTCAATTATCCAAATAGAATACATTAACAGAAAAAAGAATGATATACCTCCTTTGAACCAACTTTTTAAAAGTGTACAAGTTATAATATTCTTATACAATAACTGGAGATCATGAAGCTTTCTTTTAAACCATTACCTTCATACACTTCCAAATAAAACCTCCAATAACATGCATAAATCCAGTGTGTCACCATTATTGAACCAGCAAACAAGTTTACAAGAAATTTAAGCCTCACCAAAAACATCAAAAATATCCATTCCTAACGAGAGAATTCCACCAAATCTTTGCAGCGGAATCTACTTTCCCCAACAATGACTCTAACTAGTAGTATTGCACAACAAAAAATTTAATTGCTAAATGACAGTACACAACTAGTAGTATAAAATTATAGATATTTCTCATAAGAAATAACATTAAAAAACTTGTTCTTTCAAAATGAAATTAATTTCTTATATGAGATGGTTGAGGCAACATTTTCCTTTTCTAACTTCAACAGATATTCTTTTCATGAGATCTGAAAATGGGAACAGTAAGAAGGATGACGACCTAAACAAGAAGAAAAAGGGGAAATAGAACACTTACTAGATGTCAATGTCTTTCTTCGAGTTTCACATACACCGGATGTCAATGTCTTTCTTCGGAGATGGAAAGCTGAGACGGAAAGTTGAGGCAGAGGAAAAATTCAATCAAAACCACAATTTTAAACCCCAAATCACCTAAATCAGTATATTCAACACCAAAATACTCAAACTAAATTAGTTTTACAAATGAACCATACAACACTAACCAACTCAAGCGTGTTAGATAAAACCAAAAATCCTTCCTAATTTCATTGAATCAAATCATTTCGAGGTGATTTTTAAAGCATAAAACGTATTTTAGCACACAAACAAATCAAACAGGCTCAAAAAATCATGATAACATCTTCAAAAGCTAAAAGGAACTACTACCATCTTTCACATCAAATCAATACAATTTACCATGATCAAGTGATTTAATTAAGTAAAAAATACATATTACATAACCATGGTTAGGTGAAAGGAGTCATGTCTATTCAAACACATGATATGCATATGTGTTTGCGGAGAGGCAAGGGAACAACATGAGGGAGATGCTATTCACCTTCAAACAAGTAGGAAACTAAAGCACAACAACTACAACACTAAAATCAGCAACCAACTGCACATGACAAGGGAACAACATGAGAGGCAAATTGTCACACAATAAATGACACTCGAATGCTTTGCAGAAACATAAGCATTTCTGCCATCTTTTCAGAGAACGATGGAAATCATGCATATGATAAAAGGAAAATGAATTATAAGACATGGTAATAGTACTAAAACAACTACCACAGAGTTAACTCGGAGAAGCTTCAATTATTGTACATATAACTACAGTAGATGGTTTATCCACTTAGTCACTACGCTCCACTATTAAATTAAGCTACTAAGAAATCCATTTAAAGCATCCCCAAATGGTAAACTCAAGCTAACGAGATCATGCATTTTGTAATTAGGTCATCCTTCAAAAGCCCTAAAGGACACCAGATGCCTCATATGCGAAGAATAAAACTGCTTAAACTGATCACTACGTTCAGAGAGGACTTCACATGTTAGATAAAACTAATACATTACAAGAACTCTACTCATGTATGGACAATAGAGGGGAGGAAAAAATAGAGGATGAAATCTCAATTATTTTCTGCCTCAGGGTATCATTAACACAACATCTATTTCTATATTCAATACACCTATTATAAGTGAAATCTCAATTTCTTTTTGCCAAGTACCGAACATCCTGATAGATTCACTACACTATGGAATGGAATAGCTCAACCCGAAGAGAGAAAGCAAGAGAAGGGCTGAAACATGAAATAAATCAACCACATGTCAGTCGTTAGTTAATTAAAGTAAAATTTAGTAAATGATAGAACAAAAACATATAAATCAAACAGGTGGGGTTTCAGGAGAGAAGAGTATATGCATAAAAGTTGGTCACTTCTAACAACCACCAAAGCAACATTCCAAAAAGCTAGATGCACATATTGTTGTCTCCATATTCCTTCTATATTGTTTAATTAACATGATGAACAGAAAAACAACTTTGTCTATATAAGCTTAGCATAAAGGCAGAGGATTGCAATGGGTTGATTATCAAGTTGGAAATAGTGTTACTATAGTTAAATTACGACAAATCCTGTAACGACTACCAACGATTCACATAGCTGAAACCAACTAGTTTCGGAATTGGGATTCAGGCATTATTGATTGATTCATGAACCAAAAGAGCCAAAATAAGAACATATCAAACCACAACTTAGCACAGGACACATACAGTTTGCTCAGATGATTTAGATACCACCAAGACTTCACCATCAACAAAGATACAACAAGTTCTCATCTAAGAAACACAAAATCCGCAATTCCCCACCTGGGTAATAAAGAAATATCCCTAAAAATCAAAACTTTATACAAATAACACCCATACCATAAAAAATTAAGCACCATAATAATCCAAATCTAACAAAGCACCCCAAAAAAATGAAACATTTATATTTATAGAGGAGATAAACATAAGTATATTTTGTAAAAAGCATCACCAAACAAAACTCTATCTCCAATGGTAAGAATTTCAATTAAAATGAAAAATATTTGTTTTTCTCTTGCAAATACCACTTCCACCCCTTTCAAGGGTTTCTCAAGGGTTTTACATCCCGGCAACCGTGAATCTCGACAAGAGAATCACGGCACAACCATGCCTTCCATAGAGGAGATGAATATAGATGAACAAAGAGAAATTACCTTTCACCTGAGGCAGCAGAAGCGTGGGAACATTTCTAGACTAAGGATGAAGAAGACGGGAGCTGAGACCGAAGCTGAGATGGGAGTTGAGACGGGAGTTCACCTAAGGAAGGAAACCCTATTTTTTAGGGAAAATGTTTTGTTGTTGCCTTTTTATTTTGAGGTAAGTTAAGAAAGTTCCAACGAAGTTAAAAAATATTTGCAACAAACTTAGTGACGGATTATGACATTCGTTGCTACTAAAAGATTATTTATTTAGAATAGATTTTAGTGATAGAAAATTCCGTCACTATATAATTTAAAATCCATAAAAATATACTTATTAATCTAGCAACTCTTTTCTGTCACAAATTTCTTCGTGGAATATTAATAAATTTTGTCACACCTACTTTGCTGCAAAATCTGTAGCGAAAATTAGGGCGCCAAACTTTCGCGCTATTTTTTAGCGACCAAAAAATATTCTGTCGCCAATCCGTCGTTGTATTATAACTCAAAAAATTATTAGTTATTTTTGCAACAAAATGACTATTTCGTTGCTAATCCGCTGCTATTTAGTGACGAAATATATGTCATCACTAATATCCGTTGCTAAACACTGTTTTTTTAGTAATGCGCTATTCTATTCAGCGCGTCACCGAATTACTCTGTTGCTCGCTGAGTTGGCTTAGTACATGGGCTACTTCACTGAAACTTTTGGTGGGCTGAAACTCACTCGGCGAGTCGCCAAGTGGCTTTTGTGAGCTCCAGCTTTACTTTTCTTTAGCTTTATCAACTTTGTCGCTCCTTTTCACATCGTCATGCCCTTCCCTTGTTCTAAGGTCTTCATTGTTCCATATCAAAACATTAACATCAATTATGAGAACAAAGTAGGTATTGAGGACACCAATTCATTGAATAATAAGCTTTAAATGAGTCGAAATTCCTGATTCATCAACACCCGCAACTTAAACTTTTGCTTGTCTACAAATAGTGCTCCTGGAGACTCAACATGAATGCACACAAGGTTCAATCCACACATGTAATGTTCAATTGTGCACTAAAAGTTTCAAACTATGACTAGCCATCATCAAATAGAGTTCAAGCTCACAATGCTCACTTCAAATGTAAATTTATACTCAACAAGAGTATTCGAATGCCCTCACATCAAGAATGATTCCATGCCCTTAAAAATCCAATCAAGAATCACAAATATGGAATCGAAATCAATTCTCACACTCTCTATAAGAAAAACATGCATGATTTTACTCATAGGCTTGCCTATATTTTCCAACCAACACATCACTCGGCTCATGCAAGATCGCAAAGGTCTTTCAAGGCTTGTAATTGGACTGAGTGTACGGGTATGATCATTTTGGCTTAGTGACTTCTACCTTCATGAAGCATGGCTCAAATTTCACTTCTCTTCCTTTTCTTTCATTCTTTTCATCTTCAGAACTCATCCTTGGCCTATTCATAGCACACAAAAAAATTTATAGCTCATCGGACACCCCTTTTAGTTCCACAACATTGCACAATCGACACAAATTCATGTTTTCTTTTTCTCTTTTCAACCTTTTCCTTTTTTTATATGGAGGGGTCCATGTTTTTCTTCACCACAAGTTCCCAAGGATGAATTTCACGAGCTTCTTGATTGATTTCTTTCCTCATTCTTACCACACCCCAACTTAGGCATTTGGCCTAAGTTGGCTATTCAAACAAACCAATGCTTCACGAAGGTTTTAGGTAGGAGGACAAGGCCATTTGTGTCCAAAGAAAATGTTAGGCTCAAATGGTGCCTAGCTAGGTTCACACACTCATAAGGTGGCCACACAAAGGTATAACGATTAGGTTCACTCTCAAAAATTTATGCCTAAGATCATTTCCTTCATTCACCAAAGTTAGTCGATTGGACCAACGGGGAAAATTATAGGTATTACCATGCAACATATTTCAAGTAAACCTCACATAAAAGGCATTCAACACAATCATCAATCATGACTCTACAAGTTAAGCTCGCGTGCAACAGTCATTGCAAGACTCACATCGACAATTCGACTAGTCACAATGAGATGCTAAGAGTTCACTCACATTGCCCCGTTGGACTCGCGCAAACATATCGTTCATCATGAGCACAATTCAAGTCATCAGTATTGATCGCAACATGCACTCAAATGTACAAGATAACAACAATCACTGCACGATCAAGCAATCAAGAGAGAGACTAATAATTCAAAGCTAACATTCACAATTAAAGCATTCATGGCGAAGTTTGAACAAATACAACAAAACACCAAATATCCAAAAGAACGAAATAAAAACAAAATACACCTAAGAGGATATGTATAAAAATACCTTCACCCCACCAAAATATTAAATAGTTTCCTCAATGTAAAACACAAACTAAATGTATCAACAGTCAATATAATGGAAGGAGAGTAAAAATACCCATATCAGGTTAGGCCTGAGGTGAACTTTATGCATCTAGGGTGGCCTCAACCTGGGCATCAATGCTCGGCTCGACTCCAGATGTGGAGGTCTGTGTAACTATCTCCTCTGTGGGCTGAGACCTACTATAGCCAATCATGGATGTGTCGCGCAGTGAGGCCCTTGTGACCACCTATACCAAGTCAACTACATCAGACTCTCCATCATCATCAACTGTAGCAGCATCTCGGGTCATAGTAGCCGGAGGGATCTCAGAAATAGCTAGTATATCTGAACTAGGGTTCTCAAAAACATCTACATTGCCCCACAGCATCTATATATCAGTGGATTTTAGCTTATCCACATCTCAACGCAAACCGGTAATATCAGTCTTCAAAGTCGTCACATCTGCAGATCCACAGTCTGATGTCTCACATAGCTCAACCCGAGCGATAATGGCATCCAATGCCAACCCATGAGCCATGATCATCTTTTGCTATACTCTCAATTCCTCCTGAATGGGAGCCAATGTCGCAGCTATCGCTCTGTCAAACATAGATGGCACATCGGCCTCAACCCTCGAGTCCCTCACATTGGCCAAATAGGCAAGGTTGCCCATTTTGTACAACATGGCCTTGTTCAATGGGGGATGGGAAGTAGAAGAAGTTGAAGGTGAGGGGTTAGGTATACCTAAAGGCTCATCTTCTTGATTGGGTTGAGTAGTGCCGGCTTCTATGGAATCTACATCCACAACTGTGGATGTGTCTATTGGGGCTTTCTTCCTCCACTTAGCCTCATCCTTCATATATTCAGCTTCTATTCTCCGAATATTAGTGGACGAGGTAGGACTCACCTCAATATTAGTCTTTGCCACAAAGGGCACATCAGTTCAACGGCTTAAATTGCTGATAAGAACTAGAAATGACAATGAGGTTTGGTTTTCTTTGGACCTCATCGCCATCTCCTGTGAAATTATAACCTTGAGATTTAGCCGTTCCTGATCAATAATACACACCAGTAATGCATCCTTTGGATGCCGGATGACAGACTCATTTTGTGAAGTCTTCAAGGTGCTGGAGATGAACCCAAACCAATATCAAGCAGCAGCATTTAAGTCCTTCTCAATCACAACCCCCGCCTCTATCCATGGAGGAGTGACATCACTCAGCAACGGGGTAAATTACCCCTTCAAATCTTCCAACGTCTTAGTTTTGACCCTATCAGTCAAAGAGTGGATACTACATAGTGTAGTCCAACACATCAATAATATCATTTTCACAACACATTACCTTCTTACCCAGCACCTCTACGTAGTCTACCGATGCCATCAACCCAGCTTTCTGCTTCCCTTTCGGGATCAACTTTGCATAGCCTACATAAAATTCTCGAACCCATAAAGGTACATATGGATTTCAAGGTTTTGTGAACTATTGGAATTTGTGGAAACACAACATCTCCCACACAATTGGATACTTGTCCACCACACCATCCGTAGACAACCACTTCTCTTCAAGAATTGTCCGCAAGCCTACGGCCTTCAATTAGTTCATGGACCAAGGAGGATATGCTGAGACCAAAGGCACTTGAGGTGTCTATGCTACTGTAGGTCCTGGAAGTCGTGCCAATGGATCATGAACTACGTTAGAATGCAATTCCTAACGCTTCCACTTTAGCAACTCTCCCTCAGTTATCGGTGTGTGAATAGGAGTCCTGGACCCCGCAGCTTCCTCACCCTCAGACCTAAAGGAGGTTAGATGGGTGGAGTTGATGCCCATACTGTCTGATGAACTCGAACTCGAACTGGGACTTGCTACCACCTGATTCTTCCCTTTTCCCTTAACATTCTATAGAAGAGGTTTAGGACGAGTAGCTCGGGGAGATGCAACCTCAGTTGCAATAACAACCCCTTTGGCCTTCTTTTGGAGTGCTGGACCTCGTACGAGAATCTTCGGTCTAGCCATATATGTAGAACAACACAAATGAAACACATGAGGTTGAAAAGGGTTAGTGAAATAGAATTTTCAAAAAGTTGCAGGAAAACTCACCAACCAGTTCGGCGAGAAAAAAGGGACATGTCGAATGTTACAGAAAGATTCAGCACAAAAGGGAGAGACTAAACCAGCACACCACATCCTCCTAATACATATAGTAACCCTGATAAAACCTGCTCATACAAGTTACAACATACATAAACACATGAGTTGGGTTCATTCCGATATGTATATCATACTTCATTTAGACCTGTTTCATTCCGTTACTCAACAATATTGAGTTCTCTTCACATTCTAGAGACATTCAAATATCTAATTATACAACAAAAGACTTATACAAAACCAAGTTTTTAACACGATTATAAATCTGGTAATAAGATAGTATTACAATTCTGGTACTGAATACAACAGACACAATGGAGAAGGTAAAACAAATCATTGTTCAACTTGGCACGCAAGAAAGATTAGCAATGTATCAAAATAAACATCAAAAATAGATGTCATGGATTCATCGCTTCAATCCATGCAGTTAGCAAGAAGAGATCGATGAGTGCTCAACATTAGCACTTCCTGAAATTCAATAGCAGAAAATAAGTTATGGTTGCATCTGACAAAATTTGAACACATGACTAGTAATAAAGGACACAAAATGCGAGTGAATCATTTCTCAATGTAAACGGATGTTCAGTTAACTGTTTGGCAATGAAAATGAACATATACATTCAGCTGAAGTCCTTAACTGACATCTAATTCACCACAATTTTATACATACACATCAGTTATGTTCTTTTTCTTTCTTTTTTTATTCTTTTTGGGGGGCATAAGTGAAAAGTATTACATGAATAATTCACCAAGACATTGTCAAGAGTATGCATAGTTGGTTTTAAGGTTCAGTCACTATCACTTCCAAATTAGGTCAACACCACGTTGACAGAGTTTTAAGCCATTACAATTATTCAAAATGGTATAGAAATTGTCTAACCAATGGTAGTATCATTAGTGAACAATAAATAGAATGTGACCATAACTCTCTTCATTCAGGGAAAATATCAAATCCCCTTCTCATCCCACCATATTCTACAAGTCTATTGACAGTCTCTATTCCAAAAAGACAAAGGAGCAAAGATACAAGGTCCTATTCGAACTTCCAGTGTGTCTACATGGAGCGACATTTCAAGAAATAATGCTTACAAAACTACAAGCTATACAAGCAAATATGATGTATGGATATATATTCATTGTTTTGCCACCTTATCAGGAATATAATATTTAATGTCTTGGTCTATATTTGACAAAATAAGAAAGTGCAAAAAAAGCATACCTGCTAAACTAAGCCTAATTCTCAGATAAGTGATTCTGAATACAACGTCCTTGGTCAGATATCGTTAGGGATTAATGATACTTTCTACATAGATTTCTATAGCGTCGCATCCTCCATCATCAAGAGATCACTCCACATAAACACTTTGCTTTAGTCGTCTGGTTGCACATACTATCATAGTAACAAAGACTAGAATAATTGATAAATAGAGCTTTATAATCGTCATGTGACTCGTCATATCCAAAACCAAATTTTGTATTAGAAGAGGAACGCAATGGAGAATCATGTATTTTCTTTGACTTGCTAATACTTGGGTTCCATTTATACGTCTCCAATTCGTCATTGCAGAGACAGATGAGTCCATTAACATATCCAATAAATGAAGCTGATAAATTCAGAGGATCCGTGTGAATTAGCTCCTCATCAGTTACTTATCGTTTGTTAAACAAAGGAAGGAGATGACAAAACTGGAGGTTTTCAAATATAATACCATGGTTTCTGAATTTTTTATCATTGGTTGCTATTTTCAGATGCGTATTCACAAAATGAGGGCTAGAGATTTGTTGATTCCACAATTTCAAAACGGATGTAAATCTCAATAGAGACTCTGCGGACAGCCGTAAGAGAATGTCTGTAAGGATTTCATTTGGGATTATGTTTTCAGTTGTTGTAGAAATAGGAGTAGTGAAAATAAAACGATACCATGAGAGAAGGAACTTGAATAGACGGGTCTGATAAATCCAATCCCGAAATAAAAGAAACAAAAACATGGCGAAACAGAGCAGACAGTGAGGCAGAGTAGCATTTTTGTTTTTCCAATGGGTCTCACTTATATATTAAAAGGTGTCAGGACGTCAAATAAAAGAAGAGACTACTAAACCTAATTAAAACAGGATGGAATAATGAATATATTTAGAATGATTTAAATGTGATCTAATATATATATATATATATATATATAGAATAATTTTAAAATTCAAAGTTCAAGATGAATGTTTAAATTTTTTTCCACTTTTGCCTTTTCCTTGAATGGAGTTTTGTATTTTCTAGGAGATAAATTACACAATTAGCAAAGCTAAATTTATGATTTCACAAAGGGTAATAGTGAAAAATATGGGAGAAATCTCTTCTCGTCTAAGCCTCAATGAGCAGATAATATCAAAGTAAGCATAAAAATATTTTTCGTGCAAAATAATAAAGTGACAAAGTCATGTGAATTCGCATTCGGCTCATTTGCGTTCATAAAAACATGGTTAATCGATAGAAGAACCGAGTTTCATCAGCAGGCATTCCCATGAGGAGCTTGCCTCGAAGTCGAAGACTTCCCTATTGGAGATACCACATTTATTTTACACTAAAAACTTGTCATGTGGAATTGTAAGACTAAAAACTTGTCATGTGGAATTGTAAGCCATAAAAATAGTCTATCTCCATGAGGTAGAAATGAGTCTTAGTACACTCTGTCCTCCTGATCTACCTCATTATGCTACTACGCTGGTTTTTTTTTATTGCTGGCTCAATGTGAAGATGGATTATATGGATGTATTTCACTCTTAATTGTAGCTAAAAGTAGTAGCTAGACAATCAAGTGGTATGTCAGTACGAGGAAATTAAATAAGCTCAAATTAAGGAATATTAATTTTCTTGTCAGATTACACTAGGTAACTTATAGTGATTTTACTTTTAGTATTTTGTGAGGAATGATACCTTGTCTATTCGAAGGTTCATTTATTTATAAATGAAGAACGATGGAAAAAAAATCATCTCGTCTATAAATTGCTTTGGATCAAGGTATAGAAACAATAGCTTGTCTTGAATACATGTGCACTTCCTTTTTCCTTTTTCCTTTTTTATTGTGTCTTTTTAGCATAGTTGCTGCATATTGTATTTAGTTTTTTCACAGATAAGTAATTTAGTGTTCAATGATGGAAGGATGTTATATACACACACTCACACGAAATTGGTAAAAGGTGTAATAGAGCACATTAACATATTACAAAATCCAAATCTATTTCCAATAAAAACTTAATAGTTCAAACAAATGCTTTTGAATACAAATATTGCACGAATCTAGAAACGCTAACAAGAAAATATGATGTATGGATTCATATATATTTTAAACTAAGCAGAACCTTACAGGATATTGTTAGGGGATTAACAATGCTTTCTCCATAGATTTCTGTAGTATTGCATTCCTTAACAATAGCAGTGTACTTGAATTTTTTAGTTGAACCATCAAATATCATGATTTTTCCGAGAATCAAGAGTAAAATGTCACCCTTATCTGACAGGCGAAAGTATATAGAAAATGTGAAAATGGGTGAATCAAACCCATACAATACATCATATTGAAGATATTCGATGGTGAACCATTTCATCCATGATACATTAACTCTGTGATCTTTCGAAATCCAGATATCAGAAGTAGTACCTGGCTTACAAGTATAGAGCACAGAAAGTTCACTTTCCACAATTCCAAATTTGATATTAAAAACTTCTTCTCCACAAATGGGAAGCTCCAAGATTCCCCATGTCTCGTCTGCTACATCAAATGAAATGATGGTGTGTATATTGTAATCATGAATACCCATAGATGTAGCTCAATAAATCTTCCCATTGATAAATTTACCTAAATAATTTAATAGAAAGATTCCCTGAAGTTGGTCATGGAGTGTTGTCCAAGAGTCAATTCTCGAACTGTAAATATTGACAACAACCTTCAGGTTGGACAAGTCATTGTTGCAAGAATTACCACAATGATCAAGAAATAGGGCTTTATAATCATTACGTGAGTTATCGTATCCAAAACCATATTTGGTATAACGAGAGGTACCCTATGACGACTTAAGTAATTTCTTATACTTCTTAATGGTGGGGTTCCATATATATGTATCCTTTCTCCGATTAAAAAGACAAATCAGCCCATTGACTGAACCCACAAAGAAAGGTGGTGAACAGGGAGGATCCATCTAAAATAGCTCTTGAGTGAGTTGTTGTTTGTTAAACAAAGGAGGGAGTGAACAAAACCTGATATTTTCAAAGAAGCCTAGAAATAGAACTATACGATGTTTGTTTAATTTGAGATGGGTATTCACAAAATCGGGGCTAGATATGAGTTGATGCCATGATTTTGATACACACATACATTTCAAGAGAGACTTTGTGGGCAACCTTAAGAGAATGTCTGTTATGATTTCATTTGGGAGTATCGAATCATGATTTGAAGTGAAAATGAAATGATACAAGAGAGAAGGAATTTGACTATAAGGTTCTAATAAATCCAATCCCCAAAAGAAAGAAACGAAAACATGGCGGGCGATTAAGAGAGTGAAAACAGAGTAGAGAGTGAGGGGTGAAGGAGGAGTAGTATTTTTGTTTTTCCAATTGCTCTTGACTTATATATAGACTACTAAACCAAATTAAAAGATAATGGAATACTAAATATATTTAGAATAATTTTAAATGTGATTTGAAATATGTTATATATATTCAGAATAATTCTAAGTGTGATCTAATATATGTTATATTTATTTAGAATAATTTTAAATGTGATCTAATATCTGTTATATATATTTAGAATAATTTTAAATGTAATCTAATAGCTATTAAATATATATATATTTAGAACAATTTTAAATGTGATATAGCTAGTATCTATTATATATATTTAGAATAATTTTAAATGTGATCTAATATCTATTGTATATATATATATATATATATATATTTAGAACAATTTTAAATGTGATCTAGCTAGTATCTATTTTATATATATTTAGAATAATTTTAAATGTGATCTAGTGTCTATTATATATATTTATAATAATTTTAAATGTGATCTAGCTAGTATCTATAGAGAATGGAACAAATTGGCAGATTTTTAATTAATAATGTTGTTCATTTTTTAGTTACATATACAATTACAAAAACATATAATCAGGTTCAAGAATTACCACTTCATGCTCAAGCTATTCTTCAACTAGAAAAATGCAAAATCCCCAATTTGCGCATTAAGAAAGTACAAAATAAGGGTTTCACTGTACATACAAACAACTCAGAATGATACTGAGAAAATGTATACCAACAGAAACAGGAACATTTACAAGGAATTTAAGTTAGCTAAACATTGAGAGATGGTTTAGTTCATACATGTTCTTTCGAGAATGTATTATTTGTATACAGTTGTATTAGTTCCTTTGAAACTCATTTCCTACACAATGGACAAGTATGGGCGATGATACTGATACTGTCGGGACTATTTCTCAAATGATTCTGGTCATTTTCTCAATCTATTTTTGCCTTCTCAATCTTTGAGCCGAAAAAGTCTTCTATGAGATTGATTCCATGACATTTGTTAGAATTTTAAATGTCTACATGGAAGTCACTCAAGCTCAAGGAGATGAATAATCTTAGACGAGAAAGAGGCCATGGAAGGGCATGGAAGCTTTTGGCAAGCTGAGTTGATGAAGATCGAAGAGTCCCATCCGAGTCTTAGATTTTGTATGGTTCTTTCTCATTATTTCTTTTTCCTTTTTGTTTGTTTCCTTTTTCATTTTGCTCGAGTCACTTATGGGCTCGTGTAGGTTGTTTTCATTGTTTTGTTTTATAATAAATGAGTTGCGGACCGATTTGAACCAAATTTTTTTATGACTTCACAAAGAGTAATAGTGAAAAATATGGGAGATCAAGAGTCAAATTTCTTCTCGTCTAAGCCTCGATGAGCAGATAATATCAAAGTAATCATAATAATATTTTGCATGGAAAATAATAAAGTGACAAAGTCATGTGAATTCACATCTTGCTTGTTTGTGTTCATAACAACACGGTTAATGGAACAGTTGTCGTACTAGTGACTTGGGTAATTATAAAGATGTACATAGAAGAAATGAGTTTCATCAGTAGGCATTCCCTTGAGAAGCTTGCCTCAAAGTTGAAAACTTCCCTATTGGAGATACCAGATTTATTTTACGCTAAAAACCTGTCATGTGGAATTGTAAGTTATAAAACAGTATTTCTATCTCCACGAGGTAGGAGTAAGTCTGAGTACACTTTGCCTCCTCATACCTCATTATGGTACTATGCTAGGCATGTTGTTATTGTTCACTCAATGCGAAGATGGATTATATAGATGTAACTCACTCTTAATTGTAGCTGAAAATAGTAGCTACGCAACCAAGTGGTATGTCAATAAGAGGAAAGTACACTCAAATTAAGTAATATTAATTTTGTAGTCGGATTACACTAGGTAACTTATAGTGATTTTACTTTTAGTTGGTACATATTGTATTTAATTTTTTAGCAAATTGAGTAATTTAGTGTTCAATGATGCTAAATACATGGAAGGATGCTATATATGAACACACTCACACAAAATTGGAGAAAGGTGTCGTAGACCACATTAACTTATTACAAAATCCAAATCTATTTCCAATATAAAAACTTAACAATTCAACAAATACTTTTGAAACATGTACATTGCTCCAGATTTATTGCTTTAGAATACAAGTATTATAATAATTGACGATAGAGGACTACGTGCAATGCACAACTCTAAAAATGCTTACAAGAACTACAAGCTATACAAAAAAAATATGATGTATGGATTCATATACATTTTAAACTAAGAAGAACTCTTACAAGATATTGTTAGGGGATTAACAATGCTTTCTTCATATATTTCTGCAGTATTGCATTCCTTAACAATAGCAGTGTGCTTGAATTTTTTAGTTGAACCATCAAATATCATGATTTTTTCAAGAATCAAGAGTAAAATGTTGTCCTTATCTGACGACCAAAGGTATATAGAAAATGTGAAAATGGTGAATCAAACCCATACAACATAACATATTGAGGATATTCGATAGTGAACCGTTTCATCCATGATACATTAACTCTACAATCTTTCATAATCCACACTTCAGAAGTAGTGCCTGGATTACAAGTATAAAGCCCAGAAAGGTCACTTCCCACAACTCCCAATTTGATATTAAAAACTTCTTCTCCACAAATGGGAAGCTCCAAGCTTCCCCATGTTTCATCTACTACATCAAATGAAATGATGTTGCACACATTGTAACCATGAATACTCGTAGATGCATGTTGTCCAAGAATCGGTTCTCGAACTGTAAATATTGACAACAACCCTCGTGTTGGAAAACTCACCATTGTAAGAATTACTACAATGATCAATAAATAGGGCTTTATAATCACCTCGTGAGTCATCATATCCAAAATCATATTTGGTATAGAAAGAGGTACCCCACGAAGACTTAAGTGATTTCTTAGATGTCTTAATGGTGGGGTTCCATATATATGTATCCCTTCTCCAATTGAAAAGACAAATCAATCTATTGACAGAACCCACAAAGAAAGGTGGTGAACAGGGAGGATCCATGTGAAATAGCTATTGAGTGAGTTGTTTTTTAAACAAAGGAGGGATTGAACAAAACTTGATATTTTCAAAGATGCCTGGAAATAGAACTATACGATGTTTGTTTAATTTGAGATGGGTATTCACAAAATCGGGGCTAGATATGAGTTGATGCCATGATTTCGACACACACATACATTTCAAGAGAAACTTTGTGGGTAGCCTTAAGAGAATGTCTGTTATGATTTCATTTGGGAGTATCAAATCATGATTTTTAGTGAAAATGAAATGATACCATGAGAGAATTAATTTTAATAGAATGGTCTGATGAATCCAATCCCGAAAAGCAAGAAACAAAAACATGGTAGAATGTAGTGAGGAAGTAGCAGAGCAGTGAAGTAGGATTTGAGTCTAAAATTGTGTTCTCTTAAAATGACTTTGTCTGACTCATATATTTATATTCCTTCAACAAAATAAGATAAGGAAGAATTTAAAGAGATTCAATATGATCCAATATCTATTATGTATATATTTAGAATAATTTTAATCATGTAGAAATAATATTAGTATTTTTCTATTAAAGGGGTTCATCCCTCTTTGGGTCGGCCCTTGATCCCCGCATATTCAGATGTGTAATGGATAATTTCATAAATAGCTTTAATGTATTTCTATATCTTATCTCTAGTTAATTTGAATGTATGATATAGAGGGAGTATATTAATTGTTTTTCCTTAAAAGATCATAAATAAGAAAGGACAATTTTATTAATTTACTATTAATGCATCAATCCAAACAATCCAAATTGACTTAATACATAAATATGTCATTTCACTTGGCCACTAATTATGGGGCTTCCTACTTCTAGAATAAGTAAGGTGATATGTTAAATATTTTTACAATTTTTTTTTAAAAATAAATTATTTTTGGCGTTTGTACATAAACATAAATCCTAATTTGTATAGAAGTAGATATTTGTAGTACAATGGGATTGAGAAGTATCGCCTAAAATCTTTGATCTGGAGCATTTTCCATAATTGCTAAGTTTAATTGACAGAGCTAATTATACTCTTTTACCCTGAAAAGCAGGAACAATCCACAAGTCGAAATAATCTATGATATCCATTTGCTTCAAATATCTAATTATACAAGATTGAACTGCAAGTCTAGTACTAAAGATAACAGACACGATAGAGAAAGCAAACAGACCATAACAAGGCTTCAATCCATGTAGTCATCAAGTAGTGATGAGTCAGCAATAGCTTCCACTTCCTGAAATACAATAGTACAAAACAAGTTAAGCTTGAATCTCTTGAAATTTTTCTAAAAAAGTTAAGCTCCAGATTTATTTCTTTAGAATACAAATATTATAATAATTGACGATAGAGGACTACGTGCAACACACAAATCTAGAAATGGTTACAAGAACTACAAACTGTACAAGAATATATGATGTATGGATTCATATATATATATATATATATATATATTAAACTAAGCAGAACTCTTACCAGATATCTTTAGGGGATTAACAATGCTTTTTGCGTAGGTTTCTATAGGATTGCATCCCTCAACATCAACAGTGTGCTCTAGTATTTTAGTTGAACCATCAAATATCATGATTAATATTGGAATCGAAAGTAAAATGTCACCCTTTTCTGACTGGCAAAGGTGTATAGAAAATGTGAAAATGGGTGCAAAAAACATAACTATCACAGTATTTTGAGGATATTCAATGGTGAACAGTTTCATCCATGATAGACTACAATCTTTCCGAATCCAAACATCAGAAGTCGTAGTACCTTGATAACATGTATACATCACAGAGAGGTCACTTCCCACAACCCCGAGTTTGAATTTAGAATTAACTTCTCCACAACCGGGAAGCTCCAAGCTTCCCCATGTCTCCTCTACTACATCAAAAGAAATGATTTTGTGCACATCGTAATTACCAATACGAGTAGATGCAACCCAATAATCCCCCTTAACAAATTTACCTGAATGATGTAGTAGAAAGATGACCTAAAGCTCGTCATGGAGTATTGTCCAAGAATCAGCCCTCAAACTGTAAATGCTGATCACAGTCTTCATGCTCGACACATATTCATTGTAAGAATTATGACAATAATCCCCAAATACAACTTTATAATCGCCACTAGACTCACCGTATCCAAAACCATATTTGTTACAGAAAATGGAGCCCAATTTGGGATAAAGTACTTTCTTTGACTTTTTAAGGGTGGGATTCCATATATTTCTCCCTTGCATGATTACAATGTAATACCCTATGTTTAAACCCTATTATTAAATTAGGGCAATTTAGTCATTAGCTTTAGTTAAAAACAAAAGGAAGGGGAATGGTTGAACCCCATCTCATGTGCAAATATATTAAAAAAAAAAGGGGGGGGGGGGGGGGCTTCATGACTGCTAAACCTGTACAGCATTCCTCCTCCAATTTACGCAATAGTAAGTAAAAAAAAATGTTAAGTTATTCTTATTTTCCAGTGAATGAATGAACAAAGAAAAGAAAATGTATTCCTTGCCTCTCTGTCTATGAAGGAGCATGCAGATAGTCATCACAGTAAAGAAAAAGAATAACTAGAACCTGTGCAGTTATAAATATGGATTTCAAGGTATTTTATTTTAGTTCATTGACATGCCTATATATGTATTATCACGGGTTGGGTTAATGTGACATTGATAATTCCAATATGAATTTCAACTAATTTCGATTTGAGAATACCCATGGACAAAGGAAGATTTTTATTCTACTAACCCTAAGATACTCCTAGTCTCACTAGTGAGTTACATTGTGATTGCTTAATAGTGAATTAGTTAGAGAAAGTTTCAAACAGAAATATAAAACTATGCCTCTTTGTTGCTGGAAATTGAACGACTGACAGACTACTGAATAAATATGAGTTGACGAATGAGGGTGAACCGTAACCTTGGGAATTAGGTGTTGTAAATTAGTTCATGAAATAGCTCTATCAAGGAGATTTAACACGAGATTTATATGATATGAATATAGGTTGATCGAATGAAAGTTGTACAGATTACTTGAAGTGACAAGTTTGGTATTTCAACACGAGTACAATGAGTAGTAATCTTACCACAATTTGTATTTCACAAATTTCATGATTTTTACATGGTTTATAAAGTAAATGTGTTACCGACTGTTTCGAACTTGCATGTGGGACAAGTCTTTTACTGGATATAATTTTGAAAAGATTATTTGAGATAATCTCATTCTAACAAGATATGATTACTGTTATTGAAAAGGTTTTACACGTATTTGAGAAATGGTATTTTGACAGGTGATTATTAAACTTTGAAAGGATATGATTTGATAAGATTAATGCTCTGTTCGATTTTGAAATGCTTCTACTGATTACAAGAAAAATATAAATGGGAGTAGACCTTGATGAATCCCATAGCTAACGGTGGGTTCGTTAGACCTGGTGCACCTTGTAGTTACTGGTTACTGATAAAGCCCTTGTTAGTTGGAAGGTAGAACTAGTATACTGTTGCTGATATCCCTCGAGTAGGGATCTACTAATATGAATATTTAACTCTTTTATGAGGAGTTCACTCTTATTGGTTACTTCTTAAAGAGAAGACCACACTGAATACATGATGCATCATTGGAAACCTCCCAACTATAAGATTTGATATGGAAATGTTTTTTTCTGAGTTTACTACTGAGTATTTACATTGATTTTGCTTATATGAGGCACATAAGATTGAATATTATTACCATTTCTGAAAAGGAAGTGATTTTATCATTTTGACTATCATACTAGCATTTTTTTTTTGTCTTGTCCCTCGTTAAAAATGGTAGTGGTTAAGTGTTATTACTCACTGAGCTAGCATCTCACTCCTCGCTAATTTTTTACCAAGAAGGTGGGTGACATTGGTAAGGACTTCTTTATCTAGAGCTTACGAGTTGATAATTTCTGGTGAGCCCCGCATTTGTTCGCATGGACAATAGGCTTATTAGTTATTATAGACATTTCTTGAAATTCTTAGAGTCACTCCATAGTCATTCATTTTATTACAAGTTATGAGTATTCTTTCATATTGTAAAATTGTGTCTAGTATGAGACTTCTTATGTTTTGAAGTTGGAATTAGTATTTTTACTCTTCAAATAGTCTATTGATGAATAAAGTGGATTAGGATGAGATTGGTTGACTGTGTTATTGATTTCTGATACTAGTAATTTCAGGATAGGCCCAAAAATAGAGGAAACTCTGCTTGATTTTTTGTAGATTTCTGGTTAAGGATTGCTTTGGGATTCTTCCCCTTAGCACCGGTCACGATTCTAAATTGGGTCATGACAAAGTTGATATCAGAGCCCTAGGTTATTCTTGTGACTTATGGAGCACATGTTAGTAGTAGAATCTCAATTATGGTTATGTTGTCGGCCATTTCTAAAATTGTGATTCTGCGAGGATGTGATAGGATGTGTTTGTCTTTTTTTTCTTACTCCGCCTTGTGTGTGACACTAATAGGGTCAACCAGATGAATCTAATACTATTTATCTTTCTATCACATATCTTGAACCTAGTCACCCAATAACAAGAATAGTTCAAAGGTTTGGAGTCATCAATGGTCACCATGTAAACATTTGTCTCTTCCATTTAACGGGAGCTTATTGGAGGGATTTTTGTGCACATATGTGAAATGTAATATATCTCTTTTTGGAAAGAGCACTACTCTGTCACTTAAGCAATATGAGAATGTTATTGTTAACACAAGTATGTTCCTGCAATGAGTTAGAGCTATTAATGGACATAATGAATGGAGTCAGACAGCTAATAGGTCCCAAGACCATCTTCAAGTAGCTATAGTGATTTAGTCTTTCAAAAAAAAGTATGCTTAGGAGTTTCTAAAGATGAAACCTCCAAGATTCATAGCTTCTAACAACTCAGATCCTAGAGAATTTTTGGTATAGATTTATGGGTAAATTACTTAAGGCCTTACAAGCTCTACCATGTTCCAGCAAGAGTACTGCAACTCTGGCAACATTTAGATGGTGAACATCACAGGATACATGGTATAATATGGCACTATTCAAAATACCCATAGGGGGAACACCAACGACTTGAGGCAATTTACTAAGTTATTTATGGATGGTTTCTTTCTTGACAGTTGAAACTGTGTAACTTGTTAAGGATTTTAAGAAGTTTGTTCCAAATAATGTGTTGAACTGATATATAACTAGATTTTTTGATTAATTATATGTGATCTCTACTTATTACCTAATGAAGTATTTATGATTTAGAGGTTTGTTGGAAGGTTGGTTAGTCCTTTAAACAACCCTACATATGAAGATGTTAACCTATTTTGAGATAATTAACTTAATTAACAAGATTGGAAACATGTAACATGATGAGTGGGCAATCAAGCATTCATTCAAGAAGACCAAAACCAAGAAATCCTTTTATGGTTATTGTAGTAAAGAGTTGGAAATTGTGAATGCTCCGGACATTGGGAAATACTTTTATTGGTTTCTACTCTTGTGGGGCATTTTTCTTTTGATTGACATGTATACAATGCTGGTCAAGATAGAATTGAGAGAAAGGATTACATAACTAACCAGATCATATGTATATGGTTTAATTGATATGTCATTGTGGGTGAATGGGTTATTTTCCTCTCAGAATACTCTCAAATGCCATGAAAAGATAGTTTAGTTGAGAATCAAAGAATTTATTGTATTCCAAAGAAGAAAAGAATAAGAGAATGGAAGTTACAAAAATAGGAAATGTTTTATCTTTTATTGTTGTGACTTAGTGGCCAGTGAAGAAAAATTCATATGCTTCCTATCTATGGTAAACGAAATGGTATTTGGTAAGGCATGGAATAGACCATACACCTAGTTGGAAACGTGCTATTAGTGAGAGAATTAAATGATATGTTTTCTATGGATTTGTTTCGATTACCTCCCATACGAGAAGTAGATTTTTGGTAATGATTTGGCACCTGACACCTATGCCGATTTTGATACCTCCATATCATATGATATCAATGTAGTAAAGTGAGCTAAAAAAATAGTTGGCGGACCTACTGAAAAGTGCTTTATAGGACGCAATTGTACACAAATACCGGGTGAAAAAAAGGCTCAAGTACTTGGAAATATTATTGACTACTAATAGTTTAACTATGTAATGATATACAATAAGGAACGACTGCCTCGTGTAAATGACCTATTTTGATATGTTTCATGGAGCCGTATAATTCTCAAATATTGACCTTTCGGTTGGTTCTCATAAGTCAAGAATTGGCGGAAATATTTTAAGATAGCTTTCAAAAACTCACCAGAGGCATTAAAAAGTTTTACGCGATATCTTTTGGACTGACATATGCTCCCGTTGCTATAAAGGCATTACTTGAAAGATATGCGCCGATGGTTAGTGATTGTACATGAGTGTATTCTCATGATTGGAAAGGATCATCTCTGAATGGTATTTCAGACAAAATAAGATTATCAACTTTATGTCAAATTTTCTAAGTGTAAAGTGTATCAGGAAATTGAAATTATTATGTGTACTGAAAAGATAGAATCACTTGACAGTCTACTAAAAATATTTGGTGCAGTAGTTCTAAAGAATTGTTGTGTTACTGACCAAGTTATAAAAAGAAAAGAAACAAATTTAAGTAGATGACGGAATGTGAGTAGAGCTTTATAAGCTCAAAAGACATATTGACCACCATACCCATGATAATGCTATTGTTAGCATCTAGAGCATTCACTACAACAAAAACAATTTTTAGCGGCAATAAATATTGACATTATTAAAGAGTGCTGAAGTATTTACCAGCATTAGATATGTGCCATTAGAACCAATGTCAATAAAGGCTTTAGGGACATATACAAAGAGTGCTAATTGCCGCTAAAAATATATATTTAGCGGCAATTAAGAATTAATTACCACTAATTATTATTTTTTATGTAGTGATTCATCGTGCTTTGAGGATGGAATTAGAATGTGTTCTCATATAAAATGGTCGTGTAATAGCTTATGTTTCGAGAAAGCTAAATTAATAGGGAGCAGAACTATCCATTTCATAATTTGAATATAGTCTCGATGATAATTGTTGTAGAGATTTAGATGTGCTATTTGTACAATGAAACCAACAAGATTTGTGTAGGCCTACAAGAACTTGATATTTATTTTCAGAAGGAAAGATTTGATTCTTCAATCTACACCACCAAAGAACTACTCAATGACTGAAAAATTTACTATTAGTGTCATTTGGAAAAGGGTAAATGTTAAGACAGATGCGTTGAGAAGCAAATCCATGGGCTATTTGACATGCAACTGTTGCAAATAGACATTTGACTTAAAATGTGTGCACACTCAAGAATCTAGGTACCAAATTAGCACGAGGAACTTAAAAATATTGTTGTCTTATGTCCAAGACAAGACTTTATAAATAGAACACATCGAGGCCAACAAATACAAGGATTAGAATTATGTGAATATTAAATTAAGGTTATAGGAAGTAAAGACATGGATATGAGTATTGATAGTTATGTCGCTTTTGGACCATGTGTCTGTTATGATAATCGTTATGAAAATCAAACGTAGATGATGTGAGAGAGGTTATTCTTCAAGAAGCTATAACTCTTAATACATTGTAGATCCTGGATCTACTAAGACACCTGAAGCAAGTGTATTGGTGGAAACTTATAAAGAATAGTATTGCTAACTTCATTTCTAGTTGCTGACTTGTGAACATCTTAAAGATGAGTATAAGCAACTAACATGACAACTACTACAATTTAAGATTCCATAATGGAAATTGAAAGGAGTTATGACCACACTTCCATGAATCCTTAGAGGGTATGACCCTATGTGGGTATTTGTAGTCCGACTTACAAAGCCATCACACTTCTTACCGTTCAAAAGCAGATAACATGAAGAAATATCAGTAGAAAAATACTTGAACAAAATTGTTCGACTCCATGAGCCTAGTGTCCATCTTAGCTAACAAAGCATCACTGTTTACTTCACACTTTTGAGAAGCTTTCTAAGAAACATTGATTACATGAATAGATCTTAGGACTGCATTTCATCCATAAAACAATCAAGCAGTTTGAACGTACTATACAAATTCTGGAGGATGTCGAGAGATCCCATTATTGATTTTGGGGTAGTTGGGATACTTACATGCCTTAAGGTGAATTTGCCTACAACAACTTTCAGTCAAGCATTGAACTAGCTACATATGAAGCCTTGTATGATAGGGATTGTCATTCTCCTTTAGGGTGGTTGAAAATATGATAGGCTAATATGTTGGGGACAAACATGGTACAAGAAACTATGGACAAGGTCTAGTTAATCATACAGAAGTTGCACATGGTTCAAATAGATGCAAGTCTTTTATATATAAAAGGAAAGGTATTTAGAGTACATAGTTGGAGACCAAACCTTCCTAAGAGTCCCTCTAAGAAACGCGTGAATCGACAAAGGTAAATTGAGCTCCAGATTGGAAGATCATGTAATATTTCATTTTGGCAAGTTGAGAGTAGTGACCTGCTATTGGAAATTCCTTATAAGATATATTTTTCTCATCTACTGTACCATATATGCTAAGAAACTGTCTACCAGACTCTTAACTGGATGAAAACTAATCATATGAAGAGGAACTTATGGCTATTGTTGACAAACAAGTCAGAAAGTTAAGGTCAAGAGAAATTATGTCCATGATAGTCTTATGGAGAAACCATACAATTTAAGAAGATACTTGGGATTCGAAAAATGATATGTGAGTCAAGTATCTTTTCTTGTTTCAGGCAACACGTTCGCACTTACCTAAATTCGGGGACCGAATTTCTTAAGGTGGGGAGAATGTAATACCCTATGATTAAACCCTATTATTAAATTAGGGCAATTTAGTCATTAGCTTTAGTAAAAAACAAAAGGAACGGGAATGGGCTTTAGCCCCATCTTACGTGCAAATATATTAAAAAAAAAAAAGGGGGGGGGGGGGGGGGACTTCATGACTGCTAAACCTGTGAAGCATTCCTCCTCCAATTTACGCAACAGTAAGTAAAAACAAAACAAAATGTTGAGCTATTCTTGTTCTCCAGTGAATGAATGAAGAAAGAAAAGAAAATGTATTCCTTGCTTCTCTATCTATGAAGGAGCACGAAGATAGTCATCACAGAAAAGAAAAAGAAGAATTGGAACCTGTGCAGTTATAAATATGGATTTCAAGGTATTTTATTTCAGTCCATTGACATGCCTATATCTATATTATCACGCTGTGGGTTAATATCACATTGATAATTCGAATATAAATTTCAACTAATTTCAATATGAGAACACCCATGGACAAAGGAAGATTTTTATTCTACTAACCCAAAGATACTCCTAGTCTCACTAGTGAGTTACATTGTGATTCCTAAATAGTGAATTAGTTAGAGAAAGTTTCAAATAGAAATATAAAATTACGCATCTTTGCTGCTGGAAATTGAACAACTAATGGACTAGTGAATAACTATGAGTTGACAAATGAGGGTGAACTGTAACCGTGGGGATTGGCTGTTATAAATTAGTTCATCAAATAGCTTTATCAAGGAGATTTAACACGAGATTTATATGAAATGAATATAGGTTGATCGAATGAAAGTTGTCCAGATTACTTGAAGTGACAAGTTTGGTATTTCAACACGAGTACTATGAGTAGTAATCTTACCACAATTTGTAATTCACAAATTTCATGATTATTACATGGTTTATAAAGTAAATGAGTTACCGACTGTTTTGAACTTGCATGTGGGACAAGTCTTTTACTGGATATGATTTCAAAAAGATTATTTGAGAAGATCTCACTCTTACAAGATATGATTACTGTTATTGAAAAGGTTATAATCTTATTTGAGAAATATTATTTTGACAGGTGATTGTTAAACTTTGAAAGGATATGATTTGATAAGATTTAAATGCTATGTTCGATTTTGAAATGCTTCTATTGATTCCAAGAAAAATACAAATGGGAGTAGACCTTGATGAATCCCGTAGCTAACGACGGGTTGATTAGACCTGGTGCACCTTGTAGTTACTAATTTCTGATAAAGCCCTTGCTAGTGGGAAGGTAGAACTAGTATACTGTTACTGATATGAATATTTAACTCCTTTATGAGGAGTTCACTGTTATTGGTTACTTCTTAAAGAGAAGGCCACACTAATTACATGATTCATCATTGGAAACCTCCCAGCTATAAGATTTGATATAAAAATGTTTTTTTCCGAGTTTACTATTAAGTATTTACATTGATTTTGCTTATATGAGGCACATAAGATTGAATATTGTTACCGTTTCTGAAAATGAAGTGATTTTATCGTTTTGACTATCATAGTAGCATGTTTTCTGACTTGTCCCTCATTAAAAATGGTTGTGGTTAACTGTTATTACTCACTGAGCTAGTGTCTCACTCCTCGCTAATATTTTTACAGAGAAGGCAGGTGACATTGGTAAGGACTTCTTTATCTAGAGCTTATGAGTTGATAATTTCTGGTGAGCCCCACACTTGTTTGCGTGGACAACATGGTTATTAGTTGTTATAGACATTTCTTGAAATTCTTAGAGTCGCTCCATAGTCATTCCTTTTATTAGAAGTTATGAGTATTCTTTCGTATTGTAAAATTGTGTCTAGTATGAGACTTCTTATGTTTTGAAGTTGGAATTAGTATTTTTACTCTTTGAATAGTCTATTGATAGATAAGGTGGATTAGTGATGAGATTGGTTGACTGCATTGTTGATTTCTGATACAGGTAATTTCAGGATAGGCCCAAAAATAGAGGAAACTCTACCTGATTTTTTTGTAGATATCTGGTTAAGGCTTACTTTGGGATTCTTCCCCTTAGTGCCGGTCACGGTTCTAAATTGGGTCGTGACATGCAAGTACAAATCAACCCATTAACAGAACCGACAAAAGAAAACTCTTAAATTTGGAGAATCGATGAGAACTAGTTCCAAAGCGAGTTGTTGTTTTTTAAAGAGGGGAGTGAGAGAACAAAACTTGTATTTTCCATTGATGCCTGGAAACAGTACTTGTTGATCTGTTTTTAATTTGAGATGTGTCTTCACGAAATCAGGGCTAGAGATTAGTTGATGCCATGATTTTGAAACGGACATACATTTCAAGAGAGACTTGGGCGGCAGCCTTATGAGAATGTTTGTTATGATTTCATTCGGGATTATGATTTCAGTAGTTGTAGAAAGTGGAGTGAAAATGAAATCATACCCTGAAATGAATTTGAGTAAAATAGTGTGAATCACATGATAAATCCAATCACGAAAAGAGTAAAAGAAAACATGGTTGGATGCTTTTTTTTGTGAAGTGAAATAGAGCAGTGAATTGTTGAAGCAGAGCATAAGTGTCTTTGACTCAAAAAAATACATGATAAGTAATTTGTTACATAATTTTGATTTGTCAAGGCTTCATAGGTCAAATCCATGCACTCAATAGGCACAAATTAGTGTTCAACATTATCTTCCGCGTCCTAAAATTCAATAGTACAAAACAAGTTATGATCGCACAAAATTTTCAAATGACTAGAAAAACAGAGCTAGTCAACGTTCATTTATGTTGTCTACAAAAGTCTTATGTGGAAAGACTTATCCCCAGAGTGGTTTGATGAGAACATGCCTCAGATATCATTATAGTGTTCTGAAATTCCAATGTTTTTAGGTTACCAGTGAACCTAGATGTGGCTAATCTTCCAAGAACACTGGTCAAGACAATATATATTGGAAAACAATATACCACCACCTAATAACTTTTTGTTTCATGAATATATAATAACGATTGAGGATAAATGCTTACAAGATATACATGAAAATATGATGTATGAATTCGTATATATTCAATGTTTCGTCACCTTATTAGGAAAAAACATATCCTATATTTGACAAAAAAAAAAAGTAAAAAGGAGCATATCAGATAAAGCAAGCAAAAATCTTACAAGCTATCAGCTAAATGATTGTGTTTCATGGATACGACGTCCCTGGCCAGATATCATTAGGGGATTAACAAGGCTTTCTACATAGATTTCTTCACATTGCATAACATTAGAAGTGTGCTTTAGTTGTCTTGTTGAACCATCATATATCATGATGGCTGAGTGAAGAAGAAGCAAAATTTCACCGTGGTGAAAATGTATAGAGAATGTGAAAACAGGTGCAAAACACCACGTGTCTGAATACTTTGAGGATATTTGATGGTGACCAATTTTATCCAAGACACATCAACTCCAAAATGCTTCATAATCCATACATTAGAGGTAGTAGCACCTCGTTGACAAGTATAAAAAAGAGAAAGATCACCTTTCCACAAATGGGAAGCTCCAAGCTTCCCATGTCCCTGCTAAAAAAAAAGAAAAGAAGATTGCACACTTGTATTTATTTATTATTATATACAATAAAATAAAGCTAGCAACAAATCTACCTACCATATTTATTTACTAGAAAAAAAAAAAAAAAGTGCAACAATACTTTGAGGATATTTGATGGTGACCAATTTTATCCAAGACACATCAACTCCAAAATGCTTCATAATCCATACATTAGAGGTAGTAGCACCTCGTTGACAAGTATAAAAAAGAGAAAGATCACCTCCCACAACTCCCAAATTGATATCAAAATTGTCTTTTCCACAAATGGGAAGCTCCAAGCTTCCCCATGTCCCGTCTGCTAAATCAAAAGAAGTGATGTTGCACACCTTGTATTTATTAATACAATTCGATGAAGTCCAATAAAGCTTCCCATTAACAAATCTACCATAATGATTTACTAGAAAGCACTGAAGTTGATCATGGCGTGTTGTCCAAGAATTAGTTCTCAAACTATATAGGCTGACCACAGTTGTCATATTGGAACTACTAGAATGATTAGAAGGATAATGGATAAATACAACTTTATAATTATCACGTGACTCATCATATCTAAAACCATATTTGATAGAACTGGAGCACATATTACTCGTAAACTTGGGTAATTCCTTTGACTTGGTAATAGTGGGGTTCCATATGTATGCCTCTTTTTGGCCATGGACTACATGAATCAACCCATTGAACGAGCCCACAATGTGAGTTGATCTTTCGATGGAGGAATCAATGTGAAATAACTCCTCAGTATGTTGTTGTTTGGTAAACAAGGGAGGGAGAGAACAAAACTTGAAATTTTCGTTGGTGTTTCGAAATATAAGTCTGTGATGGATGTATCCTTTGTCATCAGCAGTTAACTTGATATGGTTCTTCACAAAAGTAGGGCTAGAGATTAGTTAAAGCCATGATTTAGAAACGCACATGAATTTCGACAGAGATTTGACAGGATGCTTTAAGAGGATCTCTGTTGTGAATTCATCACTTGCCATTGCAGAAGGATCTCTGTTTGTTCCCTAAGTGTGTTTTTGGCGTTTGTGTTGATTGAGTAGCACAAGGAGTTGTAGTTTGATTGCAACACATTATAAATTTATTTTTGTTAATAGAAATCCTAATTTGGATAGAAGTTGATATTCTAAGTATAAAGGGATTGGGAAGTATCGCCTAAATTATTTGCCTATTTATATCAACTCATATTAATTATTCATACAACTTTAAAGGATTTGGAAGTACCGCTTGAAATTCTTTTCTTCTGATCTCAGCTAATTACTCATTCTTTCTTTTGAAACATGTCATCGTCGTCATCAAGAAGTGGCACATTATTATGTGTGTTTTTGTTGTTGGGTTGCATAAGCATTGCTACTTCCGCTGCAACCAAACCCAAAACAGAATCATTTCAATTGTAGCCCTGATGGTGGTGGCACTAGCATCATCACCCAAAAATACCATCACCACCAACTCCATCTCCAATTGATAATGTGGCTTCACCAATGCATATGGCTCCATCCCCAGTTGATGATATAGTTTCACCACCGCACACGATTGGCTCCAACCACTTCTTGCATCAATGTGGACGGTTGTAAATTAGATTTGATCGCTTCCATTTTCAAGCGTAGAATTTCATTATCCACTCAGTGCTGCCAAGGACTTTCAAAAATTTCAGATGATTTCTTTTACAAAGAGTACACACACTCAAAGAGGGTACCATTTTTCCTAGGCAAAGTGAGGAACTATTGTAGTCATCATCAAGCCTGAAGCAAGAGAATAGGATAATGAAACTTTTTTTCTTTTTTCTTTTTTTGTCATGTCATTAGCTTACTTTATATAGGATTCCGATGTTAAAAAGGGGTTTTATTTAATTACTTTCAATTAAAAATTTTAATTAGTTCAATTGAATCTTCATCTCTTTTACCGTTTAATTACTACTCTCTCCGTGCATATTTATTTGTCGACTCCTAACAAATCATTTACTATATCACTCCTAGACTATTGATAATGTTAGCTAGATATAATAGTGATGATTCTAAAATTAAGAGCTATAGAGTATTCTCAATACAATCCAAAGAACACCAGACACAATCCAATATTAGCTATATATAGAATTGAGTAAGAAAGCAGCGAGACATGGACAATGAGGCCGGTTGTATGTCCGACAAGAAGCTTTTAATGATATTACCATATGTTATTCATCAGAGAAATCAATGTACACAATTCTATAATCAATTAAGCTATTTTAACCGATCCAGTAGCTGAAATTGGCTAATAAATAGCTTTCTTAACTCTTCCATATTTGGTTTTCCCTTTATGAATTTCCCGACAATGGTAAGTTTACTGGAAAGATTAAAGAAAGTAATAATTAGATCAACAGTAGTAGAAGTTGTTGTAGATCAATAATTATATCTGAAGCATTTTCATAATTGCTAAGTTTTACTAGAACGACAAATTATAATCTTTCACCCTGAAAAGCAGGGGAACCATCCACAAGGTTTCCTCTAACATTCTCGGTGTACAAGGCGGAATCAAGATACAACTACAATTCTGATACTAAATGCAGCAGACAAGATGGAGCAAGAGAACAGATCATGACAAGGCTTTATCATTTCGATCCATGCACTCAACAGCAAGTACGGAATCAGCTTCCACTTCCTGAAATTCAATAGTCCAAAACAATTTAAGGTTGCATCTCTCCAAATTTTCATCAAAAAAGTGTATAGTATGTTAGGACGTAAGCTTCCACTATCAGTCAATGGACCAGGTCCCTTGACACAGCAACAACAACAATAATAAGTAAATGCAATAAAGTAAACAACACAAGAAGTTTATGTGGAAACCTCTTGCTCAAGGGCAGTGAAAACCACAACCCGTACTTACAGGATTTCAACCCAAACTCCATTTATCTTTACAACGATTCAGATTATAGACTTTTGTAACCTAGGAATTTAACTCAACAACTTTTTTGCCCACTGAATCAACTAACTCTAATTGATTCAGCTAACTCTAATTAATTCATACTTCTTTTCAAAATAAGCAACAACTCTATTTCCCACTAACCCAATTAACTCTAGTTGACGTAGACTTCATCCACTAGCCATAGCTAACTCTAGCAATGACTCAAGATTAACACTGAAATGAAACACTGATCTAGTTCCGTTATAGCTTAGGAATAAATCTACAAAGATAAGCACTGAAGTATAAACCCTAAGACAACTAAAGACGCTAACAGCTCTATCAGGTCCTTGTTATTCTTGAGGAAAATACTTCTAGAAAGGATGGTTTTTGCTGTGTTCTTGAACTTTTCAGGAATGCCAAAACTGAGGTTTTGTCTATTGAGAAGAACGTTATATATGATAGACACAACCTTAGAAGCCACGCTATTGGCCAACGGCCCTACCACGTTGTATGAGAGATGCACACCTTCTCCTGCAAAGGTGACAGAGGTTGCAGTTCTCGCATAGGAACATCATTCCTTTATGGGATCAGGTCCCCTTATTAGATCCCGTTGTTTGTCAAATCATCAAAACTAAAAATAACATACTACTACAAAAATAGTCACCTAGTATAAGCAAATATCACAACATAGATGCGAGTGAATCATCATTTATCAATGTAAAAGGATGTCAGTAATGAAACTGTAAGCAACACTACATTGAAACTCTAACTCAACACTGTTAATACCAAATTAGACCAATTATCTATAAAAAGAATAGAACTCTTCAAGAACAGAAAAAGAAAATAACAACAGAACTTTTCATACTTCAAGATTGACACCTCGCACCCCATTCTTTGGGAAGGAGAGAGGAAATTACAAATTACCAACAATTTAGCCATTAAACTAAAACTATGGGAGATCAAGGTTCAAATCTAATCCTTGTCGAGCAGAGTAAAACAAGTACATAATCCCAACAGCCTATGACAAGCAGTTTCAAACACAATTCCCAATAATTTTATTCTACCCACGATAAATCTCTAAGTCGGCGTACTCAGACTTACCCTCAATTGATTTAAATTCAACCAAACAACAATTTGGCCCTTAAGAACGATGTCACCCAATCCATCATTGGGAAAATTCAATTTGTTTGGTGTAATTCGGATTAATCAAACTTCACCCACACGAAACCCAACATGAAACACACACCATTTATACAATTCAAACATGAAATTCAACCAATTTAGGCTAAACAAAATAGCTAACATGCTTGATTCCAACTCAAATTTCAACAAGTGAATAGGCACACAATCAAGGTAGACAATAGATCCATTATCTATTCATTATCATGCTTAGTAAAAATCATTAAATTAAAGCTAATTCGGGAAACCAACCTCAGGTGTAGACAAGTAAACACTTTGGAAAAGAGGGGAGGATGGGCAACACTTCAAATACCGATCACACACAAGGACACCCATAAAATTTAAACTAAAAATATAATCTATAGTTTAATTGAAAGAGCGCAAGAGTCAAAAAGTTCAAAATAAAGTGAGGAATTGAATTTAAAATGGTTGAAAAGCCCTTGACCCTTCAGTTCGTGCCTTGATCGGCAAGACCTACTAATGTCGTCGATCCACTCAGTGAGTCGTCGAGTGGATCTTTCCCCGCCGAATTTACTAGAACAACAGCCCTTCAGTTGGTTCAAAAGGAAAGTTGGATCAAGCTCACCGAGTGAGCTATGAGCTCACCCAATTGTCTTTTTCTCCAAAATTCGAATTTCAACCTGCACATCCAACAAACGTTATTCAAACAATAAGAAGTAAAACTTAGGTTGCACCTCCCAGCAACGACAACATTTTGTAGAACACTCAACTAAGGCAGTTGCTAACAAGTATAAACCCAATGATGAGCTTGGGTCAATCCTACAAGGAGTGATACGGTAAATAATTCAATTATGAAGTAAAGACATGTTTTAATCTTTTGTAGAAGTAAAAGGGTATGAAACATAAAATAAATCACGAAGTTTCAATTATCAATATCAAAGGTGGATTTAGTAACCAATTGTTAACAAAATGTAATTAACATGGGATTTGAATGATTAAAGGGAGTATCTTAGGAATGTGATCAATCGAATATTAATTTCACTTAATGGGTAATTATTAACTGCTTTAAGTTGTTGAATCACAATGGGTAGGAAAGGTTTTGAATATAATGGTCATCTCTCGATCAACTATCATGTTTCGAGTGAGTTCTCTCGAACCTCAACAAGCGTAACAATACCAAACAACTCAATTCCTTAATTAACCCACTTTCTCAAGCTGGGTGTAAAGATGCAAATCAATACAACTATCAATCATTCATTCTACTCTATACCTTTTTCTCAAGCAAGCATAGAGAGCTAAGCTAGAAACGAATTTGCAACTTCAGTTCATCACTTAAAACATGAACAAACAATTTAACCCATTTCAAAACAACATTAAATTCATCAATTAACAATACCCACAAGCTAATTTAGGTATTCGATTACATGATCACATCCCTAAGGTAAGGGGTTTTATCCAACCGTAGTAAAAAGTAAGAAATCGATACCAAAAAGATTATCCATCCGAATTGTTAACAATCTGCAATACTCAATGCCAAAATTAAAGCTATAATCCTAAATCCTCAAATCCAAGATTCAAATCTCCTCCAAGAGTATTCAAAAATGTAAAATATGCAAAAGCTCTCAAAAACTGGGGAATACACTATTTAGGAACCCCTTTTCTCCTTTCAAAAAATAAATTTCTACGTTCCTAAAAACTTCCCAAAATCTCAGCACGGAGTCCTCTTGGTGAAATTAATCAGGATCGCCGATCGAATCAGCGATCCTCCGAGATGCACTTCTTCTTGCCTTTTGGCATGACTCCTACATACAATCGTTCTGGAAGATTTGGCGAGCTGGAACGCTATCGCCGTTCTATTTGCAGTGTTGTTGAATTTCTCTTTTGCTCACCGAGTTGGCTTACATAGGCTACTTCGCTGGAACTTTTGACAGGCTGAAACTCACTCGACGAGTCGCCGAGTGGCTTTTGTGAGCTCCAACTGTACTTTTCTTCAGCTTTTCCAACTTTCTTGCTCCTTTTCGCATCGTAATGTCCTTGCCTTCTTCTAAATCCTTCATTGCTGCATATCAACACATTAACATCAGTTATAAGCACAAAATAGGTGCTGAGGACACTAACTCATTGAATAATAAGTCCTAAATGAATTGAAGTTCCCAATTCATCATTTTTTGTCACCATTTTTACAAGACATTAAATAGAAATAATTAATTTCTTTGTTGAGAAGTGAAAGAAATTAAATTAAGATAGAGAGAAAGCAAAGGAATTTTGTGATATTTTCATCAGGTTTTCGTGAGCTATATATAATGAGTTTTCTGCACTATATAAACATGGGAGAGAACACCATTTCACTCAAGAGAAAAAAAAAAAAGGAACTCTTATATATAATTTCAGAGAAACAACTTCATAGTAGTATTGCACCAGGCTTAATGATCAGTTGATAAACTTCATAGTAGTTTATCTATATATTGGCTTAATTATGGTCAATATGACCGGCATAATGATCATCGAATCTCACCTAATGACTCTAATTAAAATTGTAATATTACAATGTGAATTCAATCTTTGGAACAGATTCATATAAGACGCCATCAAAAACTGAATCTGAGTCTGATGCATGATCTCTTGAACAATCTTTGTGCAAATGATGTTGTTCCTTACGATAATGAAATCGGAGCAAATGAACTTATCCAATGTTTTGAACAACTTACTTCAGCTGTGTTTGTGTTGTATCATCATCCTCGCCATAGTGCATATGTTGAATTATTATTTTATGCAGTTTCTTCAAAAGTATTTCAACTCTCTTACTATGTTTAAGATACGAGGATTAGATTAGCTGTTTTTTTGGCATTGATGGTGTTATTTTTGTTTTAGCTAATGCAAAAAATGTATATATTACCTATGAAGGCGTTCTCTTGATTAAACTTAAGTACTTACGCATTATACTTTTGTATCGATATCACCAACAACGTTTATAATTGTGTATCTTCAAGCACTTACCAGTTCAAAAATATAAAATGTTGGGCAGTGTCATGCCCTTCTAATTATATAATACATAAATACCAACTGACCCCACACTCTCTCTTCGTCTCTCTCAATGAACAACAAACAACCACCCAGCAAATCCTAGCGTTTCTTCATCTTACTGAATTGATGTTCTCTCAATCTAGTAGTTGTTCATCTTTAATCAAGCATGTCTAGTTTTATATTATACATATTCTAGTCTAGAAAAATTTGGCATGTTTGTGATGATATTCCTTTATTTAATGTGTACGTCTTTAGTTTAATTTTAGATAATGTCTTAATTTATTTGGATTTCATTCTCAATGCTAAGTATGGTATACTGATTAACTATTTTCAATTCATTGTTAAGTGAGTTTATTAAAGCTTAGATAATGTGTGATATTTCCTAATCCTTCATGTGTAGAATAGTTAATGATGCAGTTAGTCATAAATTGTTAAGGACATATGAATGTGAATGGTTCTATGAGTATAGTGTCACTTTGATAGCATCTCCTATTTAAGCTAACTTTTTTGGTAATGTTTCTCTGTATTGAAGAATTAAGATCTTGGTGAGTAATGATTTTAAATCTTTATGTTTACTCTATGAATAGATCTGCCAATGATAAAACATATAGTCATTCTCACTTTTATCTCAGATATATTGATTTAAGCTTATTCCCTCACTAATCTATATTTTAGTTCTTCCCATGTGTAACCCTCACGTTTGAGTCCATTGGCACTTCCCTTTGCATTTTGATTGGGCCATGGAGGCCCATTTTTCTTTCTTCTCGAGTCTGTCTCATCGAAATGGAAGCAAGTGTGTGGAGTTCGATAATGGAAGCAAATATGTGAAAGGGAAGCTAATATACAGGTGTTGGAGGCTAAAACTAGACTGATACATTGCCTGTATACAGGTAATATACAGGGAAAGCAACATATGTACACTGGCATACATTGGAAATACAAGCAGAAATTGGGCCAAAGCCCAAATCAGCAGTAGTAAGGCCCAAGTTGTTGGTCTAGGTGAACAGGAAAGCGGACTTGAGACCAAAAATGTGTTCTTTTACATATTTAATTAGGGAAAATTGTATAAAGTAGCAAACTATTAATTCAAATTAAATGCTATAACCACTATTTGATTTAATTGTAACTTGTAGCAAATTGTTGTCATTCGCCTCTCTCCCTGGATTTCTCGCTCGCCACTCTCATTTCTCGTTGGGCAGTCTCTCTTCGCCTCTCTCACTTTATACAAACACAAATGTATAAAATGTGTTTGTGTTTGTGTTTGTATAAAGTGAGAGAAAATTGTGTATATACATATATTTTTGTTCCCCTCTCTCCCCTCTCCCAGATCTTGCTCGCCACTTTCCCAAATCTCGCCCATCACTTTGACTCGCCTCTCTCACTTTACACAAGCACAAATGTATAAAATGTGTTTGTTGTTTGTATAAAGCGAGAGAAAATTGTATATATACATATTTTTTCGTTCCCCTCTCCCAGATCTCGCTCGCCACTCTCACTCGCCTCTCTCACTTTATACAAACACAAATGTATAAATTGCATTTATATTTGTATAAAGCGAGAAAAAATTGTATATAAAATACAAATACATATATTTTCATCCTATACACTTATGATTATACAAATACAGATCTTCCCCTGCCCAATTTTTTTTTTGACATTCTCTTTTTCTCGTTTATATAAACACAAAATATATAATTGATTCTTTTGTATATATATACCGAAACAAATTATACAATTGCTATTTTTGTATATGTATATCGAAATATACATATTAATAGTCATAGCAAACATAAAGTTTGATGTGTAGCGCAATTATACAAACTATAAATATAGCATACAAATATGATTTTTATGTTTGCTATATGTGAAAATTTGTTATTTGTTTTAATGTTAAATTTAGGTTTCCTTAACTTTATTAAATTCATGTTTCTTTGTGTTGATTTATTTTCTTAAATTAAATTACCTTTTTCATTGAATCTTATCTCTTTTCCAAAAAATATTCCAAGCGACTATGTTAAGGCCTTAAAATGTCTAAAAACAAAAATTTCCTTTTCATTTATTTAATCTATCTTTTTTAAGTATTTAATCTATCTTTTTTTCTTAAATTAACCGAATAATATAAATTGTCGGATAACTGTACGTTAGCGGTCACTTTGAGTGTTAACACCTTCTTGAAGTGAAAATATGATCCTTTTACCTTTTTTCTCTAAATTTTTAAGACTTAATATGTTAGAGTCTTTTATATTAAATTTTCATAATTTCTTTTTAAAAAATTAAGTGGCGAATAAAGAAATTAGGAATCAATGCAACTCTTATTCTCTGAAAGAGAGAAATACACGCAACTTCATCAAATAGGTTTATCCATATTTTCCAATCATCAAAGAATTTCAACAAATGCATTCAAGTGCCCTCAGATCAAGAAAGATTTCATCCTCTCACAAAGAAAATCAACCACGAAGTTAGGAATCAATACAACTCTTACTGTCTGAAAGATAAATACATACAACTTCATCTCATAGGTTTACCCATATTTTTCAATCATTACCGAATCTTGTTCATGCAAGAACTCAAAGGTCCTTTTAGGCTTATAATGGGGTTGAGGGTAAATGTATGGTCAATTTGGCTAGTGACTTCACCCTTTTAAAGGATTGTTGTACTCATCTTCACCTCTTCTCAAGTTCTTTCCATTCTTTTCACTTGGAGACTCAAACTACAATTTCTTTCAATTTATTGGACACCCTTTTTATTTCATCACACTTTCTTTTTAATTTCAATTTTCAAACTTTTTCTCACTCTTTTTTTTTTTTTTTTTTTTTTTTATAAGGAGGGAACCAAAGAAAATTTTGTTAGGACCGAAAAAAATTAGGTGTAATGCGGAAGCTAGCAAAGCAAACTTCGAAAGACCATGATTAAGAAGACAAACAAGAAATATACCAAAAGACACAAAGATTTAACGTGGTTCGGTCAATCGACATACATCCACAAAGGAGATGAGCAATCCACTATAAATATGAGAGTACCAAATATAGAGAGAAATAACCTCAACCAATTCACTCAGAATAAAAGGAGGTTCACAAATTCTCCCCCATAATCGCAACTCTCAAAAACCCCTAGGACTACATTGTGAATACTTGATTAAGTTAGAAGGAACAAGCCTCTATGTATAGAGTCTTGAACCTTTTCCTACAAGAAAAAAGACTAGCCAATCCAAAACCTTTTCCTAAAAGGAAAACCTATTTATGGTAAAAAAAATCAAGGAAAATAAAACCCAACAAATTCATGCACCAAAACGCCATCGGTAAGGAAACTTTCAACTCAACTTTGTATTAGAGGATTCTTATGCCTTTAATTCATATCCAAAGCACTTTCCATACATAGGAATTGATCTTAAAACCTTTTCAGATTTAAGAATCACCTAATTTGATCCTATAAGCATACACAGAAAGAATTGGGTCTTAGCGTACAAATTTATGAGGTGTTACACCATAGTGGATGATACACAACTTAGGCAAATTCACTATCAGTCGTGCATGGAAAATTATCAGACAATCAGGAAATGTGCAGGAGGTCTATAAGGTATATGGAAAAAAAAAGGTATTCCTTTAATGTGGAAAAAAGGGTTACTAATTGGGGATTTTCATACAAGGACAAGTATTATAGTTCAGTACATGAGTCATATGAACATTTTTTTATTACATGCCCTAAAACTTCTACAACTTATTATAAATCTCCTTGCTTGAGAAATTACCTAATAGTTGTCTATAACACGATTCATGAGGTACCAATCGAAGGAAGAACAATAATGACCATACATAAGAACCAAATATCTAATCTTCTGATTATAAAATGTCATGACTTGTTTGAGACTTTTGTACAAATGTGTTCTATTAATAAAATGATCTTTTTGGCTTATTCAATTTTATTTTATTTTTGAAAAAAAAACAAGGTAAAATATCAGGATAAGACATAAGTATTCCCTAAATTATGGTTGAAATTTCAGCGACACACCTTAACTTAACTCGGGTCCTATGACCCCCCCCCCCCACTCAATTTTTCTGTATTTTTGTGCATTTTCGTGATGATGTGACACCTTCAACCAGGTAAAGTTGGAAGCGTATATTACATGTGCCACCGTGTGTGTGTGTATATATATGTGTGTGCGTGTGTGTGACATCCCTCCTTAGAAAGAACTATTTTTGGAAAGAGTAAATTTGGAAATTTTGGCAAGTTATACTAAGTATAAGTTTAGGGTCAACTTCAAACGACCATAACTTTTGGTACAGGAGTAGTTAGGAGGGCTATAAAATATCAAATGAAAGGTCTTTGAATCCTCTTTCCAACGCCACTAAATTTTCTAATTTTTGAGCTTGTATGAGGGAGATATGCTCGTTTGAAGTCGGGCTGTCCATTTAAGGAAAGTTACCTGGATTTAAGAGGGGTATTTTGGTCTTTTCCTTACCCTATCAGATTTGTTTCATTTTTAGTAATTTATTTAGGGTCTATAATGATTTGGTTCAGTTTACACAATTACAATTCAATCTAGGATTTTTAGAAAAGAGTTCAAGAAGAGAAAAGAGGAGAAAAAAGGAGAAAGACAAAGATTTCGTCGAGTTCTTGAGGATTTGATTTCGGTTTTCGCCTGGGGTTTAATCCCTAAAGAGGTATGTGAGTTCACATAGCATTGGGTTCATTCACCCATGCGCCAATCTGTTAATTTAAGTGTAAATTCATCCTAAACAATTGAAAGTTTGATGTTCTTGATTTGGGTTCTTGAATTTGCTTTCGTTTTTGAATTTTGATGGGATTGATGAGTTTCTTGAAATAGTCGTATCAATTTTAAGAGTGATTTTTGAGTAGATTCTTGGGTACATGTATTGGGTAACCGAATCTAAAGAGAAATTGAGAAAAAAATTGAATTTAGTCGAATCAAGGTCAGAAAACGAGAAACGAATTTTGTCGAATTGAACTGGGAATAGGGTGGCGCGATGCGCCAGCAGGGGCTGGCATGGCGCACCAGTAGTGTGCCAAAAGTGGGTCTCTGAACTTTGTGGGCTGACGCCCCACGCCAGCAGTTTGCCCTGGTCATCTGCCCCTACCCGTTTTTTGTCGTTTAGGCCGTCTGAATCAGTCTAAAGTGTTCTATCACTTTCTATTGATTCTAACTACTCTAAATGACTTCTAAACATCTAGAAATCATCCATAAACATGAATCATAACCTTGAATTCATAAATTCAAATGCAAAAAAAGTTAAGAGTCAAGTCTAGAGAGTTCTTAGAGTCTTTTCAAAAGTCTTTTACAAATGTTTTAAAAACTTGTTTCAAGACTTAAGCATTGAGTTCAGCAAGAGTAAGAGTGAAGTTTACTTTCTTCAAAAGAATATATGGGAACTAAGTATTCCCAAAGAGTAAATGTTTTCACATTTAAACAAGAGAGGAAACACCGATTTCCAAGAGAGCTCTTGAGCTAGTTTTTGACTAATATTCTCAAACCATAGAAAGAGTTATGTTTTTAAACATATGAGCTATTTACATTTTGGGAGTAGTATTGAGCACCGATATGGGGACGATTATGAGTTTAGATAATTCAAAGTCTCCATAAACCATGTAGCCAACATGGGTAGAAAAGGGTCATACTTTTTAGATGATTCCTTAATGCTTCTAGCATAGACTAGTGGATCCAGTTAGTAGTAGGTTATTTACCCCGGTAAAGTATAGGATGTCCCTGGCAGTGTGAGACAAGACGTTGTATCATCACATAGTTCATAGTGATGGTTGTCGATTAGAGAATCTCTCCACAAAGTTACTTGTATTTCCATATAAAAACTAAGTTATTGTTGTATTTTTTCAATACCCTGAGATGTTATTTACATGTTTTTAAGATTTTTTTTATACTGCATCATTATTACTGATTTATATTGAAATGAATTGTGTTGAGTTGAGTTGAGACGAGGTAAGTTTCTTCAGTTCATTTTCAAGCTTATGTCTTATTTAGATTTCCCCTCACATGCTTGTACAATTCAATGTACTGATGCCATTTGGCCTGCATCATTTTATGATGCAAATACAAGTAACCAGGGCCAGCACCCACCGCTTCGTTGATCCAGTTGAGCATTTAGAGTTGTTGGCAATCCTCCTTGCTTTCTAGAGGATCCCTATCTTTATTTTATCATTCTACTTTTGTTATTAGGATGATCGGTGGTTTTTTCCCGACATCCCTCATAGTATTAGAGGCTTCATAGATAGTTAGGCATTATTAGTTCATTAGTCTTGTTCAGTTATTTTGTTATAAGACTTGAGTTGTCTCATTGTCCAGTTGAATGTTTTCTTTACAACATTCTAACTTTATATCATGAATTTATCTTTGTTGAGTAAAGTCTTCCGCTGAGTAGTAAGTCAGGGCAAGGGTTCTCTTGGGGCCAACAATGGTTCTCGAGTGCCCATCGCACCTAGGGTGTAGGCTCGGGTCGTAAAAACTTGGTATCAGAGTACATATTTCAAGAGTCCTAGGGTGTCTATAAAGTCGTGTCTGTAGAGTCCTAGTTATCGGTGTGAAGCGAGCCACATCTATAATTAGGAGGCAGCAACATTTAGGAACTATCTCACTTTTTTCATACTCTTCTCGTGCGATAGAGTTCATCTCTATAAAGTTTTCTTCTAACTCGTGCTTGCACGTATCTTTCAGATCATGCCTCCACGAAGAGCTATCTGAGGTTGTCCTACTGGGAGGAATGTCGAGGGACAAGGGATACCTAATGCACCTGAAGTGCAACCCCAAGGAGAGGTCACCAATGCTGTGCTGAGTTCCGTGAAGCCATCCGGAAGTTGAGTCAGGCCATGACTAATCAAGTTGGACAGAGAGAGGATTGACAGGAAGTGGCTGATACTTCTAGGATCCGTGAGTTCTTAAGGATGAATCATCCAAGCTTTACTGGTTCAAGTGTCAATGAGGATCCGAAAAACTTTGTAAAGGAATTGAAGAAAGTGTTTGAGGTTATGCATGTTGTTGATGATGAGCAAGTGGAGTGCTTTCATAGGGCGTTTCTTTCCCCATGAACTAAGAGAAGCAAAGGTATGAAAATTTCTCACCCTTAAGGAGGAATCTATGAGTGTTCATGAGTACAATCTTAATTTCACCCAACTTTCCCGCTACGCTCCGGAGATGGTTTCTAACATGAGGAGCAGGATGAGTCTGTTTGTTGCTGCGTTGTTTGGTTTGTCAAATAAAAGGGCAAGGCAGTTATGCTAATAGGAGATATGGACATAGCAAGGATGATGATCCACGTGCAGCAGATTGAGGAGGACAAGTTGAGGGACAGAGAAGAGTTTAGAAAGAAGAAGGCTAAGACATCAAGGAATAAGTCTGGGCAGCAAAAGACTAATGTGCACCGGTCTTCTTTCCAACATAAGCAAAAGGGACCTGCTTCATCATCTTCTAGTGCACTTGCACCAAGGAACAAAGGTGAGTTCAATAATAAAAATTCACAAAATTTCAGAGCTAGACCTACGCAGTCTCAAGGTAGTGTGGCACAAGGAGGTAATGGGACTCTTGCATATGCTAAGTGTGGTAGGACCTGCTCAGGAGTGTGTCGCGATAGCTCTACTAGTTGCATCAAGTGTGGTCATAATGATCATTTCATGAAAGACTGCCCTAAGAACAGAAAAGGTAATGGTAATAGGGGCAATAGGGCCCAATCTTCTTCAGTTTCTCCACCAAATAGAGTTGCATCTAGAGGAGCTACTTCAGGGGCAGGCAAAGGAGCAAACTATTTGTATGCTATTACTAGTCGCCAAGAGCAACAGGATTTGCCAGCTGTTGTCACTGGTATGATCAAATTTGTTAATTTTGATGTTTATGCTTTGCTAGATCCAAGAGCAAGTCTATCTTTTGTGGCTCCTTATGTTGCAATGAATTTTGATGTTCTTTTTTAGAAACGTCTTTACTGTTTCTACACCTATTGGTGAGTCTATTCTAGCAGAGAGAGTATATCGTGATTGTACCATTTTCGTCGATCACATGAGCACCATGGCTGATTTAGTTGAGTTAGACATGGTAGATTTTGATGTCATTCTAGGTATGAATTGGCTTTATGCTTGTCATGCCTCAGTCGACTGTAGAACTTGAGTTGTTAAGTTTCAATTTCCTAGTGAGCCAGTTATAGGGTGGAGGAGTAGTTCAGCAGTGCCTAAAGTTCGTTTTATTTCATACCTTAAGGCGAGAGAGTTAGTTTCCAAGGGGTATGTCTATCACTTAGTCCGAGTTAATGACTCTAATGTTGAGACACCACATATTTAGTCCATTCCAGTAGTAAGAGAGTTTCTAGATGATCTTTCTGGAATCCCTCCTAAGAGAGAAATAGACTTCGGTATAGATATTCTTCCCGATACTCATCTTATCTCTATTCTGCCATATAGAATGGCACCATCAGAGTTGAAAGAGTTAAAAGAGCAGTTGAAATATCTTCTTGAGAAAGGTTTTATTGGACCAAGTGTCTCACCTTAGGGCACTCCAATTTTATTTGTAAGGAAGAAGGATGGTTCTCTTAGAATGTGTATATATTACCGTCGGTTGAACAATGTTACTATCAAGAATAAGTATCCTCTTTGGAGAATTGATGATCTTTTCGATCAACTTCAGGGTGCCACTTGTTTTTCTAAGATAGACCTCAGATCAGGCTATCATCAGTTGAGAGTAAGAGAAGGTGATATCCCTAAGACAACATTCAGGACCCATTATGGTCATTATGAGTTTTTGGTCATCTCATTTGGTTTGACTAATGGGCCTGCAGCGTTCATGGACCTGATGAATAGAGTATTCAAGCCTTATTTAGATATGTTTGTTATCGTATTCATTGATGACATTCTAATATATTCGAGAAATGAGGAAGATCATGCTAGCCATCTCAAAATAGTTCTCCAAACTCTCAAGGACAAAGAGTTGTTTGCTAAATTCTCTAAGTGTGAATTTTGGCATGAGTTCATGGCCTAGACCCACATCTCTAACTGATATTAGGAGTTTTTTGGGGTTGCCTAGATATTATAGAAGGTTTGTCGAGGGGTTCTCATCCATTTCATCCCCATTAACTAAGTTGACTCAGAAAATAGTTAAGTTTCAATGGTCTGAAACTTGTGAGAAAAGCTTTCAAAAATTGAAAAAGCGGTTGACTATTGCTAGGTAAGAGGGTACGTGAGATTTTGTTGTGTATTGTGATGCGTCCAGATATGGATTGGGTTGTGTATTGATGCAGAATGGTAAAGTTATAGCTTATGCCTCTAGACAGCTTAAAGTTCACGAGAATAATTACCCAACCCATGATCTAGAGTTGGTTGTTGTAGTATCGCTTTGAAAATATGGCGTCACTATCTTTATGGTGTTCATGTAGATGTGTTCACCGATCATAAGAGCCTCTAGTATGTATTCAGTCAGAAAGAGCTTAATCTTAGACATAGGAGGTGGTTGGAATTACTCATTAATTATGACATGAGTATTCTATATCACCCAGGTAAGGCTAATGTTGTTGTTGATGCTTTAAGCAGATTGTCTATGGGTAGTACCGGCCATATTGAGGAAGATAAGAGAGAGTTAACGAACGATATGCATAGACTTGCACGAGTAGGAGTTTGATTGATGAATGGGGCTGAATCATCATTAGTGTCTGAAGTAAAAGAGAGACAAGACCAAGATCCTATTTTGGTTGAATTGAAGGCCAATGTTCATAAGCAAAAAGTAATGGCTTCCAAACAAAGGGGAGATAGTGTATTGACGTATCAAGGTAGGTTGTGTGTACCAAGGGTGGACAAACTGCAACAGAGGATCATGGCGGAAGCTCATAGCTCCAGATATTCTATCCATCCGGGTTCCACAAAGATGTATCGTGACTTAAGAGAAGTATATTAGTGGAATAGTATGAAGAAATGTGTTGATGAGTCCAAGATTTGGACTCATTTAGGGCTTTGTTACATGGATTTAGTGTCCTCAAATACTTAATTTGTGCCAATACCTTATGTGAAATCCTTGATTTTCAGGTACATGGGTTGAGGAACAAAGCTAAGACATTAGTAGGCAAGAAAGACAACAAAAGCTGTAAAAGAGAGAGGAAAAACAAACCTGATGATCATTGAGAGAAATTGGTGGATCGCCAAAAAGTTCCTAGATTGCCTTAATTTACAGACCACTGAGCCTAAAATAAGAGGAATTTTGACGAATTGCATCTCCTATCAGTGACTCACCGACTGCATCGGTGAAGGACGACCATGTTGCCAAACAGTACTAATGGAGACCCAGGTGAATGCAGATTGGCGAGCTAAGATACTAAAGTGCGCATCGCGAAATAGAACATCAATCCCAATCTAGATCGCCTAAATTTACAGTGGTTGGACAAGGAATATGTGAAGAAAGAAGGCGAGATGAGAGGACGATAGGCAAGTCACTGAATGTGTCGGCGAAGCCCAACTATCCTCGCCGAATGGCCCAAAAAGTCACACCTCATATTAGTATAAATTGATTTTTGGAAGAGAGAGAAAGCATTCAGAAATTGTGAGGACCGAAGGAAAGAGAGAAAAAAAAACTATAGTTGTTGATTTTGAGTAAATTTTTGCATTGTTTTCAATTGGGTATTGTAATAGCAAAGAGATTCTTCATAGAAAACTTTTTATTTTCAAATACCCAGCTATGGACTTTGTAGCAGGTATCAAATTTCATTTTTTTATGATGATTGGCTAAAAATCCAATCTTGGGGGTTTGACAATGTAACTAATTACTTTGTTTAGCTTAATGGGTGCTAGTAATTATTGCCTTTCAGTGTTAATTTGAAGTGGGTCTAGGTTATTACTATGGTTTAGCTTCTATATTATAGGTTTATTACAATATATTTCAGGGATTTACACTTTCTTGAGAAAGAAGTGTAGAACTTTGCATTCTTAGCTAGTGGGTCTTGATAGTTTCTGCTTGAGAAAGTGAAACCCAAGCTCCATCCTTTGTATCTAGCTCGAGAGAGTAGATTTGATGAGATGTGGGCTAGTCTTCTTATGGAATGCATTGAGGCTCAAGAGAACTCCATGAAAACAAGGTATTTGTTCGAGAGAAAAGTGCCTTATCTAAATTTCATTCTACCCATAACAAATTAGCATGGTTGGTTAAGGATTTGCACCTATTGAGTTGAATATTGGAGTTGGTTAGTCATTCCCCCAAGTATTACCTCCTTATTTGATTGTCCCTTGTTAATTGCTGAAGTGTTTGGTAGTTCGACAATTGTTCGTTTGGATTAGTGACGACGTTTTCTAGTTTTGTTCACAGATTTCAAAGAGTTTTGTGTGTTCAGTTGACAAGGTCACCATCATAATCTCATAATCTAATTCAAAAGAAAGCTACTCTCTGTGGGATCGACCCCAACTCATTTAGTTGGGATTTATACTAATTTACAATCGTTGAACTCCTAGAATTGGATGAGCTGTGCTTGAAACATTAAATCAAATGGCACCACTACAGGGGAGTAGCATTGTTTAGAGTTCCTTTAATGAAGTTAAACGTGTGATATTGTCAACTGTTTTTGGATCCATTAAGCTGCATTGTGTTCGTGTTGTTTGGGCTGAATAGAAGTAAGAATGAGTGAGGTAGAGATAAATGGTAGCCAAGCAGGTCATTGAGATGGTATCGAGGATATTTATAGTGTGTACAACCCAATCCACTCGGGTGAAATGTAAGCAATATGCCTACCATTAACTGATGAAAATGCGATATTTGAGGTCACGAGCACAATCCTTCATTTCCTCCAAATGAAAGGACTTTATGGAGGGTTGAATCATGAAGATCCACATAAGCTAGATGTTTGCAGCCCGTTTTCATTCAAGAATGTGTTGCAAGAGTCAATCCAGCTCAGGTTATTCCCACTATCATTGACGGGGGAGGCTAGCAAATGGTTGGCTGAGTTACCAAAGAATTCTATCACGTCGTGGGATGAGCTCACCACGGCATTCAATACTAGGTTCTTTCCTCCGTCGAGGATGATGAAACTCAGAGATAACATTCAAGGTTTTAAGTGATTGGAGGGTGAACCCATCCATGAGACATGGTTGAGATTTAATAAACTCCTACTTCAATGCCCAACTCACGGGCTACCTAACGATTTGCTACTCCAATATTTTTACCAGAGTCTTGATTCGGTAAATAAAGGAGTGGCTGATCAATTGGTTCGAGGTGGATTAATGTTGCAATCATTTGAGGTGGCTTCATTTCTTCTTGATTACATGACGAAAATAAATCAAGCTTGGTATACTCAAGAAGATCAAGTTTCACCTTTTTGTTTTAGAATGACTCAAAATCAACTTGATAAGGAAAGAGAAAGGGATGAAAACATCAAAAAGATGCCAGCCCAAATGGAACTACTTCAAGAGCATATGTTAGAAAATGTGAAAAAGCCCAAGGGAACAAGTTGAGTGTTTAGAGTTGAGGAGGGTTCTTCCTTGGGTTATTCAAAGTCGGGGGAGAATCAAGGTTGGAATTCTAAAAGGTACGAGGAGGGTTTCCACCCACGCTATTTACATCGAGGTGGGAATCAAGGTTGGAACTTCCACAAAGAGGAAGAGCAAAGAAGATACTATCAAGAATGGGCCGAGCAAAGTGATTATTTGAGAAGAGAGGATGAGTATGACAAAGGCCACACTCAATCAAGTGAGAGCCCAAAGTCAAAAGGGAGTGCAAGTATTCCCCAGGTGAATGACTTGTTGTCACGCATGCTTGACAAAGTTGAAGGTTCGGATGATTTGTTAAAAGGAATGAAGGCTGATTTTTTGTCATTGAATAATAGAGTGAACTCTCACACGGACGCAATTAAGCTACTAGAAGATCAGTTGAGTTTACTTTCAGCACAATTTGAGCCAAATATGACAAGGGAAAATAGTGATAGAGGGCTAGTTGTGGTTACACGTAGTGGAAAGGTGGCGGTAGGTGATGTGAAGGAAAATGATGAAGCACAAACTCACGAAGTAGACAAGGGCATTAAGGAAGATGAAACACCCATCCAACAAAGTGTTGCCAATGAGTTACAAACAAACGTACCAAAAAGCCCTCTAAAGTCAAAAGTGACACAACCTCTTCCCCAAGTGACTCATCCATTCCCTCAACATCTTAAGAAGAAAAATGAAGATGAAAAGTTGAAGAATTCTTGTCGGTTTTTAAGACATTATTGATTAATCTCCCTCTAGTGGAGGCATTGTTGGAGATGTCGGGTTATGCCAAGTTTATGAAGGAGTTAGTCACCAATAAAAGAAGATTGGACTTTGAAACAATTGAAATCTCTCATAGTTTTAGTGCAATTATGACTAATGAGATGATAAAAAAGAAGGAAGATCCCGGAGTTTTCACATTCCTTGCACTATCGGTATGCTCCAATTCGCCAAGGCTCTATGTGATTTCGAAGCACGTATAAACCTAATGCCATATGCAATCTATAAGAAATTTGGATTGGGTGAACCGAAGGCCACAACAATGAGGCTTTTGACGGCGAATCTATCTATCAAGCACCCCATGGGAATACTCTATGATATCTTGGTAAAGGTTGACTGATTCATTTTTCTGGATAATTTTGTCATCCTTGATTGCGAGATTGATGCAGAAATTCCCATTATTCTAGGAAGGCCTTTCCTAGCAACCGGAAGAGCATTAGTGGATGTTGAAAGTGGAGAGTTGGAATTCTGGATGAATAAAGATGAAGTAACCTTTAATGTTTGTAAGTCAATGAATCACCCAAGCGATATTCACATGGTCTCTACTATTGATGTTATTGATGAAGTGGTAGCTAGTGTGAGTCATCTGATGTGTATGAGTAAACCACTTGAGGTCGTGCTTGCTAACTATGATGAGTTCAAAGTACAAGGTTACGAAAAGGTAGTCGCTGCTCTTTCGGGCATGGGGGAATATTCAAAGACTCCATTGAAGTTGGACATTGATCTAAAAAATCGAGAAAGTCCTCCAGCAAAGCAATCAACGGAGGAACCACCGAAGCTTGAGTTGAAAGTGTTTCTGTCCCATCTTCGATATGCATTCATGGGGGCGAATAACACCTTGCCCATAATTATTGATTCCAACTTTCTTGAATGGAAGGTGAAGTTTCTCCTAGAAGTATTGAAAAGATACATCAAAGCCATTGGATGGACGATCGCTGACATTGTGGGCATTCCACCCAGTATTTTCACTAACAAGATCCAGCTTGATAGTGAATGTAAGCCAAGTGTTGAACACCAAAGGAGATTGAAACCGCCGATGCAAGAGGTGGTGAAAAAGGAGATTATAAAGTGGTTAGATGCGGGAGTGATTTACCCTATTGCGAATAGTAAGTGGGTGAGTCCGGTCTAAGGGAGGCATCACGGTAGTTCCAAATGAAAAGGGAGAGCTCTTTTCTATGAGATCGGTAACTGGATGGCGAGTATGCATGGACTACTAAAAGTTAAACTCGTGGATCGAAAAAGATCACTTTCCCATGCCCTTTATGGATCAAATGCTTGATTGACTTTCAGAAAAAAGATGGTATTGCTTCTTGGATGGGTACTCAGGTTATAATCAAATCTCCATTGCTCTGGAAGACCAAGAGAAAACTACATTCACCTGCCCATATGGAACTTTTGCCTTCAAACGGATGTTGTTCGGGTTATGTAATGCTCCGGCAACATTTCAACATTGCATGCTATCTACTTTTGTTGACATGACGGAGGATTCACTGGAAGTCTTCATGGATGACTTCTCAGTTGTGGGTGACACTTTTGAAGCATGTTTGACATATTTGGGGCAGGTTCTTCAAAGATGAGTAGAGACAAATTTGGTTCTAAATTGGGAAAAATGTCACTTCATGGTTAGGGAAGGTATAGTTCTTGGTCACAAAGTGTCACAAAAAGGGTTGGAGGTTGATAAAGCAAAGATTGAAGTGATTGAGAAGCTACCACCACTAATTTCAGTGAAGGGCATTCGTAGTTTCTTAGGGCATGCCGGCTTTTATCAGAGGTTCATCAAAGACTTCTCAAAAATTGCACACCTCTACACAAACTTTTGGAGAAGGAGGTGAAGTTCAACTTTGATGATGCATGCATGGTGGCTTTCAAGTGTTTGAAAGAAAAATTGATATCCACCCCGATTATCATTAGTCCCGATTGGTCAAAACCCTTCGAAGTGAGGTGTGATGTGAGTGGCATGGCATTAGGTGTCGTGTTGGGTAAAAAATGCAACAAACTATTTCACCCCATTTACTACGCAAGCAAAACTCTAAACGATGCTTACGTAACTACACTGTTACAGAACAAGAATTACTAGCGGTAGTATATACATTTGAGAAATTTTGGGCATGCTTGCTAGGCACTAAAGTGATTGTTCACACTGATCATGCGGCCCTACGTTATTTGATGGCAAAAAAGGATGCCAAGCAAAGATTGATAAGGTGGGGGCCATTGTACCAAAAGTTTGACATTGAAGTCAAAGATAGAAGAGATTGTGAAAATCAGGTGGCTGACCACTTATCAAGATTGGACGGCAAGGAAGATGACGAGCTGGAGGTAGACATAAATAATGCCTTTCCCAATGAATAGGTATTCACGGTAACTCTCCAACAAACTCCGTGGTATGCTGATTTTGCTAATTATGTGTTATGTGGGTTAATACTGGACGAACTGAAATTCTATCAACAAAAGAGGTTCTTGTTCGACGTCAAAAAATACTTTTGGGATGAACCATACTTATTCAGAGAGTGTGCAGACCATATCATTAGGAGATGTGTTCCGGAGGAAGAAACCAACGAAATTCTCCATTCTTGTCATGCTTCACCGGTTGGGGGTCATCATGATGGGATATGTACAGCTGCTAAAGTTCTTTAAAGTGGTTACTGCTGGCTATCCCTTTACAAAGATGCTTACAAGTTTGTTAAGAAGTGCACTCAATATTAGAAACAAGGTGGAGTGTCTAAAAGACATGAGTTCTCTCTCATGCCTATTTAGAGATTGAGCTATTTGACGTTTGGAGAATAGACTTCATGGGCCCATTTATGAGTTTGTTTGGTAATAAGTACATTTTGGTGGCAGTAGATTATGTTTCTAGATGGGTGGAGGTTGTCGTACTACTGAACAATGAAGGGAGAAGTGTTGTTCAATTCCTAAAACGCTACATTTTTGCCAGATTTGGTACTCCTGGGCTATTATTAGTGATGGGGGATCCCACTTTTGCAACAAGATTTTTTCATCCGCATTGAGCAAATATAAAGTGAAACACAAAGTAGCAACTCTGTATCATCCCCAAACGAGTGGCCAAGTCGAAGTGTCGAATTGGGAGATCAAGAGTATCTTGGACAAGATAGTGAATGCGAATAGGACTGATTGGTCTCGAAAGCTTGATGATGCTCTGTGGGTGTACCGCACCGCCTACAAAACACCAATCGGTATGATCTCGTATCAGCTAGTCTTCGAAAAATCTTGCCATTTACTGGTTGAATTGAAACACAAAGCATTATGGGCATTGAAAGCTCTAAATATGGACTGGGAAAAGACTTCAAAAGGGAGAGTAGATCAGCTAAATGAATTGGATGAATTCAGGGTTAGAGCTTATGAAAGTTCATCTATCTACAAAGAAAAGATGAAAAAGTGGCATGATTCTTGAATCCTTAACAGGGAGTTTCGAGTTGGAGATTAGTGTTACTATATAACTCTAGACCACGACTCTTTTCGGAAAAGCTCAAATCCAAATGGTCAGGTCCATTTAGAGTAACTTGGGTGTTCACAAATGGTGCCATTGAGGTCAAAGATAAAGAAGGCCTTGCCTTCAAGGTGAATTGGCAGTATTTTGGAGAATGCCATGAAATTTCTGTGATTGAAATGGTGTATTTGGAAGATGATTGAGAGCATTTCCACGTCGTGCCACGACGTTAAATAAGGCGCTTCTTGGGAGGCAACCCAAGTGTTAGTTTTTCAAATAATATGTGTTGAAGGCGACTTTGCGAGGTGAAGGTTCCATCGGCGGATCGCCGAATCTGTTAAGCGATCTCGATGTTGATCACCTTTTTGGCATTAAATGTTGGGATAAGATACTGGAACATTAAGCAGGACATATCCATCACTCGGTAACACACCAAAGTGATTGGGCGACCTGACTTTCACCGTCTTTTTGCATTAGTCCTGATAGCTTGGCGTCTTGGAGCAGTCGGCGAAGATCCCACCCAGTAGGCTATGCACCGAAGCCATTTAGCATACTCGCTCTCGTCCTCCCTTCTGTCCATAATAGACTGGTGGCAGCCTAGAATTTTCGGCGAGCCCCTGAATGCTCGACGAGTCACCAAACCATTCGGCGAGCCCAACAGGCCTTCACTGAATGGGCATCTAGTGAAGATTTCCTATCACTCTACTTTGTTAATTTTAATGCCAGTAGTTTACTTTTACAGTTGTTATTGTTTGCTCTCTATTCATATTGAGGAATATGTTAGATGTTTTTGGTGGGGGTGGTAGGTGTTTGGTCATTAAGACCTTTGTTCGTTTGAAAAGTTATTTAAGTTTCCAGTCATGATCAGTACCGATGACTTGAATAGTTCTCTTAATAGGAAAAAAATAAATGCGCAGCTAGGATGAGGCCAAATAAAGTTGTATAGACAATATGTGGACTTTTTGCATCTCATTGTGACTAGCCGATTATCGAATGAGTCTCTTGTGATGAACATTAAACACTAGTGAAAGTGTGGAATCTTGTTTGATATTGGTGTCAATGCCTTGTGTGATCAGCTTACCGTGAACCTTGTGTGATGACACCTAGAATTTTCCTCGTTGGTCCGGTTAACTAAGTGATGTAGGCTCTTGAAATTATCTAAGGCAACAATTTGGAAGAGTGAAACAATTTGACAACACACCTCTTTTGTGGCCAACCTTGTGAGTGTGTGAACTTTGGTTGAACCCCTTTTGAGCCTTATCCTTTTCTTGGAAGAAACTTAATGCAATTGTAGCCCCTATTCATCCATTCACCCATAATCCTCATGAAGTGTGGTTTGTTTAAATAGCCAACTTAAGCCAAAAGCCTAAGTTGGGGGTGTGGTGAAAAGAGGAGGAAAATCAAGAAGTGTGAAGAAGTCCCCCTTGATCCATGGTTTTGAAAAAGATGGAACCCCTCCATACAAAAAAAAAAGAATGAAAATTTTGTGAAATAAAGTTGTGAAAGTTGCAAAATAAATGGGGTGTCCGGTATTCCATTGGAAATGAATAATGGGGTGAATTTTGAGCATGAGTGAAAATGCTGAAGAAAAGGAAGGAAAAATGATGTTCATACCACATTTCATGAGGATAGCAGCCACTGAGCCTAAATGACCATACGCTTACACTCAGCCTCGTTACAAGCCTTGGAAAGACCTTTTTGATCTTGAGTGAGTTGAAACGAATGTTGATTGGAAAATAAGGGCAAGCCTATGGGTGAAGTCATGCATGTGTTCATCTTTATGAGTGTGAGTCGTATGTGATTCCGGAGCTATAAACTGTTGAATAATAATGTGTGAATATGGAATCATCCTTGTTGTGAGGGCATTTGAGTACCTTTGTTGAGCTTGAGCTTGCATTTGAAGCAAGTATTGTGAACTTGAGCATCTTTGATAATGGTGAGTCACAATTTGAATCTTTGAGTGCACAATTGATCCTTGCATAAGTAAGTTGAGTCTTGATTGTGTGCATTCATGATTGAGTCTTATGTAGCACTATTTGAGACATTCCTTTTTGAACTGTTGAATTTGAATTAACTTGAGGACAAGCAAAAGTTTATGTTTGGAGTGTTGATGAGTCCAAGATTTGGACTTATTTAGGGCTTTGTTACATGGATTTAGTGTCCTCAAATGCTTAATTTGTGCCAATAACTGATGTGAAATCCTTGATTTTTAGGAACATGGGCTAAGGAACAAAGCTAAGACATTAGTAGGCAAGAAGGACAACATAAGCTGAAAAAGAGAGAAGAAAAACAAACCTGATGATCGCTGAGAGAACTCGGCAGATCGCCAAAAAGTTCCTGGATTGCCTTAATTTACAGACCACTAAGCCTAAAATAGGAGGAATTTCAGCGAACTGCATCTCATATCGGCGACTCACTGACTGCATTGGCAAAGGAAGACTATGTCGCCAAATAGTACTGATGGAGACCCAGGTGAATGTAGATTGGGGAGCTAAGAGACTAAAGGGCGCATCGCGAAATAGAACGGGGATCCCGATCTAGATCGCCTAAATTTACAGTGGTTGGATGAGGAAAATGTAAAGAAAAAAGGCGAGATGAGAGGATGATAGGTGAGTCGCCGAACGTATCGGCGAAACCCGACTTTCCTCACCGAATGGCCCAAAAATCCACACCTCATATTAGTATAAATTGATTTTTGGAAGAGAGAAAGCATTCAGAAATTGTGAGGATCGAAGGAAAGAGAGAAAAAAAAACTATAGTTGTTGATTTTGAGTAAATTTTTGCACTGTTTTCAATTGGGTATTGTAATAGCAAAGAGATTCTTCATAGTTTGGGTATTGTAATAGCAAATAGATTTTTCATAGAAAACTTTTGATTTTCAAATACCCAGCTATGGACTTTGTAGCAGGTATCGAATTTCGTCTTTTTATGATGATTGGCTAAAACTCCAATTTTGGGGGGTTTGACAATGTAACCAATTGCTTTGTTTAGCTTAATGGGTGCTAGTAATTATTGACTTTCGCTGTTAATTTGAAGTGGGTCTGGGTTATTACTGTGGTTTAGCTTCTATATTGTAGGTTTATTGCAATGTATTTAAGGGATTTACACTTTCTTGAGAAAGAAGTGTAGAACTAAGTAGTAGCTTGGCATCCTTAGCTAATGGGTCTTGATGGTTTCAGCTTGAGAAAGTGAAACCCAAGTTCCATCCTTTGTATCTAGCTTGAGAGAGTAGATTTGATGAGATTGTGGGCTGGTCTTCTTATGGGATGCATTGAGGTTCAAGAGAACTCAGTGAAAATAAGGTATTTGTTCGAGAGAAAAGTACCTTATCTAAAGTTCATTCTACCCATAACAAATTAGCATGGTTGGTTAAGTATTTGCACCTATTGAGTTGAATTTTACAGTTGGTTAGTCATTCCCCTAAGTATTACCTCCTTATTTGATTGTCCCTTGTTGATTGTTGAAGTGTTTGGTAGTCCGACAATTGTTCGTTTGGATTAAGGATGACATTTTCTAGTTTTGTTCATAGATTTCAAAGAGTTTTGTGTGTTCAGCTGACAAGGTCGCCATCATAGTCTCATAATCGAATTCAAAAGAAAGCTACTCTCTGTGGGATCGACCCCAACTCATTTAGTTGGGTTTTATACTGATTTACGATTGTTTAACACATGGAATTAGATGAGGTGTGCTTGAAACATTTTTGTTGCTAAATGCCCAAATTGCCAATAAGTTAAGGTAGAGCACCAACGGCCCGGTGGTATGGCTCATAATATAGGGATTCCGGAATGGAAGTGGGAGATGATCAATATGGACTTTATTACTGGGTTACCGCGGTCTCGCAAGCAACATGATTCTATTTGGGTGATTGTAGATCGAATGACAAAATCAACCCACTTTTTACCGGTAAAGACTACTCATTCAACGACGGATTATGTCAAGTTGTATCTTCAAGAGGTAGTTAGACTTCATATAGTCCAATGTCGACTATTTCATATAAAGGTGCATAATTTACTGCACAATTCTGGAAGTCTTTCCAGAAAGGTTTGGGTTCTAAGGTGAACTTGAGTACTGCTTTTCATCCTCAGACAAATGATCAAGCAGAGCACACTATTCAGACTTTAAAATATATGTTGAGGGCTTGTGTGATGGATTTCAAAGGTAATTGGTATGATCACTTACCTCTCATAGATTGCTTACAATAATAGTTATCACTCTAGCATCCAAATGGCTCTTTATGAAGCTCTTTATGGGAGACGATGCAAATCCCCTATTGGATGGTTTGAGGTCGGTGAAGCTGGGTTAATAGGACCAGACTTAGTTCATCAAGATATGGATAAGGTGAAAGTTATTCAAGAGAGGTTGAAAACAATGCAGAGTCGTCAGAAATCCTACAGTTATGTTTAGAGAAAAGACTTAGAGTCTGGAGTAGATGATTGAGTATACTTGAAGGTTTCACTCATGAAGGGTGTTATGAGATTTGGTAAGAAGGGGAAGATTAGTCCCCGGTATATTGGTCTTTACAGAATATTCAAAAGGATTGGTAATGCAGCTTATGAGTTAGAGTTACCGCAAGAGTTAGCAATAGTTCCTCCAATGTTTCACATTCCCATGTTGTGTTTTTTCAATACCCTGACATGTTATTTACATGTTTTTAAGCTTTTCTTTATAATGCATCATTATTACTGCTTTATATTGAAATGAGTTGAGTTGAGACGAGGTAAGTTTCTTCAATTCCTTTTCAAGCTTGTGTCTTATTTAGATTTTCTCTCACATGCTCGTACATTCAATGTACGAACGCCATTTGGCCTACATCATTTTATGATGCAGATACAGGTAACCTGGATCAACACCCAGCGCTTCGTTGATCCAGTTTAGCATTAAGAGTTGTTAGTGAGCCTCATTGCTTTCTGGAGGATCCCTATCTTTGTTTTATCATTCTAGTTTTGTTATTAGGATGATCAGGGATCTTGTCCCGACATCCCTCATAGTATTAGAGGCTTCATTGATAGTTAGACATTATTAGTTCATTAGTCTTGTTCAATTGTTTTGTTATAAGACTTGAGTTGCCTCATTGGCCACTTGAATGTTTCCTTTACAACATTCTAAGTTTATTTCATGAATTTGTCTTTGTTAAGTAAAGTCTTCTGCTGAGTAGTAAGCCAGGTCAAGGGTTCGCATGGGGCCAACAATGATTCTCGAGTGTCGGCCACGTCCAGGGTGTAGGCTCGAGGAGTGAATATATATATATATATATATATATATATATATAAATTAAATAAAAAATTTAAATTTTTATAAAAAATTTTGATTATTTATCCTGTATAAGTTAATACACATTAAAAAAAATTAAAATCCTTATATTTAAAAAAAAAAAAAAAATTGACTTCATTCATTGTTTTTACTCTTTGGTTTCTATTGATTTTTATTTCTTTGTCTTTCCTTTTGATTTGCTTTTAGATTTAATTTGAAATGTCTTGTATTTAAAATAAGTTAATTTTAGATGGATATCAAAATAAAATTATATATCATGTATGAGTTAATACACATAATTTTTTTTAAAAAAAAAATAGTTCCTTATATTTTAAAAAAACTTAACGTCAATCATTGTTTTTACTCTCTTTTGTTTCTATTGATTTTTATTATTCTTTTTGCTTTCTTTGTCTTTCCTTTTGATTTGATTTCAAATTTAATTTCAAATGTTTTGTATTTAAAATAAGTTAATTTTAGATGAATATCAAAATAACTGAAGAAAATCAAATAAAATAAAAAGTAAAATCATTAAAATTAAAGAACACTTTTTTAAAAAGAAAAAAATAAAATACACGTAAAGTGAAAAGATACAAATTAATAAAAGGTTAAAAAACACTTAGAGTGAGGAGGGAAATAAGTAGTTAACAAAAAAAATAAATGAAAATAATTAAATTTATATAAGTTTTAATGTCAATATATATGAGGACTAACTAATTGTAAATAGACCAATTAGAAAAGGACATGTGTCCAATTTTTTCGTTGTTCGCTTGTTTTCAAGAGGGTCGTACATTCTCTATGTCGGGAGTAATAGACAGTAGTGGAGCCAGAAATTGCACAACTACTTTTTTTTGGACGAATAAGTGTTCTAAAAATTTTTAAATTAAACTACGTTTTATTAATAATTAATATTTTTTATGAACAAATGTATTCAAATTTATAAAATCAAAGTGCATAATATTTGATTTTAAGGTTCATGTTTAATTTAATATTAAGTGAATGGACATAGGAAAAAAAATAAGAGAGCGGAGAAATTCAACAGATCACTTTTACACTTCAAGCTTCCACCAACCTCCGGTGGCGACAACATTAACAACGAGATATGAAAAATGAAGAGTAGAATCAAACGAGTTTATTTTTTCAAAGAAAATTATATATGGAGCTTTTTTCGCTTTATAGAAATTATTTAGGATTCTGCTTATTAACTTTAAATTAAATCATTACTTTTAAATTTTAAAAAAAGGTCAAAAGTCAAATTGAATAAAAATGGAATAGGCTGCTAAACTTTTTTTCCCCTTAGATTCTAAATTGTAGGTCTCTTATTAAGAATTATTTTAATAACTAATATTAATTTTTAATTATTTAAAAAATAACAAAAGTTCTTTTAAATTTTGGAAAAACTAATATACTTAAAGCGAATAAAATGGCTAAAAAAAGTTGTGATTCAAACGGGCAAACACACTTAAACCTCGGCTCCTTCAAGGAGCCTGAAACCTCTAAGTAGGGGTGAACAAAATCGAACCGCAAACCGAACCAAACAGCGAACTGAGTCAAACCGAAAAAAAAACCCGACTAGTGGTTTGGTTTGACTTGGTTTGGTATTGAAAAAAAAAACCCGACTATAATTGGTTTGGTTTGGTTTTAACTAAAAAAAGTCAACCTGAGACCAAACCAACCCGACATTATATATATTTATTTTTAATTTTATTTTATACAAAAAAATGTTTATTAATATATAATTTATATATTTTTCTTAATCTTTCTCACAATTTTATGTTTAATATTAGTGGACTTTGGGCTACATAGTTGACTTGAGCCCACTTGTTATTTTTAGAAATAAACAAAAGCCCAAATAAATTATACAATTCAACTAGCCCTATATAATATTCTCTATCTCATTTAACAAAGGTCATTAGGTCAGCAGCTCAAAAGCAGCTCTTCACCTTCAAAGGCTTAGTCACTGTTAGGTTTTACTCAGTTATTAGGGCATATATTGAGCTCGTCTTTTCGATTTCAGTTCAAATCATCATCAACTCATCTTAATCTGGGTAAGTAATTGCTACTAACTCATTTTTAGATATTTTTCTTGTATTGCCATTGTCAACAACATCACAATTTTGGGTAGTTGAATCATAGATATAAACCTAAAAATTATACGTCTTGGTGTCCATATCTATGGTGTGTTAAGCTTAGCAACAAGATGATGATAAATTTTTTGTATATAAGTTTCACTTTTCTCTCTTTACTTGTGTTGTTTCAATGCAATGAAAAAGGGGCAAGTGTTTGACTCATTGCTTTTGGTTCCATTTGTATGGAGGTTTTTGTACTGTAAACATTGTGATGGTCCGCAGAGATAAGGAAAAACAAGTGATAGAGATAAAAAAAAATTAAGAGACTATTAGATTTTGATAGCAATAGCCAGTAATATACATCAAACTTTTCTAACCAAATATTTTGTACTCCTACTATATTTGTATCTGTTTTGGTTTCAAAGTGACATATACTTCTAAGTCTTGTGAACAATACTTGAATGGAAGTTTTGTTGAAACACAATCTTGTATCAGAATACTAATAACTATTGTTATGTATGTGCAGCAACTTTATTTTTGGATGGAAACTACACCTTTTGTAACGGATGCAGAGGTGATTATTAATATTCCTTCAACTATGTCGACAATATCTCAACAACAAGGTAAAGTAACTCCACATCGACGCACACCTCCTAAGAAGCAAAAAAGAGCAGCTCCTCCGGTCGCTCCTAACTCTGGAACTACTGGTAGAGAAACATCTCAAATTTGGGACCATTTCTCCAAGTTTATTGTTAAAGGAGGTAAATGTAGGGCAAAATGTAATTATTGTACTAAAACATTTGCTGCCGATAGTGTCAATGGGACGACTACGTTATGGAATCATTTAACTGTGAAATGTCTCAAGTCTCCATTTAAGTCCGATAAGAGGCAAACAACATTAAAACCTATCAAAAGAGGTTGGCCAGAAGGTGGTTCCACTGAAAAAGGGGTGTTTAATATGGATGAAATTAAGAGAGCAATTGCCGAATTTATAATTATTGATGAACAACCGTTTAGAGCTGTTGAGGGAGAAGGATTCAAAAAATTAATGGCTAAAGCCTTCCCAAATTTTGAAGTACCTTCTGTGTAACTGTTGCTCGACATTGTCTAAGGGTTTATCAAGAAGAGAAAGAAAAGCTTAAGGAGCTTATAAAACACCACGTGTTTGTCTTACCAGTGATACATGGACGTCAATCCAAAATTATACTTATATGGTCGTCACTGCATATTGGATTGATGATCAATGGAATCTACAAAAGAGAATTCTTAATTTTTTTCAAACACCAGATCACAAAGGTGAAACTATTGCCAAGGGGATTAAGGATTGCTTATTAGGTTGGGGCATTGAGAACTTGTTTACAATAACCTTGGATAATACAACCGCAAATGATGCTGCCATTAAGAGTTTAAAGGGGCATATTGAAGATTGGAAAGGGGTAATGTTTGAAAATCAGTTTTTACATGTTAGATGTAATGCTCATATTTTAAACTTGATTGTAAAAGAGGAGCTGGATGAACAAATTGAGCCTATTTCTCATATAAGAAGTGCTATAAAATATGTCAGGTCTTCTTCTTCAAGATTTGCTACTTTTAAGTCCGTTGTTGAGAAAGTTAAGATTGACACCCGTGGTCTTGTAAGTCTGGATGTTGAGACTAGATGGAACTCGACATACACAATGTTGGATAAAGCTTTGAAATTTGAAAAAGCTTTTACAAGAATGTATGTGGATGACCAAAATTATCAAAAGCAATGTCGAGAAATAAGTACAACAACAAAAAATCCATCAACAGATGATTGGAAGAATGTGAAAGCTTTTGTGAAGTTTCTTAATATTTTCTATCAGGCTACTTTAAAATATTTGGGCAGCTTATATTCTACTTCTCACTCTTTCTTTCATGATTTTTTCAATCTCCGAAATGATATTATCAAGTATACTAAACATGATGATCTCATTTTGGTTGATATGGCAACAAGAATGAAATCCAAGATGGATAAATATTGGGGTAAGTTTGAGAGTATGAATATGTTACTGATGGTTGCTGTTGTGTTGGATCCTAGATACAAGATGCAATATGTAGAATATATTCTTTCTATTGCATATGGCTCTTTGATGGGAAGATTAAAGTCTCAAGATGTGAGAGATGTTTTGAATCTCTTATATAATCACTACAATTGTTCTTGCTCTGAAGATCCTAATGAAAATATTGAAAATGATAATTGTGTGATGGGTGAATCTAGTGATTTGTTGCAATCTCAATGGGAGAAACACATGAAAAAAGAGGGATTTCTTGTAAAAAAATCTTATCTGGAAATATACTTGAAAGATGATGTAGTGAATATCAATGATTTTAATATTTTGAGTTGGTAGAAAGTTTCATCCAGTAGACACCCAATTGTTGCGAACATTGCTAGGGATATCCTTTCTATTCCTATTTCTATTGTTGCATCTGAGTCAGCTTTTAGTACAGGTGGTCAAATTCTTGATAGTTATCGAAGTTCTTTATCTCCAAAAACGGTAGAAGCACTTATTTGCACTCAACAATGGCTACGATCGCCTTTTAAAGAATGCAAGCTTGAAGGTATATTAGAGGAAGTCCAGAAAATTGAGGAAATTGAAGTAGGTAACTTTATATATTCAAATTGTTATTAAAAATAATTCTGCTTTTGAATTTTATTTAGTATTCAATTCTTTCAGAATACCCCGACTCACCTTTGAGGATTGATTTGCCAGTTGATGTACTTTAATTTCACTACATGGAACAAAGGTATTAGTTCATTCTTTTGTGATTGTTAATTACCAAATTACTATTTGCTCTAAATAGTAATAAGAACTAAGGACTAAACATCAACTTAGTTAATCCATTGCTAATCAACTTAATTGATTTGTATTGTCTACTTTACAGATGCAGGCTATGGTTTTTGGAAAATATGTACAGAAGATCTCACTTCAAAAATGTTTTGTTCCTCTAAGTACAAGGTCCTAGGTTGTAAGTAATGATGGTGTAGAATTTAAAGATTTGAATGTAAATAACTCGTATTAACTTTTGACGACAATATTTTGACTATGCAAATTGTTTAAGCCACTATGTTACTTTCATGAATTTCTCTAATGTTAATGAATCACTCTTGATTATTGATACTATTTTATGATTCGTCCAAAATAGTAATAGTAGTAATTTTTTGAGAATTTGTGTTCCAAATAGAATGGAGAATTGCCTAATGAACTCATGGGCTTGCAATGCCAAAAGAAACTACCTAATGCTTTTCTAGGATGAAAAATCATGTTAGTGTTCAACCTGTTTTTTAAATCACTGAAAGAACACAAGCTCTTTAGTCTTTATCAAAAAACCCGAGAAAACCCGAATAACCCGAGAAAATCGAATAACCCAAACCAACCCAAAATTGAAAAAATCCGACTATTATTGGTTTGGTTTGGTTTATATATACTTTAACCCGATACAAATGGTTTGATTTGATTTTTAAAAAATCCGAACCAACCCGGTGATGTACATCCCTACCTCTAAGCAATAAGGTGTCCAAAATATGATATTTAACCATTTGACATATCATTTTACTAGCATTTGCAGGATAATTTTCTAACGAAGGGTGTTCGCTTGGTCAGTCTAAGTATACTCTAGCTCCGTCCCTTGTAATAGGACCCTAGTTAAAATTAAAATTTTTAATTTTAATATTCAGTCTAAGCGTGTCGTTGAAATTTCGATCATAATTTAAGGGTTACTTATGTCTTAATCCCCCCAAAAAACATAACTTCTATCACATGTTTGTCATAAAATTTAATTAGTAAACAAATCACATATATTTAATTGAATTTTTTATTGTCCATATTCGTATTCATAAGTTCAGATAGTATCCAACCATGCATATAATAAGATGATCAATTGATTAATCAAATAAACTTAAATGCTATTTTTTTTTTTTATGTATAATTATTTACTCAGATCTTTATATCAATAATGTGATTATACAAAATTACTTATTACATAACTCCGCATGCACGTGCATTACTACTTAAAATATACCTTTCATAATATTCTCTTCGTCTCATATTAATTTATGATTTTCTATTTTATACAATGTTTAAGAAATCATAAATAAGAAGATTTTACTGACTTACCTCTTAAAAACTTTTTTTGAAATTTACAAACACATGTGAACTCTTTAAAAAAAAAAAAAAATTGCAAGGATAATATAGAAAAAAAAACTAATTAATACTTTCTTTTAATTTAGTAAGGTGATCAACTAGTATGAGACAATTATATTTAGGACCCATTTGGCCCCAAGAATACTTCGGAAAAACTTGGGAAGTGATGTTTGGTCATATAACTTGACAAATATATTTGCCAAGTATCCCAAGTTCCCAAGTACTAGAAAAAATTAGTATTTGGGCAGTTCTAATATTTGAGAATTTTAAAAAATTCAAAAATTACACAAAACTTTTATATTTTATAAACAAAAAATCCTCATTATTTATTAACTCCAACTAATATTTGTTACTACCTCCTCCGAAAAAGTTTGAGTTCCAATTTGAGTGACAAAATTAAGAAAAAAGAACATTTTTTATTTAATGAGTTATAATTATAACCGAATCAGTGACAAATTTGAGTATGCGATTAATGTATTGTCTTGCCTATGTTTTTTTTTTTTTATTGTTGATTGTTATCAATTATAAAATAAGGTTATTTCTCAATGGAACATATTAATTATAAAATGATAATAAAAATTTATGGATAGTTTAATAGTTTTTAGAGCTTATGAATCTAAATCATATATTTTGAAATAGTCAAATATTCTTGAAAAAACTTTGGCCCAAACACATAGTGTAATTTCATTAAAAACTTGGCCTAAATATTATTTGCTAAAAATATTTAAAAACTTAGGACTAAATGCTAGCTTAATATAATGATCATCTAGAAGTGTCTCCACTGATGTGCCCACCCAATACTAGTCATGAATATCACCCGTTCAGTATCATAAAATTTAATTTTTTAACAATATATATATAATAAGAAGAAGAAACATGCAACCTATTTACTGAGTCGGGTAACAAATGGATGATATTAAAACATTTACTTAGTTATCAATATGGATTGGTGCACTGATGAGAGTGTTTCACCCTTAATAAGACACCTTGCAGAGGGCGATCCAATTTTAGTGGTTTTTCCTTTTATAACTAAAAATTTCGGATTCAAATCTTATAACCTTATTTTATACTAATAAAAAGGGAAATGACGAACATGGCTTCACCATTAGTTTTTGAACGAATTCATTGTCTCACAATCATTATGAACCCATAATGATCTCACCCACTTTTAATTAAAGTAATAGTTAAATTATTTAACAAGCAACACTGGCATGAGAAGAAAGAAAAAAATCATCCTTTGTAGAAATTGGACATAACTTCATTATCATGAACAGTTGGTCATCAATGACAAGTCAGCTGTTATACACAAGGAAAGCTTTTATTAATAATTGCAATTGCAATTGCAGTGCTGAATGTATTAAATATGTAGTGTAAAACGAGAGTAGCAATAAACCTCTCATTGAAGAAGCTGCAACTAAACCCACATCGTCTCTCATCAATGCTACACACATTTTGTGCAACCTTGCAAAAAAAAGAAAAGACTCTTGTTTGACCAAAAATGGAGGGAAGTTGCTTTGTGGTTTTGCTCCTTCAAATCATAGTTACTGAAGTTGCTGGTGCTGGTGCTGGCGTTGGTGTTGGTGTTGGTGTTGGCGTTGGTGTTGGTGTTGGACCTGGAGGTGTTTGGTTTGGTGGAGGGATCAACAGCCCAAGCCCAGGAGCTGTCCCAAGTCAAAATTCAGCTTACACTGCTCTTCAAACATGGAAATCTGCAATCACTGATGATCCAATGGGGATTTTGAAGAATTGGGTGGGTCCAAATGTGTGTACTTACAGAGGGATTTTCTGCACAAACTCTCAAGATTACATGGGCAACCCAACAGACCCAGTTGTTACAGGTATAGATCTCAATCATGCAAGTCTTCAAGGCAGTCTTGTTAAAGAACTGTCTTACTTAACAGATATTTCTCTCATTCACCTCAATACCAACAGATTTTCAGGTATAATTCCACAAACATTCAGAGATCTGTCTTCACTGGTTGAGTTAGACCTTAGTAACAACCATTTCTCTGGTCCATTCCCTACTACAGTACTATTCATCCCAAATCTTCTTTATTTAGATCTCAGATTCAACAGTTTCACAGGGCCAATTCCTGAGGATCTGTTCAACAGAAAACTTGATGCTATTTTTCTTAATAATAACCAGTTTGATGGTGAACTTCCTCAGAGTTTAGGGAATTCCCCTGCTTCAGTGATTAATTTTGCTAATAATAAGTTTAGTGGGAACATTCCATTTAGTTTAGGGTACATGGGTCCGAGAATTAAGGAGATTTTGTTCTTAAGCAACGAGTTAAATGGTTGTATACCAGAAGGCGTGGGATTGTGGACGGATTTGCAAGTACTAGATGTGAGTTTCAATTCACTAATGGGGCATTTGCCTGATACCCTTTCTTGTTTGAGTGGCATTGAGGTTCTCAACTTGGGACATAACAAGTTATCTGGAGATTTACCAGATTTGGTTTGTTCACTAAGAAACCTTGTGAATTTAACTCTTGCTTACAATTTCTTCTCTGAATTGAGCCAGGATTGTGACAAACTTCCCTTGAGAAATGTGGGTATTGATTTCTCATTGAACTGTATTCCAGGAAGACAAATGCAAAGGCCTCAACCTGAGTGCTCTGTCATTCCAGGTGGAAGTCTCAGTTGCCTTAGAGTACCTGCAGTAAAGCCTCTTGTTTGTGGATGAAAAAACTACTACTACCCGACTTAATCGGGCTCCAGTGTGAGTACCGAAGGTAGGAAACCAAAAAAAAAATTAAAAAAAACTACTACTACTATTTTATTTATTTATGAGTGACAACAATTGAGCACTCTCATCAATGTTTTTGTTGTAAACCTGGTTATCTTGGCCTAGCACACGCAAGTTATGACTTCTTTATGCTGCATTATGAATTGTAAATACTATTATTAAATTAGGACACTTGTGGGTTTCACCCTAGCAGAAGACCTCTAGCAATCATAATTCCTCATCAATAGTTGGGAATTCTCGTACAGCGGATCAACTTTCTTTGTCCACAATTTAGATATATATTCTTTAGAAATGTAGGGTGTCCGTTATCTAATATGGAAAACTAGGGATGACAATGAGGTGGAGTGGGATGGCGGCAGAGCAAGGTTTAACTTAACCTGCAAAATTCTTAATCCGCTCCGCATAGCAAACTTTTTTTTATTTTCAACCCTCCCACCCCACCCCGTATGAGTCCGCCTCACATAATTTTTTTAATTTTTTTTTCTAGTTAAATTTGATACTAAAAATCAAATTTATATAAATAAATTCATTTTTTCATTAAGTTATATTAATTTAATAGGATAGTTACTTAAAAATTCATTTTGTAGAGGTCAATTGGGAAACATGTAAGAAATTGTATTATTTTTTATTAAATCATGTTCATTTACTATATTAAATATTTTAATAGCTTTAAAGAAATTATCTTAATACATAATGCTCTATCACTATTTTAACATGTAAAAAGTTAAAATTAAGTTTGAATCCACACAAAAACACATATACCGCAATCCGCCCCGCCCCACATTAGTTTTTAAAAAAACCTCACTTCAACCTGCCCCGCACAATCTTAAATCCACTCCACCCCACCCCAAATTAGTTTTAAAAAAGACTCACTTCAACCTGCCATGCATTCCATCCCCCCCCCCCCACATAACCTTAAACCCACCCCACATTTCTTTTATCTAGCTTTATATTATATATGTTAGTGAAAAATTACAATATAACAAAAAATACAAGATTACAATTGAAATAAAATGAAGAAACATAAATCTATTCAGGCTGAGGCGCGAATATATCGCTCTCTTTAAGAAGATTCAAGTCCACTGTAGCAAATGTTTTTCATTGGTCCAGCACTAGTCCTTTTTGACTTGTCCCCTCCAGGATACAACAGTCTTACACAAAGTATAACTCAACAACTCTAGACAAGAGTTGAGTCCAAAGCTCTACAAAAAGAACACCTCTCTTCAATTAATAAGAACTCTTTTTTTTTCTTTACTAACTTTTCCTCTCTATATTTTTCTTGTGTGTTGTGTGTAACAAACCAAATAAAGACCACCACTATTTATACTAGAAGAAGTCTTCCTAGAAATGAATAGGAAGATAAATAGTGTAGTAAATAGTGAAGATAATGACGTTGTATAATGGAGGAATTAAAAATGAGATAATGGAGAACCATTACATCTTCTGCCAGAAAAACCACAAAACGGACAGCCACTACAACATTCTCAGCAACGTTATAACAAAGTAATGGCAATTAAGCCAAATGATAATAAAGATGACATCAAATGTCATCAACTGTCAAACGGTAGTAATGCACCTAATGATGTGTTATTAGGCAGAAAGCAAATGACAATTAGCAAAGTATAAAAATATTAAAATGCCACAACAATATATATATATATATATATATATATTGTGTTAAGATTTAGTGTGGTCCTAGGCTCAATTTGTTGTAGAGTTGAGGGATACTGTTGGAATGCTTTCGTTTATTGTCCATATCTTGAAAGGCAAATAACACAAAACAATGACAAAATGGTTGAAATTCATGCTATATATACAAGAATAAAATAAAAACATGTTATGCGGTATGTGAGGAAGAGTTACTCCTATGTCCTATCCTCACTTATCATGTTGATCATTCATTGTGTTTGAGCATTCACCAACATAGAGGACCATAACTTGAATCTTTCGTAACATGAAAAGAAAAACAGTGGGAGATCTAGAATTTTTATTAAGCGGCTTTAAATATGAAGAAGAAAATTCACAAAAAAAATTAAAATATTAGTAGCGGACCTAAAATTTTTATCAAGCGGGTGAAGAAGAAAATGCAAAAAGAAAAAAAAAACTAAAAAATTAGTTTGTTGTTGTCTGGTTTCGAACCGGGCACTTCCACAAAAAAGAACCCACTTTACCAATGGACAAAGAGCTATTATTTGTTTCGATGGGGTCAATTTTTATTTATATGCATATATTTTTCAGAAGACAAACCAAATAAATTTATATATACAGTGTAAAAATTTACGAAGTTGTTCATATGAATCCTATTGACCCAATGTAGAAAAGAGATATAAAAAAAATAAGATAAGAAAAAACAATGTGCTGTCATAGACATGTGAATAATTTCACGTGGAAACAGATGACTTGGTTGCTCACATGTCATTTCCCCACCCATTTGCTCCCAATAACCAAATTTTTACATAACTAATGCCAGCCTTTTAATTTACCTAGTAATTGAGTTTGCTTTCAAATCTCTAATCATTTTAGGGGTTTCGTTTGGTGGCAATTCTTACACATACATCATTAGTACTTTGGAGATTGTAATATGCTGATTATTTTTCATTGAATGTTTAATTTTATATATTGCAAATTGATATACAACATATATCAATTTGTGTTTTTGGTTTTCCTGATTTCTTTTGTTGAATTGGGTCACTTTAGACCTGGATCGGTTTTTTAAATAAATGGGCTGGGACCCGACTTCAAATAAAAAAAAAGATATACAATATATAATTTTGAATATTTTGAAACATAATAAAAACAAAATATTCTGACCATTATGCGGATTAGTTTTTTCATTGAACTATATACTATTATTACTCACATTAAATGTCCTTCCCTCACGAGTGTTGAGTTCAAAATAATTAGGATGTTATGCGGAAAATTACAATTACAAATCATATTGGTGATAAATTAGATGACAAATAAAAGCATACTTAAATCATATTTTGGTCAAGTGACCTACATATTGAAATCTAATATAAAAAAAATATAAATTTTATTAGAAAAATAATCTCTCCATAAACAAAACTCTTTAATAACTATATTGTGGATGTTATTCAGTTATTGTGTCCATGATTTGAGAAGAAGGATCTTCAATTTATAGAATTATAAATTTTTCCTAAAAAAAATAAATAGATCAAATATGAAAGATAATTATATTTTGATTTCAAGAAAAAGTAAGAACATAATCAAAAGGTAAAACCTAACAAGAAGCTCTCATCCTTAGTCCCTAGTGACTCAAACTCACAACTTTAAAGTTGAAAATGAATGGTGCTTGCAATCCTAAGTCTAAAGGACACGATTTTTAAGCCAATAAATCCAAAAGATACCTACTTTTCGAGGTATACCAAGAGGCCAAATCTCTGGCTAAATTACGAATTGGCCAAAAAAATTCTGCCCACAATCATAGATGACCTCCAATAATTTTAATATTTTGTTTGTAGTTAGTTATTCATCTGCCAACTATTTTTATTTTATTTTTGGTTTTCACTGTCCAGTAACGAACCTGACTAAATACTTATTTTCTAATTTTCCCCTTTTTACTATCTTTTTGACGAACTAAAGTTGCAGGTTTTCATTATTTGGGTGGTTAACAAAAATTGCCCAGACCCACTCTTCCCATCTACTAAATCTCTTACATTCTTTTCATCTCTTCAGAGCAGATTTTGTTAAAATATTAATCATGTCGCAATTATCCAAAAACTCCATGTTAGCAATAAAATCAAGTCTTTGTATGTGCGGTGAATACTATTGGTTGTACAAGTTTAAAAAGTTGAAAGTACGTACTTATTAGGAAAAATGAGTTAATTAGTCAAAATCTCTAACATATTTATTAAAAATAATTATAAATTAAAATAATTATTAAAAATATCAATATGATAATTATATAGCAAATAAAGTGTATTCTAATATAATTCATTTCACTTTCTTTTATTTCTCAACGGAGGCCCACTTTTGACTAAGTTTGACTCCATTACCCACAATTCTCTCCATTACCCACAATTCTCTCCCACTTTTTTTACTCAAATTCTCTCACTACAACTCCACCTTTCCGTTTACCGGGCTCCTATTATCTCTCTTCGACATTCATCTTTTTTTTTTTCTTCAGAAATCTTATTAATCACTCAAAAGATTTACACTCATTGAAATTCAAACCCTTCGACGGAACCACCTATTGTTGCCAATATGAGAGACCAGCAAAAATGGTGAAGAGTCTTGCAAAGTCAATGGCACCATGTTGCATTATCATGCATAGCCAATGGCACCATGTGGGTGGTGAGAAAGGTCTGTTGAAACAGGGAGGGAAATGAATTATCATGCATAGCCAATATCACCATGTTGCATGACTGCTAAGTTAGCCCCAGATATTGCTATAAATATTGACAGCAACTCGTTCTATATGCAACAATTTTGTATTTCTTTTTTATTTTGTATTCATTCTAACTATACTGTCAATAAGTTTTGTATTTTTTGTGCTCATTTTGTATTTCAATTTCACTTTGTAAGTCAACAATTTTTGTATTTCATTTTAATTTTTTATTCATTCTAAAGGTATGTCAATAAGTTTTATATTTTTTGTGCTCACTTTGTATGTCAACAAGTTTTGTATTTTTTTAAATTTTGCATTCTAAAATATTTTTCACTGCCAGCAAAAATCTCATCAATTGACTTCAATTCGACATAGATTGAGTATTATCAATGGAGTGTTGAAAATCAATATTGTAAATTTGAGGTATAAGGGAGAGAGAAGCCATGTCGATTTTTATTTGAAACGTAACTGAGGAGGAATTTCAGTGATTTTTACCTTATTTGAAATATTTTCTCCATTATGTTATTAACTAATTGTATCTTTTTCAAATTAAATAAATGAAAAAAATACATAAATCAGCAATATAAAAAACTAAAATATTGATATTTTTAATAAATATTGAAAGTGTGGCTACGAGGTGTTATTAAATGCTAAAATATTGTTGTTTTGAATTTGTTTTCCTTTTTATTATGGCTTGTTTAGAAAGTCACCCTAATAATTAAATTTGATGTAATTGAATATAATTACATTGTCTGATATATTTGGTTGACCATGTAATTTTTTGATCGGCATGTAATTTGAGTGTAATTGGTAGGAGTAATTACACTCTCCAATCCATAGGAGTAGGCTGTGAATTGTTTGTAATTACAAGCTGATTATTTTTTAATTTCTTCCTTTTATTTCAATTTTATTTTTTTGGTTTTAATTTATTTTTTATTGTTAATATTTTAAATTCTTTTTAATTTTTATTATTCTAATGTTTTCTAAAAATATATTATTTTATTTTATATTATTTATATTTTCATTTCCTTATTATTCTCAACATTTACTTTATGTGATTCAATTTTTCGTATGATCTAAAAAAACTAAAATTCATTAACATAATTGTGTTAGTATTCTCATTTTTAAATTAAAGTAGAATTCATGGTTGAATTAGGTTATGGACTTACATTTTCCTTCTCTTTTAAATTATATTTATGTATGTTATGTTGAAATTTGACATAAGAGTATTATATTAATTGTTTTGTTTTGGATTTAGAAATTATATTTTCAATTTCATTTGCTTTAGGAGTATTGACTCGATATATTATATTGCAAGCTATTTTTTTTTTTAGTTAGACTTGATAAATTATCTTTTTGTCAAATAATTTTATAATTTTATGACATGATATTTATAATATTAACTTTTTTGTCAAACATGTATTTCATTATGTTCATAGAACTTTTATACTTTTAGTTATTATGATTAATTTATACTAATTTGAAAAATATAAATCAATTATTTATAATATTAGTTAAGAACATATGCTTATTAATTAATATATTTTCATAATACAATATATATATATATATATATATATATATATATATATATATATCTGAAATATTCAATTTAATATCATTTATAAATGCCCTTTTTGTGTAATACAAAATTTTAATTTTCGATAATTAATTTATATTTTAAAAATTTAATATAACTTTATGATTACACTTGTGCAACCAAATAGTACACTTGTAATTACATTGACAAACAAATAGGTTATCGTAATCACTAAGTTGTGTAATTATTGTTTTATGAAAAAAAAAAAAGACTTAGTTTACTAAAAAGTCATTTAACTTAACTTTTGAAGAAAAATCAATTTTTTTAAAAGAGAGTCGCCACTAAATTTTTTAAAGAAATTAAGAAAACTTATAATTTTTCAAAACACTCAAACAGAAAAATTATTTGAAAATACCAAAGGAGTTCGGGTTCAATTTACATTTCGAAAAAGGTTTAAGCATTTGAAGTGCCCGCTAGCGCGCGGTTGACCTATGACTTGACTAACTTAAATTAGTAAAGTAAAGGAAGAAGATTTACTTAAAATACAACTTGAAAGGAAATGAGCTTAAAATGGTTTTTAAGGAATGATTTTTTTATATTGACAAACAACGTAAATAAAATAAGTAACAAATAAACATACATATTTTGATTAAACATAAAAAAGAAGCGACTATCTTTTGTAAATTTAATTAAATTAAACCAAATTAAAACAAAAGATTAGAGGGTTAATACAAGTAAACAAATAATAAATAAATAAAGGAAGGAAATAATTCAAACTTGGGCTCCTTGCCCAAATTCAAATTGTTGGGCCTGTCCCAAACCTGTCCTAAACACTAAATAAAAGGATGCAACAATTTGGCCTTGTTTTGGCCCAAACTTTTATTTGAAATCTGTCCATTTTAGCCCTCTTTGTACTGTTGTTGCTCTTTGGCTTTTTAGCTCATTTTCGCCCCTGTATATCATGTATACATTTATAGTATTGTATACCAGTGTATATCAGTGTATACTTGACGTATACAGTCCATTTTTGAACTCTTCCAAGACCTGTTGTTTCGCCTCCTGCCTTGTACACCTGTTCATCAGCTTCCAAAACTCGAACAATGATGACGGCCGATTTGATAAAAAGAGGGGTGTTGGGTTTCAACCCAACTCGAGATTCAAGGGGTGAAGGAGAGGGTCCGATGGACCCAAATCAAGGAAGATCATGCATAAAAAATAATAAGAAATAATAAGAATTAGTAATTAATTAGAATTGGACACTAGTAATAAGATAAATTTTCTCACATTAGCCTGAACAACATTTACTACACATTTGAAGATGACAATGTTGTGATTTAGGATAAGCACACAGAAAGAGGAAATATGAGGTAGAAGGTATCATTGTAGAGGAAACAAACAACATAATTTCTTTTAAACATATGACAGAACCAAACAAACTTAATAAAATAATTCTTTTGAAACACTAACTAGAAAATATAGCAATTGATACATTAATATCCCTCATTAGACACTAGCAATAACAACTGAATCATTTTCCTAACTGTCCACCAAATTTCATAAACTAACGACCAACCTACTGCAAATGAACTTTTGTCTCTCCAATATATTTCTTTTGATGAAATTCTCTCTGTTTTAGAGTAGTAAATTAGTGTCCAAAAAATTCCCCTTAAACCACTTAATGGAAGGGGAGTATATATAGGAAGAGAATGGAATCGATTAGGAGGAAAACGGATGGGAATTTGGATAGAATTTGAAATTCGAAATTCAAATTCCTTCTTGACGATAAGGTTGAAAGCTGAAATAGGTACAAATCTCCAACGGATTCAAAAGGAGAACTGTTCGATTTGGAGAGGAAGGACAAACGAGCAAGGAGATTGTAACACCTGGACGATTCTCGAATGTTCTCGTACGGAAAGGAGAGAGGGAGAGGGATGCCGGATCGATTTGCTGGGCTCACTGGAGTTGGACTGGGCTCGTGATTGAGGTTATGGGTTTCGCTATCGCGAGGAAGAAGAAGAGTACATGGTCGGTGGTTTGCAGCGTCCTATGTCGGTTGTGGGCTGGTGTATTGGAACGTATTGTTGGGTCTTTTTTATTGAAAAGTGGGCTGCAGTAATGAGTCGTTTGTGGGCTGATAGAACGTCAAATTGGAAATTGGAAAATGGGCTGATGGGCTGCTAATGAATTGGAATGTTGGGTCAAGATTTTGGTCAAATTGAATAAAAATGGGTCTTAAAAAGGAAGTCAAGATGTGGTCAATTTGACTTAAGAAAATAACAACGTGAATTGCAATTTCGACCAAATTGAGTTAAATAGTGAATCCGGCTAAAGATCGAATAAGACAAATTGATACTAATTAATTAAGAGCTTTTAATCTTAATCAAATAAATAATTACTTTAATTATAAATCAAATTAATTAAACAATATAAACTATAATTTAAACTAAACTAATTTATTAAAATATTTAATTAGAAAATAAAATCTTTTAAGATGATTTTCGAATATTCTTAAAATATACTAATTATATAAAAAAAATATATTCATTATTTTAAGAATTGAAAAGTGACAGAATTACACAAAATAACCTGAAACTATTTTTGGAATTTTATAAAAACTAATTATTTCAAAATGTTTGGAATTGAAGAAGCTAGATGATTAATTTGTATGATGGAGATCCAAAATTGGGTGTCAATAATTATTATGTTGATAATTACTACCCTAACTAGTAATTACACCAATTCCAATTACCAGATGGTTTTCCAAACAGACCCTTACTATTGATATAAAAAAGCATGTATATTAGATATTACATTAAATTCAACTACTATCCATTTTTTTTTGTAGGCAAATGATGGATGTGATTATTTTAATTTGAAAGATAATTTTTCATCAATGGTGAAAAGGACCCAATTGACAATGATACAACTTCACAAAACAATGTAAAGTTTAAGCTCAATATTGTTATAGAAAACATAGATCTTCTTAGAACTATGATAAAAGAATCTAACGAAAAAACAAATGACTTGAAATGTGTGTTTATTGATACTTAGCATTAAACTTTATTTTTTCCCACAGGCTGCTCCGGATTATTTTTTCCCACAGGCTGATAAGGCCAGCCCGGTAAGAAATCAGTACACGGCCCACCAGTGCAGTGACCTGGAAATCTTAATTTTTTTTATTTGGGTCATTATATCCGTTGGGCAATTTTTTAAAAAGTGGCCAAAATGGTTATTTTTAAAAAATAATTCGAAATATGTAGACTTTACAATTTATTAGAGACAAATAATTGTAATTTTGTATCTTTGTATTTTTGAATTTTATCAATATATTAATAAAGTCAAAGTCTCATTGAGTCTTTGCATTTTTTAATTTCTTTTTTAATAAAAGTATTCGTTACTATAATAAGTCAATTATAATGTAATTATTCTAATATAATAACAATTTTTGGGACAAATTGATGAAGAAAGATCCCAAAACAAAGTCCTTATTCGGACAAGAACTTCTAGACCTTATTTCAGGAAAAATCCAGGAATATAGTGCTTCTCCGCACAAAGAAATAATTGCTGATAGTTCCATTAAGCACATGGCTAGGAGAATCTCCAATCAAGATGGAGATCAAGAAGAAATGATTAATAAATATTTAGATGAAGTTAAAAGAAGTCTACTTCTTAACATCACCAATTATGCAAAATCAGACACTTCTATGAGAAGTGAAACAAGTGATGACCTTCGAGATGATATTCAGGAAGTTCAACCATTTGAGGAAGAAAACCTAGCTTCGAAGGATGTGCTGATAGAGGCGGAAGATTTCCTCCGACAACTGAAGAAAAAAGATAAGGTATGAAGATTATCGAGAATAGGAAAAGGCATTATCAACAGTAGATATATTGTATATGGGACCCATTGATAAGGACCCATTACTGTAGATATATTCTTTTCTTTTTCTATAAATAGGTTTCATTGTAGTCTTTAAGAGGCAGGTTTTAGAAACCCCCTCTCTCCTCTTTTGTAAAGTTCTCTCTTTGCCTCTTTGACTTTTATATTTTGAGTTCGCCGGATACTTACCAGAGTTGTTAATAAAGATTGTATAGTTTGCACAGGCCCTGGTGTTGGCCCTTGTTACAAGGTACTATTCATTCTTCCTTACTTTTACTTTTTGTTTCTCCTATCTATAGACGTGACTATGTCCGGCTAAAAGAATCATGTCTTTGTCGGATATCTAGCTTCGCTTTGTATCTACCATGAAAGATCTAGACTTTATCTAAATATAAATAAATTTAAATATGATTTCTTGACTTGGTTCCGAGATGGTGGGACAGTCAGATTTGATGCAATATGTTATTGGCTTTGTCTTTGTGACTCCGTCTAGCCAGCCGTGGTCCAAAGCCCGTTATGAGTTGAAAAGGGTGCTCTATACCCGATTAGAACTGCTAGACACATGGGCTTAATAACAATATGTATTTGAATCTCGACAGACCCTTGCTTGGGTAAAAGGATCAGATCCTTCCATACAGTCATTAAACTATATAGAAATTTGTATATATTTTGATTCGAATTTCTTCCTTGAATTCGAATATTAATAAGCTAGATTGAAGATGACCGCGCGGACTACCGCCCGTCTTCTGAGATCCTATTTATATGGTATCTTGGAGATATAAGTACCAAAAGTACTAGATTGGAAGAGGTAGATATACCTCAAAACCTTGATTTGTTAAACAAACGGACTACTCCAAAAATTAATATAAAAACCATTTATGATTATGGTTGGTTTGATAAAATTTCTAATAAACAGTTGATCAAAACTACTGAACAATCTTTGGTGTTAAATTCGTCAGAACAGACTATTCGTTTACTAAATAAACGAGATATTGACTTATATAAACTTCAGTATAATTTCTTGCATATTTACATGATACAAATTGCTTTCAAGCCTTTAACCCTTAAAGGGTTACCTGAAACATCTTTAGCTGCTTTAAGTGATGCTAGAAATCTGAATTTTAGACAATCTTTGATGGGTTCGATAGAATCTACTGTGGCTTATGGTCTAGTCTATTTTAATACTCAACCAAATTTACAATTATCTTTAACTGATGCTAATATTCTTGATGCTTCAACTTTGAATGTTAAAACGCATGGTTATAATTATGCGCCTGGATCTGAATTAATTTGATTGTCTTATAGAATCTATTTTAAATTGCTTTCTACGTTAGATCCAAGATGTAAGTTATATGATACACTTGCTGAAACTATTTTAGTAGAAACTAATTTTGCTAGATCTAAGGTCACTACTAGACGACCTATAAAATGGGAAGAAATTAATTTTCCAAATATTTGGACTTTGGAGTCGGTTATTCCTCCAAATCAAATGGCAGATGCAGTCACTAATTCTGAGTATTCTCATATAACTCAAAATCCTGATGGTAGGATTTGTATGCAGTTTAATGATATTACTTTTAGTAGACATTTATTCTCTTCTGCTAGAAGATTGTCTGCTATGCATCATATTTCTCCTATTGATCCTATCTATGGTCCAGCTCGTAATCGTGCTGTTTCTTTACATACTTTACCATCGGTTATATCTGCGGATCAAAGTGATAGATTTGTTAATAAAATTAAAATTAATCCTCGGTTAAATAGTGTTCAAGCAAATGATATTGCTTTGGATATTTCTGATAAGGATATTCCTTCACAGTCCGAAATAGATTTAGGTTTAAATAATACTTAATGATGAATGTACACCAAATTGATTTTAGCCCAGGTTCCCTGGCATGAAAGTACATGCAAAATGAATTTTTAAGTGAAAAATGGACTCAGTTTAAAACTTGGTTTTTTGACACTTATAGTGCCGATGATTTAAATAATATTTCTTAAGAATTTTATGAAACTTGTGCTTTGCATAATCAAATTATGTCTTTTGTGCCTTGGTTTATAACCACTTATTTACATTTGTTTATCATGTTTCTTTAGAATTTAATAAACTTCAGGGTTATCCTAAGAAGAATAGTGGTAATACTAAATTGCTCATAAACCTAGTATGCAAACTTATTATTAATCCAGACGAACTCCTCAAGATATGCTTATAGAGAAACGGGACTGGAATCAAACCAATACTTCTTATAGCGGTTTTGAAATTTATGAATGGAACCTTGATGGTTTGACTGATAGACATCTCACTATTCTTATTCATAGAATGCTTATGTATGCAACTATCTGTAAAAATGTTAAAAATACATATAGAAATATTTGCAAAATGATTATTGCAGGTTTTACTGGCAAACTTCGAGGTTGGTAGGATAATTATATGTCTTTTGAACAAAAGGCTGTTGTGATAAATGCTACTTCTAGTAGTGAAGTGTTGATAACTTAGGTATGACTCTTGTTGCTAATAGAGAAGACGCCGCTTATACATTAGTTCTGACTATTTTAGAACATTTTAATGGTAGATTTACTAATCAGTTTGAGACGGTTCGTACTCTGTTAAACGATCTGCGATGGAGAACCTTGGGAGAATTCAGGTGGTATAAAGATACTTATATGAGTAGGGTTATGGAACTACCCGAAAATAAGTATGAGCATTGGAAAGCTAAGTTCATAGATGACCTTCCCCCTTTATTTGCTCTAAGGGTTAAAAAGATCCTTAGAAATGAGCATAGTGAAATTCTTTATGGTGATTATACTTATGAAAGGTTGATAGGAGTTTGCACTCAAGAAGGTATAAATTTGTGCAATGAATTAAAATTAAATAGACAACTTATGATGGATAAGCTCCGAGAAAGATCTCAATTAGGAGACTTTTTGTACTCAGTTTGGTTTACCTGAATACTTTAGCTATAGCAAGAAGAAGACCAAACATAGAGATTTTAGAGACTCCTATCCTGATAAACATTATAGGAAAAGAAGGTCTAGACATAGACGTAGATCTAAGGAAGAACTAGACAAGAGAAAAGCTTATCGCAAATCTAATAGATTTACTAAGAATAGGTCAAAGTGAGAGTTCGCTAAGATTAAGTGTTATAGGTGTGGTAATTTAGGATATATAGCTCCTAACTGCAAGCTTGAAAAGCTGAAAACCTTAGAACTTGATGAAGAAATTCATGATAAGGTTTATAGTTTCTTATACACCTCTGGTTCGGAGTCCGATTATGATTCTAAGTCAAATTCTGAAGAAGATGATATTGTTTTGCCTGAATCTTCTGATAATGGTCAGCATGTTAATACAAATGCTTGTGATACTTGTAAAATTGTTCATGGTGATATTTGTTTATGTGAAAATGATGAATTTTATAAATTACAATCTCAATTTGAAGATTTAAATATCAATACTATTACTTCTGATAATGTCATAGAACTTTTGAAAGAAGTTACAAATAATATTCTTCGTGAAAAAATTATATAATTAGATGTTAATAATACTGCTAGTTCTTCAAAGAATTTTTAAAAACAAAAGAAAGATTTTGAATATGAATATTCTGCTCCTTATTCTTTGTATGAAGTTCAAAACAGACTTAATAAATAAACTATTTCTACAAGAGATTCCTCTTTTGATGATTTGAAGGGTGAAATTGAAAATTTGAAAAATGATATTAAATCTCTTAAGCAAAATCAAATGATTTGTGATCATCGTATTACTAAAATAGAAACTGTTAATAGCAAAGGAAAAAATATTGCTAAAGAAACTACTTTTGTCAAACCTCTGAACCTGGATCCTAAACAAGGAATGTTTTTAGGAATGATGCAAATTGTTACTACTCATAAATGGTATGTCAAATGCACCATTTTAATTGATAATAGTTTTTTCATAACTAATATTGCCATGATTGATAGTGGAGCCGATGTTAGTTGTATTCAAGAAGGTCTTGTGCCTACTAAGTACTTTGAGAAAACAACTCACATGGTTAAATCTGCTTCTAGACATCCTTTAGATATAAACTATAAATTGCCTAATATGCGTATTTGCCTAAATAAGGTTTGCATTCCGCATTTCTTTTTCTTGGTAAAAAATCAGTTATATCCTCCAATTATACTTGGAACACCTTTTATAAATGCTATTTACCCATTTACTAATATAAATGCTAAAGGTTTTTCTGCTACGTATGAAAATCAGAATATTAGTTATACTTTTATCACTGACCCTATTTCTCGTGATATTAATGCATTAATTGATATGAAGTAAAAGCATGTTGATTCTTTACAAGTTGAGTTATTTAGTATGAATATATTTGATACTTTAAAATCTACTAAAGTAGAAGAGAAAATTAAATTGATCTATGAACAAATGACCATTGATATTTGTGTTGATCATCTTAGTGCTTTTTGGAATCGGAAAAAGCATATTGTTAATCTTCCAAATGAAGAAAATTTCTCTGAGGATAATATTCCTACTAAGTCTCGTCCCTGTCAGATGAACGCCGAATTGATTGAATTTTGTAAAAAGGAAATTAATAATTTATTACAAAAGGGTTTGATAAAACCGTCAAAATCTCCTTGGTCATGTATTGCTTTTTTTTGTTAATAATGCAGCTGAAAGGGAACGAGGTGTCCCAAGATTAGTAATAAATTATAAACCATTAAACAAATCTTTAAAATGGATTAGGTATCCTATTCCGAATAAAAAGGATTTACTATCAAGATTATATGATGCTAATATCTTTTCTAAATTTGATTTAAAATCAGGTTATTGGTAGATCCAGATATTTAAAGAGCATTCTTATAGAACTGCTTTTAACGTCCCACTTGGACAATATGAGTGGAATGTTATGCCCTTCGGTTTGAAAAACGCCTTCTGAATTTTAGAAAATTATGAATGATATTTTTAATCCATATTTGGATTTTATCATTGTTTATATTGATGACATTTTGGTTTACTCAAAAATCTTGAAATGCATATTAAACATTTAGACATTTTCAAGAAAATTGTTATACAAAATGGTTTGGTAATTTCTAAATGAAAGATGAGTTTATTTCAAACAGAGGTAAGATTTTTAGGACATCTTATTTGTCAAGGTAAGGTTACTCCGATTCAACGATCGATTGACTTTGCTTCACAATTTTCTGATGTTATTACAGATAAGACACAATTGCAAAGATTTTTGGGAAATTTAAATTACATTTCCCCTTTTTACAAAAATTTATCTCGTGATTTGGCCCCTTTATATGACAGGCTTAAAAAGGATAATAAATCACCTTGGACTGATAGTTATACAAATTTGGTAAAAACTATTAAACTTCTTGTGCAATCTTTGCCTTGTTTAACTCTTTCTAATCCAGCTTGGCAGAAGATAATTGAGACTGATGCGTCTTAACGTTGGTTATGGTGGGATTCTAAAGCAAATTAATCCCATAGATAAAACTGAATATTTGATCAGATTTCATTATGGAAAATGGAGCAATGCTCAGAAAAAATATGCTACGGTGACTCATGAAATGTTAACCATCGTTAAATGTTTATTAAAATTTCAGGATGATTTATATAATAACCAATTTTTGATAAAAAAAGATGCACAATCAGTAAAATATATGTTTGACAAAGATTTTAAACATGATGCATCAAAATTAATATTTTCTAGGTGACAAGCCCAGTTAGCTCCTTTTGATTTTGAAATTCATTATAAGAAGGGGAGTGATAACTCTCTTCCGGATTTCTTATCTAGAGAATACATATCTTCATAATGAGTTTGTTGTCTCCATTCCTTACAGAAAAAATTTTGATTAGTATCTTTAAGGTAGTTCCCCTTAATAGGAACGTACAGGGAATAATTATATGGAAGATTATAGATGATATGATAAGAGATATCATCTCAGATATTTGCTTCTGTGAAGAGATCATTGATTTTTACGATGAAAATTATTATTATGAATTTGAATAAAACTACATGTTTTGTTTGTAGGATGGATCCTCCTTGGGTGACCAAGGTTAGAGGAAAAGGTGGTTATACCAGAGGAAGAGGAAGATCATCCTCAGTCTCATCAGGATCGTCATACGGATCCTCTTCATCCAGCTGCCCGATTATACAAAGAGGAGGGATGAGTTTGGTAAATCTTAGGAGCTCTCAAAAAGAAGCTTCTATACATCTGGAAGATATTCCAGAAACTAATCCATTATATGCGCAATTACAAGAGTATCTCTCCCAAAAGAAAGGTGATACCTTTGCTTCCATTGCGAAAGACGATATTGATGATATCAAATTGTATGAAAAGGTAGAAAAGAAAGAAATGATATTTCTTGTAGAAAACTCTGAGATTCAGAGAAAACATGAACTTTGGAAGATATTCCAACGTTATTTGATTAATGAATTATATTTCCCGGGTGAGTCATACAAAACCCGTTCTTATTGAGATCATATCTATAGAAGATTGCGGTATTTTCTCAATGAAAGAAAGGCAGATCAGCCTGAACAAGATCCCTACCAATTTCACTTATTGGGATTATATTAATGTTTTTAATAAAGTCCTCAACTACAATAATGAGAGGCATAAGCATACTTGGTTCATTAAGATTTGCGCAAAGATATTTGCCGAGCCAATTCCTAATTGGTTTTTAAACTGGTGGTCATACCACGGCCCAACAATAAGGATTTTGTCGTATCCCTTTCTAAAACTATACAAATAATGGGTTAAGGTTTCGCCAGACCTTAATAATCTGTATCATACAGATCATATCTATTATATGGAAAAAATTGAACAAATTAATTTCTTCATAGAATTCTCTATTCCTTGAATTCATAAATGGACCTCGAAAGTAGGTTTTATAGAAGAACAAATTCCTTGCTTATATCACACATATTATAACAATTTTTGGGCAAATTGATGAAGAAAGATCCCAAAACAAAGTCCTTATACGGGCAAGAACTTGTGGACCTTATTGCAGAAAAAATCCAGGAATATAGTGCTTCTTCACACAAGGGAATAATTGCTGATAGCTCCGTAAAGCACATGGCAAGGATAATTTCCAATCAAGATGGAGATCAAGAAGAAATAATTAATAAATATTTAGAAGAAGTTAAAAGAAGTCTACTCCTTAACATCACCAATTATGCGAAATCTGACACTTCTATGAGAAGTGAAACAAGTAATGATTTTCGAGATGATATTCAGGAAGCTCAACCATTTGAGGAAGAAAATCCAGCTTCGAAAGATGTACTGACAGAGGAGGAAGATTTCCTCCGACAACTAAAGAAAAAAGATAAGGTGTGAAGATTATTGAGAATAGGAAAAGGCATTATCAACAGTAGATACACTGTTGATCTACAATAGATATAATGTATATGGGACCATTGATAAGGACCCATTACTGTAGATAGATTCTTTTCTTTTTCTATAAATAGGTTTCATTTGTAGTCTTTTAGAGGTAGGTTTTATAAACCCCCTCTCTCTTCTTTTGTAAAGTTCTCTCTTTGCCTCTTTGGCTTTTGTATTTTGAGTTCGTCGGATACTTACCGGAGTTGTTAATAAAGATTGTATAGTTTGCATAGGCCCTGGTGTTGGACCTTGTTAAAAAGTACTTTCAATTATTCCTTTCTTTTACTTTTTATTTCTCCAATCTATAGCCGTGACTATGTCCGGCTAAAAGAATAATGTCTATTTCGGATATCTAACTTCATTTTTGTATCTACTATGAAAGATCTAGACTTTATCTAAATATAAATAAATTTAAATATGGTTTCTTGACTTGGTTCCGAGATGGTGGTGTAGTCTGATTTGATGCAATATGTTATTGGCTTTGTCTTTGTGACTCCGTCTAGCCAGCCGTGGTGCAAAGCCCGTTATGAGTTGAAAAGGCTCACTATACCCGGTTAGAACTGCTAGACACATGGGCTCAATAACAATGCGTATTTGAATCTCGACAGACCCTTGCTTGGGCAAAAGGATCAGATCATTCCATATAGTCACTAAACTATCTAGAAATTTAGATATATTTCAATTCAGATGTTTCCTAGAATTCGAATATTAATAAGCTAGATTGAAGATGACCGCACGGGCTACCGCTCGTCTTCTGAGATCCTGTTTGTTTGGAATCAGAGCCTAGGAACTTTCATGGTAAATATGAGATTGATGTGATGTATTTGACATAGATATGATCTTTGTCTTCATAGATCTTGGAGATACAAGTACCAAAAGTACTAGATTGGAAGAGGTAGATATACCTCAAAACCTTGATTTGTTAAACAAATGGACTATTTCAAAAATTAATATAAAAACCATTTATGATTACGGTTGGTTTGACAAAAATTCTAATAAGCAGTTGATTAAAACTACTGTACAATCTTTAGCGTTAAATTCATCAGAACAAACTATTCGTTAGTTAAATAAATGAGATATTGACTTATATAAACTTCAGTATAATTTCTTGCATATTGGCATGATACAAATCGCTTTTAAGCCTTTAACCCTTAAAGGGTTTACCTGAGACATTTTTAGCTACTTTACATGATACTAGAAATTTAAATTTTAGACAATCTTTGATGGGTTCGATAGAATCTACTGTGGCTTATGGTCCAGTCTATTTTAATACTCAACCAAATTTACAGTTATCTTTAACTGATGCTAATATTCTTGATGCTTTGAATTTAAGTGTTTAAACGCATGGTTATAATTATGCACCTGGATCTGAATTAATTTGCTTCTCTTATAGAATCTATTTTAAATTTCTTTCTACGTTAAATCCAAGATGTAAATTATATGATACATCTGTTGAAACTATTTTAGTAGAAACTAATTTTGCTAGATCTAAGGTCACTACTAGACGACCTATAAAATGGGAAGAAATTAATTTTCCAAATATTTGGAATTTGGAGTCGGTTATTCCTCTAAACCAAATGGCAGATACAGTCACTAATTCTGAGTATTCTCATATCAGTCAAAATCCTGATGGTAGGATTTGTATGCAGTTTAATGATATTCCATTTAGTAGACATTCATTCTATTCTGCTAGAAGATTGCCTGCTATGTATCATATTTCTTCTATTGATCCTGTCTATGGTGCAGCTCAAAATCGTGCTGCTTCTTTACATACTTTACCATCGGTTATATCTACAGATCAAAGTGATAGATTTGTTAATAAAATTAAAATTAATCCTCGGTTAAATATTGTTCAAGCAAATGATATTACTTTGGATATTTCTGATAAGGATATTCCTTCACAGTCCGAAATGGATTTTGATCTAAATAATACTTAATGATGAATGTACACCAAATAGATTTTTGCCCAGGTTCCCCTGTAAGAAAGTACATTCAGAATGAATTTTTAAGTGATAAGTGGAATCAGTTTAAAACTTGGTTTTTTGATACTATCAGTGCCGATGATTTAAATAATATTTCTCAAGAGTTTTTTGAAACTTGTGCTTTGCATAATCAAATTATGTCTTTTGTGCCTTGGTTTATAACCACTTACTTACCTTTGTTCATCAACGTTCTTGAACGATCTTATAAAGATGGAACTGGTAATATTATCAAGGCATTTTACCCACCTCAGTCATCATTTGTGTTACCGAATAATACCGATATTACTTTTACTGCTTTTCAAAAATTTGTTGAAGATGATGTTGCGGCAGTAAGCATTAACGAAATTAATAATTTGATTTCTCAAAATAATTACTTGGGACTTTATGTTAAAGTTTTAGGTGAACATATTGGTTCTCTTGATAAAAATTGGATGAATTAACTGCTTTGATTATTCATATTAAATATGATATAAAGATTTGTAATAAAGCTTCTACTTCTAAAACTATTACTGAAGCACAGACTATGGCTACTCCTGTGCAGAGACCTCCTGAGCTTTTAGAATTTAAATTTAATTTGATTTATGATTTGGAAGAACTTCTTCATAAAAAGTTTTCTAAATTCAGGGCAAGTCCTATAGATTTGTCTGAAACTTTTGCTGATGAAATGGAAAACATTTTTGATTTTAAAAATCATGTTTCTTTAGAATTTTATAAACTCAGGGTTATCCCAAGAAGAATAATGGTAATACTAAATTTGCTCGTAAACCTAGCATGCAAACTTATTATTATTCCAGGCCAACTCCTCAAGATGTGCTTATAGAAGAACGAGACTGGAATCAGACTAATACTTCTTATAGCGGGTCTGAAATTTATGAATGGAATCTTGATCTAAATAATACTTAATGATGAATGTACACCAAATAGATAATATAATGCAACTATTTTGTTATTTAGATAGTATATTGTCATAAATTGTTATAATTATTACAAAATTAAATAGATAACAATACACCATATTGATACTTGACTCAAATTTTTGAATTAATAATTAATAAACAGTGATTAAAAAAATAGTTGACCCGGCTTGGCTCGGTTCATTATTGGAAACTGGGCCCTGCCCATCATGCCCATTAGCAAACCTTAACTAGGCACATACCTTTTTTTCCCACCACTTTTACTGTTCTGACTGGCACCGGCCCGACCCATTATTAGGGAACCGAGTTCGGTCCGATTCGGTATATCGGGTAGGAAAACTTTTAATGCCCAGCCCAGTAAAAAGGCTTACTTAGCATGAGAGATATGTTAAAACTAAGATAGAACGAACAAAGAGAAACAAACTAAATGTGTTGATTTATGGTTTATTTGCATTGTTTGTGTTTCGAATATATTATATTGTAATATTATGTTCTATTTTACAATAGTCCTTATTATTTTGCAGTAGCCCTTATTGATCAATGTAACTTAAAATATTTATCTTCCATGTATTTTAAATTTTAACATGATAATCAATTGTTTCAAATATTATGTTTTATTTTACATTAGCCATTATTTATTTCATGTTTTATTAGGAAATATCTCATTTTAGGGCATTTTTTAGACATTTTATATATATTCGACCATACATGAATTGTACTACAGATACAAGTATCATAAATTTCTTTCATCAACATGGCCACTCTAAAACTAACTCTCTTGAAATGCCTACATGGAATCCATTTTCCTGGCAACGTGATAAGTCCGAGATTTGGACTCATTTAGAGCTTTGTTTCGATAGATTTAGTGTCCTAAAATGCCTAATTTATGCTATAAACTGATGTTAAAGCCTTGATTTTATGGTATGTGGAATAAGGAGCAAAGCAAGGACACTAACAAGCAAAAAGGAACTAAACAAGCTGAAGAAGTGGAGAAGAGCAATCCTACTGATCACCAAGACCACTCGGCGAACCGCTGAGTGGCTCTTCAGACCGCCTAAAGTTCCAGCGTGCCAGCCCTGAGGGAAGAAACCAAGTGGGTTACATAAATGGGCAGTCGACGAATCGTTGATCGATTTTGCGATGACAAAATGGATCGCCTAAAGTTACAGGACTTGAGGATGCTGAGAACCAATTCAAAATGGCGATGGAAGAGAGCAAAGGGCAGATCGCCGAACCACTCGGCGAGCCCGACTTACCTTGCCTAATGGCTTTTGAGGCTTAATTTTGGGAAACTATAAATTGGATTTTAAATGTAATTTTGAGGAGTGATCTCCCCTGATATTACAGGTCCCATTCTAGACTTAGAACATTCTCTTGATTGTTGAGTTGGAATTGTATAATTTTGGAGGATTTGGAAAGTGGGTCTTTGAATTTCATTCTTAGAAATCATTGTAAAGGCTTGGAGAATCTTACCTGGATCATGGCTAATGCATTTGGTAATCGTTTCTCTATTTTTATGATGTGTAGCTAAAACCCCAATTCTTGGGGTGTGATCATGTGTTTATTTGTCTAATTATCATATGTGTATTGTTCTTTGATAATGAAATTGGTATTTTAATGTGGGTTTAATCATTAGCTGAGTTTTAATTTATGAATTGTAGTTGCAAATGCAATTCTAATTTTGAGTTCTTAGCTTGCTTGAGAAAGAGGCTTTGGGACCAAGCTTTTGATTAATGATTTGTGGGTATTGGGTTAATATGGGTTCAGCTCGAGAGAGTGAATCTTAAATCCAATCCTACCCATCTAGCTCGAGAGAGTGGATGTATTAAGGTTTTGGGCAGGTTATCTTATTAAGCTTGTTAATGTTCGAAAGCAATCACTTGAGCAGTAATAGTTGTTCGAGAGAAAACTATTGCACTTAAAGTCCTTCCTACCCACAGTATTTTAGCAAATCATCGTTAGATTTCAATTACCCATATAGCATAATTAGCCTATAATTGATCACATCCCAAGAACTCCTCTCCATATTGTTATTTTCCCTTGTTTTCATTGTTATTTCAGCTGTTCATTACAAAATCAAACCCATCTTACATTAATTGTCACCTATTTATATTTAATTGAATGTTTTCGATAATTTTTATTCCTATAACCATTTAGAACATGTTTGTACTTCATGACTGAATATTAGACACATACCGCTCCATGTGGGTTTGACTCTAACTCTTCGTTGGATTTTATACTGATTAATGATTGTTTACACCTAGAATTGGATGAAGTGTGTTTGAAACGTCTAATCAAAATGGCGCCGCTGCCGGGGAGTGGTGTTGTTTGATATTCTATTATTGAAGTTAAATTGTGTTCTTTTTGTGTTATTGTTGAACCGACTTAATTTGTTTTGTGTTTTTGCTGTTTATGTTGAATAGCGGAAGAGATGAGTGTAAACAGAAGTAATGGTAGCCAAGTGGGTGCACCAAGACAACAATGGAAATCTGAACGATGTAAATGACCCAAATCAATTAGGTGGTGTTGGTGCAATTCGTACCTTCGGCTGAAGGAAACAATGTTTTTCACATTACTAGCACAATGGTTTAGCTCTTATAACTTAAAAGATTATTTGGGAGACTGGCTCATGAGGATCCCCATGAGCATATTAGGAACTTTGTGGACGTCTGTGGTTCGTTCTAATTTACGAACATATCACAAGAATCAGTCCACCTCAGGTTGTCTCCATTCTCCTTGATGGGTGAAGCTACTAAATGGTTGGCTGAGTTACCGAGGGATTCCATCACCTCTTGGGATGAGCTTACCACATCATTCCAAAGTGAGACTCTTTCCCAAATCGAAGATGATGACTCTAAGATATAGCATCCAAGGTTTTAAATGCTTGGAAGGTGAGCCAATCCATGAGACATGGCTGAGATTTAAGAAGTCGGTGCTTCAGTGCCCAACTCATGGACTTCCAAATAATGTGCTACTGCAACACTTCTATAGGAGTCTTAATTTAGTGAACAAAGAAGTGGTTGATCAACTATGTCCTGGTGGTATAATGCAACAATCCTATGAAGTAGCATCTTAACTCCTTGATTGCATGACCAAGATCAATAGGGCATGGCACACTCGTGAAGATCAATTGTCTTATATCACATTTAGAATGACAAAAGAACAGATCAAAAAGTATCAAGAGAAAGACCAAAACATGGCTAAAATGATGTCCAGCTGGATATCTTGGCTAAAAATGTCTTGGGTGTGGGTGTAAAGAGTGTTAATGTGGTGGGTGTTGGTGGAGTAAACCCCGATGAAGCACAATTTGAAGCATTGTACAATGAGGAAGTGAACTTCCTAGCCAATCAAGGAGGAGGTTATCATGCCAACTACCCAAGACCGGGTGAAAATCAAGGTTGGAACAAAGATGAGGGCTGAAGAGACTGTGACAGAGATTGGTGTGATCGTAACGCAACTTGGAAAGAGAGAGAGGGGACAAGGACAGGTACGTACCTACCCATGAGCGTCAAAAGCCTAAGGAATCTGAAGGTGGCCATATAAAAGATATGCTCTCACACATTCTCAATAAAGTTGAAGGGTCAGAAAAGGTGTTGAAAGAGATGAAAGAGGATGTCTCAACTCTCAATCAGACGATGACCTCTCACTCAGTCTCTATTAAGTAGCTGGAGACCCAAATTGGTCAAATTTCTTCTCATTTGAATCCAAGACAACAAGGGGAGTTACCTAGTGACACAATGGCAAACCCCAAAAATAAAGCTTGATTTGGTATCCTCGTTGTGCCACAACGTTAACTAAGGCGCTTCTTGGAAGGCAACCCAAGTATTTGATGTTTTTAAATTTTGTTTGTGAATAACAAGTGTTTATTGTGCAGGTTGAAAAGTTAAAAGTGTGGGAAAGTGAGTAGTTTGGTGAGCCAAAGTCCAGTCGGCCACACGACGAGCAGGTCGGCAAGCCCCAACTTGGACCGCCGTTGGAACTACCAAGCTTGAAGGGGCACTCTGTAAAACTTGGTGGGCTATTTGCTAAATCGGCGACTCACTAAACGGGTCGGCGAGCACAACTTAGTCCGTCGTTTGACCTCCTAAAATTGCTGGGAGTCTTGTAAAACTCGGCGAGGAAAATACCCCTCGGCGCATCGCCGAGTGGTTTGGCGAGGTCGACTTACTCCGTCGAAGGTGCCGCAAACTGAAAGGTTTTAAAGGCCAAACAGTATAAAATTTCAAAATCCTTCATCTTCTCCTAGTTTTAACTATTGCACACTCTCACCCAACTTTATATCTTTCATATTATATTGCTTTTACCCACTCTTTGTGTGAAATCATTGATCGGAATTGTGGAACTTTGCTACCTAGCTATACAACTTTTGAATTCAGCATAAAGGGTGGTTTTTCGAACCTCATTCTTTAATTTGGTGGTTGAAATCAAATGTAATAGGTAAATTTGTTATTGTTTTGTATTGGGTAATTGTTATAAGCATGTTTAAGTGTTGGATTGCCTGTAATGAATTGAATTGCACGCCTAATTGCCTTAAATTGATTGATTCCTATGTTCTTGCTTGTAAAATCGAGTTTAAATTGTTGGGTGGCGGGGTAAATGTGTTGGTTCTAGTGGGTGTGAAGTCTAAGTAACCCCCAAATTGTTCTAAATGACGTAATTTGCCCAATGATGGAGCGTTTGACGTCATTCTTAAGGGCATACGTCGTCAAATGACCAATTTTGGCCAAATCGGGGGAAGTCTGAGTACCCCGAGGGTAAGGGTAGTATGGGTCTAGTCTTAATTGAATTGTGTATGTGTTTAATTTTGAATTCGAAGGCTGCGGTCTTGATTTTGAAGTTTGAGGTTGAAAACTGGCACGTTCGGCCGTTTGGCGAGCTAAGTCGAGCTCGCCGAGTGCTTCGGTGGTTCACCAAAGTTCCCCTCAGATCGTACTTAATTTAAATAATTGGGTGAGTTTGTTCTGTAACATTCAACGAGAAGTTTGAGCTTACCGACTTCACTCGGTGACTCACCAAAAGGTCTTCTTAATCACCCTTTCTGTGCCCTGATCCCCTAAAATGCACTGTAACTTTTGTTGAGCCACTTGTAGCTCGCCGATTAGTGTCGATGATTCACCAAATGGCCCTAAACATCACCGACCTATCTTTATTTTTTAAAATTTTTGTGTTGGTGCTTTCGGTGAGCTTGACTTGGCTCACCAAAGTGACTCGGGGACTCGTCGAGTCTTTCTGCAACTAAATTTCTGCATTTTTCTTGAACTTTTTATAACATTTTCCTATGTGGTTTACAGGAATGGCTAGAACAAATTTGAATGATAGTCGCATGTCGCCCCGCAAGCGGGCACGGGGAGTCGTGATCAATGAGGGAGCAACTACTTCCACTGCTAAGGGCAAGAAACTACCTCCGACTAGAGGCAAGGGAAAGGGAAAAGTACCCATAGCTAAGACACCAAAGTATAACTTCGGTAGTGAGGGAGAGTCTTATGATTCTCAGGCTTCTTTCTCTAATCCTGAGAACGACCAGTTGTTACAGTCTTGGCCAGCGGAGTTACGCTCCAAAGCTCGGCATGATCCGTCTAGGATTCTGGAGCCCACCCCTCCAGCTACAGCTTTAGTGCCTCTACCAACATAGACGGTAGTTCCTGCACCACAAGTTCAGGGTCCTCCTCCCTAGTCACTCAATCAGTTAAAGGCCGAGGGACTGAGGACCATCTTGGAAGAGAAAAGATTGTCCATAAATTGCGTAGTGGACAGACATCCAAATGTATGGGACACCCTCAGGTTCTATAGGTTCGATGTCTTCACCAGGACCCGTGGCCCATACATTCCTACATGGATCCGGGAGTTTTATGCTGCTTATAGTGATCTGGTACCTCAAGGGAAGAAGAAGGCCAATGCCTTCAGACCGGTGAAGTTTTTGATGGTCCGAGGGAGGAAAGTGAGTGCAACAGTGATGATATCAACTCTATGTTTGAGAGGGCTACAGACTTTGAGCACGAGTACTAGAGGCTGATCACTATAAAGACTCTGGATGACCTGATGGATTGGCTAGCCCCCTTGATTTCTGACACCACCCCGAGGTGGATTGAGGTGGAGAGACAATAGAGAAGAAGGACCTAAACATAGTAGCTCGGTACTGGTTTGGATTCATCAGCAACACAGTCATGCCCTCACAGAATGAGTCCATTCTCCGCCACCCAAAGGCAGCCTACCTTGGGGCTATCATAGCTGGGAAGTGGATAAATTTGGGGTTGATTATTGAACAGGAGATGGCCATGAGGGTCAAGCAGCGCCAGATATCCCTTCTTTTTCCAGTACTGATCAAAGAGTTATGTCATTGGGGAGGAGTTCCCTGTGATGAGAAGAGGGATATGGACGTGATACCAGCATCTTCTACCGACATATGATGCATAGAGGCCGAGTACACACGGGACGAGGCTGATAGGAGAAGAGCAGCTCCGGTGGACACATCCTTGGAGGTTGATATCGATGCATTACCTACGGAGGCAGCTATGCCTACTCCGGCAGAGTTCACGTACTTCTAGCTCTGTTCATTATAACACTCTAGGTACTTCTTCTGCTCCCCCTCCCGCTAGGTCTGATACTGGCACTTCTGCCTCTAGGCCTCCGATCACACATGCCATATTTCTCAAGATGGGGCACCTAGCTCATTCTGCTAATGTACGTGCTTTATGACTAGAAGTCGAGGTTCCCTGGATGATCGAGCGAGCTATCGCTGCTGCATTGATGCCTCTCTAGCCTTCTATTGATGCCCTCACAGCAAGAGTAGTGGTATATGAGTGAGGACAAAGAGCTTCTAAGGAGGTGACGTCCTTGAAGGCCGATATTATTGGGCTGAGGAAGGATGTGGACTAGGTGAAGTCCAAGGACTTTACTTCACTCTTTGGGACGGTGGAGATCCCTGATGATCAGAGTGCAGATATTCCAGTTTGTCATAAGGTGTCTCCGGCGACTATCGAAGATGACATTAGGGTTGAGGTTACTGCTGATGATTCTGAGGCTGCGACTGATGAGGAGCAGATTGGTGGGCATGAGGAGGCTATTTTTAAGGGCTTGACTGACTTAGAGGAGGCCATGGTAGATTCAGCTGTGCATGCCTCTCTGAGAGATGTGTCCATGGTGGGCTCCAATGGAGCCAAGATTGCGAAGACCCTGGGCACTGATGCCTTGATAGACGGAGTCACTGAGATGCAGACTTCACCCAGGCTTAGCCTAGCAGGATGACTTTTTACCTCCCTCTTTGTTGTTTTATTAACTATTGTGTTGTTTTAGTTGCATTTGAGGACAACTGCTTATTTTATTAGGTGGGGTGAGGTATTTTCATACCTACCTCTTGTCTTGTGATTGGTTTGGTGTATTGATTTTATGTTGATGATATTTTTGTGAATATTGGGCTTTGATATACACATCTTGATTGTGAATTGTGTTGTGGATGTTTTTACCTTGTGGCCTATTGCATTGATTGAAAATGGTTTTAAACCTAATTTAAAAATTTTGCCACCTCTTTTGTGTGTAATTGTGGCTGTTCTTGTGCAAACTTGAGTGTCGATTGTGGTCAATACCGATGATTTAAATAGTGCTCCTAATTGAACAAAATGAATGTACGGCTATAATGAGGCAAACGAAGTTACATAGATAATATGTGAACTTTTAGCATCTCGTTGTGACTAGCTGGTTGTCGAATGAGTCTCTTGTGATGAGCATTGCATCCGGGCTAGAAAGTGTGAAGTCTTGTTTGATATTGGTACCAATGCCTTGTGTGATGAGATTACTTTGAACATTGTGTATGGTGATACCTAGAATTTGCCCCGTTGGTCCGGTTGATTGAGTGATGCAAGCACTTGAAATGATCTTAGGCAAGAATTTTGAAGAGTGAACCAACTTGAAAATATACCTCTTTTGTGGCCAACCTTGTGAGATGTGTGAACCTTGCTTGGCACCTTTAGAGCCTTACCCCTTTTCTTGGAAGAAACTTGAGCAATTATGACCTCTCTTTGGCCATTCACCCATAACTTTCATGAAGTATGGTTTGTTTGAATAGCCAACTTAGGCCAAAAGCCTAAGTTGGGGGTGTGGTGAAAAGAGAAGGAAAATCAAGAAGTGTGAGAAATCCCCCCTTGTGTGATTGATTTGAAAAAGATTGAACCCCTCCATGTTAAAAAAAAAAGAAGAAGAAGAAAAGAGAAAAAGGCTTGAAAAAGAAGAAAGAAAAGAAAAAGACCGAAAAAGTTGTGAAATAAAGTAGTGCAAATTGCAAAAGAAATGGGGTATCCGGTGGTTCAAATGAAGTTGAATAATGGGGTGGATTGTGAGCATGTTTGAAATGTTAAAGAAAAGGAGGAAAGTGAGGTTCAGACCATACTTCATGAAGGTAGAAGACACTAAGCCTAAATGACCATACCTTTACACTCAGCCCCGTTACAAGCCTTGAAAAGACCTTTTTGATCCTAAGCAAGCTGAAACGAAGGTTGATTGGAAAATAAGGGCAAACTATGGGTGAAGTCATGTATGTGTTCATTTTTGTGAGTGTGAGAGTTGTATGTGATTCCGGAACTATAAATTGTTAAGAAATTTTGTGTGAATATGGAATCATCTTCGTTGTGAGGGCATTTGAGTACCTTTGTTGAGCTTGAACTTGCATTTGATGAAAGCATTGTGAACTTGAGTATCTTTGATAATGGTGAGTCATAGTTTGAATTTTTGAGTGCACAATTGATCATTGTATGAGTAATTTGAACCTTTTTGTGTGCATTTATGTTGAGTCTTATGCAGCACTATTTGTAGACATCCTTATTGAACTGCTGATCTTGAGTTTTAGTTGAGGACAAGCAAAAGTTTAAGCTGGGGGTGTTGATGAGTCCAAGATTTGGAGTCATTTAGGGCTTTGTTTTGATAGATTTTGTGTCCTAAAATGCCTAATTTATGCTATAAACAGGTCTTAAATCCTTGATTTTCAGGTATGTGGACTAAGGAACAAAGCAAGGACACTAACAGGAAAAAAGGAACTAAACAAGCTGAAGAAGTGGAGAAAAGCAATCCTATTGATCGCCAAGACCACTCGGCGAACCGCCAAGTGGCTCTTCAAACCGCCTAAAGTTCCAGCGTGCCAGTCCTGAGGGAAGAAACTAAGTCGGCGATAGAAATGGGCAGTTGGTGAATCACTGATCAGTTTCGTGATGACAAAATGGACAAGACTTGAGGATGCTGAGAACCAATACAAAATGGCAATGGAAGAGAGCAAAGGGCAGATCATCGAACTACTCGACGAGTCCGACTTACCTCGCCTAATAGATTTTCAGGCTTAATTTTGGGAAACTATAAATTGGAATTAAATGTAATTTTGAGGAGTGATCTCCCCTAGATATTACAGTTCACATTCTAGACTTAGAACATTCTCTTAATTTTTGAGTTGGAATTGTATAATTTTGGAGGATTTGGAAAGTGGGTCTTTGAATTTCATTCTTAGAAATCATTGTAAAGGCTTGGAGACTCTTACCCAAATCATGACAAATGCATTTGGTAATCGTTTCTCTATTTTTATGATGTGTAGCTAAAACCCCAGTTCTTGGGGTGTGATCATGTGTTTATTTGTCTAATTATCGTATAAGTATTGTTGTTTGATGATGAAATTGTTGTTTTAATGTGGGTTTAATCATTAACTAAGTTTTAATTTATGAATTGTAGTTGCAAATGCAATTCTAATTTTGAGTTCTTAGCTTGATTGAGAAAGAGGTTTTGGGACCAAAGCTTTTGATTAATGATTTGTGGGTATTGGGTTAATATGAGTTCAGCTCGAGAGAGTGGATGTATTAAGGTTGTGGGCTGGTTATCTTATTAAGCTTGTTGATATTTGAAAGAAATCACTTAAGCCGTAATAGTTGTTCGAGAGAAAACTATTGCACTTAAAGTCCAGCCTACCCACAGTATTTCAACAAATCATCATACAATTTCAATTACCCATATAGCATAATTTGCCTATAATCGATCACATCCCAAGAACTCCTCTCCATATTGTTATTTTCCCTTGTTTTCATTGTTATTTCAGCTGTTCATTGCAAAATCAAAACCCCATCTGACATTAGTTGTCACCCATTTAGATTTAATTGTATGTTTTCGATAATTTTTATTCCTATAACCATTTAGAACATGTTTGTACTTCATGACTGAATATTATACACGTACCACACCTTGTGGGTTCGACCCCAACTCTTCATTGGGTTTTATACTGATTAATGATCGTTTACACCTAGAATTGGATGAGGTGTGTTTGAAACGTCTAATCACAACGCGACCTAATGGCATACCATCCATGTGATATTATTAAGTCCATGTGTAGAAAATGGATTCTGAAACACAATTTTGAATACTCATTTGATCCTACAGACCGATACAATTGAGAATGCAATAGGGTCATAAGAGAGAATGAAAGTACCGTCTGTCTGAAGCTTTGAATATTGAAAAATATTTGAGGGAGCATGGCTTGCCCTGTGATTTGACTATATTTACGCATTCAAGAACCATATTTTACCTAAATTTTAGCTAAGTTTTGAGTATAAACTCACATATATCATGCATTTGATGTGTTGTGATGGTATAATAAATATGATTAGACTGTATCACGACCCAATTCCTCGAGTCATAATGACATATATCATAACCCACCAGTAGGTAAACCAACTCATAACTCAGAACGACAAGTAATGAGTATATGGGTAGAAATAAGCAAGAACAATACTTTAAGCAACAAAACCATATAGAAGCATAAGCAAACCAAACTATATACATAAAGATTCCTCTTTGAACTTGGAAGTCACAAGTACATAGTTGTGCTAATAAAAGAGTACAAGTACTAAAAGTGGACCCAAGAAGCGAAAATTGTGAGAATCCAAACCCTAGAAGCGAAAGTCGGGTTCCCAATCCAGTTAGCAAGAGTGACCCGTGGGCGTAAGTAAAATCAATCAAGGCCGACCAGCCAACTTGTCCACTCCCAGGGGCTTAAGCCATCCAGCTAGCAAGAGTGACCCAGAGGAATATTAATTCTAAAAAGGATCTCAAATATATCAAGGCCACCCAGCCAGTTAGTCAACTCCAAGGGGCATAAGCTATTCAGTTAGCAAGAGTGACCCGAGGGAGTGTTGACTCCGAAGAGGATCTCAAATATAACCGCCCAGCCAACCTATCCACTCCCAAGGGGGTAAGCTGCCCATCTAGCAAGAATGACCCGGGGGACATGTCGACTCCGAAGAGAATTTCAACAATCAATACCAAGCCACCGTGAAATGATGTTCACTCACAAGGAATCATAATGAGGCTCCAAGCCTAAACCACTCCAATCCAAAGCCCCCCCGCGAAAGCACAAAACCTCCAGTAATGCATCAGAGACACATAAATAGGGAGAGAGAACATAAGGTCAATAAAGCTGCGACAACGCCTAAACTAAGGCTCATACTATTAGACTCAAGTCTGCTAATCTAGTCTACATGGAGCTAAGCCGCCCGAAATAACGTCGGAGTAGAAATAATGCTAACAGGCCACAAGATTGTAAGTCTAAGACAAACACTAGTCTAACCCTAGACTAAGGCCAAGCATGCTCTAATATATACCAATACAACAAAAAACAATCACATCATAACAACATGAAATAACACACAATCCTAGACTAGCATGGTACTACACCTGAAATGGAACCGATAATCCTAAAACACGATTTCTAGGCACTGCAATAAGAACAATCCGGTACCCTCTCCGAATTCATTCCAATCAACATGCATTCACGCATCCAAGCTAAATCTAATAGAGAGAAAGTTGTAGCATACCTTTAGGCCGACCGCGTGTGCTCTTAAATCACGAAGCTGAAACTTTTCTTTTCCATACGGCCTCCAATGTTGTCACACTGTCAAAAGTAGGATAACAATGTTAATATAGTCATTTTAACACCAAAAATACATAAAACAAAAACAAACTAACTTCAGAGTCAATTACGAATTATGGGACCTGCACCTAAAATTCCAAAAATGACTTCGTTAAAGGTTCCTAAACATTCCACCATGCTTATGCTCTAAAATAGAAGACAATTTAGGTCTTGAAACAACGAACAAACAACACATGCAAAAATTCACAATTTAAAAGCAACAAAAAAGCTAAGGTGGCCAATAATAATGCAATTTTGGCTCAAATGAAGGTTCAAAAATGACTTCTAATTACTCCACAATATAACCTCAACAATTATGTACATACAGGACTTCAAATCAATCAATTTCCAGCTAAATGAGAGAGGAATTGCATTTCCAAGGCTATACTGTAAGTTGATATCGCGTCTGGTCTTTAAGTAGAAGACCAAATGCAAATGCTCTTCGTGCACGCAGCCCAGAGGGCTCCCAATCACGGACCACAAGGTTTTTTTCCCTTTGTGAATGCGGCAAGGATCCTATGAACGTAATGGAAAGTAAAACTAGGTCCTGTGAACGTGGTAGAGTCCCCACGAACGCGAAGACCAGGTGGCTTAACCCTTCATCGGCACGTCCTGACTCCATGAATACGACCCAGGGCCTATGAGAGTGAAGATCAAATTAATTAGCACCAATTGATGCCATCAACTCTGAAGAGACCTCACTAGTGCCTATGTGGACGTCTCCACAGAAGATCTCTCCATCGTAGCCAACATCATTGTCTCCTCGATAACTTGTAGATTCGTCAAAGTCACAATTGTCTGCCGTTTATCTTTCCTCAAAAACTCCTCATAATCCATTTCCTCAACTAACTCAATACATCCTCATCCTACACACTCTCTCTCCTTATTAACAACATCACTCACAGCACCAGGCTACTCAACCTCACTACTAGTCACCTCAGCTCTCGGCACAGGGGCAGGCACATACGCAGGCATATCGGGTAAGGGAACCTCACCCCAAAGCATGGAAATATCATTAGACCTCAGTTGGTCCCATCAACCTGAAGAACAATAATTTCACCCCTCATAATAGGCAACTCATCTAACCTACCGTTAACCTTCTCTCTAGCCTCCATCATAGCCATGAGGTTATCTAATTTCAATCATACGATGCCAAAGTATTTTGAAATTGTACCATATGGCCTCTAACAAGGAGTATTGCATTCTCAATAGCCCTGTCAATCAACTCAGACATCTCACTATCTACCATAGTCGCTCTCATATCCGTTGATCGGGAAAGGTTGCCCATTTGGTATATCATGGCATGGGTCAAGGGAGGTCGGTAAATAGGGATATAAGCAGTAAATCTAAAAGTAGATGGCACAAAAAAAAGGCTGGGATATACCTGATGGCTCCACAAAAGGAGCGGACTGAGTGGCATCAGCCTTAAGAGCAGCGGAATCAATCATAGACGTAGTGTCTGGTGGTGACGGCTTCCTCCGAGCTGCATCATCTCTTAAGTAGTTTGCCTCAATCCTACGAATGTCACTGGATGAGACAGGGGTGATCCACACATCAGTCCTCTCCCAAAAAGGGACTTCCACAGCCTCTCACAACTACGATATCAAGACTAAGAAAGGGAAAACTATTTTCTCCTGAAGAGTTGGCATCAAATATCTTCTAAATAATGATCCCAGTTGTAGTGATCTCAGTCAAATTCATGATTCTTCCAACCAAGACGGCCTTCGAAATCCATAGAATAGACTCATTTTGGGATGGCATGATATTGATATTGATGAACCCGATACCAATATCTTGAGGTGATGTTCATAGCTTTCTTTTCTATTTGTGCTCCATCAGCCATCCATGGAGAGGAGATATCAGAAATGAGAGGTGCCAGCAACCCCTTCAATGCCTCTAGGCCTTGGTTTATCTAGATCTTGTAATACCCATTACTGTCACCTTTTGTGCCCAATATCTGATTTATTTTATCTGCGTGGCATGATACTATTTTTCCATGAAATTGACCTCTCCAATGGTTTCCAAACTGTTGCCTTTCTCTTCTTGGGTAAGGCCTTTGCATAGGCCGTATAGAACTCCTATACCCAGGTAGGGACATAAGGAGGTCGGCCTTTTGTGAACTCTTCAAACCCATGAAACTTGATCATATCCCATATTGTTAGGTATTCACTCATCACCATATCAGAGTCATCTCTCATCAAGAATCGTGCATTCTCCAACTGGTTTGAGCTTGTTACCTTGGATCAATAATTGGGAGAACACGAGAGGCAGGTTACTAAGCTTGAGCAGTTTGTATCAACTTGGACCAAATGTCAACCCTATTTCTAACAATCATTTTCTTTGGCTACTCACTCACACGCATAGAAGAATGCGGAGTAGTTTATTTTTGTTTGGGAACCTCAGATGTCTCATTGATAAAAATCTCCTTATTCTTTTCCAAAGGGGAAGGAGGAGGAGACTCTCTCTCGGGCTCGGATTCAGAGAATACAACTCTCTTTGCTTTTGTTCTATCCATATCATGCATGGCACAATAATTCAAAATGAAGATCGGGTGAAGGTTAGTTAAAATCAAACTCAAAATAAACATAATTCAAAACTAGTTCTAAGGCTCGCCAATTGGGAGGCAATTCACCTAATAGCTTAGGCGAGCCCATGTGAGCTCGCCGAAGTTAATAGTAAAAAAAAATTAGTTTTAATCAGGCTTAAAAAGTGATTTCAACTCCAACTTGGCGATCCAACCAGTCGATTTCAACAGGCTAAGACAAGTCTGCCGAAAGAGACAATGCAAAACTAAAAGGAACAAGCACAAAGGGCGATATCCACTCCCACTTGATGAAACACAGAGTTGGTTTCTGCAATCTAAGACAAGATCGCCAAAAGAGACATTACCTATGTCACAACTTCAAGCACAAAAGGCGATTTAAGGCTTACTCGGCGATATGCCTAATCACCTTGGTGAGCTAAGACAAGCCCGTCGGATAGGTAATTTCAGCCTAATGCCTATTTTTCATACGTTCAAACACTAATATGAAACAATATCCAATTAGTTTTACACGTTACCCACATGTTATTCTACCCACGGGTACTCAAATTTCCCCCAAATTTCACAAAGCATTGCCTAAATTGACTATTTGCCCTTAAGAAAGTCTTCACTCTATCTATCATTGGGAAAATACAAGCCTCAGAGGCAACACTGGGCTAATCAGACTTCATCCGTATTCAATTCAAGAAACACCAGTACATTTAAGGACTCAATTTCAACTTTTGACCTTCATAATCAATTTTAGCAATTTCACACACAAAATCAACTATCCTAACTCATGGGCACTGTTCAGTATGATGAATTTAGCTCTATCCACACAAATTAGGTAGAAATATGTCTAAACCAATACAAAGCCCACATCAAAGCATCAAGTTTTAGCATCAATAGTAGTATAGAAATTGAAAACCAACCTTAGAGATGATAACTAGGCACAACATCGAGGGAGATGGATCTAGGATCAAGAAGCAAGAACTCTAATACACTCTAAGCAAGTGAAATCACGCAAATGAGGTCACACAAGTAGTAAAAGGTATGGAGAGTTCAGGAAGAAGAGGAACTCAAAAATATGAAGGCTTTGCTTTTGAACATGAAAAGACTCTTGGCCTATTTAACTCAAGCGCACTCGACGGACTGCAACTAACGTCAATAAATGCATTCACTGAATCGCTGAAGGAGCTTAAGCTCACCGATTAGGCCTGAACAAATACCAAACCTAAAGATCAATTTGGCAAACTCGATGGAGTTCGCTTAGTGCACTTTGGCGGATCACCGATTGGATCCTTGATCGCCAAAGTTGACACTACCATTTTCCCATTTTTCCAGCCCATAAGGTGAACATAAATATGAATTCACAATGAGTTCGACGGATCACCGATATGGTCCTTTCATCACCGACATTACCTTATTTATCTTTTGTTTTCTTTTCAACCTGTACTCACAATGCACGTTATTAAAAGTAATAAAATAAACTCGGGTTGCTTCCCATAAAGCGCCTTGTTGAACATAATAGTATGACATATTTCTCATTCACCAAAAATCATTCTTGGGGTTTGGAATGGTGTCACTCGACAATGTTTCTTTTTGCCTTAGGTTTAGATAAGTGGAGATCTGACACATTTGAGTTTCCAGTTATTTGATTGAGACAAAGTGGGATGTAACCATTTGAGTCAAAGTGGAATCCTTCAACACCTTGTCAAATCCTTCAACATTGTTGAAGATCCTTGTTAGCATTTCATTGGTTCAGTTTCCCTCCAGTCCAGCTTGTTCTCTTAGCTTTGAACGATCATGTTAAGGAATGTATCCATCTTTTCAGCCTTCCGTTCTCTCCAATCTTTCCAACCATTATCTCGCTCCTTGTTCCAACCTTGATTCATGCCTCGTCTTTGATAGTTTGGGTGAGAACCCCCTAATTGTTTTCCCTTGTAATTCACCTCTTCGTTGTACAACTTCTCAAACTTGGCATCTTTGGGACATTGCCCACTGCTTGTTCCAATCGCATGTAGCACTTTCAATCCACCTCCCATGACATGTTTGGATAACAAACCGAGTTGGGTTATCATTTTGGCTATATTTTCATCACACTCATAGTTCTTCTCAATTTGTTCCTTACTCATGTTCCATTATGGAGAACACACATGATCCACTTTATCCATGCTCGGTTAACTTTTGTCATATCATCTAGAAACAACGTTGCTACCTCATACAGTTGTGGCATCAGCCCACCTTAAATAAGTTGATCAGCCAATCCCTTTTTGACTGAATCAACGTTATAATAGAAGTATTGTAGCAACAAACTGTCCTGAACACTATGTGTTGGACATTGTACTGACAATTTTTAAAACCCCAACCGTGTCTCGTTAAGAGGTTCACCTTCACTCTTTCAAACTTCTAGATGTTGTTCCTAAGCTTGACTATTTTTAAGGGAGGAAATAATCTCTCTAATAAAGATTCAATCAACTCGTCCCACAAAGTGATAGAATTATTCGACAACTCAGCCAACCATCTAGTAGCTTCCCTCGTTAAGAAGAATGGGAACAATCTCAGCTGAATATATTCTTGTGAGATGTTCTTGAAAGAAAATGGCTAATGAATATCCATAAAGTTTTGAAGGTATTCATGAGGATACTCATGAGCTCAACCACCAAATACTCCTTTCATTTAGAGCAGTTGTAGCATTGTTTTAATTACATGGAACATTGCTCTCCATGTTTTAGAAGGTAACCGGATGGCTCCTGTAGTTTCAATGACATTTAACTGCATGTCATTCAAGTCATTCATATTGTCATTTTTCCCATAATGACTATCGTTTTCACTACCATGGTCACTCATATTTTATCCTGCATCAGTAAAACCATAACGCTAAGCAATAATCTACTACAATATGATAAGTTCACAAAATAATTTCACCAATTGAATTCTTACCTACCACTCCCCGGTAGTGGCACTATTTTTACAACACTCAAATTACTCTTAAAACTATTAGAAGAGTAAGAGGTCATTGTCAATAAAAATACTCAACAAAGAGCCAGGGTCAAATTCCACAATGAATGATCTAATGATAAGAATTCAAATAGAAAATTAAATTTGTGCACCTATGCATTGTAGTATATTAGAACAAGAGGGTGGATGATCTCACCAAATTTACTAAAATTTTGAAGTTTCAAGTATCACAATTAGAAATTAAGGAATCAAGCAATTAAGGGAATATCTAGGGGTGAGGGGATTGGTATTGATGTCACATAGGGGTAATTGTGTTGCTCAATTATGCTAAATACTCATGTGATAGGCTGGGTAATCTTCAATTACACTAAATCTCCTTTTTATCTCATAACACCATTTCATAGAATATCCTTTCGGTCCCATCTATGTGAATCAAAAATCAACCTGGCCACTACCTTACTAGATCTCTCTTTCGAGCAAATTTGGGAAATTAGATCATACCCATAATCTCTCTTTTGAGAAAATCATAGACATAAAACCTAAATTGTATGTATCAAACTAATTACCCACTTCAATCAATCTCTTCATGTAACGACCCGTAAAACTACTAGGTAAAACTAGAGCCTAACGAGTTTTGTTTTGAGTTGGACATGAGGTTTTGAGTTGTTAAATGATGTCCTGAGCTTAGGTTGAGGGCTTTAGGGGTTAAACATCAAGGTACGACTCCCCAAGAACCAACCAAGGGGTCCTTGAGGAGGACCCTAAAGTCTAACCCCCAAGACCCCAAGAAACCAAAAAGCTGTCAATTTGTGAAGGACTCACGGATGGGACCTACGCCTCATAGGTCCATCTACGCCCCATGGATTGCCTCCGTGGGTCAAGGTCCTAAAAGTGATGCTTCAGAACCAAACCATGAGAAGCTAGGATGGCCCATGGACCCACCCACAATCCGTGGGTGGGGGTTCGTGGTTTGCACCTAGGTTGTAGTCAAGTCTCGGCCTAAGGAAGGGTTAAATGGTAAATTCATTTTAAGGTTAGTTAAGTTGGGGGATGGTTATTATCAACTTATTAAAGTATTTTAAGGATTTTTAAAGTATTAAACCCTCTTTTAGAATTCATTATTTCAAAACACAAAATAGAAACCTCCCACCTTCTCCAAAAATTCTCTCTCTAGAAACCACCATTGGAGAATCAAGCTTTGAAGCTCAATATCCCACCATTCTCACTCAATTTTCTTGGAGTTCTTCCATAAAGGTATGGTAGTCTTCATCCTTGATTAAGTTTCATTCAAGGAGCCCCTTCAAAGATGATTTCAAGTTTTCAAAATCCCCCAAAAACCTAGGGTTTTCAATCTATGCACTGGTTCAATTCCAAAATGCTTTCAAAGGTTCATATATGATGATTTATGATGGAATTTTTGAATTAATGATGAATTATGATGATTTCTCCTATGAACCCATGTTTCCCCCAAAATCTAAATTTGGAAGTATGTGAATTGGGTTGATTGATCATGAATGTATGTTGAATTGTTTATGTTTATATTGAATTAGTTATTGAATCATATTAATTCCCTTATCTAATATAATATTCTAGATGTTTGGGTTGCGATTGATTCATAGCCTTTGGGGGAGATTTCATGAAGGATTTGTGTAAGATTAAGATGTGAAGTATATGCATGTGGTTACAATGAATGTATTATGATTATATTTAGAATGTAACTATTTATTATTGAAAGCATATCCTCAATTAACACTCATGAATGATGATGATAGAATGTGAAGGGTTTCTTCAATGTAATGTTGTATCTTGAATTGGTAGGCTTAGGCATCCTCTTCTTGTATAAATGAAAGTAATGTGGATTGATGTATCTTGAATTGGTAGGCTTAAGGCATCCTTTTTTTGTATTGATGAATGTGACCTTGAATGTTGTATCTTTAATTGGTAGGCTTAGGCATCCTCTTCTTGTGTAATGAATGTGTCTTGACTTAATGAATATGAATCGATAGGTCTATGGCATTCCTTTCATAAATGACTAATGAATGTGTCTTGACTTAATGAATATGAATCGATAGGCCTATGGCATTCCTTTCATAAATGACTAATGAATGTATCTCGGCTTAATGAATATGAATCAATAGACCTATGTCATTCCTTTCATAAATGAACTAATGTAATTATGACTCTTGAATAAATAGGATTATGGCATTCCTTTACTAATGATTCAATGTACCATGAATCGATAAGCTTATGGCATTCCTTTCATGTGTATACTAATGTAATGATGAAGCATGAATCGATAGGCTTATGGTATTCCTATCATGAGGATTCAATGAGCTATCTTAATAATGTACCATGATTCGATAGGCTTATGGCGTTCCTTTCATCTGTAATAATGTAACTTGGGTCGATAGGCCAATGGCATTCCTCTCAAGTACAATAATGTTAATGTGAATGATGGGAATGAAGGCTAAGCACCGAGTGGATATGGTAAGATGGAAACTCTCCCAATGTTAGGTTAGGGTTCCAATGAACATCTTCTTATCCCATAACTATGTTCCCACATAGGATAGCTAGTGGATCCACTTAAGCTAAAATGTTACGAGACCTACCTTAGGCAAGTAGACCAACCCTTACGATGTAGGATAGTACATAGGATTCCATGATTTAGCATGGTCTATGTCGGTTAATGCTTATTCCCATTATGTGAGATGTGCACTATGGTTACTTGAGAAGTTCTATGAAGTGTGGGTGGTAGTATGGGATGTCATTCATGCATTGCACGAGTAGGCTTTGATGGGGCTATAGTGAGTTCTCTAATGTCTTAATGACTAATATATGAATGTGCTCTTAATGAAGCTAATGAATAATGTTGACTTAAATGCTAAATGTGAAGATGTATGCTTTACTTGGATGGTATTATGAGTTACTTTCCTTGTCAGGACTTATGAAATGTTTATGTTCCTTATGTATGAGTACTATCTAAAGATGAAAAGGAAGAATGGTAAGTTCACTTTTGGTGGCTTTAATGTGGTACTTAGTGTGGATGGTGGTATGGGACGCTATTCATACATTGCACAAAGTATAGCTTGGGATTACTTAATGTGTAGGCTTTAATGTGATGAAATGGCTTACATGTTGATTATGTTCTAATGTGATGAAATGTCTTATATGTTGATTATGTTGTATCTTATGCCTCTTATACTTACGTTCATGAAGTTTTCTCAAAATTGGCATAATGCATGGTTTTCAACCAAATGTCCGTTTTAAGCATGGTTTTTGCATGGCTATCATACTTAGTACATTATATGTGCCAACCCATATTTCTTCATTTTCTACAAAAGTGTAGGGTTTGGAGATTTGATGTCCTATACTTGGAAGATAGGTTTCTAAGGAGCATGGAATTGAAGAATTGGTAAGTCCTCATAGTTTCGAGGACGAACCCATTATTTCCCTTTTATGTCTTTTACTTTATGTTTAGAGATTTTGTATGGGCTAAGTCCCAAAGTTTATTCAAAGTGTTGTAGATGGTTTGAGACAAAGTATAGAAAGTTTTCCGCTTGCTTTTATGAAAAATGACTTCAATTGTAAAGAAAAGTTTTAAATTCCATACTATTTTCCTATGCTCTTATGTTCATGAATACTATGAGGCTTGTATGAGACTTTTCGGAGACTTGTACGCCGTGTCACTTTTGGGGTATAGGCTCAGGTCGTGACACTTCTGAGTCAACCAAAGATCGAGAATATGAATTAAATTTGCAATCTTAACCCATTAATTAACCCCATGCTAATTAGTTCAAATCCATGAATTTATAGCAATAAAACAAATCAAAACACAATATCCACAACATTGTATCAACACTCAACTCCATAATTGCACCCCTAGAATTGGGGTTTTAGCCACGCATCACAAAAAGTAATGGAATTATACATATCATGAGAGCAACCATGGATGTGATGAAATTAAGCAATTATAATCAACACCAACGAAATTAAGCAATTATAAATAACATCACTTTGATTTCAAATTCCAATTGTCAATTTGAAGAATGTATTACAAAACTCCAAGTTTGAAAATGTTTTCACAAGGTAAAAAAAATTTCACACAAAAGCTCTCAATCTCTAAAAAGTTCTCTCTAGAAGTTCTCTCTCAAAACTCTATCCAAAAAAACTCTCTATTTTCTCTCTCCTTTGGGCTATTTATAGTTTTCCAAAATTTGGCCCAAAATTCACTGCATGACCAACTCAGTGATATTAGTCAGGCTTGCCAAACATGATCGGCGGATCACCATCTGTTTCTTAGCTCGAATTTCTTTTGCTTGAAGCTTCAGTTGTTTGAACCTCAGTTAGCGAACTCGATTGAGTCTGTCTTTTACATTAGGCAAATTGTCGATCACCTCATTTGTTCGTCTTTTAAGCCTTCACTTTACATCAGAGTACTGTCACTTTTGGTGATGGTCATATTGTTCGCCGTTCAACTTCGACAAGTCGCCATTTTGTTTTTCAATCTGTAGACCTACCTTGAACATTTTCAATTGTGAGCATTGTAACTTTGGCGAGATTAGGCCACTTGGGTGATCCGCCTTTTTGGTTGGGTGACCAACAGTATAAAGTTGATACTTCTTTTAATGTGTTTGTCCTTTCTTTCACGTATTCATGCTCGCATAGTCCTTTAGCCTTCATAGCTGCAACTCATTAAAATACCATCAAAATAGGACATAATTAGGCATTGAGGACACTAACTGTTGAAATAAAAAGGCATCAAATGAGTGTAAATCTACCAATCATCACATGGATCCTTTGCCACTAGCTTGATATTGACTATGGGCTTCTCTTCTCTTGTTTAACTTTTTCCCTTCTCATGTGGTGTAAAAAAAACTTCAAGGTTGATGTTACTCTTAACAACTCCAGTCATGCTATTTTCCTCTCCTTAAACTTTATCCCTAAATTCCAATTCATCCTTCTCAACATGTGTTCCTTCTCCTTTGTCATATCCCTACTATTAGAATACATGGTGATAGGATCAACGAAGATTTAGTTTGTGTCCCCTTCTCTTTTTGCAAATTTATATTCTCTAATGTCTTTCCTTGTGTTGTTTATTGGTTTGTATTGTTTTAGTATCTTTCCGCACTAGTGAAATTTGCTCCCTTGTCAGCTTGTTCTGATTATCATCCCCTTCTTTTCATTATCTTCTAATGCATTCATGTTTTCACTTAATTTGTATCCTTAGGGTTCTCCATTATCCTCTCTGAGGGAGAGTATTCTATGATCATCTCTAAAACATGTTCAATTGTGGATTCTTTTTCTTGTTGTCTTCAACCTTTGTAATTACATGATTAGTTGTGAAATCCTGAATGATTTTCCCTTTTGTTGATTTGAGTTCTTTACTTCTGTGTGAATTGATTGAGTTCTCCAAATGAGGCTTCAATCCAAGGCTTACAAGATACTTGTTACTTATCAATGACCCGTATTCCTATTTTTTTTTACCCCTTCATTAGTCTCTAATACACCAAAAGAGTTTTGCATATACATAGTCATATTTTTGTTATTCCCATACGCATATCATTGTTCGATCCCTTTATATGTTGGCTTAGTGAAAAACATTATCCTTAGTAACATTTCACACATTATAATTCATTTCTTGTTTTGGATACTTTGGAGTTGTGTGAAGCTACTGTGATATATTTCTCTAATATCCCCCCACTCCTATATTCTTTACTTCAGGCTCCCTTGTCACTATTTTATTCTAGACAAAATTGATCCTATTTGGAGGACCAACAATCTTTCCACTGCTCAAATTCTCAGTATTGTCTTCTTCTTGTTGATTCTCCCTTTTTTATTATCCTCTTCTCACGAAAACCTCAAATCTGGATGAAGTACAAGACACTCTAATCATTTTTGCCCTTATAGTTTACATGTTTTTCAATACTTGGACATGTAGTCATATGTGATGGTGATCCAAGTCGAGATAATATTCTTAGTACTAGATTTATTTCCAAATTAATTTTTTTGGGGGGAAATCTCTTGATAAATAAACTTCTACTTTAACTTTTGCACATCTAGCCTAGATTGATTTTTGGTAGCGATATAAACATGTACAGACTTACCTACTATTTTTGTCATTGTAAAAAGTGATTCTTTAAAAAAGAAATTAGATGACAAGTCCAAAATGAAATCCATACCAATGGTGGTGCTGTCTCTGCCTTAGAATTGAACTATGGCTCCCACTTAAGGGGTCTTATCTTATAGTAGTCGTCCTTGGCTTTTAGAAAAACACAATGGTTTGCACATAAGGTGGACATAGTCCTCCATAACTGTTATCCTAGTCAAGATAGGTAAATCGTGATCCTTTAAAAAAGAAATTAGATGACAAGCCCGAAATGAATGGTGGTGTTGTCTCTGCCTTAGAATTGAACTATGGCTCCCACTTAAGGGGTCTCATCTTATAGGAGTCGTCCTTGGCTTTTAGAAAAATACAATGGTTTCCACATAAGGTGGACGTAGTCCTCCATAATTGTTATCCTAGTCAAGATAGGTCTATCTCCCAAGAATCACATCTTGCAATTTACCTTGATTTTGCATTGCAGAGGCATAATTTTGCGAATTTCATCAAGTTCAATCCACTCATTTGACAACTTCCCTTTGGCAGAAAATTGTGGATTTTATGTATTATCATTACGTTAAATTCATCTTTATCCCGAAAAAATGTTGGTTTACCATGAATATAATTAATATCTTTAATTGGAATAGGGTTTGAAAATTTTTTAGTTTCTTTGGGTAAGAAAATTTACCTATGATGAATTTTGGGTGTTGGTGGTGGTTCGTTGATCACCGAAAAGAGGTGACCAACCATTGTTGGTCAAGGTACCCTCCGGCGATAACTGGCAAACAAGGGTTTAAGAGAGCATCTCTCAAGGAAATTCACGATTTTTCACACAATTTCGATATCAATTTTGTTCCTAATTTTAAATAACAACATAAGAAATTCTTGTCTTTTTTTTTCCACCTTTATTTGTATGTGAAATAATGCGATTGTCACATTTTTTCTTATAAATATCTTTTGATTGTAATTTTAAGCTGTTATTAGTCATTTCGTTGAAGTACCTTACAATACTAATTTATAGTCTCACTAGTAACTTTTTTTGTTTATTTGTTATTAGTTTGATAATAAGTATCTTGTGATATCCTTACAAAAAATAAAGTATTTTGTGGTATAGTTACCAAAAATAATGTATTTTTGTGATATAGTTACCAAAAATAAAGTATTTTTATGATATAGATAAATATTAGGTAGTTCAGTTTTATAAGTTTTTGTCCACCCATTATTTAAAAGAAAATTATAGTAAAAGATTTAAAGTTTGAATATTTTTAGTAAAATTTCAAGACACGCTAATGGTAATCCATGATAGAAGATAACATTACCAAATATGTAAAAATAAGGTTGAAACACTCCAACCTAACTATGAACTCCAAAGATCTAGCCATGACTCCCACTAAGGAGATCCCTCCAAATCCCCTAGATATCTCTCCTAATACATATTCAATCCTTGCATTAACGTTCAAAGATTCACTCATGTTGAACAAAACTATCATTAGTGAACTCGTTGATGTAGAAATGACAAGCGAACATGTTAGCCCCCAAATGGATATAGACACTCAATCAATGACAGCACAACTAAATCAGATCCTCCTTACCAAAGAAGACAAAATGAGGATAGACTCTCCATGGAAATATTCGGTTATAATTAAACTTATCGACATGAGGATATAACATCAAGTATTCAAATCAAAACTCAACATAATCTGGAAAACAACTACCAAATTCCCATTAATTGATTTAGGATCTGACTACTATGTAGCCAAATTTCCAGATGGGGACCAACTTAGTTTTGTACTAGAAGGTGGCCCTTGGTTCATTAACAATCACTTCCTCTATTTTCAAAAGTGGATTCCAAATTTCATAGCTAATAAAGCAACTACCACCAATATGACCATTTGGATTCGTCTCCCGCATCTCCCTACAAATTTTTATGATGGAATCATATTGAAAAGAATTGGTAATGCCATCGGCAAACTATTGAATATAGATGTTTGTACTAGCACAACTATACGAGGAAGATATGTCAAACTACGTGTGGAAGTACCACTAGAAAAACCCCTGAAATCAACACTCCAAGTTGGTAGCCACACACAAGAAATTTGGTATGAAGGAGTCAACCAATTGTGTCAATTCTGTGTTAGAATTGACCACTCGAGGATGCAATGCAAATTTAATCCTGCTGAACAAACTTCATCATTAGCAACACCTCCAATGCCGCCAATCACGGAGCAATGACACACAATCACCTTCCCCAAGGCCAAATTCCACTCGAGGGCCAATCAAGATAGTAGCAGTTTTCCTGACCTATCCGTGGAAAGTTCAAATAATGCCTTGATGGCAATACCTGGTAAGTCCTCCTACTTCCTGATACTATTGCATCTAATACAAGTACTCAAAATGCTAGAAAAACTAACGAAACTTATCCCACCCCTACCTATAAATCTTCTGTCATCCAGAAGAATATAAACAAATTTGAAATCCTTTCTTCAGCTATTACCGATAGAAATGCAAATTTCATAGATCATCAACAATGCAGTGACACCGACCTTTTGCAACATACCCAGTCTAAAACCACTCATATGCTTCTGTTGATCAAGTAAACGACATGTATGCCAGACGTGGTAACCAATCATTCCTCCACGTCTCACCCTTAAATAACAATGGACCCCACTCAAATTTTCCCTACCACTAATATGGATATTAACACTAATAACACTTGTCCTACTCTAGGAAAAAATGCATAGTTGTAAAACCAAAATTACCCACTCTGACACCTGCTCTACTTAACACATTGACAACTTAAATAAACCTTCTCTACACTTGACACCAGACTTTAGCCAAATGGATGTTGGGGATTACATGCATGATATACAATACACTAATGCTGACTTCACTCATCTCCCATTAAATACCACCAATCCCATGCAAGCTAAATCCTAAGAAAAAGATCTCCAATCATTAGAATTATGTCTGATCACCCAACCTAATACTACTTTGCCTGCTATATTAACCGCCCACATCCCTATTAGTCCAAGCCCAAATGCAACGCCTGATAATTCCTTACACTCCAAAAGATGCAAGTTTACCTCAATGGCTCCAAGAACTCCAACTATGGAAACCTACCAATACCTCCGAACCAAAACCCTCCTCCCATAGTGTACACCACCACAACTCTCCCACTTTTATAGTCTTCGTAATCCTAGATTGAATAGAGTCTCCAAGGTCAATCCATCTTTTTTCACTCTCGATCTAGAGGGACAGGAAGTTTTGTTCATTCTCCAAAACCCAAACTTCCTTGATCAAATGATAACAGAGGGAATGCAATTTGCAATGGAAAATTACACGAATCAGGTCTAGTTGAACAATCTGTTAAACCCATTAGCTCCTACTATAGCTTCAGCCCTTTTTCACCACATGCAACAAATGTGGAACCTCCCCAACCACTTAAATCCTTTTTTGTGCCTGTGAGGGAGGACCTCCTATTCTTCACCCCCTCAGAGCTGAGCTTGGAGAACCTACTATTCTATATGTGGATACCACAACCAAATCAAGCTCCAAACCCTTCGACTACACCTACAGAGGACCAGGTGGTAAAGGAAGACATGGATGAAGCTCATTCTCTCTTGTTCACAGAAATAGAAAACTTAAAAGGAGTATCCCTTATGCTCTTCCCCAAGATGGAAGACAAGAAATACATTTTCAACTACCCCGTGAATTCAATAAGTGCTCGATCAACTTTCGCTCGCCATTCGTAGTTCTGATCCAACTTTAAGGACTCAGATAGAGGGGGTAACGAACACCACTAACTCCTATCTCATGAATTACACCAATACCATTATAATTTGAAACATTTGTGGTGATCACAATGACTTCTTTATAAGAAATCATTAAGGTCCACAACCCTTGCATCTTAGCTTTACTTGAAACTAGGCTACAAGATCAAACTACCTTGAAGGACGATCTTCACTTTAATGGCATGCTGGAGGTCCCTGCTGTGGGAATATGAGGAGGAATTGTCCTTTTATGGCATGATAACTTGGTGATGGTAAACCAAGTGAGAAACTCTAATCAGGAAGGAACTGCATGCAATGGTCTAGGTAAACCCTAATCACCAAACTTGGTTATTAAGTATTATATATGCTGGCACTGATACTGTTGTTTGTAATGTTCTTTGGAATAATCTTGAAGAAATTAGTGATTCTTATAAGGGCCCTTGGCTTCTAGAGGGAGACTTTAATGATATAACTTGCCAAGCTGATAAATGGGGGGCAGGCCTTATAATATCACTCGAGCTAATAGATTTAATAATTTTATTAATCACTGCAACCTCTTAGACATTGGGTTTAAGGGCTCGCGCTACACTTGATCAAATCATCTTCATAGAGAAGGCTTAATTCTAGAAAGACTTGACCGTTGTCTAGCTAATAAAGAATGGCTCCTTTATTGTGAGAATGTTTTTGTGACTCATCTCCCTAGAACTCATGCCGGCCACTCTCCACTTCTACTCACTATCAATACTATACCTTCGTCCTCCCAAAAAAAACTCTTCCAGCTTGAAACTTATTGGTGTGCTCATCAAGATATCTAGGGGTTTGTCTATAATAGTTGGCATAATACGAACCTCATCCAAGACAACCAAGACTTCCAAGAAGCTATCCAAAGGTAGAGTAGACACACTTTTGGAGACTTTCGGAAAAGAAATCCAAACTCACGGCTCGCCTGACATGAATTCAAAATTCTAGGAACTTTCCTACTAGTCTGTTCCTCCAGAATTTAGATCATATGCTTTAAACCGAGTATTACAATATTCTGAAAATTGAGGAAGATCATTGGAAAATGAGGTTCCGAATTAATTGGCTAAATGAGGGAGACAACACTACCAAAATTTTCAACCTATCTGTGATTAACAGGCATAGATGTAATAAAATCTTTTTTTTTTTTTTTTGTGGATGACCAGGGAACTGGATAAATAACCAAGTCTGTTTGTTAACTCATACTGTTGACTATTTGCAAAATATCTATACCACCTCCCTCAAACTTTCTTCATACCTCCTTTAATACTACTGATCTCTCCAATCTTGACCTCCCTCTAAAAGACTCAGAGATTATCCAGGTCATTAAATCCTTCCAACCTTTTAAGGCTCCGGGTCCCAATGGATTACACCTTTTTTTTTACCAAAAGTTCCGGGATACTATTGGCCATATAGTAAAAAATTGTTCACGAAGTTTTTAAAAATTCTGAGATCCCTCCTATTATCAACCAAACCAATCTCTATTTAATTCCTAAGATTCCTAATGCAAATAATCTTAAAAGTTTTCGACTCATAGGTCTTCGTAACACTATCTATAAGGACATCTCTAAAATCTTAGTGCATCGAATAAAACCTTATCGCCAGAAAATCATCGGTCCTTATCAATCCAGCTTCTTATAAGGTAGAAGACCGGATGATAATGCAATTTTCATTCAAGAAATAGTTTCAAACACTCCACCTCCTCGATATGAAACTTTATGCTTAAGATGGATCTCATAACGGCTTTCGTCAAGCTAGAATGGTCCTTCATATATATATATATATATATATAGCCTTAATTTATTTTAAATTCCCTCCTAATACCTCAAAACTCATTATGTCTTGAATCACTACTTCTTCTATGTTCATCCTTATAATGGTACAAAAAAAAACTAACCTTACAAGAGGTATTCGATAAGGGGACCCACTATCTCTATATATATTCATCCTTGTATGAGCTCTCTACTTATACAAATTATCAAGTCAATATTGGTCTCTAGACCCCCCCCATTAAATTATCCGATCGTGGTCCTCTCTTCTCCCACCTCTTTTACGTTGATGATCTCACTCTTATAGCCAAGGCCAATAAAAACTCTATCACTTCCATTGCCCAATGTATTGAACTCTTTTATCAACTTTCTGGCCAAAGTGTCAATAAAAATAAGTCCAAGATCATACCCTTGGCTAATTGTAACGCTACCACCATTTTCCAACTCTCAACCATCTTTGGTATCACCCACACTACTAAATTTGGAACTTATCTTGGCTTCCCAATCCCGAGATTCTCCCCTAGGCCTCGAGATTTCCTTTATATTTTGGATAGAATGAAGAAACGATATGCTGACTAGAAAATCAATTTTCTAACCATGGCGGGAAGAACTACTCTAGTTAAGTCCACCCTTAACTCCATCCCAAACTACCCTATGAAGTACTTTAAGCTCCATCAACAAACCCTTCGGAGTATAGATAAAATCCAAAGAGATCTCATATGGAGTAGCTCACATCATAAGAAAAGAATTCACTACCTTAGCTGGAAAACCATTACTTCTCCAATTCAGCTTGGTGGGTTAGACCTTCATGATGTTGATACCAAGAATAAAGTCATGCTTTCTAGTTTAGCTTGGAGAATGTTCAATAATCCAAAGTCCTTATGGCAAAATTCTCTTTACCATCGTAACAATTTTAGGAGCTATTGCAATAACACCTCCTTCATCTACAAAATGCTATGCTAGGCTGGAAATATTGTGACAAAGGTATTAGATGGCTAATTGCCAATGGTGAAAGTGCGAACATCTGGTCCTTTAATTAGATTCTCCGTGCCACAAATCTTAGAGCACTTATAGAAGGCCCAATTCATATATCCAATGTTAACAAGAAAGTTTTCGACCTTTGGGTAGATAATCAGTGGAATATCAACTCCTGCTCCTTTGTTTCCCAGTACAATCTTTGATGTCATAAAGTTCATCTCAATTATGCTGACTCTTACCAAAGACATTCCAATCTGGTCCCTCAATGACAATAGTAAATTCTCTATGGCTTCTGTCAATAGACTCATAGCCACTCCTTCCATTTAGAACCATCCTAAGGACTTTTGTTGGATCTAGGAGTTATAGACTTCCTACGATCAAGTTCCTCATCTGGATTTGCTACCATGATAGGATTCCTTCTAACTATTATCTTTACAAACTTCAAGTAGTTCCTTCTAATATCTGCAAAATATGTAAATCTGGCATTGAAACAACCAAGCATATCTTCATGGAATACTGGATTGCCTAGGAATTCTGGAACCAGCTAGGCATCACTCCCTCTCTTATTTATAATGGGGACTGGCTTTTAAACCTTAAGAATCTCAATCACTCCACTAGTAACCATCTAATTTACTGGGATAACTTGTTCCCCTTCGTCATCTGACATATTTGGCTAAACAGAAATAATAAAGTGTTTCACAACTCTACTAACCAAGTCTCGGTCTCTCAAGTTTTTGCACGCACCACTGAATATACTTATACTACCAAGTCCTTATCCTACTGTTCCTTTTATAAGATCTTCATCCAAATTTACTAGAAACCCCTCCTCTAGGCTACTACAAGCTAAATATTGATGGAATCATTCTCTATCACCTTTATGAATGAAGGTATAGGTGGAGTTATCCGTGATGATCTTTGAAATTGGAAACTAGGGTATAATCAAAAGCTTGGAGGTATCAATGCTACTTCCATGGAGATCATCTCCTTGCTTAAGGGAACTTCGACGGCTTCTCGTCACAATTTTCTCCTCCTCATAATTGAAACTGACTCCAAAGAGGTAATCACTTTACTCATGGATATATAATCAAGACTCAATATTCACTTCTTTAATCTCAAACCGCACGTACTGGCTGAGGAAACTGAAGAATCCAGCAATCCAGCATAACTTCAGGGAAGGCAAGTAGCTCACGTTTTGACAAATCAAGCAAGAACTTGTAGTACTAATGATAACCTTGTAATATTTTGTACTCCTACTATGGTGACCCAATGTCTGGCAGAAGACTTAGTAGGACACACTAGTACTAAACAAGTGTCCTTAGCAACTTGTATTAATTTAGTCAAGTTTGGCAACACTAGTAACCCTAATGTAATAGATGCTTAAGCTTATATATATAAATACCTATTATTACCAAAACAAATTTATAAAATTACTAAATATGTAAAGTGTTTGAACTCTAGCACGATATATTGAAGTTTCACTTGAAGAGAGTATTTCAACTCTATCATAGTATGCCAGGGTTTTACTTAAAAAACTTCAAACTTTAGCATGGAGTGTTTACGTGTTTTAGGTAGGGTCTTTTTTATCCAAAAACAATTCATAAAAAGAATGGCTAAATGTTGATTAATTGTTAGATGGTGGCTAATAGGGATGTGCAAAAACCAATTTATCGATAAATCAAACCAAAAAATATTATTGATTTATTGATAGGTTATTGAATTAATGGTTTTAAAATAATTTTTGTAAACTTACCGATTTGATTTCTAGTTTTATAATTTTCATTAATGATGAAACCGATAACCCAATAAGATTATATTAAAATTATTGATTTACTCCAAATTATATAACAGACACTTGAACATTTTATCAACCTTATTTTTTGAATTTTAATATTACTTTTAGTTGTACGCAACACAAACTAGTCTCTCCAACTCACTATTGTAACATCTTCTCTCTTCTCGACACAGATTAGCATTACGTTCTCTTTTCTCAATTTTAAACTTGATTATGACAATGATAATCGATTATGTTATTTTCGTAATTTATTGCATAAGTCTTTCGAAGAAATTGAACAATTTTTTCTTAAACAAAAGTGATCAATATAAAATTTTTATTGCACTTCTATTCTTGCTAGTATTTCTATTTGATGAACATCGTGTACATGCGCATTTTTCTTATTGTTTAAATTTTCAATCATGGACCAAAAATCAGAAACCGAAAATAAATGTCCTATTGATTTGATTATCAATTTAACGTTTTCACAAATAGAAAATTGATAAACCAAATCATAATACATAAAACCAGAATGAACCAACCGATGGACACTCCTAATGGCTAATCTTTTACTACTAGTGTAAAAAGTGACTATTGATCCGTCCCCCACTCCCCTCACCGGGTGGAGCTTTGGGTTGAATCTGGGATAAGAGCCCACTGAGAGAAATTAACCATTTGTAAGGATTGCAATGGGGCGGAGTAGGGCAGATACGAGCAATTTTTAGCCTATGTGGAGCAGGGTGGGTGAGCTTCCATGCGGGGCAGGGCGGAGGGGGTCAGGGACAGATGCTAACAAATATTTTTAAATTCAAGTAAGGCGGGGCTGTTGCTGATTAGAAACAATTTGTTGAAATTTCAACATTTATTTTGCTGGCACCACAATCTGGGCACTAGCAAGACCCACTTGAACTCCCTTTTGAATTTATATTTCAAACAATTTAAATATATTATTAATCAACATTCAGTAATAATAATTAAAATATGTTTTCCTTAATTGAGTTCGAATAATGTACAACTAATATTTCAGTGTCTTATTTAAATTTTGTGACAATCAACATAAATAATGTGGGTTAAAGATAAATTCATCTGAAGTTCAAATGACCACTAAAAGAAAATTACTAAAGAAGGCAATATGATACCAAAGCTTGGACATCTGTTGATTATATCCATCTTCTTTGAAATCTAAGATTTTAATTCTAACACTACAACCCTTGTAGAATTAGTCATTTATAACTCAAATAATCTTTAAAATTCATCTAATTTAATTTATTGTTCTCCACATTATTTTTAACTTTAAATTATTAGAAAGGAAAGTAATACCATAGGTAAATAATAAAGTAGAAAAAAGAAAACAAATATTTATATGGAGCAAAGTGGATTTATGCGGGACGAGTTGAAACCAAAGAGAAATGTCACGCAAAACGAGGCGGAGTAGATTGAAATTTTTGTAGGTTATGATAAAAACCACCCTACACCCACTCCGGCCCATTGCCATTCCTACCCGTTTCTAAGCAAGTCCATTTGAGTGCAAGAAGTGGGACATTCTTTCCAATTTCCCAAAAAAGAACCCACTTATGTAAAACATTGTAACTATGCAATAACATACCCAAGGTAATCCCAATAGATGGAGTTGGGAGAGAATAGCATGTACACAAACCTTAATCGCAGTAAAGCAAAGCAGTTGTTTCTAAAAGACCCTTGACTCTAACTCATAACAAAGCAATTTTAAAAATAACATACATAAGCAACACAGACACAACAAACAATAACTAAATCATTACATAGTATCCAAAAAAAAAAAAAAAAGCCACGGTAACAACAAAATAATGCGATAATCAAGGAAAAGAACAAGTATTAACAAAAATCAAAGGGCAAGAAACTACGAGATTAGTGCTAATGTTACCATGATGCACAAACACAACACTTGACTACCTACTAACCTTCTATCCTAATACTCAGCATCCAAAACCCCCTAATTATGTAACTATGCAAAAAATAATTTTTCTCACAACCTGATGGACCAAGACAAAAGCCAGCAGATGCTTGAAATTAGTCAAGATGGTATTCAACTCCTATGTTTAAACTGTAAATTCTCAGAAGAATGCATGATTCAAATGACAAGTTTTTCTTTTTTAAAAAAAAGTAGCAGTCAAGAAGAATACAGCTTAATTCAAAATAACTACTAACATTCATACCATAGCAAAACCATCAATCCATTTTGGGTGGTAGAAGCAAGGAATGTATGACTCCCAACTGATGCAGAAGTAACCAGACTTGCATCCACTGTCAGTTTTCCATGGAAAATTAGAAAATACCCAAAAGAAAAAATTTCATCTATCACTGCTCTCCCCACAGAACATAATTTGTTTCCAGTTGACCTTCTGTAAAATCTTCTACCGGGAAAATTTAGAAGGAAATGAATCTACACAATCAGTTTTACTTCAGAAAGGGGATGATTACTGATGGTTATGCATTCCCTCGGCAGAATTACACCTTCAACATTATATTTAGAAATAAAACTAAAAGACTCCCTTGCCTTGCATTATCAAGATAACGTGAATAAAAATTCACTGTCGACTTGAAGCTACTGGTTGGCAGTAGAAAATTTTGCCATTCACCCACCAAGGCGATATGATCTCCCTCTAAATGCTACACCAGGACCGTTATCAGGTTGCACAGGGTTAGTTGTGGCTACACCAGAACCCCTATCAGGTTGTGCAGGATATGCTGTTGCTCCACCAACCCGATAAGATCTCCCTCTGAAAGCTGCACCAGGATTATCAGGTTGTGCAGGAGTACCAGTTGGTGCACCAATCCTCCAACGCACAACCAGTTTATGTCTATACATAACCAGTTAACGAAATTTGCAGAAAAGAAAAAATTCATTTCCTAAATGCAGAAAAAATGAGCATTTTCTTCACCTCTTTTTGTTTAGATTTTGTTAGGTGGAAATCAGAAATCCAAATGAGCCAGGGGCAACTCAGCAGAAAAAAAAATGGTCTACGAAGCTTTCAACTGCAATGACCTCTCTGGTGGTGCTCGGTGAAAAGATATAAACATGGGTGATTTCAGAAAGCAGTTAAAAGAACATCTAAATGACCACTGGTCAAACTGCAATAAAAAGGATACACCCAAATTGGTGTCTTCAGCAAGTTCTTCCCGGTAGCAAGTGGATGCAACACGGTTAAGAAGTAATAGAGATGTCCAGCAATGATCCCCAAGAGATCTGGCATAATTGGTGAACCAAAGATAACATCTAAACCCAGCATGGCCCATGGCAAGTAAAATGCCTGCAAGTTGGATACAAAGAAGCTTTTCACCAATGGACAATAAGATCAAGAACATGAGAACCGGAGAGGCTTGAAATAATTAAATGAAAGCACTGAATCGTACCTTTAGGGTCACAAGACCATAAATGTTGATATTAGCAGTTGGGAATTCTCTACTCCAGACATATAGAAGCATGAAAACCAGTGATACACCCAAGAATGGGGAACGGAAGAAGGGGATTGCAGATAAAGCCTACAGTGAAACAACATATTGAAAAATGAAAGCTTAATTTATGTGTATCAAAGGAACCAAACATCATCTTCATTGTAAGATAGACAGTAGAACTGTAAAGAGGATAGCAAGAGAAAAATGTATCAGGTCTCAGCTAAGGCAGACACTAATAGGAGCTCATGTCTTGGGTAATTTACTCTCTATTGTTCGTCAGCATCTACATACCAATAATGTCAAAGCTCCAAATATCATCATCCACAGAAAATCTGCTGTTCGTCTTTGAAAAGGTCCACTCTCCAGTTGCACTCCATATCTTGCTCTATAACATCAAGCAGCAACAACCATAATTATTTCTAAAAAAAGTAAAAAAAGGAGATCCTTTTACATTTCATATCTAATTTCATGTTTTAATAGCGCTCTAGAAAATGATTTCTTAGAGAAACAAGACTTCAAAAGAAAGCTACCACTCAAAAGTTGTGGAGACTTACATCATTAAGAGGCGAATCCCAAAATTAATTGAGAACTTTCCAAGAAAGAAGAAATTTGTAATCAATCTCCATACCTGAAGCAAATGTAGCATCCTGTAATTATTTAAGAAAATAAAACCTACAAAAAGAATTCCATGCATCATGGGTACTAGAACAAGAAACTTTTTAGGCACCAGGATCTAGGCACATGCATGCAATGCAAAATGGTCATTTTCTGGGCTCAACATCATTTAATTCGATGCAAATTAACAAAAGAACATTAATTACTAGTATCTTTTGTGGAAGTACAGGCATGTGGCACATTCCGAGAATTGTCAGAGTAAGCATTGATTATCAAGCAATACTAGAAATTTCAATTATTCAATGATATGGTGCTTTAATAATAAACATAATCAGGTATTTTCGTAAAATCTATAAAATTTAATCAAAATTTTTCACTTCAAAAACTACATTCTCATGGTTCTCTTCTTCAACATCAGTTCTTTATCAAACAGAATGTTAAAATGATAGTTTGGTAGCCCATTGTCTTCACATTTTTCAGTACCTCCTTGATACTGACAAAATATTTATTAATAAAGCAGTACCAAGGAGGTACTGAAAAGTTATATTAGTCTGGACTCTATCAAAAACTACAAAATCAAGAGGGCCCATGAAGTGAGATATACTAATAACAGTATTGTCCCTATGCCTAACATAATAAGTTCTGCAAGCATCTAATTTTACAAAAGCACTTTATTCCTTTCTTCCTTCAAAGCATCTTTTGTTTCCTTCAGGTAATATTGTCCATATGTTGATGCTTAGGCAGATTAATCTCCAAATCTTCTTCACCTTTCTTTCCACACTATGTCCTTGCCAACAGTAGAGTAATTTTAAAGCTCTGAGGCGTCACCCAACAAACACCAAAGCATTTTTTTTAGAAATAACAACCAAATCAGCCATGTTTAATTACAGTGCAACAAATGACTAACAGTTTCTTCAGAGCATTCAAATAAAATGCACATGTTGCATAAGCTAAAACCCCTCCTCTTTAATTTATCTCGAGTCAAACAACCACCATAGGCAGCAATTCACCCAAAACATGCTACTTTTTAGCAGCCTAAGATTTCCAGAGCATTTTTCTAGAGCCAACGAATCATAAAACTATGAGTTTGTCGTTGTAGCCATTCATAACAAGATTTTACAGTAAAGTTTCCCGAGCTATTGAAAGTCAAGTATGTGCATCCTACTTTTCCTCTTCAATCTTTACAATCTGCATTTTCTGTAAAAAGGAAGCTGCTTTATCCAACTCCCAATCATTAAAATCCTTCTGGATTGAAAGTTCCAGCTACCATAAAAAAACAGTCACCAAGCACACACTCTTGATCTAGAACCAAGCTTTAAATCGTAGGAAATTGGTTCTTCAACAACCCCTCGTCAAACCATCTGTCAAACCACAATCTAATCTTTCTTAATTCCCGACCTTTAATTTAATATTTTATTCTTAAATGCACAGGTTCCACATAGCCACCGCATTGGGAGAGGTTACAGGCTTAGGATCCCAAAAACCACTTATACAAGAGATTCCTATTGTGCATTTTCAGGTCCCTTACTCCAAACCCTTCTGTTTTAACTCATTTTTTGTCATTTCACCATGTGGAGTTTCCTATTGTCGACATTACCATCCCAAATGAAATCCCTCCTCAGCTTGTTAATATGTTGCTCCACCTTTGCTAGGATTGGTAATAATGACATTAAGTAAGTCGGTGTACCATCAAAAACATCAGTCAAAATCAATCTTCCACCAAAAGAGAGGTCAATTCCATTGATTGCCCTATCTGTTCTGTGCAACTGTCGAGTCAGGATCACGTGCTATTTGGAAGAGAGTTGGATAAAGCTCTTTCAAAATGAAATTCCCGAGCTACTTGTCTTTCCAGAATTTCACTTTCAGGCCATTCCAAACTTTGAATGAAATTTGTTGAAAGAGATATTCCCAATATTTGCTTGTATGTTTCCATGGCCCTACCCCATGTAGAGAATTATTTTGCTTTTAGTAAACAGTGGTTTAGTTTACCATGCTTTGCTGCAACCAATTCCTTCCATAAGCTATTGCCCTCCATTCCATATCTCCATAGCCATTTTTACAACATGCTTTTGTTATGCTTGGCTAGGTCCCTGATTCCCAAGCCCCCTTGCAGCTTTGGTCTAACTACATTAGACCATTTAACTAAGTAAAACTTGTGCCCTTCACTGTTACCCTCACACGGAAGTTCCTCCCGACTTTATCCAGCTGCTTCAAGACCTTGCCTGGCAAAGGGAATTGTGACATGAGATATGTAGGGATACTATCCATGACACTAGAGCAAGTCTTTCTTCCGTTAGCACGCCTTTCCCTAACTATGTTCATTAATAAACCCAGGAGGGATCTCCATATACACCATTTTCTTCTTCTCCGTGAGAAATGCATTCTTCACATTCAGCTGTTGTCGGTCCCAAATCAAGATTAGTTGCTCGGGAAAAAAAAAAAAAAAAGATTTTGATAGTCTTCATCTTTGTACCTGGGGAATATGTCTCCTAACAATCAACTCCATAAGTTTGAGTGAATCCCTTAGCCAACAGTCTTTCGTTGGATCTTTAAATAGAGTGAAGACACATTTGCAGCCAACCAATTTCTTGTCTGGGTGGTGAAGTAAAACGTTCCCGAGTCTCAACTTTTGACAACAGTTTCATTTCTTCAATCATAGGTTGATTCTATTAAGGGTCTTCAAAAGCTTCCCACCAATTCAAGGAAATAGACATTCAAGAAATAGAAAAGGCAAAGGCTCTATAAGAAGTAGATAAAGGATTATAGGAGAAAAAAATCAAATAAAGGATGTTGGGTACAAGATCTAAGTCTTTTTCTATGAGCAGTAGGCAAATCTAGTTCATTAGGAAATGTAGATAACTCATCAGTAGAAGAAGGTGCAGCTTCCCCAGAAGCCATAAGCACTCCTGCCTGAATCCCTCTGTTTGCCCCATCAGTGTTACATTTAAGTCTTCCTGTTTGTGGCATTTTCTAGTAGACTTTGGCATGATATATCTTAGGCTTGTAATTGCCTAATTACTGGTTGAGGGAATGTTCCCTCAGTAGGAATGGAATGTAGCCATGGAATCTGATTTTTCCCTGCTGATGTAGAGTAAGTTGAACTTGATATATCATATATCAGTCTATTAGTGTGACTGATCCTCCATGTTTGATTGAATTACTGTTCTTCCACAGCTCCCACGTGAGAATAAATGTTTGTTCCTGTGAAGGTGGTTGTGTGTTTGCTTTGTTCGCACTAGGAATTTTGGGGAACTTGATCCTAATTCCTAGTGCTCTTAAATCTTTCTTTATTGGGTATTATCCTATAGAAAGGGTACAAGTTCTATTATCCTCACTCCAGGAGATCCTTTCTAAGCGTGGATGTTACCCATGAGAATCTGAGATCTAACATCACCTTCTAAAAGCCTCTAGAGAACTCTGAAAATTGACTGTTTAAAGTGGTATATATTGATAAGATAGGCACAACTAGAGTGGCATCCATTATATCTGTCACAAGCCAAACCATCATCGGTACACTTCGCTTGGAGATCCTAATAATAGTTTCCATAACCCACTTAACTCAGAGTAATAATCAACTCCCCTTGCTTAGGGGCATGAATTTTATTTTAAATTTCAAAGATTTGGGTATCATTACCCTTGAGAGAGTAAGCGCACTTAGTTGAATGCCAACTCTTTCCAACAAAGCAATAAATGTTGCTTAGAGATTCAGAGGTGCATAAAATTTAACAGCCATATCATAACAAGGGAACTATCAGAATCTCATTGACAATAGTTAGCATCAATCAGATCAGGTGTTTTCTTTTCTCCAATAATATAACCATACAACTTTCTAGACTTGATTAAACGTGCACAAGAACTTGACCAAATAAGATACAAAACCATCTAGTTTCACAGCACTTATCTGCGAAACAGGATTATTATCCACTGCTTTGTACCCTCCATAGTTTGGACAAACAAAGATCTAATACCAACAAGTGTTCTGAGAAGAAATACTTCACAAATAGATGTCAAGGGTCAACTCATCACCAGAAAAGAATTCTGGAAACTTAACAGTGACTCGAGATCCAGCTGGAACTGTGATTAGACATCAAAACCCTACTGTTCATGGTCGGAAAGTGACAGATCATATGGGTGTGCTTGAAATTCTTGGGCGAGCCCCAAGAAAAGGACTTTGAAAAAAAAAAAAAACTTGTCAGAAGTGGGCTCATGCTTCAAGCCATGACAATGATGCATCGGGAGGTATTTTCAACAGTGGCCGACTGGGGCTTAGTCGCCTTAGTCAGCTGAATCCTGCAGAAAACTTTTCAATCACGGACAAATTCAAGGAGGGAGAGAACTCGACCTCCTCCCAAAAACTCAACTCTAATGCTGTGCGGGAGGAAACCTCACATCAAAAGACAGCAATGGCTCTGATACAATGAAGATTTTGACAGGGAGAAATGCCTTCTTGTATTTATATGTCTTTACATCCCATGAGAAGAGATATTTATATAATGAATCTTATAACCAATCAAGGAAAGACAATCAATCACAGTAAAAGAATATTATATTCATGTTATTATGCTACGAAAATAAAGTCTCCAAAAATCATGCTAATTAATTAACACAATCACCAGTATGATATATTTTGGTGGCTGGTTAGCATTGTAAAGATGTTGATATAATAATGAAATTTCACCAAAACAAGCATATATCTACCTGAAACCGAGAGAGTACTAGCTCATATAATAATGCAATATCAGCAGGATGATACAATCCCAACTGATATGCAATGGTAAACAGCAGACAAGCAGTTCCATAAGCCTTGCTTATAGGTGGAAGTGATTTATAGAACCTGCAATGAGAAAACCAATTAGATTTTGTAGTGAAAACATGGCATGGAAAATCATAAAGTATAAAGCAGAGAAGATAGAATGAAAAATGGCCAAATGGATAAAAAATATGGAAAGCAAAAGATAACAAAGCTAAATACCAAAGGTTATAGGTAGGAGAGGACAGCATCCCATATCTATCAAATATAGTCCAACTCTCAATCAGTAGACGCTAGACACATATATTCCAAACTTTTCCTTTCTTTGGAAATGACACAAGAAATAGATTCTAAAGGATGCCTCACTTGAGAACACGCCACAAATGAATTTCGGAATTTGTACAACATGAAGTTGCCATAGATAAATGCTTAACAATAAACAAGAGAATCAATTGGGACCTCACATTTAGGAGGAATCATCAATATTGAAAGGGGAAAACCCCATTATTACTCAAGAGTTTAACGCAGAACTACTAGAAGAGGTAGACTCTGTCAGGTACAATAGATGGCAGGTCATTAGTGAAGTTGATCAGTCTTTAAGGAAAGAAATGCATAAGGCTTGTCTCTTGCAATTTTTCAAATAAGTTGTCTCATGCAAGATAATCTACAAAGAGGTCGGAATAGGACACAATAGATGCCACACACATGAAAAGATGCTGTCATCTTTACCTTCTCTATTCGCAGGTGACAGGGATCTGGGAAGTAATTTGATCATTTGGCTTAAACAGTGCAATGCCCTACACCGTCAAAGGTGCCTTAGCAAGCTGGATCAGATGGAGGACAAAAAAACTAGCTAAAAACACGTGGATCTCAAACCTAAGGTGCATTTCGTGGACAGCGGGTAAGGAAGATGCCAGATGTTTTGGTGGAAGATCAGTTTCATGTCATATTCGGAAATACAGATGACCAAGCACAGCTCATTGATGAATATGAAGATAATAATTAGCCTTCAATAAACACGGACACAAGCTTATCAAGTGCTAACATTCCTTTTCCATTTCTTTTGTTGATATAGTATAAATAATTTACATATTGTCATATACAAGTTTGCCCCTCTGCTCTAGCCCGTGATAATGTCCAATGATTTTAATACTGACAAAGTTACTTCAGCTGGAATGAAAACTTTTGAATCCCAGCATATCACCAACACATTTAAAGGAAGTTCGCCCATGATTAATTTTCTTCCCAAGTATTGAATCTTAGGTTTCAACATGAAGAGTTTCAAACAATATCTACGGCTTGATTCAAGCACATTGAGTAGAAGATCCAAGTTTGATGAGTTTGAAACTTTGAAGTTTCAGATTGGATGTACGTAGGGGTGGCAAAATGGGTAATATTTATGGTTATCCGCGCGACTAAGTATTAACCCATTATAAATGGGTTGGTTATCAAAAAATAGAAAATCGTAATAAAGTGGGTTTGGCTGGTAATAACTAAGGAGGTCATCCACTCACCAATTAGGTTCTGTTGGGCATGAATTATGTGTTCCACTTGGGATGTGAGACTCTCTCTTCTAAATTTCTATCTTCCTTCCTATTGTATTCATAGTAGATCACTCAGCCTGATTCTACTTAAAGAGAGGAGGGGCATAAGTTCTACAAAACGTGTATGTTAAGCATGACGATTGGTTCCTTGCTTCAAGACTAGATTGAGGGCATTCTGCCAATAACGTTTGAATAAGACAAAGGCAATAGGCGTCACTGAACTAGGTACTTTCCGACCAACTGCCCGAACTCCAACCAGCTTTTTAGAAGATGTTTGCTGCAGATGTTTCCTATGGTTTATGGGCGAGAGAAGAGAGCATCACATCAAGTCAATATCAATAGAAGAGGTACTTCTAACTAATTCTGTCTAACCTTGAATGAACTACTGAACTACATTCTCTTCAATCCCTTTCCGGAACCAGCCCTAGACCTCTTCTTTTGAATGTTTTTCAGGGCTACTCTTTCAGTCGCAGGTGCTGCTACAACTAATTGGTTCTTCAGAATCATTTATAAGTGGGTCAAATATGGATCAACCTATATTATCCATCATAAAATATGGATAACCCAAGTATCTACCAAGTGCACTCCCCTTAAATCATGTTTGATTGGCTTAAATATTATTCAAATGGACTTAACTTCCTATAATTTAAGAAAAAATGACTTCCATGCATAAAGGGAAAAAAAATCAAAATTCTCCTTAAATCAGGAAAATATTTTTCAAAACTTTCCTTAAACCTCACCACCCGAAACAGTTCAGACCTGGGATCCGACTCCTGACTCTGACCCGAAGCCCGAATTTTGACCTCTAGACCACTCTTATCTAGAAAAATATTTTCCTTCATACCAAACACACTATAATGGAGAAAAAGAATAAGAAAAAGATTGTGTAATCTGAAGTACTTATTTCTTTATATATATAATAAGAAGCAATGGATTATATGTATAATATGGGTATCCATATTATCCATTTGGTGTATCTATTTTTATCCATATCAAATATGAGTCTAGTCGAGTTTTTAATCCATTTTCACCTGACTCATTTTCGACCAAACCAAATCTGACTCGACCACCCCGTTTGTCACCCCTAGTTGTACGCTAACCATATGCATGCATATTCTTTAAAATAAATTGGGTGTGTGCTAGCCATAAGCCAATAAACTTAAGCACCCTATTTCATCAGTTAGCTATGGAAGAAAATGTAATGAGAAGAAGAAAGATGATATGGAAGGGGTTGTTAAATAATTAGTGATAATCATGAGATTTTATTTTTTTTGATAAGTGAGACAGCATTATAGGGTTAGGTGTTAGGATACACTAGTGTAAAATCCATCTTAACGTGAACTAGTAAGGCATTACTTTGAGGTACTTTATGGATGAATTATAGTGTAATCAGAAATATTTCCTTACTCTATCATATTGTAATCCATCGTCCTGATCTGTTGGAGTATAGATAATTGGTCAACCCATGCAATTCATTGCCATGTACTGGTCGATCCTCACTGTATAATACTATGGTATCAAAGTCCAAGGCAATATATTCATGTGAAAGCATTTTTCACAATTATTGATATGCCTTAATTGTGTTGTTTCCCATTGATTCAGGATGTTGATAACAAACATAATGTCAGAATGTGAGTTATCATGTATTGATCCCAATAAGGATTGAGATTGGATGAAACGTGACGAGGCTCATGCACACTAATGGTAGGTTCCGATATCCTCTCAATGATTAAGCGAGATACAATGGCCAAGCTAATTTAAGCATACATGAGTGTGACAAAGGTAAACTTACGCGCAATGACTTTTTAGCAAGAAGTTGGAGCAAATATGAGTCAGCCAGATACAACTAAATGCTAGTGCCTAAAAGACTCATTGTGTTGAATAATGCAGCGGGTAATGGAGAGAATTCTGAAATCAAATGGAATATGCAGCACAACTCACGCAAGCTCGGACAAAGTCACTAAGGAAAAATTCCAGAGAGCTCAAAAGATTCCACAATTTGACAAAGTTGCTGTTAGAATATAAATAAGTATTACCTACTTAGAATAGGAATAAGAATAGGAATCCTAGTTGGAAAAGGATTCTATTGTAGTGTCTATAAATAGGGTCTTAATGTAACAATTTACAAACAATTTCAATAATATTCTTTTCCTATATTTCTCACATGGTATCAGAGCGTTGGTGAGAACAAACAAGTCACCGTATGTCTATGTCAATTTCCGGTGACTGTTGGATCTGATTTTGTTATTCTTTTTTCTTTTTGTGGGTGTTGTACGAAAATTAACACCACCACGAGGCTCGGAAATCTCCCGCGACCAAACCCCAGCCAGAACCACCGGAATATACCACTCCACGCTCTCTCACGCGCCGATCGGAGGTGGCAGTTTCCGGCGAGATCTGTCTCACGCGCCGGCGCGTGAGAGCTTTTCCGATCAGATTTTTTGAGAAATTTTTTGACAGTTAGGGTCGTCCAGCCATTCCGACCAGGCCCATACTGTTTTTGACCAGATTCGATCGCCGGAATTAGGGTCCGGCAATTTCGGTATTTAAGCGACTTTTTCGACAATCAGATCTCAATAATCAAGTTTTTTTTATTTTTTGTTGTTTCCAAGATAAATTTAGCATAATGTCTTTTGGGTGTGATGTTTTTGGTTCTAAAAATATAGGGATTGGAAGTTCTAGCCCTATAATCACTTCAGAACTATTATTGGGAAGTTCAAACTATTTATCTTGGGCTTCCTCGGTTGAGCTGTGGTGCAAGGGTCAAGGTGTCCAAGATCACTTAACGAACAAGACTTATGTGGTAGATGTAAAGACAACGACTAGTGAGAAAGATGCAAAAGCCAAAGCACAATGGGAGAAAGTAGATGCTCAATTATGTAGTCTCCTATGGCGTTCTATTGATTCCAAATTGATGCCCTTGTTTCGCCCATTCCAGACGTGTTATACAGTTTGGGAAAAGGCTCATGTTTTATACACTAATGACATATCTAGATTCTATGATGTGATATCTCGATTGACCAACTTAAAGAAACAAGAATCCGATGTCTACTTACTTGGGACAGGTACAGGCAGTCATGGAGGAATTCGACACGTTGATGCCAGTTACTACGAATGTGGAACAACAACAAGAACACAGACAAACATTGTTTCTAGTTCTTACTCTTGCTGGGCTTCCTCCTGATCATGATTCTGTGCGTGATCAGATTTTAGCTAGCCTACGCCTCTACAATCGATGAATTATTCTCTCGTCTCCTTCGTCTTGCGGCACCTCCCAGTCATAAAGTAGTTTCATCACCCACTGTTGACTCCTCTATTCTCGCATCTCAAACCTTTGAAAAGCGTACATATCAATCTATGGAGAATAGGCGAGGGGGAGGGCATTTTGGGAAACCTCGATCCAAGTGTAGTCATTGTCATAAGCCTGGACACACTCGTGACATATGTTATATTTTGCATGGTCCACCACCCAGTTATGATCCTATTGCTCTAAAGGAATATAATGAGTTCCTTCGAAATCGCGCAAGTAAACAGACATCTCCACCAGTAGCATATGGTGCTCAACCTAATCAACCATCCAATAATGCTCATATTGCTCAAACAGAATATGATGAGTTTCTTCAGTATCGTGCACATAAGCAAACGTCTCCACAAGTAGTTTCAGTTGCACAACCTGATGTGTCTGTTGCGGGTAATTCTTTTGCTTGTGTCGCGCAATCTAGTACTCTTGGAACATGGGTCATGGACTCTGGGGCTTCTGATCATATCTCTGGTAATAAATCACTTTTATCTGATATTGTTTATTCACAATCTCTTCCATGTATTACTTTAGCCAATGGGATCCAAACAAAACCAAAAGGGGTTGGAAAAGCCAAACCCCTATCTTCTGTCACCCTAGACTCTGTTCTTTATGTCCCTGGTTCTCCCTTTAATCTAGCATCTGTTAGTCGTTTAACGAAAGCCCTACATTGTAGCATAACCTTTTTCGATGATTTTTTTCTCATGCAGGACCGCAGTACGGGACAGATGATTGGAACAGGACATGAATCACAAGGCCTTTACTATCTTACCTCTTCAAATTCCTTAACGGATGCTCGTTCTGCATTCTCGGATATAATTCACAAACGTTTGGGCCATCCGAGTCTATCCAAACTGCAAAAGATGGTGCCTAGTTTGTCTAGTTTATCCACATTAGATTGTGAGTCGTGTCAACTTGGGAAACACACTCGTCTACGTTTTCGTAATCTTCGAGGGTCGCTCAGTCTATTTTTCATTAGTTCATTCGATATTTGGGGTCTAGTAAGTCGGTTCCACTTAGGATTTCGTTATTTTGTTAGTTTCATTGATGATTATTCAAGATGTACTTGGGTTTTCTTAATGAAAGATCGTTCTGAGTTATTTTCTATTTTCAAAAGTTTCTTTGCTGAAATACAAAATCAATTTGGTGTTTCCATTCGTACTTTTCGTAGTGATAATGCATTAGAATACTTATCCTCCCAATTTCAGGAGTTTATGACTCACAAAGGCATTATTCACCAGACTACTTATCCATACACCCCTCAACAAAATGGTGTAGCTGAAAGAAAAAATCGGCATCTTATTGAGACCGCTCGTACTCTTCTCCTTGAATCGATGTTCAGGCGTTTTTGGGAGATGCGATTACGGCGTCTTGTTATTTGATAAATAGAATGCCCTCTTCTTTTATTCAGAATCAGGTTCCACATTCCATACTGTTTCCTCAATCACATCTTTATCCTATCCCCCCTCATGTCTTTGGGAGCACATGTTTTGTTCATAACTTAGCCCCAAGAAAAGATAAATTAGCTCCTCGTGCCCTCAAATGTGTCTTTCTTGGTTACTCTCGAGTCCAAAAAGGGTATCGTTGTTATTCACATGATCTTCATCGATATCTTATGTCTGCTGATGTTACATTTTTTGAGTCTCAGCATTACTATACATCCTCTGATCATCCTGATATCTCTATGGTCTTACCCATACCTCAGGTTTTACCGGTGCCAACCTTTGAGGAATCTACGGTTACTTCTACATCTCCAGTTGTAGTGCCACCATTACTAACTTATCATCGTCGTCCACGTCCAACCCCAGTTCCAGATGATTCATGTCATGCGCCGGACCCTGCTCCTACTGCGGACTTGCCTCCTCCTAGCCAACCGCTTGCACTTCAAAAAGGTATACGATCCACTCGAAATACTAACCCACATTATACCTTCTTAAGTTATCATCGTCTATCATCACCCCATTATGCCTTTGTATCGTCTTTGTCCTCTATTTCCATTCCTAAGACTACAGGTGAAGCACTTTCTCATTCTGGATGGAGGCAGGCTATGGTGATGAGATGTCTGCTTTACATAAGAGTGGTACTTGGGAACTTGTCTCCCTTCCTGCAGGTAAATCTATTGTTGGTTGTCGTTGGGTTTATGCAGTCAAAATTGGTCAGACAGTCGGAGTTGATCGACTTAAGGCTCGCCTTGTTGCCAAAGGTATACTCGGATATTTGGGCTAGATTATAGTGACACTTTCGCTCCCGTGGCTAAAATAGCTTTTGTTAAATCTTTTTCTATCTATGGCCGTTCGTCATTGGCCTCTTCATCAGTTGGACATTAAGAATGCTTTTCTGCATGGTGATCTTGCGGAAGAAGTCTATATGGAGCAACCACCTGGTTTTGTTGCTCAGGGGGAGTCTAGTAGCCTTGTATGTCGATTGCGTAGGTCACTCTATGGTCTGAAACAATCTCCTCGAGCTTGGTTTGAGAAGTTCAGCACAGTTATTCAGAGTTTGGCATGACTCATAGTGGAGCTGATCACTTTGTGTTTTATCGGCATTCTGCACCAAGTCGATGTATCTATTTGGTTGTTTACGTTGATGATATTGTTATCACCGGTAATGATCAAAATGGTATCACCGATTTGAAGCAACATCTCTTTAAGCACTTCCAGACTAAAGACCTTGGCAGATTGAAGTATTTTCTAGGTATTGAGGTTGCTCAGTCTAGATCAGGTATTGTTATTTCTCAACGCAAGTATGCCTTAGACATTCTTGAGGAGACAGGAATGATGAGATGTAGACCTATTGACACTCCTATGGATCCGAATGTTAAACTCCTTCCAGGACAGGGGGAGCCGCTTAGTAATCCTGAAAGGTATAGACGGCTTGTTGGAAAGTTGAATTATCTCACAGTGACTAGACCTGACATATCTTTTCCTGTGAGTGTTGTAAGTCAGTTTATGACTTCCCCTTGCGATAGTCATTGGGAAGCAGTTGTTCGTATTCTGCGATATATAAAGTCGGCTCGATGAGACTACTCTTTGAGGATCAAGGCCATGAGAATATCATTGGATATCTGACGCCGATTAGGCGGGATCACCTTGGCGGACGTTCGACATCTGGGTATTGTGTTTTAGTAGGAGGTAATTTGGTGTCGTGGAAGAGTAAGAAACAGAATGTGGTTGCTCGATCTAGTGCAGAATCAGAATATCGAGCAATGGCGACAGCAACTTGTGAACTAGTTTGGATCAAACAGTTGCTGGGAGAACTAAAATTTGGCAAAATTGATCAGATGGAACTTGTGTGTGATAACGGCGGCTCTTCATATCGCATCAAATCCGGTGTTTCATGAAAGGACTAAGCACATTGAGATTGGTATCACTTTGTCAGAGAAAAGATACTCTCGGGAGATATTGTTACGAAATTTGTGAAGTCAAATGATCAGCTTGCAGATATGTTCACCAAGTCTCTCACATGTCCTCGTATTAATTACATCTGTAACAAGCTAGGTACATATGATTTATATGCACCAGCTTGAGAGGGAGTGTTAGAATATAAATAAGTATTACCTACTTAGAATAGGAATCCTAGTTGGAAAAGGATTCTATTGTAATGTCTATAAATAGGGTCTTAATGTAACAATTTACAAACAATTTCAATAATATTCTTTTCCTATATTTCTCACAGTTGCCATGAAGGCAGAGAAATGCAAGTAAGAGCTAGGCAAGGTGATACCAGATGACAAAGTTACATGATTAGTACTGAGAATTTCTTAGTCAATTTTGTTCAACATGAAGTAAGTCTCCTATGTTAGATAACTCAAGCCAAGGCAGAAATCTATTAAGAGGCCTTGAATTTTCAAGAAATTAGCAACTGTTGCTTTTTCCCATGCTTTCAGATATCCAAATATTAATGGTTAAATTCAAACATGGACGGTTTGAACCAATCTAGATTGCTTGATTGAGACATGCTGACTAGAAGATTCAAATTTGATAAGCTTGAATTGTGTGAAGGTTTGAATCTCCAAATGGTGTAGTGAACTAACAATATGCCTATTAATTGATGCACCCGTTCTGATTTATAAGGCATAAAAGGAGAAAAAGAAGATAATAAGTGAGAGGTAGAGAGTTATATCCTCACACTAAGTTGGGAAGTCGACTGAACGAATTGTAAGACAACATTAAAGAATACAATATTTGTACATTTATTGAGTAAATTAGAGTCTTTGACTGTAATTTGTATTCTCACCGGATTTTATTATTATACAAGAACTCCTCATCACCCATGGCATAATTGGCCGAACACATATTCCCTGATTTCACACTTATTCTTTCTGTATGTTGTTTCCCTGCTCACATCAAATTTACCATTCAATCCTCTCCACGACGTAACAAGATGGGGCCCTCCCTTCCAAACAGTACACCTGAATGCTAATATCATTTATCGACATCAACGGTCCATGTGTTCCTCTTATGAATTTCTGTTATATCATGACCTTTATAGACATACTTATTGCTTCTTCTCTCAAAATGTAACAATTTCTGGTTCTTAATTTGGGCATTATTAAATAAAGAGCAAGCTTCTGTGTTAATTCAATCATTTAAATGGAAATATAATTGAGAGTTGCACTACTTGACACAACTTAACATAAAATCTCCAATTAGTTCAAACATCTCAAATCACAATAAGGGAAAATCCTCAATCCCATCCCATGACCCACTGAAAAGCCCTAAGAGTTCAAAATTGAGAGTATTTCATAATGAAAATAATAGAATTAGCATCAGATTACACATATATATATGCAAATAATTCCAAAAATAAAAACAGAAAACCCTAAAGCCCCCTTAATGGTTGAACACAAAACATTGAGAGCATTTCATAATCAGTGTAAAGGAGGACTTACTCTGCAGGAGATGACATTGCAAATTCAGAACCCTTAAGAGATCTCAAAGGCAATTGACAAGTTGTGTTCCCTAAGCAAAAGATATTCAACTTTGGTCGACCACAGCAAGGAAATTGCTCAATAACGATTTCAACGAGAATGGAAATTCCAGAATGTATTACAGTGGGCCCCACATTCTAAATTTGCTTTCAATATCTTTTTATTGAAAGTTTAAATTAAATTAAATAAAACTATTTCTCTAAAATTTTAGATATTTAATAAAATATTCAATTGGTAAATATTTAAGCATTTTTATTTTAGTTTTATGATAAGAAAGTGCCCATTTGTCAAGCAATAAAGTGGTCTCACATAAGTAATATTGGTTATGTGTGTCATGACCCGCTGTGTCATCACGCCACGTGGCATAAAGTTATTCATGTAAGATTTTTATTGGAAAAAAAATAGTCCTTAGTGAAATATTCTAGAGATATATGGATAAATTTTTGGAAGAATTAAGAATTTCATGGATTTACATGGGATGTCCTTTGAACATTATAATTATGTAGAGTATTCTAGAATTATGACTTATTTATAAATAGGTAGGGACTTACATAATAATTATTATTTACATATTTGTCCCTAAGTTAGTAGTATAAATAGAGGGGCAACAATTTGCAAATCAATCAAGCAAGAAAAGCAAATCTTCCAAGTCTTGAGTAATACAAAAGCCTTCTTAAGTAATTCTCTTGCGTCTTTCTTCATTCCCTTAACGATCTAGTGTCGAAAAGGCTTACTTGAGCTTGCAAGATCGTGAAAGACTCATGAGCAAATTGTCAAGTCACTACTAAAAAACTGCCAAAAAACGACGGACAGAAAAGCGACGGACTGCGTCGCTCCAAAAAGCGACGCCATTTTCTACACTATCCGTCGCTTTTTAATAAAAATAATTATTTTTAAAATTATTTTACAAAAAGCGATAGACGGTATCTCTTAGTCCGTCGCTTTTTTTCGCGGATTTTTGCGCTATATATATATATATATATATAAAATTATTTATTTATTTAATATATATATAGAGTCGCCGTCCGTCGCTTTTTAATAAAAATATTTATTTATAAATTAAACAATAACCATGGTGTCCGTCATTTTTAATTTATTTTATTTTATTAATTAGTTTTTTAAAAAAGCGACGGACGGCTTCTCTTAGTCCGTCGCTTTTTGGTCAAAATATCTAGTCAAATATTTTTTAAAAGCGAAGGACAACGTCTCGTAGTCCGTCGCTTTTTAGTCAAAATTTTGGTCAAATATTTTTAAAAAAGTGACGGACAAAGAGACCCTGTCCGTCGCTTTTTTTAAATTATGTTGAACTAAAAAAGGGGTTTCCCCCCATTTTCCCATCTCTCTTTCTCTCTCTTCTCTCTTCTCTCTTCTCTCCCTTTTCTCTAAAACCAAACTGTTGCGCCGCCGTCGCCCTTCTCTCTTTGAGCATTAGTCCCGTTGCTGCCTTGCCTTGTCGGCACCGCTACCCATCGTCCCCACTGCCTCTTTTCCTTAGCTTGTTAAGGTTAGGGTTTGATTTTAGTTTTTTTTCAATTCTAGTAATATTTGATTTGTTATAAATTAGTATATTGTTTTAGTTTGATGAATTGTGTTATTCAATTGTTAATTTGTATATTTGATTATTGTTAGCTAGGTAGAGAATTGGGGATTTTTGATTTTAGGGTTTTCTTCTAAATTGGGGTTTTTTTTTTAAATATGATTGTGAATTGAGTATTAGAAAATAGAACTAACAAATAATTAGAAGTTAGAAGTTATAAAGTTAGACGTTAGATTAGTTGCATTTTCCAACTTTGAAATTCTTGAATTTAGTATGTTTGACTGTTGAAGTTAGAAAAACATTCAATTGTATATGAAAGTTAGATTACTTTGAAGTTAGAAAAATATTAGATAGTATATGAAAACTGAAATTAGATTTTAGTTGAATTTTCCAAGTTAGAAGTTCTTGAATTTAGTAAGTTTGAAAGTTGAAGTTAGAAAAATTGGGGATTGTTAAATATGATTGTAAATTAAGTATTAGATGTTAGAACTAACAAATAATTAAAAGCTAGAAGTTAGAGATTAGTTGAATTTTTCAATTTGCCATTGTATTTGTGCTTATATGTATTATATTGTTGTTGAAAATTGGGTTACTTGAATTATATTCTTGAACTTAGAAATTGTTGAACTTGAAAATTCTTGAACTTAGAAATTCTAGAAATTAGATATGAACTTAGAATTTTTGTAGTATTTTTGAACTTTAATTAGGTTGTGAACTTTAGAAATCTTGAATTATTGTAGGATTTTAGAACTTTAGGTTGTGAACTTTAGAAATCTTGAATTATTGTGGGATTTTAGAACTTTAAGTTGTGAACTTTAGAAATCTTGAATTATTGTAGGATTTCAAACTTTAGGTTGTGAACTTTAAAAATCTTGATTTATAGAATTTATGAACTAATTATTAGGTTGAACTTTAGAAATCTTGATAAAACGTAGTCTTTATGAACTATTTGTAATTTTGAAAGACTTTTTAAGTTTTTAAATTGTGATTTAGATATTTTTGAATGTTAATTTAAGTTTGTTGTTTTATATTTTGTGTAGCTTCTTTATAATGTTTTGTGTTTGATTGGGGCTGAACTAAAATTGAATTAAATTGAATTGTTTTTGCATGTGGGCAGCAAAAACTACCTAGCAGTTTCTGCTGTCAAAAAAATTGCAGTAAAAGCGACGAACAGGGTGGTTTTGTCCGACGCTTTTCTGGATTTTATTTGTTTAGAAACCCAGAAAAGCGACAGACAAGGTCCTTTAGTCCGTTACTTTTTTTAATTTTATTTTTTTTAAAACCCAAAAAAGCGATGGACAGGGTCCTTTAGTTCATCGCTTTTCTGGATTTTTCAAATTTTTATTTCCAAAAAGGCGATGGACGGAGTCTCATTGTCCGGCGCTTTTCAAGATTCTAAAAATATTAAAAATTAATTAAAGCGACGGATTTCGTCTCTTTTTTAAAATTAAAAATAAAATAAAATAAAAAGTAATGGACAGCGTCGCATTCTTCAAAAAAAATAATTAAAAAAAAAAGTGACGCAGTCTGTCGCTTTTGAAAAAACGTCCAACCAAAAAGCAACGAGATTGATTGCATCGCTTTTCCATGGCTTTTGGCCAAAAAAGCGACGCAGTCTGTCGCTTTTTTCCGTCTCTTTTTGGCACTTTTTTAGTAGTGAGTGTCGCACGTGCTTAGTAGAGTGTAAGTCTGTGCAAAGTGGTATCAAAGTCAAGGTTGCTAAGGGAATGACAAACGAGGGAGACATCAACGCTTCTAGCACCACCAACGTCATGCAGGATGGTGAAAAGATGCACCGAAAGGGAAGGAAGCACCTTAAGAGTAACGAGAAATTGTTGCTCGACCCTAAACCAAGTGAAGCATCGACATCTCACCCACTTTCGACCACTGAAGCGAGTGACAATGAACGTGATGAGGAGCCGATTGACGTCACGTCCGAAGTAGAGTAGATCGCGAGGGTTGACACGGCGAGGCAGGATGTGGAGATCTTAGGCAAGCGCTTGAACAAGGTCGATGACAAGTTCAAGACTCTCGGGGACTTCACCCTTGAAGAGAATGACAGCATCCGCAAAGAGTTGGAAGCGCATAGGCATGCATAATATAAGATGAAGGAAATCATCACCTTCTTGGAGTGTCGACTCGTGGATGCATTAAGCACGATTGAAACCATGAAGGCCGAGATGGAAGCACTCAAGAGAGGAATGGAAGTTGGAGGATATGTGACATATAATGGAGATAGGAAGGCCAAGATTGAGGCTCTCAAAACACCAATGTTCAAAGGCGTTCGTGACACACAAAAGGTGGAGAATTTCATCTGGCATTTGGAGAATTACTTCAAGTGCAACAAGGTGAAGAGTGATGAGAACAAGATCAACACGGCGGTGTTGTACCTCTCGAAGATGGCCATGCTATGGTGGAGGCGAAAAGAGTCGAAAATAGGGAAGGGCCTTTGCACCATCAAAACATAGGAGCGATTTTGAGTGGAGTTCAAGAAGACTTTCTTCCCTAACAACGTCATATATGAAGCAAAACACAAATTTAGGGAATTGAAGCAGACAAGTAATATTCGAGCATATGTGAAAGAGTTCATCACCCTCACACTTCAGACTCCCAATCTCATGGATGAAGATATATTGTTCCACTTCATAGATGGGCTACAAAATTGGGCTAGGATGGAGTTGGAGAACTGAAAGGTTAAGACTATTGATGAAGCCATCAAGCAGGTTGAAACTTTGACATACTTAAAGCATGACAGAGGAAGAGGAGAGGAGATGAGAGGTAGTCATGACCAAGGTAGGGGAGACGGTGGAAAAAGCAAAGATGAGAAAACACATCCCAAGAATCATGACACATATAAGTCTGATGGTAAAAAGTCTGGACGTCAAAGTGATACTCAGAAGAAGGTAAAGACTACTAAGAGAAACGGTTGCTACATATGTGGTGGGCCGCATAGCTATGCAAGATGTTCTGAACTAAAGAACCTTGGTGCCATATTATGGGAATGGAAGGAGAAAGATGCACAAGAACCAGGGCAAGGTTCGAGAACGACACAGTTGGGCCTGATTGGACTATGCAGAGCTATTGCAAAGAAATCAAAGCAGCCAAAAGAATACGGTGCACAATACGTAGACATCATAATCAATAGAAGACATGTTAGTACTATGATTGATACAGGTGTATAGGCAAACATCATGACCAAGACCGCAACAACAAAGTTGGGGTTAAAGTATAGCCTAAGTAAGACTCACCTCAAAACGATCAATGCACCACTGACTCTTATGTGTGGAGTCGCTCATGGAATAAGCATCACGCTAGGCAAGTGACAAGGTAAAATCAATTTTACTGTTGCTCCTTTAGATATCTTTGACATAATTCTTGGGCAAGAGTTCTTCCAAAAGTGTTATACAATGATTGATCCCTACCTCCAACGACTCTTAGTCATGGAGCAAGAAGGATCATGTATGGTCTCATTGGTTAAGGTACCAAAGACGAAAGTAAAAGCTCAACTATCGACCATGCCGCTTGGGAAGGGCCTTAAGAAGAAGAAGTCAACATACATAGCCACTATTGCGAGTGTAACCAGACGTGACTAAAGGGACTTTACCACCATGTATAGAGAAAGTTCTAGAAGAAAACAAAGGCATGATGTTTGAGGAGTTGCACAAGGGCATTAATCGAGTCAATAAAGTACTGGTCGCGCATGTGAGAAGACAAGATTTGGTTGTTCATGAAGCAGCAATGTGCCACGATCGTCGCAACATTAAGTGGAGGATAGTGTTATGACTAGACACGTCATCATGACACTTAGTCACCACATGGAATAAAGTTATCCATGTGGAAGACTTATATTGGAAGAATAAATAGTCCTTAGTGAAATATTCTAGAGATATATGGAGAAATCTTTGGAAGACCTAAGAATTTCTTTGATTTACATGGAATGTCATTAGAACATTCTAGTTGTGTATGGTATCCTAGAATGAGGACTTATTTGTAATTATGTAGGGACTTACATAACTATTATTATTTATATATTAGCCCCTAAGTTAGTAGTATAAATAGAGCGGAAACCATTTGTAAATCAATCAAGCAAGAAAGCAAATCTTCCAAGTCTTGAGTAATACAAAAGTTTGCTTTAGTAATTCTCATGTGTCTTTCTTCATTCCCTTAGCGATCTACTGTCAAAAAGATTTACTTGAGCTTGCAAGATTGTGAAAAATTTGTGAGCGAGTTGTCAAGTGTCTCGTAGAAGTCTAATTCTGTGACATGTGGCTCACAAAATAAAACTTCTCGGAGAAATGGGCAAACATTATTTTTTGAAACAATTGAATATATTTAAAAAATTGTCTATTGTACTAAAAATACAATAATTAAAAATTTATAATATTTAAATATATATAAAAAAGCATCCATAAAAAGAAATTAGTGATTTTCGAAATTTCAATTATGTCATGTAAATTAGAACAACAACATTAATCCACTTTACTCGTTATATGGAATGGCAGTTGAACTTCTTATTCATGTTGGTTGGGATATTTTTGAGGAATTTCTTTTATTATTTTGTTAGTGCATTAATGCTTTTCAGGTTGTTCTTTTTTGTTATGGCAATAAAAAATTTAGGATTAATCATTGTTTAAAGAATATATTTTGATATTTAATATGTTTAATCGTTGTTATTTTGTACATCATAAATAAAAGGTTGAACTATCTCATATAACTCGTTTAATAATTTTCAATATCGTTACCTATTTAACATCATCACCACAATTTAGAATTATGGATCCTGTCACACCCCTTTTTGCGCACGACGGCGGATAGGGTTTTCCAATTTAAGTGATGTTATTGATTTAGGGATTATTTTTATTTTTCGGAGTCGCCACTTAGAATTGAGTTCTGATGTTCCAAGTCACCTTTTTTGTTTAATCTCTAATCAAAAGGAAATGACTCTTTGTTTGGTTTGCGAACTAAAAATTCGGGTAAGGAATTCTGTTGACCGAGGGGAAGGTATTAGGCATCCCTAGAGTCCCGTGGTTCTAGCACGGTCGCTTTTATTAACTTATACTTATTTTAACTATTTTTTGGATATATTTTATATGCTACAGCTTCCCTCATATTTTTTTTCATTTTTGTTGAACTTTTATTCGCCTCAACCTAGATGCTGCATTCTTGGTTTTGACATTTAGAAATAACTGTCTTCCTTGCATCACGCATACTAATTTTCTATAAATCTCACTGTAAATTAATGAAAATCAATTATATTATTGTACAAGGTGTGTCACCACATCCTTGAGTTTATTCTAATGTCTCAAAAAAAGATGTGTAACCACATTCTTATTCAAAACATGCATTTGAAACGAGTCTTACATCTTAATATTTACCTATTACTAGATAGCTTAAGCGTATTATTAGTGATTAAATTACTTTTTATTATTTATATTCTTATTTAAATAATTAGAACCTAAAATCTTAAACAAATCAAAAGTTATTTCATATTCTAATTCAACATAGATGCATTTATATTTTTAATACTTACAAGTTATGACAAAAGATGTAAAAAATTAAAATAAATATAAAAATGTGTAACTCTTCATCTCTCAATTTTTCTAAAATAGACATTTTTTACTTTAGATAAATTTGACCAAATAAACTATTGGAATACTATTTTCAGGCATTTGAATTAACTTTAACCGAATATTAAAGGTACTTCAATTGATTGTAGCATATGGTACAAGATAGAAGATAACATAGAATAAAAATAAAAAGGAAATATTTCAATATTATAGCATCAAAGTTCAGCACAGATAAAAATTCGAGCAAACTTCATAATAATGGAATCAAGCTTATATAATCATGAAAATCTAAATATACAATAAAAATTAAATAGTACCTCTGCGAAAATCAATTCACGAAAAGGAAATAATCTTAATAAGGAACCATAACCTCGGAACCACGAAAGTAAACCTCGAACTCAACCTTATGTATGAGTGAAAAAATATAATGTGAGGGGTGATTTTTCTTTTTCTTATCCATGTCTCTGGACGTGCGTGTGTGTGTTAATATGCAGATGATTTTTCTTGGGTCGACAAGATTTTTTTTTTGGCTGAATGTAGTGTAGGTGTGTGGGTGTACGTGAGGAGTTGTGGTGGGGTGTTGGGTGTGTGTTGCCTTTTTTCTTTTGCTGCTTTTTATTTTTTTTGCGTCTGTAATGTGTTGTGTGTTTTTTTTTTGCAGATTTTTGTTGTAGGTGTAGTAATATAGTATATGTGTAGGGGAGGGGTAGTGAGGGTAATGGGGGTGATGTGGGGTTGTGGAGTGAGAATGAATGGGAGGAAAATTGGGGTTGAGGGTAACGTGCAGGTGGGTATGGGAATGAGTTGTTTTATTATTTTTTTATAAATTAAATATATATAAAAATAATAATAATGATAATAATAAAAATAAAAATAAAAATATTAACTTAATTATTTTGAACTAATAAAATATAAGAAAAGTCAAATAGTTAGTCTAAAAATATAATTAAGAAATACTAGCTGGTTTATTAAAATTTAAAACTAAAAGAAAATTTATATTTTTTGTTATTTTCAAATCTTTTAAATAAACTTATTAAAATAATACAAAAACTAAAATACCTAACTTAAACATAAAAGATATATTTAAGGAATAAAAAATAGTGTAAAACCTTATGTTTGGTCAAAAATTACGTGTCTACAGTTTGCCCCTCTTTGACTGGAAACACGAAGAGTTTTCAGACAAAGAAGTAGACAAAGCGATAAGTTTTGACACCAGACTCTTTATTTGAAAGAAAATATGCGACCGAGTCCTTGCTTTGGACATCCTACATATCCCGGGTTATAAGGGAATCAGGTCACATGTAGTTCAAAAAGATAAGATGATGAGTTGGAAGTTAAGTGAGATCCCTTCGAGGCTTCAGGTCACGATTCTTATCCTTACACAAAAAAAAATGAAAGCTAATAGTCAAAAGGAAAATAAAAGTACAAGCTCCTATCTACGCAGCTTCTCTTAGTCTTCACTTGAGTCTTGAATTTGAGATATCACCTTAATTTTGATGAGTATCTTGATCTTGAATGGATTCGATGCTTAACTTGCCACTTAGAGTGAGTTTTTTGCACTCTTCAAATTGACATTTGAATGCTCTTGAATGGCTGCATGTTTTCTTGATTAGAAGCTGAATAGAAATAGATGTCAGGAAGTCGTTGCTACATGCATTGAAGAAGCTGATTCTGGCTATATCATGGGATTGATCATTCTGAAAAGAGTTCAAACTTTGTTCTTGAATTTCAAATTCATGTTTTGCTTGAAGAAACCTGAAAACCATCACAAAAAAAAAAAAAAAAAAAAATTTGCCCCAGTTTTCACTGAAAATTTTTTGTGAGTTATTAGCAAATGTGAATTTAAAAATAAATAAATAAATAAACTCAGACTATGAAGTGTTTATCCTAGGAGAAAGTAACCAAATCTCATTATGTATGAGGGTCCTGCTAATCCCATTGTCCAGGAGAGTCTTGTTATACTAAATCTCATTGTCCAGGAGGGTCCTGCTACACTAAATCCCATTGTCCAGGAGAGTCCTACTACACTAAATCCCATTGTCCAGGAAGGTCCTGCTACACTAATTATCATTGTCCTGGAGGGTCCTACTACAATAATTCTCATTGTCCAAGAGGGTCCTGTTACACTAAATCTCATTGTCCAGGAGGGTCCTACTATAATAATTCTCATTGTCCAAGAGGGTCCTGTTACACTAAATCTCATTGTCCAGGAGGGTCCTGCTACAGTAATTATCATTGTCCAGGAGGGTCCTGCTACAATAATTCTCATTGTCCAAGAGGGTCCTGTTACACTAAATCTCATTGTCCATGAGGGTCCTGCTACACTAAATCCGATTGTCCAGGAGGATCTTGCTATACTAATTCCCATTGTCCAAGAGGGGCCTGCTACACTAAATCTCATTGTCCAGGAGGGTCTTACTATACTAAGTCCCATTATGAGGAGGGTTCTGCTAATCCCATTATGAGGAGGGTCCTGCTAAACTAAATCTCATTATGAGGAGGGTCCTGCTAATCCCATTATGAGGAGGGTCCTTTTAGTCCCATTGTGAGGAGGGTTCTGATAATCTCATTATGAGGAGGGTCCTGCTAATTTAAGTCCCATTATGAGGAGGGTCCTGCTAATCTAGGTCCCATTATGAGTAGGGTCCTCATAATCCCATTATGAGGAGGGTCCTGCTAATCTCATTATGAGGAGGGTCCTGCTAGTCCCATTGTGAGGAGGGTCCTGATAATCCCATTATGAGGAGGGTCCTGCTAATCTAAGTCTCATTATGAGGAGGGTTCTATTAATCCCATTATGAGGAGGGTTCTGCTAATCTAATTCCCATTATGAGGAGGGTCTTGCTAATCTAAGTCTCGTTATGAGGAGGGTCATGTTAATCCCATTATGAGGATGGTCCTGCTAATCCCATTATAAGAAAGGTCCTGCTATATAGAATCACTAAATGGAATCATCACAACTTTTCTTTTTTGCTCCAGTTTGCACCAGAAAAGTTTTGTGAGTAATTAGTAATGGTAAGCTTCAAAATAATAAATGTCTCAAACTAAGAAGCGTATATATCCCAAGAGAGAAAAAAAATAATGTTCAAGCGAGGAAGCATTTATTCTAAAAGAGAATGGCAAAAAAAAAGAAGTAAATGTCTCAAACTAGGAAGTGATTATTCTAGGATAAAAAATAAAAATAAATGTGATCCATGAATTTTCTTTTCTTGCAATGATTTTCAAATTGGAGGTTGCAAGATAACCTTTATGTCAACAACATTTTTCTTGTTTAGGAAAAGAAAGAAGAAAAATTGTGAGTTTTTTTTTTTTTTTTTGTGGTGGTCGGTTTGTGGCATTGGTTGCAATGTTGAACCATATTAGCTGGGGCAGACTGTTTCCATTTGCTAGTCAGCCCACCTTGATAATCTTGAAAACAACTCTAATTGTTTAGAACTTCAAACTTCAGATTTGTCATAGTGTTTTCACCCTCCAACAATAATTGAATCTTGTTTCATAGAAATTCTCAAAAATTGTCAATTGTTGACAAGTTACTATGCACATCACTATTTCTTGAATCATGTCATGATGGATGTGCTGACCAAACTTTGTTTTGTGCAATTGAAGAGATGGTAGCAATTTTGAAATCATTTGTTGCTTGCTTAGTGAAGACTAACTCAAGATCGAATTGAGTGACACAAAATAAAAAGAAATAATATTTGACCTTTTGAGAGAAAAAAAATTAATAAAAATAAATGGACTCCATAGATAGTGATGGTCAATTCTAATGATAATGACATGCAATTTGGATTAAATGGTCTGGTTTGTCCAATTAATCTAAACTTCATCTTTGTCAAACTTTCAACTTTGAAGTCAGACTTCTATAATCCAACTTTTGCACTGGATTTATGACTAACACTTGACTTGTGGTGCCTCGAAAGGTTTTCACAAACAAGTCTCTCTCTTTTTTATTATCTCTCACTCATTATCGTCTTATAGTGCCATGAGGGTTTTCACCAATAAGACTCTCTCATTTTTTAATTTCTCTCAACTTAAATGATCTCCTATAGGGCTTTCGAGGATTTTCCTCTATAAGATTCCCTCATTTTCACACCTTATGTCAGTGGCATGACATTTTTCCTTATATAATCAACACCGAAAGGTTGCTTGACTTGTCATTGTTAAAAATTGATCAGAAGGTTTTTATTTGGATTGTAACATGGCTTTTAGACAGGGTTACAAAGAAAGAATTGGCATGAAAGCTCAAAGATAATGTGTAACAGGGTTAAGACTTACAACTTTTGGAATCGACTCTTTTTTATAAAAATAAAATAAAATAATAATAATAATAATTATTATTATTATTATTATTATTATTATTATTATTGTTATTATTTTTGCCCCAGTTTTTGTGATGAGGACTTTCTAGATTTTTCTTGGTTGGATCGAACCTCAAAATAAGGTTGCCTACATATTTTGTATAACAAGAATCAGGTCGAACATAGTTGAGGAAGTTTGTTTTTTGTTGTTATTGGATTTTTTGTTTTTTTTCACTCCAACTTTTTTTTTGGACTCCTTTTGACTTTTCTCCTTTCTTGACTCTTTTTTTTTAATTTTTTTTTTACTGTATTTTGATTCCAAAAGAGGGATATGAAAGAAAATAAAATTAAGGCTCAAAAGGGATAGCAAAGGATTACATGGTGTTTCGTCATATCAATTATTAAAAATATCAAATACAAGCAATGCCCTTTAAGATGTGAAGTGACAATCATACAATATTTCTTTGCAACATATGTATTGATGGATATGCATATCATTTTGGTGCATGTTTGTCAGCTGAGAATCTTTATTTGAGTAATACCTTCTTGACAGCAAATGACGTACGTCAAGTTAGATGAAATTTATCCCTTTTAACCATTTTTTGATACTAAAGGAAGTATCAAGATGTCTAAGCCCTTTATTCAAATCCTCGATTTTTTTGACTTCTTTGATGTATTCATTCTATGACTAAATATAATTTTTAGATCTGACCAAATTCTTCTTGCATATCATGCCACAAAAACTGAATTGAAAAAGAGATGTATATAGGAAAGCTAAAGAGAGCATATCAAAGTGACACAAAACAAAGATTATATTAAGTAAACGATATAAAGACTTGACGACAAGACAACAAACTAAATTTCAGGTCATAGTCGTATAATAACCCAAACTATTACAAGATTCAACAAATGAACATATAAAAGAAATGACAGAAGGATCTGACTCACTAAAATAAAATAAAATCAAAATCTGAATTGCGTAGCAGAAATGACGACAAAATAAACTATCCATACACTCTTTTCTAGAGAAAAGAAAAGTGTATCTCAATCACCAAGTTTAACATCTTAGCCACTATTTTGCACTTTTGCCATTACAGAAGCTCCACCAATTTCAATTGTCTTTTCTTGAGAATTGATAGAATTATCACACTTTTTGCCATCACGTATCATACCAATAAAGTGTATGTCATTAGGCGCTATCGGCTGATTTTGAGTAACATTTGGAGGGTCATCATTTTGGACCACAATCATCTTTGCTTGGATCATTTTTTTCACCTCCTTTTTTAAAGTTTGACAATTTTCAATATGGTGCCCTAGAGCATCAGAGTGATATGCACAACATATTGCGGGATTTGCATGTGGACCTACATACTTTTAAGGAATCGGCTTTATCATATTCAAATGTTTCAATTGTTCAAATAAACTGGTGTAAGAGTCTCCAATTGGTGTGAAATTGTTCATAGGTCTTTGACCTCCTTCAAATCCCAAGACTCCTTGTCTTGGACGAGGATATAAGGTTCTTGAAAATTTTGAGAAGAAGGACGAACATTTTGATGTGTTGGCGCTCACCATTGAGGATAGTTTGGTGATGTGCATATGGCTGTGCACCATAGACTGCATATTGAGGTGGGACAATAGAGTATTGTGTGTATTGCATGGTCAGATAATGATGGAATTGAGGTGGTGCATATTGATAAACTGGACCCCTTGGACCTTTTTGTGTGCCTAACATAACATTTGCTACATCCTCCTTCATTTTCTTTCCCCCAAGATTTCCTAATCCATTTTTAATCACCTATGTTGTAGCTTTCAAGGCAGCTTGACTTACAATTTTTCCAGACTTGATGTCATTTTCCATCATTTCACCAATCTTAATAACTTCAGTGAATGTTTTTCCAACAACGAAAAGTAAATAATGAAAGTAGTCTAGTTCTTGCACTTGAAGGAAAACATCAATCATTTCAGACTCTTTCATTGGCGGCTTAACCCTAGCAGCTTGCTCCTTCCACCTAATAGCATATTCACGAAAATTTTCGATGGTCTTCTACCTCATGTTGACAAGTGAAGTATGATCTGGAACTATGTCAATGTTATATTGAAATTGTTGAACAAAACATCGAGCCAAATGATCTCATGTATGCCGGCTAGATTTATCTTGATCTATGAACCATTCTGAGGCAATTCCCATCAAACTTTCCCCAAAATAAGCCATGAGCAATTCTTCTTCGCTTCCATGCACTCTCAGTTGATTACAATATCTCTTTAAATGAGCTACAGGATCTCCATGTCCATCATATTTTTCGAACTTCGGAGCTTTAAAATCGACGGACAGATGAACGTGGGAAAACATGCACAAATCATTGAATGAGACACTTTTGTGACCTCCCAATCCTTGCATATCTCTTACACTCTGTTTCAAACTCTTCATTTTTCTAGCCATTTCTTCATGTTCCTCGTTCTTAACAGTTTTTTTTAGCTTTAATAGGAGAACTATACTGATGAGTGTGAGGGTAAGAGCCTGAAATTTTAAAAGTCGCTTCAGAGGTATAATCTCGATCATATTGAACTTTAGGTGGAGGATCATTGTTGGATTTTGGCTCCATTATAGGCTGTGGGACACTATTAGTCGGCGCAGTTGACACGAAAAATGGATTACTCGCCATGGGTATACTCAAAGGGCGCACCGTAGAAGTTCCAACTACGTTGAATGCGTTAGCATAAGGACCGAATTCAGGTGGATAAATTGGATCACTCATCGATACTTGGACAGGGGGTGACATATTTATATTTAGATAGTCACGGATTGAAGACGGTGGAGCTTGTCCACTCATCCAAGCTTCGTACATCTCCACCATTTGCTGTCTTAGTAGCCTTACCTCTTCGGTTGACACTGTTTCTTGTGACATCTTCTGGTTCTGGACCTCATCATTGTTCGACTCATTTCCGTCTTTGTGAGTCATTTTCTTCTTCCCTTTTGACCTTGTATTGAAGGGATGAGATGTCAGCTTAACCACAAACCAACCACCTTAATTTAATTGTGTGCATGGATGATAAAGTTTGTAAGAGTTAGACATTTCTTAATTATTACTTTTTTTAAAAAAATATAAAAATAAAAAAATGATTTGATAATGCATTGATCAAATCCGTAACATGCTTGAGAACATGAATAAGATCATTGCATATTTTTTCCTAAAACTCAATAACTATGTTTTTTTAAGAGCTTTGAGATAAAATCCTTTAGTTTTCTTTTGAATTATTAAAAGAAAATTAAGAAAAGCTTGTTTTTGATAAAGATTTAAAGCTTCTTGTTTTTTTCTTTTTTTTTTTTTTGTTTTTGTTTTTGAATTTTTGAAAAAGGGTTTTTATTTTTATTTCAAAAAATAACTTTGACATATTAAAAACTTTTTTCTGACACAATGCAATTTTTAAAGTATTATGAAAGTAAAATATTTCAATTTTTTTTATTAACTGTACAAAAAGAAATTTATTTTTTATTTTTTTGTAATTTTGATTAAGTAGTGAAAAATCTTTCATTTCATTTTCTAGTTTATGTTTTCTAGCTTAAGTGTATTATTAATGATTAAATTACTTTTTATTGTTTATATTCTTATTTAAATAATTAGAACCTAAAATCTTAAACAAATAGAAAGTTATTTCATATTTTAATTCAACATAGATGCATTTAATATTTTTAGTACTTACAGGTTATGACAAAAGATGTAAAAAAAATAAAAATAAACATAAAAATGTATAACTCTTCATCTCTTAATTTTTCTAAAATAGACATTTTTTACTTTAGATAAATTTGACCAAATAAACTATTGGAATACTATTTTCAGGCATTTGAATTAACTTTAACCGGATATTAAAGGTACTTTAATTAATTGTAGCATATGGTACAAGATAGAAGATAACATAGACCAAAAACAAAAAGAAAAAAACACTACATTACACTATCAAAGAAAAAATCAGATAAAACAACACACACACACAAAACATTTTGGAAAAAAATCCACAACATACAATCACATACCCAAATACTAACGCAGCAACATCCAAACATTTTAATTTCCTTCCGACTACTACAACACACGGAAACAAAAATACATATATCACAAATCATCTAAAAAAACTTGGTGAGTGTTCTAATCGAGGTTCGATCAAGATTTTGCAGTATTCAACTTTTCCTTGTCTCTTTAATTTATTTATGGAATTTGATGTAATTTTATGACAAGTTTTCCAATTTTTGTTTTATTCATAGTTTGATTGAAATGAACAATTTGTTAGTTGTTCTATCTCTGTTTAATGAATGAAGGGAGCTTAATTGATGATTATTTTCTATTTATTTATTTTTATTTGTTATTTGTGACCTCTTAAAATGAAAGGGTCATATCATTGTTCTTGTCTTCCTTTAGATAATAATGATAAAGTGGAACTTTGTTAGGCTAAAAATAAGTAAATAAATTATTGTTGTTTTATTTTATCAATCAGCAAAATGAGATTTATTTTTAACAATTCGTTATTGTTTTGTTGGATTAGAAAGTGTATGTTTTGACATTAATTTTAAGAGTAATAAAAAATATAAAAATATAAAGTAAAAGGATATAGAAATAATGTCAGAATTATATATCGTATCCTCAATATTTAGATTTATTTTACTTTACTTGGTTTTATGTACAAAGGAAAAATATTTATTTTTTAATGACTAGATGAGTTTTAGGCATGTTTAAAAATATTTGTTTCAATTAAGAATATTTTATTCTAATGTTAGACTGAACATTTAGGCACATTAAAAATATTTGTTTCGACTAAGAATGCGGTTGCACATCTTTTTTGAAACATTAAAATAAATTCAAGGATGTGGTGACACACCTTGTTCAAAAATATAAATAACTTTTATTAATTTAAAATAACACTTTTTAGATAAAGTTCACAAGTGTGATGCAAAGAAGACAGTTATGTCTCTAAACGTCAAGACCAAGAATACGGTTATGTATGTAAGTCGAGACTTAAAAAAAGTTCAACAATAAAAATATCAGCGAAACTGTAGCATATAGAATATATCCAAAAAAAATAATTCAAGATAAGTATAAGTCAATCAAAGCGACCGTGCTAGAACCACGGGACTCAAGGGATGCCTAATACCTTCCCCTCGGTCAATATAATTCCTTACCCGAATTTCTAGTTCGCGGACCAAATAAAGAGTCATTTCCTTTTGATTAGGAATTAAAAGAAAAGGTGACTTGGAACACCATAACTCAATTCCAAGTAGTGACTCCGAAAAATAAAAATAATACCTAAATCAATAACGTCACTTAAATTGGAAAAACCCTATCCGCCGCCGTGCGCAAAAAGGGATCGAACCGTGGAAGGATTTTTCCAATTTAAGTGACGTTATTGATTAAGGGATTATTTTTGTCTTTCAGAGTCGCCACTTAGAATTGAGTTATGGTGTTCGAAGTCACCTTTTTGTTTAATCACTAATCAAAAGGAAATGATTCTTTATATGATCTACGAACTAGAAATTCAAGTAAGGAATTATGTTGACCGAGGGGAAGGTATTAGGCATCCCTCGAGTCCCGTGGTTTTAGCACGGTCGCTTTTATTGACTTATACTTACTTTAAAATATTTTGGATATATTATTTCAGGCCATGACTTGTTCACATTTTTATTGATGAACTTTTATTTGGTCTCAAACTAGATGCGTAACCGCATTCTTGGTTTTGACATTTAATAGCTTCGAAGCATAACTGCTTTCTTTTCTCGAGTGTGTCACCTAATATTTTATGTCTCACATCTTGATTCTAACAAAATAAAATTTTACCAAGGTGTGTCACCACATCCTTGAATTTATTTTAACTATTTTAAAAAAGATGTGTAACCACATTCTTAATAGAAACAATTTCCTTTTTAATCTGTCTAGAATTTTGTCTAATCATTATAAAACTAATATTTTTCCTTTATACATAAAACTAAGTAAAGTAAATTAATAAATCTAAATGTTGAGGATACAATATATAATTCTGACATCATTTCTATATCCTTTTATTTTATAATTTTATATTTTTATTACTCTTAAAATTAACGTCAAAACTAAGCATACACTTTCTACTCAAACAAAACAACAACGAATTTAAAAAACTAAAATCTCCCTTTTTGTTTGATAAAAATAATAATATAATAATTTATTTATTCATTTATTTTTGCCTAATTATACCTACTTTATCATTATTATCTAAATCAAGACAAGAACAATGTCATGACCCGTTCATTTTTAAGAGGTCACAATTAGCAAATAGAAATAAATAAAATAAAAAGTAATCATTGTTAAAGCTACCTTCATTCAATAAACAGAGATATAATAGCTAACAAATTGTTCATTTCAATCAAATTGTGAATAAAAAATAGGAAAACTTGTCATAAAATTACATCAAATTCCATAAATAAATAAAGAGATAAGGTAAAGTTGGATTCCGTAAAATCTTAACCGAAGCTTGATTAGAACACCCACAAATTTTTTATAGGTTGTTTGTGATGGTATATATATTTGTGTTGATATGAAAATAATGGGTAAGAAAGAAAAGATGTGAATGTGTGATTATTGCTTGAAAGAAGAATAAATAAAATGGAAGTGTTTACTTTTTTTTTCCTTCTTGCTCGTGTAGTATAGTGTTGTTTTTTGGTTGCTGATTTTGTGTGTGTTGTGCATCTGTAGTGTGTATTGCTTTTTCTGATTTTTTCTTTGATAGTGTAATGAAGTGTTTTTTTCCTTTTGTTTTTGGTATTGTGCCGTCTGTGTGTGTGTTTTTTGTGTTGTTGTTGATATTGTCTATGTTGCTTTTTTTCTTTTGTGTGTATGTCTGTGGGTAGTGTAGGTATTGAATGTATATAGGAAGGGCTGTGGGATCTGATTGTCTTTGGTAGTGTGGGATTAGGGTGGTGAGTGGAGTTGAGGAATTGGGGTAATGGGGTGAGGTAATGGTGGGTTGGGGTAGTGGGGGTAGTTTAGGAGAGGATAATGGATATTTTTATAAATTAAATATATATAAAATTATAATAATAAAAATATTAATTATTTTGAACTAATGAAATATAAAAAAAATACTAAATGACTAATTAAAAATACAATTAAGAAATAACTAGTTTATTTATTAAATCTAAATTAAAAGAAAATATATATTTTGTAAACTTCATTTTTTTTTATGACAAAACTTACACTAATAATGCAACTCTATTTTTGTAGTTTTCAAATATTTAAGATAAAAGAAAAATATCTAATTTATATGTAAAAGCAATATTTATGTACTAAAAATTGTCTAAGACTTAAGTTCGATAAAAAATTACATGTCTACATCGATAAATACATGTGGTTCCACCACTGACATTGTCACAGAGGAATTGTCCAATTTCGATAAATACATGTGGTTAAAAGATTTGGGTTAAACTTTTTTGCGTGGGTTTATGGATTTTTAATTAGTTAAACTAATTATTAGGGTAACCAATAAAATAGTGGCAGAATTTGGTCTGTTAAAGATGAGGGCAAAATAGAGCCAAAAGGTTGATGTCAAGGGCATTTTAGGCCCGAAAGGTAGAAAAAGGGTAATTTATACCAATCCGCATAGTTGAAGGGTATTTTAGGCCCTTTTCCAAAAATTATAAGATTAAAAATTATTTTACGATATTTAGTGTTTTTATAATTTAAAAAGACAAGATTAAAAAGAAGATTAATACAATCAACATTTCTATAATTTAAAAGTTACAGAATTCAAAAAATAATTATTTGAATTTCTTAAATTTTATTTCGTGTCAAAATTAGAGATAACAATACGGCCGTGCGGTGTGAGCTATAATTTAAAATTACAAAATTCAAAAAATAATTATTTAAATTTTTTAAATTTTATATCATTTCAAAATTAGAGATGACAATGGGACAGTGCGGCGTGGGCTATAATTTAAAATTACAAAATTCAAAAAATAATTATTTGAGTCTCTTAAATTTTATGTCATATCAAAATTAGATATGAAAATGAGGCGGTCCAACGTGGGCGCAGGGCGGATTGAGATTAACCTACGTACATTTTAACATTTAAATCGCTCCGCTTGACATAATATTTTTTTTCATTCTCAACCCACTTCACTCTGCATAAATTTTTCAATATTTTTCTTTTTTTTTTTCATTAAGTTTAATACTAAAAATAAATTTTATAAATATAAAATCATTTTATCATTAAGTTGTATTAATTTAATAGATAACGATTTAAACTTTCCTGTTTTTAGAAGGCAAAACTATATTAATTTTGATTGAACTATTTTTATTTACCATCTTAAATATTTTAGTAACTTTAAAGAAACTTTCAATTATTTTTAATTTGAATAAAAAATAACGAATTTGTTGTGAGATTTGTACATTCTTTATTGAATGGTGCTCTATTCTTTTTATAACATGTAAAAAGTTAAAAATGAGACAATCCAGTGCTGGTGCAGGGCAGATTGAGATTAACCCATATACATTTTAACTGCTCCACTCAACATAATAACTTTTTTCATTTTCAACCCACTCCACTCCGCATAAATTTTTCAATTTTTTTCATTAAGTTTAATACTAAAAATAAATTTTATAAATATAAAATCATTTTATCATTAAGTTGTATTAATTTAATAGATGGAACTATATTAATTTTAATTGAACTATTTTCATTTACTATCTTAAATATTTTAGTAACTTTAAAGAAACTTTCAATTATTTTTAATTTGAATAAAAAATAATGAATTTGTCGTGAGATTTGTACATTCTTTACTGAATGATGCTCTATCATTTTTATAACATGTAAAAAGTAAAAAATGAGGCAGAGGTGCAGGGCAAATTGAGATTAACCCATATACATTTTAACCGCTCCACTCAGCATAATAACTTTTTTCATTTTCGACCCACTCCACTCCGCATAAATTTTTCAATATTTTTCTTTTTTTCATTAAGTTTAATACTAAAAATAAATTTAATAAATATAAAATCATTTTATCATTAAATTGTATTAATTTAATAGATTGAACTATATTAATTTTAATTGACCTATTTTCATTTACTATCTTAAATATTTTAGTAACTTTAAAGAAACTTTCAATTATTTCTAATTTGAATAAAAAATAACGAATTTGTCTTGAGATTCGTACATTCTTTTTACTGAATGATGCTCTATCATTTTTATAACATGTAAAAAGTTAAAATTAAATTTAAATTCACATAAAATCGTATAAACCCACAACTTGCCTCACCTTAATCAAAATGGACACAAGTTGAAACAAGGGAGTGGAAGCAAAGTGAGATACACGGGTGCAAAGCTCTTCCCTCGTTATCCTTTGAATATTTACAACTCATGGTATTGGTAAAGTTCCTAATTAAATACTAGAAATTTGTTTGTAAAGAAAAAGGGGAGTTAGATCATAAGATATGTTCTGTTGAATAAGACTTTTTTTTAATAGTTGGTTTTGGAGCAAATGATGATGTAATGCTCTTACTTGACTTCTTTCTATTCCCTTCCTTTGCAACATCTTGAAGGCTCATCACACTTCCCAAACGCCCAAATGAACGACTCTTCCCTTCATAATACTTTGATAACCCTCTTCTGCAAATTGCAAAATTCATTTAAATTAGGCTTAAGTGATATGCGGCTTTTTAAAGTTGTCCGCATAATTTATTTAGACACCTCAACTAGAGTTAGTATCTATTGAACACATCTACCCTCTCGAATTTAAACCATTTAACATATTTGCAGATGTGGCACAAAAAGTGTAATTCACATCTTGGTAAGCGCGTGAAATTAATATTTTAACATTTTTCCTTTTTCTTTTCAATATTTTCTTTTTATTTCTCATTATTCTTTTAAAAAAATAACAATTTTTTTCTTTTTCCTCTCTTTTAAAACCATACGCCTACTGCAGCCACTTCTTCAATACAATCCATCACCAATTTTTTCCCCACAAATTTCCTTGTTTCTTTTTTTAAATCATCTTACTGTCACTTCCGTAGAAAAAAGATGGAGATCACTAGTTCTTTATCAAATAAAATGGAGATTATTATCTACGTCTTCTTTGCCGGAAAAAATGGAGACCATCCATATCTTCTTTGTTGGAAAAAATGGAGATTATTATTTAAATATTTTCTCTCTCCCTCTTCGCCTCTCCCCACACACACCCCTTCTTCCTCACAATCAAGCAGAACAAAAATAATTTGAAATAAAAAAAAACGAATCTTTTAAGAAAACACTATCAATTTAAATGGAAATAAGAAAGAAGGCATAAAGAGAAATAAAAATAATAAATTTACACATAATATATGTTAAAACCTCTAATTTTTCTAAATGGAGGTTAATAATGGTGGGGACAAGGTAGTTCTGCTAGGAAAATAGAAGAAATGGAGAGGTTTGAGGTGGGTCGGGTGCGGGGGTGGGGGTGTATAATTTTTATTTTTTTTAGTTTAAAATATTTTCTTTTAGGATTTTATTATATTCAAAATTCATTTTTATAATTATTTTAAATTAAAATATCATGTGTCTTTATTTGATTTGTCATTTTGCCACATCATATGCATGTGTATTACACGCACTTTCTCTTTAGACTAAGTGTCAGAAAAATGTTCAATAGGAATTTATTTTTTAAGATTGGAGTGTCTAATAGAAAACAAGGTCTGTTAAGGTGTCTAAGTGAATTATATAGACAATTTTAAGGGGCCACATATGACTTAAGCCTTTAAATTACAAGTGATAAAATTGTATAATATTAAATATTACAAGTTCATTGAAAATCATGAGTATATTGCCTAAATTTATCAAAAAGCCATTAAAAAAAAAAACTTTCAGTGAAAATCCTATAATTTATTTATGCATAAAATTCACGATTATATTGCCTAAATTTATCAAAAAGCCATTAAAGAAAAATAATTATTCTATTGTCTTCTCTATTCTCACCGGAGCACCACCTAAAATCACCACAGTGACATTTTTGTGTCATGCTGCCATCAATAACATATTTGATTATTCATTACAGAAAAAAAATACAAATAAATGCTTCATTTTAATTCATAATTATCAATATTTTTTTTTAAATATATAGAGATCTGAAATTTTTTATTTATTTATTCAGTAATAATGATGTTGCCCACAACTTATCACCACGGCAAACATCTCTATACTTCATACTCGTCTTACTATTTTATATTTTCTCATTTTTTGAAGGAAGAAATAAATTTAATAAAATAAAGAGATGTATGGATTGGTAAGGGATGAAGAACACATAGAACTTACTTGATGGGAAGTTGAGCCATGAGTTGAGACAATTCATACAAAGGCCCAAAAGAAGACGATATATCATCATCTACCATGTCTATAGAAGAAGAAGAAGAATTTGATTCAGAGAAATCATCGGAAATACTAGTCACAACCACCCATTCCACTTCACTAATTGGACCCACTGCCTTTCCTCCTTCCATCACAATTAATATCACCAAATTATTTGAAGAAAAATAAGAATAAATTTTTCTTTAAGACGTAATTTCTAGCAAACTTCACCTGAGGAAACAGATATATATAAGGTACAATAATTTATAGCTTTTTAAAATTTGTGGTCAAGGATCAACCCTTCTTTTCAGAGTGAGTGGATAGGGAAGGGCTGGGTGTGGGGGATAATCACTGACGTGTATAGTAATAAGCATTCATGTGATACTTTTTATTTTGGAAGAATTAAATAATTTAAGTTAATTAAAAATTTATATATGAAATTTTAGATTTATATATTTATAAATTACATAAAAAATATATAAATCACAATAATTAATAATTTAAAATATTTTTAAAAAATTATAAAAAATTTACAATAAAAATTAGACTTTATTAAATATTAAAATCTAAAAAGTTTCACATAAAATAGAACGAAAGGAGTGTTTGAATTTATACCCTTTAATAGTATTTTAGAGATTTTTTTCCATTCTAATACGTAAAGAGGATAAGGTGTATTTTTGAAGACGTCCAAATCTGACTCACCGGCTCACCACCCTATCATTAACGGGACAATCCTCCAGATTTTGTCCCCACAAAGCTCTTTAAACCCAACTTTTTTAAAATTTCTATGCAACTCATCATTCTTATGCACCACGTTTTCAATTTCTTCAAAAACTAGAAATGGGAAGTTGGTGTTATGTACCAGCCCAATATTAAGATAATTTTAAAATTTATTATTGAAAATAAATTATACATCCTTTGGTCATTTTTAGTTGTCATATTGAGCTTTTCGAAAGTTAATTTGTCTAATTTTTAAAATTAAATTAGATTTCATTCATTCGATATTTTAAACAAAAAAAATTAGAAATGCAATAACTATACGAAAATGACTATAAATTTCAATTTTTTTTGCATATCTATATGATGAAAATACATCGTAAAATGTTAGTTAAAATTATTACTGTTTGACTCTAAAAAAGGAAAATATGACAATTAAAAGTGGATAGAGGTAGTATATATTTGTATAATAATAAATCATCTCATTAAATGTAGAATAAATATTGAATAAAGATTATTAATATTGATAATTTCAAGTGTTTAGTCGTATCCATTTTCATTTTTAATGTGTTTTAAATATTAGTATTTCACATGTAGATTTCAGTAATCAACTATAAATATATAAAATTTTTAAAAAATAAATAAAAAATAAACATGTTAAATATTGTCACTCCTCGAGCCTACACTCTAGATGTGACCAGCACTCGAGAATCATTTTTGATCCCCAAGCGAACCCTTGACCTGGATAACTACTTAGTAGAAGACTTACTCAAGCATTTTTAATTTTAAATAACTGAAGAGAAAACATTTAAAGTCAAACACTGTTTGAGAATACTGAATGTAAACAGTAATAGTTTAACAAAATATCTGAAGATAAATACCAAGAGACCCTCCAACATTGTCCATCTATGAAGCATCTATTGTCTTAGACAGGCGTTGGGAAAGACCCACGACAACCTTAAATAAATCTATTAAAGCAGATAAATGATTGGAGTCCTCTAAAAGCAAGGAGGCCTCACCAAAAGCTGGTAAGAAGTTGGGTGATATCAACGATGCGCCTGTTGATGATCTTGAACAGGTATTTGCATCATAAGACAATGCAGGTCGAATGACATTAGTACATTGAATATACGAGTATATAATAAGGCTGAGTGAAACAACAACTGGATTGAAAGACTGAAATAGAACTCAACTGAAGTAAAGCATAAATATGAGATAAAATCATTTAAATTTCACAAATATAATGCATAATAGCAAATTCTGAGCTAAATTGGAATATATATATATATATATATACTCTTTACTTTATTGGGGAGTTTCTCTAATCGACAACCATCACTATGAGCCTCGTGATAATACAACGTCTTACCCACATTGCCAGAGCCGCTCTATACCTTACCGGAGTATAGAATGCAACTGTACTGATGGATCCACTAAAAAGCCTTCCTGAGGCAGGTGAGGAGTCGTCCATCTTACAATACGATCCTATCTACGATGGCTACGTAGTTTATGGGATTTGAGTTGTCTTAACTCTTACCCCATATCAGTGCTCAATACTACTCCCAAAGATAATATAATTGTATAATATGCTCATAGTTTGATAAACTATCTGTCTGTCTGAATAAAGGTGAGACTAAGCTCAAATCTGTGAGTCAAAGCTCAAATCTTTCTAAAATCTATCTTTCAAAGTCATGTATGCAACTTAAATCATGAGAAAGTTTTCTAACTTGCATAACTCATAAGTATTTGTAATTAATTTTCATAATAGCATAAAGACTCTAAAATCATGCTTTGAAATATAAGCTTCATGAAATCATAATAATGTCATGTCAACAACTCACAAGGATAACAATGTAAAACCTTATTACTAAGTATAAAAAAAAGAAAGTACATAGGTCAAGCATCTTCAATCTTGAATAATTAATTTAAAGAAAACATAGAATTTGGGTCAAGATTATGGATGAACTTGAAAGTGGGTTTGATAACCCTAATTATAGAATTTCATTCATGAACATTGATAAATCTTGGATATGAGGATGAAAGGAATTCCTCACTGAAGTCTTACATACATTAATCGCTCCAGTTACCGAAGAAAAGAATGATCTTGGAAGAAGAAGGCCTAACAAAATCTTTCTTGAACCTTGGAGATGAGTTCTTGAGGAGCTTTCTTGAAAAATCTCTGAATTTCATGAGTAGGAGTCATTAATTCGTGTTAAGATGAAAATATTAAGAAGTTTCGTGGTTAGATTTTACCTTCGATGATAGATGAATCTTGGAGGAAGTTAGTTTCTTGAAAACTTTTCTTTTTAGGGTAATTTTATGAACTATGGAGGTGAATCATGCTTTTGGAGGGTCATTAAAGCCTCAAACGCCCACGCGGAAAATGCCTTAGGCGCGCAACCAACTGTGCAGGAACGAAGTAGCTACTGCCTTGGCACGCGCCCGCGTGGAAAATTGCCTCGGTCGCACGGCCGGCATGTGGCAAGACATTGTCTAGTAAAAAGAGCATAGCTTTTCACTCTGAACTGCAATTGATGCAAACTTGGTGGCGTTGGAAAGAAGACTCCTAGATCTTTAATTTGATAGGTTGTGGTTCACCTAGTTCTTTATATACTGAAACTCTGAAAGATATGATCATTTGAATTTGACTCATGCGTAAACTAATGCAAAAAGCTTAGCCGATAGAAAGACTTTGAACTTGACTTAGTGTTAGAGGTCCCTTATGACCATAACTCACTTACGATACCCTTGATAATGGACCTTAAAACACATGAGTAAGTAGTACATCACCCGATTCAAGCTCATATACTTAAGACGAACGATTTGAATTATGTGAGTAAAGTTGCGAGGTATTACAAATATAAATATAAAAAGAGCACAAAATATTTTCATGTGCCCCATTTTATGAAGGATCCTAAAAAAATAAGTTTACGATTTAAATTTTAAATGGATCCCACACTTTTTCATTGGATGAAGTTAAATGAACAAGAGGAACCCAAGGGAAATAAGCAGGCAGCACAAGCACGCGTGTTGACGGTCTGGTGCCTTCTATTCCCCTTTACTAGTATACATGTCCGCGCGTTGTGTGGTTAGTTGATGAATATAATTTTGAATATATGTTCACTTAAACGATCATGATAAATTTTAAATTCTAACTTATCTTTTTAAACTATACCTTAAAAAGAACATTTTTTTATTATGTTTGAAACTGTAACGTGTCTTTTAAATATGTAACTTTTGAAAATTATTCCTTCAAAATATGTGATATTTTATTACTCTTTTGTTCATTTCCTTCAATATTCTCTCATCAACATTACTTGTCTTAATATTAGTATCAATGTTTATAAATTTTAAATCACAGAGTTACCACTATAAATTTTCAAAAAGTGCTCTTATAATATCACTTCAGATAGTATTTTAGGAAGAAAGATTAGTATATCCACTTTCAATTAAAAATATTATATCATAAAGGCATTATCTTATTGGAGTCGTAGAAAATACAATCATATTCTATTATTTAATCATAGCTAATTACCTTAAAAATGAACTCAGAACATTCATATGATTCCCGTGGAAAAACAACACAAAACTTAACCCATTATCAAAAATTATGAGAATGCCTCGTAAATATTGAATTTGGGAAATCTAGGAGAATTTTTTTTCTTTTCAAAATAATTTTTATGGAATCAAAATTTATGGATATAATCATGGTTACTAAGCTTTATCCACAATCATGGGTCTAAACATCATTTTTAGACTTTTATGTGACTTTGACGGTTAATTTATCTATAGTCCCTCGAATTTATTAATGTTATGTATAAGCAACACCTGATGTTGTTTAATTAAGCAATGAAACATAATAATCACATTAGATAAATAAAAGTAATGATTCAAAATATATATCCTTAGATCTCAAATAAATACTGATTCAGAATAGAAATGAACAAACACAAAACTTTACCCCACCTCTCCCCCACCCCCCCCCCTCAAAAAAAAAAAAAAAAGCTGAAACAAATGTATAAAAAAAAAAAAGGTTTGACAAATGATACCTGATTAGAATTGGGTAAGAATAAGAAAAATCAGTGTCACAAAGAACTGATAAATTCAATACTTATTGACGTTAACCCATCAAATCTTTGGGACAAATTATGGTTGCTAAATTTTCATTGAGAAAACCTATGAATTGAATTGGTACTTTGCAAACTGATTAATAGAATTGAACCCATGACTTCTTATTCAAATTTTTAAAAATAACTGCAAGTATGTAATTTGAAAATTGTGGATAACTACATGCAACCGTTATTCTAGATAATTAGTATTTTTTCGGTTTATTTTTTATTTTTTATTTTTTTGTTTGCAATTTTTATTTTTAGTTTTAGATTTTAAATCAATTTTGATAATTCATAAATTATATTCATCTCTCCTTTATATAGATATATAGATATTATATAAATTATATAAATGATGAATTTTAAAAGAAACTTCCAAATGTGGATTTATAATTTGAAGATATATAATTAGATGTTAATTTTAAATAATAAATTTTAATTAATTTAAAATATTTATTCACAAAAAAGGGAATCTCTCACAAACACACACACACGTTACATTCTATATTTAAAAATTATTTTTAAAATAAAATAATAATTTATTAATTAAGCCAGTAAATGTATTTTATTCGAGTTATTTTAAAAAAACTGTTTTTGTGGTGCTGACATATGGCGCACCACAAAAAAAACTTAATCATATTTAAGTTTTAAATATGTTTTAAAATAATTTATATTTAATTCTAATTTTATTTTTATTATTTAAAAAGATGATTTTTGTGGTGCTGACATGTAGGAGCTTTTTTCTCTCCTATTATATATAGATAGATTTTAATTATTTAAAAAGATGATTTTTGTGGTGCTGACACGTAGGTGCTTTTTCCTTTCTTATTATATATAGATAGATTAGATAGTAACATTACTATAATTAAAAATAAATTAAATTTTATTTTTTAAAAATTTTAATGAAATAATTTACCGCAATACAAAAATCTAAAAATTATTTTGAATAACAAAAGTTTCAATTCTTTTTTGTTAAATACCGTGTCAATAGTCAAATGATCCCATATAAAATGGAATAGAAAATATTATTTTAGTTTCTTATAATAAAATTCATTTTTGATAATTAAATGATACTTTGTTATATTTAACCTATATTTAATTTAAGTCTATATAATTTTTTTTTTTATAATTTCATAATAAGTCAAAATTGTACAACTAAATTGAAATATAAGAAATAACTTCAATAATAGCTTATTTAGCATAATTTTACAATTTTGTGAGTATTAAATATATGTCAATCTTATTTTTCAGAGAAGATGGGTTATTATTTAATAGATTTTTAGATTAAAAAAGGTATAATCAAGCAAGACAACTCATGATTTTTAGTTTTTCTTTCTAACAAAATTAATTTTAAGATGAAAATTATTTACAACTCTCAATTGTGCTTTAAACTTTATTCATTTCATCTATTTATAATAGTCACATTTGAATTTAGCATATTCATGTACAAAATAATGATTGACATGATTATTTTAACATCCGCCCCTATTCATTCATGATTACTTTTAAGTCTTGAAAAATGATTTGGAGAATAAGAAATTAATGTCAATGATATACACGAGAAATAATTATCTTTTCTTGATAGACATTCACTATATTTATACACGAGAAAGAATTATTTTTCCCAAAGTTAAGGTTCCTAAACATTCTCTAAAAGATAGACATTCACTATATTTATAACACTCCACTTTGAATGTCTAATTCATAGATAATGTGCCTCGTTAAAAACCTTATAAAAAAATTTTAAAAAGGAAAAAACTCTAGTGAAGGAAAAGAGTACACATATCTAATAATATGCATATAGGCTACTTCATTAAAAACCATGCAAGAAAAATTCAGTGGGACAAAACTTCATATCGGATAAAGAGTACAACACATATTAACTCCCCATAATGAGAACATCTATCCAAAGAATTGAATCTTCACATTTCAAGCTTGTGCACCATCTTCTTGAAAGTTGCAGTTGGTAGAGACTTGGTGAATATGTCAGTCACATTGTCACTTGAACAAATTTGTTGCACATTTATATCACTATTCTCTTGGAGTTCACGTGTACAGAAAAACTTTGTTTAAATGTATTTTGTCCTATCTCCTTTTATGAATCCTCCCTTTAGTTGTACTATGCATGCTACATTATCTTCATATAAAATTGTGGGTATTTTATCACACTTCAAATCACATTTTTTTCGAATTAGATGTATCATGGCCCTCAACTAGATACATTCTCTACTTGCATTATGAATAGTTATTATTTCAACATGATTTGAGAAAGTGGCTACGATGTATGGTTGCATGTTAATTGTCTCTATAATGAAACTTGTACAATGCATGTTGGGAAAAACATAAGAGTTAAAAGGTGAAATGATTAATTGTTTACAATCTCATGCAATGAATGCATTTGCTTGTATTTACAAGTGTGGTTGTATTTTCATTGTGATTTATGATTGTATTTGTGTGACTAATAGTTGACTCAGGTACCATACCTCGTACATGATATTCTCATAGTGAGCTAAGGTACCATGCCTGGAACGTACTAATAGGTGACTCGAGTACCACGCTTGGTACGGGATATATGTATGGTTGACTCCGGTACCACGCAAGTGTAAGTTACTAACGGTTGGATTGAGTACCACGCCTGGCATTGGATACAAGCGGTTGGCTTGGATACCACGTCTAGTACATATTTGACTGTTTTCTTGTTTGTTGGCTCCTTGAGTGAATCGGGCTTGTTTGTTACCATGTGGGATATGCTTCATATAAATATTAAATCAGGATTAGTGGTTGAAAGTCTTGTTGTATTGATGACTTGATTGATTATGTGTTGACTTGTCTTTACTATATTTTAGTTATGTGTTTACATTTATACCTTTGAAGTTGGCCGATAATCCTACCAGCACACTGTGGTTTATATACAGACATTGCACTTGTTGTTTCTTTGCTGAGTACAAGACATATTTAGGTAGCTACTTCGCGACGTCAACTGTGATCGTAATTACAGCGATAAGAGGAAACCTAATCTACCAAAAATTTAAGTTTACAGTTAATACTAATTATTCAGTAGCATTAACAGATCAGAATATAGATAAAGCATTAGTACTATATTGGAAAATAATGGAATAACATTAACCCCAGGAAGTAAAATATGTACAGCTAGATGTAAAAATTTATACGTACTAACTACTAAACATAAAATAACTGCAAAAAGTAAAATAAAAGGAATAGAAATAGAAACACCATTTGAACAACTCCTCAATGTCCTCACCGTTGCCGCAAGAGGCTGATGAAAATAATCCGCTTCTTGCAACACTTCCATCTTGGCTTCTCTTCAGCATCCTGAGGCATAGTTGCCTGACTTATTGCCTGAGAAATTTTTTGATTGTCACACCCTATTTGCGCACGGCGGCAGATACAGTTTTTCCAATTTAAGTGACGTTATTGATTTAGGAATTATTTTTATTTTTCGGAGTCGTCACTTGGAATTGAGTTCTGATGTTCCAAGTCACCTTTTTGTTTAATCCCTAACCAAAAGGAAATGACTCTTTGTTTGGTCTGCGAACTAAAAACTCAGGTAAGGAATTCTGTTGACCGAGGGGAAGGTATTAGGCATCCCTCGAGTCCCGTGGTTCTAGCACGGACGCCTTTATTGACTTATACTTATTTTAACTATTTTTTGAATATATTTTATATGCTACAGTTTTGTTCATATTTTTTTTCATTTTTGTTGAACTTTTATTCGCCTCAACCTAGATGCGTAACTGCATTCTTGGTTTTGACATTTAGAGATATAACTGTCTTCCTTGCATCACACATACTAATTTTCTATAAATCTCACTGTAAATTAATGAAAATCAATTATATTATTGGACAAGGTGTGTCACCACATCCTTGAGTTTATTTTAATGTCTCAAGAAAAAAATGTGTAACCACATTCTTATTCGAAACATGCCTTTGAAACGAGTCTTACATCTTAATATTTACCTATTACTAGATAGCTTAAGCGTATTATTAGTGATTAAATTACTTTTTATTATTTATATTCTTATTTAAATAATTAGAACCTAAAATCTTAAACAAATAGAAAGTTATTTCATATTCTAATTCACATAGATGCATTTTTATTTTTAAATAGACATTTTTTAATTTAGATAAATTTGACCAAATAAACTATTGGAATACTATTTTCAGGCATTTGAATTAACTTTAACTGGATATTAAAGGTACTTTAATTGATTGTAGCATATGGTACAAGATAGAAGATAACATAGAATAAAAATAAAAAGGAACTATTTCAATATTATAGCATCAAAGTTCAGCACAGATAAAAATTCGAGCAAACTTCATAACAATGGAATCAAGCTTATATAATCATAAAAATCTAAATACACAATAAAAATTAAACGGTACCTCTTGCGAAAATCAATTCACGAAAAGGAAACAATCTTAATAAGGAACCATAACCTCGGAACCATGAAAGTAAACCTCGAACTCAATCTTTATGTATGAGTGAAAAAATATAATGTGAGGGGTGATTTTTCTTTTTCTTATCCGTGTATCTGGACGTGCGTGTGTGTGTTAATATGCAGATGATTTTTCTTGGGTCGTAGGATTTTTTTTTGGCTGAATGTAGTGTAGGTGTGTGGGTGTATGTGAGGAGTTGTGGTGGGGTGTTGGGTGTGTGTTGCCTTTTTTCATTTTCTGCTTTTTTTTTTTTTTTTGCGTCTGTAATGTGTTGTGTGTATTTTTTTTTTGCAAATTTTTGTTGTAGGTGTAGTAATATAGTATATGTGTAGGGGAGGGGTAGTGAGGGTAATGGGGTGATGTGGGGTTGTGGAGTGAGAATGAATGGGTGGAAAATTGGGGGTGAGGGTAAGTATGGGAATGAGTTGTTTTATTATTTTTTTTATAAACTAAATATATATAAAAATAACAATAATGATAATAATAAAAATAAAAATATTAACTTAATTATTTTGAACTAATAAAATATAAGAAAAGTCAAATAGCTAGTCTAAAAATATAATTAAGAAATACTAGTTGGTTTATTAAAATTTAAAACTAAAAGAAAATTTATATTTTTTGTTATTTTCAAATATTTTAAATAAACTTATTAAAATAAGACAAAAACTAAAATACCTAACTTAAACATAAAAGAAATATTTAAGGAATAAAAAATAGTGTAAAACCTTATGTTCGGTCAAAAATTACGTGTCTACAGATCCATAATGTCACGATTTCAATCCATTGTGAGTGACACCCACACTAACTCCCATGGGAGAACCAACTAATCACTAACATGTAGTGTATTAAACAACAAATAACAAACAATTTTTAAATGCCAAAAACATCTTTATTGGAACTAGATCAAAGTCTTAAACATCTGTAGAAAAACCCTTAGAAATTAAAAGTTGTGCACCAAAACATCTATTCTTAGTTTAGAATATAGGGCTAGATGTTATGAAAGTTGGGTTAAAAGATTTGGGTTAAAAATGAGTGGGGCTTTTTTGGGTGGGTATATGGGTTTTTAATTAGTTAAATTAATTATTAGGGTAACCAATAAAATAATGACACATCATTAATGAATTTGGGCTGTTAAAGATGAGGGCAAAATAGAGCCAAAATGTTGATGCCAAAGACATTTTAGGCCCGAAAGGTAGAAAGAAGGGTAATTTTGTACCAATTCACATAGTTAAAGGATATTTTGGGCCCTTTTCCGTATAATTTTAAACACAATAATGAATTTTGGAATTGGTAGAGTTTAGGTATTGATTCAAGTCCTTTCAATAAAAATTAAAAATTTTTAAATATATATAAATCTCTGAACGCAAGATTTGATGGTAAGTCGATGTTTAAAATGTTCCACATTTACAAGTTGGAAATTCAAATTTTATTCACTACATTTTTGGTGAAAATCAAGATAAAAAACATGAAACGGAAATGAGGAAATGGAGAAAAATTGTTTTACCAGATTACGTCCATCCAGTGTCAATTAATAAAGTCATTACTACTGTTAATGTAAAGAAAAAGATAATTTTCAATAATCTTTCCAACTTTTAAGGTAAAAATCAAAATTTTAAATAGCCATCACGTAATATTTTAAAAGAAATTATGAAATTTTGTAAAAATAATTTCAAAAAGGCTTAAAACAGAAAAAAAAAAAACTTTTTATTCCAACAAAAGGGTATGAGGTTTTTATTTTATTTCAAGAAGGTTTTAAGCACTTGAAATATCATTAACACGCGATTATCTAATGATTTGAAAAAAAAAATCATTTGACTAACTTTCAAAGAATTTAGAGACATATAAAAAATTTATTTAGAAAATTAATTAATTTCAACACTTGAAATAAATTTTGGAAAGGGAACATAATTGTCAAAAATAACTAGGTAAAGAGAACATTAGATTTTTTAGAAAAGTTGACAATTTGAAAACAATTTATTTCAAGGAAGGACTTCAATCAAAATTTAATAAATGAAGTTGAGAAAGACAAATATTTCTTCTCGAAAATTGTTACAAGTAAACCAACATAAGAATAGTTAATCGTTTGAGAAATTTGACATAAGTTAAAACCAAAATTAAGTATCAAATAAAACAAATAAGAATTATATGAATTAAATACAATAAAAGAAAATAAAAGTTGGGTCAGGTTTAGTTTTTGTCCACCCGGACCAATATTTGGACCTAATTGCTGCTGATTTTGGAACTTTTGGCCCAAATTCATTTATGTTCTAATTTCTAAAGTAAATCGTACTGAAATAATAGGAAAAATTACGTGGAAAGACCATCCTTAAGACCTAACTACATAAATAATAGTGCTTTTCCAGTGTTACAAATATAAAAGTTTTTTTCCCATATATAGTAGTTTAAAGAAGTTGAAAAGATAATAATAATAATAATAATAATAATAATAATAATAATAATAATAATAATAATTATTATTATTATTATTATTATTATTAATATATATATATATAGATATATTAATTATCTTTTTATCTTAAATAAAAAAGAGTACGACTATGGGGTAATTATCAAAGTTTGCATCTCTACAGATATAATCTTACTTTATTGTTTTGTTTCCACATATTTTAGGTAGGAGTATTATACAATGTTGTTGAGTTCATTCAATTATTTTTGTATGCTATTTCCGGTAAACTTCATCTTTGGTAGTAATTGATGTACATTGTTTCTTTTTATACACAGTAGTTTGAAATGGCGAAGGAAGATTCATCATCTGAAATGGAACTACGCGATAAATTTATTGAGATGGTAACCCTCGTTGGTGAGCCTAACTTTCTTTTGTTGTCTCCAACACATGTGTCTCATTCAAACTGTTGTAACATCCAAAGTGTTACTATTTTGCCATTATCCCATCCACCGCTTGAACCAAAATTAATATTTCTTCTTCCATGAAAGAAATTTAGATGTGGTTAATACGAGTAATTTCAAATATTAGCAGTTAAAGAAGATCAAAGAAGAAAATTTTTAGAAAGAAATGGGCTGAAACCCATATTATTTCGAAAAAAAAAACATAAGTAGACACTTTTTTTTTTTTTATAGATAATTACATATATATGGCCGTATTGAGTGAATAACAATTATGACATATTTAATATTTACTTCTATAACTTTTTTACATTCTGAATAGATCGTGGATAAGACATAGTAGATATTCAAGATACCACAAACTCTGCAGTTCCTTTATTTAAGATAAAAATAACTATCTTTTATAAGAATTCTGATGTATCGATGGCCTCTTCCTTCTACAAATCAAGTGAACAATTTGTCACGATCTGAGCCTACACCCTGGACGTGACTGACACTTGAGAACCATTGCTGGCCCTCAAGCAAACCCTCATCCTGGATGACTATAAACATAAGACTAACTCAAGCATACATAAGCATCAAATTGAAAGAAACGTTTAAACACAGCTTACTAAATCTCAAAACTTTGCTGAATATACTAAGTATGAATCATAACTTTAAATAAAACATTTGAAACTAAAAGACTCCAAAATTGTCTATCTATGAAGTCTCTACTATACAAAGATGAGTATCGGGACAAGACCCACGACTCCTCAAAAGAACTACACTACTAACAAGTCATAAAATTGGAGTACTTCGAAAGCAAGGAGGTCTCACTCATAAGCAGACGAGCGGAAGGAGTGATCTCAATAGACTCTTGTTGAGGACCCTAAGAACCTGTATCTACATATTTAAAAGATGCAGGTCAAATGACATCAGTACATTGAATGTACGAGTATGTAATATAGCTTAATAACAAATAACTGAAAGAAAGGAGTGCAATAGATAACAACGTACTCAAGATGAATGTAAAGGAATAAAGGAGTCAAATCATTTAAAACTTTACAAAATACTCTCTCATCTTTGAGCTCAACATAATAAGTGATATATAAAAATACACTTTAACTCTATTGGGAGTTTCTCTAACCGACAATCATCACTATGAGCTATGTGATGATACAACGTCTCGCCCACACTGCCATAATTGTCCTATACCTTGTCAGGCTATAGAACACCTCAACTAAGTGGATCCACTAAGCTCTGCCCGAAGGCACTTAGGATTCATCTAAAAAGTATGATCTTGTACTCATGTTGGCATAAATGATTTATGAGGAATGTGAGTTGTCTGAACTTATCCCCATATCGATGCTCAATACTATACTCCCAATAATATATACTCATGCTCAATGTTTTAAAAAAAACACACTCTTCCTCTGGTTTAAGATAATTGCTCAAACTATCCTCTTAAAAGAGGTAACTACTCTTGAAATATCTTTGAACTCATAACTCATTTAGAAATCTCAGTTTCTCTTTATCAATGTAAAAATTAATACCTCTGAGAATACATATTTCCCTTATATTCTTACTCAATTCATACTTGAAAACTCTTTCTCAAAAACATATCAAAATCATATTTTAATATGATCATTGATGACTCGAAAAGTCATACTGCATAAAAATTGATGGTATATATAGATATCATACTACTCATACATTGATGGCATACTCCATACTAATCATGTTTTAGAAACTCTTTTCTCAAAACTCATCTTTACTTTCTCAAAACTCAATTTAAGAACTCAAGTGTTAGCTTTAAAAAGCTTTTCAAAATTTAGAACTCAAATCATATGGTTCATGTGGAATTATGGACATGAATGACTCAACTCAAGGATCTTAATAGCAATAAGGAAACTCAATACTCAAAACTCAAGACTCAAAAACTCAAGACTCAAGAACTCGAAACTCATAACTCAACGATATTTCTCCTTTAAAAAAATACTCAATTTATAGGGTTCATGCTGAAATATAGAAATAAACAAATCAACTCAAGAATTTCAATGCATAACATATATCAATTAAGTAATTAGGAATAGAATTTCAAAAAGAAACAGTAACTCAAGAACTCAAATCAACTTATCTCAAGAATACTCAAATCTAGGGGTAGAATCCTAGATTTCTCTTTTACTGATTTGAAAATAGATGTAGGGTGTGAGAACAAACTAGTCCAACACTATAATAGCCTAACATACTTGGAAGAACAAAGTTCTTGAAGAATTTTGAAGAATCTTGAAAAGGAACTTGACTAGAAGCCTTGAAACCCTAGCTTGAAGGAGAACAATCAAGAAAACATTTCTTGAGATTTTTGAATTACTTTGTTGAAATCTCTATGACCAATAATTATGATTTTCATTAGTGATTCATAATTGCATGGAGGAATTATAGTTGGAAAGAATGAAATTCTTGAAGAAGGACTTACATTGAAGAAAAATCTTGGAAAAGATTGAAAGAATCTTGAATGGAGTCTTCTACTTTGATTTTTCCTTAGGGTTTTGTCTTAGGATTTGAGAGAGAAGAGAATGATGTATTACGAGATGAAAATTTGATTGTTTTGGGCCTTTAATTAGTCAAGAAATTCATTTAGGGTTTTCTTAGAGGTAAAAAGACAAAAATAACCCTTTTAAATTTTTTCCCGTCGGCTAATTCATCACTGCACTTTATCCGGTTACTGAAATGGTCATAACTTTTTACTGAAACCTCGGATTGTTGCAAAATTGGTGGAGTTGGACAGAAGATTCAAATATCTTTAATTTGATAGGTTATGGGCCACGTAACTCTTTATATTCTAAGGGATATGGTCGTTTGAAGTTGACCCAAGTAGAGTCTTACATCAAAACTTAATCGATAAGGAATGTTTCAACTCTACTTTATGCTAGGAGTTTTTAGTGACCTTAATTGATATCGAAAATCATTCTCATACTAAAGAATTTACTTTTACAAATATGAGCAATTTAAGAATAACCTGATAAGACCTTATATGCAAATAAAGAACAATTCGGGCCTTAGCTTAAAATTTTTTGAGGTGTTACAATGTCTCCCCCTGGGATCATTCGTCCTCGAATAACAGTTAAACTGAGCATGAAAGGGAAAGGAGTTACTATTACTATATTCCAGCTTAACTCAAAATCACAAATTACTTAACATAAGGTGATTATTCTAATTTAAATCACGAGATTCGGGTTCTATACCTCTATAAGAAATCTCATCCCAAGAACACTACATTCAAGCCTAGTACTATAACCACTCCATGGACTCCTACTAAAAACTTCTTATAAGAATTCCTCATCCTCTCTACCTACTGAAATTTCACGCATTACTATCAGGAACTGACTAATTGCTCTCATTTAACTATTACTCATGGTAAACCATCATCCCCTTCTTCCTCCACATTTGTAACCTTAAATAGAAGAAGACCACCACTACCACAATAAGAAACATAAATCCTCTCCTTCTATCTTTACTAAATTACTATCGACAACATTGCTATCAAAGCTTAAAAGGATCACTAAAAGAGCTTTATAGATCATAAGCACGATTCATTCAAGAATTCTGATTTAAGAATATGCATGACATAACATTATTTTTCTAGCCATTAAGATCAAATCATGAATTTTTGATACTGAGCATACTATGAGATATGAGTGCTTATATGAATAAATTCATACGTGGGGATGATATCCATAACTTTATGGAGTAAGATTGAGATCAATGGGCTAAAGTCTTTGCCCCTTATTCTGGAAATTGAGCATAGATATGAACCTCTTAGAAGTTTATGAGCATAGGTTATAAACACAATTCTGATATTAGGAATATCAACAAGATATTGTGATAATTGGACTTGAGGAATATGCAAAATTTTGAACGGATTCATATATCTCTAAAATTCTTTCTGAAGACATCACTATCTCATTATCGACACTTGACTTGATTTCTCATCTTATCATCTCCCCCCTTAGATCTAAAACTTGGATCTAAAACTGACACTTGAAAGTTATAGATCTATTCCATCATCTCTAAACAAGTCTACATTCCCTTTTATCTAATACTCGAGAAAGTCTTATCTCATGGCTACTGAACTCTCCATAAGCAGGTTCTAAGACTCCTTCTAAGACCTCTTTCTAAGATGCTTCTATTAACCTCTTATCATTGGTTTATAAGGTTGCTTTATCTAACTCTTTAAGGGAAAAATAATGGTTACTTCAGCCTATTCTGCATTGACAGCTCAATTATGCTATCTAGGTACACATGAAAAATCATTAACTTAATTGGAACGTTGTCTGGTTACATACAATCTCGGGTACACCTCTTAATGCTCTTGTTATTCTAATGACTTAGCCACACTTCACTACTCTTATCTAAAAGTTAGAATCCCATACTTGTACCACTCATATTCATTACAACTTACATCTTTATTTCTCACCTACTCCATGTCAAGTCTACCAGATCAGATCACAAAACTAACATCATCACCCTCATATTGGCATTCTTTTGATTATGACACTCATATCAAATTCAAGCTTAATATTTATTATTATTTTTGAATATCAATATGATTGCTCACTTACCATGCTAACTTACAACTACTAGATAAAATTAAGGAACACTAGCCCACTAAAACCTCATGATAAGTAGTCAATCCTTACATCTCACTCTCTCAGTCTTCATACTTACAATTTACCCCCACACTTCCTTTCACAACTTAAGTACTATTTACCCATTCACTACACATCATTGACTAACTAGTTCTATAACCCTCTGAATATCATGGGTTTCCCCTTAAAAATCATAAGCCTAGTTTAGAGCTATCACCTTATGAATACTCTAATCTTTTATTCAACACCTACACTTTGTCATTACTAACATAATGACACATCATCATAACCTCCTTTCTAGTTAAAGTATAATCTAACTCATCCTAACTCATAACTATTCCTCTATCCTCTATCATGAACTTCATACAAAATTATTATTCCTTAGCCTACTAAAAAAGAAAAAAATCATCATTAATAACTTACTGGGTGCCTGACTGCAGTAACATAATTTGTCTCATCATTATTTTCCTTTCTTAGATTACTAAACCTCTGCATGCATTTTTCTAACTCTAGGCACTTTTACTACTGCTTCTTATAACATCACAACCCATACTATCTCTTCGGGTGAAATAAAATACCATCCAAACATTCTAAAACATACTTCCCTCATAAAGGTCTCACCTAAAACAAGGTTTAGAGAAGAGAGTCTGAGAGTACATCTCGCTTTTATCTTGATCGCACGATTTATATGAATATGAGTGTATTCTTTTGAGTCACAACACTTAAGCTCACTCACGGGCTTCTCTCATGCCCCTTTGCAGTCTCATGACTTTTTGAAGTTTTTTTAGCTTTGCGTTTCAACTCCTTGAGTATGTAGGGTAGTCGAATGGATCTGAGAAACGCAGGAGTAAACTTTTCCTGAATGTTGGTAGTCCCTCATTTATATAAGTGGGGCCCTCACAACCATAAATAAGATCCTATTGACACAACTTCATAGACACCCTAGGACACTTGAACTCTGTGCTCTGATACCAAGTTTGTCATGACCCGAGCCATACCCTGGACGTGGCTGACACTTGAGAACCATTGCTGGAATGCAAGCGAACCCTCATCCTGGATGACTACAAGTGGAAGACTAACTCAAGCATACATAAGCATAAACTTGAAAGAAACATTTAAAAACAACTTACTAAATCTCAAAAACTTTGCTGAATATAGTAAGTATGAATCATAAGTTTAAATAAAACATCTGAAATTGAAAGACTCCAACTGTCTATTAATGAAGCCTCTACTATACAAAGATGAGTGTCGGGACAGGACCCACGATTCCTCAAAAGAACTACTACTAACAACTCATAAAATTGGAGTACTCTGAAAGTAAGGAGGTCTTACTCATAAGCAGACGAGTAGATGAAGTGATCTCAACAGACTCTTGTTGAGGATTCTAAGAACATGTATATGTATATTTAAAAGATGTAGGTCCAATGACATCAGTACATTAAATGTACGAGTATGTAATATAGTTGAATAACAAATAACTGACAGAAAGGACTGCAATAAATAACAATGTACTCAAGCTGGATGTAAAGAAATAAAGGAGTTAAATCATTTAAAACTTTACAAAATACTTTCTCATCTTTGAGCTTAACATAATAAGTGATATATAAAAATACACTTTAACTTTATTGGGAGATTCTCTAACCGACAACTATCACTATGAGCTACATGATGATACAACGCCCATGTTGTCAGAACTGTCCTATACCTTGCCGGGATATAGAACACCTCAACTAAGTGGATCCACTAAGCTCTGCCCGAAGGCACTTAGGATTCATCTAAAAAGTATGATCTTGTACCCATATTGGCATAAATGGTTTATGAGGAATGTGAGTTGTCTGAAATCATCCCCATATCAGTGCTCAATACTACTCCCAATAATATATACTCATGCTCAATGTTTTTAAAAAAAACATACTCTTTCTCTGGTTTAAGATAATTGCAACTATCCTCTTAAAAGATGGAACTGTTCTTGAAATATATTTTAACTCATAACTCATTTAGAAATCTCAATTTCTCTTTCATCAATGTGAAAATTGATACCTCTTGAAATACATAGTCCCCTTATACTTTTACTCAATTCATACTTGACAACTCTTTCTCAAAAACATATCAAAATCATATTTTAGTATGATCATTGATGACTTGGGAAGTCATACTGCATAAACATTGATGGTATATTTAGATACCATACTGCTCATACATTGATGGCATACTCGATTGTCATACTAGTCATGTTTTAGAAACTCTTTTCTCAAAACTCATCTTTACTTTTTCAAAACTCAGTTTAAGAATTCAAGTGTTAGCTTTACAAAGCTTTTCAAAATTTATAACTCAAATTATAGGGTTCATGTTGAATTATTGACATGAGCGACTCAAATCAGGGATCTGAATAGAAATAAGGAAACTCAGTACTCAGAACACAAGACTCAGGAACTCAAGGACTCAAGAACTCGAAACACATAACTCAACGATATTCTCCTCTAAAAAAATACTCTATTCATAGGGTTCATGCTGAAATATAGACATGAACAAATCAACTCGAGAATTTGAATGCATAATATATAGCAATTCAATAATTAGGAATAGAATTTCAAAAAGAAACAAGAATTCAAGAACTCAAATCAACTTATCTCAAGAGTACTCAAATCTAGGGGTAGAATCTAGTTGAAAGTAGATGGGCGTGAGGATGAACTGGTCCAACACTATAATAATCTTACATACCTAGAAGAAAAAGGTTTTTGAAGAATCTTGAAAAAGAACTTGGTTAGAAGCCTTGAAACCCTAGCTTGAAGGAGAACAATGAAGAAAATCTTTCTTGAGATTCTTGAATTCCTTTCTTGAAATCTCTATGACCAAGAATTATGATTTTCATTAGTGATTCATAATTGTATGGAGGAATTTGAGTTGAAAAGAATTAAATTCTTGGAGAAGGACTTACATTGAAGAAGAATCTTGAAAAAGATTGAAAGAATCGTGAAAGAGATTGAAAGAATCGTGAAAGAGATTGAAAGAATCTTGAATGGAGTCTTCTACTTTGATTTTTCCTTAGGGTTTTTACTTAGGATTTGATAGAGAACAGAATGATGTATTAAGAGATGAAAATCTGATTGTTTTGGGTCTTTAATTAGTCAAGAAATTCATTTAGAGTTTCTTAGAGGTAAAAGACAAAAAAGCCCCTTTTTAACCTTTTTCTCCTGTCGGCTAATTCGTCATTGCACTGTATCAAGTTACTAAAATGGTCATAACTTTTCACTCAAACCTTGGATTGTTGAGAAATTTGTGGCGTTGGAAAGAAGATTCAAATACCTTTAATTTGATAGGTTATCGGCCACAAAACTCTTTATATTCTAAGAGATATGATCATTTGAAGTTGACCTAAGTAGAATCTTATATCAAAACTTAATCGATAAAGAACTTTCAACTCTACTTTGTGCTAGGAGTTTTTAGTGACCTTAAATGGATATCCAAAATCATTCCCATACCAAAGAATTTACCTTTACAAATATGGGCAATTTAAGAATAACCTGATAAGACCTTATATGCAAATAAAGAACAGTTCGGGCCTTAGCTTAAAATGTTTTGGGGTGTTACACAATTATTTGCTACGATATTATGTTTTTTTTTCCCCTCAAACTCAAAATTACTCATATTAACCACATCTAAATTTCTGCCATGGAAGAAGAAGTTGTAATTTTGGGTCAAACACTGTGGTGGATGGGATAATGGCAAAACACTAACACTTTGGATGTTACAACAGTTTGAATGAGACACATGTGTTGGAGACAACAAACGAAAGTTAGGCTCACCAACGAGTATCACCATCTCAACAAATTCATCACGTAGTTCCATTTCAGATGATGAATCTTCCTTTGTCATTTTCAAACTACTGTGTATTAAAAGAAACAATGTACATCAATTACTATCAAAGATGAAGCTTACCAAAAAACAACGTACAAAAATAATTGAATGAAACTCAACAACATTGTATAATATTCCAACCTGAACTATGTGCAAAAACAATAAAGTAAGATTATATTGGAAGAGATGCAAACATTGATAACTACCCAATAGTGGGAACCAACCGTACTCTTAAAAAGACAATTAACATATCTATATAATAATAATAATAATAATAATAATAATAATAATAATAATAATAATAATAATAATAATAATAATAATAATAATAATAATAATAATAATAATAATAATAATAATAATAATAATAATAATAATAATAATAATAATAATTATTATTATTATTATTATTATTATTATTATTATTATTATTATTATTATTATCTTTTAAACTTCTTATAAACGGTGATATGTGTAAAAAAAAAACTTTCATATTTGTAATACTGAAAAAGTACTATTATCTATGTAGTTAAGTCTTAAGGATGGTCTTTCCACGTAATTTTCAACTATTTAAAATTTGGACTTTTGACCCTTTTGACTATTATATACCAATGTTTACATTTAATGTATACCGTTGTATCCATATATATTAGTTTCCCTTGCCATATTTTAGCTTCTTCTCAAAACTTCCAAGGCCAACTTGATAAAGATCGTTGTGTTTCAACCCAACACGAAATACTGAGGAGAAGGAGTCCATAAAGAACTCGGATAGGATCATATGCAAACAAGATGATATACATTAAACATATAATTCCACTAAAATAAACAGAGGAGATAATAAAAGGCACATTGAAGGCATACAATTTTAAAAGAGTAATTGAAAGAGTGCAACTATCATTCAAGTCATAGTAGAGTAACATAACAACTGATATGCATATACGAGGAAAAATAGAGAAAAAAATTATCATTATCATACATTCAAGTAACTAAAAGACATGAGATTAATACATACATACATACATACATATATATATACATACATACATACATACATATATATATATACATACATACATACATATATATATACATACATACATATATATACACATACATACATACATATATATATATATATATATATATATATATATATATATATACCAAATTATTATATTTCACCTACTCTTAGACAAAACCCAACCCAAATACCTCAATACAATATCCAAAAAGACTCGGATAAAATAATATTCTGTGACCATTGTTCTTCTATGACTGAGGGTTTCAAGAGATTCAATGCTAAAAATGAATAAACAAACGTATCCACAAGAATTTCAAGGATTAATAGAATCATGACCAAACCCATACAATTTTACAAATAAAATACATGTGTTATTAACGGAAGAAGACCCAAATAGTGCCTTAGTAGCATTACAAAGAAATGTTGTAATAAAATTAGAACAATTAAGTATACCCAATTGGATACACATAAAGAATTTTCTTAAAGATTATTTTTACTATTGCACTATTAGTGGAAATACATTTAATGACATCCTTCTTTTAGAAATATAAGATTTATATATTGGACATTATATAGAGAATATAACCTTAGACTAATAGCTGTAAAAAAGAAAAAACAGTTAGAAAAAAAATATAATAGTAAGACTTAAGAAAGTAGAAATAACACCCAAACAAGAAAAATACAAGTTAACTAGAAAACCTCAAAAATGGACTTTCTTTTAAATAAACGAACAACTCAAGAAAGCAGACCAAGTTTCTCAGAAAATAGAATAGGGAATAGTTTGATTTCAAGAATATTATCTAGAAGATCATCAACTATAGAAGAAAATCAAGAATTAAATGAAATCATAGACATAGATAGAGACCTACAAAATTTTCAACAAAATCAGCTAAAGTTATTAAATCCAAAAACATTATATAATGTAAAATATTTCTCTAGAGATAATCAATTATACAGACACTATAGAGAAGAACAGATATCAGCAATAGGAGAAGACTTTGCAATTTTAAACATAGTCAACCCAGCTTTCATAAAGACGATAAAAAACCCCAAACTAATGCTAATGCATATGGGATTAATAGTAATAGGAATAAAAGGATTAACTAGGAAGAACCTAGGATCTAAAGTTTTAATTGTATTTACGATGATAGATGGTCAGATTTAAAGAAATCTATAATCGGATTAACCGAAGTAGACATGACAACTAATGGCGGAATATATTATATTTGCCCAGACTTTTTAATCAATCTAAGAGAATTTGAAAAACATATTAAAATAGGAATTCAGACTAAAGGATACGAAGAAATGAATAATGGAAATAACCTACTAATGTGCGTAGGTTTCATAGGAAAAATGACCTGAAGTAGTAATACAAAATTCAAACTTCAAGTAAACGATGTGGTAGAAGTAATGGGTAATAAAGGGATAAAACTAATCAAACAAATAAAGATAAATCTAGAAGAATATGTAGGATTAGAATGGAATTTAGATAAATTAAGCAAACCGAAAGTATTTGCTCCTGAGCAACACTTAATGTATACTAGCTTGAAGGGAGAAACATCAATCAGGTTTACAGACTATAATTACACAAGTCAAAGAAACTTAGATGAGAATGAAACAGAAAGTACCATAGAAACAGAACAAGAGGAATTTATGAATATAGAATTAATACAAGAAGGGTACGAGGTAGACAGAGCTATAGAAGAAGCAAAAAGACAATAACAAGACAATAGACTTACAATTTTTAAGTGTAAAGGATGTAAGAAAGGTAAAATGGATATAATGGAAACAATAGAACATTTTAGAATATGTCAAGAAAGAGATGATAATATAGCATATAGAAGAGACGAACCAGACTATATAAATGAAGAGAAAATAGACACTTTATCCATAACTAGTTATACAGAACTAATGGATGAAGCGACTAGTTCACACAGTGCTAGCCCTTTCCAAAGAACTACTGCAGCCCCGAGTATTAGCTATAGTATAGGTAATTTGCCTAGAAGACCATGGATTAGACCTGACCAAGAAATAAAATATAATATCAAACCAATAGGAAAAAAAATACCTATAGAAGAACCTATAAGACTACAAGAAGGAGGAAATAAAGGAAAAATATTAAATATAGCTGCACATGATCCACAAATGTGGAATACCGTAAAAGATTTATGGAAAGGAATAGTAGCAGCAGACTTTATTAAAAATTATCAAGAAATAGACGCTGAGACTATGTATAGATACTTAGAAACCTTTTTAGGAGAATTCTGTAAAGCAGTATGAGAATCTTATAAACAAACGTATCCACAAGAATTTCAAGGATTAATAGAATTATGACCAAACCCATACAATTTTACAAATAAAATACATGTGTTATTAACGGGATAAGACCCAAATAGTGGCTTAGTAGCATTACAAAGAAATGCTGTAATAAAATTAGAACAATTAAGTATATCCAATTGGATACACATAAAGAATTTTCTTAAAGATTGTTTTTACTATTGCACTATTAGTGGAAATACATTTAACGAAGAATTAGGTAAAAAATTATTTAATAAATTACCCGGAGCTTTGGGAAGAGAAATAGAAGAAAGATGGTATAAAAGAGAAGGAGTGGTGCAAAACCCTACACTCTCATGGCCTATAAGACAAAAAATAAATCACATAATGGAAATACTAACAGAAAAATGTACAAATATACAAATACAAAAGCAATTAAAACAAAATGAAATGAACTTTTGCAAGGCAATGATATACACTACCCAAAGTTATGATAAAGAACCGAGTAAAATAAGAAAATATAAACGAAGAACATCTTATAACCAAAAACCTTATAAACATAAAAAATATTTCTTAAGAAAATCTTCAGCTAGAAAGCCATATTTAAATAGAGATAGACATGTTAGGAAATATAGAAATGATAGGAATGATAAAAATAAATTAGAATGTTATACTTGTGGAAGTATAGAACACTTAGCAAATACATGCCCTAAAAGGAATAACATGAAAACTAGAAATTCTCAGTTAATAGAAGACTTTCAAGAAACCTTATTAAATGTAGATGAACATATGTCAGACACAGAAAGTATATATTCTGTGGTAAGCATAGATGCAGCAGAAGAAAGAAACACTCAATCAGACACATCTGATTCAGAGGATGATAATTTAATTAATGAAATAGGTGTAGAAAGAGATGAAGATTTCTTAGACAACATAATAGTAAATACTATGATGAATATTTCTCAAGATTGTAACCATGAGTTCGAAAGACTAAAAGGAATAGATAGTAACCAATGTAATATATGTAAATGGTATCCTAGTAAAATAAATAGAGCAAAATGTAAAAATTGTTATATGGAAGCTGTATTAATTGTATAGAAAATATATTAAAACAAAGAGTAAATAAAACTGAAGAACAAGTCCATAAAAAAGATTAGGCTACTAATCTAAGACTAATAACTCTAGAAACAAGAGTAAATGACTTAGAACAAAGATTAATTACATTAGAAAAGGGAAAAGAAAAAATAGATAAGGATACTACACAAGGTACAATGCATCTAGATCAAATAGAAAGCGAATTAATGAACATAGAAGAAAATAATACTAGTTTTATATGCAATAAAGATAAAAAATTTAAAACAATAAAAATACTAGTAAGAATAAAAATAAAAGATATAGAGATAGAAACTTTGGCCTTAGTAGATACAGGCTGCACTAGTTGCCTCCTTAATAAAAAGATATTACCACATAATTTATTATCAACTCTAAAAAACTTTAAGGAACCTATACAAGAAATACAAATGGATGGAACTTATAATCTTTACGACCAGTATATAGAAAAAGCACAAATAAGTTTTATAAATACTTGCAACGAATTCTATAGACCAACTATAATATGTATAAGATATTTGTAAGAGATCTTAATATTAAAACTAACTTAGTATTAGGTTTACAGTTTCTTATACAAAATAATGGAAGTTGTTTATTCTTTAGAGATGGGATAATGCTGTTCAGAAATACAACATACACTGCAGTATAAATTAATAAAATCCCTACCAAAGAATTGCCTAAAAATAAAGACAATAAAATAAATATTAAGACGGCAACTCCATGTTGTGAAGACTGTGGCAATACTGGTAGTTGTTCTTCAAAAAACCTATATGAAGAAGAACAAGAAGAAAATTATATAGAAGATATATACATAGAAGACATAGAAAAAGACTATACCTTAGTAAATATAGAAACAAAATTTTATAATTTTCAAATAGGAATAGATACTATAGGAAAAATAAAAAATCCTAAAGACCTAGAAAATATAGTAGCAATATTAGACGAAATGGAAATAATAGGAGAAAAACCCATAATACACTGGGGAAGTAATAAAACTTTGTGTAAATTACCGAGTATACTATAAAAACAGCAACAATAGAAGCAAATAATGAAGATACTGAAGAATTTACTAAACAGATTAAAGAACTACTCAAATTAGAAGTAATAAGAAGATCCACATCTAGACATAGATCAGCTGCATTTATTGTTAGAAATCATAGTGAACAAGTACGAGGAAAAGCACACATGGTAATAAATTATAAAAGACTAAATGATAATACTAGAACAGATGCATACAAATTACCTGATAAAAATGAGTTAATTAATCGAATACAAGGTAAAAAGATCTTTAGTAAATTTGATTGTAAGTTAGGATACTGGCAAGTCAAAATGCACCCAGAAAACATAGAATGGACGGCTTTTACGTGCGCAGAAGGCCATTTTGAATGGCTTGCTATGCCTTTTGGTTTAAAGACAACTCCTATCTTCCAAAGAAAGATGGATGATATGTTTGGAGACTACAAAAACTTTGTATTAGTATATGTAGGCGATATTCTAGTATTTAGCAAAGACATTCAAGAATATCTAGGATACCTACTGACAGTCTTTAGACTATTTGTAAAATACGGAATAATAATCAGTAAGAAGAAAATGAAACTATGTAAAACCCATATAAACTTCTTACGAGTAACTTTAGGAGAAGGAAAAGTAAAATTACAACCACATATAGCTAAAAAGGTATTAGAAATGCCAGATAAGTTAGATAATACAAAAGAATTACAAAAATTCTTAGGTTTAGTAAATTATGCAAGAAACTTTATTCAAGATTTAGGAAAAATAGCAGGGCCATTATATGCTAAGACAGGTAGCAAAGGTTAAAAATACTTTAACATAGAGGATATAAAATTAGTCCAACAAATTAAAGACAAAGTTAAAAATATACCCGACTTAAAAATACCTTTAGAATCCGATTAGTTAATCGTCCAAACATATGGAAGAAAATTAGGATAGGGTGCTATCTTAAAATCTAGATCTAATAAATACAACCCAAAAAATGATGAAAAAATCTGTGCCTACCAAAGTGGACAATATAAAGAAAAAGGTAATATGAGTAGTATAGACGGAGAAGTATTAGCAGTAATATATGGACTCAATAGTTTTAAATTATATATTTTGAACAAAAATGAAGTCTTAGTAAGAACAGACTGCGAAGCGATAGTTAAATTTCACGAAAAAATAAATAGTAAAGCTAGCAGTAAAAGATGATGGTTAAATTTTATGGATATAATATTTATATATAATAATATTATTTTTGAGTATGTTAAAGGAAAAGACAATGATCTAGCAGATAAATTAAGTAGACTACAATTAAAAACTAACTGACTTTATTTCAGTATGAGACCAATTGGCCAACAGACAGCAAACAGCAGACAAAGGCAAGGGCATTGCCCAGCCAGATACCTATGCTCAGACATTATTAGGAAGACAAAATTTCAGACCATTAAATACCACAGACAACTTAATGGAGAGAATCCATTTTGGTAAGTATATTTTAATTTCATACCCTAAGTGTAATTTATCATTTAGAGTAATTCCAGACTATAGTTTAGACAAGGCTCAACAATGTTTAATAGATAACTTATGGATAGCGTACAATAAACAAGACACTAAGTATTTTATAGCAGCTTCGAATGCTTTATGTCAATATTTCTCAGACAAAAATAGAGATAATAAATTTAAATACTATGTAGTTATACATGACAAGACTAAAGATGTTTTTCAGACTTGTATAGAGGTAGTGGATTTTATAAATGGGGTTAAAAACCCACTTTTTAAAGGATTTAATAATTTTACAGAAGCTTTAGACTATGCCAGAGGAATATTCGGACCAAATTATTATATTTCACCTGCTCTTAGACAAAACCCAACCCAAATACCTTAATACAATATCCAAAAAGACTCATATAAAATAATATTTTGTGACCATTGTTCGTCTATGACCGAGGGTTTCTAGAGACTCAATGCTAAAAATGAAATCCTTATTCAAGAAAATATGAGACTTGTAAAACAACTAGAGACATTTCAGAGCAAATACTCTCCAAGAACAGACAGTACTCAGAAGAACGACATGAGTTCTCCATCTCTCTTAAAAATGGATGAGACAGGTGTGTATTCCCCTATGAATGTTAAGAACTCTACTGTATCAGAGAAAGATACAGCTAGTCCGGTTCAAACGGTGGCCGGTAAAGACTTGTCAAACCCGTTGAAGGCTGTCACTTTGCCAAAAAGTGAAGAAGAGGAGTCTTCTTCCTCACGAAAAAGATTACCTAAATCTTTCCAAAAGACTCGTTAAGAAAAATAGCAGCTTTGAAAAAGAAAAAAAATGAAAAAAATGAAAAAATAGAAGATATAATTAAACAGACTTTAGAAAAATTCTTTCAAAGCCAAAGTCAAGATAAATATGTTATTAACAAAGACAAGCCTAGTCCTAGCAATAAAGATTCAACTCCAGATTCAGAAGACGGTAATCACAGTCATGAAAGTTCAGACGAAGGTAATATTCAAGATGCTCAAGATCCTTATGAAGATGATGATTCGGGCATGAATTTCGATACTATAGCCTTACATAATTTAGACACTTAAAGAATACACATGAAGACAAATACAAAAGATAACAAGATCAGATGCCATGGAAAGAAGATGACAAGATAAGATGCAACGTATCAAGTGTTGGATCAAATAATAAATAAATTATTAGGAGTATGCGGTGGGGATGCCCACTAATGTCTTGTAATAATAAATGAGTGGTCACTTTATCACTACCCTCCAAAAGAGGAAAAAATTGTTGACACACGCGTCTGTAAAAAAGTCTAAAAGATAACATTTATGATGCATGTGACGATGGGGCCCAATGAGCATCCGACTTGCATTATTAATGGAATCTTAACAAGTTGTGTCGGCCATCAATAATAGAGGCCACGTAGAGTGTTTTACAATGGTTCTTTAATTTTCTCTTTGTCTATATAAGAGTGTAAGAAGTAAGTAGAAGGGCAGAGCGAAAAAATTAGAGAGTGATATTTAAGAAAAAATCTCTTCCTAACCTCCAACCTTCTTCATGTTCCAAAATCCTCTGTTGTAAATTAAAGTTTGTGTTGTAATAAAAATAAAATAAGTGTGTTTTGAGTTCTAAGTTATCAAGTTTTTCAAAGTTCTTCAGGGTTTTCTGAAAGGGAAACCTCTCTCAATTTATCATGTAAGTCTTATGTTGTTAATTTCCCAAAATCCCCTAAAAAATATGTTATTCTTTATCTTTCTTTATTGTTATTATTTGCTTATTATATTGGTACTATGTAAATCCCTGTAATTATGAAAAATGATTATCCTTAGTATATGGTTAGCCTCTTAATTTCTTGACAATGACTATGGATTAGCCTGTAAATTCCTAGGATGGTTGGCCTTGATAGTCTGCTTAAAAAAAAAGGGACGAATTTGTTGCCAGATTTATATCCAGGGTGGGGCTAAAGATGACATTGTTAAGAACAATTAGCTAAAGAAAAGTCGAGAAGCTATCACATATATTCATTAATAGAAGATACCTATCTTATAGATTCATTAATAGAGCATAAAGATAATCTTATTAAAGAAATAAATAACATTAAATTAGATATTCAATATACTACTAATAGGATAAAATACTATAGAAAAATTTGTCTAATTAGAAGTACATTAGGATAGAAAAAATAGAGTCGTTGAGACATCTTGAATATTTAGACTTAAGAATACACCCGGAGAAAAAATATAGATCATTACACAAAAATAATATTTTAAAGTGTAATTTTGCTGAAGGAGAACATATACTACACTCTGAAGATAAGGAATATAATACTTTAATAGACTTAACAATAAATCTTAGTGAAAAAATTCAACAACAAGATAAAATTATAATAAAACTATTAGAAGCAATAGAAGTAGTACAAAAAAAATAATTTAAAATATTAGATAAATTAGAAAAGAATTTCGACTTCTTAAAAGCACAAGAACTAGAAATCGATAGAAAAATTCAATATCTAAACACAAAATTTAATTTAGAAAAAATACCTACTAAAATAGAAATAGAAAAACTAGTAAAAACTATAATAGAAAAACCTAAAGATTTAGAAATTAAAAATACTCAAGTAGTAACGAAAATTATAGAACAAGTAGAAAAAATAACTACTGAAATTAGTCATTTAAAAGAAATAATTACAAGACTTGAAAGGATCTCACTCTCATGAGTGAAGAAGATATAAATTATAAAAAAACATTAGAATACACAACCAACTTCCATCAAGAGCCAATAGGATATTCTAGTCACATTACTTCTAGCCAAACAGACAAAGTAATTCTAAAACAAAACAATACAATAATAGCATTACTAATAGAATTAAACATAAAAATAGATAAAATATTAAAAGAAAAACAACCTGAACAAATTCATAAAAATACAGAAATAGATGAATTAATTACTCGACTTAAGAAAGTAGAAATAACACCCAAACAAGAAAATTACAGAATTTATAATTTTCAAGAAGGAATAAATACTATAGGAAAAATAAAAAATCCTAAAGACCTAGAAAATATAGTAGCAATATTAGACGAAATGGAAATAATAGGAGAAAAACCCTTAATACACTAGGGAAGTAATAAAATTATGTGTAAATTAGACATAATAAATCCCGAGTATACTATAAAAACAGTAACAATAGAAGCAAATAATGAAGATACTGAAGAATTTACTAAACAGATTAAACAACTACTCAAATTAGAAGTAATAAGAAGATCCACATCTAGACATAGATCAGCTGCATTTATGGTTAGAAATCATAGTGAACAAGTACGAGGAAAAGCACGCATGGTAATAAATTATAAAAGACTAAATGATAATACTAGAACAAATGCATACAAATTACCTGATAAAAATGAGTTAATTAATCGAATACAAGGTAAAAAGATCTTTAGTAAATTTGATTGTAAGTCAGGTACTGGCAAGTCAAAATGCACCCAGGAAGCATAGAATGGACGGCTTTTATGTGCCCAGAAGGCCATTTTGAATGGCTTGCTATGCCTTTTGATTTAAAGACAACTCCTCCTATCTTCCAAAGAAAAATGGATGATATGTTTGGAGACTACAAAAACTTTGTATTAGTATATTTAGACGATATTCTATTTTTTATTTTTCCTATAGTATTTATTCCTTTTTGAAAATTATAAAATTATGTTTCTATATTTATTAAGGTATAGTCTTTTTCTATGTCTTCTATGTATGTATCTTCTATATAATTTTCTTCTTGTTCTTCTTCATTTAGGTTTTTTGAAGAACAACTACCATCATTGCTACAGTTTTCACAACATGGAGTTGCAGTCTTAATATTTATTTTATTGTCTTTATTTTTAGGCAATTCTTTGGTAGGGATTTTATTAATTTGTACTGGAGTGTATATTGTATTTCTAAACAACATTATCCCATCTCTAGAGAATAAACAACTTCCGTTATTTTGTATAAGAAACTGTAAACCTAATACTACGTTAGTTTTAATATTAAGATCTCTTACTAATATCTTATACATATTATATGTTGGTCTATAGAATTCGTTGCAAGTATTTATAAAACTATATATACATATATATATATATGTCTATGTATATATAGATATGTATATATATTTTCCTCGGTTAATTAATAACCTCTCTAAAATACTATTTTCCTCCGGTCACGACTTGGGCCAATGAAAAAATCACTCAATTCGATAAGATAATAAATAACATATTTTCAGAAGACCCCTATATAAATATGTTGTACCATTAACATTATAAATTAATAATTCTAAGACAATTTAGTAAAATATGATTGTATTGTGTTCTGTTTATTGTTAAAATTTAAATCTAGTTGAAGCTCATCTCTAACTTTTTTTATTGCATCCAAAAGTTTCGGTGTTGTCTTTTTCAAACTGCACCATAAAATTTTGAAGAGTTCTAAATGCTATAAGTGCTTCCTTACGCGTAACTGGTTCCAAAGGTATTGTATCATCTTCAACTTTACATCAACATTATTTTTGTCAATGGTATCCACAATTTCTTCTAAACTTTAGACCTTTGAACATGTATCATTTTCACCCGTACAACAAGTTATTAACGTCTATTTTATTGCGGTAACTGAGATCATTAATCATGACTTCAAGTTCATGAATGACGTTTTCACAAGTGGGTTCATTTAAATTCTCTGAGATTTTATTTTTGAACAAATTTTGCAGTATCGAAACACTCTTTATATTAATAAATATTAATTTATCGATTAAATAATACCTCTATAAAATAATAATATTTCATGATTTTAATATATATATATATAGTCACACACAAAATCAAATCTTAAAATAGTTTGAACTTTTAAACAATCAAACCACAAAAGTTCTAACACAACAATATCTTAAACTTATATTCTCCCTTTAAAGAGATTCCAATATTATTCAAGTTATGACAAAGAACTGACTACATTCTTATGTATTTGGAACTAAAAAAGTTTATATATCTATTTCCTAATGAATACAGAAATTCTTATGTACTTGGAACTAAAAAAGTTTATATATCTATTTCCTAATGAATAAAGAATCAATTTATAAAGATAGAGAAAAAAAAAATAAGAAACCTTCTCAGTAAAATTGTAATGTAGCTTGGATGACTTAAATTAATCATATTTTAATAAAAATAACAGTCAAATGAACATAATGAAACATAGACAATCAAGAGGTGGAGAGGAAACTAGAAGGGGCAAGGAAAAGATATCAAATAATTTTTTTTTGCTATTGAATTAACAAACCACAGTAGCATAAGAAGGGATATTTTCACATCACAATTTAGACAAAAAAACTAAATTGAGCATGCTTTAATTAATTCTAACACGGATAAATGCTTTATTAGGCTAAACATTGAATTTTAAACTAATAGCACCTTATCACTAAGACATGAAAATTGAACCAGTGAAATCAAATAACATTCATAACTATCTAATATGTACCTTTTTATAACATGTTTTAATGAAGGATATTTTATACTTTTTCCATCCCTTCTAAGCCAAAATCCTGACCTTTTTATACCTAGGTAAGGGTTTAAAAAGTGTTAATCAGTTCTTTTACATTCATTAACGCCGGCAAGTCTTAGAGCAAGGATCAGAGAGGAAAAGGCTAGAGTTTTGAGTGTTCTTCAAGTTTTCACCTATTTCACAAAGAATTTTGTTCTTTTAAATATGTAAGGCTATCATAGTGTTGGACTAGTTCGTCTTCACACCCTACATATATCTAAATTGAGTAAAAGAATAATCTAGGGCTTTTTCCTTTATTTTGAGTATTCTTGAGACGAGTTATATTGTTAAGTTATGAGTTCTTAATTCCTAAGCATTGAGTTATTCATCATTGTATTGAGATCCTTGAGGGAATTTATTCATGTCTATATTTCAACATGAACCCTACTGTTGATTTAAATTTGAGAATCGTTCCAAAACAAATGTTTTGTCTTTAAACTAATTTATGAAGAGAGCAAAAGATGAGTTTTGAGAAAGAGTTTTCAAATATGAATTGAGTAAGAGTATAAGGGAACTATGTATTCCCAAAGATATCGCTATTTACATTGAGAAAAAAGAAACATTAATTTCTAAATGAGTTATTGTGTTTAGAGATATTTCAAAGCAGTTACCTCTTTTAAGAGGATAATTTGAGTAATAACCTCAAATTGAGAAATATTGTGTTTTATACATTTAAGCATGAGTAGATATTTATTGAGAGTAGTATTGAGCACCGATATGGGGATGAGTTTAGACAACTCACATTCCTCATAAACCATGTAGCCAACATGGGTAAAGGATCATATTTGTTAGATGACTCCTTATTGCTTTCAATAAGAGATTTAGTTGATCCACTTAGTTGAAATGTCCTATATACCGACAAGGTATAGGACAATTCTGGCAGCGTGTGTGAGATGTTGTATCATCATGCTGCTAATAGTGATGGTTGTCGGTTAGAGAATCTCCCTAATCGATTATAGAGTATTTTATTGTATGCTCTTATACATCCTTGAGTTTGCCTATTTTATTTGTGAAGATTTAAATATTATATCTTTTACTTATGCTTTCAGTTGAGTTGAGATGCGTTGAGGTGAGTAGTTCTTCAACCTTATCAGTTTAGTTATCTATTCATTCAGCCTTATTACATACTCGTACATTTAATGTACTGATGTCATTCGACATGCATCTTTTTATGATACGGATACATGTCTTTGGGATCATCAACAACGCTTCGTTGAGATTACTTTGCACTCCAGTTAACTTTTGGTGAGCCTCCTTGCATTTGCGAGGACTCCACTTTTTTTTCCAGTTTAGTCATATGAAGGTGTCGTGGGTCTTTTCCTCACATCTATGTTAAACTATAGAGGCTTCATTGATAGATAGTATTGAGGAGTCTCTCAGTATTTAATTTTCCTTGAGATGTTTTGCAAAACTATTGTACCGATATTATTGAGTATTTTACGAACAGTTTGAGTTGAGTAGTTACCTTGAGTTTCAATGTTCTAAATTTTGTTTCTAAGCCTATTATCGCTTGAGTAAGTTTTCCTCTAAGTAGTCAGCAAGACCAAGGGTTCACTTGGAGACCAGAAATGGTTCTCAAGTGTCGGCCAAGTCTAGGTGTAGGCTCAGGTCGTGACTCCTACTCTTTGGAGGGTATCTAAAAGACCTCAGATGTGCGCCCCAGGCAGAAAACATCTCAGACGCATAGCCAACCATGCGGGAAGGCAGTAGTTGCTACCTCGGTGTGTTAGCGCGCGAAAAATGCCTCGGCTATGTGGCAAGATAGTGTCTAGTAAAGTAGGCATAACTTTTTACTCCGAACTCCAATTGATGCAAACTTGGTGGAGTTGGAAAGAAGACTCAAAAATCTTAAATTGGATCTGCCATTGACCACCTAACTTTTTATATTCTAAGAATATGGTCGTTTAAAGTTAACCCAAGAAGGATCTTATTTCAAAACTTAATGAGTAGAAAAGTTTTCAACTCAACTTTGTGCTATGGGATTCTTGCGACCTTAATTCGTCTCCAAATTTATTCCGATACTAAAGAATCAACCTTAACAACTAAGCACAATTTAAGAATCATAGGATACAACCTTATCCACAAATGAAGAATGGTTCGGATCTTAGCTTAGAAATTTTTGCGGTGTTGCAATATCTCCCCCTTTGGATCATTCGTCCTCGAATGAAGGTTAATCTGAGCATGGAAGGGAAATGAGTTACTCTTACTATATTTTTGGCTTTTGAACTTATCTTTTAACATAAGCAGAACTAATTGATACTGAGAGTTTTCAAACTGGACTAGAGAACGTTTGACATGAAGCTCACATAATATTCCAAGATTATAGGCCATGACATGAAACAAGGGTGTCTGGGCACGAAGTAAGAATATGACTACTATGCCTTGAGCGATATGATTGGTAGCTTTTAAGCTTAGCAACACTTCTAACTATACTCTTCTTTCTGATTACTACACTTCATTAGCTGCAACTCATAGCTCCCACAAGGGTATATGACTGCTCTTAAAAGGTCTAAGTCTAATTGTTTAGTCATACTGTGCTCAAGCCTAACTCTAAAACACAAGGTGCTAAACATGAGGTGATTATACTAATCTAAATCACAAGATTCAGGTCCTATTTGTCTATGTAAAAATCTCATCTAAGAATACTACCCCTTACCATTGCATTCAAAAAAACTTTGAGTCCTAATCAAAAAGCACCTAATGCATCATTCATTCATCTTCATGTTATCAACACCACATTCAAGCCTAGAACTATAACCATTCCTATTAAAACCATATTTTGGTAATAGTGCAATCATCCTCTCAAATTTTGATTATGTTTTTTTAGGCAAAGCAGAACTTTTGATCATTTCATGTTGTCAGAGAGTTCAAGAATAATTTTTTCATATTTTCAAAGATTTGAATAATGAAAATAGATAGCGGACAGTTGATTGAAATGATAGGCGGACTATGTTTTAGTTTTTTTCACTTCAAAAAATAATTTTGAACCCAACATTAGTTCCTCACTTCCTCCTTAGTAGTTGATATTTGTTCTCTTTTATCTTTTACTAGTAAAAATATCCGCGCTTTGCATAGGAATTTAATATTACGAATATTATAAAATAATACTTAAAATCTATCAGTCATTAAAACTAAAACACTATATTATCTTACATACAAGATTACGTAGTAACAAACATTAATAATGTAAAGGAAAATAAAAATTATAACATTATCATTTATCCTTAATAACATAAGCATAAATTAATGAGTGTAAAAATACATACCAGAATCTGTAACATAAGCAATAAGCAATGGTGTTAGTGAGCCACTCAACAGGAGCAAAATACACAAATATTTAATTGTGTAGAAGAACAAGAAGAGGTTCAAAATTTTCATTGTTTTAAAATGGGAGAAAATCCCTCTATTTATAGACAATAAAGGGTAGTGTGAACAAATGTTTATTGTGCCTAATCGGAAATGTTGCAACTATTTGGAAAAGTTGCAACCCTTCGGAAAGGTCACAACCTTTCAAAAAATTCATAACTTTTCATAAAAGTCGCAACTCTTCATTAAGTCACAACTTTTCATAAAAGTCGCAACTCTTCATTAAAGTTGCAACTTTTCATAAAAGTCACAACTTTTCATAAAAGTAACAATAGTTTTGGAAATAAATAAATTAAAAGGGAATCCTGGTTTGTGGTGACGCCACATAGGCGGGCCTAGGATTCTCTTTATATATCTATATATATATATATATATATGATTTATTGGGTGAAAATTATTTACACATTTGAAATTTATTTTTATTAAAAAAAAAAAAAAAGCTCCTCTCCAACTAGAAATACTAATAGATATCCTTCCTAAGATGTATTGTATAATGTCTATTTTACTTTTATATTTTGATCACTGATTTATTCTCTTATTTGAAAAAAAATATATTAAATTTTAAAGTTGGAAATAAGCTTAAATCAAATATCCTCCGATGGCACCCAAATTGGAGTACGATGGATAAATTCCAATGCAGAATTCCCCTTGACATATATAACACCCTCATTCTTTAATTGGTTTAATTAATTAATTAATATCCTTCCCTTGAGTAGCATAATTTTTAGTAATATTTTGGCTTATAATAGGAATATATTATAGTAGTAATATTTTGAAGCAGTATTAATTAATATATTTTTTATTTTCTTATTTGGTAAGTTGAGGCGGTTTATTTGTACGGTAGTAGTAATAAAATAATAATTTAAAGTAGTAATAGTTCCTTATTTGGTAGTTGAGGCTGTTTGGTTATGTTAACTAACATATTAGGTCATATAAAGAATTGGAAGAAAAATATATAGTTGAAGAGAGCATGAAATTGAAATTAGTGTTTCTTCTTTAACTCAAGGGATGAGGTATAGTAATTAATAGTAAGGCAAGAAGATGGAGTGAACATGAACTCAAAGAGAGAGCGTAGTGTTTCATGATGAAATTGGATTGGAATTCCCCAAACTCCTTTTCTGGATCGTAAATTTGACCAACTTGAAATATGCCCTTTTATTTTTTTATTTATTTTTTAATTTTAGTTTTAATTGTAATTTATTTTATTTGTAGTATATTACGAATAGTTATCAATAATGCCACTATCGGTTATCAATAATTTATTTTCCTACTTTTTTCTCATTTATTGACTCTTTTTATTTTTTGTATTTTTTAATTTTATTTTGAACTAGTGAAATTACCCGCGCTTCGCACGGCTATATGAAATATTTATAAGATAATAATATGTAATATTTATATTTAGGTTAGTATCAAATATATAAGATAATATTGATATTTCTCTTCATCTGTGATATCATACATTTTCTCATTTTTTTAAACATATAAAATATAATTATTATTTTTACATATTTTTAAGTGCAAACTATTCATATGTATATAGTATAACAAAATATTTATCGTGGTGAAGTAAATAGAATAAGAGGTAATATTTTGAAATAACAATATATTGTATTACATTGAAAATATTTTATATGTTTTAATTTCCTCTATCTTTTGTTGGATTTTCTATACAAACTCTGATTTCGTAAAAAATAGTTTTTGTATTATTTCTTTATTATTACATTTGTTTATTATAATTTTTTAAATATTAATTAAATATTTATAAGAATTAGGAAAAATGAAACATACAAAACTTATGAATATTTAATATTAGAAGTTACAAGTAAGATGAAGAGACATGAGTTATAAATAATTAAAATGTATAATTTTATTAGATATTAAATGTATTAATAATTATGCATTGATTTTATTTGTAAAATAAATAAATGAAAATAAGGGGTAACAATACAAAAAATGAACAAAAAAAATATAATAATCGGTGACTGCATAAAAATTATAAATACATTTACGGTGATGAAAACAGATTGTTACATACACAAAAAATGACATCATGAAACTAATATTTTATTTTCAATTACCTTTTTGCATGTATAATAAAAATGAAACTCCTAATCATCATAATTTTTTTTTGTTGTTGTTGAAATGAGACAATTATATTAATTGTGCTTCACAACAACAAAAAAAAGTAGAATAGCAAAGGATCAAATGATTAGCATTGACAATACATTTAGCTAAATTATTTATATAGTCCAAAATTTAAAAAAATTCTAGCAAAAGTAACTAAGTTACTAAATACTAATACAAGTCAAAGTAAAAAACAAAATCTAGCAAAAATAATCTTTAATTATGCTTAATTTTTTTCCTTCTACCATCTTCCTTTGCAAGTGGATCCGCCATTATATTTTGCCCCATATGTCAAACTCTTCATCATATGCAACCAATTGAATAAAAAAATGAATAAATAAAATATCATATACCAATTAAAAATAATCATATAAAAAAAAAAGAAATTTAAATTATATGTCACATATTTGTATATTATTTTTTTCATATACTAACAATATTAAATAAGAATCATTTCTTAAAATCTAACAATTATTATAATCAAACTATATTAAACCCGGAAAACTGACTATTAGAAAGAATGATTGTATATGGACAACACATTGTTAAGAAGTACAAAGACATTATTTTTAATCATAGTTGCTTCATGAATGATAATCCAAACATAAATAAAATACTAAGAAAGCATGTCCAAGTACATAAAAAAAAAAAAAAGACTTGAGAATGAAATATATCTTACCTTCATGTACTTCTTTTTTGTCACATGTTTGTTAATTCACAAATAAATATGATAAAGAAGAGAAATGATAAATTTGTATGTGAATCTTCATGAAAGTAAATATGATTTATATATAAGATAAAATAGAGGAAATGAAAAAATAAGGACTTGAGAATGAAATATTTATTAACTTTAAGTACTTTTTTTTTTTTTGTTACATGTTAGTTTCATTCACAAACCAAATATGAATTTATATAGACAAAATAGAGGAAATTAAAAATAAAGACTAGAGAATGAAATATTTCTTATCTTCATGTATTCTTTTTGTTACAAACCAAACCAATGTGATGAAGAAGAGAAAGGCTAATTTTGAATGTGAATCTTCATGAAACTAATATGAATTTATAGGCAAATAGAGGAATACCACACGACATCATAAGCTTATAAATTTAAATTTGAAGGTTATTGTAACACTCCGTATCCTAGACAGACCAGATTGCAGAAATTAGAAGTTGCAGGTACCACCAACGGGCACCACCCACGGATCGTACGTGGGGTCCGTGGATGGCCACCTGTAGCCCTCCCCATAAACAATCCAGAAAAATGTCTAAGGGTCGACTTACGGCTGGATCGTGGGTCAGACCACGGGCCGTGGATCGGGACCACCAGAACCCAGGCTCTGAAGCCAAACGACGGTTGACCAGGACGGACCGTCGGTTCATGCACGATCCGTCGGTCAGTTTGTCGGTAGGCCCTGACAACTTTTAAGTCACGGTCATTTGGGCTTTTCCTTATGCGTTGTACCCCTAAACTACGTCGTTTTAGTCAGTTTTAGCTTAGTAACTTAATTAGAACTTACCCTAGTCAACTCATTCTCCAAAAATTCATCAAGTTGAACAAAAAGAAGGAGAAAGAGTCGACCAACCCTCTCCATGAATGTAACAAGGTTTTCTTCAGTTCCAGCCCCGAAATCAAAAGATTTCTCCATGAATTTCGTCATCAGGTATATGGGATTTCACTAGTAGGTTCCTTTCACCCATCAGGTCCCTAGAATTCAGTCAGATTCTTGATTCCCTCCATACTCACTACTAAAAAAACAGTGAATACCGACCTAAAAATTACCGACCTCAAATGGAGGTCAGTAATTTCTGACCTCCGGAGGTCGGTATTCTTAAAAAGAATAAAAAATTAAAAAAACTTTAGAAAACCAACTACAAGTAGTCGGTTTTTATGCAAAATAAAGCAGGAAAACAAAATTCCGACCTCTGGAGGTCGGAATTTTCCCGATAAAAATAAATTACAATAAAAACCGACCTCTTGATGTCGGTATTAAATAAAATAAATAAATAACAATATTTTATTTTTTTCTCAATTAAATATAAAAAACAAAATTGAGAAATATTTTGATTTAATTTTATTAAAATTGTCTTCCGGAGGACGGTTTTGTGTAAAATAAAAAATAAAAAATATTATAATACCAACTTCCGGAAGTCGGTAAAATTAAATAGTATGTAATTAAATTAATTTTCATTAAAATATTTATATAGTGACTTCCATAAAATTAATAAATTAATATTTTCAATTAACTTTAAATAAATCGTCTTCTGGATGACGGTTTTATATAGATTAAAAAATAAATTAATATAAAATACTAACCTCATGAGGTCGGTATTTTTATTTCATCCAAATACTTTAGTAAAAGCGACATCCGGAGGTTGGTTTGTTTAAAATGTTCCTATTAATCATAATTTTGCTAGCATAATACTAAATTTTCATTTTACACCTACAATTAATTGTTTAAAAAAGTTTAACAATTTTGTATACTTTTATAAATAAAAAGTTAGAATAAGTGGAATAAATCAAAAACATCAATAATCCATATTTAGAGTATGAAACTACGTTGATATGAAAACCGACTACAAGTAGTCGGTTTTTATGCAAAATAAAGCAGGAAAACAAAATACCGACCTCTGGAGGTCGAATTTTTCCCAAAAAAAAAATGAATTACAATAAAAACCGACCTCTTGATGTCGGTATTAAATAAAATAAATAAATAACAATATTTTATTTTTTCTCAATTAAATATAAAAAAAGTGAGAAATATTTGATTTAATTTTATTTAAATCGTCTTTCGGAGGACGGTTTTGTGTAAAATAAATAACAAAAAATATTATAATACCGACTTCCGGAAGTCGGTAAAATTAAATATTATGTAATTAAATTAATTTTCATTAAAATATTTATATAGTGACTTCTAGAAAATTAATAAATTAATATTTTCAATCAACTATAAATAAATCGTCCTCCGGATGACGGTTTTATATGAGTTAAAAAATAAATTAATATAAAATACCGACCTCATGACGTCAGTATTTTTATTTCATCTAATTACTTTTAATAAAAGCGACATCCGGAGGTCGGTTTGTTTAAAATGTTCATATAAATCATAATTTGCTAGCATAATACTAAATTTTCATTTTACACCTACAATTAATTGTTTAAAAAAGTTTAACAATTTTGTATAGTTTTATAAATAAAAAGTTAAAATTTGTGGAATAAACAATAAAATATCTATAATCCATATTTAAAGTATGAAACTACGTTGATATGAATTAAGAGATAATTATACTTATATTTGTAGAGTAATGTACAAATTCTATCAGTCTGTCATCAAATGATGAACTTAATATATCATGTCATGATGTACAGGTGAAGAGTTAATTAACATACACTACTAAAAAACTGCTAAAAAATGACGAAAGTAAAAGCGACGGATGACGTCGCACCAAAAAGTGACGGACTAAGCGATGCCGTCCATCGTCTAATCATGAACTTAATATCTCATCGCATGATGTAGAGGTGAAGAGCTAACATATAATCCATTCGAGTATGAAATGCGAGATAGTATTATTATATACGTTTCATCTTGAATGGATGTCAAGTGTAGTGATTACTTCCTAATTATGATGATATGTAAAGGATACTTCCACTACTAAAAAACTGCTAAAAAACGACGGAAGTAAAAGCGATGGACAGCGTCGCTCCCAAAAAGCGACGGACTAAGCGATGCCGTCTGTCGCTTTTTAATTAAAATTTCTTTGTTTTTATTTTTTTAAAAAGCGACGAATGGCATCGCAGAGTCTGTTGCTTTTTATTTTATTTATTTTATTTTTTTATAAGCGACGGACGGCATCGCAGAGTCCGTCGCTTTTTATTTTGTTTTTAATTTTTAATTTTTTATTTATTTATTTTTTTAATTTTTTTTAAAAGAGACGGACTGCATCGCCGAGTCCGTCACTTTTTAATTTTAATTTTTCAAAATTTTTTATTTATTTATTTATATTTTTTTAATTTTTTTAAAAAGTGACAGATTTCATCGCCAAGTCCATCGCTTTTTAATTTTTTTTATTTTTTTTTATTTTTTTAAAAGCGACGGATGGCATCACAGAATCCGTCGCTTTTTAATTAATTATTTATTTATTTTTTTAATTTTTTTTTGAAAAGAGACGGACTGCATCGCCGAGTCCGTCGCTTTTAAATTGTTTTTTTACAGTTTTATGTAAAATAAAAAACAAAAAAATTATAATACCGACTTTCGGATGTCGGTCAAATTAAATAGTATGTAATAAATTAATAGTTTCAATTAACTTTAAATAAATCATCCTCCGAATGACGGTTTTATATAAGTTAAAAAATAATTTAATATAAAATACCGACCTCCCAATGTCAATATTATTTAATTAACATGATTGCTTTTTATTTATCTTAAAATTTAATGTGATACCAATGCAACCACATGAGGTCGGTATTTTTTATTAAATCTAATTACTTTTAATAAAAGTGACATCCGGAGGTTGGTTTGTTCAAAATTTTCCTATTAATCATAGTTTTGCTATTTTGCATAATACTAAAATTTCATTTACACCTACAATTAATTGTTCAAAAAGTGTAACAATTTTGTATACTTTTATAAATAAAAAGTTAGAATTCATGGAATAAATAAAAAAATATATATAATCCATATTTTGAGTATGAAACTACGTTGTTATGAATTAGGAGAAAATTAAATACACTTATATTTCTAGAGTAATGTACAAATTTTATCAGTCCGTCGTCTAATCATGAACTTAATATCTCATCTCATGATGTAGAGGTGAAGAGCTAACATATAATCCATTCGAGTATGAAATGCGAGATAGTATTATTATATATGTTTGATCTTGAATGGATGTCAAGTGTAGTGATCACCTCCTAATTATGATGACATGTAAAGGATACTTCATCGGAGTATGAAATACGTTGATTAATTATATACTCTTCGAATAGTTTAACAAATCAAGTCTTATATACTAGTGGTTCAGATATGAACTACATTATCAATTAAAGAAATACGTTGATCAATTCAAGGAGATTTATATATTAAATTTGATATTGATAAACTTTGGTTGATCAATAAAATTAAATTTATATAATTAGAAGGTATATAATTTAAATTTATAAAATTAACTTGATTGATAAATTAAATTTATTAAATTAAACTTCTGTTGATGTGTAGTTAAATAATTACATATATATATATATATACACATACATATATATATATATATATATATATATATATATATGTATGTATGTGTATATATGTATATATATGTATGTATATATATGTATATATATGTATGTATATATATGTATATATATGTATGTATATATATGTATATATATGTATGTATATATATATAAATATACATATGTATGTATATATATGTATATATATGTATGTATATATATATATACATATGTATGTATATATATGTATATATATGTGTGTATATATATGTGTGTGTGTGTGTGTGTAATTTTAATTAATAAAATCAACCTCGATAAATTAAACCTTTCAATTCAGATTTTATTTCAATTATAGCCACATGTTTATTTCAATTGTGGCCCTAATTCATTTATAATGTAGCCCATCTAATCCATGTCTTAAAAACCCCATCTAACTCAATCTCATCCGTCCATCCCTTTTGATCAAGATTTGAAGAGTCAATCTTAACCGTTCCTCCATTTAAATCAATGGCTAGGATGAAATCTCTCAACTTTCCTATTTTATTCCTTAAGATCCCTAACCCCAACCTTTCTCTCCATTCTTCTTTCTCCAAAAAGTGCCGCCTTTATCTCCTTCCTCTCCTCTGTCTCATCGCCGCTTGGCTCCGGCGAAACCAGTGGAGGCATCGCCGCCTCCTCTGCTCCCTTCGCTTCTCGCTCCCCTCACCTCCCCTCCTCTCCTCTCTTCCCTGCTGCCTCCTCTCTCCACCGGCAAGCAGCTGCTAATCCTCCTCTCCCTCTCCCTCTCTTCCCTTCTCCTCTCTTTCGCTCCGACCGGTGGTGACAACAACACCACAGCAAGCAGCAACGCGAGAGACAGCAGTCGCTAGAGCGCTAGCTCCAACACCGGTGAGAACAACCGACCAAGGAGAAATCACCAGGAGAAGCCCCTCGCCCCTCTCTCCTCTTCTCTGGCGAGGATAGCACCAGCCACCGGCAAAATGGTTATTTTTGAAACGTTGTTAAAATTATCAAAATATTGTATTAGTAAAATAATGCATTCAATCGTGGAAATATCTTTGTATAAAGAATTTGTCTATTATGTGCTTAAATTTGTAAGTAATGTTTATGGTATGAAAAAAAGATATTGACTTAATTGAATTTGGGTATTATTTGAGTTAGTTTGAATTATTATTGAGAGTTTAGGGCTAATAGTTTGAATTTGGGATTAGGAATAGCTAGCTAGTTTGAATTTAGGATTTTAGCAGTAGTTAGATTTTGGGATTTTAGGACTAGTTTGAATTTGTGATTTTAAGACTAGTTTGAATTTTGAATTTTAGACTAGTTTGAATTATTATTGAGATTTTAGGACTACTGATAGTTTGAATTTGGGATTTTAGCACTATAGTTTGGTTTTTGAATTCTAGGAGTACTTCCAATTTGTGATTTTAAGACAAGTTTGAATTTGGAATTTAGGACTAATAGTTTGAATTATATTTGGGGAGTTGTTTGAATTTGGGTATTATTTGAGTTAGTTTGAATTATTATTGAGATTTTAGGACTAATAGTTTGAATTTGGGATTAGGAATAGCTAGCTAGTTTGAATTTAGGATTTTAGCACTAGTTAGATTTTGGGATTTTAGGACTAGTTTGAATTATTATTGAGATTTTAGGACTACTAATAGTTTGAATTTGGGATTTTAGCACTATAGTTTGGGTTTTTGAATTCTAGGAGTATTTCCAATTTGTGATTTTAAGAGTAGTTTGAATTTGGAATTTAGGACTAATAGTTTGAATTATATTTGGGGAGTTGTTTGAATTTGGATATTATTTGAGTTAGTTTGAATTATTATTGAGATTTTAAGACTAATAGTTTGAATTTGGGATTAGGAATAGCTAGCTAGTTTGAATTTAGGATTTTAGCACTAGTTAGATTTTGGGATTTTAGGACTAGTTTGAATTTGTGATTTTAAGACTAGTTTGAATTTTGAATTTTGAATTTAGGACTAGTATGAATTATTATTGAGATTTTAGGACTACTAATTGTTTGAATTTGGGTATTATTTGAGTTAGTTTGAATTATTATTGAGATTTTAGGACTAATAGTTTGAATTTGGGATTTTAGCACTATAGTTTGGTTTTTGAATTCTAGGAGTACTTCCAATTTGTGATTTTAAGACTAGTTTGAATTTTGAATTTAGGACTAATAGTTTGAATTATTTTTGATATTTTAGGCTAATTAATAGTTTGAATTTGGGACACTAGCTAGCTAGTTTGAATTTGAAATTTTAGGGATTTGAATTACAACTTAATTAGAACTCATAATTAATTATAACTTGAATTTACTATAAAATTGAACTTAATTAGGAATATGAACATGAAATTAGAACTTGAAGTTGGAACTAATTAGCTTTAATATATAACTAATTAAGTTTAGAAATTAGATATGAACTTGAATTGAAACTTGAACTTATTAAAACTTTAATATATATATATATATATATATATATATATATATATATATATATATATATATATATATATATATATATATATATATAAAACTAATATTCTTGGATTTGAAGTTTATATTTAACTAATTTAAAAACTTCTCGTGCTAGGCAACTGAGGAAGCTCAACATCTAAAAAGGTTGATACAAGACTATATTGCTTCTTTCATCAAAGTTGGAGATAAGGTTGGTGCTTCTAAATTTCTTAAGTTCAAGTACAATTGTTTTAAATAATGTGTTTGTGTCATCTAGTATTAATACTTAGCTTTAATTTTACGAATAATATATTTGTTAAGCATAAGTACCAACACTAGTTGATCCTATTGATGACAAAATTGATTTTCTTGCAAGATCGATTTGTGTCCATCTAGTGTTGATATTAAGCTTTAATTTAGGAATAATGTGTTTGTTAAGCATAAGTACCAACACTAGTTGATCCTATTGATGACAAAATTGATTTTCTTGCAAGATCGATTTGTGTCCATCTAGTGTTGACACTTAGCTTTAAATTTAGGAATAATATATTTGTTAAGCATAAGTACCAACGCTAAACTAGTTCAAGTTAAAAAGTTTTTAAGTTATTTAAATAAGTTAAAATAAATAATGTGGTTTTGTTGATGAAATATGTTATTGGAATTAAGTCAAAACTGAACTAGTTCAAGTTAAAAAGTTGTTAAGTTGTTTAAATAAGTTAAAATAAATAATGTGGTTTAGTTGGTGGATTTAGTTGTTATATTAAGTCAAAACTAAACTAGTTAAAGTTGTTAAGTTGTTTAAATAAGTTAAAATAAATAATATGGTTTTGTTGATGGATTTAGTTGTTGGAATTAAGTCAAAACTAAACTAGTTCAAGTTAAAAAGTTGTTAAGTTGTTTAAATAAGTTAAAATAAATAATGTGGTTTAGTTGGTGGATTTAGTTGTTGTATTAAGTCAAAACTAAACTAGTTAAAGTTGTTATGTTGTTTAAATAAGTTAAAATAAATAATGTGGCTTAGTTGGTGGATTTAGTTGTTGTATTAAGTCAAAACTAAACTAGTTCAAGTTAAAAAGTTATTAAGTTGTTTAAATAAGTTAAAATAAATAATGTGGTTTAGTTGGTGGATTTAGTCGTTGTATGAAGTCAAAACTAAACTAGTTAAAGTTGTTAAGTTGTTTAAATAAGTTAAAATAAATAATGTGGTTTTGTTGATGGATTTAGTCGTTGGAATTAAGTCAAAACTAAAATAGTTCAAGTTAAAAAGTTGTTAAGTTGTTTAAATAAGTTAAAATAAATAATGTGGTTTAGTTGGTGGATTTAGTTGTTTTATTAAGTCAAAACTAAACTAGTTAAAGTTGTTATATTGTTTAAATAAGTTAAAATAAATAATTATTTATAATATAATTGAATATCTATATTTTTGTAGATGGATCATCATTTGTGGATGTATAATATGCATTATGAAACTAGTGCTGGTTTGAAACTTGAGTTTATTGACGGTGCTAGAAATTTTATTGAAATAATGTTAGACGACTCCAGTCAGGCTTAGAAGGTATTGGATCGTCATGTCAAGCCGAGGCACTTGACGGTGTTCAAATTGCTGCTTTGTCTGATCAAATAGCTAAACTTACAGCGACACTAGCAGAGTCGGAGCGGAGAAGAGTAGCTGAACAAAAAAGCATGAATGAGACCGTTCAGCAAATCAAATAACAAGTGATGAACCTCGCTCGTCGACCTACTACTTCGGCTCTCGATGACACCGACGACAAGAGTGATGAGGATGATTATGTAGATCTCACTCCCTAGTTTAGATCTCTGGACATTTATGAACTTTTTGAAACGAATTTTGAAAGACTTTATAATTCTTTAATTTATGATTTAGATACTTTTGAATATTATTTTATGTTTTCTTTAGATTGTTTATAATTGTGTGTTTGATTGTGCTGAATAGTGTAGAATTGAATTGAATTGAATTGTATTTGCAAGTGTGCAGCAGAAACTGCCAGTTTGGGCTGGCAAAAATATTGCAGAAAAAGTGACGGACAACGTGGTTTTTTCCGTCACTTTTCTGGATTTTATTTTTTTTTAAAATCCCAGTAAAGCGACGGACAATGTGGTTTTGTCCGTCGCTTTTCTGGGATTTTATTTTTTTAAAAATCCTAGAAAAGCAATGGACATCGTGGTTTTGTCTGTCGCTTTTCTGGGTTTTATTTTTTAAAAAGTCCCAGAAAAACGACGGACAACGTGGTTCTATCCGTCGCTTTTCTGAAATTTTCAAAAATAAAATTTCCAAAAAAGCGACGGACAGCGTCGCATTTTAAAAATAAAAAAAATGAAAATTAAAATAAAAAGACGGAGTCCGTCGCTTTTATGAAAACAATTCAAAAAAAAAAAGGCAAAAAAGACGCAGTCCGTCGCTTTTTGTGACACTGTCTGTCGCTTTTGAAAAGCGACGCAATCCGTCGCTTTTTGAAAAGCGTCGAGCTAAAAAGCGACGGAAGTGACTGCGTCGCTTTTCCGTCGATTTTGACTCAAAAAATAACACAGTCCATCGCTTTTTGTAGTCTTTTTTTGACAATTTTTTAGTAGTGTTCATCGGAGTATGAAATACGTTGATTAATTATATACTCCTCGAATAGGTTAACAAATCAAGTCTTATAAACTAGTGGTTCAGATATGAAATACATTATCAATTAAAGAAATACGTATGATCAATTCAAGGAGATTTATATATTAAATTTGATATTGATAAATTTTTGTTGATCAATAAAATTAAATTTATATACTTAGAAGGTATATAATTTAAATTTATCAAATTAACTTGATCGATAAATTAAATTTATTAAATTAAACTTCTGTTGATGTGTAGTTAAATTATATATATATATATATATATATATATATATATATATGTTATTATAATTTATAAAATTAGCTTGATCGATAAATTAATTACATTTATTAAATGAAAATTCTGTTGATTTGTAGTTAAATTTTATATATATATATATATATATATATATATATATATATATATATATAAACCTCAATAAATTAAATTTATTAAATTAACTTTATTAAAATTAAAACTCTAGGTCAAGTGACAAGTCTCACTCCTCTCTCACTACTCCTCTCATCGGCGCCCCGCCACCATCCCCGACGACCGACACCACGCCACCATCGCAGCAGCAGCGGCAGGTCGCGCCCAGCAGCAGAGGCAGCTCGCACTAGCAGCAGGAGGTCATGCCGCCTCCATCTCGACCAGCGCCGTCTCCATCCCGACCCACTGCCCTTCTCCTTTAATTCAAGGTTAGGGTTTCATAATATTATATTTAATTTCTTTCAATTTGAGTGTTGAATTTGTTAGTTAGTGTATTGAATTAGTTTTTTCTTTTTTTTTATTGATTGTTAGTTAATTAGTAAGTGAATGATTTAGGGTTTTTGATTGTTAGCTAGAATTAGAGATTATTTGATTGTTAGTTTGTGTTTGTTGATTGTGAATTGAAAATTTTAATGTTAGGGTTAGTTTGAATTAGGGTATCTTAGGATTTGTTTTAAATTTGGTATTTCTTGAGTTAATTAGTTTGATTTTGGAATTGTAAGATTAGATTGAATTAGGGTATTTAAGGAGTTGTTTGAATTTGGGTATTATTTGAGTTAGTTTGAATTATTATTGAGATTTTAGGACTAATAGTTTGAATTTGGGATTAGGAATAGCTAGCTAGTTTGAATTTAGGATTTTAGCACTAGTTAGATTTCAGGATTTTAGGACTAGTTTGAATTTGTGATTTTAAGACTAGTTTGAATTTTGAATTTAGGACTAGTTTGAATTATTATTGAGAGTTTAGGACTACTAATAGTTTGAATTTGGGATTTTAGCACTATAGTTTGGGTTTTTGAATTCTAGGAGTACTTCCAATTTATGATTTTAAGACTAGTTTGAATTATTATATTTGATATTTTAGGCTAATTAATAGTTTGAATTTGGGACACTAGCTAGCTAGTTTGAATTTGGAATTTTAGGGATTTGAATTACAACTTAATTAGAACTTATAATTAATTATAACTTGAATTTACTATAAATTGAACTTAGTTAGGAATATGAATTTGAAATTAGAACTTGAACTTGGAACTAATTAGCTTGAATATATAACTAATTAAGTTTAGAAATTAGATATGAACTTGAATTGAAACTTGAATTTATTAAAACTTGAATATATATATATATATATTTATATATATAACTAATATTCTTGGATTTGATGTTTATATTTAACTAATTTAAGAACTTTTCGTGCTAGGCAACTGAGGAAGCTCAACATCTAAAAAAATTGATACAAGACTATAGTGCTTCTTTCATCAAAGTTGGAGATAAGGTTGGTGCTTCTAAATTTCTTAAGTTCAAGTACAATTGTTTTCAATAATGTGTTTGTGTCCATCTAGTATTAATACTTAGCTTTAATTTTACGAATAATATATTTGTTAAGCATAAGTACCAACACTAGTTTATCCTATTGATGACAAAATTGATTTTCTTGCAAGATCGATTTGTGTCCATCTAGTGTTGACATTTAGCTTTAATTTAATGTGTTTGTTAAGCATAAGTACCAACACTAGTTGATAAAATTGATTTTCTTGCAAGATCGATTTGTGTCCATCTAGTGTTGATACTTTGATTTAATTTAGAAATAATGTGTTTGTTAAGCATAAGTACCAACACTAGTTGATCCTATTGATGACAAAATTGATTTTCTTGCAAGATCGATTTGTGTCCATCTAGTGTTGACACTTAGCACTTTAATTTAGGAATAATGTGTTTGTTAAGCATAAGTACCAACACCAGTTGATCCTATTGATGACAAAATTGATTTTCTTGCAAGATCGATTCGTGTCCATCTAGTGTTAACACTTAGCACTTTAATTTAGGAATAATGTGTTTGTTAAGCATAAGTACAAACACTAGTTGATCCTATTGATGACAAAATTGATTTTCTTGTAAGATCGATTTGTGTCCATCTAGTGTTAACACTTAGCTTTAAATAAGTTAAAATAAATAATGTGGTTTAGTTAGTGAATTTAGTTGTTGGAATTAAGTCAAAACTAATGTAGTTAAAGTTAAAAAGTTGTTAAGTTGTTTAAATAAGTTAAAATAAATAATGTGGTTTAGTTAGTAAATTTAGTTGTTGGAATTAAGTCAAAACTAATGTAGTTAAAGTTAAAAAGTTGTTAAGTTGTTTAAATAAGTTAAAATAAATATTGTCGTTAGTTAGTGAATTTAGTTGTTGGAATTAAGTCAAAACTAATGTAGTTAAAGTTAAAAAGTTGTTATACCTAAATAACCCTAAATTAACCGTCCAAACACTCAACTAAGCAAAGGGTCAATTTACCACTGCACCATTCACTTGGCCGTGTCACTTGACAGCACACAGGTGCCATCCACGAGCCCTTGACTCACGGACCGTGAGTCCATTCACGGACAGTCCTGTTGGTCAGTAGTCTAGGGCTGTGGCTTAGTTTAGGGCCCCTTGACCTACGGAGGCCATTCATGGGGCGTGGATGAACCTACGGGGCATGGACCCCTTCCATAGGTCACCAAACATTGGCCAACTCTTATCAATTGGGGCAGCCTTGGGGGTTAAGCTTAGGGTCCTCCTTAAGGACCCCTAGGGTGGTCCATGGGGAGTTGTACCTTGACGTTTGACCCCTAAAACCCTCAACCAAAGCTCAAGACAACATAAAACAACATCAAACCTCACACCCAACTCAAACACACACACATTAGGCTCTAGTTTCACTTATTCGTTTTTAGGGTCGTTACACTCGTCCCCATATCGGTGCTCAATACTACTCCCAAAATATTCTTAGCTCATATGTTTTTTTTTAAAAAAACTCTTTCTTTTGTTTGAGATAATTACTCAAAAACATAGCTTAAGAGCTCTCTTGGAAATTGGTGTTTCCCTTTCTTGTTCAAATGTGAAAACATTTTAAACTCTTGGGAATACTTAGTTCCCGTATAATCTTTGAAGAAATGAACTTAACTCTTTACTCTTTGCTCAACTTTAAACTTAAGTCTTAAAACAAAGTTAAAACGATTGTAAAAGACTTTTGAAAAACTTTATGAACTTCTCTTGATTTGCTTCTTAACTTCTAGACTTGACTCTTAACTTTCCTTGAATTGAATTATGGATTCAAGGATTGTGATATGTGATAGGAAAGATCTCATGATGTTTAGGAGTGTTTTTAGATAGCTAAACATGAGAAAAAAATCAAAAAATCACAGTCTGAAAGTAGGTCCGCGACGCGGGATGCATTTAAATTTTTGGTTGTGAAAATAACTTTTGACGTAGAATGGTCTGTGATCGCTCCGTGATGCGAACAAATTTTCTTCAAATTTGAGGAGCAGGTCCGCAACGCAGCCCCACTGCCCAGATTCACCCGAGTTTTTCCTTCTTCACTTTCCAGCCCCAATTCGTATAAACTTAGATCTTTTTCCCAAATTCTCTTTAGATTCAGATACCCAGTAAATGTATCTAAGAAACTAACTCAAAACAACTCTATAATTCGACGTAAAGATCTCAAGAACTCCTCAATTCAGCCCAGTTCAAGAACAAAAACAAATTCAAGAAATACATATCAAGAACATCAAACTTTCAACCTTTTTAGAACTAATTTCACTGAACTAAACATGTTTGGCGTGTGGGTGAACGAACCCAACTCTATGAAAGTCTCTCATACCTCGTAGGGATCACCCTTTGAAGAAATCCACAATCTTGGCTTCGAGAATTAAACGATTCTTGCTTCTTCTCCTCTTTTCACCTCTTCTCTCCTCTTCTCTAAAAACCATAACTCAATATTGTAAATCGTAAACTGACCAAGTTCAGTTTAGACACCAACTTATTACCAAAAATAGAAATTAAAAGAATAATGTATGGAAAAGACCAAAACAGCCTTCCAAAATCCGGATTGGCCTTTCCTTATCCAAACAGCCCAACTTCAAAAGGGCATATCTCACTCATACGAACTCGGAATCACGCAAACTTGGCGGTGTTGGAAAGATAATTCAATGATCTTTCTTACGATATCTTGAAGCACACCTAACTCATCCTGAGCTAGGAGTTATGATCGTTTGAAGTTGAACAAAAACCATACTTATGATGACTTAACCCATTTTCCAGATTTTTCATTCTTTCCAAAAAGATGAGTATTTCTAATTCTAGATCTTTCTTGTTGTGGGATGTTACAATATCTCCCCCTTGGGAACATTCGTCCTCGAATGAGATTACTCTTACTAGGAGAAGGGTGTAACATCTAACAATTAGCCCAAACACCCAACAATCAAATCTAACACATCAAGTATATCAATTAAAGAGTACTAAAAAGAGATTTAGTACCTTGGTCTGGAATTTCTCTGTATTCAAGGAGATGTGGATATCTTTTCTTCATATCTTCCTCAGCTTCCCAAGTAGCTTTCTCAACAATTTGGTTCCTCCAAAGGATTTTGATTGATGCTATCTCTTTTGTTCTCAACTTGCGAACTTAGCGATCTAGAATATGAACAGGAATCTCTTCATAAGACAAGCTATCGTTGATCCCAACATCTTCAGTTGGTATAATCAATGAAGGATCTCCCATACACTTCTTCAATATGGAGACGTGAAATACCAGATGAACCGCGGCTAACTCTTGTGGTAGTTCCAACTCACAAGCTACACTACCAACCCTTTTGGATATTTTGCAAGGGCCAATATACCGGTGACTAAGCTTCCCCTTCTCACCAAACCTCATAACACTCTTCATGGGTGAAACTTTCAAGTAAACCCAATCATCTACTTTGAACTCTAACTCTTTTCTCCTAACATCAGTGTAGGATTCCTGACAACTCTGCGCTGTTTTCAACCTTTCTTGAAACACTTTCACTTTCTCCATAGCTTGATGAACTAAGTTTGGTCCTATCAACCTAGCTTCACAAACTTCAAACAATCAAATAGGAGATCTGCATGTTCTACCATAAGCTTCATAAGGAGCCATTTGGATGCTAGAGTGGTAACTATTGTTGTAAGCAAATTCGATAAGAGGTAGGTGATCATCCCAATTACCTTTGAAAATCAATCACACAAGCCCTCAACATATCCTCCAAGGTCTGAATGGTGCGCTCTGCTTGACCATCTGTCTGAGGATGAAAAGCAGTACTTAAAGTTCACCTTTGAACCCAAGCCTTTCTGAAAAGATTTCCAGAACTGTGCAGTAAATTGCACACCTCTATCTGAAATAATTCATACTGGCACCCCATGAAGTCTTACCACCTCTTGAATATACAACTTAGCATAACCCTCTGCTGAATGGGTAGTCTTTATCGGCAAAAAGTGGGATGATTTCATCATTCTATCAACAATCACCCAAATAGAATCATGCTGCCTGCGAGACCTTGGTAAACCTGTGATGAAATCCATATTAATCATCTCCCACTTCCATTCCGAAAGTTCTTTATTCTAAGCCAAACCACCGGGCCTTTGGTGCTCTACTTTAACTTGTTTGCAATTCGGACACTTAGCAACAAATTTTGCAATGCCTTTCTTCATACTACTCTACCAATACACTTCTCTCAAGTCACGATACATCTTTGTGGAACCCAGATGAATGGAATATCTGGAGCTATGAGCTTCCTCTATGATCCTCTCTTGGAGTTCATCCACCCTTGGTACACATAATCTGTCTTAATACCTCAACACGCCATCTCCCCCTTGTTCAAAAGCCATTACTTTTTGCTTATGAACATTTGCCTTCAATTTAAGCAAAATAGGATCTTGGTCTTGCTTCTCTTTTACTTCTGACACTAATGATAATTCAGCCCCATTCATCACCACTACATCTCCTTCTGTGGAATCCATTAGTCGAACTCCTAACCGTTCAAGTCTATGCACATCTTTTGCTAATTCTCTCTTTTCTTCCTCAACATGGGTGGTACTACCCATAGACAACCTGCTTAAAGCATCAGCAACAACATTAGTCTTACCTGGCCGGTAAAGAATACTCATGTCATAATCCTTGAGTAATTCTAACCACCTTCTTTGTCTGAGATTAAGCTCTTTTTGGGTAAACATATATTGAAAACTCTTGTGATCGGTGAACACCTCCACATGAACACCATACAAATAATGACGCCATATCTTCAAAGCAAATACTACGGCAGCCAACTCTAAGTCATGGGTTGGGTAATTCTTCTTATGAACTTTCAACTGTCTGGAGGCATAAGCTATAACTTTGCCATTCTGCATTAACACACAACCTAAACCAACTCTAGACACATCACAATAGACCACAAAGCCTTGCGTACCTTTTGGTAAGGTCAATACTGGGGCAATAGTCAACCTCTTTTTCAATTCCTGAAAGCTTTTCTCACAAGCTTCAGACCATTAAAACTTCACTATTTTCTAAGTCAACTTTGTCAGCGGAGATGAAATAGACGAGAATCCCTCGACAAACCTTCGATAATATCCAGCAAACCCTAAGAAACTCCTAATATCAGTTGGAGATGTGGGTCTATGCCAATTCTGCACTGCCTCTATTTTCTGAGTATCATCTTTAATCCCATCACCAGAAACTATGTGGCCCAAGAATGCCACAGATTCAAGCCAAAACTCACATTTAGAGAACTTAGCATATAACTCCTTATCTTTCAAAGTCTGAAGAACTATTCTGAGATGGCAAGCATGATTTTCCTCATTTCTCGAATAGATTAGAATGTCATCAATGAACACGATAAAAAACATATCTAAATAAGGCTTGAATACTCTATTCATAAGGTCCATGAACGCTGCAGGTGCATTGGTTAAACCGAACGACATGACTAGAAACTCATAATGACCATAACGGGTCCTGAATGCTGTCTTAAGAATATCAGACTCCCTTACTTTCAACTGATGGTAGCCAGATCTGAGGTCTATCTTAGAAAAACAAGAAGCACCGTGAAGTCTATCTTAGAGAAACAGGTAGCACCCTGAAGCTGATCGAAGAGATCATCAATTCTCAGAAGAGGATATTTGTTCTTAATGGTAACCTTGTTCAGTTGATGGTAATATATACACATCCTAGGGGAACCATATTTATTTCTCACAAATAAGACTAGAGCGCCCCAAGGTGAGACACTTAGTCGAATAAAGCCCTTATCTAAAAGATCTTTCAATTACTCTTTAAGCCCTTTCAACTCTGCTGGTGCCATTTTATATGGAGGAATAGAGATAGGATGAGTATCTGAAAGAATGTCTATGCTGAAGTCTATTTCTCTCTCAGGAGGGACTTCGGGTAGATCATCAGAAAAGACTTCTGGAAACTCTTTTACTATAGGAACTGACTGAATGAGAGGTATCTCAACACTAGAGTCATTAACTCGGACTAAGTGATAGACACAACCCTTAGAAACCAACTTTCTCGCCTTAGGGTACGAAATGAAATGACCCTTAGGCACTGCTGAACTACTACTCCACTCTATGACTTGCTCATTAGGAATCTGGAACTTGACAACTCGAGTTCTACAATCTATTGATGCATAACAGGCATGAAGTTAGTCCATACCTAGAATGACATAAAAAATCGACCACGTCTAAATCAACTAAGTCAGCCATGGTACTGATGTGATTGACAGAAAATGGTACAATCACGATAGACACTCTTTGCTATAATAGACTCACCAACATGTGTAGAAACACTGAAGAGCTCAAGAAGCTGCTTAGGAAAAACATCAAACTTGAAGCCTTGGATCATACTAGTGACAACATTTGGTGAATCCTCTTGCTCTCGGCTACTAGTGATAGCACAAAGACGGTTTCCTTCTCCGCTTGCCCCTGAAGTAGCTTATTTAGATGCAGCTCTATCTAGTGGAGAAACTGAAGAAGACTACACTATATTGCCCCCATTACCATTATTCTGCTTGTTCTCAGGACACTCTCTCATAAAATGACTGTTCTGACCACACTTCAGACAACTAGTGGAGCTATCATGACACATCCCTGAGTGGTTCCTACCACACTTAGCACATGCAGGAGGCTTACTACCCCCTTGTGCCATACTACCTTGAGAAAGGCAAGTTTAGCTCTGAAACTCTGGGAATTCTGACTATTGTACTCACCTTTGCTCTTTGGTGTAGGTGCACTAGCAAAAGATGAAGCAGGTCCTTTTTGTTTCTGTTAGAAGGAAGACCAGTTCGCATTACTCTTTTGCTGCACAGACTCGTTCCCTGATGTCTTAGCCCTCTTATTATTAAACTCGTCTCTATCTTCAGCTTATCCTCCTCAGCTTGTTGCACATGGATCATTGGCCTTGCTATGTCCATATCCCCTATCAGCATAGCTTCCTTGCCTTCCTTTCTTGACAGACGAGACAACCCAGCAACAAATAAACTCATCCTACTGCTCATGTCAGTAACCATCTCTGGAGTATAGTGGGAAAGTTGTGTGAACTTCAGATGGTACTCATGAACACTCATAGACTCCTGCTTAAGGGTGAGAAACTCTCTTATCTTTACCACTCGCAACTCACGAGCAAAGAAACGCCCCATGAAAGCGCTCTCAAACACAGCCCAACTCACTATTGGCGCATCCTCAGCCCTATTCTTTTTCCATTGGTCGAACCAGATGCTAGTGACAACTTTCATTTGGTATGAAGCTAGTTCCACCCTCTCAGCATCAACAACATGCATAATCTCAAAAACTTTCTGAAGCTCTTCAACAAAGTTCTACGGATCCTCTGTGACACTTGAACCTGTGAAGCTTGGTGGATTCATCATTAAAAACTCACGGATCCTTGAAGTATCAACCACTTCCTATCAATTCTTTGTCTGTCCAACTTGATGGGTCACAGCTTGACATAACATCCGGATAGCTTCACAGAATTCAGCATTGGTGACCTCTCCTTAGGGTTGCACTTCTGGTGCATTAGGTACCCCTTGTTCCTCGACATTCTCCTAGCAGGATGACCTCAGACATCTCTTCGTGAAGGCATGATCTGAAAGACACGTGCAAGCATGAGTTAGAGAGAGACTTTATAGAAATGAACTCTATTGCACAAAGTGAGTATGAAAGAAGTGAGATAGTTCCTAAATGTTGCAGCCTCCATCATAGATGTGGCGCGCTTCACACCGATAACTAGGACTTTACAGACACGGCTTCATAGACTCCCTAGGACTCTTGAACTCTGGGCTCTGATACCAAGTTTGTCACGCTCTGAGCCTACACCCTGGACGTGGCCGACACTCGAGAACCATTGCTGGTCCCAAGCAAACCCTTGGCCTTGCTTACTTACTCAGCTGAAGACTTAAATATAAGAAATGTAACTTATGCAATAACTTAAGAAATAACAACTTAGCCAAAATGGTATCTCAAGTCTTAAGCGTAGTACAACTAAAATGTATAAGATTAAAGAACTATAACTATCTGTCTATGAAGCCTCTCAAACAAAGAGGGATGTCAGGACAGGACCCCGATCAACCTAACAATTGAAAACTAGAAAGCAATGTAAAAAGGAGCCCTCCGAAAAGCAATGAGGCTCACCAACAAACTCTGAGTTCTCAACCTGATCAATGAGGCGTTGGATGCTGATCCTGGTTACTTGCGTCTGCATCATAAGACGATGCAGGCCAATTGGCATCAGTACATTGAATGTACGACTATGTGAGTTGGAATGCTACACATAACTTACGCTTGAAAAGAATTTGAAAGGAACACTTACCTTGGTTTACTCAACTCCTGAATAACTTAACTCAATATAAAGCAATAAAACACATGCAATATACATAAAACTTTTAAAATAGTAGAAACAACTTAGTTTGTTAAAGAAATGCAACAACAAACTCAATTGTACTCGTATAATAAAGTAATATAGTTTCTATGGGAGATTTTCTAACCTACAACCACCACTATGAGCCTAAGTGGTGATACAGCGTCTTGCTGATGCTCCCAGAACTGTCCTATACTTTTTCGTCATATAGAACACCTTAACTAAGTGGATCCAATAGTCTATGCCAAAAATCACTTAAGGAATCATCTAAAAAGTATGATCCTTTACTACCCATGATGACTACATGGTTTATGGAGACTTTGAATTCTTTGAACTTAAACTCGTCCCCATATCGGTGCTCAATACTACTCCCAAAATATACTTAGCTCATATGTCTGTAAAAACAAAACTCTTTCTTTGGTTTGAGATAATTACTCAAAAACATAGCTTAAAAGCTCTCTTGGAAATAGCTGTTTCCCTTTCTTATTCAAATGTGAAAACATTTTAAACTCTTGGGAATACATAGTTCCCCTATAATCTATGAAGAAATGAACTCAACTCTTTACTCTTTGCTCAACTTTAAACTTAAGTCTTAAAACAAAGTTAAAACGTTTGTAAAAGACTTTTGAAAAACTTTATGAGCTTCTCTTGGCTTGCTTCTTAACTTCTATAATTGACTCTTAACTTTCCTAAAATTGAATTATGGATTCAAGGATTGTGATTTGTGATAGGAAAGATCACATGATGTTTAGGAGTGTTTTTATATAGCTAAACATGAGAAAAGATCAAGAAATCACTGTCTGAAAGTTGGTACGCAACGTAGAGATGTATTTAAATTTTTGGTCGCATAAATGAATTTTGAGGCAGAACGGTCCATGATGCGAAGAAATTTTCTTCAAATTTGAGGATTAGGTCCGCGACGCGGCCCCATTACCCAGATTTGCCCGACTTTTTCCTTCTTCGTTTTCCTACCCCAATTCGCCTAAACTTAGATCTTTTTCCCAAATTCTCTTTAGATTCATATACCCAGCAAATGTATCTAAAAACTAACTCAAAACAACTTTATAGCTTGACGTAAAGATCTCAAGAACTCCTCAATTCAACCCAATTCAAGAACGAAAATAAATTCAAGAATTGCATATCAAGAACATCAAACTTTCAACCTTTTTAGAACGAATTTCACTGAACTAAACATGTTGGGCGTGTGGGTGAACGAACCCAATGCTATGAAAGTCTCACATACCTCGTAGGGATCACCCCTTGACGAAATCCACAATCTTAGCTTCGAGAATTTGACGATTCTTGCTTCTTTTCCTCTTTTCTACTCTTCTTTTCTCTTCTCTAAAAACCCTAACTCAATATTGTAAAGAGGAAACTGACCAACTTCAGTTTAGACCCCAACTCATTACCAAAAAATGAAATTAAAATAGCAGGGTATGGAAAAGACCAAAACACCCTTCCAAAATCCTGATTGGACTTTCCTTATCCAAACAACCCAACTTCCAAAGGGAATATCTCACTCATACAAACTTGGAATCTCGCAAAGTTGGCGGCGTTGGAATGATAATTCAACAATATTTCCTACGGTATTTGGAAGCACACCTAAAGCATCCTGATCTAGGATTTATGGTAATTTTAAGTTGACCAAAAACCATACTTAACATGACTTGACCCATTTTCTAGATTTTTCATTCTTTCCAAAAAGATGACTATTTCTAATTCTAGCTCTTTCTAGTTGTGGGATGTTACAACGAAGCATGGAGACAAGACCAACACAAATTAGTCTTCCAAACTAATAATGTTTCTTTGGATGCAGGAACAATGAAGTAAAAAAAATGGCAATGTCAAAGTTGTCAAGCGTGGAAAAAGACGCCATTTACACCTTTCATGGCCTCATCATCATAACTTAAACAATTTCTCATTTTTTTAATCTCAATTACATTATGTTACTTCAAATATATTTTAAGAATTTGTTTATATTTCACAGAAATTCTTTCAAGATGACAGTACTGGTAAAGTCAGGATCATCCCTAGTATCGAGCATCCACCTCGTTATAGTTGGAATATTATCGAGCATCCACCTTTTTACAGTTGAAATAATATCGAGCATCAATCTCGTTACACTTAAAATAATATCGAGCATCCACATCGTTACAGTTGGAATATTATCGAACATCCACCGCATTATAGTTGGAATAATATCGAGTATCCACCTCGTTACAATTGGAAAATTATCAACATCCATCTCGTTACAATTGGAATAATATCGAGCATCTACCTAGTTACAATTGGAATACTATCGAGCCTCCACCTCATTACAGTTGGAATAATATCAAGCCTCCACCTTGTTACAGTTGGAATATTATTGAGTCTCCATTTCATTACAGTTGAAATATTATCTATTATCCACCTCATTACAGTTCGAATAATATCAAACATCCATCTTGCTTCAGTTGGAATACTATCTAGCATCCACCTCGTTACAGTTGGAATAATATCGAGCATCCACCTCGTTACAGTTGGAATACTATCGAGCCTTCACCTCGTTACAGTTGGAATAATATCGAGCCTGCACCTCGTTACAGTTGGACTATTATAGAGCATCCACCTCGTTACAGTTGAAATACTATCGAGCCTCCACCTCGTTATAGTTGGAATATTATCCAGTCATCCACCTCATTACAGTTAGATAATCATCGAGCCATCCACCACGTTACAGTTGGATATTCATCGAGCCATCCACTTCATTACAGTTAGATAATCATCGATTCATCAACCTCATTATAGTTGGACAATCATCGAACCATCCACCTCGTTACAGTTGGATCATTATCAAGCCATCTGGCTCGTTACATAGATCATCGGAGTTCGCTATGCACAAAACAAACAATGACATCTCCAAATCCTCAGCAAATCATGAGTTGTAATGGACATACTGTGTTCGAATCGGTATTCATTATCCTTTACTCTCAACGCTTCTTTATTTTTTTGTCTAGTTGAAAATGATGTTTATGCCTATTTATAAAGATATACTCATTTATTATATAAATGATCTTTCTTTCTTTTTTTACTCAAGCCGCTAACTAAAGCGACACTGTCTACTAACTATTTACTTTGAGTGTTCAGACATATACTGAACATACCTATATGACATCTTTCAAAGCAAGAGTAACTTCAAAAAACATGAAAGACAATAATGTATCTGCAGAAATGTGTAAGAACATAACTGAAAAATGTCGTAAGAGATGTTACCACTTTTTTCAATTACAGTTTCTACTAATAAGTTTATTCCAGTCATTATCGAGATCATTCAAGAGGATGAATTCTCAAATCAAACCACAGGTGCAGAGACATCAATAAGGATGCAACACAACGTGGAACTTTTTCTTAGAAGCGAACTGGGACATGGTCCGAAAAGGAGTATCAAACTCATAGGACGCGAGCTGAGGATCGACTTCCACCACAATCAAATCACAGCCCTATCAGAAGGCATGTGGGTTCTTTGGCTTTATCTATTTTAGTTTTGCCTCTGAAAAACCTTGACTCTAACTGAAAGCAACTCTCCAATCCGAGTGACGATACACCAAGAGTTTTGGAAACTATGTCAGTGTAAGTTCTTACTTATGGGTGTAAAGGGCACCACATTCATGGCTAAGAGGTTGCCAACCTCTTTTTCATAATTCATCTTATTTGTCACTTTTCCTAACCGAAGGATATCTTGGATAATGTATTTCCTTTTCAACTGACCGAGTCGAATTACAAGCAGCCTGATTCCTTAAGTTTAAGGATATGTAGGTGGGCTCAATGTTTAAAACTCGACAGTACTCCAACATTCTCTCTCGAGCATTCCAGTCCCTTCATAATTCAGTGTCGGGATAGCTTTTGAATTGTTTTAGAGTCGCGCGTTAAATCAAGCGTATCGAACTACAAGTGGCTTGAATTCTAATATTCCGTGTATTTTGTGGGTTTGTAAGTAGGTTTCAGATAGTGGTGGATATATTTTGAGATAGCTAAGGACCGACAAAATGCTCTTGATTGTTAGAATATATTAGATTTAGAGCATAAGGTGAGTATTTAAATTTATGAAGTGTAAGCCAAAGTTTGACTTTAGTCAACATTTTTGGTAAACATGCTCGGATAAGAATTCCTTCAGTATGGTTAGCTCCAGAATATCGACTTTGGTTTAGAGTGACCTTTCGTGTAGTTTCTGAGGCTTCTAGTCTTAGTTCGAGTCTTGTTGTGGATTTTAGCTTTAAACAAAACTTGGTTGTGGGACCCACTTTTCATTGAGACGACCTTAGATGGAAGTTTTGATGGTTCCATTGAGTTTGGAATGTAAAATATAGAAGGATAGCATAGTTCATCTGTATTCAAAGGGTTCTGAATGTATTTCGAGTGTCCATTCGATGTTTGGAGCATTTTGCTTTTGTGCAATAGTGTATGTGTGATCGCTTTAGTGGCCCCTTGATCACTTTCTTGGACTAGGCATTTATTTAACAGCAAGAGCCTCTTAGGTTTTTGCAACTTTTGCAACATAGGAAGCACATGTTGACACCCAATTTTGGACCTCGACAATATAAATTAACCGTTGAGCTTCTTAAATTTCAAAATGATTTGAAATAATTAGTTTTGATAAATTTCAAAATATTTGTCGAGTTATTTTTAATTAATTTTTATCATTTTTAAATAATATATATGTTTTACATAATTACATATATAATTAATACATTTTTATGAATATTCGAAAATCATTTCAAAAAGATTTTACTTTTACTTAAATATCTTATTAAATTAATTTTGTCTAAATGTGTAGTTTATCTTTTGAGTCTTTAGTTTTATTAAGTTAATTATTTTATTTCATTAAGAGTAAGAAGCTCCTTAATTAATTTGTATTATTTTGTCTTGTTTAAATTTTGACCAAATTCATCGATTTAATTCGATTTGGTTACAATTGAAATTTACTTGGGCTATTATTCCTAATCAGTTTATTTCAACACATCAAGACCCAAAATTGGGTCATTTAATCAGCGCAAAAGCTCTGTCAGCTGCCCCTTTTATCTAATTTCAACCCAAAATCGGCCCAAACCCATACAATTCAATACAACAAACGATCAACATCAATGCAACGCCCAAACGACCCCACCCCAAGATCTTCTTCCATAGTGAGCAAAATCGAAACCCAGAAACAGTCCAGCAACCTAGTGTGAAATCATGCAACCCAGCAGTCCACTCCAATCACTCGATGCGTTCTCTCTCTCTCTCTCCTCTCGTACAAGAACTGTTGGTGATTCATCCAACCTATCGCCATCTCATATGTTCGTCATTCTTCTCAAGAAATCAAGCGGCCCTCATTCTCAATCCGTTGAGAATGGGTATGAAATCAAGTCAGTAACCTTATCTCGTAAGGAATTCGAATTTCAAATTTGAATTCGTCCAAATCTACCCGATTTCCCCCTATTTTCCTACCCTAGTTCTTCTCCTATAAATATCCATCGTCTTCACTGTTTAAAAGGGATTTTTATGGGCAGCGAAATTCTTGACCTGAAAACAGAGAGAAAACATTTTTATTCTTGGGCTGTTTCGAGTCATTTTGATTTGTTAGAGTTCGTCGGATTCCGACAAAGCTTAGTCGTGGTGTTGGTGGAAGCTTCATTGTCAAGCTCATCATCACAGCTCGTTACCCTCAGAAAGGTAACATTCTCTTCAATTTTAGTCTCCATATGAACTGTAGTTGTTGGTTATATTCAACTGCTCGATTCTGTTTCTATGTAAGGTGTTTAAGCATCTCTACTGTTAGGAATTTCTTTTAAATTTGTGCGGAACCTCTAATGTGGGATGACAGCTGATTTAAAGACTATTATTACTGGTTTTAGTTATGTCATCTCTGTGTTTCTGTATTCAAATTTGCTCAATTTGCTATTCTTCATCTCAAATGTGCTTGTGTGAATGTCGAAAAAATGTCCTCCTTGATCACTGTTTCCTTATGTATTGTGAGGAATGCACCTTTGTCATTTATTGCCCATAATTCTTATGTTTCAAAACTCTCAAGACACAATTTTCCTTGTCCTTAAATTTAGCATGTCATAGCAGTAGCCTTACTGTGTAAAAAGTGGGTCTCTCTTAATCTTAGCATGTTCATGATAGATATATGTTCATTGGTTCATAGTGTTATCCTTTATTTTATTTTATTTCATTATTTTATTAAATACCTTATCTTCATGATGCTCCAATTAGTTCATATCTTTCTCTATGTGTTGTTATTGTTAAGAATGGATGAACTCATGTTTTCCTACTGCCTTTTATTGGAAAATTTGCTTACTAGTAATCTCGAATCACCCGTGATTAATTCTTTCCCTTTTACTTTTATTCACATGTGACATTGACCCAATTCCATCGGGACTTCCCCTTTGCATTTCGTTGGTTGAAATCCAACATTCCTTTATTGAGTCAACCTCGTCAAAGGGAGGTGAGACATCGAAGGGAAGCTTCTACAGGTCCAAAGAAAGCTGAAAAAGGGATGATATACGTGTTGATATACACTATGATACACTGTTGTATACAACTTTTTTTATAGTGATATACATGTCTAAAATAAGAAAATACAGGGTTGAGAGGAGATACAAGTGCTAGAAGTTTGAAGTGGGCTGTATACAACCCAATATACACGAAAATGAGTAGAAAGGAAGCTTGTATACATAGTTATAAGTTCAACGTATACACAATTTTGAAAGAAAAAATAGGCTGAAGCCCAACCCTTTTACATAGCAGGTTCAGCAGAAATTTTGGGCCTATCAAGCCAATTTTGACCAATTTTTAGATGGACAAATTGTATGAAATAGCAAACTATTAATTCAAATTAAATATTATAGCCATAGTTTCTTTTATTTGTTATTCGCAACAAACATTCCCTGTTTTATGTCATCCCATTTGTATACTGAAATATACAAATAGACCAAAATATACAAATGCAGGACCCATTTGTATACCGAAATATACCAATAGACCAAAATATACAAATGTAGGACCCATTTGTATACCGAAATATACAAATAGACCGAAATATATTAGGACACGTCGAAGGAAGTTGGGCCTGCCAGCCCAACAATTTGAAATTTGGGCAAAGGCCCAAGTTTATGATCTTCTTTCCTCTTTATTGTATTTGATTATTTACTGTAGTAACTAACATTTTATTTGACTTGGTTTTTATTTAATTAAATTCCCAAATGAAAGTCATTTCTTCTTTTCTGTTCAAATTGAAATATTTATCTTTTATTTATTACTTACTTTATTTATGAATTATTTTATTAGTTGTCTTGTCAATATATGAATTAATTACCTTGAAAATTCCCTATATTTTATTTCCCTTCCAATAAAAATGATGTTTTCATTACTTATTTTTTTTTTTGAAATTAGTCAAATATTTAGTCAAGTCATTGAACCTCGAACCCTCTTTGATATCAAATAATTTTTAATGTGTTTAAATCTTTTGAAAAGTCTTAAGTTTTCTTAATTTCTTTCAAAAAATTAAGTGGCGACTCTCTTTGTAAATCAATTTTTCTTTAAAACTTAAGTAAAGTTGATTTTCGAAAACCAAAATTTTTTTGATTCTATTTGCGATAAAATAGAAATGACGACTGTGCTAGGGAATTAATTAAGTTCTAACCATAATGATTTGACTATTTGTTGATAATTGGTAATTTGTTTATTCTTTGATTTACTTGTTTAAATTGGTATAAACTATCATTGCATTCATGACATTTTCCAACATGTATATAGTATATTAATGAACGGTTTTGCGTAGTCACAACTGTGCTTTTTTATACTCAACCCTTTTCCCGAATGATCTGCAATTTATCTGTTCGTCATGCGTCCAGTGGTTGTCGTGAGTTTCAGCCTAAGTTGTCCACTTGGGTTTCCGGTCTTTCAGATGCCACTCTTAGTCAACTAGCGTAGAGCGAAACCAAATCTCAAATTTTAGCTCATTTGAACTAAGATGACCCAACCCCCAAGGCGTGTTAGTCTCATTAGAAGCCCACCTTGTGTCTATTTGGCCCATTGGTCAATAAAAAGGCAATCATACTTATGTGTTTAAATTTGAAGGATGTATACGTCATTTGGCAAAACATTGTCTCTTAGGGTTGGGCGTTTACTAGTTTGTTCGAGTCAAAGAAGGATCAAATTACCATTGCATCCGAAAGTGTGGACCTCCGGAGATGACAAGAAATCAAGAACGAAGGATCTTTCATGAAAGCATAGTTTAGGATTGTACTCCTACGCGAGACTGATTATTTTGTATCCCATTTTTCCTATTATGTATCGCCATTCAGTTTGTTCGTACAATTGTACAAATTAGGGTTTTAAGGAAATTGAATGTTTCAAATGACGCTATACGTTCTTTAAATCGTTAGGCCTACCCTTGGCACAAAAAGGTCACATATATGTTTAAAAAGCACAATAATTGTTTATATATTATAACTGCTTGTGCGATTATGTTGCTTTATTTGAAGAAGTTCTAGCCTACTCGTTTTAGAAATTTCTAGACACCCCTAAGCATAAATATCAAGTCACTGTCGAAAGTGCGTCCAAATACTCTTCGAGTCTGTAGTTTCTCTACAAAATTCGAACTTCATTTTGCACATTTTACTTTCTCATTTCAGAAAAAGGTTAACCCTTTATCTCAAATTGAAAAGGGATTCAAGAGTCGAACTACATAGGACATGAATTCTCGCTCGTGAGATACGTAGGCAACCTTCTTAGGATCGGTTCCCATTTTTGTGAAATTCCATCTTTTCCAACTCCTACAAAGAAATTAGAGTTACATGTCAATCGAAAATCAAAAGTACGACAATACAAAAGATCTTGGCTCAATGCAAGTCAACCTTTCTGTCACTAATCCCAAAATCAAATACACAAATTCCTATCTATTTAGTCTCTTTTCTATATATGTGGGCTAGTTTATCTTCGAATGAAGCAACTCTTGTGTGTTTACGCCTATGTGTGATATCTTGTATTACTTATCACCTATAAACACTAACACGCTTACCTTGTGAGTTATTTTCCTTTGATAGGTACTTAGAACTGATTTGTGTTGATAAGCTGGTAGAACAACCATACTTTACGCGATCCAAAGCTCCTATAGATTCCCTCCCTAGCCGAGATCTATTGAAAGGAAAAGCGATAATGGTTGACAACAATGAAGATATTAGTCTGACCGAGGTTGCTATAGCCCAGCCCTCTACCAGTGAACAGAATGAGTTAATTGCACAATTGATGCAACATATTACTGAGTTGAGGGTTAAACTCCAGAAAAAGCAATATTTGTCAATTTCGGCTGTCTCCATCAACACTTCAGGCGATGGAAGGCCTCCACTCTACTTTCCTCTTACGAATTGAAATGCAGAACATGTCCTGAATCCACCCTCCAACCTTGCTCAAAATTCCTCCACCATCAACTTAACCACCCTAACCCTTGTCACGCTAGTGCTTCATACCTAACACCATCTCCTCTTCAAAGCATGAATCTTAACCCTCATATATTCCCTCCATTTCAAAGCTTAAATGTCAACAATCCTCAAACATCCATTTTCATGTACCATACCCCTTCTCAAGACACTCAAAATCCACCTAATGTTCAACCCTTACCTTCGAAAGTCACTTTTAATATTCCAGTCCACGCCGAACCGCACCCTCACTGTATTGCCTATTCAAAACTTGATCACTACGAATAGAAGGAGAAGGAGTGGAGGGAAAAAGGGGAAAAGACTAAGCAGATCATGAAGGAAGAGATTGCAAAAGTGATAAAAGAACTTGATTACTCTTCAGAAGTTGTGGTGCTGAACTACAAATATTTATGCATTCATCCAGATTTGGACTCTTTGGAAGGGTTCAAAGTGCCATAGTTCATCACTTTTAGTGAAACTGGAAATCCTCTAGCACATCTTAAAGTTTATTGTGATCAACTCGTGGGAGTTGGCAAAAATGAAGCATTGTTGATGACCTTCTTCAGTCGAAGTCTAGATGGAGAAGCTCTAGAGTGGTTTACCTAACAAAAATTAAAACAATGGTCGAGTTGGAATACACTTGCAAAGGATTTCATTGAAATATTTGGACATAACGTAGAAGCTGCCCCTGATCGCTACTATTTGGAGAAGATCAAACAAAATTCTACAGAAAACTATTCCTTGAAGAAAATAGGTTGCAAGAGTTCAACCTCCTATGTCTGAACGTGAAATTACAAAAAATGTTTATTCGAACTCAAAAGCCTGAGTACTATGGAAGAATGTTTTTCATGATGGGACAAAAATTTGTTTAGAACGTCAAGCTAGGAGAAGCTTTGGAAGATGGTGTCAAGATGGGAAAGGTAACAAACCTTATTACATTACGAGCTAATGACAAAGCTACTAGATTTTGTGATATGGATATGTCAAAGGGAAAAATAGAAAAGGTATATGTGGTGACAGCTACCCATACGCAGTCGGCTCCACAAATGAAATATCGAAACCACAATGTCAATAAGAAAAAATTTCCTTGTCCAAACTTTAGGAATGCACCTAAAGTATTTACATCATTAAGGAATTCTAGCATATCATAGCAGTAGCCTTACTGTGTAAAAAGTGGGCCTTTCTTAATCTTAGCATGTTCATGATATATATATGTTCATTGGTTCATAGTGTTATCCTTTGTTTTTATTTTATTTCATTATTTTATTAAATACCTTATCTTAGTGATGTTGCAAAAAGAAAGCTGAAAAAGGGATGATATACATGCCGATATACACTGTGATACACTGTTGTATACACTCTTTATACAATGATATACAAGTCTAAAATACAAAAATACAGGGCTGAGAGGATATACAGGTGATAGAAGTTCTAAGTGGGTTGTATACATTCGGTATACAACCCAGTATACATGAAAATGGGCCAAAATGCAGCTTATATACATAGTTATATGTTCAACGTATACATCGTCTTGAAAGAAGAAAAAAATGGGCTGAAGCCCAACCCTTTTACACAGCAAGTTCAGTAGAAATTTTGGGCCTATCAGGCAAATTTTGGACCAATTTTTAGATTATGACAGGTTGAAGGAAGTTGGGCCAGCTCAATTGAAATTTGGGCAAAGGCCCAAGTTTATAATCTTCTTTCCTCTTTATTTTATTTGATTATTTATTTTAGTAACTAACCTTTTATTTGACTTGGTTTTTATTTAATTAAATTTCCAAATGAAAGTCATTTCTTCTTTTATGTTCAAATTGAAATATTTATCTTTTATTTATTACTTACTTTATTTATGAATTATTTTATTAGTTCTCTTGTCAATATATGAATTAATTACCTTAAAAATTCCCTTTATTTTATTTCCCTTCCAATAAAAAGTGAGTTTTCATTACTTATTTTTTTCGAAATTAGTCAAATATTTAGTCAAGTCGCTGGTCAATCGCGAGTTAGCGGACATTTTGACGGCCTAACACCTTCTCGGAATGTAAATTGAACCCAAACCCTCTTTGATTTCAAATGATTTTTAATCTGTTTAAATCTTTTGAAAAATCTTAAGTTTTTTTTTTTATTTCTTTCAAAAAATTAAGTGGCAACTCTCTTTGAAAATTGATTTTTCTTTAAAACTTAAGTTAAGTTGATTTTCGAAAACCAAAAGTCTTTTATTTCTATTTTCGATAAAACATCACATATGCGGAGGAGTCTCATTTGTGGTCATCACTAAAGGTTTATATATTTTTTTTCTATCCATTTTTCAACATTCATCCAAATATCTAAACTTTGATAACTTGAGCTAGAAAGCTTCATTTTGGGTGATTCAAGTCGCATTTCATCTGGAATTTATGTGGCTATGTGTGGGATTGATCAAGTAAGCGTGTAAGTCAGAATATTGAGGTATTTTTTCCATGGAAAGGACTGCCTTGTCTCTATAATTTAGAGAATTCTTGCGAGTCTTCGTTTAGTCTATTTCGTGCATCGAATTATGCCCTATTTAGGGGCACAAGCCCAGTAAGCCAATTGGGATCTTTTGACAAAGTCAATTTTGGGATTCCTGGTGTAGGTCCCACATTCTCATTTTGACTCAAGTTTGGGTCCATTTCTAATTATTGCAAATTGAGCTCTAAACAACGGTAATGCCGTTCTGATGTACAAAATGATGGCGTGGTAGTATTCAGAGGTTTTTCAAAAGTGGATAGCTCTTGTGTTGGGAATTAAGAGTGTGCATGATCGGCTTTGAGGTAAGCTTATGTCTACAATTTTATAGGGCTTTTTATATAATGTTTAGTATGAATTGCATGTGATTTAGGATTATATTTGTTGGGTGTTAGCTTTCCCCCTTTTTACTCTATCTATTTTGACTCCCATAAGAGCATTGGGCTTATTGTTGGTGATTGGATCCTTAGTTTAGGATGTAGCCTTGATTTTAGTATGCCTTAGCATGTGTATCCTTGTTAGAGTTTTAAAGTGTGACCTTAGACTAGGGTTGAGGCTTAGGTACCTTAGAGTGTGTACTTTCTCCTTGTAGTGGTAGGTTTCTCCTGGTAGGGCTTGATTATGGGTTGTTGACCATGTGTTGGTGTTTGAGACTTTGGAGGCTCTTCGTAGACATAGGTTGGCACAAGTTGTGGTCGGTTGTAGACTAAAGCAGTGTGATTGGGGTAAGACGTTGTTCCTTTGAGTTTTTTCTCCCCTTTTTCTAATTTGGGAGGTCTTCCTAATCCCTTCCTTTGTTGTTTAGCGGTAGGCTTGTTATGATCTTTTGAGCTATATTATTATTGTTGGGCCCGAGGGCATATTTGAGGACTTGTTGGATCCCAGGTTTATACTCTCCACCTTGGTAGAATGGTTTATTTGGATTTATATTTATCTAATTATGAGTGCCTTATTTGAATGTTGGTGATGGTATGCATTATATTTGTTGTTCATTCACATGTGTTTTGCGTTGTGATCTTGGTTCATGCATTGTTACATCAGGTTCATTCTTGTAAAATGACTGTTTTATCTTTGTTTGTATTCCAAATGGGTTTTATGGGAGTCGTACCACCTAGATAACTTGTTTTACTGATTTTGACACTTATGAGGCGGCATTGACGTTATCCTTTCCCACTTGAGACATTTGAGGCATCGGAGATGTACTTAGTTTTTACTTGACTAGCTGTTGCGTTGATGGCCTTTCCTACATGGCTTTGTTAACTCATTCTGCCAATACCACGACAAAGTTGATTCCTACTAGTCGTAAATTAAAGGTCTGATCATGATGCTCTATATCCTTGATTAAACATGGTTTCGCACCAAGGTAGTGTATATAGACATCCCGTATTCCCTAGAGGAGCCTCTGATCATGAGTACCATAGTACCAGAAGGGGGAGCTGCATGGGTCCTACCTCACCTGCACAACAAGGGGTAGATCTATATAGCTGTTTACTAATAGTTAGTGATTGTTCTGTTGTATATCTTGCATTCATACGCACTGTCTATCACATGTATAGTTGTTTGTTGTTTGTACCCTCCAGTTTTGTAGGGGTCGATTTATGTTTGTTGTTTGTACCTATTGAGCTTACGGGGGTTAGGTTAGGTTATTGTTTGATTATATGATCTTCTTTTCTATTATTGATCTGATAGTTGATAGGTTATGTCACGCCCCGAGGCTACCCTTTTGATGTAACACGAGACCTGGGATCATGAGCGACCCCAAGCTAACCCTGAAGATGGAATATCATAAGCATACTAAGAATACCTGAATAAAAGATATACTATACGTGATTTGGATGTTAGTACCTGAACTTACATCATGAAAGGATGTAGCGCAGATTATGCGTCAGTACTTGGAATGTACTAAGCATGCATAATATAGAATATAGCTGATCAAATTACATAAGTTGAACAAGCATACTGAGCAATGATATAAGCTGAACAGAATAATAATATTGAAATATACTAAAAACTGAGCTAAATGCAATGACCAAGTACTAATCATGAACATTATATACTGAGACTGAAGTATAATTGAAAACCTGTTCAAATACACTAGGGTCTGACTGTGGTAGCTACTATTAACCGACAACAAACCACGTGAGCTAAATGCGGAGTCCGATGTATACGCCCCATCGAGAGGTACCAATATACCTTGCTAGGGGTATAAAGGCATGAGTGGCGTGATCACTAAATCTGATGCCCACAGAGAGGGCTTATAAACCTATGGGGGCACGTAGTTCTGGGACTATGAGGGTACGCTGAACCCTAGTCTAACTCGGTGCTAAGCCTACTCCTAACTGGAAATGTGTAAGACACAACATAACTGAAATATTGGATAGCTCAATGTTCTGACATTCAAATATGAGAATGTAACATTTAGGAACTGACAATGTAACATTCGGAATCTGGAGCATGTTTATCTATTTAACTGACCTAGAAAGTGTAATTCATGAACTAAGAGAATCTACACAGCTAGGGTTCTGAATTTCATGCAAAGGACTAAGCAACGTTTTCACGAATACATGATAATCGGATTAAGAACACTACTACAGCTAAATCACAATGATTCTCGAAGGTTTTAGAAACCCTAGGTCTAAACAAGATATAGAGAATCAAGAATCTGACTGAATTCTAGGGACCTAGTGGATGAAAGGAACCCACTAGTGAAATCTCACATACCTGGTTACGAAATCTATGAAGAAATCCTTCGATTTCTAGGCTGGAACTGGAGAAAATATGTTGCATGTTCTTGAGGGGTTGGTTGACTCTTTCTCCTCTTTTGTTCTAAGTTTTGGTGAATTTTTAGAGAATAAACGATTTAGGTAAGTTCAGACTAAATTACTAGGATTGAAATGAGTAAAACGACGTAGTTTAGGGGTTAAATGACATAGTTTAAAAGTATAACACATAGCAGAAAAGACCAAAATGACCCCACTTAAAATCTGACGGAGCCATCGACGGCCCCTGACCGACGGACCGTGGATTGACCGACGGTCCATCCTAGCAGGGTGTTGTTTGGCTTGTGGGACTAGTTTCTGAGGGTCACAATCTATGGACCTGGACTATAGAGCATGGTCCCACCTACGGTTTATAGGTCCGACTGTGGGTTGTGATTTTCTAGAATTTTTGGATGACCAACCCACAAACCTACCAACGGTCCGTGGTCTAGGCCACGGGCCATGGTTTGGCCTCCGTCGGTTGAACCTGCAAGTTCTGAAAATTTGTGATTTGTTCTTTCTCGAATCCAGGGTGTTACATTATCTCCCCCTTTGGAACATTTGCCCTCGAATGAAGTCTAAAATATCTGATTATGGAGGGAAGGAGCTATAATCCCTACTACTAACTACTAGAAACTGATATCTGATTGAACTTAGTTCCAAGAACATGCAAATATGCTGAAAATGCAAGAACAACTGAAGGAACATGATACTAAGACTAATTTTTACGCAAGAGTAAACTGAGAGATTGGAGAGGAAATATTACCTTAGGATGAAATGGAATCAGAAGGAAAGAGATTAGGATACTTGGCCTTCATGGCTGCTTCTGCTTCCCAAGTAGCTCCCTCTTCGGATTGGACCCTCCACAATACCTTCATTGAAGCTACTTTTTTATTCCTCAACCTAGGAACTTTACGATCAAGAATTTCAACTAGCACCACTTCATAAGTGAGACTATCCTTCACAGCCTCAATCTTTAACGGTACTATCATTGTCGGATCGCCCACACACTTCTTCAACAAGGAAATGTGAAAGAATGGATGTACCGTGGTTAGTTATGTTGGAAACTCTAACTCATAAGACACATTACCAACCCTTTTTAGGATTCTGTAAGGACCTACATATCTAGGACTGAGCTTCCCTCTCTTGCCAAATCTCATCACTCCTTTCATAGGTGATACCGTTAGGAAAACCCAATCATCAATTTCGATCTTAAAGTCCTTTCTCTGCACATCTGCATAGGACTTTTGATGACTTTGGGCTGTCTTTAGTCTATCTCTGATGAGCTAAACTTTTTCCATAGCTTCATGAACCGAATCTGGCCCAATCAAGGTTTCTTTACCTACTTCAAACCAACCAATCAGGGACCTGCATCTACGCCCATATAGTGCTTTATACGGGGCCATCTGAATACTGGAATGAAAGCTATTATTATAAGAGAACTCTATGAGTGGTAGGTAATCATCCCAAATGCCCTTGAAATCGATCACCCATGCTCTCAACATGTCCTCTAAGGTCTGAATAGTATGCTCTGCCTGACCATCCATCTGTGGATGAAATGTTGTACTAAAATTAACCTGAGTACCAAGATCCTTCTGAAACAATTTCCATAAATGAGAGATAAATTGAGGACCTCTATCTGAGATAATAGACAAGGGAACACCATGTAACTTGATTATCTCATCGATGTTGAGTTTGGCGTAGTCCTCCGTTGAATCTGTAGTCTTGACAGCCAAGAAGTGAGCGGGCTTAGTAACTCTATCCACTATCACCCAAATGGGGTCATGTTGTCTGTGAGTACGAGGTAAACCCTTAATGAAGTCCATGTTTATCCTTTCCCACTTCCATGTAAGAATGTTAATCTCCTGAGTCATACCACCTTGTTTCTGATGTTCTACCATAACTTGCTGATAGTTAAGACACTTAGATACAAAGTCTGCTATATCCTCTTCATGCCGTTCCACTAAAAGACTTCCCGCGGATCACGGTACATCTTAGTAGCACCTGGATGAATGGAATACCTGGAGTTTTGAGCTTCTGTAAGGATCTGCTTCCTCAACTCACCCACATTAGGAATACATAAGAAACCCTGGTAAATGATGAGTTCGAGATTTGGACTCATTTAGGGCTTTATTTGTATAGGTTTAGTGTCCTCAAATGCTTATTTTGTTCCAATAACTTATGTAAATTCCTTGATTTTTAGGATTATGGATTGATGAGCAAAGTAAGGACACTTAAGTTGCAAAAAGGAACAAAAGCGAGCTGAAAGAAAGAAGAAAATAGAGTTTGGTGATCTCCAAGCCCATTTGGTGTGTCGCCAAGTGGCCTTTTGACCACCTAAAGTTCCAGTGTGCCAAGCCCTGAAGGAAAGAACCAAGTTGGTGAGAGAAAGGAGCAGTCGACGGATCACTGAGTAGTTCCGCAATGTAGTGTTGGATCGCCCAAAGTTACAGATCTTGAGGATGCTGAAGGCCAAGGCAGAAGGGTGATGGAATTGACCAAAGGGCGGATCGTCGAGCCAGACTTACTACGCCGAGTGGCTCTTCCCAACACATTTTTAGCCATTATAAATACATTTTTGAACATTTAGTTTAGGATGGATCTTTTATCTAAGAAATTATATTTTGATATCTGAGAGTTTTCTCTAGTTTCGTAATCTTTGGATAATTAAAGTTCTCACTTGTGAGAAATTGGTAGTGGGTCTTTGATATTCTTCAAATTAGAACATTGTAAAGACGAAATCAGTCTTACCCAGTTGATAGATACACAATTTGGTAACAATTTTTATCTTTTTACGATGTCTAGCTAAAACCCCAATTCTTAGGGTGTGATTATGTGATTATGGGCTGATTTAGCTAATGGGTGTTGCTAATTGTTAGAGTAATTGCTATTTAAAAGTGAGTTCAGTCATTAATTATGGGTTAATTTAGGAATTATAGTTGCCAATGTGATTCAACCTTTGAGTTCTTGGCTTGCTCGAGAGAGAGGTTTTAGAACTAAGGTATTTGATTGATGATTTGTGGGTATTGGGTTGGCCTGGGTTCAGCTTGAGAGAGTGAATTCTAAACCCTTTTCCACACATTCAGCTCGAGAGAGTGAATGTACTAAGGTGTGGGTTATTCTTATTTTTCATGCTTGTTGATGTTCGAGAGGTGCAGACAGAAATTGGTCTACCCCATCATCCCTAATCTCAGCCTGTACTCTCGAACACTCATGCTGCCTTGTCAGAGGTTCAAAAATTGGTCCACCCCATCATCCCTAATCTCTCAAGGCAAATAGGGATCTATGAAAGCTTCTGTATTGCTATCCTAACTCAGTAGAGATGCATCTTTTACCCTAGATCTCTCCCAACACTCGTACCACAATACTCCAATATCGCGTAATCGAAGTGCTCCCAACTCAACTGACTTAGTCGCTGAGGCATGCATGACTCTAAAGATCCTATAAAGCTGATCAACAAAGTGCTAAGGGTCCTCTCTGCGATCTGCCACTGTAAAATGTTGAGGATTCAAGGCAAGAAATTCACGAACTCTCGAGCTTTTGGGCCTTTCAGAAGGTCCACCAATATCTGGTACAACTAGCTAGCGCTGTGAAGCTACTAACTGTGCTAACATACATACTGCACTCTTGAAATCCTGATCAGATAGATTAGAAGGAACTAGAGGTGGTACTGCTGGTGGAGCCGAAAGTCCTGTAGCCCTCGGAGGCTCTTGAAGCGGTGGAGAAGCTATAGGGGGCTGAGAAGATTTCTCCCCCTGGGTATCACAATGGGCTACCTCCACCTGTGGTACTTTTTCGGTTCCCTCGCCTGCAACTGTATCTAGCCCCTAGCTAGCTATGGTCTGTTTGCTATCAGCCATCTCTATATGCATACAAGTATCAATTATAAGCTAGAAGCCTCAACCCTTAAGACACTGCTCTATAGCACGAGGTAAGAAAAAGAAGGATAGTCATTCTAACATGCCTGGTAGCTTCTTGCTTATTGAATGTGGTGCACAACACATTGATAAACAATACTCTACTAGACACGGCTTGCAGACTCCTTAGGATACGACGTTGCTCTAATACCAAGTTTGTCACACCCCAAACTCAAGGGGCTTAACTGGATCCTAATGCCAAAACTCATGCCCGAGTCAACCCTACTGAACCATTTGCTACTAACGCGTGGCAGCCACATGCAATCAAGAAAACAAACAAGTATATCTCGGCGTAAAACTAAGCCCTCGATCGGTAAGACCCTTGTCAACTGATCTATAAAACAAACAACTACTCCCAGGAGATCATATAAATAAATAGCCAACTAGCACAAAAGTCTTGATTGGGCTGTCAAGGCCACCATGATATCTATACCAAAACTGAAAGCAGGTATATATCAAGACAATACATCAAACAACTCACAAGTTTAAGCAAACCAACAAACTAGGCCAGTATGGCCATAACATAGCTATACACCCTACACACTAGTCTGCAAGCCTCTAAGAGTAGTAAAGATTGGCAGGACAGGGCTCCAACCTACCCATAAAGATATATACAACAAAAGGTAACAAACCCCCCAACTCTGGCAGCTCCGAAAGAAAGGGGCTAGTCAATCAGATAGAAGTCAATCCTGCTGCTGAAGAGGTTTACTGGGTTATCTGTCGGGACCTGCATGCATGAATGTAGTGCCCCCAATGCAATGGGGCGTCAGTACAAAATAATGTATAGAGTATGAAAGGCTATAGACTAAGTGAGCAAGTATCATAATATAACAAAAGCAATCACGTAAGGAAATCAAAATTTTAGATAAGCATGCTAACCCACTAATGAAGCTAAAAAATACAAAAATGATCAAACATCAACCTAACCAAGCCCCTATAAGCTCGGCAGGTACAAATAACATACCACCTACCTAGGCCCCCGTAAACCCAAAAGGTGCTAAATCAATCTACATAGTCCTATCGGTAGCCCCTTGTCTTTCTAATAAGTAACATAGCCCTTTTTGGCAACGATATAGCCCCATAACCAGCATATAGCCCTCTTAGGTAACATCATAGCTCTGTGGGCTACACATAGCCCTCTTTTGCATCAACATTGCCCTCTAGGCAACACATAGCCCTCTTTGGTGTCAAAATAGCCCCGTAGGCAACACATAACACTCTTTGGAATCAATATAGCCCTGTGGCAAAGACATACCTCTTTGGAAATAACATAGTCCTATTAGACAACATCATAGCCCCCATAGGCAGTTCATAGCTCAAAAACTAACCACAATATCCCCAAGGGCAACAACAAACAATTGAATAGGCTAAAGGTGAGCAATTTAGCTATAAACAATATATATGAATAATCTCCAAGTCGTTCCTGACTTAGGATCATTCTTAACAGATTATGAGTCCCTAAAATGAGGGTTTATAACCACTCAATCAGCCAACCACTCACAATTACATCTACAAGATCACCAACATTAACTACCTCTAAGGAAATATGTCGAACGAAGGAATAGCCTTAACATACCTTTCCAATGATTGCTCGAAAGAACGTAGTTCCTTCACGAAAGTTGTTCCTTATGTCCTAAGCTTCACAAACACTATATCATAATGAATCTTAAATTGGCAGATTTTCCATATTGCCCCAACTTGTCGAAACGTTCGTAGAAATTCATAAAAATAATCATAAAAGAGTCCCGAGATGATTACCTTAGTTAACCAAGTTTAAACCTTGAAGAAACGCCAACAACTATAAATTTATATCTTCAAAATCCAGCTCCAAACGCAGCTAATAGTAGGGAAAAATGATTGCCACGTGTATAGATCACCTTTCTAGGCACGGGGGCAACATTTAATGGTAGAAATCGTCAAAAACTAACCTTCATCATGCAAGAACTCCATAGGAACCCTGTTTTAAGCTTTATCTCTGGTTTGGAAGTGAAAAGAAATGTTTCATGGCTTAAAATGTTCAGTAGGTCGACATACCACATTTTTGACCCGACTCGGATTTTGCACGGCAGTCCGTAGTAAAACCCTCAAAACTATTTACTCCGATGTTGGTTGGATACGAGGTTTTATGCGTTGCAAACTAGACTCGTAGTCCTTCGATTTAATGGGTGATAGGCCTTCTAACTCTTTATATATTGGGAGAAAACATCCAAGACATTTGACCGAAATTTCAGAGAAATCTTTAAAAAGGAAGTTACGATAACTTTCACCAACTTTTATTTCACCACTTACCTAAATTCAACACATGAGATACAACCCTTGAACACTTAAAATATGATATAACACTTCATTCTTAATTTATTACCCACCCTCCTTGTCTTTCCACGAAGATACAAGTTAATTTAGATGTTTTGAAAAGTTGGGGTGTTACATCCTTCCCCCCTTAGAAACATTCGTCCTTGAATGAAAAAAATCTGAGTCACGCGGTTAATTCCTTGGGAGTTTCAAAAATTTAGGCAGAATATCCTTTGTAAATGTGACTATCCAGGAGCATAAACGCAGAAATTCTAACCTAGGTGTCTCACAGGATGACATAAATAGCTAAGCACTATAGCTCCACAATAACAGTGCGAGCAAATATACAACGACAACAAAAATAATAATAAGCAACAATATAAAAAAATCAGACTGGTATCTAACCTCACTTCACTAATATAAAGTGATATGGCATCACCCTGGGGTATGAAACAAGTGAAGATATTTGGACCTCATGCCATCCTCAGCTTCCCAGGTCACCTCTTCTCTATTCTTGTTTCTCCACAATACTTTAACCGAAGCCACCTCTTTGGTCGTCAATTTAAGGAACCGTCAATCTAATATGGCAATTGGAGTTTCCTCGTAGGACAACTCCTCCGTGATATGAACATCCTCAACCGGGACAACCCAAGAAGGGTCTCCTACGCACTTCCGTAGCATTGATACGTTGAAAACTGGATGAACATATTCTAGCCCCGAAAGCAATTCTAACTCATAAGCTACTCATCCTACCCTCCGAAGGATCTGGTATGGCCCAATGAATCTTGGACTAAGATTGCCTTTTTTGCCAAATCTCATTACACCCTTCATAGGCGAGATTTTTAAGAATACCTAGTCATCGACACAAAACTCTAAGTCCCTTTGTCGCACATCTGAGTATGACTTTTGTCGAATATGAGCTGTTAGCAACCTCTCTCGAATGAGCTTAACCTGCTCCACTGTCTGTTCTATAACTCGGGTCCAATCAACCCTGACTAACCTACCTCGAACCATCCAATGGGGGACCAACATTTTTGCCCATACAAAGCCTCATAAGGTTCCATTCCGATGCTGGAATGAGAGCTATTATTGTATGCAAACTCAATAAGAGGTAAGTGGTCATCAAAACTTCCTTTGAAGTCTAGTGCGCACGCCCGTAGCATATTCCGAGTGTCAAAATTGTGCTCTCAGCCTGGCCATTTGTCTGAGGGTGAAAGGTTGTTCTAAGATTAGCCTGTGTCCCCAGTCCTTTCTGGAAAGACTTCCAGAGGTTGGCAGTAAATTATGTTCCTTTATCAGAGATAATAGATACTGGGACATTATGTAGCCTAACAATCTCTCTAATATAGAGCCCTGCATATTCTTTCTCCATAAAAGTAGCCTTGACTTGTAAGAAATAGGTTGATTTTGTTAGTCTATCAACAATTACCCAAATAGAGTCAAACTTTCAACGCGATCGAGGTAACCCTGTAATAAAATCCATATTAATTGCTTCCCACTTCCACAAAGGAATGACTATCTCCTGAACTAACCCAGCAAGCATTTAGTGCTCAACCTTCACCTGTTGGCAGTTAGGACGCTATGCCACAAACTTAGCAATGTCCTTCTTCACCCCGTGCCAACAATATATCTCCTTAATATCATGGTACATCTTCGTTGTACCAGGGTGAATAGAATATTGAGAATGATGTGCCTCTTCCATAATGCTATGTCGAAGCCTTGAAACATTTGGAACATATAACTGACCGCTATATCTAAGAACTCCATCTCTTGCTATATCAAATGCTAAAGATTGATGATCCTGAGCCTTGAATCTAAGCTGCTCTAAGGTAGGATCATCTTGTTTCTGTGATTTTACTTCTACAACTAGAGATGATACGGCTGTGTCCTGAATTGTTACCCCACTATCTTCTGCATCTAACAATCTGACTCCCAAGCTAACTAAGTGATGAATCTCTCACGCTAGCTCACACTTCGCAACACCTAAATAGGATAAACTACCGTAGATGTTCGAATGAGGGCATCAGCTACCACATTCACCTTTCCTAGATGATATAAAATATCCACATCATAGTCTTTCAGTAACTCAAGCCATTGACAGTGTCGCAGATTTTACTCCTTCTTTCTAAAGATATATTGTAGGCTTTTATGATCTGTGAAGATGTCAACATGAACGCCCTACATATAATGTCTCCAGATATTTAACGCATGCACTGTAACACCCCGAAGTACTAACCAAGAGTCGCATGTTGATTTACCGTTGCTTAATTAGTATAATATGTTTTATTCTAGTTTTGGGAACTTGAAATTTAGTCATTTAAGGGATTGTTTTGGGGTATTTACGTAACATTCTAGTTGGATTTACCGATAGCTTAAAAGGAGGTGAAGGATATATATATATAGGTGTATATGTATGCATTTTGGGTAGCACACAACTATTTGGGCAGCACCTTTGAAGGATAGCTGTACAAGTGATAAACATTACTTTTGTGACTATATTTTCACACCTCCTTTAATAAATTCATTTTCCTCAAGTCTTAGAACCTTAGAAACATATCTAAACAGATTGTTCTTCAAAATCACAAGAGGAAAACTTTGGACTTTTGGCTGGGATTTGAGACACACCCTTCTCTTTGGTAAGTGATGAAATCTATTTCTGAGCTGGGTAGTGTTTGGTAATTTATGCATGTCTCGTCTTCTAGAACTTTGTTTACAATGAATAAATATGATTTGGAAAGTTGATTCGTATACCTACAACTCTTATGTTTATGTAAAACTCTAATTTAACTGTTACGGATTCGGAATATGGGACCAACATAGGGCAAGTTCTGTCTAGATTTTGGAATTTGAAATCCTGTATGATCAACTGTTAGTGTTTTTTAATATATCTTTTTGTACAAAATATATTTTGCGGTGATTCTTGTTTATTTGCAACCTTTAGAGATATACCTACATCTTTCATGAAGGATATAAAGTCCAGTTTTGTGTTTCTCCTTTACAAATTTAAGTTGCAACTTAAGGTACTAGGCTGGACAGATTCACTGTTTTGGGAGCATAGTTGTGTTTGTACATGCTAGGCTTACTTGTGATGATGATCCTATTTTACGTCAATATTATTGAGCTAATAGAAGTTAAAGAAGTTATTTAATTATATTTTTAAGGTTATATATACTCGTGTACAAGTTGAGAACCTTGATATGTTGGTCAGGCTACGGTTTGAATTCTTGAAGTTTTGTTGGATTGTTTCTATGCTAAAGCTCGAGGTTTGGGTATAAACTTGTACTTGTACTCTTATTATCTACTTGTATATTTGAAGGGTTATCTCAATACCATGGTTACTTCTTGTCACAGTGTATTGTTGTATTGGTATTCTCATAGACTTTCAAGACACTTGTGTAACTCGCCCACTTGTACGGATTGCTTGATCACTTGGCATTCTTGTTGGGACTTTGTCCTTCTTGTGGCTGTGACTTTGCCACTATTGGCATGCCTATTGATTCAGATTATTTGCCATCTTTACTCTAGATTTTTGGTTCTTCTTAAGTATGGAAGTTGTCCATTTTAAGTATGAACTAGGAAGCCATTTTTAATATGGTTCTTGATTCTCTTGATTATTGGGCTTTGACCCTTGTTGATACAGGGATTTGGTTCTTTTTGATACAGGGCTTCGGTCCTTCTCGATACAGTGCTTCGGTCCTTCTTGATAATTGATTATGCTGGGTGTGACGGTATGAGGTATATATTGGGCAAGCCTTAGTATTGGAACTCTTGGGAAATGGTTCTATGAGCGTTCTGGACACTTGGATCTTTAAATATAGAACTTGATACCATTAATATATTGTTTACTTGATTTATTTATTATGTTTCAATTGTGCTGTCCATGACTTTTAAAAGGTGACTTAGTGAATCTAGGGCTCCACGCATATAGATTTTACACCACTAAGCTTTATGCTGAGCGATAGTTGTTTCTATCGTAGGGAACATTCGAGGGGATACTTGAAGCTGGCCATTGGAGGCGGAGTTTTTGCGAGCTTTAATGGAAGATCATATTTGCATATAGGCATCTATGGTTTGCATAAATCTTGGGACTTGTACATGATCTATATGTTGTACATTTACATGAAATTTTGAAGGCTAATTTGCTCATGTGACCATGGGTTGTAATATAAGTATGACTATATGTTTTGTTCTTTTTGGAGTGTGTAAATCCAAGTTTTGTAATATACTAAATTTACTATTTGTTTTGAATGTTTGTGTGAAGCATGAACCGTCAAAGGTTTGTACGCGGAAGTTGGTAATATCCTATTATATTATTTTGAGTGTGAGGATGAAATATGCACGAAAACCTAGTAGGTTATTTGCTTAAATAATTTTGGAAGGGTTCTTCCGCTATAAGATAAAATGTTATGCAGTTTCAGTTTGGCATCAAATTAATGTGTAAATGGGTAGGTTTCACTTCTTTACTATTTTTTTTTTGTGAACCTAATTCCTCTACTAGACTAAAATAATATGCCCTTTGTTAATCTCTTTTAAATGTCACAGGTATTAATTTAGATTTCTCCTTTAAGTGGTTGTATCCTTCCGAGTGGGTTGATATAAGTATTGGTATCAGAGCCTAGGTTTGTGGTTCTAGGACTTTTGCTGTGAATTACTGGTATATTTGTTCGCTTTTGGAAAGGTTCTATTTGGATTATTTGTTCACTTACATGGGTTATAATATTTTTATCGTATGTACAGTGCATATGCATCAAGTACATGTCCCTAATGCAATGTGATCTTCCCCTTTGAAGGAAATAAGTTTTGGCCTCTTCTTCTAATAGACCATGATAAACACTTTTGGATTGTGTTGTAAATTTTGAAGGAGAAAAAACCTTACGCTAAACTTTCCAAGTGTGAATTTTGGCTAAATGAAGTGGCTTTTCTGGGACATATTGTATCAATTGAAGGTGTAAAGGTTGATCCTAGTAAAAATTCAAGTAGTTGTTGAATGGAGACCTCCCAAAATTCCGAGTGAGGTAAGAAGTTTCTTGGGCTTAGCAGGGTACTATGGAATATTTATGAAAGGCTTCCCCATTATCGCATCCCCTTTGACTAAACTCTTGAAGAAGGAAGTAAAGTTTTCTAGGGATGACAAATGCTAAGAGAGCTTTGAAACTCTCAAATCCTTGTTGACACAAGCTCCTATACTTACTCTACCAATTGAGGGGAAATAGTATGTAATATATAGTAATCCTTCTCATGGAGGTCTGTGATGTGTTTTGGTGCAAGAAGGGAAAGTTATTTCTTATGCTTCTCGGAAATTAAAACCACATGAATTGAATTATCCTACTCATGATCTTGAACTTGTTGCTATAGTGTTTGCTTTAAAAATATGACGGCATTATTTGTATGGAGAAAAATGTCATATATTTACTGATTACAAGAGCTTAAAGTACTTGGGTACATAAAAGGAGCTGAACCTAAGAACACGTAGATGGCTTGAACTCATCAAGGATTATGACTGCACGATTAACTATCATCCAGGTGAAGCCAATGTGGTGGCTGATGCCTTAAGTCGAAAAAAAATCCTTTGCAAGCTTAGCTTTGAGTCTGTTGCCCTTACTTCTTGAGTTAAGAACCATGAGTGTTTGTTTTGCACTTGATTCAAATAGTTCAGTTATTGCTAATTTGCAAGTCAAACCAATATTACTTGAACAGGTGAACGAAACGCAAAGGTTAGATGAGAGACTCGTAAAATTGACTAGAGAAGTTCAAAATGGGGAAAAGCTTGATTTTGTATTAACGGAGAATGGTACATTGTTTTTATCAAAATAGGTTATGTGTCCCTAATGATGAAAAAATGAGAAGAGAAATCATGAATGAAGCACATACAACATCATATGCAATGCATCCTAGAGGTACAAAGATGCACCAGACCATCAAAGAACATTATTGGTGGAACGGTATGAAGAGAGACATTGCGGAAGTCATTTCAAAATGTTTGGTTTGTCAGCAAGTAAAGATAGAATGCCAGGTCCCAGTTGGTTTGCTACAACCCTTGTCGATGCCGGAATGGAAATGGGAGAGAATTACTATAGACTTTGTTTCTGGACTTCCTTGCACTCAGAGAAATCATGATGCAATATGGGTGATTCTGGACAGGCTAACCAAGAGTGCTCACTTCTTAGCAATTAGGATGGATTACTCACTTGAGCGTTTAGCCGAATTGTACATTAATGAGACTGTAAGACTACATGGAATCCCTGTGTCTATTTCTGACCGAGACCCAAGGTTCACATCTAGATTTTGGGGCAGCTTACAGGAAGCTTTGGGTACTAAGTTGAAATTTAGCACTTCGTTCCATCCTCAAACATACGGTCAGTTGGAAAGAGTGATACAAATTTTGGAGGATATGCTTCGAGCTTGCATTATAGAGTTTGAGGGTAGTTGGGACAAATACTTGGCTTTGATAGAATTTGCTTACAATAACAGTTACCAAGCGAGTATTGGAATGCCTCTCTATGAAGCATTATACAGAGGAAAATGTCGGACCCTCTTTGTTGGAGTGAAGTTGGTGAAAGAAAGCATGTTGGTCTTGAAATTGTGCATCAAACAGAGGACAAGGTAAAAATTATCAAGGATCGTCTAAAGATTTCTTCAGATAGACAAAAGTTGTACTCTGATCTTAAAAGGCATGGCATTGAATATCAAGTTGGAGATAATCTATTCTTTAAGGTGTCTCCATGGAAAAAGATTATGAGATTTGGCCAAAAAGGAAAACTTAGTCCTCAATTTATTGGACCTTATGAGATACTTCAAAAGGTTGGACCAGTTGCATATAAATTAGCTTTACCACCTGAGTTAGACAAGATTCACAATGTCTTCCACGTTTCTATGCTAAAAAAATATCGTTCTAATCCATCTCATGTCCTTCCAGTTGAATCTATTGAGGTTAATCCTGACTTGATGTATAATGAAGAACCAATCCAAATTCAAGCTCAAGAAGTAAAGCAACTTAGACACAAGAAAATCCACTTAGTAAAGGTAATTTGGACGAACCATTCTAGAAAAGAAGCAACTTGGGAGAGAGAAGAAGATATGAGGACCCAGTATCCGCACATGTTTCAGGACTAGAGTAAGGTAAATTTCAAGACGAAATTTCTTTTAAGGGGAGAGAGTTACAACACCCCAAAGTACTAACCAAGAGTCGCATGTTGATTTACCGTTGCTTAATTAGTACAATATGTTTTATTCTCATTTTGGGAACTTGAAATTTTGTCATATTTGGAAACTTGCTTAACATAAATTGAGACAGTCATTTAAGGGATTGTTCTAGGGTATTTATGTAACATTCTAGTTGGAATTATCTATAACTTAAAAGGAGGTGAAGGATATATATATATATATATATATGCATTTTGGGCAGCACACAACTATTTGGGTAACACCTTTGAAGGACAGCTGTACAAGTGATAAACATCACTTTTGTGACTATTCATTTTCACACCTTCTTTAGTAAATTCATTTTCCTCAAGTCTTAGAACCCTAGAAACATATATAAACAGATTTTTCTTCAAAATCACAAGAGGAAAACTTTGTCCTTTTGGCTGGGATTCGAGACACACCCTTCTCTTTGGTAAGTGATGAAATATGTTTCTAAGCTGGGTAGTGTTTGGTAATTTATGCATATCTCATTCTCTAGAACTTCGTTTATAGTGAATAAATATGATTTGGAAAGCTGATTTGTGTACCTACAACTATTATGTTAATGTAATACTCTAGTTTAACTGTTATGGATTCAGAATATGGGACGCAACATAGGGCAAGTTCTGTCCAGATTTCAGAATTTGAAATCCTGTATGATCAATTGTTAGTGTTTCGAATATATATTTTCATACAAAATATATTTTGCGGTGATTTTGTTTATTTCAAACCTTTAGAGATGTACCTAAATCTTTCATTAAGGATATAAAGTCTAGTTTTGTGTTTTTCCTTTACAAATTTAAGTTGCGACTTGAGGTACCAGGCTGGACAGTTCTGGGAGCATAGTTGTATTTGTACATGCTAGGCTTACTTGTGATGATGATCCTGTTTTACGTCAACATTATTGAGGTAATAGAAGTTAAAGAAGTTATTTAATTGTATTTTTAAGGTTATATATACTCGTGTACAAGTTTAGAACCTTGATACGTTGGTCGGGCTACGATTTGAATTCTTGAAGCTTTGTTGGACTGTTTCTATGCTAAAGCCCTAGGTATGGGTATAAAATTGTACTTGTACTCTTGTTATCTGCTTGTATATTTGAAGGGTTATCTGGATACCTTGGTTACTTCTTGTCACAGTGTATTATCGTATTGATATTCTCTGAGACTTTCAAGACACTTGTGTAACTCGCCCACTTGTACGGATTGCTTGATCACTTGGCATTCTTGTTGGGACTTTGTCCTTCTTGTGGCTGTGACTTTGTCACTATTGGCATGCCTATTGATTTAGATTATTTGACATCTTATCTTTGGATTTTTGGTTCATCTTAAGTATGGAAGTTGTCCATTTTAAGTATGAACTAGGAAGCCATTTTTAATATGGCTCTTGATTCTCTTGATTATTGGGCTTTGACCCTTCTTGATACAGGGCTTCTGTCTTTCTTGATACAGGGCTTCGGTCCTTCTCGATACAGGGCTTTGGTCCTTCTTGATACTTGGTTATGCTGACAGTATGAGGTATATATTGGGCGAGCCTTGGTATTGGATCTCTTGGGAAATGGTGCTATGAGCGTTCTGGACACTTGGATCTTTAAATATAGAACTTTATACCCTTAATATATTGTTTACTTGATTTATTTATTATGTTTCAATTATGTTGTCCATGACTTTGAAAGGTAACTTGGTGAATCTAGGGCTCCACGCATATAGTTTTTACACCACTAAGCTTTATGCTTAGCGATAGTTGTTTCTATCATAGGGAACGTTCGAAGGGATACTTGAAGCTGGCCATTGGAGGCAGAGTTTTTGCAAGTTTTATGGGAAGATCATATTTGCATGTAGGCATCTATGGTTTGCATAAATCTTGGGACTTGTACATGATCTATATGTTGTTCATTTACACGAAATTTTGAAGGCTAATTTGATCATGTCACCATGGGTTGTAATATAAGTAGGGCTACTTTTTTTGTTTTTTTTGGGGTGTGTAAATCCAAGTCTTGTAATATACTAAATTTACTATTTGTTTTGAATGTTTGTATGAAACATGAACCGGCAAAGATTTGTACTTGGAAGTTGGTAATATCCTGTTATATTATTTTAAGCGTGCGGATGAAATATGCACGAAAACCTAGTAAGTTATTTGCTTAGATTATTTTGGAAGGGTTCTTTTGCCATAAGATAAAATGTTACGCAATTTCAATTTGGTATCAAATTAATGTGTAAATGGACAGGTTTCACTTCTTTAACTATTTTTATTTTGTGAACCTAATTCCTCTACTAGTCTAAAATAAATATGCCATTTGTTAATCTCTTTAAAATATCACAGGTATTAAATTAGTTTTCTCCTTTAAGTGGAAGCATCCTTCTGAGTGGGTTGTTACATGCACAATTGCAGCTAACTCTAAATCATGTGTCAGATAGTTCTTCTCATGCTTTCTCAACTGACTTGAATCATATGCGATAACCTTACCATGTTGCACTAGAACACATCCCAACCCAACACCAGATGCATCACAATACACCGTATATCCTTCTAAACCCTCTGGCAATGCTAGAATTGGTGCTGATGTCAACTTGTCCTTCAGCTCTTGGAAACTATGCTCGCAAGCCTCATTTCACTGGAACTTAGCTGATTTTTGAGTCAGCTTCATTAATGGGGCTGAAAGCGAAGAAAACCCCTCTACAAACCTTCTGTAGTACCCAACTAACCCTAAGAAACTAAGAACCATAGTCGGAGTCATGGGTTTGGGCCAAGTCTTCACGGCCTCAATCTTTTGTGTATCTATCGCAATGCCTGCATCTGGTACAATATGGCCTAAGAAGGCTACAGAGTTAACCTGAATTCACACTTAGAAAACTGTGCATAAAGTTCTCGGTCTCGAAGAACCTGAAGGACTACTCGCAGATGATTTGCATGCTCAGCTTTTAACGTGAATACACCAAAATATCATCAATAAATATAATCACAAACAAGTCTAGATACGGCCTGAATATACTATTCATCAGGTCCATGAACACTGCTAGGGAATTAGTTAATCCAAAAGACATTACCAAGAACTCAAAGTGTCCATATCTGGTTCTAAAAGCTGTCTATGAAACGTCATTATCCCAAACTCGTATCAGGTGGTACCCTGATCTTAAATCAATCTTTTAGAAGCACTTAGCACCTTATAACTGATCAAGCAAGTCATCGATCCTCGGAAGGGGATACTTAGTGAGCCATCTTTCTTCCTTACAAATAACACTAGTGCACCCCAAGGTTAAGCACTAGGCCTAATAAAGCCTTTATCCAGCAAGTCTTTCAGCTGATCCTTCAACAACTTTAGCTTAGTAGGAGCCATTCTATAAGGAGGGATATATATGGGTTGTGTACTTGGTAGCATATCGATAGCAAAATCAATTTCCCATTCTGGAGGGATACCAGAGAGCTCATATGGAAATACATCTAGAAACTCATTAACTACTGGAATAGACTAAAGATTTAGTAGTTCTGCATCTATATCATGAATGTGAACAAGACGATAAATACAACCCCTAGTAATCATCTTCCTCGCCTTAAGATAGGAAATAAACCTACCTTTCAGCGTTACTGTATCGCCTTTCCATTCTCGAACTGCCTCTCCTAGAAAGTGGAATCTAGCAATATTTGTCCAATACTTAACATTAGCATAATAAGAAGCTAACAGTCCATACCCATAATGATATCGAAATCGACCATCTCTAACTCTACGAGATCGACAGAGGTCTAACGATCGATAATTTCTATCATGCAACCTCGATAAAATCTCTTGGCAATAATAAACTCACCAACTAGTGTAGATACAATAAAGGGTCGATCTAATGACTCTACTACTATACATAACTTCTCCGTAATAAATGGCATAATATAAGACACATTAGATCCAAGATCTATCAAAGCATAAACACAATGGGAGCAAACAATCAATGTACCTATTACAACATCTGGTGATGACTCTGAGTCCTGTCAGCCAGCTAGTGAATATGTACGGTTCTATCCACTGCCAGAACTAGATGCTCCCTCTCTGCCTCCACATCTATCTCTACCTGCTGATGTTTGGGGTCCACACCCTATAGACTGTACTGATGAGGAGGAACCTACTATAGACCTGGTCGACTGCCTATACCACCCTGACTTATGGTCGGGCAGTTTCTCCACCCATGCCCCTCCTGTCCACAAGAATAACAACCTGTGGAACCCTGTCTGCACCTCTCAAAATGCATCCTACCACAAGTAGTGCAATGTGGCAGGGCTGTCCTAGCATGGCCTGAACCCCTTTGCTATTGTGAGCATGATGCTCGTGAACCCTCACCTAGGCCTGACTGTCCCTGATGATCAAATCTACTACCCTGAAACTGCGGTCTTGGTGGCCTAATAGAATATCGGGGTCTTGGACCACCCTGAAAATCTCCCTGTGAACAGCAGTCCTAGCCCTCTTCTGTCTCTCTCTCTCGACCCTCTCACTCATATACAAGTAAATATCGGCGATCCTCTATACCTTGTGTAAAATCCTGAATTCGAGAGATATCCATATTATCATTTAGTGCAGCAGTAGAACAAACGTCGATATAGACTGAGTCGAGCCCTCCCACAAATCTACACACCCTATAATGCATCATACCAACAAATGGTGGTGAATATCTAACTAATGAATCAAATCTCAGCCTATACTCTCGAACACTCATGTGCCATATCGGAGGTTCAGAAATTGGTCCACCCGGTCATCCCTAATCTGTCGAGGCAAATAGTGATCTATGAAAACTTCTCTAAAGCTATCCCAAGTGTGTAGAGATGCATCTTTTCCCCTAGATCTCTCCCAACTCTCGTACCACCATACTGCAATATCGCTCAATCGAAATGCTGTTAACTCAATTGAATCAGTCGCAGAGGCATGCATGACACTGAAGATCCTATGAAGCTAATCAAGAAAGTATTGAGGGTCCTCTTTTCGATCTTTCCCTGTAAACTATGGAGGATTCAAGGCAAGAAATTCAAGAACTCTCAAACTTTTGATCCCTTCAGAAGGTACGGCAACATCTGGCGCAACTGGATGGCGCTGTGCAGCTACTAACTGTGCTAACATACATACTGCACTCTTGAAATCATGATTAGATAGAGTAGGAGGAACTAGAGGTGGTACTGCTGGTGGAGTCGGAAGTCTTGTAGCCCTCGGAGGCTTCTGAAGCGGTGGAGAAACTGTAGGGGGATGAGAAGGTGTCTTTCCCTGGGTATCACAACGGGCTTCCTCCACCTATTGTACTTTGTCGGTACTCTCGCTTACATCTGTATCTGGCCCTTGGTAAGTTATGGTCTGTCTGGTGTTAGCCATCTCTATCGGCATACAAGTATCAATTATAAGCTAGAAATCTCAACCTTTAAGACACCGCTCTATAGCACGAGGTGAGCAAAACAAGGATAGTCATCCTAGCATGCCTGGTGGCTTCTTGCTTATCGAATGTGGTGCACAACACATTTATAAACAAGACTCTACTAGACACGACTTGCAGACTCCCTATGATACGATGTTGCTCTGATATCTAGTTTGTCACACCCCAAAATCAAGGGGCGCAACTGGATCCTAATGCCAAAACTCAGGCCCGAGCTGACCCTACTGAATCATTTGCTACTAGCGCATGGCAGCCACATGCAATCAAGAAAACAAACAAGTATATCTCAACTTAAAACTAAGCCCCCGGCCGGCAAGGCCCTTGTCAACTGATCTATAAAAGAAACATCTACTCCCAGGAGATCATATAAATAAATTGCCAACTAGCATAGAAGTCCTGATTGGGTCGTCGAGGCCACAATGATATCTAAACCAAAACTAAAAGCAGGGAGATATCAAGACAATACATCAAACAACTCACAAGCTTCAACAAACCAACAAACTAGGCCAGTATGGCCATAACGTAGCTATACACCTTACACACTAGTCTGCAAGGCTCTAAGAGTAGTAAATATTGGTAGGACAAGCCATAAAGATCTATACAACAAAAGGTAACAAACCTCCCAACTCTGGCAGCTCCAGAGGAAAGGGGCTAGCTAATCAGATAGAAGTCAATCCTGTTTCTGAAGAGGTCTACTTGGTCGTTTGTCGGGATATCTATGAATGAATGCAGTGCCCCCAAGGCAATGGGGCGTCAGTACAAAATAATGTGCAGAGTATGAAAGGCTATAGACTAAGTGAGCAAGTATCATAATATACCAAAAGCAATCACGTAAGGAAATCAAAATTTTAGATGAGTATGCTAACCCACTACTGAATATAAAAAATACAAAAATGATCAAACGTCAATCTAACCAAGCCCCCATAAGCTCGGCAAGTACAAATAACATACCACCTAGTTAGGCCCCCATTAGCCTAGAAGGTGCCAAATATATCTACATACCCCTATCGGTAGCCCCTTGTCTTTGTAAGAAGTCACATAGCCCTTTGGGCGACGATATTACCCCGTAGGCAGCACATAGCCCTCTTAGGAAACATCATGGCTCTGTGGGCTCCACATAGCCCTCTTTTGGATCAACATTGCCCTGTAGGCCACACATAGCCCTCTTCGGTGTCAAAATAGCCCCGTAGGTAACACATAACACTCTTTGGCATCAATATAGCCTCGTGGGAAACACATAGCCCTCTTTGGAAATAACATAGTCCTATTAGACAATATCATAGACCCCATAGGCAGTTCATAGCTCAACATCTAACCACAATAGCCCCAAGGGTGAGAACAAACAATTGAATAGGCTAAAGGCAAGCAATTTTGCTATAAACAATATATATGAATAATCTCGAAGTCGTTCCTAACTTAGGGTCGTTCTTAACAAATTATGAGTCCCTAAAATGAGGGTTTATAACCACTCAATCAGCCAACCACTCACAATTACATCTACAAGATCACCAACATTAACTACATCTAAGGAAACATGTCACATGAAGGAATAACATTAACATAGCTTTCCAATGAACGTTCGAGAGACCATAGTTCCTTCACAAAAGATGTTCCTTATGTCCTAAGCTTCACAAACACTATATATACATAGCTAGTACTCACCTATAAACAATTTATAATTAATCTTAAATTGGCAGATTTGCCATATTTCCCCAACTTGTCGAAACGTCCATAGAAATTCATAAAAACAATCAAAAAAGAATCCCGAGATGATTACCTTAGTTAACCTTTAAAACATGAAGAAAAACCAATAACTAGAAATTTATATCTTCAAAAACTAGCTTCAAATGCAGCTAATAGAAGGGAAAAATGATTGCCACGTGTAGAGATCACGTTTCTAAGCACGAGGGCAACGTTTAATGTTACAAATCATCAAAAACTAACCTTCAGCATACAAGAACTGCATTGGAACCCTGTCTTAAGCTTTCTCTCTTGTTTGGAAGTGAAAAAAATTGTTTTCATGGCTTAATACGTTGAGTAAACCGACATATCATATTTTTGATCTGACCCGGATTCTGCCCTGAGAGTCCATAGTAAAACTCTCATAACTTTTTACTCCGATGTCTGTTGGACACGGGGTTTTATGCGTTGCAAACTAGACTCGCAGGCCTTCCTTTTAATAGGTCATAGGCCTTCGTAATATTTATATATTGGTAGAAAACATCCAAGACATTTGACCCAAATTTTAGAGAAATCTTTAAAAAGGAACTTACGATAACTTTAGCAACCTTTTATTTTGCCACTTACCGAACTTCAAAACTTGAGATACAACCCTTGAACACTTAAAATATGACATACCACATCATTCTGAATTTATTACCCACCCTCCTTGTCTTTCCACGAAGATACGAGTTAATTTAGACATTTTGAAAAGTCGAGGTGTTACATCCTTCCCCCCTTAGAAACTTTCATCCTCGAATGAAAAAAAATCTGAGCCACGTAGTTAATTTCGTAGGAGTTTAAAAAATTTAGGCAGAATATCCATTGTAAATGTGACTATCCAGAAACATGAAACACAAAAATTCTAACCTAGGCGTCTCATAGGATGACATAAATAGCTAAGCACTATATCTCCACAATAACAGTATGAGCAAATATACAACGACAACAAAAATAATAATAAGCAACAATATAAAAAAAATCAGATTGGTATCTAACCTCACTGCACTAATATAAACTGATATGCCATCACCCTAGGGTATGAAACAAGTGAGGATATTTGGACCTCATTCCATCCTCAGCTTACCAGGTCACCTCTTCTCTATTCTTGTTTCTCTACAATACTTTAACCGAAGCCACCTCTTTGGTCCTCAATTTACGAACCTGTCAATCTAATATGGCAATTGGAGTTTCCTCGTAGGACAACTCCTCTGTGATATGAACATCCTCAACCAGGACAACCCGAGAAGGGTCTCCTACACACTTTCATAGCATCAATACATGGAAAAATGGATGAACAGATTCTAGCCCCGAAGGCAACTCTAACACATAAGGTACCCTTCCTACCCTCCGAAGGATTTGGTATGGCCTAATGAATCTTGGACTAAGCTAGCTTTTTTTGCCAAATCTCATAACACCCTTCATAGACGAGACTTTTAAGAATACCCAGTCATCGATACAAAACTCTAAGTCCCTTCATCGCACATCTGAGTATGACTTCTGTGGGCTTTGAGCTGTTAGCAACCTTTCCCGAATGAGCTTAATCTGCTCCAATGTCTGTTGTACTTAGTTGGGTCCAATCAACCCTGACTTACCTACCTCAAACCATCCGATGGGGAACCTACATTTTCGCCCCTACAAAGCCTCATAAGGTGCCATCCCGATGCTGGAATGATAACTTTTATTGTATGTGAACTCAATAAGAGGTGAGTGGTCATCCCAACTTCCCTTGAAGTCTAGCGCGCATGCCCGTAGCATATTCTCGAGTGTCAAAGATGTGTGCTCAGCCTGGCCATCTATCTGAGGGTGAAAGGCTCTACTAAGATTAACCTGTGTCCCCAGTCCTCTGTGGACTTCCAGAAGTTAGCGGTAAATTATGCTCCTCTATCACAAATAATAGATTCTGGGACACCGTGTAGCCTAACAATCTCTCTAATATAGAGCCCTGCATAGTCTTAGGCCGTAAAAGTAGCCCTGACTGGTAAGAAGTGGGCTAATTTTGTTAGTGTATCAACAATTACCCAAATAGAGTCAAACCTGCGACGAGATTGAGGTAACCATGTAATAAAATCCATATTAATATTCCCACTTCCACAAAGGAATGGCTATCTCCTGAACTAGCCCATTGGGCTTTTGGTGCTCAACCTTCACCTGTTAGCAGTTAGGACACTGTGCCACAAACTCAGCAACGTCCTTCTTTATCTCGTGCCACCAATAGATCTCCTTAATAGCATGGTACATCTTTATCGAACTAGGGTGAATAGAATAATGGCAATGATGTGACTCTTCCATAATGCGATGTCGAAGCCCTACAACATTTGGAACACACAATCGACCTCTATATCTAAGAACTCCATCTCCTGCTATATCAAATGCTAAAGAATGTTTATCCTAAGTGTTGGCTCTGAGCTGCTCTAAGCTAGGATCATCTTGTTGCCTTGATTTTACTTCTACAACAAGAGATGATACAGATGTGTCCTGAATTGTTACCGCACTATCTTCTACTTCTAATAATTTGACTCCCAAGCTAGCTAACTGATGAATCTCTCGCGCTAGCTCATGCTTTGCAACACCTAAATAGGATAAACTACCAATAGATCTTTGATTGAGGGCATCGACTACCACATTCACCTTTGTTGGATGATATAAAATATTCATATCGTAGTCTTTCAGTAACTCAAGCCATCGACACTGTCGCAGATTTAACTCCTTCTGTCCAAAGATATATTGAAGGCTTTTATGATCTGTTAAGATGTCAATATGAACACCATACAAATAATGTCTCCAGTTCTTTAACGCATGCACAACTGCAGCCATCTCTAAATCGTGTGTCGGATAGTTCTTCTCATGCTTTCTCAACTGCCTTGAAGCATATGTGAGAACCTTACCATGTTGCATTACAACATATCCCAACCCAACACCAAAAGCATCACAATACACCGCATAACCTTCTTAACCCTCTAACAATGCTAGAACTGGTGTTGATGTCAACTTGTTCTTCAGCTCCTGGAAACTATGCTTGCAAGCTTTTGTCCACTGGAACTTAGCTGCTTTTTGAGTTAGCTTCGTTAATGGCGCTGAAAGTGAAGAAAACCCCTCTACAAACCTTCTGTAGTACCCAGCTAACCCTAAGAAACTACAAACCTCAGTCGGAGTCATGAGTTGGGCCAAGTCTTTACGACTTCAATCTTTTGTGTATCAACCTCAATGCCTGCATCTAATACAATATGGCCTAAGAAAGCTACAGAGTCCAACCAAAACTCACACATAGAAAACTTTGCATAAAGATCTCGTTCTTGAAGAACCTGAAGGACTGCTCACAGATGATTTGCATGCTCAGCTTTTAAACGTGAATACACCAAAATATCATCAATAAATACAATCACAAGCAAGTCTAGATACGGACTAAATATACTATTCATCAGGTCCATGAACACTGCTGGGGCATTAGTTAATCCAAAAGACATTAGCAAGAACTCAAAGTGTCCATATCTGGTTCTAAAAGCTGTCTTCGGAATGTCTTTCTCCCAAACTCGTATCTGGTAGTACCCTTATCTTAAATCAATCTTTGAGAAGCACTTAGCACCTTGTATTTGATCAAACAAGTAATCGATCCTTGGAAGGGGATACTTACTCTTTATAGTTGCCTTTTACAGTTGTCGTTAATCAATATACAGTCTTAGTGAGCCATCTTTCTTCCTTACGAATAATACTGGCGCACCCCATTGTGAAGCACGAAGACTAATAAAGCCTTTATCCAGTAAGTCTTTCAGCTAATCCTTAAACTCCCTTAGCTCAGTAGGAGCCATTCTATAAGGAGGGATAAATATGGGTTGTGTACGTGGTAGCATATCGATTGCAAAATCAATTTGCCGTTCTGGAGGGATACCAGGGAGCTAGTTTGGAAAAACATCTAAAAACTCATTAACTACTGGAATAGACTGAATAGTCGGTAGTTCTGCATCTATATCATGAACGTGAACAAGATGATAAATACAACCACTAGTAATCATCCTCTTCGCCTCAAGATTGGAAATAAACCTACCTTTCGGCATTGTTGTATTGCCTTTCCATTCCCGAAATGCCTCTCCTGGAAAGTGGAATCTAAAAATATTTGTCTGACACTTAACCTTAGAATAACAAGAAGCTAACCAATCCATACCCATAATGACATCAAAATTGACCATCTCTAACTCTACGAGATCGACAGAGGTCTGACGGTCGATAAATTCTATAGTACAACCTCAAAAAACTCTCTTGGCAACAATAGACTCACCAATTGGTGTAGATACAATAAAGGGTCGATCTAATGACTCTGCTATTATACATAACTTCCCCGCAATAAATGGCGTAAAATAAGATAGAGTAGATCCAGGATCTATCAAAGCACAAACACAATGGGAGCAAACAATCAATGTACCTGTCACAACATCTGGTGATGACTCTCAGTCCTGTCAGCCGGCTAGTGAATATATACGGCTCTGTCCACTACCAGAACTAGATGCTCCCTCTCCGCCTCCGCCTTTACCTCTACCTGTTGATGTTTGGGGTCCACGCCCTGTAGACTGTGCTGATGAGGAGGAACCTACTACTGATCTGGTCGACTGACCTATACCACCCTGACCTATGGTCGGGTAGTTTCTCCACCCATGCCCCTCCTGTCTAGAAGAATAACAACCTGTGGAACCCTGTTTGATCCTCTTGAAACGCATCATACCACTAGTAGAGCAACACGGCGGGGTTGTCTTAGCCTAGCTTGAACCCATCTGCTGTTATGAGCTTGATGCTCGTGAATCCTCACCTGGGCCTAACTGTCCCAAATGATAAAATCTACTACCCTGGAACAGCTGTGGTGGAGGTCAAGGTGGCCTAATAGAATATCGGGGTCTGGGACCTCTCTGAAAATCTCCCTGTGAACCAGCGGGCCTTGCCCTCTTCTGTCTCACTCCCTCGACCCTCTCACATATATACTGTAAATGTCGGCGATCCTCTATGCCTTGTGCAAAATCCTGAATTCGCGAGATATCCATATTATCATTTAGTGTAGCGGTAGAACAAGTTTTAATATAGTTTGAGTCCGGCCGGCCAAAAGGTCTACGCACCCTATCATTAATCGTATCGACAAAAGCTAGTGTATATCTAGCCAATGAATCAAATCTCAGCCCGTACTCTCAGACACTCATGCTGCCCTGTGGGAGGTTCAGAAACTAGTCTACCCAGTCATCCCTAATCTCTCGAGGCAAATAGTGATTTATGAAAGCTTCTATAATGCTATCCTAAGTGGGTAGAGATGCATCTTTTCCCCTAGATCTATTCCAACTCTTGTACCATAATACTGCAACATCACGCAATCGAAAATTTTGCTAACTGAACTGAGTCAGTCATTGAGGCATGCATGACTCTAAAAATCCTGTGAAGCTGATTAACAAAGTGTTGATGGTCCTCTCTACAATCTGTCCCTGTAAACTGAGAGGATTCAAGGCAAGAAATTCATGAACTCTTAAACTTTCGAGCCATTTAGAAGGTCCAGCAATATCTTTCGTAACTGGCTGGCGCTGTGCAGCTACTAACTGTGCTAACATACCACTTCATTCTTAATTTATTACCCATCCTCCTTGTCTTTCCATGAATATACTAGTTAATTTAGACGTTTTAAAAAGTCGGGGTGTTACATCATTCCCCCCCTAGAAACATTCATCCTCGAATGAAAACAAATCTGAGTCACGCGATTATTTCCTTAGGATTTTCAAAAATTTAGGCAGAATATCCTCTGTAAATGTGACTATCCAGAGACATGAAATGCAGAAATTCTACCCTAGGCGTGTCACAGGATGACATAAAATAGCTAAGCACTATAGCTCCACAATAACAGTGCGAGCAAATATACAACGACAACAAAAATAATAATAAGCAACAATATAAAAAAAAATCAGATTGGTATCTAACCTCACTGCACTAATATAAACTGATATGCCATTACCCTGGCGTATGAGACAAGTGAGGATATTTGGACCTCATGCCATCCTCAGCTTCCCAGGTCATCTGTTTGTCCATAATACTTTAACCGAAGCCATCTCTTTGGTGCTCAATTTACGGACCTGTCGATCTAATATGGCAGTTGGAGTTTCCTCATAGGACAACTCCTTTGTGATATGAACATCCTCAACCAGGACAACCCGAGAAGTGTCTCCTACACACTTTCGTAGCATCAATACATGGAAAAATGGATGAACAGATTCTAGCCCCGAAGGCAACTCTAACACATAAGGTACCCTTCCTACCCTCCGAAGGATTTGGTATGGCCCAATGAATCTTGGATTAAGCTAGCTTTTTTTGCCAAATCTCATAACACCCTTCATAGGCGAGACATTTAAGAATACCCAGTCATCGACACAAAACTCTAAGTCCATTCGTCGCACATCTGAGTATGACTTCTGTCAGCTTTGAGCTGTTAGAAACCTCTCTCGAATGAGCTTAACCTGCTCCACTGTCTATTGTTTTAAGTCGGGTCTAATATACCCTAACTCATCTACCTCAAACCATCCAATGGGGGACCTACATTTTCACCCATACAAAGCCTCATAAGGTGCAATTTCGATGCTGGAATGAGAACTATTATTGTATACAAACTCAATAAGAGGTAAGTGGTCATCACAAATTCCCTTAAAATCTAGCGCGCTCGCCCGTAACATATTCTCGAGTGTTAAATTTGTGTGCTCAGCCTGGTTGAGTGACTTATACCACCCTAACCTATGGTCGGGTAGTTTCTCCACCAATGCCTCTCCTGTCCACAAGAATAAAAACCTATGGAATCCTGTCTGCATCTCCAAAATACATCCTACCACAAGTAGCGCAATGTGGCGGGGCTGTCCTAGCCTGGCCTGAACCCCTCTGCTGTTATGAGCCTGATGCTCGTGAACCTTCACTTGGGCCTGACTGTGCCCAACGATCAAATCTACTACTCTGGAACTGCTGTGGTTGAGGTATAGGTGGCCTAATAGAATATCGGGGCCTGGTACCTCCCTGAAAATCTCCTTATGAACCAGCGGCCCTAGCCCTCTTCTGTCTCTCTCTCGACCATATTATCATTTAGTGCATTGGTAGAACAAGCATCGATATAGTTTGAGTCGAGCCCTCCCACAAATATATGCACCCTTTCATTCATTGTATCAACAAATGTTGGTGCATATCTAGCCAACGAATCAAATCTCAGCCCGTACTCTCGGACACTCATGCTGCCCCGTCGGAGGTTCAGAAAATGGTCCACCCGGTCATCCCTAATCTCTTGAGGAAAATAGTGATCTATAAAAGCTTTTGTAAAGCTATCCCAAGTGGGTAGATATGCATCTTTTCCCCTAGATCTCTCGCAACTCTCGTACCATAATACTGCAACATCACGCAATCGAAAATGTTGCTAACTCAACTGAGTCAGTCATTGAGGCATGCATGACTCTAAAAATCCTGTGAAGCTGATTAACAAAGTGTTGATGGTCCTCCTTACAATCTGTCCCTGTAAACTGAGAGGATTCAAGGCAAGAAATTCATGAACTCTTAAACTTTCGAGCCATTTAGAAGGTCCAGCAATATCTTCCGCAACTGGCTGGCGCTGTGCAGCTACAAACTATGCTAATATACATACTGCACTCTTGAAATCCTGATCAGATAGAGTAGAAGGAACTAAAGGTAGTAATCTTTGGTGGAGCCTAAGTCCCGTAGCCTCTGAGGTCGCTGGAAGCTGCAGGTTTATAGGCCGGTAAGATGTCTCCCCCTGAGTATCACAATGGACTACCTCCACCTGTGGTACTTTGTCGGTACCCTTGCCTGCAGCTGTATCTAGCCCCTGGCTAGCTATGGTCTCTTTGGTGTCAGCCATCTCTATCTGCATACAAATATCAATTATAACCAAGAATCCTCAACCCTTAAGACACTGCTCTATAGCACGAGGTGAGCAAAAGAAGGATAGTCATTCTAACATGCCCAGTAGCATCTTGCTTATTGAATGTGGTGCACAACACATTGATAAACAAGACTCTACTAGATACGACTTACAGACTCCTTAGGATACAATGTTGATATGATACCGAGTTTGTCACACCCCAAACTCGAAGTGCTAAACTGAATCCTAAAGCCAAAACTCAGGCCTGAGCCGACCTTGCTGAACCATTTGCTACTAATGCATGGCAGCCACACGCAATCAAGAAAACAAACATGTATATCTCGGCTTAAAACTAAGCCCTCGGTCGGTAAGGGCCTTGTCAATTGATCTATAAAAGAAACAGCTACTCCCAGGAGATCATATAAATAAATAGCCACCTAGCATAAAAGTCTTGATTAGGCCGTCGAGGCCACCATGATATCTATACCAAAATTGAAAGCAGGTATATATCAAGACAATACATCAAACAGCACAAAAGCTTCAACAAACCAACAAACTAGGCCAGTATGGCCATAACGTAGCTATACACCCTACAGACTAGTCTGTAAGCCTCTAAGAGTAGTAAAGATTGGCAGGACAGGGCCCAAGCCTACCTTAAAGATATATCCAACAAAAGGTAACAAACATCCCTACTTTGGCAGCTCCGAAAGAAAAGGGCTAGCCAATCAGATAGAAGTCAATCCTACTGTTGAAGAGGTCTACTGGGTTATCTGTTGAGACCTGCAAGCATGAATGCTGCGCCCCCAATGCAATGGGCATCAGTACAAAATAGTTTACAGAGTATGAAAGGCTATAGACTAAGTGAGCAAGTATCATAATATAGCAAAAGCAATCACGTAAGGAAATCAAAATTTAAGATAAGCATGCTAACTCGCTACTGAATCTAAAAAATACAAAAATGATCAAACATCAACCTAACCAAGCCCCAATAAGCTCGGTAGGTACAAACAACATACCACCTACCTAGGGCCCCATAAGCCCAGAAGGTACCAAATCAATCTACATACCCCTATCGGTAGCCCCTTGTCTTTGTAAGAAGTCACATAGCCCTTTTTGGCAACGATATAGCCCCGTAGGCATCACATAGCCCTCTTAGGCAACATCATAGCTCTGTGGGCTCCACATAGCCCTCTTTTGCATCAACATATTCCTTTAGGAAACACATAGCCCTCTTTGGCGTCAAAATAGCCCCATAGGCAACACATAACACTCTTGGGCATCAATATAGCCCCTTGCGAAACACATAGCCCTCTTTGGAAATAACATAGTCCAATTAGACAACATCATAGACCCCATTAGCAGTTCATAGCTCAACAACTAACCACAATAGCCCCAAGGGTGACAACAAACAATTGAATAGGCTGAAGGCAAGCAATTTAGCTATAAACAATATACATGAATAATCTCCAAGTTGTTCATAACTTAGGGTCATTCTTAACAGACTATGAGTCCCTAAAATGAGGGTTTATAACCACTCAATCAGCCAACCACTCACAATTACATCTACAAGATCACCAACATTAACTACCTTTAAGGAAACATGTCGAACGAAGGAATAACCTTAACATACCTTTCCAATGAATGCTCGAAAGACCGTAGTTCCTTCACGAAAGTTATTACTTATGTCCTAAGCTTCACAAAAACTATATATACACAGCTGGTACACACCTATAAATAGTTCATAATTAATCTTAAATCGGCAGATTTGCCATATTACCCTAACTTGTCGAAACGTCCGTAGAAATTCATAAAAACAATCATAAAAGAGTCCCGAGATGATTACCTTAGTTAACCAAGTTTGAAACTTGGAGAAAGCCCAATAAATACAAATTTATATCTTCAAAAACCAGCTCCAAACGCAGCTAATAGAAGGGAACAATGATTGCCATGTGTAGAGATCACGTTTCTAGGTACGGGGGCAACGTTTAATGGTACAAATCATCAAAAACTAACCTTCATCATTCAATAACTCCATAGGAATCCTATCTTCAGATTTTTCTCTGGTTTGGAAGTGAAAAGAAATGTTTTCATGGCTTAAAACGTTGAGTAAGACGACATACCGCATTTTTTACCCGACCCGGATTCTGCCCCGGCAGTCCATAGTAAAACCCTCATAACTTTTTACTCCAATGTCGGTTGGATATGGGGTTTTGTGCGTTGCAAACTAGACTCATAGGCCTTCGTTTTAATGGGTAATAGGCCTTCTAACTCTTTATATATTGGGAGAAAACATCCAAGACATTTGACCCAAATTTCAGAGAAATATTTAAAAAGGAACTTACGATAACTTTCGCCAACTTTTATTTTATCACTTACCTAACTTTAAAACTTGAGATACAACCCTTAAACACTTAAAATATGAGATACCACATCATTCTTAATTTATTACCCACTCTCCTTGTCTTTCCACGAAGATACGAGTTAATTTAGACATTTTGAAATGTCAAGGTGTTACACTTCCAATTTCTTGGAGTTGAACCCTTTGAATCTTCAACGTCTTAGAACAAAGTCGCCAAAACCCTCTAAAACTTATACTCTCTCAAAAACTGTAAAAAGTTCCAATAATAGAAGTGATACCAAGCTAGGAATTTAAAACAAGTATTTATAGTGTTTGAAAATTTGTGATATGGAGGACCATTCAGCGCAATTAGTCGGGATCACCGATACGCTCGGCAATCTGTCTTTTGGTCGATTTCACCGCCTTCCTACTTTAGCCTTAGCCTCTTTGCATTTTGAGTCATTGGGCGATATGGTACTGCTTCGCAGAACTGCTCGGCGACGTGCCGATTGCTCTTTTTCATCACGGACTTGACCTTCTCCCTTAGGGCTCAGCACACTGGAACAAAAGGCGATCTCTAGGCCAATCGGCGACTAGCCAATAGGGCTCGACCATCTTCAAGCCTTCATTTCTTCGTTCTTTTTAGCCACCTTGTTTCTTCTTGCCAAGTAGTGTCCACGTTTTGCCTCAATCTCCAAATACCTGATACTTAAGGGTTTATATAAGTTATTGAGACAAAATATAGCCCTAAATGAGTCTAATTTATGGACTCATCAACCTCATGGTTCGAGACTGGAGGAACTACGTTAGCATTGCATGCATTAGCATTTCGTGCATAAGCTCTATAAGGAGGCATGATCTAAAACACATAATGAAAAATTAGAAAGGAGATCATACCCACACACGATAAGAATAACAAGAAAGTGAAGTTTTTCCTAAAACACTTTGTAGCCTCCCTCTCATTAGATGTTGTGCACTTTACACCGATGAAAGAGACTCTACTTAATGCGGCTTTTAGACATCCTAGGACTCTTGAACCTAATGCTCTGATACCAAGTTTGTCACGCCCGGAGGCTACACCTTAGACATAACACGGGACCTAGGATCACGAGTAACCCCAAGCTAACCCTGCAGCTGGCATATCATAATATACTAAGAATAACTAAATAAAACATAAACTATGCAGAAGGTAAGATGGTAGATGACTGAAAGTGGAAATACCCAAAACTAATTTGAATATATATAATGTACTATGAGTTTAGTGATACTATATCACTCAAAAGCTAAATCTGAATCTAATACTATGTCTAAAAAGCCTCTACTAACTAAAGTTGCTAGGATATAACCCCAGCTAACTCTAGAAAAACTGAAAATTGAAATAAAATACTGAATATGAATAACATGTCTATTGTCCTCAAAGTATGAGGACTCACCACTGAAGCTGTTAAAAATGGATTGGAAACTGATCTATGCATGATCTGGATGCTGAGTACCTCAACCTACATCATGAAATGATGTAGAGCATGCATCAGTACTTGGAATGTGCTGAGCATGCAGGATATAGAATACTGAGAAATGATATAAGCTGAACAGAATAATAATACTGAAATATACTCAAAGTTGAGCTAAATATAATGACTAAGTACTAATCATGAACATGACATGCTGAGACTGAATACTGAAGTATAACTGAAAACCTGGTCAAATGCACTAGGGTCTGACTGTGGGAGATACTATTAACCGACATAAAACAACGTGAGCTAAACACGGAGTCCATTGTATACGCCCCATCAAAAGGACCCAATATACTTTGCCAAGGGTATAAAGGCATAACTGACGTGATCACTAAATCTGATGCCCACAGAGGGGACTTATAAACCTACGAGGGCACATAGTTCTGGGACTATGAGGGTACACTGAACCTTAGTCCAACTCAATGCTAAGCCTACTCCTAACTGGAAATGTGTAAGACATAACATAACTGAAATACAAGATAGCTCAATGTTCTGACATGCAAATCTGAGAATACAACATTTAGGAACTGACAATGTAACATTAGAAAACTGGAGCATGTTTATCTCTTTAACTGACCTAGCAAGTGTAATTCATGAACTAAGAGAATCTACACAACTAGGGTTCTGAATTTCATGCAAGGGACTAAGCAATGTTTTCAGGAAAACATGATAATTTGTTTAAGAACACTACAACAGCTAAATCACAATGATCCTCTAAGGTTTTAGAAACCCTAGGTCTAAACAAGATATAGAGAATCAGGAATCTGACTGAATTTTAGGGACCTCGTAGATGAACTGAACCCACTAGTGAAACCCCACATACTTGGTAACGAAATCTATAGAGAAATCCTTCAATTTTGGGGCTGGAACTGGAGAAAATCTATTCTGTGATCTTGAAGTGTTGGTCGACACTTTCTTCTCTTTAGCTCTAAGTTTTGGTGAATTTTTGGAGAATAAACAATTTGGGTAAGTTCTGACTAAATTATTAGGCTTGAATTGAGTAAAATGACGTAGTTTAGGAGTTAAAAAATGTAGTTTAAAGGTCTAACGCATAGGGGAAAAGGCCGAAATGACCCCAACTTAAAATCTGACGGAGCCATCGACGGACTGTGTTTTGACCGACGGTCTTTCCTAGCAGGGCATCATTTGGCGTCTAGGACTAGGTTCTGAGGGTCATCTGATTAACGTTTCAAGCACACCTCATCCAATTCTAGGTGCAAACGATCATTAAGATGTATAAAACCCAACAAAGAGTTGGGGTCGAACCCACAAGGAGCGGTACGTGTTCAAAGTTCAATTATAAGGTACAAATGTGATCTAACTAGCTATATGAATAGATATTATCGAAAAGACATGCAGATAAGTCAAAATAGGTTGACACGAATGTCAAATGGGGGGTTTTGGTTTGCAATTATCAGCTACAACGAAGTCAAACAATGATGAAATAACAATAGGAGAGGAATTATCGGGATGTGATCGATTATAGGCAAATTTTGATATATGGGTAATTGAAACTACTAGTAAATAACTAAATATCAGTGGGTAGGCTAGAATATAATTGAAATAGTTATCTCTCGAACATCAACAAGCATAGCAATTAAGAATAACCCATAACCTTAATACATTTTGTCTCTCGAGAAAGATAGGTAGGATTGGATTTAGGATTCACTCTCTCGAGCTGAACCCAAATCAACCGAATACCTACAAATAATTAATCAAACGCTTTGGTTATAAAACCTCTCTCTCTAGCAAGCTAAGAGCCCAAAATTAGAACTGCATTCGCAACGACAATTCATAAATTAACCATAGTTAAACCCGCTTCAATATAGTATTTAAACTAGTAATTAACAATACCCATAAACTAATTCAACCCAAAATCACACCCCAAGAACTGGGGTTTTAGCCAAACATCTTAAAAGAGTAAAAATGGTTACCAAATCAATTAGCCATCAACTGGGTAAGAGTAATTAAGCCTTTACAATGCTTCAATTTGCAGAAAATTCAAAATCCACTAGCTAAATCTCCAAATTGATTCTTAAAAAGCCTTCAAATCTACTAAGGAACTATCCAAAACTCCAGAGAAAACTATTCTAGACTTAAAAGAACTAAAAGCTTCCTATTTACAGTTCAAAATCCTATTTATAGTCGCTGAAAATTATCCACGAAAGTTCATTGGGCAATATAAGTGAGGTTCGCCGAGTAGTTCGGTGAACCGCCCTTTGCTCTTTTCTATCGCCTTTTTGCATTCGCTCGCAGCATCTTCAAATTCTGTAACTTTGGGCGATCAATCTTGTCATCACGAACCTGATTGGTGATTCATCGACTGCCCCTTTCCTGTCGTTGACTTAGTTTCTTCCCACAGGGCGGTTCACTAAGTGATTTTGGCGATCATCAGACTCTCCTTTCTTCACTTCTTCATTTTGCTTTGTTCCTTTTTGTATGTTAGTGTCGTTTCTTGCTCCTCAATTCATATACCTGAAAATCAAGGCTGTAACATCAGTTTATAGTGAAAATTAAGCATTTGAGGACACTAAATCTATATAAACAAAGCCCCAAATGAGTCCAAATGTCGGACTCATCAACACCCCCAACTTAAACTTTTGCTTGTCCTTAAATAAAACTCAAGATCAACAGTTCAAAAAGGATGTCTCAAATAGAGTTGCATAAGACTCAACATAAATGCACACAACAAGATTCAACTTACTCATGCAATGATCAATTGTGCACTCAAAGATTCAAATTGTGAATCACCATTACCAAAGATACTCAAGTTCACAATACTTGCTTCAAAAGCAAGTTCAAGCTCAAAAAAGGTACAAAAATGCCCTTACAACAAAGATGATTCCATAGTCACACACAATTTCTCAACAATTTAAGGTTCCGGAATCACATACAACTCTCACACTCATAAAAATGAACATATGCATGACTTCACCCATAGGTTTGCCCTTATTTTCCAATCAACATTCGTTTCAGCTCACTTAAGATAAAAAAGGTGTTTTCACGGTTTGCTGCGGGGCTGAATGTCAAGGTATGGTCATTTAGGCTAAGTGTCATCTACCTTCATGAAGTATAGTTTGAACATCACTTTCCTCTTTTTCTTTAACATTTCAAATATTCTCACAATCCACCCCATTATTCAACTTCATATGAACTATTGGATAACCCATTTCTTTTGCAATTTCCACCACTTTATTCCACAACTTTTCATTCTTCTTCTTTGCTTTTTTTTTTTTCTCTTTTCTTTTCTTTTCTTTTTTTTTTTTTTTACATGGAGGGGTTCCATCTTTTTCAATCCATTACTCAAAGGGGGATTCCTCACACTTCTTGATTCAAACCATTACTCAAAGGGGGATTTCTCACACTTCTTAACTTTCCATCTTTTTTTCATCACACCCCAAATTTAGGCTTTTGGCCTAAGTTGGCTATTCTAACAAACCACATTTCATGAAAGTTATAGGTGAATGGAATAAAGAGAGGTCACAATTGTTCAAGTTTCTTCCAAGAAAAGGGTAAGGCTCAAAATGTGCCAAACATGGTTCAATCATCTCACAAGGTTGGCCACAAAAGAGGTATATTGTCAAATTGTTACACTCTTCAAAATTGTTGCCTAATATAATTTCAAGTGCTTGCATCAATTAGTCAACTGAACCAATGGGGCAAATTTTAGGTGTCATTACACACACTATTTAAATTAATCTCATCACATAAGGCATTGACACCAGTATCAAACAAGACTCCCCACTTTTTAGCTACTGTGCAATTTTTATCACAAGAGACTCATTTGATAACCGACTAGTCACAACGAGATGCTAAAAGTTCACACATTGTCTATGCAACTTCATTGGCCTCATTATAGCTACACATTCATTTCATTTAATTAAGAGCACTATTCAAGTCATCGGTATTGATCATAACAAATATTCAAATTCACACAAGAACAACCACAGTCACACAGAAAAGAGCTGGCAAATCAATATTTTAAAATTTGGTTCAAAACCATTTCCATTCAAAACAAGGGCAACAAGCTAAAATATCCACAATGTCTAGATCAAAACACATATATAGATCAACAAAACCCAATATTCATAAACAAAATAGAATCACAATAGGTAGGTATAGAAATACCTCACCCCACCATACAAAAAGAAGTAGTTGTCCTCAAATGCAACTAAAACAAAAATAATCAATAAAAACAAGAGAGGGAGGTAAAAATAATCCTATCTACTCAGTCACTCCATCTGTCGAGGCATCAACATCTGGGGTAACACTTTGAAGGTGGGATTAGTGCCCGATGGAGCATCAGCTGTAATAGCACTAGACCTAGCCATAGTAGTGTCTCTCAAGGAGGTCTGAATAGCAGCATGTACCATAGCCTCCTCCACTTCAGTTAGGCCCTCAAACACAATCTCCTCCTGAACACCAAGTTGCTTCTCATCAGTCTCAGCCTTAGACTCTGTAACTGTATCATCAGCTCTAACCTCATCTTCGGTGGTAGCCAGAGGCACATCAGAACACATTGGAATATATGTGCTCAAGTCATCAGGGATCTCCACAGTCCCAAAAATTAGAGACATATCAGTAGACTTCAGTTGGTCCACATCCTTCCTCAACTCCGCAATCACAGCCTTTAAGGTCGTCACCTCATGAGTAGCTCCCTGATCTTTCTCACACACCTTGATCCATATCGTGAGGGCATCAATAGAAACTCTAAGAGGTGTCAATGCAGCAGTGAGAGCTCTCTCAATCAAAAAGTGTTACAAATAATTCAAGAAAAGGGCAGAAATTAAGTTGCAGAAAGACTCGCCAAACCAGTCGGCAAGTTGTCGAGGCACTTAGGCGAGCCAGATCGAGCTCGCTGAAAAGACCAGCTCAAAATTTTTTTAGAAACAAGGCATGTCGACTATGCTCAGGGTCCTTCAGTGAATCGCCGATACCAATTGGTGAGCTTAGACTAACCCGCCGAATATTATAGTGTATTTTAAGGGTTAGGAGAGCATAAATGATGATCTAAGGAACCTTTCAGCAAGTCGCCAACTGAACTCAGAGAACTCAGGCTTCCTACCAAAGGTTACAGAGTTAATTTAGCCAAAAGATGAAATTAAGGGCGATTAGACGGGGACATTGGCGAACCACTGAACTATTCGGCGGGCTCGACGCAGCTCGCCAAAGGACTAAATGTGCCAGTTTTCAACCCCATTTCCGAAAATCAAGCCCACAGCCGCCAAAATCAAAATCAAACACAAACACCACTCAATTAAACCCAAACCCATATGACCCATTCCTTCAGGGTACTCTGACTTTCCCCGATTTGGCCAAAATTGGCAATTTGATTACTTTTGCCCTGAAGAATGACGTCAAACGCTCCATCATTAGGAAAAATACATCATTTGGCACAACTTGGGGCTACTTAAACTTCACCAACTAGACCCACTAAAAAAAATACCGAAACCCAATAATTTAGGACCAATTTTAACGTACAAAACATTGGAATCATCTATTTAAGCATTAAGGCACAAGTTCAGACAAATTACGGGCAATCTGACACAGAAAACACAATTAAAATAGTTACCCAACACATATAAACATATATTGACCTATTGCATTTGATTTTAACCACAAAATTAAAGTACGGGGCTCGAAAAACCAACCTGTAAGCCGAATTGAGAAATTTGAAAAGCTAGGCATCAAAGTATTCCAATTCCGAGCAAGAGATCACACAAAAATGTGAGGAAAAATAGTAAACTTATGAAGAATAAATAATGTATGAGAGAGTTCAAGCGTTGAATATAAGAGAATATGAAGGATTTTAAAATATTGAACCTTTTGGCCTTTAAAACCTTTTAGTTCGCGGCACTATCGACGAAGTAAGTCGTGCTCGGCGATGCACCGAGGAGTACTTTACCTCATCGAGTTTTCTCATCCAAGAAATCTGGGGGTTGAAACGGCGGACAAAAGTGGGCTCACCAACGTATGTGGCGAGTCGCCAATTAAGAAATTAGGCCACCGAGATATATAGACTACCACTTCAGGCTTGATGGGTCCAACAACGATCCAAGTCAGGCACGCCGACCTATTTAGCGTTTCGCCGACTGGACTTTTGGCTTGCCAAATTGCCCATTTTCCAACACTTTTCCCCTTTCAACCTGCACCATCAACACCCGTTATTCAAAATAAAAAACCAAAGCATTAAAACTTGGGTTGCCTCCCAAGAAGCGCCCTATTTAACATCGTGGTATGACGAGGATACCAAATCAAGCTTTATTTTTGGGGTTTGCCACTGTGTCATTAGGCAACACCCCTTGTTTTCTTGGATTCAAATGTGAAGAAATTTTACCCATTTGGGTCTCCAGCTGCTTAATAGAGATTGGCTGAGAGGTCACCGTCTGATTTAGAGTCAAAAAATCCTCTTTCATCTCTTTTAACACATTGTCGGACCCTTCAACTATGTTGAGAATTCGTGAGAACATATCTTCTGTCCGTCCACCTTTAGAGTCCTTAGGCATTTGACGCTCATGGGGAGGAACATAACTATACTTCTCCCTCTCTCTTTCCTTCCAAGTGGCATTACGATCACACCATTCTCTGTCACGGTCTCTCCAACCCTCATCTCTATTCCATCCTTGATTTCCACCTGGTCTTGGGTAGTTTGCACGATAACCTCCTCTCTGATTGGATAGGAAGTTCACTTCCTCATTGTACAATGCTTCAAATTTTACTTCATCGGGGTTCACTTCACCAACACTCACAACAGTAACACTTCTTGCACCAGCACCTATGACAGTTTTAGCCAAGATATCCAGCTGGGTGATCATTTTGGCCATGTTTTGGTCTTTCTCTTGATGTTTTTTGAAGTACTCTTTTGTCATTTTATAAGTAAGAGGAGAGACTTGGTCTTCGCGAGTGTACCATGCCCTGTTGATCTTGGTTATGCAATAAAGGAGCTGGGACGCTATTACATATGGCTGTTGCATTATATCACCCAGAGAAAGTTGATCAGTGACTCCTTCATTTACTGAATCAAGGCTTCTATAGAAATATTGCAGCAGCACATTATCTGGAAGTCCATGAGTTAGGCACTGAAGCACCAACTTCTTAAATCTCAACCATGTCTCATGGATTGGTTCACATTCCAAGCGTTTGAAACCTTGGATGCCATCCCTTAGAGTCATCATATTTGATTGGGGGGGGGGGGGAAAGAATCTTACTTGAAATGTTGTGGTTAGCTCATCCTATGAAGTGATGGAGTCCCTTGGTAACTCAACCAACCATTTAGTAGCTTCACCCATCAAAGAGAATGGAAACGACTTGAGATAGACTGATTCTTGTGATATGTTATTAAATGAGAATGGCCCACAAATATCCACGAAGTTTTTGATATGCTCATTGGGATCCTCATGAGCCAGCCCCCGAAACAATCCTTTCAATTGTAGGAGCTGAAGCATTGTGCTGTAATGTGAAAAACTGTGTTTCCTTCACCCGGAGATAAACAAATGGCATCAACACTACCCACTTGGTTTGTGTCATTGACATCGTTGAGATTCCCAATGTCGTATTGGTGGCCCACTTCGCTACCATTACTTTCGTTAATGCTCATCTCCTCCTCTATTTAACACAATCACACAAAAACAAAACCTAAAATAAGTAGATTCAACTATAACTACAAAGATAACAATTCAATTTCAATAAAAGATTTTTAAACAATACCACTCCCCGGCAGCGGCACCATTTTGATTAACGTTTCAAGCACACCTCATCCAATTCTAGGTGCAAACGATTCTTACATAGTATAAAACCCAAGGAAGAGTTGGGGTAGAACCTAGAGGGAGTGGTACATGTTCAAAGTTTATTTATGAGGTACAAATGTGATCTTACTAGCTATAGGAATAGATATTATCAGAAAAGACATGCAAGTAAGTCAAAAGGGGTTGACACGAATGTCAAATGGGGGGTTTTGGTTTACAATTATCAACTACAATGCAATCAAACAATGATGAAATAACAATAGAAGAGGAATCTCGGGATGTGATCAATTATAGACAAATTTCAATATATGGGTAATTAAAACTACTAGTAAATAGCTATATATATCAGTGGGTAGGCTAGACTATAATTGGAATAGCTTTCTCTCAAACAACTATTTCGCTTCAAGTGATTTCTCTTGAACATCAACAAGCATAGCAATTAAGAAGAGCCCATAACCTTAATACATCTTCTCTCTCGAGCAAGATGGGTAGGATTGGGTTTAAGATTCACTCTCTTGAGCTAAACCCAAATCAACCCCATACCTACATATCATTAATCAAAAGCTTTGGCTCTAAAACCTCTCTCTTGAGCAAGCTAAGAACATAAAATTAGATATGCATTTGCAACTACAATTCATAAATTAACCCTCAGCCAATGACTAAACCCAATTCAATATAGCTTTTAAACAAGTATTTAACAATACCCGTAAACTAATTCAATCCATAATCACATGATCACACCCCAAGAATTGGTGTTTTAGCCAAACATCATAAAAGAGTAAAAACGGTTACCAAATCGATTAGCCATCAACTGGGTAAGAGTAATTAAGCCTTTACAATGCTTCAATTTGCAGAAAATTCAAAACTCACTTACAAAATCTCCAAATTGAATCTCAAAAAGCCTTTAAGTCTAGTAAGGAACTATCCAAAACTCCAGAGAAAACTGTTCTAGAATTAAAAGAAATAAAAAGCTTCCTATTTACATTTCAAAATTCTATGTATAGTTGCCAAAAATTAGCCACGAAAGGCCATTGAGCGATATAAGTCGGGTTCGCCGAGTAGTTTGGCGAATCGGCTTTTGCTATCTTTTATTGCCTTTTTGCATTAGCTCGCAACATCCTCAAGTTCTGTAACTTTGGGCGATAAATCTTGTCATTGCGGACCTGATCAACAATTCATTGACTACCCCCTTTCGTGTCGCTGAATTGGTTTCTTCCCTTAGGGACGGCACACTAGAACTTTAGGCGGTCCAAATATCCACTCAATGGTTCGCCAAGTGGTTTTGGCGATCATCAAACTCTACTTTCTTCACTTCTTCAATTTTTTTGTGTTCCTTTTTGCCTGTTAGTGTCCTTGCTTGCTCCTCAATTCATATACCTGAAAATTAAGGATTTAACATTAGTTTATGGTACAAATTAAGCATCTGAGGACACTAAATCTGTATAAACAAAGCCCCAAATGAGTCCAAATATCGAACTCATCATCACGATCCACAAACCTAGACCATGGATCATGGTCCCATCTACAGTCCATAGGTTTGGCCGTGGATAGTGATTTTTGGAAGTTTTGGGTGGCTAACCCACGGGTCGTGCTTTGGCCTCCGTCGGTGGCACCTGCTAGTTCTGAAGATCTTTCATTTGGTCTTTCTCAAATTCGGGGTGTTACAGGTTATGAGTAAGTTTTGTAGATGTTAGTCCTCTTTACCTTGGATTGTTAACTTTTGATCATAGTTTTCTTGTGAATAGGTTGTTGGCTTGCATTCCAGGTGTGTTCGTTACTCTGTTTCTTATTTCTTGTGTCCTATTTTATTTCCTTATTGATTTCTTATCATATTATCTCGTGTTAGTTACTTGTGGTACATTTTCCTTATTACTTTGTTTTATACTTGCTTTATTTTTGGAGCTCAGTCAGCCGATGCCTACTACGTACCACTTGTTGGTACTTATACAGTCAATGCATATTGTGTACAGCTTGTTGGTACTCATACTATACATCTACTCCCTATAGATCATAGTTTAAGTTCTCACTATTTATTTGGAGCGTGCATAGAAACTTGGAGTTAGGAGACTAAGGTGAGCTCCTGGAGTTTGGAGTTACCAGTTTCGTATGTTTTTGCTAGGCTTCATCTTAATATTGTACTCAGAGATATACATATTTTGTATTTGTAAATGTCTTGTACTCTTATTTTTAGTAGATGCTTGATTATTGACTGATGTCAGATCTTGGTGATGGTTTTTTGTATTGCATTCTATTGGTTACACTTTCTTGCTTTATTATAAGTTGCATGCTTCTTTTTTATGACTTCGCTTGATAGCCCTATCGCTTATTGCTCCAGGATATAGGTTAGGCTTATCTATTGATGGGGTGTAGTAGGTTCCATCATGCCCTGAGAAATCGGGTCATGACAAATGTCTATAATTTTTCTCCTTTTCAAGAGAAGTGTTGGAAAGGATTCTTATTGTTATAACTTCATTTTTTGAAATTTGAAAGTCTTAATATAGAATATAAAGGGTTCGTCACTATTAATTACCTTGAATCCATTTTGATGAGCTTATAAATTTGTTGATTTTCTAAGTTATAGGTATCTGCTAATCATGTCTGTTATTTTTTGGTTTGCATATATAGAGTATTGTTAGTTCATATTTTTTTGATGGTTTTCAATCACTAATTATTATATTTTTGCAACATAATATGTAATTTTAATAAATTTTACAAATGCATTATGGAGTATTTGTTTTTCTCTTTTGCTAGCCTAAATTTGAACTTACAATATGCGTTTATCCAAAAGTAAAGAACTTCATTTCCTATATTTGAAGTTTTTTATCATATTAGTATTGATATATAAAAATCTATGTAAAAGAAAGAAAAATCAAGGATAACAATAAATTAAAATATAGTTTCTTTGTTTGAGGTTTAGATCCAAATCAATATAATGTGATGTGTGGTTCTTCATTACGTGATCAAACAAAAAAATAAGGATCGGATAAGATTATTTCTAAGAGGCTGAAATATATTAGAAATGAACTATCATATTGATATTTTTGGGTAAGGAAAAAAATTATCTTTCAACCCATTTTATAGATAAAAAGAGTTTTTTTTGTTTTAAAGTTCAATGCAGAGAGTCTAGTATACCTAAAGAAACAAAATTAAAAGTTGAATTATTAAATAATCTTAAATTGTTGATGCACACATTAATATCCTTAAATTCATATAATTTCTAACACATTTGGATTGATCATGACGGAATTCAACATATGTTTTAGTAAAGTTGCATCAACTTTGCAAGATCTTCTGACCTCAACTTACACAAGTTGTTACTTTCTTTTTTTGTATGTATTGATTTATTTTATACCACAATGAAAGTCCAATAATATATGTAACATTTAAAATATATCATTTACAATACATACTTTATTTTAAGTATTCTGGGGTCAACGTCCAACACACATTCCCAAAACCTAGGAATGGGGGTATGGGGGGGGGGTAGAGTTGGATGGTCAAGGGGTGGGGGTTGGAGGGATTGGGTAGGTGGGAGAGGACAATAAATTAGGAATGTCACTTCCATTAGGAAGTCACATTTTCCTCATTTTTAAGAAACATTTTTTCCTAAAGAAAATATTTTTCCAATTAATTTGATCAACCAAACATAGGAAAAAACTAAACAATGTTTTCCTCCATAACAAACACACCCTTAATGTAATCGCAACAACAAGAAACAAAAGCTCTTGAGAATTCAGATGGTTAAATGTAAGATCAACGCTTTCTTTCAGATCATATTGAATAGATTCATTCCATGAGTTCACTTGGTCATTTGTCCTTCACTCACACCTTCAGAGAACGGAACACTACGATTGATTTGCTCGCAAAAATGGCTGAGCATTGTAAAACCATTACCTACTTCACCGATGCTATAAATCTTCCTTCTAAGATTACATTCACCTTTAATAATTATGTAGTTAGCAAGCCCAACATTAGAGTTCGAGTGAAGAAGGCCAACTTCATATTTGACCCTAGCTAAATTTTGTTTGGTTGCTTCTAGTTCTATGGATTCTAGAATTTTTGTAAGCTTATGTAGCAAGGAGAAATCCTCCATTTTAGTTCCTTTTATTTTGATAAGTTAGAGTCTTAAGGGTGTTCCCTCACTCATATTACTGTAATGCATAGGTCAAGTTCCGCACCCTCCATGCTCTTTTGGCATATCTATTGAATCCCAAAGGGAATCTTTGAGAAAAAGAAACAAGAGCACGTCATATATATATAACAGTAAAGGCTTCCAGGTGCGCAACTTAAGAATGCCAATTTTCACTTCACATTGCCACTCCAAGGCCTCAATAAAATACCATGGAATGAGCATATCAAGTTATTTGGAAAGCTGTTTGTAACTTGTTTAATATGCATCCTTGTCTTATCATAATGCTTTGTTGAAGATGACCTCTAGTGAGAACGATCATGTAGTATTTCCCTCAGAATTTCTAGGCTTCAGAATTTTATACATCAAATGGTTCACAAAGGGGGAGATGATCATGACTTGTTAACTGGTCAATATTTTTTTCCAATTACTTTAGTCTCAATAATATTAGATTGGGGTGCCCAGTCAACTTCTAGCTTTTGAAAGACCTTTTACGATGATTTAGGCACTTGATTTGACTTAGCATAGCTTTTCATTATTGGCTTTGTAAATGCATCTAAAGTGCAGTTATCTAATGATGACAAGGAAAAATTATGGCACATGAGATTAGGACATATAAGCGTGTGAGGACTGGAGATATGGAGCAACCGCAACCTTTTGAATGGTGAAAAGATTAACACACTTGAATTTTGTGAGCACTGCATCTTAGGGAAGTAGGAAAAGGTTAGCTTCAACACTGGCAAGCACAAGACAGGAGGGGTGCTGCACTACATCCATTCAGATTTACGGGGTCCCTCTAAGCTTCCATCAAAGGGAGAAATGATATATCTTCTCACATTCATTGATGATTTTTCACGAAAGGTTTGGGTAAGTTTCATGAAGGCAAAAGGTGATACTTTTCAAGCATTTAAAGAGTGGAAGATTTTGGTTGAAAATCCAATGGAGAGACAATGGTTTAGAGTTTTACGCTGAAGAATTCAATGATTTCTGCAAGGTTCATGGGATCGCAAGACATAAGATGGTCAAGCACACACCACAATAGAATGGAGTTGTCGAGAGAATGAAAAAAAATATTCTTGAGATGGCTCATTGTATGGTCTTACAAGCCAAGATGTCTAAAGTATTGTGCGCTGAAGCAATTCATACTGCTTCTCATATTGTCAATCGATCTCCAGCATCAACGATTGACTTTAAGACTCCGAGTGAAGTATGGTGAGGTGAATCCTCTAAATATTCATGCTTGCGAATATTTGGGAGTCCAACTTATTATTATGTTAATGAAGGAAAGCTTGAACCAAGGCTAAGAAGGCCATATTCATAGGGTATGTAGATGGAGTAAAAGGGTACACATTTTGCTATTTGTCTTTACTCAAATTTGTAGTTAGTAGAGATGTTACCTTTGATGAATCTTTTATACTTGATCCTCATAAAAATTATATGGAGTTATCAAGAAATGAGAACAATGAGCAGGTGGAGCTGCAGGTGGAGCATACCAAGGAACGGGATCAAGAGACTCAAATTGATGAGTCAAAAGATGCAGATCTTGAAGAACTTGTTGTCAATGAACCATACACAATTGCGAAGGGAAGGGATAAAAGGAAAATACAAAAACTTGAACGTCTTATATAGCAAGAAAATTTGATTGCATATGCATTTGTAGCTGCAAAAGAAGAGATTAAAGATCTCGAGCCCCTCCTCATATGTTGAAGTAACTTCTTGAAATGATGTTGCACAATGACAGTTAGCCATGATGGAAGAGATGGAGTTTCTTCACAAAAATGAGACATGAGTCTTAGTTAAAAAGCAAAAGGGGAAAAGGAAAGTTGGATGCAAATGGGTTTACAGAAAGAAATAGGTTATTCTAGAAGTGGAACATGCTAGGTTCAAGGCGAGATTGGTTGGAAAAGGTTTCAGTCAGAAGGAGGGAATTGACTACAATGAGATCTTCTCTCCAGTCATGAAACATAGCTCAATTTGTATGCTACTAGCATTGGTTGCACAATTTGATTTAGAGCTTCAAAAACTTGATGTCAAAACTGCTTTCTTACATGGTGATCTAGAAGAGACAATCTATATGGATTAGCCTGAAGGTTTCTAGCTGAGGGAAAAGAAGATCATGTATGCTAGCTGAAGAAGTCTTTGTATGGTTTAAAGCAATTCCCGAGACAGTGGTACAAGAGGTTTGATGCATTCATGACTACACATGGATTCTCAAGGAGTGCATTTAATAGTTGTGTGTATCACAAGAATATGTCTGGTAACTCTATGATTTATCTATTGTTGTGTGTTGATGGTATGCTTACAGTTGCTAACAACATCACAAAGACAAATATTTTGAAGAAACAATTGAGCAAGGAATTTGACATGAACGATTTGGGAGTTGCAAAGAAAATCCTTGGAATGGAGATTTCAAGAGAAGACAGTGTTGCACATCTTTCTCAGAAGAGGTACATCAAAAAGGTTATTAAGAGATTCAAAATGCATATGAGCAAGCTTGGATGTACACTGTTAGATTCTCATTTCAAGCTTTCAGAGTTACAAATGCCTCCATATATGGATGAGGTGGAGCATATGTCAAAGGTTCCTTATGCGAGCGCAGTTGGAAATATTATGTATGCTATGGTGTGCTCACGTCTATATATAACCCAATTTGTAAGTGTGGTAAGCAGGTACATGGCAAATCTAGGAAAAATGCACTGGGAAGCTGTCAAGTGGATATTGAGATATCTCAAAGGAGCTTTTGATGTTGGCCTAACCTTTTAGAAAAGTGAAGGCATTTCAGTTCTAGGTTATGTAGATTCCTACTATGCAGGGGATCTTGATAGAAGGATATCTACAACTACATACATCTTTACTCTCATCAGTAGTTCCGTTAGCTGGAAATCAACTTTACAGTCTATTGTCGCTTTGTCTACAATGGAGGCAGAATATATGGCAGCAACAGAGGCAGTTAAAAAAGCTATTTGGTTACAAGGTTTGGTGGTAGAATTGAGTTTTGTTCAACTTGAATCAATTCTAAGATGTTAGATTCCATTTTATTTGAGATGTCATTGAAGATGAAGCTATCAAGGTTGAGAAGGTTATCACAGACGATAACGCTACAGACATATTGACCATGATAGTACCACTTGCCAAGTTAGCACACTGCAAGGACTTGGCAGGAGTATGCATCAATTGATGCAACTCTGAGAAAACAACTGCTAGATGGCGCTAGTATGTTCAATAAATGTTTGATTCGTTTTGTTTCTTACAATGGAATTGCCCAGTAAGCTTAGAATTTTTGGACAGAGTTGTTTATATGCATGCTTGGAACACAAACCAAGGTAGAGGTTGAAAGAGTTAGTTTGGTCCTTGTGGAATCAAACTCAATGGAAAATGAATTAATATGAAGATTTGGTAGGAAGATAGTTAGTACAAAATAAAAAAGTCAATATAGTGTCTTTGTTGGTGAAATTTAGGTAAACCATAAATTTTGTTTCACATGTTTAACCCTGACATTTTGACACATAGTGATGTCATGGATGACATCAATAGGAAGAATTCATTCATATAAATAGGTAGCTCTTAATTCATTTTCAATAAAACCTCTCACTTGCTTTCTCATCTCTTAGGCATTTGATCTTCTTTCTCTCTTGTAGTATTTCACTTGTATTCTTTGAAGAGTGAAACAAATATTTGTGTAGTTGTTCTTTAGTGGACATAGGATCATTTTGATCTGAACCACATTAAATATTGTTGTTCTTCCTTGTTCTTTATTTTCACGTTTCCGATAATAGTTTGAGTTTTCCTCCATTTTGATTTTTGTTAATATGATATTTCTAAAATGACTTTAGAATCCCATTCTAGTTTACTGTATTGTATTTCATATATTCGAGCTCTATAAACTCATGACCATCCTTCTCTCCTTCTCATAAGGTCATCTCATTATATTCTTATGACCCACTATTGGTGGAAGTGCACTGGCTAATGTGTAACTTGTTGTGAATCTAGTATATAAAAAATTTATTGACTTACTCGGAAGAACATAATTTTTCCCTTACAATAAATAAATAAACTAATTTAAAGTTCTTACAATTGAGTTGATATGTTACTGTTATATGTTGACTTTGGATCTGTATATTGGAGAGCTTTTTGCTCTAAATTCTCTTGGTGCATTATTATTTTTAATTTAAGTCATCAAGTAGAACTTGGGAGGTTCATTCTAATTAATAACACATCTGATTCAATTCCTCAGAAATGGAAGGTTTGCTACACACTAGAGCACCATCTGGGAACAATTCTGTAAAATTAACATAGAAATTAGATTTTTCATATCTTGATCTAATGTTAGGCATTTGACTTTTTGCTAGGCAGTAGGTGCCTTTCACATTCCCAAGTAGTTCCATGTAGTCATAGAGAGTCATCTCTTGACTATGTGTAGTACCAGGCTTAGAGTAGTTGAAATCTACATCATATTTACTAGATAAGGAACCAAACTCCAACCTACACCTATTTAATTGATATCTTTTTCCATATCTATTGCTCAAAATGATAGGGCATAGCAAGCATGATTGAAATATATTCATTCTAATGGACTGATTGAAATGATTCATTTTACTACCACAAAAATGATCATTAGCGGCAATTAATTAACGGCAATAGCTTAGTTGCCACTAAATATGTATTTTTAGCGGCAATTAGCACTCTTTGTATAGGTTCCTAAAGCCTTTAGTGACATTCGTTCTAACGGCACTTAACTAATGCCACTAAAGACTTTAGCACTCTTTATTAATGTCTAAATTTATTGCCGCTAAAAATTATTTTTGTTGTAGTGTTTAATTGACTGTCCCTTGATTATGTAGTGGTATATATTGATTAACTGAATTGATTCATTCTAACTAGATTTATTAGTCATGTCACACCCCTAGCTTAAACCCTGGGCGTGGCCGGCACTCGAGAACCATTGTTGGCCGCAAGCGAACCCTTGGCCTGACTCAATACTCAACGGAAGACCTACTCAAATGCATAACTCAAATATAGTAAAATATTCAACTAGCCCGAAATAGGAAACTCAAGTCTTTAAAACATTTAACAAAGAAATGAAAAGAATCCACAACTTCTACTGTCTACCTATCTATGAAGCCTCTAACAACTAGGATGGAAGTCGGGACAAGACCCACGACATCCTAACTAAACTGAAAAAAATAAATGGGAATACTCCGAAAGCAAGAAGGCTCACCAACCAAATTTGGTACTCGACTGGATCAATGAAGTGCTTGTTGATGATCCTGGTTACCTATATCTGCATAATAAAAAATGCAGGCCAAATGACGTCGGTACATGGAATGCACAAGCATGAAAGAGGAACACTGAACATAACCTAAAATATTGAACTGATAAAAAGGAAACATACTCACCTCGACTCTACTCAACTCAACCTGAACTCATGGATACTCAACTCAATGCAGTATAAAACAACAATAAAAGTGCAGTTTGTATGTAAAGATACAGAATAACTCTGTTCAGGAGATTCTCTAATTGACAACCATCAATATGAGTTATGTGATGATACAACATCTCGCCCACGCTGCCAGAACTTTCCTATACCTTGCCGGGCTATACAACTCCTAAACTAAGTGGATCCACTAAGCTATGCTTAAAAAGCAATAAGGAATCATCTAAAAAGTGTGACCCTTTCTACCCACGTTGGCTACATGGTTTTTGGGGGATCTGAGTTGTTTGAGATCTACCCCATATCGGTGATCAGTACTACTCCCAAAATATAACTTAGCTCACATGTTTTTTGGAAAAACATTTCCTCATCCTCGACTTTGAGATTATTACTCAAAAGGCTTCTCTTAAAAGTGATAGTACTTAAAACTCCTCTTGAACTCTTTCGGAAGTCGGTGTTTCCTCTCTTATTAAATCTAAAATCATTTACTATAGGGAATACATAGTTCTCATATATCATTTAAAAAAAATGAAACTCAACTTTACTCTTCCTGAACTCAAGTACTCAAGTCTTTAAAACAAGTTTAAAAGATTGTAAAAGACTTATCAAAAGGACTCGAAAGAACTCTCAAGACTTAACTCTTAACTTTACCTTGAATTTTAACTATGGATTCAAGGGTTATGATTCATGTTATAGATAATATCTCAATGTTTATATGTAGTTTATAGTGTGGATATTATGTAGAAAATATAGGTACAATTCGAAGGAACTCAGACGGAAAGAAGGTCAGAAGACTAGGGGACTTGGTGACCCTGGCGCACTGAGTGATGTAGGGTGCCAGCCCCATAACTATAGACCAGTAGTTGGTGTACACTGGCTTGTGTAGGGTGCTAGTCCCAAAACTACAGACCAGAAGTTTGGGTGTTATGGCTGGCGCGATGCCCCATGCGTCTTCCCAGAAATCGATGAATTTTCTTGTTCCTTTTCATGTCCTAACTCCTCTAAAACCAAATGATTTCACTCAAACTCTTTTGGATTCATAGACCCAACATAATTACGACAAAATACACCCTAAATTTCCTAAAACAACACTCAAAACACAAGATCCTCATAGCAAGAACTCAATGAAACCTCATACTTAAAGAATAGATCACAAACTTCAAGTAACTCATCAAGAACTCAAATTTATCAATCTTTATAGATATATTCTAATATGTATATCGTGAATAGCATGTGGGTGAATGAATCCAACACTATGAAAACTTACATAACTCGATTTGGCGAAATAAATCCTCGATTTCGCAAGAACCTTGATCTTTTCATCCTTTTCTCCTCTTCTCCTCTTCTTGGACTCTTCTCAAACCCTAAGTGTAATTAGGATTTGTAAAACTGACCCAAATCATATTTGACCTCAATATACTACTAAAAATTGTTTTAATCTGATAGGGTAAGAAAAAAGACTAAAATACCCCTCAGTAATTTGGTAACTTTACTTAACTGTACAAGCTAACTTCAAACGAGCATATCTCTCTCATCCAAACTCAAAAGTTAGAAAACTCAGTGGCCTATGAAAGAGGATTCCAAGACCTTTCATTTGATGTCTTATGGGCCACATAAATCATCATGTACTGAAAGTTATGGTCATTTGAAGTTGACCTAAAACTCACAACTTAAGCATAACTTGCAAAATTCAGATTTAGCTATTTCCAATTTAGCAGTTTCTAAATTTAGCTCTTTCTAAGGCGGGATGTTACAATAGCTCCCCCTTGAGAACATTCGTCCTCGAATAAGATCACTCTAAGTAGACTAAGGGTGGTAACATTTAACACCGAACTCAAACACTCAACATTCAATTTAACACATCATTTCAACTTAAAAAAGTGTTAAGAAAAGAATTAGTACCTTGATTTGAAATTTCTCTAGATTCAAAGAGATATGGGTATCTCTTTTTCATATCCTCCTCAGTCTCCCAAGTAGCTTCCTCAACAAATTGGTTCCTCTATAACACCTTGACTGATGGAACCTTTTTGGTTCTCAACATGTGAACCTGATAATCAAGTATCTTAACGGGAATCTCCTTATAAGATAGGTCGTCCTTAAAACCAATATTTTCAGTCGGTAAATGTCAGGACCCAGGGTACCCCCCTAGACGTAATATGGCATACTCGACACCGAATGGGTCTAATATAAGCCCTTAGCATAATCATAACATAGGTAAAAGAATTGAAAATACGAAATAATTAAAAGCTTTTGCAATTGAAGTCATATTTCATAAAAGCGACAACCAGAAGTATTTCTATACTCTTTGTCTCAAACCATCTAATACAACTTTAGAACAAACTCTTGGGACACAGCTCATACAATAGTCTAAGAGCATAAAGAAATGACATAAAGGTTAAGTGGATGTTGTCCTCAAAACTATGAGGACTCACCAAGATCTTTAGCTCTTCTATATCCTTGAAACTCTAGCCACCAAAACAACTCAAGCCTCCAACCCTACATTTGGTTAGAATGTAGGAAATATGCGTTAGTACAAAACGTACTAAGTATGAAAGCTAACACAACATTATAAGAGCATCTCAAGTCAACATAAGACATAAGTATAAGAGATAATAACATAATCACAATATAGTCATCATAGTCATAGCATGGTCTCCAATATAAGCATCATATAAACAAAAGTCAGATATATTTGATGAGCATAGGAGATACATCATGTTCATGGCCTGGTCTTTACTTAGACTTCCATGGTTACATACTTCAACCTTAAGTCCTTCATGTTACAAGAAAACTACTTCACAAGCCACCTCTACGTATACATGTGCAATGCAAGGATAGCATCGCATACTACCATCTAAGCTAAGTACCTCTCTTTGGTCATTCTTGGTCATAGTCTACCTTTACATTCAAGACTTAGGTCTTCATGTCATTTTAATTATAATCTAAGTAAATGGTCAACTCTTAAGCTTCTCTAAGCCATAAGGGTATCATATTTCCAAGTAACCCCACGACACACTTGTGCAATGCATGAAAGGCATCCCATACTACCATTCACACTAAGCATAGCCTTGGAGTCATCCTAGTCATATTCACCCTACTTTGGACTCATTATTAGCTTAAATCTCATAACTAAGGAAATCGCTCACCTTTAGTCAACTTATAACTAGGAAAGGCAACTCTAGCACAATCCTGTGTCAATACTTCTCTTTAATGACCCTAAGTCATACTTGTTAAATGCATCCATAGCACCCCATAATACTATACATGCTAAGTACTACCTTTAGGTCCTCATGATAACACTTCTTTGTTTGGAACCTAGTTCCTCTCTTTAACTTTAGAGCACTATGAGGTACTCTCTCAAGCACATCTTAGTTCATTAATAACTTGAACCCTATGAGATACTATCTTAAGTATGTCTAAGTTTTGTACTAGCATGGATACTATGTGATACTTACTTATGCATGTCTAACTCCATTTACACTCTTGAACACTATGAGTTACTTCATTATATAAGTCTTAGTTAATTATGCTTTGAACACTATGAGATGCTTCTCAACCATGTCATAGTTCATTATGCTGTGAACACTCTGAGATGCTTCTCAAGCATGTCTTAATTCATTATGCTTTGAACACTATGAGATGCTTCTCAAGCATGTCTTAGTTCATTGGATATGGAGATTGGTACTAGGAACATTAACTCAACTATTTGAAAGATCCCATCTCATGAGACCTAACTTTGGGAAAACCCACACTCTACTACGTAAGAGTTCCCCATTTAACTTGGATAATCCTCACATCAGCTAGGTGTGGCTCTCCTTTCTTCTTGGAGTCCAGACCCCATCTTGTGTGACACTCCATCTCATTGTCAATATCCACTTGGAGCCAAACATGCACCCCAAGATTTGCTTGTTAAGCCTTGCTTTACACTCATAACTCATGGAAGGAGGTCCTTGACAACCAATGCATGTTCAAGTGATTCTATCACTTTCATCTATCAAGCATTCATAAGGTAGGTTAGGTGAGTATTGGCCTTTCACCACAATTGAACCTATTAGAGTTCTATTCTCTTTTAGATTTACTCTCAAAGCCTTTACATCAATAGTTAATCACACCTTAGCTTCACCCTAAACCCGTAGCTATCATGATCACAACCTTACTCTCTAGGTTTATTTCTTAATCTCTTCGTGATACTAGATTTCAAGGAAATTTGATCACATCACTCATTACTAGGTGATTATAGTCTTAATTGATCATAAAAGTTCAATTCTAACTTTACAAGTCAATATCAATCATATACAATAGAGTCTAGTTCAATTCATAATTATATTATCCTAACTTTGATCAATTACTACACATAACATTGAATTAGGAAGATCACCTAAGAACCTTTAACTTTGCCTCTAATGGCATAAACCCACAAAGATCATATTCATCAATTTACATTAGGGTTTACCATAGAAATCACATAAAATCATCATAATATCTTTAAAAAAAGCTAAATCAATCATAATTGGGTGATATCCACTAGATTTGAATCACACCCAAACCCTACCCACAATGTAATCACAACGCTAGCTAGATTTGAGTTTTTGAGTTCACAATTGAGTGGAAACAATGGGGGCTCCATGGGTGGAAGAACCCATGGATGATTAAGCTTCATATACCTTCAATCAAAGCCCCAAACAAAGCCCCAAACAAAGCTTGAAATCAATGGAGAATTGACCTAGAAGCTACCCCAACGTCTTCTTCTTCCTTGCTTTTAGAGAGAGAATTTCTTGAGAGTAATTTAGGGGTCTTTTGATGAATTAGTTAAAGTGATTAGTTTAGGGTCTATTAACCATTTATAGGAGGTAAATTAAATAATTAATCACCCCTCCTAACCCCTAAAATAATTACTAAACTAACCCCTAAACACTAACTTAAAAACTAAAACTGAAAAACTGGTAGCACTTACAACTTGACCATCTACGGACCGTAGATTGATCTGCTGTCCATGGTTTGGGTTAGAAACTCATATTTTGCAGGCATGTGCAGGCCTGATCCACACCCATGACCTACATGGCGTAGGTTGATCTAGGGGGTGTGGATTGCAACCGTAGGTCACATTTTTTGACAGTTTTGGGGGACTGTTTTGGGGTCCTTAGGGAGTCGTACCCAGACTTTTAACCCCTAATCATGTCATTCTAAGTATGGGAACCATTTATTTTGATTTTAACCCTCATACAACACACCAAAACTCTTTCCAAAGACTTTTGAACTCACTAGTTCAACTAACTAAAATATGGGGTGTTACAATAAATAAGTGAAGGATCTCCTATAGACTTCTTCAACATTGAAATATGAGACATCGGATAGACTGTTGCTAACTCAGACGGTAGCTCCAACTCATAAGCTATATTGCCAAAATTCTTGGATATCTTGTAAGGACGAATATACCGGGGACTAAGCTTCCCCTTATCGTCAAACCTCATAACACCCTTCATGGATGAAACCTTCAAATAAACCCAATCATCTACATCAAACTCTAAGTCTCTTCTCCTAACATCGATATAGGATTTCTTACGACTCTGTATTGTTTTCAACCTTTCTTGAATAGTCTTCACTTTCTCCATAGCTTGATGAACCAAGTCTGGTCCTATCAATCCAGTTTCACCAACCTCAAAGCATCCAATAGGAGATCTACATCTTGTCCCAAAAAAAGCCTCATACGGAGCCATTTGGATGCTAGAGTTGTAACTGTTGTTGTAAGCAAACTCAATGAGAGGTAAGTTATCATCCCAAGTACCCTGAAGTCGATCACACACGCCCTCAACATATCTTCTAAAGTTTGAATTGTACACTCTGCTTGACAATCAGTGTGAGGATGAAAAGTAGTGCTAAGGTTCACCTTTGAACCTAAACCCTTCTGGAAAGACTTCCAAAATTGTGCGGTGAATTGTGCAGCTCTATCTATAATGATGGACACCGGAACTTCATGAAGTCTGACTACCTCATGAATATATAACTTAGCAAAATCTTCTACTGAAAAGGTAGTCTTTACCGGTAAGAAATGGCCTAATTTAGTCATTCAATCTACAATCACCCAAATCGAATCATACTTCTTGTGAGACTGGGACAACCCAGTAATGAAATCCATATTGATTATCTCCCACTTCCATTTTGGAAGTTCTATGTTCTGAGACATACCACTGGGCTTCTGGTGCTCTACGTTGACTTGTTGGCAATTCGGGCACTTAGCAACGAACTCTACAATACACCACCTCATAATACGTTACCAATAGAGTTCTCTTAAGTCACAATACATCTTTGTAGAACCCGAATGGATAGAATATCTAGAGCTATGAGCTTTCTCCATGATGCTCTCTTGAAGTTCATCCACCTTTGGTACACATAATCTACCTTGATACCTTAACACTCCATCTCTCCCTTGTTCAAAAGCCATCACTTTCTGCTTATGAACATTTGCCTTCAATTCAAGCAAAATAGGGTCTTGATCTTATTTCTCTTTCACTTGAGACACTAATGATGATTCAGCCCCATACATCACTACCACTCCTCATTCATTGGAATCCATTAATCAGACTGCCAATCATGCAAGTATGTGCACATCTTTGGCTAATTCTTTCTTGCCTTCCTCAACATGGGCAGAACTACCATTGATAATCTGCTCAATGCATCAGCAACAACATTAGCCTTACATGGATGATAGAGAATGTCATCAATGAAAATGATAACAAACATATTAAGATAGGCCTTAAAAACTCTGTTCATAAGGTCCATGAACGCTGCAGGAGCATTATTCAAATCAAAAGACATGACTAGAAACTCATAATGACCATAGCGGGTCCTGAAAGTTGTCTTAGGGATGTCACTTTCTCTTATTCTCAACTAATGATAGCAGTATCTGAAGTCTATCTTAGAAAAACAAGTGGAACCCTGAAGTTGATAAAAAAGATCATCAATTCTCGGAAGAGGATACTTATTCTTGATAGTAACCTTGTTCAAATGATGGTAATTATTACACATCCTAAGTGAACCTACTTTCTTCCTCACAAATATGACAGGAGTGCCCCAAGGTGAGACATTGGTCGAATGAAACCTTTCTCAAGAAGATCTTTCAACTGGTCTTTTAATTCTTTCAACTCGACTAGAGCCATTCTATATGGCAGAATAGAGATAGGATGAGTATCAAGGAAAAATATCTATATCGAAGTCTATTTCTCTCTCAGGAGGGACATTAGGAAGATCATCTGGAAAGACCTCAGGAAACTCACTCATAATAGGAACTGACTGAATAAGTCGTGTCTCAACACTAGAGTCATTAACTCGAACTAAGTGATAGATGCACTCCTTGGAAACTAACTTTCTGGCCTTAAGATACGAAATAAAATGACCCTTAGGCACTACTAAACTACTCATCCACTCAATAACTGGCTCATTAGGAAATTGGAACTTAACTACGCGAATTCTACAATCAACTAAGGCATAAGAGGCATGAAGACTGTCCATACCTAGAATAACATCAAAATCTACTATGTCTAAATCGACTAAATTAGTCATGGTGTCCTTATGATTGACAGATATGACACAATCACAATAAACTCTCTTAGCTAGAATAGACTCACCAATAGGTGTGGAAACACTGAAGGGATCGAGAAGTTGTTTAGGAATAATATCAAACCTCATAGCTATATATGGAGTCATAAAAGATAGGCTCGCACTTGGATCTAGCAAAGCGTATATATCAAAAGTAAATACTTTGATCATACCACTGACAACATCTGGTGAATTCTCTTGCTCTTAGGGACTGATAATAGAATATAAACGGTTTTCTCCTCCGCCTGTCCCTGAAGTAGCTCCTCTAGGTGCAGCTCTATCTGGCGGAGCCACTGATGAAAATTGGGATCTATTGCCCCCATTGACATTATCTTGCATGTTCTTAGGGCACCCTCTCATCAAGTGAACATTCTGACCACTGTTGAAGCAACCAGTGGAACCATCACGATACCTTCCTGAGTGGTTCCTACCACACTTAGCACATGCAGGAGTCTCATTACCTCTTTGTGCCACACTACCTAGAGACTGAGCAGGTCTAGCTCTAAATTTTTGTGAATTTTGATTCATGAACTCTCCTTTGTTCCTTGGTGTAGGTGCACTAGTAGATGATGGAGCAGGTCTGTTTAGCTTGTCTTGAAAAGAAGACTGGTTTGCATTACTCTTCCACTACCCGAACTCATTTCATGTTGTCTTATCCTTCTTGTATTAGAACTCTTCCCTATCCCTCAGCTTATCTTCCTCGACTTGCTGTACATGGATCATCAGCCTTGCTATATCCATGTCCATTCTCAACATCGCAGCCTTACCTCTTTGCTTGATAAACGAGACAACACAGACATAAATAAGCTCATCCTACTCCTGATATCAGCAACCATCTCCGGAGAATAGCAAAAAAGTTGGGTGAACTTGAGGCTGTACTCATGCACACTCATGGATTCATGCTTACGAGTGAGGAATTCCCTTACCTTTTCGTCTCTCAGTTCACGGGGAATAAACGCCCCATGACGGCCCCTTCAAATATAGCCCAGCTCACAATTGGTGCACCCTAAACTCTACCCTTCTTCCATTGGCCCTACCATACTCTAGCAACACCCTTCAATTTGTAAGCAGCTAGTTCCACTTACTCAGCATCATCAACATGCATAACTTCAAAAAGTTTTTGCAAGTCTTCCATAAAGTTCTTGGATCCTCGGTTACACTTGTACCAGTAATGTTTGGAGGATTCATCCTTAAGAACTCACAGATTCTGGATGTATCAGCCACATCCTGGCAATCCCCTCCTTGCTAACCAGCTTGGCCATATCATCCCAAAACATAGCATTTTTGACCTCTCCTTGATGTTGCACTTCTAGTGAATAGGGGACCACTTGATCCTGAGGATCAACATTCCTCCTAGCTGGACGACCTCAGACAGCTCTTCGTGGAGGCATGATCTAAAAGATATGCGCAAGCACGAATTAGAAAGAAACTTTATAAAGTTGAACTCTATTGCACGAAAAGAGTATGAAAGAAGTGAGATATTTCCTAAATGATAGCCTCCTAATTATAGATGTGGCGCGCCCTAAGACTCTTGAACTGTGTGCTTTGATACCAAGTTGGTCACGCGTCAAGCCTACATCCTAGGCGTGGTCGGCACTCGAGAACCATTGTTGGCACCAAGCGAACCCTTATCCTGGCTCAATACTCAGAAGAAGACTTACTCAATATAAGATGAACTCAAAAGAAAAACTTTAAATCAAATGCATAATGCAAAATATAATAAAATATTCAACTAGCCCGAAATAGGCAACTCAAATCTTTAAAACATATAACAAAGAAATGAAAAAACTCATCAACTTATACTATCTATCAATCTATGAAGCCTCTAAGATGTAGGATGGAAGTCAGGACAAGACCCACGATATCCTAACTAAACTGAAAAAAATAAATGGGAATCCTCTGGAAGTAAGGAGGCTCACCAAGAAAATCTGGAACTCGACTAGATCAACGAAGCACTAGTTGTTGATCCTGGTTACCTATACCTACATCATGAAGGATGCAGGACAAATGGAGTCAGTATATGAAATGTGCGAGCATGTAAGGGGATTAATGAACATAACCTGCAAGCTTAAACTAATAAAAAGGAAACATACTCACCTAGACTCTACTCAACTCATAAATACTCAACTCAATGCAGTATAAAAAAAAATAAAAGTGTAGTTTATATAAAGTATTTAAAATAGTAAATAAAAACTCAATGTATTAAAAATTACAATAATAACTCAGTTAGTATGTAAAGATACAAAGTAACTCTATTTGGGAGATTCTCTAATCGACAACAATCACTATGAATTTTATAATGATACAGCGTCTCGCATGCACTGCTAGAACTGTCCTATAACTTGTCGGGGTATAGAACTCCTCAACCAAGTGGATCCACTAAGCTAGGATTAAAAAGCAATAAGGAATCATCTAAAAGTATGACCCTTTTTACCCACGTTGGCTACATGGTTTATGGGGATTATGAGTTGTTTGAACTCTCCCCTATATCGATGCTCAATACTATTCCCAAAATATAAATTAGCTCATATGTTTTGTAAAAAAATATTTCATCATTCTCAACTTTGATATTATTACTCAAAAGGCATCTCTTAAAAAGGATAGTACTCAAAACTCCTCATGAACTCTTTTGGAAATCGATGTTTCCTCTCTTCTTAAATGTAAAAACATTTACCCTAGGGAATACTTAGTTTCCATATATCATTTAAAAAAAATGAAACTCAACTTTACTCTTCATCAACTCAAGTACTCAAGTCTTTAAAAATAGTTTAAAAGATTGTCAAAGACTTCTCAAAAGGACTTGAAAGAACTCTCAAGACTTAACTCTTAACTCTACCTTGAATTTGAATTATGGATTTAAGGGTTATGATTCATGTTATGGATTATCTCTCGATGTTTAGATGTAGTTTAGAGTGTGGATATCAAGTAGAAAATATAAGTACGATTCGAATGAACTCAAACGAAAAGAAGGTCGAAAGACTAGAGGACCTAGCGAACTGAGTGGTGTGGGGCGCCAGCCCCATTACTACAGACCAATAGTTGTGGCACACTGGCTAGCGCAGGGCACCAAGCTCCAAACTACAGATCAATAGTTTGGGCGCTATAGCTGGCGTGACTCCCTAGGTCTCTTCCTAGAAACCGACGAATTTTCTTGTTATTTTTTACGACCTAACTCCTCTAAAATCAAACAATTTCCCTCAAACTCTTTTGGATTCTTAGACCCAACATAATTACAATGAAATCCACTCTAAATTACTCAATACATCACTCAAACACAAGATCCTCATCGCAAGAACTCAATGAAACCTCATACTTAAAGAATAGATCACAAACTTCAAGAAACTCATCAAGAACTCAAATTTATTAATCTTTGTAGATGGATTCTAATATGTAAATCATGATTGGCATGTGGGTGAATTAACCCAACACAATGAAGACTTACATACCTCGATTTGGCGAAACAAATCCTTGATTGTGCAAGAACCTTGATCTTTTCTTCCTTTTCCCCTTATTTCCTCTTCTTGAACTCTTCTGAAAACCCTAAGCGTAATTAGGATTTGTAAAACTACCCAAATCAGATTTGACCCCAAAATATTACTAAAAATTATTTAATCTGATTGGGTAAGGAAAACCCAAATACCCCTCACTAATTCAGGTAACTTTCCTTAACTAGACAGGCTAACTTCAAACACGTATATCTCCCTCATCCGAACTAGAAACTTAGAAAACTCAGTGGCATTGGAAAGAGGATTCCAAAAACTTTTATTTGATATCTTATGGGCCACCGAACTTATCTTGTACTGAAAGTTTTGGTCGTTTGAAGTTGACCACAAACTCACAACTTAAGCATAACTTGCAAAATTTCAGATTTAGCTTGTTTCCAATTTAGAGCTTTCTAAATTTAGCTCTTTCTAAGGAGGCATGTTACAATATCTCCACGTTGGGAACATTCATCCTCAAATGAGATCATTCTAAGTAGACTAAGGGTGGTAACATCTAACAACACTCAACATCCAATTTAGCACATCATTTCAACTTAAAAAGTATTAAGAAAAGAATTAGTACCCTAATATGAAGTTTCTCCAGACTCAAAGAGATGTGGGTATCTCTTCTTCATATCCTTGTCAGTCTCCCATGTAGCTTCTTCAACAAACTGGCTCCTCCATAAAACCTTGACTGATGCAACCTCCTTGGTTCTCAACTTGCCAACCTGACCATCAAGTATCTTAATGGGAATATCCTCATAAGATAGGTTATCCTTAATACCAATATTTTCACTTGCTATTATAAGTAAAGGATCCCCCATACACTTCTTCAACATTGAAATGTGAAACATCGGATGGACTACTTCTAAATAGAACGGTAGCTCCAACTCATAAGCTACATTGCCAATCCTCTTGGATATCTTGTAAGGACCAATATACCAGGGACTACGCTTCCCTTTCTTACCAAACCTCAAAACACCCTTAATGGGTGAAACCTTCAGATAAACCCAGTCATCTACTTCACACTCTAAGTCTCTTCTCCTAACTTCAGTATAGGATTTTTGATGACTCTGCGCTATTTTCAACCTTTCTTGAATAATCTTAACTTTTTCCATAGCTTGATAAACAAAGTCTAGTCCTATTAACCCAGCGTTACCTACCTCAAACCATCCAATAGGATATCTATTTCTTCTCCCATAAAGAACCTCATAGGGAGCCATTTGGATTCTAGAGTGGTAACTGTTGTTGTAAGCAAACTCAATGAGAGGTAAGTGATCATCTTTATTACCATTGAAGTCGATCACACACACCCTCAACATATGTTCTAAAGTCTCCATTGTATGCTCTGCTTGACCATAAGTTTGAGGATGAAAAATAGTGTTAAGGTTCACCTTTGAACCCAAACCCTTCTGGAAAGACTTCCCAAATTGTGTGGTGAATTGTGCATCTCTATCTGAAATGATGGACACCATAACTCCATGAAGTCTGACTACCTATTGAATATATAACTTAGCATAATCTTCTGCTTAAAAGGTAGTCTTTACCGATAAGAAATGGTGATTTAGTTATTCAATCTACAATCTCCCAAATCGAATCATGCTGCTAGTGAGACCGTGGTAACTCAGTAATGAAATCCATATTGATCATCTCCCACTTCCATTTCAGAAGTTCTATGTTCTGAGCCATACCACTAGGCCTCTGGTGCTCTTTCTTGACTTGTTGGCAATTCGGGCACTTAGCAATGAACTATGAAATACACCTCTTCATACTACTCCACAAATAGACTTCTCTCAAGTCACAATACATCTTTGTGGAACCCAAATGGATAGAATAACTGAAGCTACGAGCTTCCTCCATGATCCTTTATTGAAGTTCATCCACCTTTGGTACACACAATCTACCTTGATACCTCAACACTCCATCTCCCCCTTGTTCAAAAGCCAACACTTTCTGCTTATGAACATTTGCCTTTAATTCAAGTAAAATAGGGTCTTGAACCTATTTCTTTTTCACATCAGACACTAATGATGTTTCATCCCCATTCATCACCACCACTCCCCATTCATTGGAATCTATTAACCGGACTCCCAATCGTACAAGTTTGTGCACATCTCTGGCTAACTCTTTCTTTCCTTCCTCAACATGGGCGATACTACCCATAGACAATCTGCTTATTGCATCACCAACAACATTGGCCTTACCCGGATGATGAGAATACTAATGTCATAATCCTTGAGTAACTCCAACCACTTTTTCTGTCTGAGATTAATATCTTTCTAACTGAATATATACTAAAGACTCTTGTGATTGGTGAACACATATACATGAACACCATAAAGATAATGACACCATATTTTCAAAGCAAATACTACAACAACAAACTTTGGATCATGGGTTGGGTAATTCCTCTCATGAATCTGAAGCTATCCGAAGGCATAAGCTATAACTTTGCCATCCTGCATCAATACACAACCCAATCCAACTCTGGACGCATCAAAATATATCACAAAGCCTTGCGTACCCTCTGGTAAGGTCAACACTAGGGCAACAGTCAACCTAGTTTTCAATTTCAGAAAGCTTTTCTCACAAGCATCAGACCATTGAAACTTAACTATTTTCTGAGTCAACTTAGTCAATGGAGATTAAATAGATGAAAACCCCTCAAAAAACCTCCAATAATAGCCAGCTAGTCCAAAGAAACTCCTAATATTCCTTAGGGATGTGGGTCTAGGCAACTTCTGTACTACCTCATCTTTTGAGTGTCAACTTGAATCCCATCACAAGAAATAATGTGGGCTAAGAATGCCACAGACTCAAGCCAAAACTCATACTTAGATAATTTAGAATACAACTCTCTATCCTTGAGAGTTCAAAGAATTACATTGAGATTACTAGTATGATCCTCCTCATTCCTCGAATAAATCTGTAACGACCCGAAAAACTAGTAAGTGAAACTAGAGCCTAACGAGTTGCTTTTGAGTTTGTTGTGGGGTTTGAGGTTGTAGAATGTCTTCCCAAGCTTAGGTTGAGGAGTTTATGGGTTAATTGTCAAGGTATGACCCCCAAGGACCAACCAAGAGTCCTTGTGGGGGACCATAAAGTCTAAACCCCCAAAGCTGCCTAGAACAAAAAAGTTGCCAAATTGAAGAGGACTCAGGGATGGGTCCTATGCCCGGTAGGTCCATCCATGCCCCGTGGATGGCCTCCGTGGGTCAAGGCCCCAAAATCCATGGTCCAGTCCCAAACCACGGATACCCAGTATGGTTCGTGGACCCACCCATGGTCCATGGGTGTGGTTTTGTAGGTCACACCTGCAATGATGTCCTATTAAGCCAAGTAGAGGGGCAACTTAGTAAATTTCCTTTTAAGGTTAGTCAATTTAAGGGATAGTTATTATTGATTAATTAAAGTATTTTAAGGCTTTTAAAGGTACTAAAACTCCTTTTTGAAGTCATTATTCAAAAACACAAAATTAGAAAACCTCCTCTCTTCCAAATGTCCTCTCTCTAGAAACCACCATTGGAGAAGAAATATTCAAGCTTTGAAGATCAAGATCTCACCATTCTCACTCAAATTTTGTGGAGTTCTTTCCTAAAGGTATGGTTGTCTTCATCCTTGATTAAGTTTCACTCAAGGAGTCCCTTCAAAGATGATTTCAAGTTTTCAAAATCCCCCAAAAAGCTAGGGTTTTCATTCTAAGCATGGGTTCAATCCCAAAACGTTTTCAAAGGTTTATGAGTGATGAATTAATAATGGATTGTTGAATTAATGATGAATTATGATGAATTATGGTGTTTCCTTCTATGAAACCAAGTTACCCCCAAAATCCTAAATTTATGAATTGTGATTTGGGTTGAATGATTAAGGATGTATGTTGAATTGTTTAATGTTTATATTGAATTAGTTATTGAATAATGTTAATTCCCTTATCTATTGTAGTATCCTAGATGTATGGGTTGAGATTGATTCATAGCCTTGGAGGGTAATTTAATGAAGGATTTATGTACGATTATGATGTGTAGTATATGTGTGTGATGTAAGTGAGAGTGTTATGATCATGTTTAGAATGTAATTGTGATATGATTGAAAGCTTATTCTCTATTATGCACTTATGAATGATGATGATGGAATGTGAATGGTTTCTTCAATGTGATGTTGTACCTTGACTTGGTAGGCTTAAGCATCCTCTTCTTGTATAAATGAAAGTAATGTGAATGTTGTATCTTGAATTGGTAGGCTTAGGCATCCTCTTCTTGTATAAATGAAAGTAATGTGAATGTTGTATCTTGAATTGGTAGGCTTAGACATCCTCTTCTTGACTATGAATCGATAGGCTTAAGGCATTCCTTTCATAAATGAACTAATGTAATGACGAATCTTGAATCGATAGGCTTATGTCATTCCTTTCCTAATGAGTAAATGAACTAATGTACCTTGAATCGATAGGCATACGACATTCCTTTCATTTGTATACTAATGTAATAATGAGCTACGAATCGATAGGCTTATGGCATTCCTTTCATGAGGATTCAAGAGATATCTTAATAATGTACCATGAATCGATAGGCTTATGGCGTTCCTTTCATGTGTAATAATGTACCTTGGGTCGATAGGCCAATGGCATTCCTCTCGAGTACAATGTTGTTAGTGTGAATGAACTACTTAATGGGAATGGAGTCTAAGCACCGAGTGGATATGGTAAGATAGAAACTCTCCCAATGTTACGTTAGAGTTTCAATGAACATCTTTCTATCCCATAACTATGTGCCCATATAGGATATTAGCTAGTGGATCTACCTAAGCTAAAATGTACCTAGTTCTACCTTAGGCAAGTTGGACACATTTATTCAGTGTGGGGTCATATGACACCGGATTCCATGATTTGCTCTCATGGTCTATGTTGGTTAAACGCTTATTCCCATCAAGTGAGATGTGAACTATGGTTAGTTGAGAAGTTCTATAAAGTGTGGGGGGTAGTATGGGATGAAATCCATGCATTGCAGGAGTAGGATTTAAGGGGGGCTATGGTGAGTTCTCTATCGTCTTAATGACTAATGTATGAATGTGCTCTTAATGAAGCTAATGAGGAATGTTGACTCAAATGTCTAATATAATGATGCATGTTTTACTTGGATTGTATTATGGGTTACTTTACTTGTCATGACTTATGAAATTCTTATGTTCCTTATGTATGTATATTGTCTAAAGGTAAAAAAGGAAGGATGGTAAGTTCACTTTTGGTGGTCTTAATGTGGTACTTAGTGTGGATGGTGGTATGGGATGCTATTCATAAATTGCACAAATTATAGCTTGGGGTTACTTAAGGTGAAGGCTTCGAATGTGATGGAATGGCTTGTATGTTGATTATACTTGTATTTTATGCCTCTTATACTTATGTTCATGAAATTTATCAAAAATTGGCCTAATTCATGGTTTTTAACCCAAATGTATGTTTTAAGCATGTTTCTTGCATGGTTATCATGCTTAGTACATTAAATGTGCTAACCCATATTTCTTCTATTTTACTACAAGTGTAGGTTCCGGCAAGTGAGTTGAGCTCTTCTAGTTGAAGCTTTTATTGAGTTCTTCCAAGACTTGTGGTATGTCCTCATGGATCTGAGGACAAGTACTCTTGGTGTTTCATGTATTTCATTGTGATAGACTCTTTTAAACTTTCTATTATAAAGGGTCGTGACCCTACTTTTGATTCGGAGATTGTTTTTAGATGGCCATGTGAGACTAGTAGATTTCAGCTGTTTTAAATGATATTTTGATTGTATGGATTTAAAGAAAAGTTTTAAATTCTGCACTATTTCTATTGTCTTATGTCTATGAATGCTATGAGGCCTGTATAAGGTTTTTCGGAGTCTTGTATGTAGTGTGACGTCTAGGGGGTACCCCTGGGTCGTTACAAACATGGTATAAAAGCATAAGGTTTTTGGATGGTTTTTAGGATTGATGTCTCACAAGCCATGTTGAGTAGTGTCTTGTTCATGAGTGTGAATCGTGACACATTTATGAATGAGAGGCTATAAGGTGTTAGGAAACCTCACTTCTTTCATTACTCTTTAATTCATGCCTTAAAGTTCTAACTCTATGAATGTCCTTTTCCTAACCCTTCTATTGTGTATATGAATACAAGGACGAATGTAAGAAGGACCGAAGGGGAGAATGTGAATGTGGGAGTTCCTTCCCAAGGTCCTCAAGTTGACCAAGTTCCTCAAGGCGACCAAGTACCTATTGATCCTCCGACTATGAAAAATGAGGAAATTAGGTCGGCTCTTTTGATAATGGCTCAAGCCGTAACTACTCAAGCCTAAGCCATGACAGCCCAATCTACTAGGGGTGTTGAGGCTCATGTAAACCCTATTGTGAGCACTATGGCTTCTAGGTTGAGGGGCTTTTTGGGGATGAATCCTCCGATGTTTCTTGGTTCCATGGTGGGAGAGGATCCCCAAGAGTTTTTGGATGAGGTTTATAAGGTAGTTAATGCTATGGGGGTGACTTCTATAGAATAAGCAGAACTAGCCGCTTATCAATTGAAGGATGTTGCCCAAGTTTGGTTTACTCAATGGTAAAGCAATAGGCCAGTTGGAGCGGGTCCCATAGAATGGGAGGTGTTTAAGGAAGCATTCCTTGGTAGGTTTTTCCCCCGTGAGAAAAGAAAGGTTAAGATGGAAAAGTTTATCAATCTTAGGCAAGGTTGCATGAGTGTGCAAGAGTACTCCTTGAAATTTACCCAATTGTCTAAGTATGCTCTATCCTTGCTGTCTAACCCAAGGGATGAGATGAGTCGATTTGTGACGGGTGTGTCCGACCTAGTTGAGGAAGAAGGTTGTACGGCAATGCTCCATGATGACATGGACATTTCTAGGCTCATGGTTTATGCTCAATTGATTGAGGAGTCCAAACTTAAGAGGAAAAATAGGGAGTTGAAGAGAGTTAGATCCGATGAGCAAGGTCAACCAAGGTTTAAAAAGAGGACTTCTAATCAAGATTCTTCAAGTGCTCCTACGGTTAACCAAGAGAAAGGTAATGGGTATCCATTTCCTAAACCTATTTGCACCACTTCTGGGAAGAAGCATTATGGGAAGTGCCTAGTCGGTAATAGTGGGTGTTATGGTTGTGGAAAAAATGATCATTAAGTGAGAAACTGCCCTACTCTTACGGCCAAAATAAGAGAGGACAAACAAGCTTCTTTCAATGATCCAGATCTTAATGCTCCAAAGAAAAATTGTTTTTATGTACTTCAATCTAAAGAGGGCAAAGGAGCTTCCGGAGGAAGGCACCGGTAAGTGTCTGTTTCTTATAGTTGTGAATGTCTTGTTAAGGTCCCTATGTTGTTTTCATGTTATTGTTAGTATGGGTTTACTCCTAAGGGGGAGATGGTATATCAAATAATAAGGTTGTTGAGAGTTCCGATATCCTTATATCTTTCCTTCTATTTCTATTCAAGCTTGAGACCAAGAGTTCCTTGTAGCCTGTTTTGGAGTCATGTATGATTATATGTTTCCATGGTCTCCTTATGTTATGCATGTTCTTGATGTATTCTTTTTTAATGAGAAAAAAATGAGTTTCTATGGTTTATGTCCCTCATGTTCATTTGCATTTAGTTTGAGTTTCCTATATGCTTCGTGAGGTGAATTGTTGAACATACCTAAATGTGCTTTTAAGAGTAATTGCATAATGTGTTTAATGATGTTATGATGAGTATGATTTGAGTTGGAGAAGGTAATTCCTCCAATAAAATGAGAAATGTTGAAGCTTTCATGCATAATGAGTTTGTAGATGTAGTTCCTACTCTCTTGAGTTGCATTGAGTTTGTTTGAGATGGAGTAGATGTTTCCTCCTAGTTTTGTGCATTGATTATGATGTTGTAAGAATGATGGGCTGCTAGTCTTGAGTCTTTATTTCCTTAAAAGTGTTTAAAGTGTCATTCCAGAATGAATGCTCCTAAGGGGGAGCTATGTAACGACCCGAAAAACTAGTAAGTGAAACTAGAGCCTAACGAGTTACTTTTGAGTCTGTTGTGGGGTTTCAGGTTGTAGAATGCCTTCCCGAGCTTAGATTGAGGAGTTTAGAGGTTAAACATCAAGGTAAGACCCCCTAAGGACCAACCAAGGGTCCTTGAGGGGGACCCTATAGTCTAAACCCCCAAAGCTGCCTAGAACCAAAAAGCTGCCAAATTGAACAGGATTCACGGATAGGACCTACACCCCGTAGGTCCATTCATACCCCGTGGATGGCCTCTGTGGTTCAAGGCCCCAAAATCCATGTTTCAATCCCAAACCACGGACAACTAGTACGACTCGTGGACCACGATCCTTGGGTGGGGTTTCGTAGGTTACACCTGTAATGCTGTCCAATTCGGCCAAGTGGAGGGGCAACTTAGTAAATTTGTTTTAAGGTTAGTTAAGTTAAGGGATGGTTATTATTGATTAATTAAAGTATTTTAAGGCTTTTAAAGGTATTAAAACTCCATTTTGAACTCATTATTCAAAAACACAAAATTAGAAGACCTCATCTCTTCCAAATACCCTCTCTCTAGAAACCACCATTAGAGAAGAAGGATTCAAGCTTTGAAGCTCAAGATCTCACCATTCTCACTCAAATTTTAGGGAGTTCTTCCCTAAAGTTATGGTTGTCTTCATCCTTGATTAAGTTTCATTCAAGGAGTCCCCTCAAAGATGATTTCAAGTTTTCAAAATCCCCCAAAAATCTAGGATTTTCATTCTAAGCATGGGCTCAATTCCAAAACATTTTCAAAGGTTTATATGTGATGAATTATGAATAAATTGTTGAATTAATGATGAATTATGGTGTTTCCTCATATGAACCCATGTTACCCCCAAAATCCAAAGTTTGTGAATTGTGATTTGGGTTGAATGATTAAGGATGTATGTTGAATTGTTTATGTTTATATTGAATTAGTTATTGAACCATGTTAATTCCCTTATGTATTGTATTATCCTAGATGTATAGGTTGAGATTGATTCATAGACTTGGAGGGCAATTTCATGAAGGATTTATGTATGATTATGATGTGAAGTATATGTGTGTGATCTCAGTGAGAGTGTTATGATCATGTTTAGAATGTAACTATGTTATGATTGAAAGCTTATTCTCAATTATGTGCTTATGAATAATGATGATAGAATGTGAAGGGTTTCTTCAATGTGATGTTGTACCTTGAATTGGTAGGCTTAAGCATCCTCTTCTTGTATAAATGAAAGTAATATGAATGTTGTATCTTGAATTGGTAGGCTTAGGCCTCCTTTTCTTGTATAAATGAAAGTAATGTGAATGTTGTATTTTGAATTTATAGGCTTAAACATCCTCTTCTTGACTAATGAATGCGTCTTGACTTAATGAATATGAATCAATAGGCTTATTGCATTCCTTTCATAAATGAACTAATGTAATGACAAATCTTGAATCGATGAGCTTATGTCATTCCTTTCCTAATGAGTCAATGAACTAATGTACCTTGAATCGATAGGCTTATGGCATTCCTTTCATGTGTACACTAATGTAATGATGAACCATGAATCGATAGGCTTATGGCATTCCTTTCATGAGGATTCAAGATTTATCTTAATAATGTACCATGAATCAATAGGCTTATAGCATTCTTTTTATGTGTAATAATGTACCTAGGGTTGATAGGCCAATGGCATTCCTCTCAAGTACAATGATGTTAGTGTGAATGAACTACTCTATGGGAATGGAGGCTAAGCACCGAGTGGATATGGTAAGATGGAAACTCTCCCAACGTTAGGTTAGAGTTCCAATGAAGATCTTCCTATCCCATAACTATGTGCCCACATAGGATATTAGCTAGTGGATCCACCTAAGCTAAAATGTACCTAGTTCTACCTTAGGTAAGTAGGACACCTTTCTTTGGTGTGGGGTCATATGACATCGGATTCCATGATTTGCTCTCATGGTCTATATCGGTTAAACGCTTATTCCCATCATGTGAGATGTGCACTATGGCTACTTAAGAAGTTCTAAGAAGTGTGGGTGGTAGTATGGGATGCCATCCATGCATTGCACGAGTAGGCTTTGAGGGGGGCTATAGTAAGATCTATAATGTCGTAATGACTAATGTATGAATGTGCTCTTAATGAAGCTAATGAGGAATGTTGACTCAAATGTCTAATGTAATTATGCATGCTTTACTTGGATTGTATTATGGGTTACTTTACTTGTCATGACTTATGAAATGCTTATGTTCGTTATGTATGTATATTGTCTAAAGTTAAGAAAGGAAGGATGGTAAGTTCACTTTTGGTGGTCTTAATGTGGATGGTGGTCTTAATGAAATGCTTATGTTCCTTATGTATGTATATTGATTATACTTGTATTTTATGCCTCTTATACTTATGTTCACGATGTTTATCAAAAATTGGCATAATGCATGGTTTTCAACCAAAATGTTTGTTTTAAGCATGGTTTTCGCATGACTATCATACTTAGTACATTAAATGTGCTAACCCATATTTCTTCTATTTTACTACAAGTGTAGGTTCCGGCAAGTGAGTTGAGTTCTTCTAGTTGAAGCTTCAATTGAGTTCTTCCAAGACTTGTGGTATGTCTTGGATCCGAGGACAAGTACTTTTGATGTTTCAGGTCTTTCATTATAATAGACTCTTTTAGACTTTCTATTGTAAAGGGTTGTGACCTTACTTCTGATTCGTAGATTTTTTTAGATGGCCATGTGAGACTAGTAGACTTCCGCTATTTTAAATGATATTTCGATTGTATGGATTTAAAGAAAAGTTTTAAATTTTGCACTATTTCTATTGTCTTATGTCTATGAATGCTATGAGGCTAATATAAGGCTTTTCGAACTCTTGTACGTCGTGTGACGTCTACCCCTGGGTCGTTACAAAATCAAAATGTCATCAAGGAAAACGATAACAAACATATCAAGATAGGGCTTAAAAATTTTGTTCATAAGGTCCATAAAAGCTACATTAGCATTAGTCAAACCAAAAGATGTTACTAGAAACTCATAATGACCATGGTCCTGAAAGCTGTCTTAGGGATGCCACTTTCTCTTACTCTCAACTGATGACAGCCGAATTTGAGGTTTATCTCAAAAAAATAAGTGGCACCCTGAAGTTGATCAAAAAGATCATGAATTCTCAGAAAAGGATACTTATTATTAATAGTAACCTTGTTCAACTTATGGTAATCAATACACATCCTAAGTGAACCATCTTTCTTCCTCACAAATAAAACTAGAGCGCCCCAAGGTGAGACACTTGGTTGAATGAAACCTTTCTCAAGAAGGTCTTTCAACTATTTTTTTAACTATTTAATCTCAGTTGGAGCCATTCTATATGGTGGAGTTGAGATAGGACGAGTATAAGGAAGAATATATATATCGAAGTCTATTTCTCTCTCAGGAGGGCCTAGATCATTTGGAAAGACACTCATAACTGGAACTAACTGAATAGGTGGTGTCTCAACACTAGTCATTAACTCGGACTAAGTGATAGATGCCCCCCTTGGAAACTAACTTTCTAGCCCTTATGTATGAAATAAAATGACCCTTAGACACTGGTGAACTACTCATCCACTCAATAACTGGCTCATTAGGAAACTTGAACTTAACTACTCGAGTTCTACAATCAGCAGAGGCATAACAGGCATGAAGTAGTCCGTAGCTAATGTAACATCAAAATCTACCATTTCTAACTCGACTAAGTCAGCCATGGTATCCTTGTGATTGATATCAATGAAACAATCATGATAAATTCTCTCAGCTAGAATAGACTCACAAATGGGTGTGGAAATACAGAAGGGCTCAAGAAGTTGTTCAGGAATAATATCGAACCTCATAGCTATATATGGAGTCACAAAAAGTAAACTCGCACCTGGATCTAGAAAAGCATATACATCAAAAGTAAAGACATTGATCATATCAGTGACAATATTTGGAAAATTATCTTGCTCTTGGCGAGTGGTGATAGCATACAGACGATTTGCTCCTCCGCCTGTCCCTGAAGTAGCTCCTCTAGGTGCAGTTCTGTCTGGCGGAGCCATTGAAGAAGATTGGGCTCTATTGCCCCCCATTGCAATTACCTTGCCTGTTCTTAGGGCACTCTCTCATGAAGTGACCATTCTTACCATACTTGAAGCAACCAGTGGAGCCATCACGACACGTTCCTGAGTGGTTCCTACAACACTTAGCACAAGGAGGAGTCCCATTACCTCCTTGTACCACACTACCCTGAGACTGAGCAGGTCTAGCTTTAAAGTTCTGGGAATTTTGATTCTTGAATTGACCTCTGTTCCTTGCTGTAGGTGCATTAGTAGATGATGGAGCAGGTCTTTTTGGCTTGTGTTGAAAATAAGACCAGTTTGCATTACTCTTCTGCTGCCGGGACTAATTTCCTATTTTTTTATCCTTCTTGTTTCAGAACTATTCTCTATCCCTCAGCTTATATTCCTCAACCTGTTACACACGGATCATCAGCCTTACTATGTCCATATCCCCTATCAACATCGCAGCCTTACCCTCTTGCTTTATAGATGAGACAACCCAGACACAAATAAGCGCATCTAGCTCCTCATATCAGCAACTATCTCTGGATCAGAGCGGGAAAGTTGGGTGAACTTGAGGATGTACTCATGCACACTCATGGATTCCTGTTTAAGAGTGAGGAATTACCTTACCTTTGCCTCTCTCAGTTCACAGGGAAATAAACACCCCACGAATGCCCCTTCAAACATTTCCCAACACACAATTGGTGCACCCTCAGCTCTACTCTTCTTCTATTGGTTGTACCATACTGTAGCAACACCTTTAAATTCGTATGCAGCTAGTTCCACTCGATTAGCATCAGCAATATGCATAACTTCAAAAGGCTTCTGCAACTTCTCAACAATGTTTTTTGAATCCTTGGTGACACTTGAACCGATGAATTTTGGATGAATCATTCTTAAGAACTCATGGATTTTGGATGTATCAGCCACATCATGTCGATCCCCTCTCTGCTGACCAGCTTAGTTGGTCACCACTTGACTCAACATCCGGATAGCATCTAAGAACTCAAAATTTGTGACCTCTCCTTGGGGTTACACTTCAGGTGCATTGGGGACCCTTTGATCCTGAGGATCAGCATTCCTCCTAGCAGTATGACCTCAGACAGCTCTTCTTGGAGGCATGATCTAAAAGATACGCGCAACCATGAATTAGAAGAAAACTTCATAGACTTGAACTCTATCTCATCAAAAGAATATGAAAGGATTTAGATAGTTCCTAAATGACGTAGCCTCCTAATTATAGATGTGGCGCGCTTCACACCTATAACTAGGACTTTACAGGCGGCTTCATAGACACCCTAGGACTCTTTAAATATGTGTTCTCATACCAAGTTTGTCAAGCCCCGTGCCTACACCTTGGGCGTGGCTGGCACTCGAGAACCATTGTTGGCCCTAAGTGAATTCTTGGCCTGGCTCAATACTCAGCAGAAGACTTACTCAACATAAGATAAACTCAAAAACATAACTTTAACTCAAATGCAAAACTCAGAATGTAATAAAATATTCAACTAGCCCAAAATAGGCAACACAAGTCTTTAAAACATTTAATAAAGAAATGAAAAGACTCATCAACTTCTACTGTCTATCTATCTATGAAGCCTCTAACAACTAGGATGGAAGTCGGGACAAAACCCACGATATCCTAACTAAACTGAAAAAAATAAATGGGAATCCTGTGGAAGCAAGGAGGCTCACCAAGAAAATCTTGAACTCGACTGGATCAACGAAGCGCTGATTGATAATCCTAGTTACCTATATCTGCATCATAAAAGATGCAGGTCAAATGGTGCCAGTACATGGAATGTACGAGCATGTAAGGGGAACACTGAGCATAACCTGCAAGCTTGAAGTGATAAAAAGGAAACATACTCACCTCGACTCTACTCAACTCAACCTCAACTCAAGGATTCTCAACTCAATGTAGTATAAAACAACAATAAAAGTGTATTTTATGTAAAGCATTTAAAACATTAGATAAAAACTCAATGTATTTTAAAATACAATAATAACTCAGTTTGTATGTAAAGATACAAAATAACTCTGTTTGGGAGATTCTCTAACCGACAACCATCACTATGAGCTATTTAATGATATAGCAAATCATCCACGCTGCCAGAACTATCCTATACCTTGCTGAGGTATAGAACTCCTCAACTAAGTGGATCCACTAAGATATGCTTAAAAAGCAATAAGGAATCATCTAAAAAGTATGACCCTTTCCACCCACGTTGGCTACATGGTTTATGGGGGCTGTGAGTTGTTTGAATTCTCCCCCAAATTGGTGCTTTAATACTACTCCCAAAATATAACTTAGCACATGTGTTTTTTTAAAAAAACATTTCCTCATCCTCAACTTTGAGATTATTACTCAAAAGGCTTCTCTTAAAAGAGATAGTACTCAAAACTCCTCATGAACTCTTTTGGAAATCGGTGTTTCCACTCTTCTTAAATGTAAAATCATTTACTCTAGGGAATACTTAGTTCCCATATATCATTTTAAAAAAATGAAATTCAACTTTACTCTTCCTCAATTCAAGTACTTCTCAAAAGGACTTGAAAGAACTCTCAAGACTTAACTCTTAACTCTACCTTGAATTTGAATTATGGATTCAAGGGTTATGATTCATGTTATGGATGGTATCTCAATGTTTAGATGTATTTTAGAGTGTGGATATCAAGTATAAAACATAGGTATGATTCGAAGGAACTCAAACGGAAAGAAGGTCGGAATACTATGGGACCTGGCGACCCGGCGACCCTGGGGCACTGAGTGGCGTGGGGCGCCAGCCCCATAACTACAGACCAATAGTTGGGGCGCATTGGTTAACGCAGGGTGCTAGGCCCCAAACTATAGACCAGTATTTTGGGCGATACCCCAGGGCTCTGTGCAGAAAACGACAAATTTTCTTGTTCTTTTTCAGGCCCTAACTTCTCTAAAATCAAATGATTTCCCTCAAACTCTTTTGGATTCTCAGACCCAACATAATTACAATGAAATCCACTCCAAATTGCTCAAGAAAACACACTCAAATACAAGATCATCATCGCAAGAACTTAACGAAACCTCATACTTAAAGAATAGATCACAAAGTGAAAAGGAAAAGGAATAGTCAAGAAGTGCAAGAAAAGTCCCCCTTAATCCTTGGTGTTGCAGAACAATGGAAACCCTCCAAAAAAAATGTTGGGGAATAAAGTACAAAAGAAATTGGGTTTCCAAGAAATCTATGGAGGTGAATAAAAAAATGACTTAGAAGCACTAGAAAAAGAATTGATAAAGAAAAAGAAGGGGATACCTTGAGAATACAACATCTCACGAGGAAAAAGTTACTGAGCCTAAATGACCATACCTTTGCACTCATCCCCATTACAAGCCTTAGAAAGACCATTTTGATCTTGAGTGAGCCAAACCAAAGATCGATCGGAAAATAAGGGCAAGCCTATCTATGGAAATATGCACTTTGTTCCTCTTTTTGAGTGTGAGCGTTGCATCTGATTCTTGATCTTAAATTGATTAACCTCTATGTGTGAATATGGAATCATTGTTTATGTGAAGGCATTTAGATACTTTTTGTTGAGCATGTACTTGCACAAGTAGCAAGTATTTCGAGCATGAGAATCTTAGGTATTGGTGTGTCACAATTTGAATCATTGAGTGCACAGTTGATCTTTGCATGAGTAATTTGAGTCTTGTTGTGTATGTTCATGATTTAGTCTTGTGTAGCACTATTTGAGATACCTTTTTGAACGACTAAGCTTGAGTTTGCTTGAGGACAAGCAAAAATTTAAGTTGGAGGTGTTGATGAGTCCATAAATTGGACTCATCTAGGGCTATATTTTAATAGAAATTTTGTCCTCAAATGCTTATTTTACCTCAATATTTGATGAAAACCCTTAAGTTTCAGGTATTTGAAGTTTGAAGGAAAGCATGGACACTATGTCTCAAAAAGTAACAAAAAGGCTAAAAAGAACGAAGAAATGAAGGCCTGAGGATCGCCGAGTTCACTTGGTGAGTCATGGAAGGGTTTTATTTCGCCTTTTGTTCTAGTGTGTAGAGCCCTGAAGGAACAAATCAAGTTGGTGAAGAAAGGGAGCAGTTGGCGTATCAACGAATAGTTCCGCAAAGCAATACTATGTCACCCAATGACATAGAGCATGACGATGCTAAAGGTTGGTGCAGGATGGCGACGAACTACACTGAAGGGTGAATCGCCGAGTTGATTGGCGATTCCGACTAATGACACCAAATGATCCGCTACAACACAAATCTATAATTACTATAAATACTAGTTAGAATTTTATTTTGAGTGTCGAACAATTATAATAATTTTCATATAGAATAGTACTTTTTGATATATGTGCTCTAAGTTTAAGAGGGTTTTGGAGACTTGAAGAAGAATAGGGTTTTGTCTTTTAGATTTGAAGTTGGGTTTCTTGGATTCTTTATTCTTGGCTTATAAGAAGACTTAAATCTTCATACCTATTTTAATGCAAGCTCATTTAGGTATAAATTTCTATCTCTTGATGTGTGGCTAAAAACCCCTATTCTTGGAGTGTGATTTAGCGAATATGGGTTAAGATAAATGTTGGGTCTTGCTTGCTAATAGATTAAATGTAGTTTAATGGTGATTTCGTCTAGTAGTTCTGGTTGAATTTTACAAATTTGTAGTTGCAAATACAAGTTTATTTATGTGGTTTCGGCTTACGAGAGAGAGAGGTTGCGGAGCCAAGACTACTACATTGATGGCCTAAGGAGTGGGTCGACATGAGATTCAGCCCGAGAGGGTGAGCCCTAGTCCCATATCCTAACACTCAGCTCGAGAGTAAGTGGGGTGAGGCATAGGCTGGTTTTCATGCGGCAAGTAGGTGTTCGAGGAGAACCCATTCAAAATGGGGTAAGTAGCTCGAGAGAGAACTTATTTCCACATGAAGCTTTGCCTAGTCACTATTACTCTATAAATCTTCTATCGAAAGCATGTACCCAATAATTTAGATTAACCCGTATTCCGATCACATCCCAAGAACCCCCTCTCATTGCTTAGTATTTATTGTTGATTTTGCTAATTTTGGCTTACTTGTGACAAAACCCGCATTTGCTAATTGACACTTTTGTGTCACCCCCTTTAATTTACTATGTGTTTACTCATTAATGTCTTTAGCTACGACTTGTTAGAGCTAAATTTTATTTCTCTATAAATTCTCAAAACTACTCTCTTAGGACGATCCCAACCCTTGGTTGGGCTACTAAATTATTGTATGATCGTAGACACTAGCATCGGAAGTTGTGTCTTGAGTACACAAACATCAAAATGGCTCCGCACCCGAGGAGTGGTGTTATTTGAGAATTTTTAGATTGGTAGAATTTTTGTTCTCCTTAGTTGTAGATTACTAACTTAATTCTTAATTTTGTTTTTGTTGATTTGTCTGAATCTAAAAAGGGGTAGCAAACATGGCGAGCAATACTCGGGAGTTAATGGAGTATCCTCCATTAGAGGTAATGATGTATCGGTATCATATCCTCACCTTTAAGCAACTCAAAGGTGAATGGATCCACAAATATTGGGCAAGGTTTAATGAACTGATCACTCAATGCCCAACTCATAACATTCATGACATGGCACTCCTAGACTATTTCTACAGAAGTATTAGCCCTGGAAACAAGAGGTTGGTCAACCAACTCATTCTAGGAGGCATTGCAAAATAGTCATATGTGATAGCAGCCCGACTGCTTAATCAAATGGTTGAAATACACCAAAAGGTAGAGAAAGACTTCATGTTGGCTACCCTAATGACTCTGATTGATGAGTTGGCCTAAAAGATGGTGAAAATCGAAGTGCTATGCAAAAGGTAGGATAAATACATCCCTCCTAATGAGCAAAGAAGTCCTAAGGATAATGGGTTAAACGCCTTGAAGGCATGCTCTTAATCATTACCCACAAGGTGACTGAGCAAGATAGAAAGCTAGAAGGAATGAAGGAAGACATTGACGGGATGAAGCGATTGATTTGGTCTCAATCCAGAGCTATCCAGCTGCTCAAGAACCTTATGGGTGATGCGTCACCCAATCTACACTCGCAACAAAACAAGGGGTTGCCTAGTATTACTATGGCTAACCCCAAAAATGTAATTTGACTGATGACATACGACGTGCCACGACGTTAACTAAGGTGTTGTTTGGGAGGCAACCCAAAAACTCTTTAAATGCTTTATTGTTATTTCAGAAATAATGGTGTGTTGAATGTACATATTAAAGTGTGGCGAGTGTATAGAGGTTGCACTTGGCGAGTTAATAGTCTATTCAGTGAATCGTTGAATAGGTCAGCGATCACGATAAAGGCCACCATTTGAACACTCACAGTGACTGAAGGTTTTATAAAACTCGGCGAGCCAACTATCATTCGGCGATTCTCTGATTAGATCAGCGAATGTTACTAATGTCGCCGAAAGGGCACGGACTTAATGGGTTATAATGGCCATATGTCCTAGAATTTGAAATCCTTTACTTTCTCTAGCTCTTAATCTTCACCAACTACACCAAGGCAGTATTTCCCCTATTTTAGCATTATAATAGTTTGGTTAGAGCAAATATCATCAAATGGCCAAATTTGGCATAAACCCGGAGAAATCTGAGTATCCTGGGTCAAGGGGCAGTGCGGGTCTTGTGTGAAATAGTTAGTGCATGCTTTGATTTTGTTTTTAGGGTTTGCGCTATTGAATTCGAGAAGATGAATTGAAAATGGGCACGTTGGGTCATTTGGCGAGCTGAGCCAAGCTCGTTGAATCACTCGATGGTTCAATTAATTTCATCATCTCGTGTTTAATTTCGAGTGAAGTTTCTGGTTTGAGTCTGTAACTTTCGGCGGGATGCCTGCCTTCGTCGAAGGCACTTGGCGAATCGCCACAAGTACTCTTTATCGCCCTTTATCTGCACCGCTGATACCCTTATGCACTATAACTTTCGGCGGACAAACCTTTGCTCGCCGGGTCCTCTTGGGGAGTCTTCCTGCAGAAGATTGCCTGTGCTTTTACTTAATCTTTCTCCTAACTCTTCCCAATCTTTTGTAGATATGACTAAACTTTCCACAACAGGTGGGAAAGGAAAGGGAAAGGAGAAAATCGTCGAGCTATCTGATGCAAGCTCTGATAGTACTGGTTTTTACACATATGACCCAACAACATATGACAGTGAGAGTATGGGTTCAGATGAAGATAAATTGATGGAGGCACAGAGGAATGAGTTACGATGTAAACAGCTAAATGATCCATCTTGGACAGAAATCCTCGATCCACCACTCCGACTCCTCTAGTCCTAGAGTAGGTTATAATACTTGCACCTCCAGTACAAGGCCCCTATCCTAAATCTACATATAGATTAAAGTTTGAGGGGCTAAGAACGATCATCGAGGAAAAATGGCTTTCCATAGATGGGGTGATCGATAGGTATCCCGAGCTACTAGAGTGCCTAAAATATCACAAATTCCAAATTTTCACAAAATGTCGTGACTCTTATATACCAAGCTGGGTCAAAGAATTTTACAATGCATACAGCGCATTAGTTCCTCGACGGAAAAGGTGTATGTCGTCCTTCAAAGCAGTTGACTACGTAGATGTATGATGAAGTAAGGTAGCTTGTGACTTTGAGGCTATCAACATAGCCTTGGATATGTCCAATAAAATTGAAGATCACTGCCTGTACTTGATCAGAACAAAGAAGCTGGATGCGATGAAAAGGTAGTTAGTAGCGCTAATCTCAGATGATAATGCTCCCAAATGGTTAGAAGAAGGTGTTTCGATTGAAGAGAAGGATTTGAACGTAGCTGCAAGATACTGGTTCAGGTTCATCAGCAGCAAAATTATGCTATCACAGAATGAATCAATCGTTTCCCTTGCCAAGGCAGCCTGTCTTGGATGCATCATTGAGAAAGCCATAATTAATCTAGGGATGATCATTGCTTCTGAGATCCATATGTGTGCAAAGTAGAGCCAGACATCTCTCCCTTTCCCGATATTAATCACTACATTATGCAAAAGAGCTCATGTGCCTAGAGGTGAAAAGAAGGATGTGGAATTGATTTACACTGCCTCCACCAACATCCAAAAGATCAAAGCCGAGTATCTTAAGGACCAAGCGGAAAAGAAACAGAAGGAAGCTGTGGCCACTGGATCTATACCTGTAGAGGCATCTTTAACTACTTTATCCCCTGGGCCTTCAAGTATATCTGATGTCTTTACCATTCCTTCTGACACTTCAGGTCCCTCTGCTACTTCATTACCACCCAGACCTATGGCTGTTGTTGCTTCCTGTGAGCCGATCACTCAGGCATCCTTGATCCAAATGAGACAGCTTGCCCAATCTGCTAATTGTCGGACCACCAACATAGAAAGCTCCATTCCATGCATGATTCAGGTTGCCCTCGACAATGCTGTGAGACCACTAAGTACTCAATTGATGCTCTAAAGGCTAGGATAGTACCCATGGAAATTGAAGAAAACCCTAACTTAAATAGGGATTTCTAACATTTAAAATAGGAGAATTTGGGAACTCCATGAATGGAAGGACTTCATGGATGAAAACTATCATACCTTACTATCAAAGCCCAAAAGTAATTGAAGAATGAAGGCTTGATCTTGAACACTAGCTTGAATCTTTTTCTTCAACCTTTTGGAGAGAGAAATATCTTTGGGAGAGAAAGACTCAACTTCTTTTGGTGAATTTCAAGAGAAAGAAGTGAATGAATTAATTTGGGATTAAAATCACTTATGTAATGGTCTTAGGCATAGGACTATGTCATAGCATTAGGATAAAATAATTTGGAAAAAACTCAACTGCCCCTAGAATAACTGCCGACATTCGACCTACGGGCCTTGACCGACGAACCGTGGTTTGACCGATGATCCGTCCTTCACGCGTCTTCATCAGGGATTGGACTTAGAGGCCATGATCCATGGACCGTGGACCCAACAACGCTCCATTGGTCCAGGCCATGATTCGTGGTCCTCTAAGCCTATTTGGGTGGCCAATCCACGGACCAGACCTACGGTCCATAATTGGCCTCCATTGGATAGCATCAGGAACTTCTGAAAACTGCTATTTTGCCCTTTTTCGAATCTGAGGTATTACATTATCTCCCCCTTGGGTTCATTCGTCCTCAAATGAGATTCAAGACATCATAAGGAAGGTAAGGACTTAACATAACAACCCAACATGAATGCTATCATATAAATGCACAGTTTCGAGGAGGAAACATCAACTCCAAGCTAAAGCACGTTCAAAACATCATAACATAAAGTTTATATGCAACTCGTACACAAATTCACATATCGGAGGAGGAAACATAAACTCCAAGCTAAAGCATGTTCAAAACATCATATAGTGTATTATATATGCAATTCATACTCAAATGCACATAAACTTGTAGAAATCAATCAAGTTGAATCATTTTCTAAAAACTTAAGCTTTTCATGAGCATGCATAAATGAGGTATTCCTGGGAATATCTAAAGAGATGAGGATATTGGGACATCATATATGCCTCGGCCTCCCAAGTAGAACCCTCAACTAACTGATTCCTCCACAACACTTTCACGGAAGCAACTTCTTTATTTCTCAACTTATTCGTAAGAAAGATCCTCCTTAACCCCAAACCTTCTAAGGGAACTACATATTTTGGATCACCAACACATTTATTCAACATAGAGACCTGAAAAATCGGACACAGTGATACCAACTCATTAGGTAATTCTAGTTAATAAGCAACCTTACCAACATGCCTCAAAACCTGATATAGACCTACATAACGGGGACTAAACTTCCCTTTCTTACAAAACCTCATTACACCCTTTATGGGTGAGATTTTCACATAGACGCAATGATTAACATCAAACTCAAGATCTCTTCTTCACACATCGGCATATGACTTCTGCCGACTTTGAGCCATTTTCAACCTTTCTCTAATAAGTCAACCTTTTCCATAGCCTCATGCAGCAACTTGGGACCTATTAGTGTAACTTCACCTACCTCAGACCAGCCTATATGTGATCTACACCTCCTACCATACAATCCCTCAAATGGAGCCATACCAATAATTGAGTGATAACTATTGTTATAGGCAAACTCGATCAATGGCAAATGGTCATCCCAATTACCTTTGAAATCAATCACACATGCCCTTAACACATCTTCCAAGATATGGATATTAAGCTCCGCTTTCCTATCGGTTTGGGGATGAAAGGTTGTACTAAGCTTGACATGAGTACCAAGACCCTTTTGAAAAGATCTCTAGAACTGAGAAGTGAATTGGGTACCACGATCGGAGATAATGGATAAAGGCACTCCATGCAACTTTACCATTTCTCTCAAGTACAACTTAGCATAATCCTCCACTAAATAAGAAACCTTGAGGAGAATGAAATGGGCTTAGTTCATCATTCGATCTACTATAACCCAAATCGAGTCATGATGTCGCCTTGTGCGAGGCAAACAAACAATGAAGTCCATATTCACATCTTCCCACTTCCAAGTAGAAATAATAATATCTTGAGATAAACCTCCCCATTTCTGATGCTCAACTTTCACTTGATGATAATTAGGACATTTAGCCACAAACACAGTAATATCCTTCTTCATCCCATTCCACCAATAGGTATCCCTGAAATCACGATAAATCTTGGTGGCTCCCAGGTGAATGGAATACCGAGAACTGTGGACTTGTGACAAGATTTGTTCCTCAAGCCATTAACATTAGGAACACACAAAGGATCTTGATATCTAAGTACACCATCTCCCCCTAGGGAGAAAGCCTTTACGGACTTTTTAAGCACTGCTCTCTTCAATTCAACCAAAGTCAAATCAAGACCTTGCTTAGCCTTCACATCAACCACAAAAGACGATTCCGGCCCATTGTGAACCACAACTCCACTCTTGGTAGAGTCAACTAACCGAACACCCAATCGGGCCAATCTATGAACATCTCGAACTGACTCGTTCTTATTATCATCAATGTGAGCAACACTACCCATTGATCATCGACTAAGAGCATCCGCCACTACATTCACCTTACCGGGGTGATAGAGAACACTTATATCATAATCCTTCAACAATTCAAGCCACCTAATTTGGCAAAGATTCAAGTCCTTCTGATTAAACACATATTGCAAACTCTTGTGGTCAGTAAAAACATCAACATGAACACTATACAAATAGTGCCTCCAAATTATTAAGACAAAAACAACTACCGTTAGCTCAAAGTGATAGGTTGGATAATTCTTTTCAGGAATCTTAAGTTACTTGAAGCATAGGCAATAACTTTCTCATTTTGCACAAGTACACATCCTAACCCAATTCTCGAGGCATCACAATAAACAACAAAGCCATCAGTCCCTTTCGGTAAAGTCAATACCGGAGTGAAAGTAAGTCTATCCTTCATCTCTTGAATATCTTCTAACATACTTCAAACTATGTGATTTTAGCTTTCTTTTGAGTCAATGTTGTCAATGGAGACGCAATCAATGAAAACCCTTCAACAAACCTTCTATAGTAACCAGCTAAACCCAAGAAACTTTTAATATTTGAAGGGGTTAGATTTCTAGGCCAACTCTTTACCATATCCATCTTCTTAGGATATACCTCAATACCCTTACTTGAAACATTATGACAAAGTAAAGCCACAGACCTTAGCAAAAACTCACACTTGCTAAACTTCAATGTGCTAATCCTCACTCCTTGAATAAATTAATATATCATTAACGAACACAATCACAAACATATCCAGGTATTGTCTAAACACCCTATTCATCAAATCCATAAATGTCGCTGGAGCATTAGCCAAACCAAACGACATCACTAAGAACTCATAATGACCATATCAGGTTCTAAAAGCCGTTTTTGGAATGTCATCTTCCTTCACCCTCAATTGGTGGTAACTCAACCAGAGGTCAATCGTGGAAAAGTTACTTTCCTCTTGAAGTTTGTCAAATAAATCATCTATCCTTGGGAGAGGATACTTATTCTTAGCTGTAACCTTATTTAACTGCCGATAGTCTATACACATTCGGAGAGAACCATTCTTTTTTTTAACAAACAACACTGGAGCACCCCATGGAGAGATACTCGGTCGGATGAAACCCTTATCCAATAAGTCTATCAATTGTTATTTCAATTCCTTAAGTTCTACTGAATCCATTCGCTAAGGAGGAATAAAAATAGGTTGTGTATTTGAGAGAAGGTCAATACGAAAGTCTATCTCCCTTTCTCGAGAAATACCGAGTAAATCACCTAGGAAAACCTCTGAAAACTCATTCACAACAAGGACCGACGCAAGAGTAGGGGTTTCAGAATCTACGTCCCTCACCCTAACTAGCTGGTAAATGCAACCCTTAGTAATCATATTTCTATGTTTAAGACAAAGGGACAAACTGACACTTAGGCATAGAATTTCCCTCTTTCTACTCTAGGACAGGCTCATTCAGGAACTTAAACTTGACTACACGAGTTCTACAATCAATAGAAGCATAACATGAGTGCAACCAATCCATACCAGGGATAACATAAAAATCCAGCATATCAAGCTCTACCAAATCAACAAGAGTAAATCTATAGGACAAGGAAATGGGACTTTCTATAGACCCTCTTAGCCATAATAGAATAACCAATAGAAGTAGAGACAAAAAAGGGTTCTAACAACACATCCACAAAAATGTCAAACCTCATAGCCACTAGGTATCACAAAATTCAAGGTAGCACCGGGATCAAGCAAAGCACAAACATCAAGTTGGAAGACTATCAACATATCGGTGACCACATCGGGAGAACCTTCTAGCTCAATACAAGTTTAAAGTGCATAAAATATATTTTTCTTCTAACCTCAACTAGGATCGGATAAAGGATTAGGTTGAGCCCTTCGACGATTATCCCATTCATTCTTAGAAACCAAAGGGTAATCTCTTATCTTGTGGTCTATCTTACCACAATTAAATAAAGCATTGGAACCCGCTAGACATTTACCCTCATGCTTCTTTCCACACTTGGCACAAGTAGGCAATAAGGACCCACTAACGTTCCCTCCTTGAGGCTTAGGGTCAGACATCCTATCTTTGTTGAAGTTATGAGGAGCATTGGAGGAACCTTGAACGAAAAACCATTGTCGAATGGCAGTACGACATTCTTTAACAACAATTTTGGACACATCCGAAACGAACTTACTCATTTTTGCTCTCGGATTGGAAACCATTTGTGGGAGCATATCAAGACAATTGTGTGAACTTCAAAGCATATTCCTTCACACTAATACTTCCTTGATGGAGCTTGATGAACTCAAAAACCTTTGCCTCACTCATCTCAAAAGGAAAGAACCTATCAAGGCAGGCAACCTTAAACTTTTCTCAATCGAAAAGTCCCACATTTTTTGGCCTCCCCTCTTTCCATTGGTTGAACCATATCATAGCAACTTTAAGATTATTACTCAAAAGGCTTCTCTTAAAAGAGATAGTACTCAAAACTCCTCATGAACTCTTTTGGAAATCGGTGTTTCCACTCTTCTTAAATGTAAAAACATTTACTCTAGGGAATACATAGTTCCCATATATCATTTTAAAAAAATGAAATTCAACTTTACTCTTCCTCAATTCAAGTACTTCTCAAAAGGACTCGAAAGAACTCTCAAGACTTAACTCTTAACTTTACCTTGAATTTGAATTATGGATTCAAGGGTTATGATTCATGTTATGGATGGTATCTCAATGTTTAGATGTATTTTAGAGTGTGGATATCAAGTATAAAACATAGGTATGATTCGAAGGAACCCAAACGGAAAGAAGGTCGGAAGACTATGGGACCTGGCGACCCGGCGACCCTAGGGCGCCAGCCCCATAACTACAGACCAATAGTTGGGGCGCATTGGTTAACGCAGGGTGCTAGGCCCCAAACTATAGACCAATAGTTTGGGCGATGCCCCAGGGCTCTGCACAGAAATCGACAAATTTTCTTGTTCTTTTTCATGCCCTAACTCCTCTAAAATCAAACGATTTCCCTCAAACTCTTTTGGATTCTCAGACCCAACATAATTACAATGAAATCCACTCCAAATTTCTCAAGAAAACACACTCAAATACAAGATCCTCATCGCAAGAACTTAACGAAACCTCATACTTAAAGAATAGATCACAAACTTCAAGAAATTCATCAAGAACTCAAATTTATCAATCCTTATAGATGAATTCTAATATGTAAATCATGATTGGTGTGTGGTTCAACGAATACAACACTATGAAAACTTACATACCTCGATTTGGCGAAACAAATCCTCGATTTCGCAAGAACCTTGATCTTTTCTTCCTTTTCTCCTCTTTTCTTCTTCTTGAACTCTTCTCAAAACCCTAAGCTTAATTAGGATTTTTAAAACTGACCCAAATCAGATTTGACCCCAAAATATTACTAAAAATCATTTTAATCTGATTGGATAAGGAAAAAATCAAAATACCCCTCACTAATTCGGATAATTTTCCTTAACTGAACACGCTAACTTCAAACGATCATATCTCCCTCATCCGAATTCAAAACTTAGCAAACTCGGTGGCGTTGGAAAGAGGATTCTAAGAACTTTCATTTGATATCTTATGGGCCACCTAAGTCACCATGTAATGAAAGTTATGGTCGTTTGAAGTTCATCCAACACTCACAACTTAAGCATAACTTGCAAAATTTCAAATTTAGCTATTTCCAATTTAGCGCTTTCTAAATTTAGCTCTTTCTATGGAGGGATGTGACAAGTCAGACTTGCTTGATTGATCATTTCCACCTACAAATAGTAAACGAAAAAAACTTCAGTCAAATGAAGCATATACGTAAGATGGAACAATTTGAAACTGGAAAAGCCTGGTCCCCATTCGAAGAAGTTAGCAACATGATTTTCCTCTCTTGTTGTGCAAAGAGTTGTTTGATTTGGTATCTTTTCACAATCATAGTTGTCATGAATAATTGGCTTACTCTGCATTAACATCAAATAAGATTCTACTCTTGTCAACTTTTAAAAATGCTTAGCATCATGTGGCACTTCTCCAAATTGGATCGTATTTCATTTTTATATTGTCAATGTATAGATATCTCTTTAGTTTATCTTTATGTTCTAAGAAACAAAAAATTTTAACTTCTTGAAAGGTAGTTTTACAAGATAGTTGATATTAGGAGTTTGTTCTTTAATTTTACCCTTCTAGTGTTATCATGCAGATTGTAGATTAGAGGTGGGTTGTCTCTATATTTAATCTTACTCACAAGTTACATCCCTGAACACATGTTTAGTGTTTAAATTCATGATAAGTAATAGTTCATTTCATTCCTTTACTGATGTCCCAGTACTCAATGTAGGACGCCTATTTATTTTTTGTGTGCCGAAATTTCTAAACCATTCTCATTCTAAACAAAATAATTAAGATGCTTATCTTCCTCTAGGACTTGCACCTTCTTCTTTGTGTTCTTGTGAGTGTCCTGCTTCCTCTTGTATACATTAAGAGCATGTTTGTCTTTTCTTACTTTAACAAGTTCAGTAATTCTCTTATCATAAAGTGCAAAACTAGCTACTGCCCTGATAAGACTTCTAACAGTTCTAACAAAATTTACTCTCTTACTGGTTTTTCCTTTCCTACCTGAAGAGCAGGGAACCAACTCTTTCTTAGTAACATCTCCTTTGTTAAGATCCACATTAAGTCTTGTATTTGGCTGCTTTGAAGCCATCCCCAATCACCACCAGTAGAATTTTGTCACGCGATAAATTTTAGCCAGGTACCTTAGAAGGAAATAGTTGTCGGAAGTGCACTAAGAAGAGAAATATAAACCTAGGATTCCCAATGCTTTGTATCAAAATGGTATTCATGGTTTTATTCATGAAATTTTATCTTTTGACAGATTTATTCTATTATTTCTATACAATGTGATGTTTGAAAAGTTTGCATATGGAATATTTCAATTTGATGAAGAGTTGAGAAAAGTATTTGAAGACACTATTTGATAGGATTAATTGAATTACCTCAAACATTATAAGTTTTATTTTTTGTTGTGAAATTGATATTTTGATTTAGTACTTTCTTTTATTTGTTTAGATTATATGAGATATATTATATTTTATGAATTAATAGTAACTTTTCTTTAGCATTTTTCAAATTTTGTTGCCACTAAGATGCTCTCTTTTATAATGTTGAATATTTTAGTTATAAAAATTATCTCTTGAGTTGCAAGCTAAATTATTTTTCACACGAATGCAGTATTGATTTTAATTAACGGCCAAACAATTTTCGTTAAAGCTTGTGACTTTTAGCATTAATGTAAAAGGATTTGCCGACCATAAAATGAATGGTAAAGGGGAAATTTATGACATTTTAACATAGGATACTATAGCCTTTAGAATTGTTGTTAAAGATGTTGACTATTAGCGGGAATTTAGTTGAATTTACTTTACATTAAAATAAACAACCTTAATTTTTTTTTGGAAGGGATATAGTAACCATTCTAATTGCCACAAAATAATAGTTGTTAAACCTAATGACTTTTAATGACAATTTAACAAAATTTAACAACTGTAAAAATAGACATCAAAAGAGCATAGTTAGCAGTTATAAATTGGATTGTAGACAATATATTTGCCACAAAAAATTGCCGCTAAAACTAATAGTTAATAGCAGCAATTAATGACACACTTTACCATTATTTTTGATAATGGCCGCAATAGCCTTTGCCGACCCCAGAATTGCCGGCCAAAGACCAATTACTGGTAAAAGATATAGCGGCAATTGTTATTGCCACTAGAGAATTTTTTTACTGTTGCTAACGCTCATTTTTGTAATAGTCATAAGATAAAAATTTAGTTGTCCAGCTTGTTATTCTAATTATCATCCTATCCAGCGAAGACTTGCATTATACTATGGATAACCTATTAGTACTCAAAGGTACTACAAGATATCTAAAAGACAGGTCCTATATGACAATTGCAATTCCTTCAGTGTCTCATCTATTGTTTTACTCCTCCAAAATAGACATTGCTCTTTTCTACATTTTCTACTAGGCCTGAAGCTTTGGAGAAAATCATAAAGCACTGACTTAGACACTTGACTGACTTCAAATCTCCTCTTCAAAACATCAATAGATCATCAACAAAACTCAATTGAACTATTCTCAGCTTTTTGCATCTAGGGTTGTAATGGAAATTAGTATTAGTATGCAAATTCTTCAAAATTCTTGTCAAATAGTCCATAGCTATCACAAATAGGTAAGGAGATAGAGGATCTACTTGTTTGACTCCTCTCTTTGTTTTGAAAAGTGTTGTACTGTGTCCATTGATCTGGATGGAAATTGTAAATGTTGTAACAAATTGCATTATCCATTTTATGCAAATTCTTCAAGGAATCATATGCTTTCTTCACATCCACTATCACCATGCATCTTTTGGAAATCCCTTTCCTACCATACCCCTTCACCAATTCATGACTCATTATTACATTGTCATTCAGAGCTCTTTTTGATATAAATCCTGATTGGTTTTGGCCCACCATTATCTCCATGACCTGTTTTGGCCTAGCAATTATCACTTTGTATATAACTTTATAAATGGTTGAGCAGCATGATATTGGCTTGTATTCACTTATCTTGAATGGATTTTTCACCCTAGGGGTGAGTGTTACAGTTGTACAATTAATAGCTTGGTATATGACCCCTATGTTAAAAAAACTTAATACTGCGTTAGTTACTTCCTCTCCCACCAGTGGAAGGCTTTTTTAAAGAACACAACATCCAATCCATCTTTTCCTAAAGTTGTCAGATCACTTATCCCTTGTAGAGCTAATTTCACTTCCTCTTTTATTACTGGAGATGCTAGTTCTGTTGGGCTCTATTTTGGACTCCACCCCTTCTCATTATAATCTTGTCCTTACTTGGCAAAGTGGTAGAAGTCTTGCCCAGTAGTTCCTGATAAAATACCATGGCCTCTTTCTCAATTGCTTCTTCATAATATACAATTGTTCCTGTAGAAGTAGTGACGGGTATAGTATGTTAAGCCAATCTATTATTCATGTGAGCAAAAAAATAGGTTGTATTTGCATCTCCCAACTTCAACCATTGAACCCTGGATTTTTTTTTGCCTCATAGCACTCTCCTCAAGGCATCTCCAATCCTACCCTCTATTTTACTCTCTAAATATAGAGTTCTCTATTTTTTCAAACCATCAACTCGAATCCAATTCTCTATTTTACGCTCTAAAGAGGAATCGTTCTCTCTCGTCAATTATATCATTATTTCCATTTCATTTTTATTTCATTTTTTTCATATATAAATCAATTTTCTTTTTTCAAATAATCACCCTATAATATATATATATATATATATAATCTTCATGTAATATAAAATTTTATTCTTTTCAAATTCTTCATTTAATAAAAAGTTATGTTATTCTAAATAATATAAATGCGGCAAATATTATATATAATAATATTAGCGAACAATTCAAATAAAGGTCAAATTATTGATGAACTACAATTATATCATCATTGCATTATCGTTAACATTTTTTTAAATTTTACTCAAATATTCACCTTTCAAGACTGTTATGTTTCTCCCATAATGATCTATTGATGCATTACGGAGTTCAAAATGAGCAATTGTTTTCCTTATTTTTTATTTTGTAGCTAAAAATTGTTTAGATTAACTATTTTATCTTGTATCCAATTATTTTGTATACTAATTTACTTCCCCTATTCCATTTTAAACTATTGCATCAAGTATTTTTATGCTCATTAAAAAGTGTAGTTTAATCATTTATAACTATAACATAAAAGTAGATTGTTTGAATTATCATGTAAATTTTGTGCATTCTTCATAGTGAAAAATAATTATAATATTAAATTTCATATTTGAAGTGACAAAAACTTTTTAAAAAATCAAATTTGAATTTTTTTTAATTCGGGATGGAAGTAGTATACTTATCAATAATATTTTTTTAGATATTATATTAATTAGAAAATAATTACAATATTAGAGACTTAATTAATAGTCTTGAATAGTATAAATAATATTAAAATAATTTTAAATTACATATTTAAAGTACTATTTTTTTTAAAAATAATTATTAATTCGGATGGTAGTAGTAACTTTTCAATAGTATATTTTTATAATTTATATTACATTAGAAAGTAATTACAAATAATAAAGACTTAATTAATGATATCATAAAAATAATATTAAAATAATCAAAAAGTGAAATAGATAGATGAATATTAGTTCTCCAAATTTGGACAACTACTAGTCACCTCTCTCTAAATGGATTATAGAGAGTGATATGGAGAGGGGTTTGAGAGGGCATTCTCTATTTTACTCTCCAAATATAGAGAATGCAGAGTAAAATAGAGATGGGTTGGATATGTTCTCAATCAGATTCCATTTCTCTAGTTGTTGTCTTAGCTCCTTTTCTTGATCTCTATTGGCATGTACCAGGTTAGGATCTATCATATCATTATGTATTTGGTGAGGTTGTGTTCTAATAAGTTATATTTCAGTATCATTCAACCCTTTAATGAACCTTATCACTTTTTTGAGTTTCTACCGAACTATCTCCGTGTCCCCTTTATAATGTCCTTGCCATGCTTGCTTTACTAATTGTAAAAAGCATGGGTGATCTGCAATACAATTAAAAAACCTAAAAATATTAGAAGTGTTGTTGCAATACCTATCCAGTGCCAACTTCACAAAGGTATGATTAGAGACCTCTGGTCATAATATATTCACCTCCATTTCTGGCATATATATCATCTATTCATCATTCACTATAGCCCTGTCAATTCTGCTATAGGTGTGACCATTAGTCTAAGTGTATGAGCCCGCTACTGTTTTTAAATGATGCATTCTAGTGTCTATCAGAAAATTGAAGTTTTTTACCTCTACATCCTAGACTGTGCTTCCTTCTGCCCTGTTTTCTACTTGCCAAATTGCATTATAATCCCACATGCACAACATGGGTCCTTTGACATTTGCTGCCAAATGACAAAATCCCTCCCACAGTGCTATCCTATCATATATTATATGTAGCCCATATACTACAAAAAAATATAAACTCCATGCAGCTATTTTTAATTCTCACTCTAGTCTGAATGCATTGATCAGGCTTGTTCCCCCTTACACACTTCACATACTTAGGATCCCATAAAACCCAAATTCTACCTTTAGCAATATAGGCATAATTCTCCTCACATCTCCCACCAAGCTTTATTTTTTTAGTTACTTTATTAATTAGTTCTTTCTTTATTTTATGGTCTAAAACAGATATTATGTTGGCATTATTCTCTTCATAAAAAGTTTTATTCCTTCTGTTTATGAGGTTTATTCAGTCCCCTATTGTTCCAAGTTATTAGCTACATATTCATGTGTATTTATTCCATCCCCCACACCCTTCTTTGGTTTATGTTGGCCAGCTGCTATACTTGTACTTCCCTGACATATATACTCAGGGTATCTAACCCATTATTCACCAAAACTTGGGAATTCTGCTGCTTGTTAGCACTCTTGATTACTAGCTTTCTTGGTATATGTTTCCATATCTCTTGTCTATGTACTTACATGTGTTCCTTCGTCCCTTGTATCTCTATTTCCCCAGCTTTACTAACATCACCCTTAGGCTGTCATTTATTTACTTTCCTAGTTTCTGCTATAGGTTTAATCCCCTCATTCACATTACATTTATGTCCTACCTGCATGCACTTATCAGAGTATTCCAACACCCATTTGTTCAAATACCCTACTGTTAGGATCCTCCACCTTCCGCTTCCTAGGAAATTCTCTGGACACATCCATTTCAGTAAGTACTCAAGCAAATGATATTTGGTCTACTATAATATTGCATTTATTTGCACATAGAGATTGTCCTAATCCACTACTAATCCCGCTCAAAGAGTCAATTCTCTAGCAATTCAGGGGCGAATTGGGATATTTCACCAATATTGGCACAGTATGTAATACTTCCTTGTTGAAGTCAAAATTAGGGCTCCAAATCTTCTCAATAATAGGTCGATTATTTAGTAGATGAGGGTCTGAGTATATTACCCCATTCCTATCATCCATTTTAGCAAAGTGAACTAAGAAATACCCATCATTATGGTAGTACACCTTAGGCTCAATCACAATATTCACTTGTAAAGCAATATACCTTTCCACTACAACAATTGTAGGTGAATCCCCCACTGCATAGAGGATGAGGGCTTGTTTCCACTCCTCAGTTTCTTTATCAACTTCCTCTTTTTTCAACTTTATGACCTTCTACCTATTCTTCATTATTGGTTTGATATAGATAAGGCTCATTCCTTTTGCTGACAACTGATTTGAATTAAACAAGTTCACTTGTTTCTTGTTTGGCTCAGCTTTCATGTCTAACGTCCTCTATGCATCTCCTCGTATGTCACTTCCTAAGTTCTCCCCTACTTTATTTCTATTCATTTTCACAATAGATTCACTCCCCACACTAATGTCTGATTGCATTCCTCCAATGGTGTTAGGGGTTACCTCTTTTGACGGAAGAGGTGGCCACTATTCCATTGGTTCCTTCCCTAGATGTTCCTCTGTTCCTAAATTAATCCCTAGTTTTGGATTCTCCATTCTTCACGCAATTTCGATCAGTGGGAACACGCTAGCAAATTATGCTATCATGCACCGAGAGAGTTGATGAGTGGTAGATTTGCACTCATTTGGGTTCATTTAGCTCAATTATTGGTGTCCTCAATGCCTAATTTTGTCATATTCTAATGATATCTTGATGATTTGCATCTATGAAGGATAATGGACAAGGCAAGGATAAATGTTTGAAATACTCGACAAAAATGCAAAAGGAACTGCAAACTATACATTGTTGATCGCCAAATGAGAAAGGATGATCACCTAGTGACCATGACCTTACCCAAAAAGATAGTGCACAACACTTGTTTCTATCAACACAGGTCTGCGAACTTCATAAAAAAAGGTGATGCACAAAATGAGAAAGGCGACCTTGGTGATTGTTGTTGACAATGATAGTGCAAGAAGGAAAATTAAATGCTCAAAAGGTGAACCAAGGTGGTACTCGGTGATTTGTCAAATGTGAAAGGTCGACTCAACCAAGTTCACCGACTGAGGTTAAAACATCTAAAGCCTACAGTACGTGAAGGCGAGCTTAAGCATAAGAGGTGGTTTGTTGAACGAGGTCGGCGAGCCAAATTGATGTCATAAATTGAGACACGCATTGGGTTTTGGGCCAAATTTGGAATTCTATAAATAGCCCAATGGAGAGAAAAAAAGTAGGCTAGAATCTTTAAATTTTGAGAGATCTGAATATTTTTGAGTTTAGGGAGAAACACTTGACTTTTGTGAAGAAGACTTTCTAGCTTTTGGGGTTTCTCAACTGTGTTCTTAAATTTGACAAAATGAGGTTGAACCAAAGGGATTTACTTGATGTTGTTTAATTTCATGTTACACATGGTTGCTTTCATTGACGGTATATTTTCATTGATTGTTGTGATGGGTGGCTAAACCCTAAGATCTAGGGGTGCACTTATGGGGTTAGGTGTTGATTTAATGTAGTGGGTATTCTGTTATATGATGCTTATCGTGACCAACAATATTAACCTATGGTATGAGTGTCTACGATCGTCGATAATATAGAAGGGAGTGGTTTTGAGAATTAATAGAAAAATAAAATTAAGTTCTAATTAGTCGTAGCTAAAGACATTAACGAGTAAAAACATTGTAAATTAAAGGGGGACACAAAAGTTTCAAATATCAATTTGGGGGTTTTGTCACAAGTATAGCAAAAACAACAAATATAACAAGAAAATCAAGCATGGGGAAGAGTTCTTGAGGTGTGACCGCAATACAAGTTGAGATAAATAGTTGGGTACATGCTTTCGATAGGAAATTTGCAAGATAATAGTGACTGGGCTAAGCTTTAGATGAAAATAAGTTCCCTCTCGGGCAACTTACCCCATTTAAAATGGGTTCCTCTTGGACACCCATTTACCGTATAAAGGCTAGCCTACGCCTTACCCCACTCACTCTCTCGAGCTGAGTGTTAGGATATAGGACTAGGGCTCACCCTTTCGGGCTGAACCTCATGTCGACCCACTCCTTAGGCCATCAGTCTAGCGGTCTTGGTTTCGCGACCTCTCTCTCGAGCAAGCCGAAAACACCTCGGTGGTTTTTTATTTGCAACTACAAACCTATTAAATTAAACCACAACCACTAGGTGAAATCACCATTAAAATACATCTAACCTATCAGCAAACAAGACCCAACAATAATATCAACACATATTTGCTAAATCACACCCCAAGAATGGGGGTTTTTAGCCAGACATGAACAAGAGATAGAATTTTATACCTAAATGAATTTGCATTCAAATGGGTATGAATATTTAAGTCTTGTTACAGGCCAAGAATGAAGAATCCAAGAAACCCAACTCCAAATCTTGAAGAAGAAAACCCTCTTCTCCTTCAAGTCTCCAAAACCCTCTCAAGCTTAGAGCAAAAATATCAAAAAAGTACTATTCTATTATGAAAATTATAATAATGGTCCGACTCTCCTAAAATTAATAAAAAGTATAGTATTTATAGACTTTAGAAAATAGTGGTGGCGGATCATTCGGCGAGGTAAGTCGGAATCGCCGATTAACTCGGCGATTCGCCCTTTAGTGTAGTTTGTTGCCGTCTTGCACTAGCCTTCAGCATCGTCGTGCTCTGTGTCATTGGGAGACATAGTATTGCTTCACGAATCTATTCGGTGAAATGCCCACTGCTCCTTTCACCGCCTTTTTGATTTTGCTCCTTCAGGGCTTCGCGTACTAGAACAAAAGGCGGAGTGCGCCCCTTTGGCGAATTGCCAAGTGTGCTTGGCGATGCTCAGGTTTCAACATCTTCATTCTTTTCAGCCTTTTTGTTCCTTTTAGCGCCTAAGTGTCCATGCTTCCACTAAAACTTCAAATACCTGAAACTTAAGTGTTTTTATAAGATATTTAGAATAAATAAGCATTTGAGGACACTATTTCTATTAAAATAATGACCTAAATGAGTCCAATTTGTGGACTTATCATTATGCTCTAATTTGCTAGTGTTCATACATGAATTTGGGATAATTAGCATCGGTTTAAATTATGGGTTAAGGTTGTAAACTTATTCCTACTTTCGATCTCTGATTGATGCTCGAAAGAGACTAATTAGAGTGGGTAATTAGTCCAATACTATCAAATTAGGTTTAATGTCTGTAAATTATTTGAAAATAGAGGTTATGGGTCGAATTTATTTGCCCTTTCTGCATCGAAAGAGAGAATATGGTAAGGTATTGGGTTGTTTAGATTGACATATAGATGAGACCTAATGGAGATTCTATGCATAGATGCTTTGAGGTCAAATGATGATTAGCATCGTTGAAGATGGCCTAGCTTATTCATGAATGTTCATCACTATGGAGCTGCATAATTACCATTATGTGACAATAATTTTCAATCCCCGCACCCCTAGATTGCTTGTTAAATTCTTGAATTCACTAAAATTTTAGTTTAATTGTGATAATTGATAATCAAATCTTCTATTAAATTGGTGGAATCATTACTCCAAATTTGTTTTATAGGAATAATCTACAATATACCATTCTTTGTGGGATTCAAACCCCGACTCTTTGTTGGGTATTTTTACTGATGACAACCATTGTCCCTTTTAATTGGTTTTAAGAAGAAAATTTGAGCGTTAACAAAAATGGTGCCGGTGCTAGAGAATGATAGATGAGACTTCCGTTTTAGAAGTTAGTTTGTAATTTGTTTAGTTGTAGTAGATTGTTGTTTTGTGTTGGTGTTGACTGATTTGTAGATCTAATAAAATGAACGACCATGGTAGTGAAAATGATAGTCACTTTGGTTAGAACGAAAATATAGTTGATTTGAATGATATGCATATGAATATCATTCAAACCAGGGGAGCCATTTGGATAACTCCCATGAACTTTCTAGAGGTATGTGTACCATTTGTGTTCAAAAATATCTCTCAAGAGTCAATACGGCTGAGGTTCTTCCCTTTCTCTTTAACAGGTGAAGCTACAAGATGGTTGGTAGAATTGCCAAATGATTCGATCACTTCTTGGAAAGAGTTGAATGATGCTTTCTTGGAAAGATTCTTTCCACCCTAGAATATGGTTAAACTTCAAACCCATATCCAAAATTTCAAGCATATTGGAGGTGAACCTTTATATGAGACTTGGTTGCGGTTCAATAAACTACTTTTCCAATGTCCAACACATGGTGTTCCACACAATTTGTTGTTGCAATACTTCTATTGAAGCCTTGATTCAGTCAATAAGGGTGTGGCTGATCAGTTAGTGCAAGGTGGAATAATTAGACAACCATATGATGTGGATGCTTTGTTGCTAGATGACATGACTAAAGTTAATCGAGCATGGAACACTAGAGAAGACCAAATGTCAATTGTACAACTAAGTTTGAGCAAAGATCAAATCAAGAAGACAATGAACGAGATTAAAATATGGCCAAAATGATGACTAATATCAATTTGTTGTCTAAACATGTGATGGGAGATGGACTTAAGTCACTGAATGTGGTTGGAGCCAATGGTGGCAATCCCGGAGGATGACAAGTGTGAGGTGTTATATAATGAGGAATTTCAATATTTTGGAAACCAATTATGGGGTTCTCACACAAATTATTAACGACAAAGTGGGAATAAAAGTTGGAACAAGGGTCCATATAGTGGTTGGAGGGATTGGTAAGGTGTAAGTTAGAGAGATAGCGAGGCTAGAAAAGATAGATATACTCCTACCATGATCGTCCACGACCAATAGAACCAGTTGGGCCAGAAAGAAACCGAACTAAAGAAATGCTCACAAGGATCTTCAATAAGGTTGAAGCATCCGACAAAGTGTTGAAGGAATTGAAAAATGACTTCTGCACTTTATCTCAAATAGTGGCCTCTCATTCAGTATCTATCAAGCATCTAGACACCTAATTGTGCCAGATCTCCACTCATCTCCATCCAAGATAAAAAGGAATGTTGCCTTGTGACACTGTCCAAAATCCCAAAAATGAGTGTTAAGGAATTGAGAAATTTATTGTGCCATGACATTAAATAAGGCACTTCTTGGAAGGCAACCCAAGATGTTACTTTTGTTTTATTGCTTTCAATAATGTATGTTGTGAGTACTGGTTGAGAAGAAGTTGAAAGGTTAAAAAAGAGACCAGTAGGCGATGCCAAAACCTAATCGGGGATCCATCGAAGGTGTTGAGAGGACTCATACTTGTCCGCCTTCTGGGATTGAACATATGGAAAAGTGTACTATAAAGTTCGGCGATCAAAGCTCCAAAAGGCGATTCACTGAAGTATACTATGCGGATCCATTGGGTCCACAGAATTAGCCTTCAGGTTTGGTGTTCATTCAGTCATGTTCAACTAGCTTAAGCTCAAATTGGTGATTCACTGAACACATTTAGTGACATTAGTTATGATCGCCGAACGACACTATGTAACAGACTAAGGGTCTTTCCAATTTTTTTAAAAAACCCTTTGATATCTTCCAGCCTTTTCCTCTCCTTTCTCTTGGATTACATTGTTTAAGTGTTTGTGAGTCCTTTGTGTGTGATTTCAAAGTCGAGGAGTGATTTTTCATACTTTGATTGTCAACCCAAACCCATTTCGTGTCATTTTCGAGTCGTGCTTCCCATTAATGTTGGTTTTTTATTTTTCTTGAGAAATTTAAGCTTTAAATTATGTTATGGGTATGGGCTTGAAGCTATTTAATTATGTTAATTGTTAGATTTCATTAAGTAGCCTTGTATTGTGCATATTAAATTGTGCCTATGATCTTATTGCCTATGTTGTGTCGATTAATTCCTAATCTTGAATGTGTTGGTTAAATTGTTAAATTAAACTGATATATGTGATGGATCTGAGCCAAATTTGATGTGGGTGAAGTCTAAATAACCTAGTGTTGACCCAATTGCATTATTTTTCCCAATGATAGATAGGGTGACTACTTTCTTAAGGGCAAATTGTTAATTTGAGCTATACTTTGTATATATCTTGGGGAAGTCTGAGAATCCATGGGTAGATAAGCATATAGGTGGGTTGAAATGATTTTGGGGTACTAGTTTTTGTTGCATATGTTAGGTATACCTTTAAATTTAGGCACTAGGGTGAACACTTCCTTCTTGGAAGGCTTGTCTTAGCTCGCCAAGGAGATTAGCTGAATCGCCGGTAATCCCCAACTCGATGTCTTGAGTAAATATGTGACAATGGGTACCATCCCATTCGGCGGGCTTCTCTTAGTCCACCGAACCCACTTGGAAAATCACTGATTGGCAGAGCACATCGCGCTTGTAAGACTCTGAAAAACTAGTAGACTAACTTAGAGCCTAACGTCAGACTAGTAGACTAACTAGAGTTTTTTGTGAGAGTTAGAATCATAAAGCTTGCTTCTCGAACTTAGAACAAAGGGTTTAGGGGTTAAATGTTAAGGTACAACTCCCCAAGGACCAACCAAGGGTCCTTGAAGAGTACCCTAGGACTGCCCAAAAAAAAGTTGTCAAGAAGCAGCCTCCCACGAAGGGCATCCACGAATCGTGGATGGACCCACGCCCCGTGGGAAGGGGTCGTGGGTCAAGGCCCTAGCTTCCCATGTTTTGAAACTCCCATAACCCCGACCCATGCTTCACCAACATGGGTCGTGGGTCCAACCACAATCTGTAGGTTAGGGGGTCGTGGGTCACACCTGGAAACTGCCTTTCGGCAGTTAGACTTAGGGGTGTTTTGGGGTTTCCCTTTTTAATTAATTATTAAGTGATGTTGTTTTAGGCTATTTTAAACAACTATATAAGTATTTTAGACACCTAAACTAACCCATATAAATCATCATTCCTAAATCCCCAAATCTAAATCAAAACCTCTCCAAAATCTTCTTTCTAGAACTCCCAAGGAAGAAGAAGAATAAAGGTGAAGCTAGGGTTGAAGGATTTATCTTTTCTCCTCAAATTCGTGGTGATTCTTTATCAAGGTATGGTAGTCTTTCATCCATGGATAGTAATCATCCATGGAGTCCCTCCAAAATCAATTTCAAACTTGTAATTTCCCCAAGAAAGCTAGGGTTTTACTCCAAGTCATGGATTCATTTCAAAAATGATTTTAATGGTTTAATTGCTTTATATTATCAATTTGATGATTATATACTTCTTTTAAGATTAATTCCCCAAGAATCCATGAATTTCCCTATTTTCCCAATTTGGATCTCAAAGTGTGGGTATTGATTGATGCAAGTAGTATATGATTGAATTTTGCATGTAAGTACTTGAATCACTTGAATTATGTTATTATCAATGTCTATTGTAGTAATTCTAGATGTGTTGATGAATTATGATCTATGGTCCTTGAAGGGAAAAGTATATGAATTATGCATGATTATGAGAATTGTATATATCCTTATAAGCACTTTGAGAGTAAAGTGAATATGATTATGATCTAGTTGTTCTATTGCTGGAAGTTATACTCTTGTACACACTTATGTATGAATATGATATGATGTGAAGTATTTGTCACATGTAGTGATTCTAAGGTTGGAAGATTAGTCTCACCTATTGAATCTAGGAGCTATAGTATGATTATGTTGGATTGAGTGTCAAGTCATTCTTCTATGAATATGAACTTAAGTCAAGACTTAATATGTAATCTATGGGAATCAATGCTTAGCACCGAGTGGATATGAATATGAGATGGAAGGTTTTACCTTAGTTGAGTCCGGGTTCCCAAAGTATGTATCTGATGAGATGGAAACCTTTTACTATAGTTGAGTCTGTGTTTCTAGAAGCAATCTTCATAACCCATAACTATGTGTCCACATAGGTCTTTAACTAGTGGATCCACCTAAGCTAAGAGTATGGTTTTACCATAGGCAAGTAGGACAACCCCTTTTCGGTGTGGAGTAGACACCGTTTCTATGATTAGCTCACATGGTCTATGTCGGTTAAGTCTATTCCCTATTATGGTAATACGAACAAGAAGTTGAATTATGAACTATAGTTACTCAACAAGCTTAATTAGTATGGGTGGGATTATGGGATCTTATACATGCATCGCACAAGTATGCTTTAAGGTTATTTATGATATGTTTCTCTTCTAACATGATGACTTATGAATTGTTTATGCTTATGAATAATTCTTTTCCGTTATCTTCCAAATGATGCTTCAACTTAGCAAATAGTATGCATTGAACTAAAATGTCCCTTTGCATTTTTGTACTAACCCATATTTTTTACATTTTTACATGAGTTTGGGGACCGGTTCTTGAGGAGATTTCCTTCTTGGTCAAAGCTTGGATCGACTATTCTTCTTGCTTTTCGGTGAGTCCTCAAAGTTCGAGGATGGATGATGATTTCATAGTTTTTTATCTTATACTTTCATTTTAGAACAATGTGGTAAGGGCTGTGACCCTATTTGAGACTTCGATTGTAAGTCTAGACTTTTGCTATGCTTTTGATGAAAACTTTTAAGACATAAAAAGTGTTTTTACTCTCTATTGTTCTTTACTTATGTTATGATATGCTAAATGCCTTACATTGTTCCTTTCGAGGTTCTATGTGCCTTGTTACACCTAGGAGGGTACCATTAGGTAACTTGGTAATCAAAGTAAAAGGTTTAGAATGATTCTAGGATGATGTCTCATAAGCCACATCAAGTAGAGTCTTGTTCATGAGTGTGAAGCTCGCCACATTTATGAATGAGAGGCTATAAGATGTTTAGGAAATTTTAATTCTTTCATTACTCTTGAGTCGTGTGATAGAGTTTAACTCTATAAGGTCTTCCTTCTAATCCTTCTCTTGTGTCTTCAGGAAATGAATACACAAAGAGCTAATGCTAGAAGGATGGGAGATGAGCATGTGAATGAAGGAGTTGCTCCTCAAGCTAATCAAGCTCTAGTTGATTCCATGGTGGAGAATGTGACCCATGTAGAGTTTAGATCTACTATCCAATTGTTGGCTCAAGTTGTTTCAACTCAAGCCAATAGAGAGGTGATTGCTCCTATGAACACTAATGTGAGTTCCGTGGCTTCCAGATTGAGGGATTTTGCAAGAATGAACCCTCCCGAGTTTCATGGTTCCAAAGTGGGAGAGGATCCTCAAGAATTTGTGGAACAGGTCTAAAAGATAATTGATTCTATGGGGGTGACTTTGGTAGAAAAAATGGAGCTAGCCACTTACCAATTGAAGAAAGTTGCTCAAATATGGTATACTCAATGGAAGAACAATAGGCCAGTAGGAGCGGGTCCCATAGAGTGGGAAATGTTAAAATCGGCATTTCTTGATAGATTATTTTCACGAGAGTTGAGGAAAGCTAAGGTAGAAGAGTTCATTAACCTTTGTCAAGGAGGTATGAGTGTTCAAGAGTATTCTCTAAAGTTTACCGAACTGTCCAAGTATGCTTCGGCTTTGATGGCGGATTCTAGCAACATGATGAGTAGGCATTTGATGAGTGTGTCTAGATTGGTAAGAAAAGAATGTCGTTCGGCAATGCTTCATAGTGATATGGATATCTCACGTCTTATGGTGTATGCCCAACAAATGGAGGATGAGAAACTCCAAGACAAGAATAAAGAGGTGAAGAGAGCTAGAACCAGTGATGGGAATTTCTCCAATGCTAAGTCTGATGGACAAGGTCGGCAATGGTTCAAAAAAAGGTTCTCCAACCAAGGATCCTCTAGTGCTCCAAGGGTCAACAATGATAAGTTTTCTAACCTTAAACCTCAAGGAGGTAATAGAGGTTGTTCTTATGTTGCTAGGCCTAATTGTTCAAAATGTGGTAGAAAGCATGATGACAAATGCCTAGTTGGTTTGGATGGATGCTATGGTTGTGGAAAGAGTGTCCACAAGATAAGAGATTTTCCAATGCTCAAGGTTAAAGGGAGATAAGATAAGCAAGCTCCTCTAAGCCATTCAACCTCAATTGCTCAAAAGCAAAACCGTTTTTATGCTCTTCAATCCCGAGGTGATCAAGAGAGCTCCCTAGATGTGGTGACCAGTATGTTAAAATCCTTTTCTATTGATGTATATGCCTTATTAAATCCTGATGCTACTTTATACTTTGTGACACCTTTTGTGGCCATGACGTTTCAAATACTCCCCAAAGTGTTAGTAGTACCTTTTTTGGTCTCTACCCCGATTGGTGACTCAGTAGTGGCAAAAAGAGTTTACAGAAGTTGTCCCATAGAGTTAGCTTGGTAGATTTGGTAGAGTTAGACATGTTAGACTTTGATGTGATTTTGGGCATGGATTGGTTTCATGCATGTTATGCCTCTATGATTGTAGGACTCCAGTGGTTAGGTTCCAATTTCCAAATGAGCCTATCTTAGAATGGAAGGGGGAAATTCTATGCCTAGAGGTCAATTTGTCTCTTTCCTTAAAGCTAGGAAGATGATCTCCAAAGGGTGTATTTACCATCTTGTTAGGGTGAGGGATGTTGATGAGTTCCCAGAATTCTTTCCCGATGATTTGCCCGGTATTCCTCCCGAATGTGAAATAGATTTTGATATTGACCTTCTTCCGTATATGCAACCTATCTCTATTCCCTTTTATAGAATGGCTCTGATAGAGTTAAAGGAGTTGAAAGATCAACTAAAGGATTTGCTAGAAAAGAGTTTTATTCAACCAAGTATCTCTCCATGGGATGCTCCGGTGTTGTTTGTTAGAAAGAAGGATGGGTTTCTTAGAATGTACATTGATTATCGTCAATTGAATAAAGTGACAGTCAAGAATAAATATCATCTTCCAAGGATAGATGACTTGTTTGACCAACTTCAAGGGGCTAGCTATTTCTCCAAGATTGATCTTTGTTCGGGTTATCACCAATTGAGGGTGAGAGGGGTTGATATTCCCAAGATGGCTTTCCAAACAAGATATGGTCACTATGAGTTCTTGGTTATGTTGTTTGGGTTGACTAATGCCCCAACGACATTTATGGACTTAATGAATAGGGTATTCCGACAATATCTTGATATGTTTGTGATAGTGTTCATTGATGACATTTTGATCTATTCAAGGAGTGAAAATGATCATGTGGACCTTTTCTCAGAATAGTATTGCAAGTCCTAAAGGATCATAAACTTTTTGCAAAGTTTAGCAAGTGCAAGTTTTGGTTATGGTCTGTAGCATTCCTTGGTCACACTGTGTCTAGTAGAGGTATTGAGGTGGATCCCAAGAAGACGGATGCGGTTAAGAGTTGGCAAAGACCTCTAACTCCTTTGGACATTAGAAGCTTTTTGGGTTTGGCCGGTTACTATAGGAGGTTTGGTGAGGGGTTTTCCTCAATTGTTTCTCCGTTGACAGCTTTGACTCAAATGAAGGCCAAGTTTGTATGGTCTGAAGCTTGTGATAAGAGTTTCCAAGAATTGAAAGATAGACTTACTTCCACTCTGGTGTTGACCTTACCGGAGGGTACGGATGGTTTCATAGTATATTTTGATGCCTCTAGATTTGGGTTGGGATGTGTACATATGCAACATGGTAAGGTGATTGCCTATGCTTCAAGGCAACTTAAGCTCCATGAAAAGAATTATCCAACCCACAACCTTGAATTAGCAGCGGTTGTTTTTTTACTTGAAAATTTGGAGGAATTATCTATATAGGGTGCATGTTGATATGTTTACCGACCACAAGAGTCTTCAATATGTGTTTAGTCAAAAGGACTTGAATCTTTGCCAACGAAGGTGGTTAAAATTGTCAAAGGACTATGACATGAGTGTCCTTTATCACCCCGTCAAAGCTAATGTGGTAACGGATGCTCTCAGTAGATTTTCCATAGGTAGTGTGGCTCATGTAGAAGATGGAAAGAAAGAATTGGTTCATGATGTGCATAGGTTGGCTCGGCTAGGTGTTCAACTAATGGATTCCACCAAAGGTGGTGTCATAGTCCATAATGCATCTGAATCATCTTTTGTGATGGATGTAAAGTCTAACCTAGACCTGATCCTATACTAGTTGAGTTTTAAGAATAGGTACTCAAAAAGTTCGTTGAGGCTTTCTCCCAAAGGGAGATGCGTTGCTTAGGCACCAAGGTCGGTTATGTGTTCCGGATGTTGATGGTTTGAGGGAGAAAATTCTAGAAGAAGTTCATATTTCTCGATATTCTATTCATCTGAGAGCCACCAAGATATACCATAACTTACCGGAAGTCTATTGGTGGAATGGCATGAAGAGAGATATTGCGGGCTTTGTAGCCAAATGATTGAACTGTCAATAAATTAAGGTTAAGTATCAAAGGCCGGGAGGCTCATTGCAAGACATACCAATTCCCACTTGTAAATGGGAAGAGATTAATATGGATTTTATTGTGGGTTTGCCTAGCACCCGAAGGCAACATGATTCTATTTGGGTCATTATAGATAGGATGACAAAATCAGCCCACTTTATCCCTATCAAGGTTTCTTTTTCCGCGGAAGACTATGCCAAGTTGTATATTAGAAAGATAGTGAAGTTACATGGGGTTCCTTTATCTATTATTTTGGATCGGGGTCCTCAATTTACTTCACACTTTTGGAAGTCATTCTAAAAAGGGCTTGGTACTAAGGTTAAGCTTAGCACGACTTTTCATCCCCAAACCAATGGCCAAGCAGAACGTACTATTCAAACATTTGAGGATATGTTGAGGGCATGTGTTATAGACTTCAAGGGTAATTGGGATGACCACTTGCCATTAATAGAGTTTGCCTACAATAATAGCTATCACTCAAGTATTGCTATGGCTCCTTTTGAGGCCTTGTATGGTAGGAGATGTAGGTCTCTGATTGGTTAGTTTGAGGTAGGTGAAATTGCTCTTATTTGTCTATAATTGGTTTATGAAGCTATTGAGAAGGTCCGACTCATTAGAGAGAGGTTGAGAATGGCTCAAAGTAGACAAAAGTCTTATGCTGATGTTAGAAGAAGGGATCTAGAATTTGAAGTTACTGATTGGGTCTATTTCAAAATCTCACCTATGAAAGGTGTGATGAGGTTTGGCAAGAAGGGGAAACTTAGTCCCCAGTATGTAGGCCAATATCAAATTTTGAAGCGTATTGGGAAAGTTGTCGATGATTTAGAATTGCCAAATGAGTTAGCTCCGGTTCATCAGGTATTTCATGTTTCCATGCTTAAGAAGTATATTGAAGATCCAACATCCATTATCCCTTTAGAAGGTCTGGGAGTTGATGAGAGTCTCTCATATGAGGAAGTTCTGGTAGAAATCCTAGATCGACAAGTTAAGAGGTTGAGAAATAAGAAAATAGCTTCCGTAAAGGTTTTATGGAGAAATCATCTAGTTAAGGGTGCTACTTGGGAGGCCAAGGACTAGGCCAATATGAAGTCTCGATACCCTTATCTCTTTCCCTCTACTCCTATTCAAGCTTGAGGTAAGTAGTTCCTCTTGAGTTTTAGTATTTTGGAGTCGTGTGTGTTATATGTGCTTTTCCATAATTTCCTTATGATATGCATGTTCTTGATGAAATTCATGTTTAGTAAGAAAAAAATGTGTTTTCATGATTTATGTATTCCTCATATTGTTGTACATTTAGTATGAGCTGCATATTTGACTTCATGAGATGAGTTGATGAATATGCTTTATTATGCTTTCGAGAGTAATTGCATATTGGCTCCATGATGTAGTGTTGAACATTATTTTAGTTGCTCCTATGAATATGCGAAATATTGAGATTCATGCATATTAGGTTGTTAGATGTAGTTTCTACTTCCTTGTATTGCGTTGACTATGTTTTGAGATGGAGTTGATGTTTCCTCCTTAGAATTTTGCATTATTTAATGTTTCATGCATGATGGGCTACTGGTGTTTAGTCTTTACTCCCATAAGGTGTCTAGATCGTCATTTGAAGACGAATGTTCCTAAGGGGGAGATATTGTAACACTCCAGAAAAACTAGTAGACTAAGCTAGAGCCTAACGTAAGACTAGTAGACTAACTAGAGTTAGTTATGAATGTTAGGATCGTAAAAGTTGCTTCTCAAACTTAGAACAAAGGGTTTAGGGGCTAAACGTTAAGGTACGACTCCCCAAGGACAAACCAAGGGTCCTTGAGGAGGACCCTAGGACTGCCCAAAAAAAGGCTGTCAAGAAGCAGCACAGGCCGTGTGTCCAACCATGGTCCGTAGGTGAGGGGATCATGGGTCACACCTGGAAACTACCTTTTGGCAGTTAGACTTAGCGGTGTTTTGGGGTCTTCCTTTTTAATAAATCATTAAGTGATATCATTTTTGGCTATTTTTAAGAAACTATATAAGTAATTTAGAAACCTAAACTAACCCATCTAAATCATAATTTCTAAATCCCCAAATCAAAATCAAAACCTCTCCAAAATCTTCTCTCTAGAACTCCAAGGAAGAAAAAGAAGAAGAAGGTTGAAGCTAGGGTTGAAGGATCCATCTGCTCTCCTCAAATTCTTGGTGATTCTTCATCAAGGCATGGTAGTCCTTCATCCATGGATAGTTATCATCCATGGAGTCCCTCCAAAATCAATTTCAAACTTGTAATTTCCCCAAGAAAGCTAGGGTTTGACTCCAAGTCATGGATTCACTTAAAAAACAATTCTAATGGTTTAATTGCATTATATTATGATCAATTTGATGTTTATCTACTGTTTTTAATATGAATTCCCAAAGAATCCATGAATTTCCCTATTTTCCCAATTTGGATCTCAAAGTGTGGGTATTGATTGATGCAAGTAGAATATGATTGAATTATCCATGTAAGTACTTGAATCACTTGAATTATGTTATTATCCATGTCATATGTAGTAATTCTGCACTTATTGATGAATTATGATCTATGGTCCTTGAAGGGTAAAGTATATGAATTAGGAATGATTATGAAATCGTATTTATGCTTATGAGCACTTTGAGAGTAAAGTGAATATGATTATAATATAGTTGTTGTGTTGTTGGAAGTTATCCTCTTGTACACACTTATGTATGAATACGATATGATGTGAAAGGTTTGCTATATATAGTGAGTCTAAGGTTGGAAGACTAGTCTGACCTATTGAATCTAGGAGCTATAGTATGATTATGTTGGATTGACTATCAAGACATTCTTCCAAGAATATGAACTTAAGTCAAGAATTCATATGTAATCTATGGGAATCAATGCTTACCACCGAGTTAATATGAATATGAGATGGAAGCTTTTACCTTAGTTGAGTCCGGCTTTCCAAATGGGTTCCTTCTACACTAGTTGAGTCCGGGTTCCCAAAGTATGTATCTCATGAGATGCAAACTGATGAGTCCGAGATTTGACTCATTTAGGGGTTTATTTGTATAGGTTTGGTGTCCTCAAATTCTCATTTTGTGCCAATAACTGATGTAAAGTCCTTGATTTTCACGAGTATGGATTAAGGAGCAAAGCATGGACACTGAGTTTCAAAAGGAAGAAAGCAAGCTGAAAGAAGGAAAAAAAAAGAGCATGGTGATTTCCAAGTCCATTTGATGGCTCGCCGAGTGGACTCAATGACCGCCTAAAGTTCCAGTGTACTAAGCCCTAAAGGAGAAAATCAAGTAGGCGAGAGAAAGGAGCAGTCAGTGGATCACCGAGTGGTTTCGCAATGCATTATTAGATCGCCCAAAGTTATAGGCCTGGAGGATGCTGAAGGCCAAGGCAAAAAGGCGATGAATTTGGCTAAAGGGCGCATCGTCGAGTTGATGGGTTAGCCCGACTTACTGCGTCAAATGGCTCTTCGCGGCTTATTTTTGGTGACTAGAAATACATTTTTGAAAAATTAGTTCAGGGGATTTTATCAATTTTAGAATCATTATTTTCTATCTGATTTCTGAGTTTTGAACAGAGAGACAAGTTTTCCTTAGCTTTGAAGAATTGAAGTTTTCCATTTTTGAGAAATTGAAAGTGGGTCTTTTAGATTTTTCAATTTGGACCTTTGTAAAGACGAAATTAATCTTACCCAGTTGATGTAAACACAATTTGGTAATGATTTCTTTCCTTTTATGATGTCTAGCTAAAACCCCAATTCTTGGGGTGTGATTATATGATTATGGGTTAATATAGCTTGTGGGTATTGCTAATTGTTAGTTTAAATGCTTTTTAGAAGTGATTTCAATCAGTAATTGTGGTTCAATTTAAAAAATTGTAGTTGCTAATGCAGTTCTACCTTCATGTTTTGGCTTGCTCGAGATAGAGGTTTTAAAACCAAGATTACTGAATTGATGGTCTGTGGGTATTGGGTTGTCATGGGTTCATCTCGAGAGAGTGAATCCTAACCCTTTTTTCCACACATTCAGCTTGAGAGAGTGAATGGACTAAAGTGTAGGGTTTTGCTAATTGCATGCTTATCGATATTTGAGAGAAATCGACCTGATTCGGGGTAAATTATTCGAGAGAAAGTTTATCCCATCTATAGTCTAGCTTATTAACAAATTTACAGCAATTTACTAACGTTTACAGTTACCCATTTGTCTACATTAGCCTATAATTTAATCACATCCCAAGAACCCGTCTCCCTATTGTTATTTTGTGTTATTTGTTGCTACTGTAGTTGATAACTGAAACATTCAAGAACCCCATCTGATATTCATGTGACCCCTTGATTTGAATTATGTAGTTACTCGATAATGTCTATTCCTATGAACTATTCAAACATGTTTGGACTTACCGATTAAATCTTAAACAAGTATAGCTCCATGTGGGATTCGACCCCAACTCATTTAGTTGGGTTATTATACTGACTAACGATCGTTGACACTTAGAATTGGAAGAAGTGTCCTTGAAATGTTAATAAAAAACCTTCTACCATAGTTGAGTCCGAGTTTCTAGATGCAATCTCCCTATCCAATAACTATGTTCCCACATAGGTCTTTAGTTAGTGGATCCACCTAAGCTAAGAGTATGGTTCTCCCTTAGGCAAGTAGAACAACCCTTTTTCGGTGTGGGGTAGACATCGGATTCCATGATTAGCTCACATGGTCTATGTCGATTAAGTCTATTCCCTATTATGGTAATATGAACAAAAAGTTGAATTATAACCTATAGTTACTCAAGAAGTTTTACTTAGTATGGGCGGGATTATGGGATCTTATCCATGCATTGCACAAGTATGTTTTAAGGGTATTTATGGTATGTTTCTCTTATGACATGATGACTTAAGAATTGTTTATGCTTATGACTTATGCTTTTCTGTTGTCTTCCAAATAATGCTTGAACTTAGCAAATGGCATGCATTGAACTAAAATGTCCTTCTTTAGCATGTTTTCAAGGATTTTTTATGCATGACTATCATACTTAGTGCATTTTTGTACTAACCCATATTTTTTACATTTTTACATAAGTGTAGGGACCGGTTCTTGAGGTGATTTCTTTCTTCGTCAAAGCTTGGATCGACTATTCTCCTTGCTTTTTGGTGAGTCCTCAAAGTTCAAGGACGGATGGAGATTTCATAGTTTCTTTTCTTGTACTTTCATTTGAGAACAATGTTGTAAGGGTTGTGACTCTATTTTGAGACTTCGATTGTAATAGATAGCTAATTGAGAAAAGTCTAGACTTCCGCTATACTTTTGATGAAAACCTTTAAGACTTGAAAAGTGTTTTTACTCTCTATTGTTTTTTACTTATGTTATGATATGCTAAGTGGCTTACATAGTGCCTTTCAGGGTTCTATGTGCCTTGTTACACCTAGGGGGTACCCTTGGGTCGTGAGAGCCCTAGAGGCATATGTCTTTGCGTTTTACACTGTAGGTTTCATTGATATTGTCTTTGTCCACCCAAACCAGCTAGGCAAATCACTGATTTGGAATTGACTTTGCCCTTTCTGCCTGATCCCTAAGATAATTGCTACTATCTTATTTGATGAGCTCAACGGAGCTTGCCGGTCCTATTAGGCGATTAGCCTTCTCATTAGGTGAGCCTTAGGATAGTTTTTAAATGTGATCCTAAATGAGTTTGATTTCAACTAACCTTCACAAACCCTTTGTTTGAAATCTTGCTTTGCAGATTATGGCACGTACAAAAGGAAAAACGGTGGTGACATCTGATATAGAGTCATATAGAGAATCTCCTCCTCCTCCTCTTTTGAAGAGACACAAGAGCTTATATATTAATTAGCCTTCAAAGGCCCTTTGGCAACGACAACCAACCACTCCATATGCACCATTACAGGAGAAGGTGCAACCTAAAAAGGGAGTTGTATGAAAGAGGGTGGATATCTGATCCAAATTGATGCAAACTTCTTCAACACAAGCTCCATGTCACGCCTCGAGGCTACCCCTTAGACGTAACACATGACCTAGGATCACAAGAGACCCCAAGCTAACCCTGATTCTAGAATATCACAAGCATACCAAATATATATAACTAAGTAAGCGGAAGCATAACTGTAAAATGAGTAAAAACTAAAGGACTCAAAAATGAGCATAAATCTGAATATATATGGGAAACAACCCCAAAATATTGAACACTGACTCTATCTGAAATCCTCTAATATAGATGAACTGCAGGGACAAGCTCCCAGCTAACTCTAAAACTATTGAAAGACTGAAAATAAGCTAACTACACCAAACATGAAGAAACATCCTCAAACTATGAGAACTCACCACTAAAGTTGTTGAGTATGAGCTTGAAGTCGAACTAAGCGTTATCTAGATGCTGAGTGTCTGAACCTACATCATAAAATGATGTAGCGCAAAGTATTCGTTAGTACTTTGAATATACTAAACATGAAGTATATAGATACTAAGCTAGAAAATATAATACTGACAATATAGAATGAACAATATAGGCTGAACAATATAGACTGAACATGGAAATAGGTTGTACTAAAGTATAACTGAAAACTGAGCTAAATGCAATGACCAAGTAATAATCCTGAATATTATATGCTGAAGTGAATATTGAAGTAAATACTAATAAAATGGTCAATGCAATAAGAGTATGATTATGGGAGCTACTATTAACCAACATAAACCACGTGAGCTAAACATGGAGTCTGATGTATACGCCCCATCGAGAGGACCGAATATACCTTGTCAGGGGTATAAAGGCATAACTAAGGAGTGATCACTAAATCTGATGCCCAATAGAGGGTAATTTTGAACCTACGTTGGCACGTAGTTCTGGGACTTTGAGGGTACGCTGAACCCTAGTCTAACTCAGTGCTAAATCTACTCTAGGCTAAATGTAAAGCTAAAATGCAACTTAAATATTGAGTAGCTCAAAATAGTGATGTGCTATCTGGGAATGCAACATAAATATACTAAAAGATATGGCATTTGAATTTTAATAGTGAATTTCTGACTTGTCGAGCAAGTATAATTTATGAGTGTTGATAAGTAATACAATCTAGGGTTCTGAATTCTGAATTCTATTTATGAGACTATGCAAATATTCCAAGAAACATGTTATTTAGATCGTGGAAACTATAGTAGCTGAAATCACAACAAATCTCCAAGGTTTGGAAACCCTATGTCTAAACATTTTATGAGAAATTTAAGAAATGACTAAATTCTATGGACCTAATGGGTTTAAGGAACCCACTGGTGATATTCCATGTACCTGGTGATGAAAACTACAGAGAAATCCTTTGGATTTTTGGGCTGAACTTGAAGAAAACCTCTACATGTTCTTGGGAGAAATTGTCACCTCATTCTTTTCTTTTCTTTCTAACTTGTATGACTTTAGAAGAGTGAAGCTTCTACGTAGTTTCTGACTAGATTATTAGGCTTAGGCTGAGTAAAATGAGGTAGTTTAAGCATTAAATGGTGTAGTTTAAGTACCAAGCGCATAGGAGAAAAGACCAATACAACCCTGACTTAAAAGCTGATGAAGTGACTTCAAGACGGGCTTCACAGGCCGTCTAAGGCATGATGGCCCATCTACGAGCTCATGAAGATGCTGGATGAGTCCATAAATGTGACTCATTTAGGGCTTTATTTTACTAGAAATAGTGTCCTCAAATGCTTATTTATTCTAAATATCTGATGAAAACACTTAAGTTTTAGGTATTAGAAGTTTTAGTGGAAGCATGGACACTTAGGCGCAAAAAGGAACAAAACGGCTAAAAGGAATGAAGAAGCTGAAACCTGAGCATCGCCAAGCATGCGAATCGCTTGGCGATTTGCTGAAGGGACGCACTCCGCCTTTTGTTCTAGTACGCGAAGCCCTAAAGGAGCAGGATGAAAAAGGCGATGAAAGGAGCAGTCAGTGTTTTGCCGAATAGATCTACAAAGTAGTACTATGTTTCCCAATAACACATAGCACGACAATGCTGAAGGTTAGTGCACGACGGCGACAAACTACACCAAAGGGCGAATTGCCAAGTTAATCGGTGATTCCGACTAACCACGCCGAATGATTCGCCAGTACTATTTTTTGAAGTCTATAAATACTAAATTTTTTATTAATTTTAGGAGATTCAGACCATTATTATAATTTTCAAAATATAATAGTACTTTTTTGATAGTTTTGCTCTAAGCTTGAGAGGGTTTTGGAGACTTGAAGGAGAAGAGGGTTTTCATCTTCAAGATTTGGAGTTGGGTCTCTTGGATTCTTCATTCTTGGCCTATAACAAGACTTAAATCTTCATACCCATTTGAATGCGAACTCATTTATGTATAAATTTCAATCTCTTTTTCATGTCTAGCTAAAACCCCCATTCTTGGGGTATAATTTAGCAAATATGTGTTGATATTATTGTTAGGACTTGTTTGCTGATAAGTTAGATGCATTTTAATGGTGATTTCACCTAGTGGTTGTGATTTAATTTAATGGTTTTGTAGTTGGAAATACAAAACCACCCATATGACTTCGGCTTGCGAGAGAGAGGTCGCGAAACTAAGACCGCTAGACTGATGGCCTAAGGAGTGGGTCGACATGAGGTTCCGCCCGAGAGGGTGAGCCCTACTCCCATATCCTAACACTCAGCTCGAGAAAGTGAGTGGGTTAAGGCGTAGGCTAGCCTTCATGTGGCAAATGGGTGTCCGAGAGGAACCCATTTGAAATGGGGTAAGTTACCCTAGAGGGAACTTATTTCCATCAAAATCTTAGCCTAGTCACTATATCTTGCAAATTTCCTATCGAAAGCATGTACCCAACTATTAATCTCAACTTGTATTGCGGTCACACCCCAAGAACTCTTCCCCATGCTTGATTTTCTTATTATATTTGTTGTTTTTGCTATACTTGTGACAAAACCCCCAAATTGATATTTGACACTTTTGTGTCCCCCTTTAATTTACAATGTTTTTACTTGTTAATGTCTTTAGCTACGACTAATTAGAACTTAATTTTATTTTTCTATTAACTCTCAAAACCACTCCCTTGGGAGATGACCCCAACCCTTGGTTGGGTTACTATATTATCGACGATCGTAGACACTCGTATCGTAGGTTAGTGTCGTTGGTCACGAAAAGCATCAAACTGGCGCCGCTGCCGAGGAGTGGTGTTATTTGATCATTTGTAGACTAGTAGAATTTTTGTTCTTCTTAGTTGTAGTTTACTAATTTAATTTTTAGTTTTGTTCTATTGATTGTGTCAATATTTCAGAAAGCATGAGTTTTAATGGTAGCAAAGGTAGCTAGGTGGGCCACCAAGATGACATCGAAAACCTCAACAATGTCCAATAGCCCAACATCAATGATCCACATCTCATGTGAGGTGTTGGAGCCATCCATCTAGCTCCAGTAGAGGAAAATGTGGTGTTGCACATAACGAGCACCATGTTGCAACTCTTTCAACTAAAGAGACTCTTTAGTGGATTAGCTCATGAGGACCCACATGAGCATCTTAGAAACTTCGTAGATGTGTGTGGACCATTCTCATTGAAAAACATCTCTCAGGAGTTAGTTCGACTAAGGCTATTCCCTTTTTCGTTGATGGGGGAGGTGTGCAAGTGGCTAGCTGAGTTTCAACGTAACTCGATCACTTTGTGGGAGGAGTTGGTCACCGCATTTAATGTGCAATTTTTCCATCCCTCGAAGATAATGACTATTTAGGATAGCATCCAAAGCTTTAAGCGTCTGAATGGAAAGCCTTTGCACGAAACTTGGCTCCAATTTAAGAAAATGGTGCTACAATGCCCAACCCATGGTCTACCTGATAATGTGCTCCTTCAATACTTCTACTGAAGTCCAGACACGGTAGTAAACAAAAGTGTAGCTGACCAACTCTCGCCCGGAGGGTTAATGCAGCAACCATATGCAGTAGCAGTTCAACTTCTCGATGGCATGACAACCATCAACAGGGCATGGTACACCCGCGAAGACCAGGTTTCACCGGTCAAATTTCAGCTACCTATGGAACAGGTTGAAAAAGATGGTAAGAGAGACCAAAACATGGCCAAGATCATGACGCAGCTTGACATTTTATCCAAAAATGTCATGGGGTTTGGTACTCGTGGTGTTAATGTTGTGGGAGTTGGGGGTGCGAATCCTGAGGAGATGAAGTTTGAAGCCATGTATGACGAGGATGTAAATTTTCTAGCTAACCAAGGCAGGGGCTATCTATCAAACTACCCAAGGCAGGTTGATAACCAAGGATGGGTTAGAGACTATAACTGGAAGGATCGAGATCGTGAATGGAGGGACCGTAATCCAAATTGGAAGGATGGGGAGAAGGATAGATATGTGCCTCCCCACGGGTGTCAGAAGCCCAAGGATTCGGATGGTAGGTCCAAGGATATGCTCTTGCATATCCTAAAAAAGTTGAAGGGTCAGAAAAAATGTTGAAAGGTGTGAAAGAAGACGTGTCTACCCTTAGTCAGACTGTCACCTCTCATTCAGTTTCGATCAATCAGTTAGAGACCCTAATGGGTCATATCTCGTCTCATCTCTATCCGAGACAACAAAGGGGTTTGCCTAGTAATACTATGGCTAACCCCAAGAGTGAGGTCTGAAGGTGAACTTTCATTGTGCCACGACTTTAACTAAGGCACTGTTTGGGAGGCAACCCAAAACCCTTTAAGTACTTCCTAATTACTGGTAGAATAATGGTGTGTTGTTTGTACAGGTTAAAGTCAGGGAGGTAATCAAAATAGTATATGGAGGCAAGCAACAGGTCCAGTTGGCAGATCACAGACAAGATTAATGACCATGATTCTTTCCGCCGTCTAACTCAAGGCACTGTCGGCTTGGATCATGTAAAACTCACCGGTCTGAAGAAATTAATGGCGTGTCACCAACCATGTCAAAGATCTCGATGATAATCTTTGATTGGAATTCTCACATGAGCTGCAGATCCTGTTACAGTTGGCGAAAAAACTACACACTTGGCGCTTCACCGAGTGAATGGGCGAACTTGATTGGCATCGCCGAATGGGCGGAAACTGGATGGTTTTTGCAAGCCACAAGTTTAAAATTTCAAATTCATTCACTTTCTCTCACTGCTTCATCCAATCAAACTCACACCTGCACTCTAGCCTTTTATTTCTCGTACTTTTAGAGTATTTTAGCTGTTGAATTGTGCTCGGAGTTGGATTGCATTGCTGCCTAACACTTCATTAGTATTTATTCGGCAGAAAAGGTTGGTAACTCGAACCCAGCATTTAAGATATTAACATTGTACTCATTTGCATAATTCTGTTTATATTAATTAAATCTCTGCCGAATATTTGAGTCAAAGGGATCACATGCATTATCGATTGGTATTCCATAATATTTGTGTAATTGGAAAAATCCCACTCGACGGTGTCCTGAGTTGAATTATTTTGCTATGGGAGTGCTAAAATTGTGTTGGATCTTTGTTGAATTTCTGTTATACAAACTTACACTGCATTATCAGGGGTTGCGGTGTTGAATTTGAAAGAAATGGGTTGAAAATAGACATGTTGGGCTATTTGGTGAGCCGAGTAGAGCTCACCAAACTACTTGGCGATTCACCTAACGCCCCCATTCCGCCTTTAACTGAATGCTGCATGTAGTAATTGATCTGTAACTTTTGGCGATGAGCCTAATATCGCTAAACGCACTCAGCAATTCACCGAAGGACTCCTTGTTCGCCCTTTGTCTACACTGTTGCACCTTTGGTGCATCATTTTCAGTGAATAGCCTAAATGGATGAGTACTACACCAACTGATTTGGTGAAGCTAATCTACACCTAGAATTCCCCTACCCCTGTATAAAATACTGTCTAACTTTTCTCGAAGTCTTTTGTAGAAATAGCTAAACCAAAAGTTGCAGGAAGGGACATGTCACCCCGACATGTAAGAGCACAAGAGTTTAAAAGAGATGAGAAGATAGCAGAACTGGCCAAATAAAGAAAAGAGAGTAAGAAAGCAAGCGCCAGCAGGAGGACCCCTATTGACCCCACTATTCTTTTGTGGAAATGTGGATTCTACATGGCCATAAACTCCTTTTAGGTGGGCCATGAAGTGGAAAAAATGATTGTGGGTAACATCACTGCAAAAGCTAGGAATGACAGTCTGGGAACCATTGTCGCATTCCAGGCTAATGCATTGGGCAACGATGCCCTGATAGATGGAATGAGAGTGTAGACAGGATCCTCTCTTTACCTCCCTTTCTATCTTTCTTTATTCTCACTGTTGGATATTCATCATTTGCATTTGAGGACAAATTTTTTTTTTGTGGTGGGGTGAGGCCCACACCTTTTGTGCCGGTATTGTGTTTTGTGTATATATTTGGGTTGCTCTATTTTAAATTGTGTCAATACTATTTTTTGTGGATGTTTGAGCTTGTGGCTTTCTTTATTTTTATTTACAAAATGATTTTGACCCTTTCAAAAAATTTTGAATTTTTCGCACATTTCTGCCACCTCTCATGTGTTGAATGTGGTTGTTCTTTTGCAAAAATTTGAGTCTCGGTTTAGATCAATATCGATGACTTCAATAGTGTTTACAATTGAATGAACATGAATGTACGGCTACAACGAGACCAAATGAAGTTACATAGACAATATGTGAACTCTTTGCATCTTGTTGTGATTAGCCATTTATCGAATTGATTCTCTTGTAATGACTGTTGCACACTAGTGAAAGTGTGTAGTCTTGTTTGACTTAAGTGTCGATGCCTTGTGTGATTAGCTTACTTTGAACCATGCATGAATAAACCTAGAATTTGCCCCGTTAGTCTGATTGATTTAGAAAGGTGTGCTCTTGAAATAATCTTAGGCAACTTTAAAGAGTGTGAGCCAAATTTGACATATACCTCTTTTGTGGCCTACCCGTGAGTGTGTGAAACTCTTTTGGACACCTCTTGTGCCTTACCTTTATTTGGAAGAATCTTGATGAACTCTAGGCCTTACTTGACCCGCTACCTATAATCCTCTTGATTTGTGGTTTAGTAAATAGCCAACTTAGGCCAAAAGCCTAAGTTGGGGGTGTGGTGACAAGGAAAAGGAGAAGTCAAGAAGTGCACGAAAAGTCCCCCTTAACCCATGGTGTTGGAGAACAATGGAAACCCTTCAATAAAAGAAAGAGTTGTGGAATAAAATACAAAAGAAATCGGGTTTCCAAGAAATCCATGAAGGTGAATAAAAAGATGACTTAGAAGCACTAGAAAAAGAATTGATAAAGGAAGAGAAGGGAATGCCTTGAGAATACCACATCTCATGAGGAAAAAGTCACTAAGCCTAAATGACCATACCTTTGCACTCATCTCCATTACAAGCCTTAGAAAGACCGTTTTGATCTTGAGTGAGCCGAACTGAAGATCGATTGGAAAATAAGGGCAAGCCTATGGGTGAAAACATGCATTATGTTCCTCTTTTTGAGTGTGAGCGTTGAATCTAATTCCTGATCTTTAATTTATTATCCTATTTGTGTGAATGAGGAATCATTCTTTATGTGAGTGCATTTAGATACTTTTTGTTGAGCTTGAACTTGCACAAGTAGCAAGTATTGCGAGCATGAGAATCTTTGGTAATGGTGTGTCACAACTTGAAGACACAGTTGATCTTTGCATGAGTAAGTTTTTTCGTGTATGTTCATGATTTAGTCTTGTGTAGCACTATTTGAGAAATCCCATTTGAACTACTGAACTTGAGTTTTACAAGAGGACAAGCAAAAGTTTAAGTTGGGGGTGTTGATGAGTCCACAAATTGGACTCATTTAGGGCTTTATTTTAATAGAAATAGTGTCCTCAAATGCTTATTTATTCTAAATATATGATGAAAACACTTAAGTTTCAGGTATTTGAAGTTTTAGTAGAAGCATGGACACTTAGGCGAAAAAAGGAACAAAAAAGCTGAAAAGAACGAAAAAGCTGAAGCCTGAGCATTGCCAAGCACGCTTGGCGATTCATCGAAGGAACGCACTCCGCCTTCTGATCCAGTACGCGAAGCCCTGAAAGAGCAGGATCAAAAAGGCTAAGAAAGGAGTAGTCGGTGCTTCACCAAATAGATCTGCAAAGCAGTACTATATCACCTAATGAAACAGTGCATGACGATGCTGAAGGCTAGTGCAAGACAGTGACAAACAACACCAAAGGGTGAATCGCAGAGTTAATCAGCGATTTTGACTAACCTCGCCGAATGATCCACCAACACTATTTTCTAAAGTCTATAAATAATAAACTTTGTATTAATTTTAGGAGAGTCGAACCATTATTATAATTTTCACGATAGAATAGTACTTTTTTGATATTTTTGCTCTAAGCTTGAGAGGGTTTTGGAGACTTGAAGGAGAAGAGGGTTTTCATCTTCAAAATTTGGAGTTGGGTCTCTTGGATTCTTCATTCATGGCCTGTAACAAGACTTAAATCTTCATACCCATTTGAATGCAAACTCATTTAGGTATAAATTTCTATCTCTTGTTCATGTCTAGCTAAAACCCCCATTCTTGGGGTGTGATTTAGCAAATATGTGTTGATATTATTATTAGGTCTTGTTTGCTGATAGGTTAGATGCATTTTAATGGTTATTTCACCTAGTGGTTGTGTTTAATTTAATGGGTTTGTAGTTACAAATACAAAACCACCCATGTGTTTTCGACTTTCGAGAGAGAGAGGACATGAAACTAAGACCGCTAGACTGATGGCCTAAGGAGTGGGTCGACATGAGATTCAGCCCGAGAGGGTGAGCCCTAGTCCCATATCCTAACACTCAGCTCGAGAGAGTGAGTGGGGTAAGGCGTAGGCTGGCCTTCATGTGGCAAATGGGTGTTCGAGAGGAACCCATTTGAAACAGGGTAAGTTGCCTGAGAGGGAACTTATTTCCATCTAAAGCTTAGCCTACTCACTATTATCTTGAAAATTTCCTATCGAAAGCATGTACCCAACTATTTATCTCAACTTGTATTACGGTCAAACCCCAGGAACTCTTCCCCATGCTTGATTTTCTTGTTATATTTGTTGTTTTTGCTATACTTGTGACAAAACCCCCAAATTGATAGTTGACACTTTTGTATCCCCCTTTAATTTACAATGTTTTTACTCGTTAATGTCTTTAGCTACGACTAATTAGAACTTAATTCTATTTTTCTATTAATTCTCAAAACCACTCCCTTGGGAGACGACCCTGCCCTGCCCGACAGGGCTTCACTTAAATGGGCATGACATTTTACTCCAATTTTGGAATTAGACAAATATGGTGGTATAGGGAAGAGGATTCAAAGATCTTTAATTGGATAGGTCAAGGGCCACCTAATACATTTTGTGCTGTAATATATCATTGTTTGAAGTTGAACCTAAGCTCTTAGTCTGATAAGTCTCCCTCACGGATAGCTTTATGGTCCATGTGAAGCTTCACAGACTATCTAAGCATCTTTGGTCCTTCATAATGGCCTTGGGGGTGAAACGTCACTTAAAACTGATGAGGTTACATTCAAGCGGGGCCTTGATGGACTGTTTAATGCATGATGACCAGTCTAGTAGGTCATCATGCTACCCTACCCGACATGACTTCACTAAAATGAGCATAACTTTTTACTCCGATCTCGGAATTAGGCAAACTTGGTGGCATTGGAAAGAAGGCCCAAAGACCTTTAATTTGATAGTTCGTGGGTTTGTGCTGAAAGATATGATCATTTGAAGTTAACCTAAACCTCAAAGTCTCTCAAGCTTCTTTTATGAGCCATTTCACGGCTCGTGCGAAGCTCCATGGACTGTCTAGTGGCTCGTAGTCCTTCACAGTAGCAGTGGTGGTTCTTTGTCCCCTTCACGGGCCACTTGACAGTCCTTTGGAGCTCCACCAACCGTCTAGTGGTCCATGGTATTTCACATTTTGTTGGGTGCACAACCACGAGTAGGGTGATGGATCATAGTCCTCTTCATGTCCTTTGGACCCCTCGGTGGTTTGCCCTTCTCTCTTGTTCAGTCTTCGTTCTGATTTTTGAGGTGATATGCACCACATGCCATAAAGATTTCTAGAGTTCTCAGTTATTTCTCCAAGATCCCTCAATAGGCTCAAAGCTGCTAGAGAGCGGACTATTCTGGAGGAGCGTAGGCTCTCCACAGATGAATATATGAGCGAGCACCCAGCTAATTGGGATACCCTTCAATTCCATAAGTTTGAGGGGTTCACAAAGCCAAGAAACCCCTATATTCCTTCTTGGGTATAAGAACTCTACACAACATATGCTCAGGCCCTACCAAAGAAGTGGAAGGGTACATTTTTGAAGCAACTCAAAGAAGTATAGGTCTATGGCAAGAAAGTACAATGCCATGTTGGGGAAATTAACACTACACTTGGCATATCGGTATTTCATGCTAATTTGTATACACGACGGATAAGCTATGACTTGGATTCATTGAAAGAATGGTTGGCCCCGCTGATTTATGATTCTTCTCTTTCCTAGATGGCTGATAGTGCCTAGATAGAGAAGAAGGATTTAAATGTGGTATTATGATATTGGTTCAGTTTCATTATTAGAAACATTATGTCATCGCAAAACAAGTTGATCTTTCGCTGTCTCAAAGCGGTATTAGTGGGCACAATCATTGATCGGGAACACATGCATATGGGAGCGATTGTTGCAGATGAGAGCTTGACAGTAGAAAACTTTACTCCCATTCCAAGTCCTGATCACAAAATTGTGTGAGGATGCATGAGTCCCTTTTAGGGCGACTACATATTTGAGGATCACCCCACCTTATTCTAGTGACATCAAGAGGATTGAGGCTGAGTGTTTGCAGGATGAAGCGTCTCGAAGGAAGCCGCCACCACCAGATATTACGCTCGTAGTATATCCTACAACTCTAGAATTGGAGGCTAGCACACTTGCTCCTACTGTGGAGCTGGCATGTATATCTATATCCTCTGTTGTACCTTCAGTTTTTATTGCTCCTATTAGTACTGTATTTGTTGCTGCTACTACTACTAGGCATACCCCCACTCCTATCACCCGTCTACCCTTCACCCGATCCATGATATATAAAATAGGCAACCTTGCCCAATCGATGGATATTAGAGCTGCGAGGGTTGAGACGGACATGCCTAGGATTATTGATAGGGCTATTGAGAGGGCCTTGGCTCCTTTGAGAGACATGGTATCTGGATGTGATGGGTTTGTCGACAGCCATGGTTTGAGATTAAATAACCTCACTATGAGACTAGAGGCTGAAGAGAAGGCTGGGGTAGTTCTAGCGTGCTAGACACCATAAGGAGCAAGCTTGCTACTTTGCAAGCGGAGGTTACTCAGTTCCAGTCCACAGACATATCGATGTTATGAGGAGAGGTTCCCCTACTAGATGTACCTGCCTTCATGCCACCATCGATGCCCAAAAGTGAGCCTACTTCCAGTGTCCAGCCTTAGTTAATTAGTTGTGTGAGATTACCTTGTTGATGATGATATCAAGAGGGCCGATGATTATTTTGTAGATGAGATGGACGAGGAGGCATTGAGGAGTGAGGAGCATGGGATCTCCAGACATTATCAGAGATGCACGAGGATATTGAGGAAGAGATGGTTCATGTGACCTTAAAGAGATCCCTTTGGGAGACTTCAATGGTTGGTACTAGTGAAGTATCTTCAGACTCGACCATTCCTCTGATGGTGGTGATGGGCACTGATTCCCTAGTTGATACTGTCGTGCAGCCTCCAGTGATTCCATTTTCAGGCATTGATATTCCGAATGATGCTTCCCTTCCAGAAAATCCAGCTGAGAGTGCTCCATAGGCTTAGCCTATCAGGAGACCCTTCTATCTCAGCTTCTCGTACTTTTATTTTTCATTTCATTAAAATCATTACTTATTTCTTTTTTTGTGGGGTAAGGGCCTTTGAGCCAATAGTCCCCTTTTTGCTTGTATTTTGTTACTTTTAGTTTTGGATGATTTTTATTAGTTACTTTTTTTATATTATAGTGTTTCTTTTAGTTGAGTGGATCTCTTTTGTCTTTTTCATTCTCTCTTAATTTTACAACCCCCATGAGTTTTAATAATGCAATGCTTGAAGTTTTCATTGATAATGATTGGAGGATTGATTGTGCTCAATATGAATGTCTTGAATAGTACTTATGATCAGCATGATCTATAGTGTTGGTGTTGCGAGAATTAAATCAATGTGGTTTCTCTCTTAAGCGATCTCTTTGAATCTTTTGTTGATTAGTTGTGTTTTGATATGAGTCTTGCAATGAACATCGCACGTATGGTTTTGATCTTTTGGAGATGTGATAAATGAGTGTATTTCAAAATGTCATGTGTGGTGAGGTATTACTTGAAAGTATGTGTGTGGAGTCCTAGAAGTTGCCTTGTTAGTCTAATTGTTTAAATCTAAGTAAATGCAAGGTGTGATCTTGGTCAATAATTCGAAGAGAGACCAAATATCCACAATTTTTTAGACTACCTTGTGAGGGTGTGCATCCATTTTGGCACCATTTGAGCCTAACCCATTTCTTGGCAAAACCAAAAGTAAGCCTCTTGAGCCAAATTGTCCCTACCTTTTCACCTAAAATCCTTTTGAAGCATTGTTATGTTTCCATAGCCAACTTAGGCCAAAAGCCTATGTTAGGGGTGTGGAAAGGAAGGAGGAATGAAAACCTAGTGAAGAGCAAAGAAAGATGAAATTAGACTCAACTTTGAAGTTTGTTAAAAAAAAAAAAGAAAGAAGGAACCCCACCTTATAAAAAAATAGTCGTTGTGATGAAAATACTTTGGAAAAATGAAAAAACAAAGAAGAGAAGTGATGAAATAAATGGGATTTCAAATAAATTGAGTGAAAAATCAAAGTTTGAGTTCTCAAATGAAAAATAATGAAAATAACTTGAGAAGAGGTGAAGATAATTGCAATAATGCTTTGAAAAGGTGAAGTCACTGAGCCAAATTGATCATACCTTAACCCTCAGGTCCATTACAAGCCTAAAAGACCCTTGAGATCTTGCATGAACTAAGTTGTGTGATGATTGGAAAATATGGGTAAACCTATGGGACAAAGCTTGCATTTATTTCACTTTTGAGAGAGTGAGATTTGCATTGATTCCTCATTTCTTTGTTGATATGCTTTATGAGAGCATGTAATCGTTCTTGATGTGAGGGAACTTGAATGAATTTGTCGAAACATAGTCTTGCATTAGAGAAGAAGCCAAAGTGTGCTTGAGCTTGTGTGGAAACCGGCTAGTCATCATTTAAAGTTTTTTATTATTATTGAGTGCAGCATGCTATTGAGAATAGTCTTGTAATAGCACTTGCATGTTAGCTCTAATTGTGTTCTTGATTTACTTGAAGACAAACAAAAATTTTAGTTGGGGGTGTTGATGAGTGGTAGAATTTCACTCATTTTGAGGTCGATTTAGCTTAATAAGTAGTGTCCTCAATGCCTTATTTTGTTTTATTATATTGATATCTTGATGATTTGCAGCTATAAAGGCTAATGGATAAGGCAAGAATGAATGTTTGAAAAAATGGCCAAAAATGCAAAAAGAAGTGCACACTATACATTGTTGATCTCCAAATGAGAAATGCGGTCACCTAGTGTGAATGACCTCGCATAAAAACAAAATGCACAACACTTGTGTCTATTGAGACAAGTCAGCGAACTTAAAAAAAAAAGTGATGTGCCAAATGAGAAAGGTGACCTTGCTGATTGTCATCGAAAATGACAGTGCAAGAGAAAAAATGCTCTAAAGGTGAACCAAGGTGGTACTCAATGATTCGCCAAATGTGAAAGGTAGACTCAAAAGAGTTCACCAACTGAGGTTCAAACACAAGAATCCTAGAGCACGAGAAGTCGAGCTGAGGCACAAGGGGCGATTCCCCGAAAGAGCTCTGCGAGCCCAACTAATTTCACCGAAGGAGATGTGCTTTGGGTCTTGGGCGAAATTTTGGGAAACTATAAATAGTGCATTGGAGAGAGAAAAAGTAGGCTGGAATCTTTTAGCTTGAGAGTTCTGAATATTTGTGAGCTTAGAGAGAAACATGACTTTTGTGAAGAACACTTTCTAGCTTTTGGGGGTTTTTAACTTTGTTCTTGAATTTGACAAATTGAAGTTGAATCCAAAGTGGGTTTACTTGTAATTTCTTAATTTCATGTTACCCATGGCTGCTTTCATGGAAGGTGAATTTGCTTTGATTTTTGTGATAGGTGGCTAAAACTCCAAGATCTAGGGGTGTACTTATGGATTGGGTGTTGATTTAATATAGTGGTTATTGTGTTATGCTCTGTTTTGTTGTTGTTCATGCATGAATTTGGGTCAATTAGCATGGGGTTCAATTATTGGTTAAGGTTGCAAACTTAAATCCTACTTCAGATCTCTATTTGTTTCTCGAAAGAGATTTATTGGAGTTGGTAATTAGTTCAATACTAGCAATTTAAGTTTGATGTTGGTAACTTGATTGAAAATAGAGGTTATGGGTCAGATCTATTTTCCATATTTCTGCATTGAAAGGGAGAATAGAGTGAGGTATTGGATTGTTTAGATTGACATATATATGAGACCTAAAGGAGATTTTATGCATTGATGCTTTGAGAATGAAAGATAATTAGCGTCATTGAAGATGACCTAGCCTATTCGTGAATGTTCATCACTATAGAGCAACACAATTACCCTTATGGGACATCGACTTCCAATCCCCACACCCCTAAATAGCTTGTTAATTCTTGAATTCTCCAAAATTTTATTTTAATTATGACAATTTATAACCAATTTTTTATTAAATTGGTAGAATCATCCACCCACTTCATCTTACTATTACAAATGAATGAATCTACACTCCAAATTTCTTAATATCAATTTCTGTACGATATACTATTTATTCTCTGTGGGATTTTACCCCAACTCTTAGTTGGGTATTTTTATTGACGACGACTGTTGCTCCTTTCAATTTGTTTTAAATGAGACATTTGAGCGTTATCAAGAGCTTTCATTCATTTAATTATACCAGCATGTTGAATAACACTTATATTGTTTCTATATCTTATCACTAATATAAGTGTATGATATTATGAGTATTTCTTTTTATATAGAAAAGAGGGATGGTATCTAAATTTCTCAATAGCTGGGAATAAGTAATTTTTTGCACAAATCAAACATGTCTTTTTCATGTGAATTAATATTTTCATGAAATTTCACATAGACCTTAGAAAATATTCAAATACAACCTAATCTATATTCGGAGTCTCAATTACGCATTTCAATTTTACGATGGTCCTATTACCCCCTTTGACTATTTTCATATGGAATAAACAACCCCTTAAACATCATAACCAATTATGTGTCTTATGACGAAACACACGTGCTTGACATGTGCATTTCACTAATTAATCTCTTCTTCTTCAACAATCATTTTAGCCCTAATTTTTTTGTGAAACAAATTTTATTTGGGAATACATTTTGATTTTTTCTTCTTTATATTATTATTATTATTATTATTATTATTATTATTCCTCTTCCTCTTCTTCTTCCTCTTCCTTGTCCTCTTCAACAATCATTTTAGCCCTAATTTTATTTGGGGATACTTATTGAGTTCTTTTTCTTCTCCTTCCTCTCCTTCTCCTTCTCCTTCTCCTTCTCCTTCTCCTTCTCCTTCTGCTTCTCCTTCTTCTTCTTCTTCTTCTTCTTCTTCTTCCTTCTCCTTCTCCTTCTCCTTCTCCTTCTTCTTCTTCATTTTAGCCCTAATTTTTTTGTGAAACAAATTTTATTTGGGCATACATGTTGAGTTCTTCTTCAACAATCATTTTAGCCCTAATTTTATTTGGGGATACATGTTGAGTTCTTCTTCTTCTCCTTCTCCTTCTCCTACCTCTTGTTGTTCTTCTTCATTTTAGCCCTAATTTTTTTGTGAAACTAATTTTGTTTGGGCATACATGTTGACTTCTTCTTCTTCAACAATCATTTTAGCCCTAATTTTATTTGGGGATACATGTTGAGTTCTTCTTCTTCTTCTTCTTCTTCTTCTCCTTCTCCTTCTTTATTTTAGCCCTAATTTTTTTTTCTTCTTCTCCTTCTCCTTCTCCTTCTCCTTCTCCATCTCCTTCTACTTCTCCTTCTCCTTCTTCATTTTAGCCTTAATTTTTTGTGAAACAAAATTTATTTGGGAATACATGTTGAGTCCTCCTCCTCCCCCTCCCCCTCCCCCTCCCCCTCCCCCTCCTCCTCCTCCTCCTCCTCCTCCTGCTCCTTCTGCTTCTTCTGCTTCTTCTTTTTCTACTTCTTCTTCTTCTTCTTAGCCCTAATTTTTTTTCTTGTCCTCCTCCTCCTTGTTCATCACAACAAACATGATATATAGCTACGACATGAAATTCTTCACTAATAGTTCACTTTTAGTGATAAAAAGTACTTTTAGTATTTAAATATATGAGATAGATAGTTTTAGTGATGAAACATAAAAGTTCGTAAAAACGTTTTGTCCACTAAAGTTTCCCACCTAAAACTAAATTGGCGCCATTTATTGAGTATTGTTAGTAACAAATTTAAAGTTAGCAGTGACACATTATTTCGTCACTAATAATGTATCTAATTCGTGAAATAAATATTTTTTGTCATAAAATTAATCAATCTTTGGACACAAAATGATTTCATCTAAAAAATTATGTTGTTACAACAGTGACAAATTAGAGTTTGTATTTAAATATTACATATTTTAGCTATAATAACTTAGATTTAATATTGACATTTATTTCTGTCACTAATAATATAAACAATTGGTGACAATCATTTTATTGTCTCTAATCAACCTGCGATTTAGTGACAACAAGAAATTGTCACAAAATATGTAAGGTGTTAAATAGTGATGACTTAAATTTTGTAGTTTAATAATTCAATTATTTGCTACAAAAAAGTTCCTAGCTAAATGCAAAAGTTTCCTTTGCTACGATTGTTCATTATTAGAGAAAATAAAAACATAAATGGTCCTTGAACTATTGGAGTAGATATAGAATAGTCCTTTAACTATACATTTATCATATTTAATCCTTTAACTATTCAAAATGTTATCAAGTTTGGTCTTAATTATATACTTACCAATATTAGTCTCTTAACTGTACACTTACTAGTTTTAGTACTTTAATTATTCAAAAATTTATCAGGTTTGATCTTTGACTATTTTTTATACAAGTGGTATAGATTTATATTAATAAAACTCATGTCTCTTTGAAATTAAATCTTTAATCCATTTTCTAGTTGTTTCTCTTTCTCCACTATTTTTTCTTCAAATTACTCTTAAGAAAAGCACCTTACCTCTACTATTCAAAAATAAAATTCACGGGAAAAGAAGATAGAGGTCATCATTTTTATTCAATGGAGAATGAAATGAAAAATGTTATTGTTGCTAATGACTTGAAAATGCTAAAATTTATTATAAAAAGAAAAAATGTTATAATCGGTTAGGTGTAGAGAGAGATTTATTTACATATAAATTGGTGATCAACTTTTGAGGTTAGCAAGTAAAAAATTCATCAACTTTTGAGGTTCTCAATTGGTGATTGGATTTTTCTCCATATGTCACCCATGAAGGGCGTGATGAGATTAGGGAGGCGGGGAAAGCTTAGCCCCAGCTATATCGGGCCATTTGAGATCCTCGAGACAGTTGGTGAGGTTGTTTATGAGTTTGCTATTCACCTTGTTTTCCATGTTTTAATGTTGTGCCGGTATGTTCTTGATGAGTCTCATGTGCTCCAGTATGATGCACTGAGTTGGATGACCATTTGACTTTTATGGAAGAGCTACTTTCCATTCTAGCTAGAGGTGTGTGGTAGTTGCATTCGAGAGTCATTCATGTATTTAAGGTCTGTTGGAGGTCTCGTCAAGTTGCGGAGGCTACCTAGGATATCGATCAAGAGATGCGGGAGCAGTTTCCTAGTTTGTTTGAGCCTTCATGTACTTCTTGACTCTTACTTTTGCGGACGAAAGTCCTTTTAGTAGAAGATGTTGTAATAACCCTCTAGGTCATTTTTGTTTTTATACCTTCCCTTCATTATTTAGAGTATTCCTTTAGCGACCCCAAGTAATTTTTGACTTGCTAAAACTAACAGTTCGGTCACCTGGTTGTTCATTTGATTTTTATGCAAATTTCTGAGTTTTGAGTTTCTTAACTGTAACGACCCGAAAAATGGTAGGTTGAACTAGAGCCGAAATGTGAGGGTTAATATCAAGGGTGAAAGGTTTTAGTGCTTAAACGTCAAGGTACGTACTAGACCACGTAGTTTAGAAGACCTTCTAAGGTTTGGTTGAGGGTTCAAGGCCTAGTGCCAAGACAAAAGGGGCAAGCCTTAGCCAAATGACAAGGCAGCCCCAAGCTTTGCCAAACACTGCCCAAGGACCATGACCACCTTCACGACCAATGGTCTTGACTATGGTCCGTGAAGGGGCTCGTGAAGGTCCCTTAGGCATGTGGGAAGCAAGGCATTTAGGCCTAGCCACTGCCTAGGAACCACGACCTTCACCACGACTCATGGTCTTGACCACGGATCGTGGGAGGTTTCATGGTCTTGCCTTGGCATTGTAGGAGCCATGGCTAAATAAAACTCTATCTAGCCATTGCCTACCTTGACCATGAGGGTCTTCACCACTCGTGGTGGCCACCACGAGTCGTGGTGCCACCCGTGGTTGGCAAAGTAGTGCTCGCATAAGGCTGCCCAAGGAAAGCTCTCCTTCACGAGCCACTTCACGGCTCATGGTGAAGACTACAGACCGTGGGAAGGCTCGTGGGATTGCCTTCACCACTTGGAGCCTTGGCAAGTTGAGAAGGCTACTACCCAAGGGACCACGGGCACCACCACGAGCTGTGGTCCCCTTCACAACCCGTCCAAGTGGGCATGGTCCCTGACGGGGGCTGCCCAAGTTGAGGATTGTTATGTAATTTCCTTTTTATTAATTAAAGTGTAGGGTCATTTTTAATTGTTTTATATCACTTATATATACAGTTTTAAGTCATAAAACACTTCAATTACTCCTTTATTCTTCAAAAGCCAAATCAAATCAAAAGAGTTCTTCCCTCTCAATATTTTTCTCTCTAGAAGTCCTCAAAGAAGAAGAAGAAGAAGAAGAAGAAGAAGAAGAAGTGGAGGCTAGGGCTTGAAGATTCAAAGTGTTTCTTCTCAAATTTAGGGGGAAAACTCAATTAAGGTATGTTTATCCTTCATCTACTGGTAGCTTTCACCCCTAGAGTTCATTCAAAATAGATTTCAAAGTTTTCAAGTTTCTCAAAAACCTAGGGTTTTACTCTAAATCATGGGTTCCCTCTTCAAACGTTTTTAAAGGTTAATTAATGACAAATTATAATTGAATTAGTGTTTAATTGATGATTTATGATGAAAATACTCTAAGAACCCATGAATTTCCTCAATTCCTAAATTCAGCCTTTATGAAGTGGGTTTGTTGATTATGAAAGTATATGAATAGAATATGTCTAAATTTCTTTAGTTTATTGAATTATATCATTATCCATGCCTAAATTATTGTATTTTATTGGTGTGTTGGTGATTTGTGATTTATGACCTTGAAGGGCAAAGTATGAAGAATTGAAGTTTTATCATGATGTCTTGTATATGAATGCGAATCTAATGAAGGTAATGTGATCATGTCTTGAATGTAATTGTGTTATTATTGAAAGTCTATTTCTCAATTTTACACTTATGAATGTTGATAATGGAATGTGAAGGGTTCTTAAATGTATTGTATATCTTGAATTGGTAGGCCTATGCATCCTTTTCTTGTATAAGTGAAAGTAATGGGAATTGATACATCTTGAATTGGTAGGCTTAAGGCATCCTTTTCTCGTATTGATGAATGTGTCTTGACTTGATGAATATGAATCAATAGGCCTATGTCATTACTTTCAAGTGAACTAATATAATGACGACTCTTGAATTGATAGGCTTATGGAATTCCTTTCCTAATGAGTCAATGTACCTTGAATCGATAGTCTTATTACATTCCTTTCATATGTATAATGATGTGAAGATGATCCATGAATCGATAGGCTTATAGCGTTCCTTTCATGAGGATTCATGAGCTATCCTTAAAATGAACCATGAATCGATAGGCCTATGGCATTCCTTTCATGTGTAATGATGTACTTTGGGTCGATAGGCATATGGCATTCCTCTCAAGTACAATAACGTAATGTGAATGAAATACTCTATGGGAATGGAGGCTAAGCACCGAGTGGATATGGTAAGATGGATAACTCTTACAATGTTAGGCTAGGGTTCCAATTAACATCTTCCTATTCCATAACTATGTGCCCACATAGGATATTAGCTAGTGGGTTTCACCTAAGCTAAAATGTACCTAGTTCAACCTTAGGCAAGTAGAACATCTTTCTTTGGTGTGGGGTTATATGACACCGGATTCCATGCTTTAGCTCTCATGGTTTATGTTGGTTAATGCCTATTCCCATCATGTGAGATGTCAACTATGGTTTCTTGAGAAGTTCTATGAAGTGTGGGTGATAGTATGGGATGCTATCCATGCATTGTACAAATAGGCTTTAAGAGGGTCATATTGAGTTCTCTAATGTCTTAATGACTAATTAATGAATGTTCTCTTAATGAAGTTAATTAAGAATGTTGACCTAAATGCATAATGTAATCATGCATGCCTTACTTGGATTGTATTATGAGTTACTTCCTTGTCATGACTTATTGATTATGAATGGTCCTTGTCTATGGTGGCTTAAAAGGAATACTTAGTGTGAGTAGTAGTATGCGATGCTATTCATACATTGCACAAGTATCACTTAGGGTTTCCCTAGATAATAGTCCTAGGGTGTTGATATGATTTATGAGATGCTTTTGTTCCTTATGTTTGTTTATTGTCTCAAGATGAAAAGGAAGAATGGTAAGTTCAATCTTGGTGGCCTTAATGTGGTATTTAGTATGGATGGTGGTATGGGACGCTATCCATACATTGCACAAAGTATAGCTTAGGGTTACTTAAGGCGAAAGCATTATATGATGAAATGGCTTATATGTTGATTATATTGTATCTTATGCCTCTTATACTTATGTACATGATGTTTCTAAAGAAATTGGCATAATGCATGGTTTTGACCAAAATGTCCTTTTTAAGCATGATTTTTGCATGGTCATTATACTTAGTACATTTTTGTGTGCTAACCCATATTTCTCTTATTTTACTACAAGTGTAGGTTCCGGCAAGTGAGTTGCTATCCGTCTAGTTCAAGGGCTTGGATTGAGTTCTTCCAAGGCCATAGGTATGTCCTTATACATTCAAGGACACATGCTTCATTGATGTTTCTTTCTTTTATGTAATAGACATTTTTTAGACTTTCTATTGTAAAGGGTTGTGACCCTGCTTTCGTTTCAAAGATTGTTTAGATGGCCATGTGAGATAGTAGACTTCTGCCATGTTTTAAATGATTTTTGATTGTATGAATTTAAAGAAAAGTTTTAATTTAGTACCATTTTCCTTATATTGAATGTTATGAATGTTATGAGGCTTGTATGAGGCTCTTCAGAGTCTTGTACGCCGTGTGACGTCTAGGGGCTACCCTTTGGGCGTTACAAACATGGTATCAGAGCACAAGGTTTTGGAAATGGTTTTTATGGATTGATATCTCACAAGCCACGTCTAGTAGAGTCTTGTTCATGTGTGTGAGTCGTGACACATTTCATGAATGAGAGGCTATAGGACGTTAGGAAGCTACACTTCTTTTATTATCTTGAAGTAGTTCCTTAGAGTTTAGATCTATAAGTGTCCTTTTCCTAACCCTTCTCTTGTGTTTATAGGATATGAATACAAGGGCTAATACAAGAAGAGTAGAAGAGATGAATGTGAATGAAGGAGTTCCTCCCCAAGGTCCTCAAGGTGACCACGTTCCTCAAGTTAATCAAGGAAATCAAGTTCCGGTTGAACCTCCAGCCATGACCAATGAAGAAGTAAGGTCGGCTATTTTGATGATGGCTCAAGCCATAACTACTTAAGCCCAAGCAATGACTACCCGAGCTACTAGAGATGTTGAGGCTCATGTGAACCGTATGGTAAGCATTCTGGCTTCTAGGTTGAGGGACTTTGCACGGTTGAATCCTCCGGTGTTTCTAGGTTATAAGGTGGGAGAGGATCCCCAAGAGTTTTTGGATGAGGTTTATAGGGTAGTTAATGCTATGGGGGTGACTTCTATAGAAGAAGTGGAACTAGCCGCTTATCAATTGAAGGATGTTGCCCAAGTTTTGTTTACTCAATGGAAGGCTAATATGCTGGTAGGAGCGGGGTCTATAGATTGGGAAGTGTTCAAGGATGCATTCCTTGAAAGGTTCTTTCCCCATGAGAAGAGAGAGGCTAAGGTACAGGAGTTTATCAATCTTAGGCAAGGTAACATGAATGTTTAAGAGTACTCTTTGAGATTTAACCAATTGTCTAAGTTTACCCTATCTTTGATGTCTAATCTTAGAGATGAAATGAGTACTTTTGTGACGGGTGTGTCCGACCTAGTTGAGGAAGAGTGTCGTACAACAATGCTCCATGATGACATAAATATTTCTAGGCCCATAGTATTTGCTCAACAAATTGAGAAATTCAAGATTAAGAAAAGGACTAGGGAGATGAAGAGGTCATGGCCCGATGACCAAGTTCAACCAAGGTTCAAGAAGAGAGCTCGAAACCAAGATTCTTCAAGCACTCTTAGGGTTAACCAAGATAGAGGTGGTGAACCTCCATTTTCTAAACCTACTTGCACCAATTGTTGAAAGAAGCATTATGGGAAGTGCCTAGCCAGTACTTGTAGGTGTTATGGTTGTGGAAAAAATGATCATCAAGTGAGAAATTGCCCTACTCTTACGGCCAAAGGAAGAGAGGCTAAGAAAGCTTCTCTCAATGATCCGGATCCTAATGCTCCAAAGAAAAATTGTTTTTATGTACTTCAAACTAAAGAGGGCAAAGGAGCTTTTCCGGATGAAGGCACCGGTAAGTGTTAATTTCTTATAGTTGTGAATATCTTGTTAAGGTCCTTATGTTGTTTTTCTTGATAGCCTTAGTATGGGTTACTCCTAAGGGGGAGATAGTATGTTGAATAATAAGGTTGTGGAGAGTCCAGATATCCTTATCGCTTTCTTCTATTCTTATTCAAGCTTGAAACCAAGAGTTCCTTGTAGCTTGTTTGATGGTTTGGGAGTCATATGTGATTACGTGTTTCCATGGTATCCTTATGTTATGCATGTTCTTGATGAAATTTAGGCTTATTTGAGAAGATGAGTTTTCATGATTGTGTTCCTCATGTTGATGTGCATCTATAATGAGTTGTCTAAATGCTTCGTGAGTTGACTTGTTGAACATGCTTAAGTGTATCTTTGAGAAAAGTTGCATAATTTGCTAAATGATATTATTATGAACATGATTTGATTAGAAGAAGGTAGTCCTCCAATGAAATGAGAAATGTTGATGTTTTCATGCCTAATGAGTTTGTAGATGTAGTTCCTACTTCCTTGTGTTGCATTGAGCTTATTGATGTGGAGTTGATGTTTCCTCCTATGATTTTGTGCATTGTATTGATGTGTCATGCATGATGGGCTGCTAGTCTTGATTCGTTACCCCTTAAAGTGCTTAAAGTGTCATTTGAGGATGAATGTTCCTAAGGGGAAGATAATGTAACGACCCGAAAAATGGTAGGTTGAACTAGAGCCTAAATCTGAGGGTAAATGTCAAGGGTGAAAGGGTTTAGTGGTTAAACATCAAGGTACCTGCTAGACCCCGTAGCTTAGAAGATCTTCTAAGGTTTGGTTAAGGGTTGCAAGGCCTAGTGCCAAGCCAAAAGGGTCAAGCCTTAGCCAAAAGCCAAGGTTGCCCAAAACTTGGCCAAACACTGCCCAAGGACCACGACCACCTTCACGAACAGTGGTCTTGAGTACGATCCGTGAAGGGGCTCGTGAAGGTCCCTTAGGCAAGTGGGAAGCAAGGCAATTAGGTCTAGCCACTACCTAGGAACCATGACCTTCACCACGATTCGTGGTCTTGACCACGGATCGTGGGAGGTTTCGTGGTCTTGCCTTGGCATTATGGGAGCCATGGCTGCATAAAACTCCATCTAGCCACTACCTACCTTGACCACGAGGGTCTTCACAACCCGTGGTAGCCACCACGAGTCATGGTGCCACCTGTGGATGGCAAGGTAGTGTGCTCATAAGGTTGCCCAAGGAAGGCTCTCCATCACTAGCCACTTTACGGCTCGTGGTGAAGAGCACAGACCACGGGAAGGCTTGTGGGATTGCCTTCACCACTTGGGAGCCTTGGAAAGTTGAGGAGGCTACTGCCCAAGAGACCACGGGCACCACCACAAGCTGTGGTCCCTTTCACGACCCGTCCAAGTGGGCATGGTCCCTGACGAGGGTTGCCTAAGTTGAGGAGTTTTATGTAATTTCGTTTTTATTAATTAAAGTGTGGGGTCATTTTTAATTGTTTTGTATCACTTATATATATAGTTTTAAGTCATAAAGCACTTCAATTACTCCTTTATTCTTCAAAACCCAAATTAAATCAAAAGAGTTCTTTCCTCTCAATATTTCTCTCTCTAGAAGTTCTCAAAGAAGAAGAAGAAATAGTGGAGGCTAGGGCTTGAAGATTCAAAGTGTTTCCTCTCAATTTAGGGGAAAACTCCAATAAGATATGGTGATCCTTAATCTAGGGGTAGCTTTCACCCCTAGAGTCTATTCAAAATGGATTTCAAAGTTTTCAAGTTTCTCAAAAACCTAGGATTTTACTCTAAATCATGGGTTTCCTCTTCAAACGTTTCCAAATGTTAATTAATGACAAATTATGATTGAATTAGTGTTTAATTGATGATTTATGATGAAAATACTCTAAGAACCCATGAATTTCCTCAATTCCTAAATTGTGCCTTTATGAAGTGGGTTTGTTGATTATGAAAGTATATGAATAGAATATGTCTAAATTGCTTTAGGTTATTGAATTATATCATTATCCATGCCTAAATTTTGGTAAATTATTGGTGTGTTGTTTATTTCTGATTCATGGCCTTGAAGGGTAAAGTATAAAGAATTGAGGTTTTATCATGATGTCTTGTATATGAATGTGAATCTAATGAAGGTAATGTGATCATGTCTTGAATGTAATTGTGTTATTATTTAAAGGCTATTTCTCAATTTGACACTTATGAATGTTGATGATGGAATAAAAGTTTTGTATATCTTGAATTGGTAGGCCTATGCATCCTTTTCTTGTATAAATGAAAGAAATGGGAATTGTTGTATCTTGAATTGGTAGGCTTAAGGCATCCTTTTCTTATTGATGAATGTGTCTTGACTTGATGAATATGAATCGATAGGCCTATCACATTCCTTTCATAAATGAACTAATATAATGACGACTCTTGAATTGATAGGCTTAGGGCATTCCTTTCCTAATGAGTCAATGTACCCTGAATTGATAGGCTTATGATATTCTTTTCATGTGTATAATGATGTGAAGATGATCCATGAATTTATAGGCTTATGGTGTTCCTTTCATGAGGATTTATGAGCTATCCTTAAAATGAACCATGAATCGATAGGCCTATGGCATTCATTTCATGTGTAATGATTTACTTTGGGTTGATAGGCTTATGGCATTCCTCTCAAGTACAATAATGTAATGTGAATGAAATACTCTATGGGAATGGAGGCTAAGCACCGAGTGGATATGATAAGATGGAAACTCTCCCAATGTTAGGCTAGGGTTTCAATGAACATCTTCCTATCCCATAACTATGTGCACACATAGGATATTAGCTAGTGGGCTTCACCCAAGCTAAAATGTACCTAGTTCTACGTTAAACAAGTAGAACACCTTTCTTCAGTGTGGGGTTATATGACACCGGATTCCATGTTTTAGCTCTCATGGTCTATGTCGGTTAATGCATATTCCCATCATGTGAGATGTGCACTATGGTTTCTTGAAAAGTTCTATGAAGTGTGGGTGGTAGTATGGGATGATATCCATGCATTGTACGAATAGGCTTTAAGAGGGTCATAGTGAGTTCTCTGATGTCTTAATGACTAATTAATGAATGTGCTCTTAATGAACTTAATGAAGAATGTTGACCTAAATGCTTAATGTAATGATTCATGCCTTACTTGGATTGTATTATGAGTTACTTCTTTGTCATGACTTATTGAATATGAATGATCCTTGTCTATGGTGGCTTCAAAGGAGTACTTAGTCTGAGTAGTAGTATCGGATGCTATTCGTACATTGCACAAGTATGACTTAGGGTTTCCCTAGATGATGGTCCTAGGGTGTTGATATGATTTATTAAATGCTTATGTTCCTTATGTATGTATATTTTCTCAAGATTAAAAGGAAGAATGGTAAATTCACTCTTGGTGGCCTTAATGTGGTACTTAGTGTGGATGGTTGTATGGGACGCTATCCATAGATTATACAAAGTTTAGCTTGGGTTACTTAAGGTGAAAGCCTCATATGATGAAATGGCTTATATGTTGATTATATTGTATTTTAAGCCTTTTATACTTATTTAGATGAAGTTTCTAATGAAATTGGCATAATGCATGGTTTTGACCAAAATGTCCTTTTTAAGCATGATTTTTACATGGTCATCATACTTAGTACATTTTTATGTGCTAACCGATATTTCTCTTATTTTAAAACAAGTGTAGGTTCCGGCAAGTGATTTGCTATATTTCTAGTTCAAGGGCTTAGATTGAGTACTTCCAAGGCTATTGGTATGTCCTCATACATTCGAGGACACATGCTTCATTGATGTTTCTTTCTTTCATGTAATAGACATTTGTTAGACTTTCTGTTGCAAAGGGTTGTGACCCTACATTCATTTCAAAAATTGTTTAGATTGCCATGTGAAACAGTAGACTTCCGCTGTGTTTTAAATGATTTTTGATTGTTTGGATTTAAAGAAAAGTTTTAATTTCGTACCATTTTACTTATATCAAATATTATGAATGTTATGAGGCATGTATGAGGCTCTTTGGAATCTTGTACGTCAAGTGACGTCTAGGGGGTACCCTTGAGGCGTTACATTAACATAGAATGGTTGTTTTCAATCATAAGTTTAGGAAGATGACCTCAGAATCTAATTCTGGTGATTTTATCAGCTCTATAAGGGTCATTTAGGCCGGTAACATGGTTGGCATGACTCCTGAGGCTTTCTTTACGAGTCTATGCAATTAAGCATTTTAACTTTCAAGTTAACGCGTAAGTTTGACTTTTGTCAATATTTTTTATTAACGTGCTCTGATGAGAACTCTGTTAGTGTGGTTATCTCTGAAATGTTGAGTTTGGTATAGAATAACCCTTCGTTCATATCTAAAGGCTTCCGGACTAATTCTAAGGCCCCTTGTAGATTTTGACTCAAAATGTTGGTTGGGTCTAGGACCCATTTTTTACGAAGATGATATCATATGAGAATTTTGAAAGCTATTCGTTGAGTCCGGATTATCAAATTTGATAGAGTAGAACATCTCATTTCCATGCACTAGGTTCTGAACGAATTCGGATTACCCCGTTAGAGATTTGGACTTGCCAAAATAAGTTGATAGGCATCAACTGGTGCAGGCCAAAATGGCCTACACATTCGTGGAACCTGGGCCGCATTCGTGGAACCCAGTCAGCGTGGTGGTAGCATTCATGAAGGCCTACTACATTTGTGGAGCTTGCATTCGCAGGGTTTCCTTTCAACGATCATGGGGTCCGACTTTGTTTTGGCTGTGATCACGAGGCCTTCGTGGGCCGCTACCATGTTCACAAAGAAGGGATTAGACTAGTCTTTATTTAAAGACCAGTTGCATTTTCAACTTGAAATCCAAATTTCAAAAAGCAATTTCTCATCCGATATAGCTCGAACTTAGGTGATTTGAAGTCTTGTGCGTCCAAATTTGTCAAGGCTATGTTGTGGATTAATCCAAAGTCATTGGTGAACCTCAATTTGAGGTGAATTTCTGTTTAAGTTAGCTGTCCTAGTTCCTTAATTGTGTTTTAAATGTACATTTTACACGTGGGTTATTTCTTGCTGTTCTGAACCCTGAATCGTGTTCCATTTTGGAAAACAAGTTTTGGGGTACTATTTAGGACCTTTAGACGAAATCAACTCTAAAAATTCTGGTGCAGGTCCCACGATTCGTGTTTGACTCTGAAACTAGTCCTTTCTATTATATGTGTTTTTGGTGTCTAAAAGCACGACATTATTGTGATCCTATTTTTGGAAGCACCATATCGTGCTGTGGTCATTCAGAATAGACTCCAGTATTGTGATTTGGAGCGCGTGCGGTCGGCCTAAAGGTTAGCTACAACTTTCCTTCTCTATTTTATTGAGCTTGAATGCATGAATGCATGTGGGTTGGAGTGAATTAGTGGTGGGTACCTAGTTATTTTTATTTCATGCCTTAGAAACCATGTTTTAGGCTCGATTCAACATTATCTCAAGGTTAGTACCACGCTAGTCGGGGTATGTGTTTGTTCTTATGTTGTGCATTGACTTGTATGATGTTGTTACTGTATAATTCAGCATATCTGTCCTAAGTCTAGGCATGACTAGCACTTGCCATAGACTCACGATATTTGTAGCTTTGATGACCTATTTCTCCTCTAACACTGTTACGAACAGCTTAACTCCTTGTAGATTGGGATAGCAGACTAAAGTCTAATAGTATAAGCCATAGTTTAGGCGGTGTTTTAAATTTATTGATCTTCTGTTCTCTCTCTCTAATTTTGCGGCTCTGATGTGTTACCCGAGATTTTGTACTATCACGTGTGACTTGGGATTAGAGTGATTTAGACTTGAAACCTTCTGATGATTCCCTGTGAGTGGACGTCATTCCACGGTGGCTTGGTATTGACATTTGAGATCCTCTTTGGAGTCGACACGCCCTCGAGTCACTCTTACTTGATGGGCGGCTTACGCCCATGGGAGTGGAGTGGCTGGCTGGGCTTCCATGATATCTGAGATCCTCTTCGGTATCGACACGCTCTCGGGTCACTCTTTCTAGCTGGGCTGGGAGTAGACTAGTTGGTTGGCCGGCCTAGATTGATTTGTCACTCTTGCTAGCTGGACTGGGAGTTGACTAGACTATTGAGTATTGTGGTTACTTGGGCTGGTAGCTCAACTCTCGCTTTTTGGGTTCAGATTCATGATACTCTTCTCTCAAGATACTTAGATGTTCTATGTACCTATCAAGCTTAATGGGGTCCGTTCGGATATTATTTAAACTTGTGCACAAGTGTACCTACCAAGCTTATAGGGGTCCAATTAGGTTTAGTTTAGTTGTACTTAGAATTACTTTTGATATGCTCGTATGTGTTCTTTCATATCCACTTTGACCTTTGTTTGTGTCTAGATTCTATCTTTTCATATTTGGCTTTACCTTTCTTACTTAGACAATCTATGGTGCCTACTAAGTACCTTTATTTATGTACTTATGTTGCACTCTGCATCTGTTTCATGATGCAGGTCCTAGTACCATCTAGCATTGGTGATTATTCGTGCCATATGTATCTTTTTAGGATCGAAGACTAGGGTGAGCACTTAAAGTCCTAGACTTGCTAGTCCGTTTTTGTACATTGTATTGTAGCTAGTCTTTTGCTTTTTGAGATAGCATTGCTTTTTGTACACTTTTAGGACTTGTACTCTCACTTTAGACAACTCTGTACTCATGACTTCCATGTTCTATGAGGGATCTTTTGTATATAGTTTTGGTTTGCTTCTGCTTGTGTCTTGTGTTGTTGTTAGCATATTATTTTTGTTAGTTCTACCCTTATGCTCACTACTTGTTGTTCGAGGTTACGGGTTGACTTACCTACTTGTGGCTTATAGTAGGTATCATTATGACTCGAGGAATTAGGTCATGACATACCACCCTTACTATGATGCTTTAGTAAAGGAAGTGTAACTAATTATAGATGAATAATGGACCAGAGAGGAATTTGAATGAAGAAGACAACAAATATTTGACTATTATACTTGCTAATTTCCTGAATAATCTAATATGTGTGTCAATCTTTATAGTGAAGTTTTGAATTGAATTTGAGTGAAGTGATGTATCTTGATAATTCTTACGGCCAAGTGAAATCAGAATGATTACGTGATTACTATTAAGCTTATCAAGTTGATTATGAAATTTGAATTCTCATGTGAGAACCCATGTATGAAATTGCACCAGTAAAAGCTACTCGAGGTTTCAACCTTCTATTTTAGCCATTGGTTAATGTTATTTCTTTAGATATAAGGATACTTTATTTTAATTAATATTCTTGGAGTATGAGCATTAATATACACATAGATTAACTGAAAATTTAGGTGGGGCATTCATAATCTTTCTCCTTTAATTTATGGCTTAATGCGTGAGAAATTAAGGATTAACTTTAAATTTGAAAGTTTGAGATATTGAGACTTTACCCCCGACTAGTTTAATTGATATCATTAATTAATATTTTTAGGTATATTGAGGCCATATGAGGTTGTTTGGTTGGTGTTCTATCTGTTGCAAGGTTGGGGAACTTATCATTAACAAGGTCAGCGAGACTTTAAACTTTAGTTCTTGCTTTTCAAGACAGCTTTGAAAATATGTTTTATTTTTTGACCCATGTGTTGGTATAAGCATGTGCTGAAAGAGTTTTGATTGAATTGATAATTTATCAATGATACATCCAATATTTAAATACTAAGATAGGAAAAGGACTTAGAGTCCTAATAGAATTAAAATAGTACTTAACTCTATCTACAATAACTAACTACAAATATTTAAAATATGTCCATCCTTATCTAGGATTAGTAGATATCCTAACATCCCCCCCACAAGCAAAACTATGATATTGTAACATTGAGCTTGTCTCGAAGGAACAAAAACCGTCGGGCTGGTAGACTTTTAGTTAAGGTATTAGCTACTTGATCTCTTGAGCTTATGTAACAGACGTCCAAATCCTTAGAGGCAACTTTCTCTCTGACAAAATGGAAACCCAACTCAATATGCTTCGTACGAGCATGAAAGATTGGATTGGCGGTAAGATAAGTAGCAGATAAGCTGTCACACCAGAGCTTAGGAGGTTTAGGCAAAGGAACATGTAATTTTTGTAAAAGATGTTGTAACCATGTAATCTCAACTGTAGAAGTAGCTAAGCCTTGGTATTCAGATTCAGTACTAGATCATGAAACAACTTTTTGCTTCTTGGAACACCACGATACCAGATTAGGCCCTAGGAAAATACAATAACCATGAGTGGATTGCCGATCATCAGGACTCCTTGCCTAGTCCGCATCAGATAAGCCATTGACTACTAATGTCGGAGATTGTCGAAGTGGTAAACCAAGATGCATAGTCCCTTTCAAATAACGCAGTACTCGCTTCATCACTTGAAAATGAGCAACAATAGGAGAATGCTTAAATTGACACAATTTGTTAACCAAATAGGATACGTCTGGCCTAGTAATGTTGATATACTGAAGAGCCCCTGCTAGGCTTCGGTATAGCACTGGATCTTCAAAGGGAGTGCTTCCATGCTTGGATAATTGCAAACCAATGACCATTGGAGTTGAAATCGATCGTGCACCATCCATATGAGCTCTCTGTAAAAGGTCTCTAACATATTTGGTTTGATATAATACCTGACCAGTAGGAGAAGCAGTAACCTCCACACCTAAAAAATAATGCAAGTCTCCTAGATCTTTCACAGCAAAGTCAAAGGACAACTTCTGAATGAGAGTATTTATGCAATCAGTAGAACTGCTTGTGACTATAAGGTCATCCATGTAAACCAACACAATAGTAATGTTGGAACCACATGAATGAAAAAACATATAAGTATCCGACTTAGAGCTACTGAAGCCAAGGCAAAGTAATGTTGAACTGAGCTTCTCAAACCACTCCCTAGGGGCTTGTTTGAGACCATACAACGCCTTATGTAAATGACACATATGTTGAGGAAACTAAGGATCAATAAATCCAGTAGGTTGAGCCATATATACCTCTTCTTGTAACTCGCCATGTAGAAATGCATTCTTGACGTCCAGTTGGCAAAGAGACCATCCTTTTGACATGGCTAAAATCAAAATAACTCTAATTGTGGTAGGTTTCACAGCAGGACTAAATGTATCATGATAGTCGGTGCCAGCTTCCTGATTATACCCCTTTGCAACTAGACGAGCCTTATAACGCTCAATGGACCCATCTGGATGAAGTTTGAATTTAAAAATCCATTTGCTACTAAAATGTTCTTGATATTGGATGCGAGTACAAGGGTCCAAGTTCATTTTTGAATGAGAGCATTGTATTCCTCTTGCATAACTTACCTCCATTTTGGATCCTTATTTGCCTGGGTAAAACAAGTCGGCTTGATGGGAAGAGATGAATCTAGAAGTGGATATTTGGTGGAGAGGTTGGTTTGAGATTTAGTCACTTTACCTTTGTTTCTTGTAATCATGTGATGAGGAGCATGATTTGTGGTAGTGGATTTAGTTCTAGTGGAAGGGTTGGACTTAGGAATCTGTTAAGAGGGTTGATTGTGCAAGAGTGGAGGAGGTAACTTAACTGGAAGGTTTATAATAGTTAAGGAATTTGGAGGAAGAAGAGTACAAGGTTGTATAAGGGGAGTTGGCAGGGGAGGTGTGTTGCTGGATGTAGAAGTACTGCATGGAGCAATTACGGTTAACATAGGTGAGCACACAGAAGGGGAAGGACCTGCAGTGTTGACACGGTTTGAAGTGACGTATGGGAAAAGAGACTCATCAAAGACAACATGACGAGTAATATAGATACGACCACTTGGAACATGAAGGCATTTATAACCTTTATGATTTGAACTATATCCTAAAAAATACGTTGAGAAGATCGAAAAGCAAGCTTGTAAGAAGTATAAGGTCGCAAATAAGGATAGCAAGCACAACCAAATACTTTCAAAAAATGATAATCTGGGAGCTTTCCATGTAATTTCTCAAAAGGTGAGATATTCTTTAGGATAGGAGTGGCATACGATTTATGAGATAGGCTGCAGTAAAGAATGCATAGTCCCAAAATTGAAGAGGAAGAGAGGCATGAGCTAGAAGATCTAAGCCCATTTCAACTATGTGACGATGTTTTCTTTCAGCAGAGCCATTTTGTTCATGAGTATGAGGACAAGACACCTGATGAAGTATGCCAACTTGTTCAAAATATTTAGAGCAATTTTGATATTCTCCTCCCCAATCAGATTGGACTACCTTTATTTTAAGTTAAAAGTAGTTCTCAACTTGTGATTTAAAACGTAAAAAGATAGTACATATCTCACTTTTAGATGACATAGGATAAAACCAAGTATATTTGGTGCAATCATCTATAAACACAACATAATAACGAAATTTATTGCTTGCTAAAAAAGGAGCAGGACCCCATACATCAGAGTGAATCAGGTCTAAAGGATAGAGCGACAATGAGGTTGAAATGGGAAAAGATTGTTTATGACGTTTGCCTTGTTGGCAGGAAGAGCAAACACCTAAAATTGTATTCATAGGAACTGCTAGATTGAGAGCTTTACCAACACTTTGAACAATTTTTATTGAAGGATGACCTAAACGACTATGCCATACATCTAGAGATGGTTTCATCACTAGAAAAGCTTTAGGTTGATTGAATGAGCGCAAATCAGATCTGCCAATGGAGAGAAGCTTGTAGAGGCCATCTTCAAGTCTCCCTTCCAATAGGATCTTCCCTGTTGCCCGATCCTTCACAAGACAAAAATAAGGATGAAATTCAAAAAACACATTGTTGTCAACAGTGAATTGTGCTACACTTAATAAGCTTTTAGTAATTTCATGCACAAATAAAATATTCTTCAGTTGCAGTGAGCGGGACGAAGAAAGCAACTAAGAATCACCAATATGAGAGATAGGCAAACATGTTCCATTACCAACCACAATTTGTTCATTACCACTGTAGTCTCCATGGATAGTGACATTATTGAGATCATTGGTGAGATGATTTGTAGCCCTGGAATCAGGATACCAAGCTGGGTTAGAGACCGTATGGTTGGGCTATCAAGGCTGCCATTTGAGAAGAGCTCGTAGGATTATATCGACCACCACGACCACGACATCGACCTCGTCCAAACCTGCCATTGTTATTATTTGATGTATTGTTCTTGTGGAAACCATTCTCATTTTTTTTCTAGTATTAGAATTCCTTACTGTCAAATTAACTTGACCAAGACCTTGTTCTGTAAGATTCAAACTCTCAAGCCTAGTTTCATGACTTAAGAGCAGCCCATGAAGATCAACAATGGAGATAGCTTCTGCCCTAGAGGTAACTGAAACAACCAAAGCATCGTAATCTGGGCCTAGGCCACTAAGAGCGTAGAGAATGAGATCGTCATCTTTGACTGGTTGTGCTACTACAGCTAGGTTATTCTCAATAGACTTCATTTTTTAAGGTAATCTGTCATGGACAAAGAGCCTTTCTTTGTGGTCTGCAACTAAAGACGAAATTGCATAAGTTGCGCCTTCGATTGAGATGCAAACATATTTGCTAATGTTTGTCAAACTTCCATGGATGAGGCACACCCCACAATTTGTGCCAAACCGCTCTTAGTGAGAGTCGAAAGAAGCTAACTAAAGAGTAATTGGTCCTATTTTCTCCATGCTAAGTATGCATGATTCACAACCGATTCGTGTGAATTTTCGTTGGTTGAATTGTCGGGGATGAATTTTTCAAGGCATTTATGTGATCCATCAATGTACCCTTCCAGGTCATGACCTCTTATTGCAGGTAAAATCTGTGACTTCCACAGTACATAATTATTTCTATCTAACTTAATCAAATTTGGATGTGGAAAATTGGTAGAGTATGAGCTACTGATTGATTAATTGGCCATGGTCAAAGGCGTATAGTTCTCTGCTTTGATAGCATGAAAGAGTTTTGATTGAATTGATAATTTATAATGATACATCCAATATTTAAATTCTAAGATAGGAGAAGGACTTAGAGTCCTAGTAGAATTAAAAGAGTACTTAACTCTATCTACAATAACTAACTACAAATATTTAAAATATGTCCATCCTTATCTTGGATTAGTAGATATCCTAACATGTGCTTGACAGAATCATGGTCTTTGATCAGCCATACATATGCTATTTTGTGAAGAATAACAAATATTTTTAAGTGATATGTGGTGTAACATTGGATATCCTTCTTCATTATTGTGATATAGTTACTAGACGATTACATAATTGTCGTAATATGTTAGGGGCATATCTATGCTGCCGTAATAGAGTTATAAGGTAAATATTTAAAACTCAAATCATAATAAGCAAATATATAGATCTATTAGGTAAATATTTAAAACTCAAATAATCATAAGCAAATAGATCTAAAAGGTAAATGTTTAAAACTCAAATTAGTCATTGAATAAATCAACTCAAAAACAAAAAAAAAAAAAAACTTTTTGAGAGAAGGATCAAATATACTCCTAAACTTTGCTAAAAGAATCATATATATCCCTACATGATTTTTAAAAAAAATAAAAATAAAAAACAAAAAAAATATTTTAAATTAATATTTTTCACTTTATACGTGACCCACTTTGTAATGGAGGGGGTATATGTGAGCCACTTTCATAATGGTAAGGATATGTGTGAGCTACTTTTGTAACTAGGGTATATCAACTCTAAATCGCAAAGTTGAGGAGCATATCAGACCTTTTTCCCAATAGTCCCAAATATACCATTTTAATATTTTTTTTGTGACTTGACAACTAAGGGTGTGTTTGGTATGAAGGAAAATGTTTTCCTAGAAAATGTTTTCATGGAAAATAAGTAGATTTTTTACTTATTTTCTCATGTTGGTTTGTGAGTAGAAAATATTTTTTAGTGTTTGATTTATGAATGAAAAATGTTTTTGAGAAATTATCTTCTATTTTTACTAGAGAGTAGAAAATAATATTTTGAATGGAAATTAAAAATATTTTTTTAAAAATAAACTTAAATTTTTTTTGGTGTAGGTTGAGTGGGGGAGGGGGTTCCGGGTAGGGGTGGGGTTGGGGTGAAAATAAATATTTGAAATTTGAAGTATTTTTTTAAAAACAAACTTTAATTTTTTTTTTTTTGGGGGGGGGGGGGTCGAGGGTAGGGGATGTGTGGGGTGAAAATAAAATTTTGAAATTGGAAATATTTCTTAAAAACAAACTTTAAATTATTTTTTTTGGGGGGTTTAGGGGGGGGGTGAGGTGGTAAGGGGCTGGCGGGAGGGGGGATCGGGGTGAGGGGGAGGTAAAAAAAATTTAAAAATTGAAGTTGAAAACTATTTTTTTAAAATAAGCTTTTAATTTATTTTTTCAACAAACAAAAAATATTATTTCAACAAAAAAATTGATTTTTTCAACAAAAGAATTGTAATTTAAAGTTGGAGAAAAGTTTTGGAAAATGTTTTCCCTAATTTTTTAAGGGAAGTCATTTTCCTTAAATTTGAGGAAAATGAGTTGATTTGGAAAACATTTTCAAAACATTTTACCCAACCAAACATGAGAAAATTGGAAAATATTTCCCGAAAAATGTTTTAAATTGGAAAATATTTTCCGAAAAATATTTTCCTTCATACCAAACACACCCTAAGTCTGATTTTCACATCAAATCGACGTGTGTGAGGACCATAAAAACAATTGTTGTTGTTTTCAGAATTGTTTTCCATTAAAGCCTAAAAGTGGAAATAAAACATTCCAACAAAAATTTACAAATATTTACGTTTCATTTTTTTGTGTCCATTTTAAGCTGGGTTTTTTAGAGTGTTATTTTTAATTTATTTATTAAATAGTTTTTTAAATAGTTTTTTCTCAAAACGTCAAATGTAATTATTTAATTCATTGCTTAGTTATGTAAACATTGAACGTATTATATTATTCTTATTTTTTGTTGGTTGACAAAACATAAGTGTCTAATATAATGGTTTTTTAATAGGTTGAGTGTTCAATTGAAACATATCTTAGTTGAGGTGATTGAGTGAAAAACTGTATCATTGACTACACATCCTTTTTTATCATATTTTCTATTATTCCCTACCATTTTAAAAAATTACAAAAATCCCTCTTTATTCTCAAAATCTCTCATTTCCAAATACATAACTTTCAATCTTCCAACTCCACTATTTTCTCCCTTTTTTAATGCCTATAATCACTCTACTATATCATCAGTTACCTTTATCACTCTTTTTTTTTTTTTTTTTTTTTGAATGTTAAATATTTCGTCTCTCCACTTAATGATTTAAAGTTTTTTTTTAAAAGAAGGGATCCAAATTTTTGGAAAGAAATCAAATCAACAAATATAAAGGCCTGAAAAATGAAGTTGATCAAGCATTTATCTATTCTTGTATGAATGAATATTACATTTTACATTTATTATATAGAAAAAATTATTCAAGGATTCTTCCTTCGTCCTCCTTGTAGCGACTCACTACAACCAATGAATGTAGCATTTATTGCAAGAGTCGTCTGGCAAAATAGGCTCAATTTATTTTTTTCCTTTTCAGTTTTTTTTACATGAAAACACGAATAATAGGCTCAATTTATTGACTATGTATCATATATTTGTTATTTATGTGCAGTACTATATTATAACTAACTCATTGTTTATCATATTCATAATTTTTTTTTGTATATGATACATAGCTACGTCAATTTATACGGGTATGATACATAAATACTAAATTATACTACATGTATCGATCTCAAACCAAACAACTTCTGAGCAACAATTACATGTTTAATGTATTCCATAACAATACAATACTTATCAATTTAAACCAGATACATAAATAGTTGTATCATGCACTATATTTTCTAGATATGATACTTAAATTTGAATTTATACTAAATATATCAATTACATAGCAACTACCACATGGTAATGTATCGATCTTAAATGTAACATCTTATGGGCAACAATTACTTATTTAATGTATCTAGTATAAATACAATACTTATCAATTTAAACGAGATACATAAATAGTACAACATCATGCATTAATTTTTTAGATATGATACGTAAATTCAAATTTATACTAAATGTATCAATTACATAGAAACTACCACACGGTAATGTATCGTTCTCAAATCTAACATCTTATGGGCAACAATTATTTATTTAATGTATTTAGTATAAATACAATACTCGTCAATTTAAACAAGATATATAAATAGTAAAATGCTAAGTAGCAAAGATATTCATGATGTATCTTCTTAAAATTTTCGACAATTTTGATTCAAAATTAAAAGGATCTTCAATAAACTAGGAGAAGAATTTTGCATCTCAAAATTTTTAACAATTTTGAATCAAAATTGAAAGGATCTTCGATGAACTGGGAGAATAAAATCTTGAATCTCAAAATTTTTGATAATCTTGAATCAAAATTGAAAGGATCTTCGATGAACTTGAAGATTCAAAAGGAATTCGTTTGTCCAACAACAATTCCATCACCTTTGTATCCTTCATAACTCACCTCGCTTACCCAAAATTTTGACAAAAGTTTTTGAATCAAAATCTGAAAGGTTTCTTCGTTGAATGGGGGGGAGCAATTTGAAATTTTGAATTTCTTCGTTCTGTTAGAATTTGCCTCTGTAAGATTGAGAGTAAGAAGAAACGTAAGCGTAATTTATGGGATTTAATTAATTTTCAGATTTTATTCCCTTTTTAATACAACAAAAAGATTCTTCTTGTATTAGAATTAACGTATTCGGATGGTGAAATAATGTATCCAGATGGTGACTTATGTATCCGAAAGGAACAAATTTTAAGGAATTATTGTAATTAGAAAAAGAATAGGGATAGGATGTAATTTACTCTTTACACTATGGGATTTAGGTAAGTTATTTTTTTTTTATATCTCAAACTAAAAAAATATGAATAAGGACTAAATTTACACACCATATCCAGTTCTATGCAATCTTTTAGTTGTTTTTCTAGGATTTCCTTTCTTTTTCTCCCTATGCTCTATAATAACTATAAGGTTTGGCCATCTTGGGTTGCTTGTTCTCCTTCTCCTGACAACTATGACCTATCATTAAGCAAACATTCTACAATATATAGAGGCTTCCCTTCATAAGTTACTAATTGAATGAACTACCTTCTTTTAGGATCTTGCACCAAAACAGAACAGAGTTCATTGGGTAACATTACAATTTATGTTAATTATGAGAAAACAACTTACTCGAGGATATTATATATCAATAGTAATATATCAATATCAAAAATATATTGTTGCATTATAGTATAATACTTCATAGAGGATTGTGTCATTTCTTTAAGAAAAACACTCAAGTCATCTATGGTATCAATCTAATATATAACATATACTGATATGATATCATAGAAGACATATCAATTCCTTAAAAATAAATTACTAGTCTTCTAAGATACTTGCATGGTATATATCATATACTGACAGAGTATCATAGCAGACATGTTCATTTCTTAAAAAACAATATTTAGTTCTCTTTAATACCACACATGGTATGTATCATATTCTTATAGGGTATTATAAAGGGTTATTTTATTGTTTAAAGGAAAACACCCAGTCCTCTACGATACTAATCTCGTATATATATATATATCATACTAGAGGGGTATGACCTGTGCTAGCATGGGCCCAACATGCATGGTTTCAATTTCTTTTTGTCACTGCAACATTACAATAGTACAAGCATACTAAACACGATGCTGACCTTCTTGGTTAAAGTTAACATTTGCAAAACAATTCTTGTGCTTGTTTACATAATTGAATGAAATATAGAATTTCTTTACGTAAAAAGAAGTCGTAAGAGAATTGCAATTGAGTTGTGCCTATTACAACCTATCTTATCCATAGTTCAGAGAGTTCAACTTTGCGATATTGATACCATCCATAAGCCAACCTCACTCTTCATCTGGTTATACGCCATGAGCAAAATCTAACTCATTCCTATGCGAACAATGATTCAAGTAAAATCTGCAAAAAGAGAAGATCAAATCAATTTACAAATGTCAGAAAAATGCACAAATGGAAAATCCAGTGAATTACCAAATATAAGCACGCACTACCACATATATGTCTTTTAAAAGAAAAACCTTTAGTGAAGTTATTACATTATAATAAGATTTAAGTTGTTTATCCACAGAATAAAGAAAGAGTAAGTAACATTACCTAACAATCATTGATTTCAGCTTTGATATCAAAAAATGAGAATTGTTTTCGCAGATGTAGAGCCACATCGATGCAACATGGAAGTACTTCATATATTGAGATAGAAAATTGCCTATACTTTCAGTTCAACATGCATGTATGACAACACAACCTGTTCATACATTATGCATGTATGACAACACAACCTGTTCATACATTGAGTAGAAATAGTTATATGTTTTCCACTAAAATTTTAATTTATCTAGAATATAATTGCTTTGTCGACTCTGTAAACTTTCCCCCCTTATTCCTTTCATTGGGTAATAGCTCAATCAAATTCACAAAATTCATTTAACAAATTATGAACTTTCGCGATTACTCCTATACAGTACAATAAATATGAGGATAAAACATCATGCAATCGAATTAAAAGCATTACACATATGTATTCTTGAGATTGGAGAACATAACATTGTTTATAAACCGCAAAGTCTCAGGTCCTCCATGTCCATCATAGACGCCAACAAATGTTCCCTAAGGTCCTAATTTCACAGAACTCAATGGCCCTAATTCCAGCTGACTTTGATCTTCCATCAAATTATTCCTGTACTATTATTTGTGAGTTGATTTTGAACATACAAAATCATGTAAGGATTTATGAAAGACGTGAAAAATGTGTTAAAAGTAAATGTGCTAATTACTAACACCAAATGCACGGTGCAATAACATAATTATACATTCAGAACCTATTTAAAAAGTGCAGAAGATAATCAGATTGAGAGAAACTTACTTAAAATGCTTTACGAACCATTCCAACATGTCTTGGACTCTTGGTTAGGCTCGCCAACTAATTTTACATCCATTAGCATGTACCTCTCTCTTTACCAATTTCAAAAAGTAAATTTGATGAGCATTGTGAAGTCACAAAGTGGACACCATGTGAATACTCTCATTTTCATACTTGCGGAGACAAAGTGAAATGGTTCAATTTTCACCTATTTTCAGTGCAAAAAGGAATTAGAAAGAAGAAAAGATTTCAACGACATAAGAAAATAACCCATTGAGAATAGCAAAGGAGTGTCGCCTATCTCCATAGTACCAGAATGCAAAAGAATAATCATGTTATAGATTGATAGGAGTTCTGAAGCCGAAGGCATTTTAAAATTGAAATCGTTTATCTACTCTAAGGAAAGCTCATATCTTCTAACTAAAGCTTTAAGGACATAAATCAAGCAAATTTTGGCACTACATAGTCTGAGCAAAAATAAGCTCACTCTTATTAGTTAAATATTATGACGTCAAAGCAGAACATTTAATGATCCAGTTTCCCGAATTAAGAACACTGAATCAGGTGCTTTCAAATGGACATCAAAACATGCAAAGATTACCTGATATATGGACTCTATGATATGATATAACTGCTCTAGATTACTCTAATTTGAAAGTTAAAGAGGGCGATCGCACTACAATATATTATTAGCAGAATCACATACTAACACTAATAATATCTATTTTCAAAGTAGAGATGTAAAAGACACAAACCACAAACCAAGATCACTTTAATCAGCTAAGTTTCAAGATGATATCTGACTGATATATTAACTCTACTCTAAAGTAATCAAATTTCAAAATTACAGGGGGCAATGAAACCACGGTAACCCAGATGATCTCATCAAGCTATCCACAAATATAATACAGATAAAAAACCTCAAAAAAAATCATACTGCTCTAAAATAATCACATTTCAAAATCACAGAGAACCTTAACACTACAGTATCCTAGAGGATCACCTTAATTTATCCACGAAGACAATATAGATTAAAAAAACCTCTAAATAGAAATTCAACTGCTCTATAAAATAATCAAATTTCAAAATCATAGAGAGCAATGGCACTACGGTATCCTAGAAGATCACGCTAAGCTATCCACGAAGACTACACATATAAACAAAAAAGGTTGTCTATACAGTATCCTAGACGATCAAGTTAAGTTATCCACAAATACCATGAAAGTCCTCAGATTATTTCTTAAATAATCAAATTTCAAAATCACATAAATTGTGGCACCACAGTACTCCAAAAGATCACATTATTCTATCTACGAAGATAGTAAAAAAAATTGAAATTGCTACAAAATAGTCAAATTTCAAAATCACAAAGTGTGTGAAACTACAGTATCATAGATGATGATGTAAAAATACACAAAGAGAATAAAAAAAATACTCTGACACTTGCATCTAAAGAATTGTTGATGAGTTTACGGAGAAAGATCTCCTTGTAGCTGTAGAAAAGTGTTGATATTAAGAATGAGAAGCTGATTGATCTCAGCCTGGAAAGCAAATGTCGTTGTGTCCGCCATTTTTGGTAGATCTTAAGAGTTGTTGCTACTACGAAAAAGAATCTCAAGCAAAGTGAAACACGGAGGGACTCAAAAGCTAGAGAGGGTTTATGGGCAGTTTTATGTAACTTTATAGTGAGAGCAACTTACTTGAAATGCTCTCCAAACCATTTCAACATGTCTTGTTATAGCCTCGTCAGCTAATTTTACACTATTCACACGTAACCGTTAAAATTTGATGAGTGTTTGTGAAGTCACATGCGAACACTATGTAATACTCCCATTTTCCTACTAACAGAGACCGAAAAAATTGATTCAAGTTGCACCTATTTTCAATACAAAAGAAAGTTAGAAAGAAGAAAATATTTCAAGGACACAAGCAAATAATCCGTTGAAAAATACATATTTTTGAGAAATTATGAATGAGAATCTTGCAAAACTTCATACTCCAAGCAAAGAGTGTTGCCTATCTTTATTATCTGAAACCAAAGAAAAAAAATCATGTTAGATTGGCAATGAGTGCTAGAAAAAAAAGGCATATTAAAATTGAAATTGTTTATCTACCCTATTCTGACACCTCTGTAGAAATCTAAGTTGCATAGACACTTCACTTTGGATGTCGCACCCATGTCGGATTCTCCAAATATACACTACTTTTGGAGAATCCAGCATGCACCCATTGACATTTTTGAAGAGTCCGAACAACATAGGTGAACACTGAATGAAAAGATCAGTCTCACGAAAAATGACTCTTTCCTCTAGCACACCTAAAGATTAAAAGTATTCAAGTAGTTCATCGAAGAGAAGAGCAAGACACAGATCAATTTAGGGTCCAACTGTTTGAGTCATCAATAAATTATGCCCATAAAGCTTGAATCTAAAGTAGCTCAGAATGTAAATATTTTAATCAAACATTCAAAAAGATAGTTAATTGGCTAGAAGATTGGATATAATACATTAAGGTTAATTACTTGCATATAATAAGGGGAGTTTAATCAATCAAATGTGCCACAATCTCAAATTAGTTGCAGTATATTCTATATGCACATTCACTTTATCATAGATAAAACTATGAAAGATGGAAACTTTGAGGCAACAATGCCTTTTTGAATGAAGATCGTGTCTCCCTCTTTTACTCCTTTTATTGTTCTTTTTCTTTAAGCTTCTCCGGTGAATCCTCATCCTCCTTTAGCCTTCTTTTGTACAAGTTAAATAATTTTTCATACAATTTGCTGAAGTCAGAGTCTAAATGATTATATGAATGTTGAAAATGTGAATATTAAACTGAAATGCTATAGATGAAAGAGTGACTTTACTTGATACAAATTTTTCAAGTCCTCTCACAATGTGATTCATTCCAACCTTATAACCCAAGAAAGAAGTCAACTTGCAGGGTTTGGTTGTATCATCCTTAGGCATCAAAAAAAAAAGGAAAAAAATAAAATAGATGATGGATAAGGGAAAACTCAAAATATTTACTAAAGAGTAAAAGGTGCAGACGTTGTAGAGATGCTAAATTGCCAAACAAAAAAGTAGAAGGTTGCAAATGGTAAATTTTGCATTTATGCAGCCTCTGGTAACTATAAGATCTTGGAACATATGAGAGAACATACATATGTTAAAATGTGATAAATTCAAGAACGGAATCCTACGCTAGCTTATTGTCTTCTTTAATATTGTCTCGTATGAGTACAAAGAAACTTATGCTATCAAATAGTTTCTGGACAATAGGTTAACCCTCGATTTACGTGCTTAATGACCTTTATTGATTCAAAATTGGAGAAAGAATGTGCAATTCACTCATCAATGTTCTCTTTGTATACGAATCCTTGGCAACAATTGTTTAGCATATGGAGGATGCAAGAAAGCTACCTTTATGATTCATTATCCTCTAATACTATCTCAAGAATTAAAACAGATTCATATAATCAAAGATCAATTCAATCAAAATAATGTACACTTAATAAATCAATAACAGACACAAAGATAGACAATCATCAATCACTTAATCACTGGAAGGGTCTAATAAGGTCGCAATTAAAAGATGGAAGTATTTCATGAATCAAATATGACGAATTTTACTCCAAAAGATATATTTCATATCTTCCGTCAAAGTCGAATCCTTAAAAGATTTTGAAAAAATCTCACCTTTGAAGCATGATCAAGATTCAGGTTCAAATCATTAAAAAAATAATCTTTTCAGATTTTGAAAGTCTAAATAGCAGAGGTAGTTCTATGGGGCTTAATAATACCACTTACTTTTGTGTGAGTTTTGATTTGCCTCTTCGAACTATAGTAGCTACCTACATATAAATTTCATAAACATTATTCATTTTCATCAATTGTAGTACATAGTGACAATGAACTCAAAGTTCTATTGAACATTTGTTGAACGGTAAGTAATCATTCTGAGCAGTTCGAGCACTTTTCGAGATGAACAAACTTTGTTTCAATATAAGTAGTCATCAGGCTCTTAAAAAATTGTATAGTTCCACCGTTCATATGGTTGTTTTCTGTATTTCATTCCTCGTCACTCAAACAGCTTGAGAGTAAAGATACTGCACAACAGTATGTAATCAATGGTGAGAATTCCATAACAAGTTTGTTTTGGGGATTTCAGGCAATATTTTCACATTGAACTTTCTAATTTAGTAGCTGAAATTGTCATTATTAATTATTTATTTTCTAAATTCTAACTCATGAGTTATCAAAAGCAAATTGAAAGATATTTCAAATGAAATCAATTTTTTCAATAATTTTTTAACAATAAGTATTCTGATTATAACCACTAAGCAATTTTTGCACATTACACAGGTATGAACCGATATATATTATAGCATGATCACTTTCTTTATGCAATAACATAAGCACATTAGGGCCACTAAAATGATGTCTACAAGTGCAACTCTGCTTAACATGATATTGGAACCTTAATACATAACAACGCCACAAAGTATGAATGAGCTTAGAAGCAACTATTTTCCCTACAATGCTAGGGTTAGCAGTCAATGATTTGCAGTGAATTACAACATAAATTTAGTGTGTCCAACTTTTAGAAATTTCCGAACAAAATATGAGCAAAAATTGACGAAACGCTCACATGCAGTAACCTTTACCAAACACTGCACAATTTTGAGTCTCCTGACAAATACAAAATTCAAGAAACTTTAAATGATAATTAAGAGACATGCATGAAAATTGATGAGCAAACACTGCAATAAATCAATAAGAGAAGTAGTAAATTAGCTGAACAAAATAAGGTACGGGACTTCCTGCACATGACTCGGTTAAATCTCCCAATATAAATTTTTTAGAAAAATAAAGTGATGAAAAAAGGAAAAATACAAAGAGCTCTTCGACCAACCTTTTTCAGGGACCAATTTGGAGCGAAGGAATGCATCAATTTTGCAGAGAGAAATGGAAGGAAGAGAAGCCATAAGAAATTTGGGGACTCTAAAGTGAAATACTAATGTCTCTCACAAAGATAAAAATAAATAAATATGGTATTACGTGTCTGCCAGAAAAAGGAAAATTGGAGGGCATTCAATTTAAATACATACACGTGGACTTAAAGGGAGAAAATGAAGAGATAAAATGAACCTAAGTTTATGGTACAATATTTGTTTCTTTTAGTACAACTACTTAATGTTGTGTTAGTCCTTTTGCTTGTTCAGTTATATATAAGGGTAATATTATCATGGTTTAATATGGACATATTCATTTCTTCCATAAAAAAATATTACTTAATACTTTATGATACCCATATGATTTATATCATATACTGACATGGTATCATTGAAAATGTAACACCCCAGAAATATTTTGAGCTAAAACTCGAACCATCCTTCGTGTGAGTATAATTTTACCGAGGAATTTAAAATTTCTTAAGTGTTAAGGTCACTAGATGTAGCACCTTGAGTTCCAAAAATAAGTAAAGTGGAAATAGCAAAATCTAAAATTTTGCAAAATAAAGCTAAGTATGAGTTTTGGGTCGACTTCAAACGACCATACCTCCTAGCTCAGGATTAGTTAGGTGTGCTACTAGATACCGTATGAAAGATCATTGAATTATCTTTCCAAAGCCTTTGAGTTTGCTAAGTTTCGAGTTCGGACAAGTGAGATATGCCCTTTTGAAGTCAGGCTGTCCAGTTAAGGAAATTTACTCGAAAATAGTAAGGGGTATTTTGGTCTTTTCCTTACCAAATCTGATTTAATTCATTTTTAGTAAGGTTTTATGGGTCTAATCCTATTAGGTTCAGTTTTATAATCCTAAAACACCCCTAGGGTTTTAGTTGAGAGTTCAAGAAGAGAAAAGAGGAGAAAAGAGGAAAGGATCAAGACGTTCGTCGAGGTTCTTGAGTTTTGTTGCGAATTTTCACCATGGGTTTGATCCCTAAGAGGTATGTAAGCTTCCATAGTGTTGGGTTCATTCATCCACATGCCAATCATGATTTACTCAACGTAATTTCATTCTTGAAATTTAAGGATTTAAGTTCTTGATGAGTTCTTGATAAGTGTTCTTGAAGTTTCCTTATCGATTAAGTTTTGATGTAAGATTCTACTTGGGTCAACTTTAAACGACCATATCTCTTAGAATATAAAGAGTTACATGAGTCATAACCTATCCAATTAAAGGTAATTTAATCTACTTTCCAACGCTACCAATTTCGCGTCAATCCAATTTCTGAATAAAAAGTTATGACTAGTTTAGTAACATATACACTGCTATTACGAATTAGCCAACGTGAAAATATTAAAAAGAATCTTTTTGTCTTTTTACCTCCAAGAAAATCATAAACGAATTTCTTGACTAATAAAAGGCTCAAAACAATCAGATTTTCATTTTTCACTAGTGAAAATCATAAATCTTGGCCATAGAGATTTCAAGAAACTAATTCAAGAATCTCAAGAAAGGTTTTCTTGATTGTTTACCTTCAAGCTAGGGTTTCAAGGCTTCTAATCAAGTTCTTCTCCAAGATTCTTCAAAATTCTTCAAGAACCTTCTTCTTCCAGGTATGTAAGGCTATCATAGTGTTGGACTAGTTCGTCCTCATGCCCTACATCTACTTTCAGATCAGTAAAAGAGTAATCGAGGATACTTTCCCTAAGTTTGAGTATTCTTGAGATAAGTTGATTTTGACTTCTTGAGTTATGTTTCTTTTAAAAACTATATTCCAAATTATTGAATTTCTATATTGTTATTGAGATCCTATATCATGAATCATAACTCTTGAATTCATAATTCAAATTCAAGAAAGAGTTAAGAGTAGAGTTCAAGAAAGTTTTTGAGTTCAATTGTGAATCCTTTGAGATAAACTATTGATTTGAACTAAGTTTTGAGTAAGTATGAGAATGATAAGAGTCGTATACATGAGTTCCTTATTGATATTTTGACCCTTAAGTCAAGTCGTTTATGCCCATAACTTCCGCATGAACTCCATCAATTGAGTACCTTTGAGAGGAGTAGTATCTTCAAGTTCTAAGTCTTGAGTATTGAGTTCCTAATCCCCTTTTTATATTACATTCCTAATCATGGGACTATTACACGTTACCCATGAAGTCATTGAGTTAAGCAGTTCATGTCCATAATTCTGCATCAACCCTTTGAGTTGAGCATTCTTGAGATGAGTAGTATCATTGACTCCTTGAGTTCATTAAAGTTCTTGAGTTCCAAGTATTGAGTTCTATCTAAGGTTATTGAAAACCTTGCATTGAGTCGTTCACATCCATAATTCGGCATGAACCATATTTTAAGAAGTCTCTTACAAATGTTTTAACTTTGTTTTAAGACGTAAGCTTTGAGTTGAGTAAAGAGTAAGAGTAAAGTTCATTCTTCAAAGGTTTTATGGGAACTAAGTATTCCCAAGAGTAAATATTTTTACATTTAAGAAGAGAGGAAACTGAGATTTCCAAAAGAGTTTTGAGCAGTTTGAATACCATCTCTTTTAAGAGATAGATTTTTGAGTAATTATCTCAAACCACAGAAAAATTATGTTTTTAAACATATGAGCTAGTATATTTTGGGAGTAGTATTGAGCATCGATATGGGGGAAAGTTTAGATAACTCACAACCCCCATAAACCATGTAGCCATCATGGGTAGTAAAGGATCATACTTTTTAGATGATTCCTTAAGTGCTTTTTAGCATAGACTAGTGGATCCACTTAGTTAAGGCGTTCTATATGACGGCAAAGTATAGGACAATTCTAGCAGTGTGGGCAAGGCGTTGTATCATCACTTAGGCTCATAGTGGTGTTTGTCCATTAGAGAAACTCCCAAGAAGTTATATTGTATTTTTATATACACATTGAGTATTATTGTATTTTTCAATACATTGAGTTGCTATCTACAGTTTTACATCTTTCCATATATATTGCATCTTTTACTATTGCTTTATCCTTGAGCATCATGAGTTGAGTATTTCGAGTTGAGTATATTGAGTTGAGTACCTTCGAGTTGAGTATATTGAGTTGAGTACCTTCGAGTTGAATATCATGAGTTGATCTGTGCTTCATTGTGTCGAGTACCTTATTATGGAGTTTCACTGAGTTGAGAACCTTATTTCTGAGTTGAGTATCTTATCCTTGAGTACTTCTGAGTTGAGTAAGTTTGAGTAGTTTTGAGTATCCTTGAGTGTTTCTTGAGTTGAGTAAGTTTGAAAGAAGGTAAGTATGTTTCCTTTTTATCAAGTTCAAGCTTATGTTATGCTTTATAATTCCCCTTACATGCTTGTACATTCCACGTACTGAGCCATTTGGCCTGTATCTTTTCATGATGCAAATTCAGGTATTCGGGATCATCAACAAGAGCTTCGTTGAATATTCTATGTTTATTCAGAGTTATTCATTTGAGTTAAAGATTTGTAAGTTTCATGAATTTTATTCAGTTTTTAAGCTTTGTATGCTTGAGTTACTCTTCCGCTTGTAGTCAGTCAGGATGAGGGTTCGCTTGGGGACCAGCAATGGTTCTCGAGTACATGTCCAGCGTGTAGGCTCGGGTGACAGAAAACTGATTCATTCATTAAGAAAAATACTCATCATTAATCTATATGCCATGACATAAATCATATACTGACAATGTATTATAATGATTGGTTCATTCCTTAAAAATCACTTTACATTCTTCTATAATATTGTCACATGAGATTGACACCTTAACAAAAAATTTGTTACAGAATAAGTGTGAGCTTAGGAATTCAAGACGAAAATTAGTATATTTTTTAATTGTACCACACGTTGTATTTATTGATTTCCTAATGAACATGATTTTTGCTAAAGTAACACTTATTTGAAAACGAAATGTATTATGTATAAAAAATAAACTAAAAGACCCTTATATTTATTTTACTTTTCATTGTGATCCTTGTACTCCACGAAGTTTCGGATTGATACTATGTTCATCAAGAATAACAGAAGAACAAAGAACACAAAAATAGTATATGTACTAAACAAATATTTGAGACCACATAATTCCTTAAGGAATTAAATCCCCTCACTATATCTGAGGTTGTGGTTTATTTCCTCACAAGATAAAACAAATATACCGGATATTGACATACCGGCAACTCAAACATCAATATCTTCATCAAACACAAAGAGCCAGTCTTCAAACCACACTTAAATTTGATATTTAATTTTTAAGAAAATATGTAGGAGATGCAGAAATTTTAATGCAGAAAAGTGAGGTAATCCTTCATATTTATGGCCAAACTTCTAGAATGAAATGGTGTGAAAAACACATGTTCGGAAAAAGTTTGGCTAAAAGCTATTGGGCTCACAATCAAACAAAAAGTTTTTGGGTAAAAGCTATTGGGCTCACGTGAACTCATAGGTTACAATATCTTAGATCACCCTCTACTTGTTACCTCCATCAGAATAGGTATCAGGTGGTGTTCGAGAGATCTTGCATACTTGGACTATTTCATCGAGTACTTTTTAAGTACCTTATTAGCTTTGGACTCATGGAACAAGATTCTTCCATTACTAGCTTTGGCTTTGTTGCTATCACTAGTTTTTTGTTCTAGTAGGAAATAGTGAATGCAAAAGAATTGAGATGACTAGCTTAGTAAGTACAATATTTACTTGAAAGAAAATGAGGAGTAGCTGATGCTTTAAATTTCTAATTTGAAATATTAAGGCCAGTAAAAGAGAGTTTTTTCAAGTGACAAACAAAAATAACTATCAGAATATTATTTACCAATTAATAGCTATTAGTTAAAACGGGAAGAGTAGAGGTTTATTAGCGCATGAGACAAATATAGTAGTTATTAAGCGGCACAAGACAAACCTTAGAATTGAACATCTTTTGTATCACTTTATTTAGGATATAGCGGTTCCTGCAATAAGAAGAGAATGGAAAAAAAGAGAGATGACTAGCTTAGTAAGTACAAATACAAATAACTATCTCAATAGTACAATTACTATTAAGTTAAGATGGAAAGAGAGAACTAGAGTTAATTAGTTATAGAGAAAATGGCACAAGACAAACCTTTGAATTGAATCTCTATTCTGTCCATATATTCAGATCACCCACTTTCACCCAATAATCATTGTTTACACTTTTGAGACACAGTGTACTCACAAATATTTCCTATTTGATAAACTTCTTCCTTTCAGGGAAATCATGAATCCGCACTTCCTCAAGACATGGAATTTCAAGAGCATACTCCGTCAGAAAGAAATGCGCCAGCTTAGGCACCCTGTAAAGCTCCAGCTTTTCCAACAGGGGAAATAAGGTCATGATTCTTTCTCCTTGTTGTTCCTCTTTTGTGATCACTTCCTCCATTGACAGACAGTCTCTTATATCTAGTATTCAGAGATTCCGAAAACCTCTGGCCACTAATGGAGACATCAAGTTTCTCAATTTTCCACAATTCCATACATACAATACTTCAAGTTTGCTAAAGTAGGTTGTTGGAAGTTGGTGAGAGCATAGAGCAATTATGCTGTTAGCCCAATTGATATATAGTTTTTCCAAGTTGGGACAAAAAATCTACAAACGTTGAAGGGATGAAGTATCAAACTTAATTGTATTTTGTTGCAGTTAGTCAGTTACAATAGGAGCTATTGGGCTCAATCATAACCCAATTCACACCAGGAAGAAAACATTAGGTGTTAAGTTGAGAAGCCAAAATTGTTTAAACCTTAGGTGATAAGTTGTTTAATTTAAATATGACGAAGACAAATTTAATAAATTGATAGTTTGATTAAAATTATTAAATAATTGATTATAGTTTTAACTGTTCAATTTTTGGAAATTTCCCATAAAAAGACCATTGTTTTTAGAAATCATCTAAGACAAATTACTCAAATAAAAGAAGTATTTTAAAAATCATCTCCAAAACAACATTCTTTTAAATCTTTTAAAAAGACAGAGAATATTAGATGACATGAGAAAATAAATCCACATATTACGTGCTAAATATGATGAAAGACGTATTTTTAGGGTAATTTTTTTAAAAATAATATAAAAGCAAAAATCAAAAGAAAAAGTACAAGTAAATGGGCTATGCCTTACCTTATTATTCCTATTGAAGTGTAAAAAATAAAGAATTTTGAATGAAATGAAGATTCACAAAATTAAATTTATAGATAGCTCTGATGACCTCAGTTTAATATCCAATAACAATCATGTTCATAATCAAGGAATCTCTAGATATTACTAATATAAATTAAAGTCTCTGGGCAAAAGCAATTGGGTTTACGTGAACCCTTGAGTTACAATATTTTGGTTTTGCCTATATTTGTTATCCCCATCAACATAGGTATCATGTGCCAAATAACTATCTATTGATTACTATTATTATTTGTTAGTTAAAAGGGAAAGATAGCAGTAGACCAGGGGTGTATTAATGCATGCCACAAATATATATATAATAATTAGTTGTACAACTAGTGGCACAAGACAAACCTTAGAATTGAACATTGCTTTGTTGAGATCAACTCTTTTCACCTCATCATCATTGTTCACACTTTCGAGACTCGGTATGCTCACAGATGCCTGTTGGACAATGTCTCCATTTCAGGGTAGTTTGAGATCTCAACAACTCTGAGAAATAGAAATTTAAGAGAATGCTCCGTCAAAAAGAAATGCCCCAACTTAGGCAGCCTGCAAAGCTCTAGCTTTTCTAACAGGGGAAATAAGGGCATGACTTCTTCTCCATGTTGTTCCTCTTCTGTGATCACTTCTTCCAATGACTCATAATATCCTATCTTTAGTATTCGGAGATTAAGGACACCTCTGGCCATGGATGGAGACATCAAGTTTCTCAATATCTTACATTCAAATACGCTCAATTTTACAAGTTTGTTGAAGTAGGTAATTGGAAGTTGGTGAGAGCATAGAGCACTTATGCTGTTAGCTCCATCCATAGATAACTCTTTCTGCTTGGGACAACAAACTTGCAAATATATGAAATATAAATTTATAAAATTAGTTGTTTTATTGATTTAAGTGTACAGTAATATTTTAATTCATAAAAAACGTCTAACTAAAAGTTGAAAACAATATTATTTTTAATGATCCTAAAGAACTTTAGAAACACACCTTTTCATCAAAAAGATGATAAAAAGTTTCAATTTATATTCATATTGATATTTCAAGATGAATTAAATTCTTCGAATTTGAGATAAAGTACCTACGTAAAAAAAATTGTATCTTATAAAAAAATAGACTGTTTGTAAGTAAATATCTCTAATGCTCAAGTAAAAGATAAAATTTTAATTCATAAAAACCGAAGTAGAAGCAGATATTTTCATGAAAAGAGGATTTGAGTAAGTGATGGAGTTGTTGGCGATAGGCCAGAAATTTTGGAACTCAGGTAAGTAGTGGAAGAGTATTTTTGGTAACCGAGGGAACTCAATGCCCTCAACAGTGTTATTTCAAAAGTGAGCGAGGCAATCCGGATATTAAAGGTCCAACTCATATAAATTGGAGAACTTGATAACATCATGTGTCCTCCGAGAGATATCCTCATCCTCGTCCTTCTCTTCCTTATCAACAGGACACGATACTGTCCAACTCCCTCCAGCCAAGGACATACAAAAAACATACGGTAGACCATGACAACGACTTACCTCTAGTTTTTCAAGTTTAGGGAATGGAATATTATTCTGACAATGGATATGTGTCAATGAATTACTATCTTCTAGGCAGAGATCTTTAACATTCTGAAATTCATCCAGCTGTAACTCGGCCAACACGTTGTTGGATCCCTCTCCCGTTGAATGAACAAGTTCGCTCTTCCTCAGCAAGTGGCGGATCCAATCACCCAATGGGCAAGTCTCGATGACTTCGAGAACTATAATCCTGTTGTAATTATCGGTGATTGAAGTTGCTTTGTAAGCTCTACCCACTGTAAGAGAGTATCGTGCCAACTTGGAGGAAAGGGCCAAGTTACAATATATCACATCTCCGGAACAATCACTTAATGTCATTGCAGTCAATCTCGATAAGGATTCCAGTTCCATCAAGGTGGAATAACTAAAATACTCTACTCCCAGCATATATAGTTCCTCCAAGTGAACTAGTCTTGATAAAACCCCAGCTAAAATCCTTTTAAGTTCTCCTTGCTCATTCCGAAACTCAAACATAATTAGATTGGTTAATTTTCCTATCTCCATTGGCAGCTCCTCTAACAGAGAATCTCTGATGCTGAGAATTTCTAAAGTGACAAGTTCCCCAATAATGGATATGTCATCCAACCTTAAATTAGTTAGACACAACATCCTCAGACTTGATAGCGTCCGAATGGATGCTAGAAAAGGCCAAATGGACTCCTTATATTTGTCTCCCCTTATGCTTAAGACATTGAGTTTACTCATTCGATCAAAAAAATCATCTTGTAATTCGATTGGCTCTTTTAAACAGAGTTTCAACATTAGAAGCTTCAGTTTTGGGCAAAATATTGGGCTTGGACGCTCATCAAATATATTTGCTACAATTGACATGTGACTGTATTGCTTGTAAGTGTCTTTTCTTGGGAACTCTTCTGAGTTCACATCATGACTTACCATAAATATATGCTTTCGCTCAGATGCAATATATATAGCCACGTCACAGACCACATCATGCATTTTGACATAAGTTTTGTCTGAACCTTGGGATAACAAGAAACAGTCTTTCAATGTTTCTAACAGATAACACACTGTCTTTTTGGCTCCTTTTATATTTTGAATTTACGAAAAGTTGCAAAGCCCAATTCCATATCTAAGTAATTCTTCAGGACAAATATCACTATCTTCCTCGAACAAGGAACATATCAAAAAGAGGTATTTGGCTTCACTACTTCCCAAGAAATCGTAGCTTAGCCTTAGAGGTTTATAAACCTCTATGGGCACTTCAGGGATATTTATTATTTCCCCACTACGTAGTTGTTCAAGGGCAGAGTCCCACGAAGGCTTGGTTTTAAACTTTTTTGCTTCTGCAACTGTAATAATTGCAAGCGGCAGCCCCTTGCATTCTTTGGCAACATCTTCTGCTATGTCACGAAGAGAAGGATTGTCAACTAAATTACCTACCTTCTGCTTGAAAAGGATCCATGCATCCTCTTTAGATAAGGTTCCAACTTCCATGATCTTCTGAGCTCCCATTGCTTTACAAACAGATTGAAAACGCGTTGTGAATGTCACTTTGCACTGATGTTTTTGGTTGCTACCTCTGGGAATTCCAAGTTTCTCTAGTTCAAAAGCCTTCCAAACATCATCCAAGATTATTAGGATGCGGCTGTTCTGATACACTAACCTTGTACGTAGCCGATCTCCATGGCTCCACAAATTATTCCCTTCTAATTTTAGCCCGACTCCTCCTGCGATCTCACCCTAAATTCTTTTGAAGTCTTGTTATTGATTGACAGTTACCATGACAACATCTTTGAACAACTGTTCTTGTTTCACCTTCTATCTGATTTTCTCAATCATTGTTATCTTACCAACACAACCCATACCACATATCCCAATAATAGTGACTCCATCATCTTTCAAAGCTGCCATGACCTCAGCCTCTTGAAATTTTCTGGAGTCAAACTCCTCACCATTATTACTATATATTGCCGCACTTTGGACTGGATGATGAAAGGAGAAAACATTAGGCTTGTTTCCTTCATTTTGAAGTTCAATAACCTTCAGTAAAATTTTCTTAGCTCTCCTGCTCATGGAGTAACATGACTTCATATTCGGACACCAACCAAAGAAGCAACCCCTTTCAACCTCAGCTCTACCTCCCATTACACGTTCCACATCTGCAGTAGTGGTATCAACACATGTTAACCAAGCCTTGCCATTGGGTGAAATACCTTGTAAGTTTCTCCGGGCATCTTCCGATCTTTGCTGCACCTCACTTCTGATATTCTTCAGCTTCTCAGATTCATTTTGCATAGATGTGATATTTCTCTCGTAGTAGTAGAAATACCCAATCCCTCCTGCAACTGGCTGGATCATACAAGCTATGACTTTCCCCATCAAAATAGATAAGAATTCCATATCTGATTAATTAATTCTTCACTAGCTAGTGTAATAAAGAAAAGTAACTAAAGTTGTTTCTTTGTTTTTCTTTGATTTCAATGGAAAACAAGATGTAAATCAGAGGAAAAAGGGAAGAACTAATAATTCCATGGCTCTTACTCTTGGGCCCAATTAATTATTATCATACACATACTTTTCTTCCCTTCTCTTTTAATAATACTTGTTTTGCCAATAATTCAGAAAGTGAGCAAACCACTATGAAACAATGGCCAATAATTCAGCAAGTATATGTAGGACAGGATGAATGAGCAGAAGTCAATTCCCCAATAGTGACAGTGCCTTTGTTTTTCTTCTTTTTTCATACCTAAAGACACCTCCTAGAGAGGGCCTGTCACCTCTTAATTATTTTGAAACTGATGAATGTTAATTAATAACTACCTAAAATTAGCCGAGTTGCGTGCAAGAAAGCACCACAATTATAAAAATATATAAATGACAACTCAATTGTATAATATGAAAGAAAACAAAAAGTAGGAAGTAGTTGTTCACAACACTAGACTACTCCATTACTACTTTCAACCCCCCACGGCCCGCCCCCTTAAAAACTTTAATAATTGTTCTCTGAAAAGTATTTCAACATATATTTGAATACGACATAATTTTCTTTTATTGGTGATGTATACATTTCTATTCTTAAAAAGTAGGAACAAATAAATTTATTGAAAAAATTGTTATAAAAATATCTTTTTAGCACTTAAGTAGAGCAAATAGTCAAATACTTCATGTCACAAATATTATTTGAAACTTCAAGCCAAGATGAGTAAGTTATCAATTAATCTTCTTTACATTTAAACAAGCACAAAATTATGAAGTATTTAGCTCTCTAACAAATTGAATATGTAAAACGATAACTGTCAGATATTCATAATATACGAAGAAATGTAATGCTTTAAAACTTGGTACACATTATGTTTAATTTTTTTTTCGTTAAATCCTAAAAGACTAAAAAATTTGGGTGTTAAAATATGAGAGAAATTATAATATGGCAAACTGGACAGGATGAAAGGAAAGAAACCCAAGGCACAAAGAGAAGTAACGAAGGAGTTCAAGCAGAATTCACATGGTCAAAGCTTTGGCTGTACTGGACAAAGAGCCATCACTTACACTGCCTACCAAGGTCAAGGTTTCGCAAAAACATTGAAAGAACATTTTTCTTCTTATTGAACATGTTTCTCAAACAAACACACAAATCAGTTCATGCTTACTTTTGCTGTATGCATAACATTTTGATTACATTAAGATACAAAGCTTCCCATAACTTTCTTAATTAGTAATGGTTTCATAACTTCACTAGCATATTGATAAAAAATAGAAATTTTGGAACTTCCAAGATGAGGATTTTGATGAGGAACTAAAGCTTGATAATATATAATATTTTCCATGGAAAACATTTTCCTTCGTACCGTACGTACACATAGTCTATTAGGGTTTTGCCCTGATTTTCTTATCTTATTTGAAGTTTATTTTTTCCTTAAAGAAAAATTAATGTACTACCATAAATGCTTTAAATTTTACTGAAAGACATTCTTCCATATTTGGGTTATTTCTTCTTGGGAAAAAAATTTGGAGATCTATAAATTGAAGATTCTTATTCTCATAACATAACACAATAATACTTACAATGTAGACGTTTAAAGAGGTTTGTTTAGTGAGAGAATTATTCTGTCAATAGTTTAATAGTTTTTCTTTTATATTAGTTTTCATATAATATATTATGTTTTTAGGATATCTTTTGTCAATCTAACTCATCACTGTCTTGATTTGCAATTGTAAGCTTCTGCATGACACCCTAATTACTTTCGAACCCAATAAATGGTATTAGAGCACAAGGTTCAACGATCCAATGGAAAGAGGTTGAAGATAGGTTCAACACGGTTTCAAATGAATTTGCAACAAATTTGATGATAATGAAGATTTTTGTCTAGCTACATGTGGAGAAGAGATTAAAAGTATATTTTCAACAATGTTGCTGCATCTTTAAAAATAAAAATAAAATATTTTAAAATCATTTTTAACTCATATATTTTAAACTTTATTTTTACCCATGGAAAGCAGCAGGGATGAAGGCTATGTGAAGAACAAAGATTTTCATGCAGTGAAGAAGACAGATCAAGTTTTGTCAAGAAAATACAGCCAAAGGGGGAGATTTGTTAGGGCTTTGCCCTGATTTTCTTACCTTATTTGAAGTTTATTTTTTCCTTCAAAAAAAGTTAATGTATTACCATAAATGCTTCAACTTTTACTAAACGGAAAATATAACTTTCTTCTACATTTGTGTTATTCCTTCCTTGGAGAAAAAAATTAGAGATCTATAAATTGAAGATCCTTATTCTCATAACATAACACAATAGTATCCACAATGTAGACGTTAAAGAGTTTTGTTTATGGGCAGATTTATTCTCTTTCTTTTATATTAGTTTTCATATAATAATATTATGTTTTTAGTAAATTTTTTGACAATCTAATTTATCACTGTCTTGAACTGCAACTGTAAGCTTCCGCATGACACCCTAATTACTTTTGAACCCAACATATGCTTCTATTAAATATGGATGAATGAGCATCTCCGAAAAAGTATTCTTGAAAATCTTCTAAAACAACATAGAATGAAAGTTGTCATGAGAAAATAAGGCTGCATATTAGCTTTTAAACATAATGAAAGAAGAAATTAGAACCACAAGGGGATTCAAAATCTAAAGTTTATAAATTATTACAATGACTTCAAGTTTATATATATGTAATAATAACAATATTTGCATCCACAATTAACTATTTTCTAGAATTACTATTATAAATACAAAGTCTCTGGGCAAAATTTTTTGGGTTCACATGAACCCATGGATTATAATGTAGACCTTCCTCTTTTGTTACCTTCATCACGAGCATATGCATCAAGTTATGTTTGAGATTACTTTCGCACACTTGAAGTATTTCATTGAGAGCTTATTACCTTCCTAGATTCGATCCACCATCATTGGGTTCGGCTTTGTTGCCATTACTAGTTTTTTGTTCTTGGGAGCAAAAGATTGCAAAAGAAGAGAGATTACTATCTTATTAAGTAAAATATTTACTTAATAAATAAAAGACTACACTGATACTTTAGATTTCTAGTTGGAAATATTTGGGGGCAGGTAAAAGGAGGTTGCTTCAAGTGACAAATATAAGTACTATTAAGATGGAAATAGGGCACTAGATTTAATTAGTTATACAACTAGTGGCACAAGACAAACCTTAGAATTAAACCTCTGATGTATCCATTCATTCAGATTATCTACCTTTGCAAAACAAATTACATCATAATTTAATTATTCGACACTCGGTGTACTCAGAGAACCGAGGTTAAATCTTCATTTCAAGGAATTCAAAAATATACACAACATTGGAATTGAAATTCAAGAGCACGCTAAGTTAGAAAGAAATTTCCCAACTTTAGTAGGTTGTTGATTAGCAGCTGTTCTAACAAGGGAAATAAGGGCTCGTTAGTCATGATTTGGAGTTCACACTCTAATTATGATGCAACTTCAACAATTATTCAACTTCTGAATAATGTTCGATCAATCATTATTTCAATTAGAAAAATAACAAAAGCGGAGATATAATTTCACTGAGATAACAAGACATTAACCAAACTTGAATCCTTAACTAATGAAAGAGTGTTCAAATTCCAAGAAACCAATGGCCTCTAGAGAGCAAATACAAGATTAAATGATATGGCAACGATCTTCCAAAAGTGCACTGAGAGCATGAAGAAGTCTATATATATACAAGATGAAATATTCTATTGGGGCTATGCAATAGTTGTCATATTTCTTGTATTAGTGTGTTGTTTGTAAGTAGCAATATGTATTGTTCCTACCTTCTAAGTTTTCATTTAACTTGTGTGTTTTGTTGCAAGAAAGGATAAGCATTCCTCCTTTAGTATCTATAAAGAGTTTATCTTTTGTGTATAACTCTAGTGTTGCTTAGTGAATCACTTTGTCCTTGTTAGTGTTTTGTTTTTTATTTAATACTTCATTGTTATGGTACAGAGTGAATTAGGGAAATATAACAGGACGACAATGAGATTGAAAAAATGTTGGTTTTGTTCCTCAACTATATATCCAGGCCATGTTATTCAAATTGTTCGAAATGACGCAAAGGTAGAACATTAATCTTGTTGGAAGTTTCATTTTATTTAGGAACTATTTATTTCACATTTGTTGGTCTTTTATTTAGTTGAATTGTTCAACTCCTAGTTATTAGGAAGTACACATGTTTTCAGTTTAGAAAGCAAAGTTTGCTAAGAGTCCTAGTAGTAGTGGGTTTAGTTCTTAGCAATAAAATCTATGTAAAAAGTCTATATAATAGACTTATCATGTCTCTATTGAAATAAGAGAGTTACGCAGTTTCTGTTTTCTTCTGTTGAGTTTTTCTACTTGCTTTATTCATTGTTCTGCTTGTCATATTTTATTAGTGGTATCAACTCAAGGTTAGATCTAGAAGAAAAACAAACAAAAAAAACACCTGTGAGGTAGAGTTCACCCAAAATTTTTATTTTTTCCATGGCTTCAAAGAACAACTTTGTGCAAGCAGCCATTCCTCGTTTTGATGGTCATTATGACCATTGGAATATGCTGATGAAAAATATTCTAGGGTCAAGGAGTATTGGCCAATTGTGGAAGATGGCATTGATGTTCCAGCGGAAGGCGAAGTTTTAACAAATGCTCAAAAGGCGGAGTTCGAAGCAAGAAAAATGAAAGATTTGAAAGCAAAAAATTACTCCCTCCGTCCCATTTTATGTAAGGTAGTTTTACTCGGCACGGAGTTTAAGAAAGAAATGAAGACTTTTAAAACTTGTGGTCCAAAATGAATGATAGAAATTTGTGTGGTTGTAAATTATTTCATTAAGGATAAAATAGACATTTTATAGTCAAATTGTTACTTAATATAGAAATGTGTCATTCTTTTTGGGACTGACTAAAAAGAAAAGTAAGTCACATAAAATGGGACAGAGGGAGTATCTCTTCCAAGCTATTGAGTGTCCTATCTTGGAAACTATTCTTTGCAAAGAAACTTCCAAGGATATATGGGACTCAACGAAAAAGAAGTATCAAGGCATTACAAAAGTGAAGCAAGCACAACTTCAAGCCTTGAGAAGGGACTTCGAAACTTTACGAAGGTGAATACACTAGCTATTATGCTAGAACCATGGAGATAAGCAACAAGATGCAATTTCATGGCGAGAAGATGAATGATGTCACAATCGTTGAAAGGATATTGTGTTCCTTGACACTGAAATATGATTACGTTGTTTTCTCTATTGAAGAATAAAAAGACATAGATGTTTTGTCTCTTGATGAATTGCAAATCTCTTTGTTGGTGCATGAGCAGAAGATGACTCGAACTTCAACTTTTGAGGAGCAGGCCCTGAAGACTTCTACTTTTATTTCTTCCAATTCTAGAGGAAGGGGTAGCGGTAGAGGTAGAGGAAGAGGGAGAGCAGATCGAGGAAACAAAGATGGCAACAGGAATTTTAGAGCGAATGATGACTATAACAAAGGCAGATGAAGATATTTTTTTACAAATCCAAGGTAGAATGTTATCGTTGTCATAAATTTGGTCATTATCAATCTGAATGTTATACTAGGCTGCCTAATGAGAAAGAAGAAAAGTCAAATTTTGCTGAGAACATGGAAGGAGAAACCTTATTAATGGCAGTTCATGCGAAAAAGGAGCCCGAGGAGCAAATTATTTGGTATGTGGATACCAGTTGCAGTAACCACATGACTTGTAGTGAGTATTCTTTCACTGATTTAAATGAAAACTTCCGGTCAACAGTTAGTTTTGGTGATCTCTCAACAGTAAATGTGATGGGAAAGGTTGATATCAATTTTAAAACAAAAAATGGGGGGTGGAAACCATATCTAATGTGTTCTATGTTCTTGCTTTGAAGAGCAATTTATTGAGTGTTAGTGTGGCATTTTAATATTCTTAAAAAAAATATTAAATTTTACAATATTTTGCATTGTCACACAGATATTGGTTTTCTGGCCGTTGGTTGACTTCTCATTTCTCATATGTTACAAAATGTTGGATGTAATGACAATCATAATTGCTGCATTACTATTCTTTATTACTATAAATTGGAGTTAGTGCCATATGAACTTCAGTTTTGCAACAAAGGCAAAATGCCATTGATGGCATTAGCCGTTGATGGCATTGGTGCCCACTTGATTGTCACTCTTAATTCCTCCATTATACCTTGTAACCTATGTAACTCCTAGGCCATTTATCTTCATTATTTACCACCACATTATCTTCCTATTTATTCCTAGGAAGACTTCTTCTACTATAAATAATGGTGGTCTTTATTTGGTTTAGATACACAAGAAATTATAGAGTGCATATAGTTTTCAAAAAAGAGAGTTCTTATTAATTGTATGGAGGTGTTTATTTTGTGGAGCTTTGGACTCAACTCTTGTCCAGAGTTGTTGAGTTATACTTTGTGTGTAAGCTGTTGTATCCTGTAGGGGACAAATCAAGAAGGACTGCTGCTGGACTGGTGAAAAACATTTTCTGCAGTGGGCTTGAATCTCCTTAAAGAGACCGAGATATCCGAGCCTCAGCTTGAAGAGTTTTATTTCTTCATTTTTATTTTCAATTTTAATCTTGTAATTCTGTTATCTTGTAATTTTTCACTAACAATTTTAAGGAGATTCACCATGGCTACAATTGAAAAAACCGTGGATGTCAATTAAGATGGGAGACCTTAACAAGCCATTTCGGTTCAATGGTAACCATTTCAAAAGATGGAAGGGTAAAACACTTTTCTACTTAAGTCTTCTCAATGTTTCTTATGTGTTAACTCAGAAGAATCCTAATAAAGAAGACATCTCCTCTATGAATGATGATGAAACTATTTCTTATCTAGAGAAAGTAAAAAAGTACGATGGTGATTCCTATAAGTGTCGGTATTATATTCTTAATTGTCTATCTGATAATTTTTATGATTATTATGATAGAACTTACTCTAGTGCAAAGAAAATTCGGAAAGCATTGCAAAGTAAGTATGATACCAAAGAGGAGAGCAACATCACAACGAAGGTAAATTTAATTACTTCAAATAATGCTACTCCCGAATCTCACAAAAGAACTTCTTTGAAGCCTAAGAAGAAAAAATTCAAGAAAAACAATGGTAGACCTCCCAAGAAAAATAATGGTGAAAATAACCAAGCACAAAATCAACAAGTTCAACATAAGGGACCATGCTTTGTTTGTGGCAAGAGTGGGCATATTGCTTGATTTTGCAGACCGGAAACAGGGTCCTAACCCTCAGGAAAACGTTACTGAAGAACCTTTTGTGGCGGTGATTACCGACATAAACATGGTTGAGAGTGTTGATGGATGGTAGGCTGATTCTAGTGCAAACTGTCATCTCTGTTATGACAAAGATTGGTTTAAAAAATATACTCATTTTGAGGAGCCCAAAACCATCATGCTTGGTGATTCTCACACAACTCAAGTGCTTGGAATGGGAGATGTCGAATTGTGTTTACTTCTGGAAGGATATTAACTTTGAAAGATGTACTTTATACTCCTTCTATGAGGAAAAAATTGATGTCTAGTTTTCTTCTTAGTAAAGCCAGCTTTAAACAAATTATTGAATCTAATCAATATGAAATTATAAAGAAGGGTATTTTTGTGGGAAAAGGGTATGCTTGTGATGGGATGTTCAAACTGAATGTAGAAATGAATAAAGTCTCTACTTCTATTTATATGATTTCTTCTACCAGTTTTTAGCATTCCCGTTTGTGTCATATTAATGATCATTATGTTGGAATCATGAGTAGGTTAGGATTAATCCCAATGGTCAATTTTTTTTTTTGAGAAGTGTGAGGCTTGTAGTAAAGCCAAAATCACTAAAAGGTCTCATTTTTAAGTTGAAAGAAAAACTGATTTGTTAGAATTAGTTCATGCTGATATTTGTGAACTTGGTGGAATTTTAACTTGTGGAGGTAATAGATATTTTATCACTTTCATTGATGATTCTTCTAAGTTTTCCTATGTTTACGTGATGAAAAATAAAAGTGATGCTTTTAAAAATTTCAAAACTTATCTCCATGAGGTTGAAAATTAGTTTGGTAGAAAAATAAAAAGAATTAGAAGTGATAGAGGCCGTGAATATGAGTCAAATGAGTTTAATTCTTTTGTTAGATCATTACGAATAATTTATGAAACTACTCCTCCTTATTCTCCTTCATCTAATGGTGTAGCGGAAAGGAAAAATAGAACTTTGGTTGAATTGACTAATGCCATGCTTATTGAGTCACATGCACCTTTAAAATTTTGAAGTGAAGCTATTTTGACTGCTTGTTATGTGTTGAATCGTGTGCCTCATAAAAAGTCTAAGCTGACACCTTTTGAATTTTGGAAAGGTTACAAGCCAAGTTTGGGATATCTAAGAGTTTGGGGTTGTCTATCCTTTGTGAGGCTAATGGATCCCAAAATTACAAAGTTGGGTAAGAAAGTTACTACTTGTACTTTTCTTGGTTATGCTTCAAATAGTACCACCTATAGATTTTTTAATCTTGAAGATAATATTGTGATAGAAACGGGTGATGCTATTTTTCATGAAAATAAATTTCGTTTTGATTCTGAAAATAGTGGGGGTCAATGGATTGAACAAAATATTTTGTCACTACCTAGTTCTTCTACTTCTACTTTGAAAAATAAAGAAATTGATGATTTTGAGTTAAGAAGAAGTAAAAGAGCTAGAGTAGAAAACGATTTTGGTCCTGATTTTTATGTGTTTAATGTTGGAGATGACTCTCTCACTTTAAAAGAAGCTTTATCTTCACATGACTCCATTTTTTTGGAAAGAGCTGTAAATGATCAAATGGAATCACTGGTTTCTAATAAAACTTGGAAGTTAGTTGATTTACCACCGGGTTGTAAAACTATTGGTTGCAAATGGGTCTTAGAAAAAGAGTTGTAATCGGATAGATCTACTAATAAATATAAGGCTAGACTAGTTGCAAAAGGTTTTAAACAACTAGAAGACCTAAAATTTTTTGATACTTTTTCACCGGTAACAAGAATTACATCCATAAGTCTTTTAATCGCTACGACTGCAATTTTTGATTTGGAAATTCATCAAATGGATGTAAAATCAATTTTTTTAAATGGAGACCTAAATGAGGAAATTTATATGGATCAGCCCGAGTATTTTGTTGAAGAAGGCCAAGAAAGCAAAGTATGTAAGCTTACTAAATCCCTATATGGCCTGAAACAGACACCAAAGCAATGGAATGAAAAATTTTATTCCTGTATGAGTGAAAATGGTTTTATAACAAATGAGTGTGATAAGTGCATATATCATAAGTCTTGAAATAATTCACATGTTATTATTTTCCTATATGTTGATGATTTATTGATCTTTGGCTCTAACATGAATATTATTGATGAAGCTAAAAATATTCTTAGAAGCCATTTTGATATGAAAGATCTTGATGAGACAAATTTTATTCTTGGAATAAAAATAACTAGAACATGTGATGGAATTTTCCTTGAACAGTCACATTATGTTGAGAAAATTTTGAAAAAATATAACTTTCTTGATTGCAAGCATGTTGCTACTCCTTTTGATTCAAGTGTTCACTTATTTCCTATTGAAAGTGAAAATGATGTAATAAATCAAAAGGAATATGCTAGCATAATCGGAAGTTTGAGATATGTGACTGATTGCACTAGGCTTGATATTGCATATGCAATAGGAGTACTTGGCAGGTTTACAAGCAAGCCAGGTAATGAACATTGGCATGCTATAACAAGAGTTATGAGATATTTAATTGGAACAAAAAGTTGTGGTTTGTTCTATAAAAAATATCCTATTGTACTTGAAGGCTTTTGTGATGCAAATTGGAACACTTTATCAGCTGATTCCTATTCTACCACTAGTTATGTCTTTACTTTAGGTGGTGGTGCTATTTGTTGGAGATCAAAAAAAAAAAAACTATAATTGCTAACTCTACCATGGAGGCTGAACTAATTGCCTTAGCTTCAGCTAGTGAGGAAGCAAATTGGTTAAGAGATTTATTATTTCAAATACCTTATTTTGAAAAACCAATTCCTCCTATTTTAATTCATTATGATAGCACTGCTGTAATTGGTAGGGTTCAAAATCGTTATTACAACAGTAAATCTAGACCTATAAGGAGGAAACAGAGTAATGTAAGAGCATATTGGACAAGTGGTACCATTAATGTTGATTATGTCAAATCTTGTGATAATCTTGCATATCCTTTTACTAAGGCCTTAACGAGAGAAAAGGTCTGGAGCACATCGAGGGAGATGAGATTGAAGCCTATAAATCCTTTAGTTATATATGAGGAAACCCAACCTAGGATTAGAGATCATATAACCAGGTTCAAAGGGAAAAACTAATCATTTGATGACCTGTTGTGAAAAATGCACTATCTATTTATTCCCTCCCTATGATGTGAGTGCACTCTTTCCTGCAGTGAGCTGTGAAGGTTGACTTTACAAAACTCTTAATGAAAATTTGTAGCCCATATGGGTGGAGTGCTAACTTACATGAGCACTCTCGATAGATTTCACCTATGTGAGTGTGGAAGTAGGTCGCTTCCTATGAGAATCGGGCTCATTCTCAAAAGCACTCATGAAATCGGGATAGCACAAGTCCGTAACGTGCTGGCTTATAAAGCTCATGTCAACAACTTGAATATTATGTGTGAGTAGTGATATTTTATTTCCCTTAAGCAGTCATAGTTCAAGTCTGAGACCACTACGACTCTGGAGTAAAAGTTAATGTTTCACTAAGTGGAGGTTCAATGCAGAGCACACCTTCATTATGCATAGCAGCCTTCCTTCAGTTGATGGACTCTCTTATCTAATATTAAAATGAGTGGGGTATTATTAGTGTGGCATATTAATATTCTAAAAAAATATTAAATTTTGCAATATTTTGCATGGTCACATAGACATTAGTTTTCTGGCCGTTGGTTGACTTCTCACTTCTTATAGGTTACAAAATATTGGTTGTAATAACAATCATAATTGCTGTATTACTATCCTCTATTACTCTAAATTGGAGTTAGTGTCAGATGCACTTCAGTTTTGAAACAAAGGCAAAATGTCGTTGATGGCATTGGTGCCCACTTGATTGTCACTCTTAATTCCTCCATTATGTCTTGTAACCTATGTAACTCCTAGGCCATTTATCTTCATTATTTACCACCGTATTATCTTTCTATTTATTCTTAGGAAGACTTCTTCTACTATAAATAGTGCTGGTCTTCACTTGGTTTAGATACATAAGAAATTATAAAGTGCATAAAGTTTGTCAAAAAAGAGAGTTCTTATTAGTTAAAGGGAGGTGTTTCTTTTGTGGAGCTTTGGACACAACTCTTGTCCAGAGTTGTTGAGTTATACTTTGTGTGACGGCTATTGTATCCTGGAGGGGACAAGTCAAGAAGGACTACTGCTGGACCGGTGAAAAATATTTGCTGCAGTGGGATTGAATCTCCTTAAAAAGAGCGAGATATCCACGCCTCAGCCTGAAGAGATTTCTTTTTTCATTTTTATTTTCAATTGTAATCTTATAATTTTTCACTAACATTGAGTTTTGGTCAACTGGTTGAAAAAGGATATGTCATCACCTTAAGGAATGATAGATGCAAATTTTCTAATCCTTCCAAAGGAGTTATTGATATTGCCAAAATGAGTCAAAACAGGTTGTTTCCTATGAAGATTGAAAATGTTCAATCTTGCTCTATGGCAGAAGTGAAAAATCCTTCATGGTTGTGGCATTTTCGATATGGTCACTTGAACTTTGGTGGCCTAAATATCCTTCAAAGGAAGAGAATGGTGACAGGGCTTCCAGCAATTATCGTCCCTTCCCAGGTCTGTGAAGAATGTGTTATTGGCAAACAACACCGATCTCAGTTTGCGAAAGACAAGTCATGTAGAGCAAATGGGGTGTTAGAGTTGGTTCACTCAGAAATTTGTGGGCCAATAAACCCAATTTCTAATGAAGGGAAAAGGCATTTTATTACCTTTATCAATGATTATTCCCGAAAGATTTAGGTATATTTTTTGTAGGAAAAATCAGAGGCTTTTAATATATTTAAAAGTTTCAAAGCTCTTATGAAGAATGGAACTAGAAAGACCATTAAGAATCTCCGAAAAATCGTGGAGGCAAATAGTGCTCTAAGGCATTTGAAGAATTTTGTGAGTCTCATGGCATTCAAAAATAGCTCACAACAACATATGCACCTCAACAAAATGGTGTATCAGAGAGAAAGAACAGAACCATTCTCAACTTGGTTTGAAGCTTGCTGACTCAAGGAAGAGTTCCAAAGACATTTAGGCATGAAGCAGTAAATTGGAGCGTCCACATTTTGAACATAAGCCCTACTTTTTCTCTTCGAGATGTGACACCAGAGTAGGTTTCGAGTGGAATGAGACCAGCTGTAGATCACTTCAGAATTTTTGGATGCATTTCCTATGTACATGTCCCAGATGTAAAGAGAAAGAAGCTTGATGATAAAGGCGTTAACTATTTCTTTCTTTGTGTTAGAAAGACGTCGAAAGCATACAAGTTGTTCAATCCTTTGACAAAAATGATTGTGACTAGTAGAGATGTTGTTTTCAATGAAGACAACACATGGAACTGGGATGAAAAGTTATCTAATCAAGTTCTATGTGATGATAAATCTGAAGAAGTGGTTCCAAGGTTTGAAATTCCATCAAATGTTGCTCCAACTGCTGAAGATTTTCCACCTGCAAAAGAACCTATTGAAACAAAGAAAGCTGTCCCTCGAGTCCAAAAAAAACCTATATGGATGCAAGATTGTCAGGTAACCTGTGCTAATATCAATGATGAGACAATTCCTCACATTGCCCTGTTTGCAGATTGTGACCCAATAAGTTTTGAAAGTGCAGCCCAAGAAAAAAAATGGAAGGAGGCAATGGATGGTGAAATTTCAGCAATTGAAAAAAATAACACCTGGGAGCTTACTGATCTACCAAAACGGAAAAGGACCATTGGAGTTAAATGGGTTTATAAAACTAAACTCAATGAGAATGAAGTTAATAAGTACAAGGCACACTTAGTGGCCAAAAGATATAAGCAAGAGTATGGTGTGGATTACAAAGAGGTCTTTGCTCCAGTAGTCAGACTCGATAACATTAGGTTGGTGGTGGCATGGCAACCCAAAACAAATGGCCAATTTATCAATTGGACATGAAATCAGCCTTCCTACATGGAGAATTGCAAGAGTAGGTATATGTCGATCAATCACCTAGTTACATTATGTATGGTAGAGAAAATAAAGTTTGAAAATTGAAAAATGAATTATACAGGCAAAAACAAACTCCACGAGCTTGGTATAGTCACATTGATGCTTATTTCAATAAGGCAGGTTTTAGAAAATGCCTTTATGAGCATACACTTTATACTAAAGTTGAAGATGGAAAGCTTGTCATTGTACACTTATATGTAGATGATTTAATTTATACTGGGAATGGTCATGTATTTCCTAAAAATTTTAAGTAATTGATGATGACTGAGTTTGAAATGTCAGATCTTGGCTTGATGCATTACTTTATGGGAATTGAAGTGAAGTAGTATTCTGGTGGAATTTTTATTTCACAAAAGAAATATGTCCAAGAAATTTTAAGGAGATTTGGTATGACAAACTACAACTCTGTCACCACATCAGTAGAGACAGGGTTGAAGCTTGAAAAGGATTCTCTAGGAAAAAGGATTGACAACACTTTCTACAAGCAGATCGTGGGAAGTTCTATGTATTTAACAACCACTAGACCTGATATAATGTACTCTGTAAATCTTATAAGCAGGTACATGGAAAGTCCAAGAGAAGCTCACTTACCGGCTGCTAAATGAATTCTCAGGTATTTGTAAGGTACTGTTGATTTTGGCATTTTGTACAAGAAAGGAGGCGAATCAGATTTAATCGGCTTCACAGATAGTGATTATGTTGGCGATAAAGATGATAGGAAAAGCACATCCGGTTATGTTTTCATATTTTGTTCAGGTGCTATTTTATGGTGTTTCAAGAAGCAGCCAATTATTACATTGTCAACTATGGAAGCGAAATTTGTGGCAGCAGCTGTGTGTGCTACTCAAGCTATCTAGTTGAAGAACATTCTGTTTGAACTACGTCTTTTTTCGCGAAAGCCAATCTAATTTACTGTGACAATGGTTCAACGATTAAGCTTTCTAAAATTCCAGTGTTAGTTTGGAGGAGCAAACACATTGATCTGAAATTTCATTTCATTAAAGATCTCACAAAGGATAAGATCATTGATGTTGTCTACTGCAAAAGTGAAGACCAAGCTGCTGTTATTTTAACCAAGCCCCTCAGTTATGCAGTAGTTGTGAAGATGAGAAAGTTACTGGGAGTTTATTCATTAAGGGAGGTTGTCGCTTGTGAAGACAATTAAACTGATGTCTGTGACTTATCAGTTTAAGAGAGGCATTGTTGGAAGTTTCATTTTATTTAAGAACAATTTAGTTCACGTTTGTTGGTCTTTTATTTAGTTGAATTCTTCAACTCTTAGTTATTAGGAAGTAGACATGTTTTCAGTTTAGATAACAGAGTTTGCTAGAAGTCCTAGTAGTAGTGGGCTTGTGGGTTTAGTGCTTAGCAACAAAATCTCTGTATAAAGTCTATATAATAGACTTATCCTGTTTCTATTGAAATAAGAGAGTTACACAGTTTTTTGTTTACTTCTGTTGAGTTTTTCTGCCACCTTTATTCATTGTTCTGCTTGTCATATTTTATGAAATCTTTATTTCTTGTTGATTTAAGTCACTTAAATTTGGTTTCTACTACTTCTCTATGTTATATGGTTGCTATAATTAGGTTTAAGAAAATGGTACTTATTTTGCTAGACTCAGTGTTTTCAGTGACAAAATCACAAGATAAGTATCCCCATAAATGTTTGACATATCAAGCTATAATGCATATTTTCTTGTTTGAACAGGGCTAACAATAAACTTTCTACGCAAATAATTCATATCAATGTGTTATTACTCCTTGTGAGATCCTGGTTAAACTAGATTGAGATATTTAAAAATATATATATCTTCTTTGTGGTAAAAATTACTAGGGGAAAACTGATTCATATAAGTCGCAACAGTTCAGTACATCTTACCTAGAACTCACAGGTTTAATCCATAACACTATAGATCAGACATAAGTACCATTGACATTTAGATTTTTTTTTAATGAAGTAATAATTTATCGAATGAACAAATTATATAAAGGTAAAGAGGGCAAATTAAGATTCAGGCTTGTCTTGTAAGAAGTTAAATATTCATATACTGTAATCATAATCTGTAAACATCACATTTTGATTGTGGAACTACATGATTTTCATATTTTGTGCACATAGTCGGAACTTGATCAAGAAAACATACCTGACTCCATTAGGTTCCCCTGAGATTTGATAATTCTAGATGCCTTTGTTCTTCAAGTTGTAAGGGATTCTGATTTGTCATCCTTTTCCTTTTTTTCTTTCAATTTGCGTTTGTAAGGAAATGAATTGTTCTTAGTTCCTGGTTGTTCATGAACTAAAGGAAAAAGCTATTTATATTCTCTCTTTGTGCAGATCTTTTGATTCTGTAGGTAAGTGCCAAACGAACTTTATGATAAAAGGAATCCTTGTAAAGCTAAATGGACTCAACATTTTCATTTGAGAGGAAGTGTAATAGGAAGGAGAGATATGGAAGGAATGTAACTGAGAACACTTTGCAGGCCAATAAGAAAATTGATAAAATCAGTGTCGACAGGGAGAAGAGACATTATACTACAAAGAGGTTCCTTAGACTGTACTTCACTAATTTCCAATGCTTTTAATTTATCATGTTTCTTTTCTTGCTATTAACATTAGTCGGCAAATCATATAGGATGAAAGGAAAGAAAGCCAAGGAGCAGGAGAAGCAACGAAAGAGCTCGAGTAGAGCAGAACATGGTCAAAGCTACTGCTGTGTAAGTTAAAGGGAATGAGTTTAGACTTACTTGAATAGGCAATGAGTGTAGTTTATGTTAAAGGGAATAATGGAATCTTTTTTTTAGATTGTCCTCTTAAGTGTAAGCGGTCTTTCTTCTAATGTTAAAACACACATATTAATTAATTACATTTGAGAATAATTCATGAAGTGCTTCATTCTTAGTTGAACTTTCGTTTGTCCAAATTTTCAGGAAAAAAAACTGAAATGTTAAAGAATTTCTAATTGAAGATGTAAGAATTTATTAATAAAGAAGCGTATCATAAATGTGTGATCATCTCATTTAAAGATACATGAAAGTTCTTTTGGATAATAGGTGGCAGAAAGTCTTGAAAATAGAACTTCTCTTCGCCAATAAGATGTCAAAAAATTGACCTTGAATAAAAATGAATCCGAAAGTTCTTCCACCGATGTGGGATCCTTAAAACACTCTGCATGTCAAAGAATTTCTAATCAAAGAAATTACGGATATAAATAAAAGTTTCTTGGTAAAAATTGTTGGGTTCATGTAAATCAATGGATCATAATATAGATCCTCCTCTACTTGTTACCTCCATCACGATCATCTTACTCTAAAGGGGCGGTAGAGCTTGATTAATAAGATATCAAAAGGGCCTATAAAAACTTAATAGGCTTCTACTCTAGGCATGTCCGCTTCTTCAAGCTCCATCCATTCATTCAAAAATCAACAAGCAACGCTATAGGTATCAGGTGATGTTCTAGATAACTTGGATTCACTTGGTTGATTTCATTGAATACTTATTACCTTTCTAGAAATCTTCTATCACGACCCAAGAATACCCCCTAGATGTGACATGATACTTCAAATACTGAGAGACTCCAAGTGAACCACTTGGCATAGCATGACACTAAGAAAGCATACCTAACTAAGATAAAGAGATAAACAAAATCGAAGTCTCAAATGGTAATCTCAACATAATATTGAATCAGAGTAAAAAGACCATAATGCAAAAATAACTATGTCTGACAACAAGCCTCTACTACATAGTGACTGGGACAAGCCCTAGCTCACTTGAAATATAGGAAAACTGAAATGAAATAAAAGCATAAGTGTGGCCATGTCCCCGAACCATGAAGACTCACCAAACCTGAGCAAAGCTGATAGGATCCAATACTAACTATGTCCTAAGTGATGTGCATCAGAACCTATATTATAAAACAATATAGGCACAAGAGGTGTATGTGGTCAGAACTCGGAATGTACTGAATATAGGGAAAGACGCATAAACATAATATAAGAGCATGAAAGTCTGAAAATATTAGAATGCATCACCACATAAAACATGACATAATCCGATAAGCTAAGTTCATAAAATATAGTACAAGGTCAATGCTATATTCTGAAAAATCATATCATAAGTAGAAATCATATTCTTTTGTGAGACATGCCATAAGTCGACATAAACCATGCGAGCTATAATGTGGAGTTCAGTGTACTTCTCCCACACCAAAAAAGAGTGTCCTACTTTTCAAGGTAAGGAACATAATCATGAGCTTAGGTGGATCAACTAGCTAAAATCAAATCAAAACATAACTTATAGGGGCACGTAGTTCTGAGAACTGGATAATTGCCACTAGTTCAACTCGGTGCTAACTAAACTCCCAATAGAAAACATGCATAATAATCATTGAAATGGTAAGAATCTAGTAATATCAAATCATCCATAAAATCTCATAGTCATAAGAAAAGTGTCACGACCCGATTTCTTAGGTCATGATGGCACCTAATACACCCCACCAGTAGGTAAGCCTAACCCTTCGCTCGGAGCCATAAGCAACAGACTACAAAGTGGAAGTCAACAACAAGAGAATAAAGTTTTACAACAAGAGAAGAAAAGGTAATCAATTTAAATACAACACAAGGAACCATCCCATGACCTAGCATCAGTCGGTAGTTGACCATTTAATCCAAAAAAAAAGTACAAGGATTTTACAAGTACAAGATAAGTACAGGATGCCTCTAAATACAATATAAAGACTAAGTCTAGCAAAAACAGACGAAAATTGGCTGTTCCAGATGCCATGAGCTCACCCTAATCTCTTAAACTCCAAGCTGCTCCGCACAACTCCAGATCAAAAGTGATAACTCAGACAGTAATCTGTAAGGGGCTGAAGTGTTGAATGAGTAACAAAAACCATACTAAGTTGGCAACAAGTGACTAAGGTCAAAAGATAACATAAGCACGAATAACAACGAATAAAGAGAGCATAGCATAAGTAACTAAATAGGATAGACTAAAGTAAATAGACAATAAGAAGTAGAAATAGGATACAAGGGGTGAGAAGCCGACTCAAGAACATACCTGGAACATGAGCGAATAACCTAATCGCAAGCAACTAAGATACGAAGTCCACTACCTAGGGTCAAGAGGACCCACAACCACAATTCTAATGTCAAAACTTATCAGCTAACAAGAATATAATAATATAGAACAAAACATAGTCACACAATAACCTAATTGGACCCCTATAAACCCAAAAGGTTCAAACAACAGACATAATCCAACCATCCCCCATAAACCAGAGGGTACAATCAACAAAAAGTATATTGGTGACATGCAATGCATATGAATGAAGTGGATTCAATAGGATCATCAAATAATTGCCATGAATCTGAACCCAAGAAGTGAAAATCGGGATCCCAACCCAAGTAACCGCGACCACATTCAACTCCCAGTAAAACTGGAAAGAGTGACAAATCATTCCAAGCCATCCAACCAATAAGTCCACTCCTAGTCCATCTAGTAAGAGTGATCTGGGGGAGTATTGACTCGCGATGAGGATCTCAGTATATCAAAGCTGCCCAACTAGATAGTCCACTCCTAGGGGCGTAAGCCACCCAGCTAGTAAGAGTGACTCAGGGGCGTGTCAACTCGAAGAGGATCTCAAAGTAGCCAAAAATGATGCAAGAAAGGGAGTCAACATGATCTCTAGCACGTCCCTGATACCTCGTGATATCAAAAGCCAATAAATCAAGTGGTCAAGGTGGTTCAACTCTCATTAAAACCAGTTTAGAACAAAAGCCGAGGAAAATAATATTTTATCATGAATGATAAATATGCCAATGCATGAATCGGAATCGTACTACAAAACCCGTGATAGTGAACAAACAATGTAATGCATGCCATCACTACGATTCAAACATGGTACTCCAATTCCAATATAAGGGCAACCATATCATGCTACCAAAGTCGGAGAGTACTAACCTGAGATCCAATTGGTCCTCACATACGGCCTCGGGCCCAACAATATAACAAATCTCAATAAGGTATAACAGGTTTACCACTGCACGACAAGCTAAGGGACTAAATAAGAGGTCTCAAATCAAAAGAAAAGGGGGACCAACTAAAGGGGCGACACCCTACCCCAACTATACCACTCCATTCCTAGACTCAACATAGCTGGGACCAACCCATGGCTACGACGAGCCACCAATGTCAAAAGCACCAACACTTGAAGAACAACCCAATACAGGCCCTAACAGGAGCAAATCATAACTATGAGCGAGATAAAACACAATCTAAAGCATCTAAGGTCCAACCTAGTCTAAGGTCACAAAGTACCAATCCCAACAAGTATAAACAAGATCATCTATACGACAAGAGAAGCTACAAGACTAAACTAAGGATCCCAACACCCACACTAAGCCCAAGGCTCAGATGGATTCAAGAAAAGATGGAATAACAAGAGGAAAGTTAAATAGCCGGCAAATACCATCCAAAATTACATGAATTCTATACTACACATTATCTAAGAAGCTCAATCAAGAAAGTAGATCGAAGCCTACCTCAAAGCCGATCATGAGTACTCTAAATCCACCACACATCAGCTACCAATTACTGAAAATCCTCCATGCTATCAAATTATTGATCACCAACTCATTACAGTTGTTTAGACACCAAATTTGCAACAGTAGGAGATAGACCCAAAAATTGAGTCAAAATAGGAAAGTGGGACCTGCACTGGGAATCCCATAATTGACTTCGTCAAAAGGTCATAAATAGACCATGGAACTTGTGCCCTAAAAACGTGCACAATTCGAGCTCGAAAAAGGGCTTAAATAGTCGATGCAAAAAAACACAAGAAAAGTACCATTAAAGGACTTGGGCAGCCCCATTCAGGGAAGAAATTACCACAATACACCAACTTCCAGACTTCCACAATCATTCCCACACATAGCCACACAAATTCTAGACGAAACACAACTTGAATCACCCAAAATGAAGCTTTCTAGCTTGAGATATCAAAATATTAAAATGAGTGTTGAAGCTGATATTCCCTTTTTTCAATGTCAGAGATTCTAGTCACTAAAAGCTATTTTTGGTAGCTGAAAGCCTGAATTCTGGTCACTAAAGGTTTGCACCACTAACACAAGATTTTGCTATTTTTTCAAAGCCTTTGAACAAACCCTCAGAATTCATTTGGGATTCGATAAAAATAAAACAGATATGTTATCGCACTAAATTCGACATTTTGGAATCAACGAAACCATCAAAAAATTTATCTGAGGTCATCTCGTTGAAAAGTGAATCCCACACCGAAGTTCCATTTTTAGCCAAATTCCACAAGAAGGTTCAAAATAAGACTAGAAGCCACAGAAACCACATGAAATGTCTCTCTGGACCAAACTTGACATTCTAGAGCTAATCGTGCTGATGGAATTCTCATCTTGAGACGTTTACCAAGATTTTTGAAAAATGTCAAACCTTGGCATAAGTTTCAAAGTTAAAATGCCTAACGACACAAACTCACACCAGAAGTCTTGGGGCTTGAAACAACCATGACCCTTGCCTAAAACGACCCTTTCAAAGCTAATGAAACCATCAAAATTGCATTCAGAGCTTTCTTCCTGAACTTTTGACTGAAGTCAATCATTCACGTTTCAAAGGCTCCAAATGATTAAAACTTGCACAAAATCAAAATGAATGACCTGTTGATTGAACTATCAGCCCCAACGCTACATGAAAGCTTTGAACACTGAGAAGATTCAAAAATAAAGAAAATAACCTGAAGGGTAGTTACAATATGCACTACTAAATGAACATTCATCTATGAAAGTAGAAGTATATACACAACTTAAGAACCAAAAAGATGAGGATATTAGGTCAGCATGCTCTGCAGACCCTTAGATGCCCTTTGGGATCAAAAAAATGCCATCTTAGAACTCAAGCTAAGAGGATAATCCTCAAGTTCACTGCTAAACTCCAAAAGCTCCACCAAATCTATTTTGGACTCCAACTCATGCCCAACTGAACTAAACTTGAATGAAAGCACCAGATTTACCTGAGAAGACAAACATCACACCAAAACCACCTAATATGGTGACCGCAGGACCATGGAAGATGCAACCCAACTCCCAAATAAAAAAACTATCCTTATGTTTCACATCTAACACCTTCTAATTATCAAGTGCTTTCTGTTGGTCCTTAGCCATATTGAAAATCACCTGCATTACCTGAATCTCATCTACAAACCAACACAACACAACCCTCGGAAGGACAATAAGCTCCACCTGGATGTCAAGGAATAACAACCGCCAAAACAAGGATCTCAGTCCAAGGTAAGGCCCAAAATGCACCTTTGGCTCTCAAAGACCAACAAATCAAGATGAAATATGACCTTATGGAGCTAACCACACTAATTAAAAGGATTACCATCCTTCTAAAAACAAGGCTACATTGAGCCCGACTCCAAGGAACTACTCCAAGCAAAGGAACTTCTGAAAAACCAACACCAAAAGTCCAGAAGCTACTTTGCCACAACAAATATAAATTAACAACCCTAGTCTAAAAGAAACCAAGCAGAAAGGTGGCGTAGCAACATAGTCAATTGGCCGGTTGTGGCCTAAGGTACCAATTCTTATCATGAATAACGCAAGTTGTTAGGCATGACAAAAGCAAACCCCGCATCCTAAAATAGAACCAACTCATAGAGTCAATGAATTAGTTTGACCCCGTCTTGAATATGAACATTCTTAGCAATTTCCATTTCCTAGCTTGATTGGCTTACAAAGTAGCTTCTAAGTCAAAAATAAAAAGTCAAACTGAAATGACTTTTAAGTCAAAAAATAAAAAGTAGGGGGAAACCTACTTTTTGTTTTTGACTTATTTTAGTCCATTTTTAACTTTATTTTAAGTCACTTTTGACCTTGTCAAACACTTCCTAACTTATTTGAAGTAATTTTTGAATTATTTTAAGATATTTTTATATTTGCTAAACACTTCTAGAAGTTAAAAACTGACTTAAAAGTAGGTTTTACCAACTTTTAAGCCAATCCAAACAACCTCTAATTCCTTAACCCCCTGATGAACACCGCCATTGCGATTCCAAATCACACACCAACCTCAAAAGCTGTCAACTCAACAACAAGGAACCAATACCAACATCAATAACGCAAAACAAAGAATCACAAGGAGTCACAACTCCAAATTTTGATTAGCAATAACGAACCTCCAAGATGATGAGAAGCGGATGAATAAAAAAGGGGCCAAACAAGCAAAAACACAACTTCGCAATTGAGAAGACACTAAGGTAAAAGGAGAAAGAAACAAAAAAGGACTGCAAAAATTAAATAAGGACAACTACCTAACACACACCTCCCAAATACTAGCAATCTGGCAGCTACTACCCAAAAGGATGACATGCAATTAAACCAACCTCCTAAGCAAAATAGTACTAACAACACACAAATCTCACACAGGGAAAAGTTGGTCTACCCATCTAGCAAACAAGGGTCTACATCACAACAAAAAAACTGAACAAGGGTGGAAAAAAGGGAAACCAATAATTCCCAAGGCCACGAGCATAATAGGACAATCAAGGCAAAGAAACTAAGATTCATCCAACCACTACTACCAATCAAAGCGACATAGCCCAGTTGATCCACCACTAAAGAAATAAACAACAGGAGGGAGAATATAAACACGTTCCTCAAATCAAGATACCATAACAAGAAAACACAAGATAGTAAGAAATATAATATCAATGGGCATAAAAGCCCCAAATAACAGTAAAGACATGAAATCACATCCAAATAAGGGATACCTGGAGCCTCAACCTTTGGGCAACTTGTAGAAGCATAAAAAGGGTCATGCCCAAGCTAAACCTAAATACCAAATGTAGCACCAACAACACTAAAGGCAAAACCTATGACAGACGGTGCCGAAAACCCATGAGAATGATCTAACTCAATACCTCTCATTAGGGTCCCATACTGGGGACAAGTTTTAGGTTGATTATCAAACTCCCTATAGGTATAACCAAGTTCAACCACCCTAGCTTGGCGAGTATCAGATATCTGTGATTTCTATAAAGGTAACTCCAACCTAGGGAACTCTTTATATCGGTTGTCGTGACCTCTACAATAAGTGCAACCACTATAGCTTGAATCTCGATGTTAAAAATATGGTGATATTCCCTATATACCTCTGCTACACTTAGAACCAACCCTATTCAACTGTACTAGGGCTTGCGACAATCTCTAACAGAGTGTCCTATCTTGCCATACCCATATACACCATCACTGAGAGCAACTGGTTGCGAAGACCCAATTGGAGCAATATGATACCTAACACTAAAAAGTCCAAAATAACCATAATGAGGTCTATCCTGAACTCTGTTTGCCGTCAGCACCATGACCTACCTCAAAACTGCTTGGGACGTGAGATTCTACCTTTATAGGCCTAATATGTTGAGAAGAAAGATTTCTCTCACTGAACTGATACTCACATCAAAGTGAAATGATATCACCATTGTACTAATATCGAGGCCTCTTACCACACTCCTGTAAGTCTCAAGGCATACTTAATCCACAACCCTCACATGATTGACAACCTAGGGAAATGTAGACCCAAGTGATATCAGATGCTCCAACACCAACTAGTGTGGCAAAGTCAACACTCTGATGAACCCCGACTAAAATCCTGATTTAAAGGGGAAAATTTAGGGCTATATGAAGCCCATTCTAAAAATCCCAACACATAGTCAGAAATAGGTGATGAACCCTACTGGACCAGCCAATCCAACTCTGCTCTGAGGATAACCCACTGCACTAAGAATCACACCTATCTAAGGTGTACCCTTGATGGAGCTTAAACCTCTTAACATTGAATATCAAGGAACTGAGATAGCGGAAGACCCAGTCAAAGCCTAGGCATCCCCTAAAGTCTCAGAATGTTGAAAAATGCCTCTGACGTAAAGTTTTGTTCTCGACTAAAGCCTTCTAGCTTGATCACGTGCTGAACTCAGGTGGAATGTGTTGATGATCCATCCATGTCTATTGAGTACTTCATACTATTCATCTAGAGAGAGTAGATACGAAGGAACACGTTTTAGAGGTTAATCGAAGAAAAATCACATGATAAAGAGTCAAAATAGAATTTTCTAAGAATGCCCTATAGCCTCCCAAAGGTTGGATACAGATGTATCCATACTGATCTACATGACTCTTCTAGGTATTTTCCCTCATGACAACGATGTCGGTCAACCTAGAGCTCTAAATTCAAATAGTCACGACCCAATTTCTTAGGTCACGATGACACCTACTACACTCCATTAGTAGGTAAACCTAACCCTTATCCCGAAGCCATAAGCAATAGACTACCAAGAAGAAGTCAACAAAAAGAGTATATATCCTACAACAAGGAAGAAAGGGTAATCAATTTTAAATAAAATACAAGGAACCATCCCAAGCCTTCATGTTTTGGCTTTTGGTTGTGACCTACGAGACCAGTCTATGGTCTGTAGGAGTTTCTACAGGTCGTAGATGACACTCGTAGGGATGATCTTGACTTTTTAGAATTTCATGTTTTTTAATTTTGAACTACGAATGAACATGACGAGTCGTAGGAATTTTGATGAATCGTAAGTGGGTTTCGTAAGGGTATTCTAGACTTAGAAAAATATTAAACTTGGACTTGTGTTCTATTGAAGAGATTTATAGACCGTAGAATGTTTGACTGTCCATAGGAAGGTCTCGTGGGAAAAGAAGAAATTTTGGATTCTAAAGTTGGTTCTATAGTCGACCAGTATAGGCCATAGAAAGTTCTATGGACCGTAGATTAGACCCGTAGGACTGCTTAGTAGTTATTTATTAAGGGTAGTAGAGTCTTTTCCTATTCATCTAGTACCTATGATATTTTGTTTTACCTCTATTTGTAAGTCTTATTACTACCCTTCTACCCCAAAAATTTCCCCAACTCTCTCATTCACTCAAAACCCAAAATCCCCTCCAAGATTATCTTAAAAAATCTATCTCAAGATAAAAGATGAAGAAGCTATGGTTTCCAAAAAAAAGTCTCCTCTTCAAGGTATGTAGGGTTTCCTCAATGGGTTACATTCACCTATTGAGCCCCAAATATTTCTCAATTCTCCAAATTCAATTTCATCAAGTTGATTAGGTTTTCATTCAATTCTTCATGAGTTCTAATTAAGTTGATTCAATTATTTTATTTTGATTTTATTGTGATTGTTCAATTACATACTTTCCCATTGATTTCACATGAACCCGTGTAATTTTCATGATTTTGACTATGAACTCTGAAAGACATAAATTTATGAAGAAGCTATGAATCCATGAAAGATATTTTCATGAAAATTGTGCATGGTTTATTAAAAAAAACACTTTCTGACCTAGGTTGCTTTAAGATGAGCATCAATGAAATTGTGAAAGGTTTTCTCACATTTAGGAATCATGATATGGTGAAAGGTTTCCTTACATATTGTTTAAGGAGATACTCTATGATGATTTCAGCTTGGATAAGAAGCTTAATTATGCTTTTAAATGTACGATGATATAATTATGTTTATGACTAATTCCATTGAGATTTTACATAGCAATGAGAGATTATTGAGAAAGAGGCTCTCCCATTGTAGAGGTCGAGTCTCTAGTAACAAACTCCTTTTTCCTAACTACGTGCCCCTATAGGATTGTCTTAAGTGACATAACTAGTAGATCCACATAATCTAGAAGTTTATGGTCTTTGTCTTGGAAAGCAAGGACATATCTTTTTGGTGTGGGAGCAAGACACTAGCTTCCACGTTATAACTCACGTGGTCTAATGTCAATCTCATAAAATGAACTAAGTTACTTTAAAGGTTTTAATGAATATTTCTTTATGTTTTAAGATGCATTGAAAATGTTAATGATTCATGATTTCTCTTTTAAGGATTTGACTATGTTTAGCTTGGTTGCGCACATCATATTTTCCTTATGTCTCTTTATGATCATGTTTTACATCCTTATGCATGTCCCTTATACTTAGTACATTACATTTACTAATACATACTTGTGGCTACATTGTTTATAATGTAGGGTGTGACGCTTCCTCTCCTCCAACTCATGACTAGTTGATCATTCATAGTTGAAGATGTGGTTCTATCCTCATGTTTGCAAGACCAAGTCGTATTTAATTTTTTCCATATGTCTTACAATTTTAGATGTTGTACGTGGTGTATGGGTTATGTCCGGCCATTTCTTTGATGTATTAGATTGAGTTGTAAAGATTATGTGTAAACTTGCCCTCTTAAATTAACCTCTTTGTTTATTTGACATTTTCTAATTTTATCTATTATATTGTGTGTATGTATGTCAAGGGACTTGTGTAGGGCCTCTTGAGACCTTATACGCCGTGTGGAGCATAGGGTGTTCTTTGGGTCATGAAACACATATTATCAGAGCCAGGTTTTAGAAAAGGTCCAAGGATGTCTGACAAGCCATGTTGAGTAGAACATGTTCATGAATTTGAAGTGCGGCACATTCATGAATAAAAGGCTACAAAGCATTTAGGAAACTTCACTTCTTTCATTACTCCAAAGAGTCTTTCTCTATAAAGAACCTTCTCCTAAATCTTGTCTGATGCTTTTTAGGATATGGCCTCTGTTGAGTCTGAGATTTCAACTCATTTAGGGCCTTGTTTTGATAGTATAAGTGTCCTCAAATGCCTATTTTATGCTCTAAGCTTATGTTAAAGTGTTGATTTGCAGCTATGAAGGCTAAGGAGCAAGGCAATGACATGACCAGGCAAAAAGGAACTAAAAAGCTGAAGAAAAGCAATACTAGTGATCGCAAAGATCACTCAGCGCACCACCGAGTGGCTCTTTATTTCGCCCAAAGTTCCAGCATGCCAACCCTAGGGAAGAACCATGTTGGCGAGAGAAATGGACAGTCGGCGAATCATCGAAAGACTCCGTGATGGCAACCTTGATCGCCCAAAGTTACAGGACCTTAAGGACTCATGACCAATGCAAAGAGGTGACAGAAGGGAGCAAAGGGTGAATCATCGAACTACTCGGCAAGGCACGACTTATTCCCCCAAATGGACTTTCAGGCCAAAAAGTGGGCAACTATAAATTGGAATTTAAAAGGAAATTTGAGGAGTTCTGATTCCCAAGTTTGAGAGTTAGTGTTTTCCCTTAGTTTTTCGATTCTTATGTATACTTTCAGGATTTCTAAGCTTAATTTTGAGGATTTTCAAGTGGGTTTTTGAATTTAATCGCTTTGGAGCTTTGTAAAGGCTTGGAGGCTGTTACCCAGCTAATGGCTAATCTAGTTGGTAATTGTTTTTATATTTTTATGATACTTAGCTGAAGTCCCGATTCTTGGGGTGTGATCATGTGATTATGCGCTGAATTAGCTTATGGGTATTGTTATTTATTGATTTAAATTCTTAATTGAAGTGGGTTTGTTTGATAACTATGTTTTAATCTATGAGCTGTAGTTGCAAATGCAATTCTAACTTAGAAATCTGGGCTTGCTTGAAAAAGAGATTTTAGAATCAAAGCTTTCAATTAATGATTGTAGTTATTGGGTTGATATGGGTTCTGCTCGAGAGAGTGAATCCTAAACCCGATTCTACCTATCTGGCTCGAGAGAGTAGATGAATTTAGGTGTGGGCTGTTCTTATTTGCTATGCTTGTTGATGTTTGAAAGAAATCACTTGAATCGTGGTAGTTGTTCGATAGAAAACTATTGTACCTATAGTCTATCCTACCCACTAATATTTAGCAATTTGTTAGTAATTTCAATTACCCGTAAAGTGAAATTTTCCTATAATCGACCACATCCCGAGAATTACCTTCCTTATTGTTATTTCCCTCGTGTTGTTTGTGTTGTAGCTGATAATTGACATCCAAACCCCCCATTTGACATTCGTTGTCACACCTTAGACTTGTTTACCTGTTTACGTTAATTTCTATTCCTATAAACGAATAGACAACTTTATAACTTCATAACTGAATTTGAACACGTACTGCTCCCTGTGGGTTCGACCCCAACTCTTCATTGGGTTTTATACTAGTTAACAATCTTATACACTGATCAACGTCTCAAATACACCTCATCCAATTCTAGGTGTAGACAATCATTAACTAGTATAAAACCCAACGAAGAGTTGGGGTTGAACCTACAGGAAGCGGTACATGTTTAAATTCAGTTATGAAGGTTAAAATGGTCTAATTGATTATAGGAATGGAAATTATCGTAAACATATAAGCAAATCTAATGGTGTGACAACGAACATCAGATGGAGGGGGTTTGAATTGTCAATTATCAGCTACAACACAAGCAAAAACAGAGGAAATAACAATATAGAGAGGAATTCTCGTGATGTGATCGATTATAGGCAAATTTCACTATACGGGTAATTGAAATTACTAACAAATTCTAAATATCAGTGGGTAGGCTAGAATAACTACCATGATTCAAGTGATTTCTTTCAGACATCAACAAGCTTAGCAAATAAGAATAGCCCACACCTTAATTCATCCACTCTCTCGAGCTAGATGGGTAGAATAAGATTTAGAATTTACTCTTTTGAGCTAAACCTATATCAACCCAACAACTACAATCATTAATCGAAAGCTTTGGTTCTAAAACTTCTCTCTCCAGCAAGCCCAATCTTTATACTAGAATTGCATTTGCAACTACAATTATTAATACACAACTATCAATTAAACCCACTTCAATTAAGCATTAAAATCAATAAATAACAATACCCATAAGCTAATTCAGCCCATAATCACATGATCACACCCCAAGAATTAGGGCCTTAGCTAAGCATCATAAAAAGGTAAAAACAGTTACCAACTAGGTTAGCCATCAACTAGGTAAGAGTCTCCAAGCTTTTACAATGCTCCAAAATTATTAAAATCAAATACCCACTTGCAAATCCTTAAAATTAAGCTTAGAAATCCTCAAAGTCTAAAATAAGAATTGAAAAACTAAGAGCAAACTCTAACTCTAAAATTTGGGGATCAGAACTCTCAAAACACCTTTAAAATTCCAATTTATAGTTGCCCACTTTTTGGCCTGAAAGTCCATTCGGCGGAATAAGTAATGCCTCACCGAGTGGTTCGGCGATCTACCCTTTGCTCCCGTTAATCACCATTCTAAATTGGTCATCAGCCTCCTAGGTCCTGTAACTTTGGGCGATTCTACTTGTTGTCGTAGAGTGGATTGGCAATTTGCCAACTACCCATTTCTATCGCCAACTTGTTTTTTTTTCCCCAGGGCTGGCATGCTAGAACTGTCGGTGAGCTAAAGAGCCACACGGTGGTGCGCTGAGTGGTCTTGTCGATCACCAGCATCGTTTTTCTTCACTTCTTCAGCTTTTAATTTCCTTTTTGTCTAGTAATGTCTTTGCCATGCTCCTTAGCCTCCATAGCTGCAAGTCAACACTTTAACATCATTGTAGAGCATAAAATAGGCATTTGAGGACACTTATACTATCAAAACAAAGCCCTAAATGACTCAAAATCTCAGACTCATCAACACCCCCAACTTAAACTTTTGCTTGTCCTAAAGTAAAACTCAAGATCGATCAGTTCAACAAAGATGTCTACAAATAGTGCTGCATCAGACTCAACATAAATAAACACAACAAAGTTCAAATTACTCATACAATGATCAAATGTGCACTAAAAGTTTCAAATTGTGACTCACCATCATCAAGTGTACTTAAGCTCACAATGCTTGCTTCTAATGCAGGTTCAAGCTCAGCAAATGTATTCAAATGCCGTCACAACAAAGATGATTCCATATTCACAAAAAAATTCTCAACAATATGAAGTTCCAGAATCACATAAAACTCTGACACTTACAAAGATGAACACATGCATGACTCCACCCATATGCTTTCCCTTATTTTCAAATCAACATTCGTTTCAGCACACTCAAGATCACTATGGTCTTTTTAAGGCTTGTAATGGGGCTGAGTGTAAAGGTATGATCATATAGGCTTAGTGGCTTCTCCCTTCATGAAGTGTGGCCTGAAAATCACTTTCTCTCGTTCACTTTCACATTCAAACATGATCATAATCCACCCCATTATTCAACTAGACATGATTCATCGATACCCCATTTGTTTTGTTATTTTCACACTTTATTTCACAACTTTTTCTCTTTTTCAGTCTTTTCTTTTCTTTCTTTCATTTCCTTTCTCTCTCTTATTTTTACATGGAGGGGTTCCATCTTTTTAAAACAATCCATCAAAGGGGGAATTTTTCACACATCTTGACTTTCCTTCTTTTTCACCACACCCCCAACTTAGGCTTTTGGCCTAAGTTGGCTATTCAAACAAACCAAAACTTCATGAAGGTCATGGATGATGGGATGAAGAGGTCAAAGTTGTTAAAGTTTCTTCCAAGAAAATGATAAGCTCAAAGGGTTCCAAAACAAGATTCACATTTCTTACAAGGTTGGCCACAAAGAGGTATGTTGTCAAATAGGCTCACTCTTCAAAATTTTTTGCCTAAGATCATGTCTAATGCTTGCATCACTCATCAACCGAACCAACGAAGCAAATTCTAGGTGTCATCAATCAAAATGTTCAAGGTAACCTCACCACACAAGGCATTGATACAATTATCAAACAAGACTCCACACTTTCTAGCTAGCGTGCAATGTTCATCATGAGAGACTCATTCGACAATCGGCCGGTCACAAAGAGATGCTAGAAGTCCACATATTGCCTATGTAACTTAGTTTTCCTTATCGTAGCCGTACATTCATTTTGTTCAATTAAGAGAACTATTTGAGTCATTGTATTGCCCACAATCGACACTCAAATTTGCATAAGAGCAACCACAATCACATACAAAAGAGGTGGCAAAATGTTTAAAACTTGGTTCCAAAACCATTTTCATATCAAAACAATGGGCCACAATTTATCAACAACCACAATTCCACAACCAAGATATATATAGATATAACACAATAAGCTCAATATTCACAAAAACACAATCAAAATCAATATTCACAAAATAGCCCACAAAAGAGGTAAGTATGGAAATACCTCACCCCCAACAAATTATGCAGTTGTCCTAAAATGCAACTAAAAACAAAAACAATCTAAAATATGATAAAGAAGGTGGTAAGAGAATCATCCTGCCAGGCTAAGCCCGGGTGAAGTCTCCATATCCACAGCTCCTTCTGTCTGGGCATCAGTGCCCAGTGTCTCACATCCTGGGCTCTACTAGAGCCCACCATCGAAGAATCCTGAAGAGATGCCTGTCTCACAGTATCGAACATAGCACCCTCTAAGTCAGCTAAATCCTCAAACACTATCTCCTCCCGCTTACCAATTTGCTCCTCATCCATTTCAGCCTCGAAATCAGCATTAGCATCATCAGCTCTAGTCTCATCTCCGGTCATAGTGGCCGGAGCCACCTTAGAACAAGCTGGAATATTTGTGCTCGGGACATCTGGGATCTCCACAGTGCCAAAGAACACGGAGATCGGACTTTAAGACCGTCACCGCATCAGTCACTCCCTGGCTCTTCTCACACTCCCCCACTCTCATAGTAAAGGCATCCAGGGCCAACTTGTGGCTATCAATATCAGCTTTGAGGGGTGTCAAAGTAGCAGCTATGGCCCTCGCAATCATCCAGGAATAATGGCCTCTAATCGGGAGGCACGTACTTCGACAGATTGGGCCAAATGGCCCATCTTGTAAAGCATCGCTTGGGTGATAGGAGGTCGGGAAGCAGAAGTAGAAACAACAGAAGATCTATGGGGAGGGGGTGCAACAGAAGTGGTTGGATCTCAGAAGAGGAAGGTCCAGATGTACCTGAGGGCCCACCAGCCTAATTAGGCATGATTGCCTCTGTAGGTAACATATCAATATCGACCTCCAGGGATGTATCCACCAGTGCTTCCCTCCTCCTGTCATCCTCATCCCACTGGTATTCGGCCTCAATACACCGGATATCAATAGAGGAGGTGGGTGTCACCTCCATATCCATCTTCTCATCTTGAGGAACACGGGCCAGTCTGCACAGCTAGATGATCAACACCAGGAATGAAAGCGAAGTCTGTCTTTGCTTGGCCCTCATGGCCATGTCCTCGTCAATCAATAGCCCTAGATTCAGCTTCTGGCGAGAAATAATAGACCCTAAACATGTTGCCTTTGGGTGTCTGAGGATGAATTCATTTTGGGACGACTTAATAGTGCTGTTGATGAACCCAAACCAGTACCGAGCTTGCCACATTAAAATACTTCTTTTCTATGGGCGCACCTACCTCTATCCACCTCGGGGCGGCATCAAAGATAAGGGGTGCCATCAAACCCTTCAGGTCCTCCAAGGTCTTATTCTAGATTAGATCGATGAATTGGTGCATGAATCAGAACTGTTGCACTTCACATTCTTGCCTCAAACTATTACAGAATCAACCGGCTTGAAAATGTTGGCCTTCTTCTTTCCCTTGGGTACCAGCTTATCATGGGCCAAATAAAACTCCCATACCCAATTGGGAATGTAGGGGCCCTGGGGTTTGGTGAAAATTTCAAACACTTGGAACTTGATAGTGTTTCATACTTCTGGAAACCAGTCCACCACACCATCTGTAGCCAATCTATTCTCCTCAAGAATAGTACTCAAACCCTCTGCCTTTAGTCGGTTGAGTGACTGGGGAGGAGGACCCTGTACTGATGGTCCTGGGACCACTGGCTGCTCAGGAGGAGGCACTGGAGTTGAAGCTGAAGAGGCAGGCATTGGAGGCACTAGGATCCTAGATGAATCATTCATTGACTTCGAGCATACAGAAACGAGCACGCAGCTGCTTCCAGAGCAAAGGCCAAGAAACTACCTCCAAATGAAGGTAAAGGCAAGGGCAAAGCACTCGTAGTTGTTACAACCGAGGAGGCAAGTTCAGATAGTGAGGGGATCTATGAGACACACCACCACATCAGACAGTGAGGGGGACTCACATAATTCTCAGGCTTCAATCTCTGAGCCTAAGGATGACCAGTTATTACAGGCCCGTAGAGCGGAGCTACGCTCCAAGTCAATGAATGACCCGTCTAGGATCCTAGAGCAAAGGCCAAGAAACGAGCAGGTGAGTCGCTGAGTGAACTCGGCGAGCTCAGGCATATCGCCGAAAGTTACAGTACCAAACTCAACATTTTAGGGAAATTAAGGGCGATCTAGGGGGACTTAGGTGAATCGCCGAACCAATCAACGAGTTCGACCCAGCTCGCCAAATGGCCCTTCGTGCTAGTTTTTTTACCCCACTCTTCAAAATCAAACCCACAGCCCACTAAATCAAAATTAAATACTTAACCTATGAAATTAAAGCAAGACACATACTACCCATTCCCTTGGAGTACACAGACTTCCCCTGATTTGGCCAAAATTGGCCACTTGATGTCTTTTGCCTTTAAGAATGACGTCAACCGCTCCATCTTAGGGTAAAATACAACATTTGGCACAATCTGCCGTTACTCAGACTTCACCCCTCTAGACCCAATAAAAATTCAGTACAACTTAATGATTTTGACTCGATTTCAACAAGCAAAGACATAGGAATCATGATTGAAGGCTGGATTATTACTATTATACTTAAAATTAGGCAAAAAAAAATTCATACAATGATTACCCAACAATATTCAACAACAAAATACCAATTTCATTCGAGTTCAACTACACATAGAGTTTGGGGTTTGAAAAACTAACCTTTATGCCGAAGAAAGGATTTTTAATGCTAGGCAGCAAAGAACTTCCACAATCCATCCCCGAGCAAAGATTCCCAAACGAAACGAAGGTAAAAAATATGAAATATGAAAGACTAATATCGGGGTGAGAGTACAGGAGTTGAAGAGAAAATGAAGTATTTTTGAATTTAAAACCGTTCAGCCCTTTAAAACTTTTTAGTTCGCATGCCAGTCGGTGGAGTAAGTCGTGCCCGCCGACCCACTCGGTGATACACCGAGTGGTTCTTTAGCCCTCCAAGTTTTATAGAACCTCTTGCAACCCAGGTGGTTCCAACTGCGGTCCAAGCTGGGCTCGCCGACCTGTTCGACGAGTTGCCGATCAGACTTTTAGCTCGCCTCTTGCCCATTTTAAAACACTTTCACTTTCAAACCAACAAAATCAACACCATTATGCAAAACCAAAACTAAAGCATAAAAAAATTAGCTTGTCTCCCAAGAAGCACCTTATTTAAAGTCGTGGCACGACAGAGACACCAACTCAAAATTCATTTTTGGGATTCACCATTGTGTCACTAGGCAACCCTTCTTTTGTCCTTGGATTCAAATGAGTCGAGATTTGACCCATTTGTGTCTCCACTTGCTTGATTAACACTGAATGTGAGGTGACCATCTGGTTAAGTGTAAAGACGTCTTCTTACATTTCTTTCAAAACTGTCTGACCCTTCTACTTTATTGAGAATGCGTGAAAGCATGTATTCCGTGCGGACATTTTCTGAGTTAGCCCTTGGTTCCTTAGGCTTTTGACACTTATGATATGGGATATACCTATCTTTGTCACCCTCTCTTTCCTTCCAAGTGGCGTTACAATCACGCCATTCTCTGTCACGATTTCTCCATCCATCATCTCTATTCCAACTTGGATTTCCAGTCGGCCTTGGATAGTTTGCATGAAAACCTACTCCTTGATTTGCAAGGAAGTTCACTTCTTCATTGTATAAGGCTTCAAAATAAGACTCATCGGGGTTTGCTCCACCAACACCCACAACATTTACACTCTTCAACCCACTACCCATCACGTTTTTCGACAATAAGTCCAGCTAGGTCATCATTTTTCCCATGTTTTGGTCTCTCTCTTGATCCTTCTTGATATGCTCTTTTGTAGCGATGATTTGTCATTCTGTAGCGACCCTTTTGGAAGGATATTACCACTTAAAGAAGAAATCTAATTTAATACTTGCGACATATAAAAGAGATTAACGAAGAGCATATTGATTATAATCTAGTAGAGGAATTAGGTTCATAAAAAAATAATTAAGGAAGTGAAGCCTACCCATTTAAACATTAATTTAATGGCAAATTGATATTGTGCAGAATTTTAACTTTTGGCGGAAGAACCCTTCCACAATAATCTAAGGAAATAACTTACGAGATTTTCATGCATATATTATCCTCAGGCTTAAAAATGATATAAAAATAATATAACCAACTACCGAGTACAAAAATTAGCCGATTCATGCTTCACACAAACATTCAAACAAATAGTAAATTTAGTATATTACAAGACTTGGGTTTACACCCAAAGAGAACAAAACATATAGCCATACTTATATTACAACCCATGGTGACATGATCAAATTAGCCCTCAAAATTTCATGTAAATGTACAACACATATATCTTGTACAAGTCCCAAGGTTTATACAAAATATAGATGCCTATATGAAAATGTGATCTTCTTTAAGGCTCTTAAAATCTCCATCTCCAATGGCCAGCTTCATGCATCCTCTCGAACATACCCTATGATAGAAATAGCTATCGCTAAGCATATAGCTTAGTGGTGTAAAAACTATAGATTTGGAGCCCTTAAATTCACCAAGCTACGTTTCTCAAGTCATGGGCAGCACAATTAAAACATAATAAATAAATAAAGTAATCAATATATAAAGTGTGTCAAGTTCAATATTTAAAGATCCAAATGTCAAAGACGCTCATAGCACCATTTTCAAAAAAATTCAATAACAATGCTCACCCAATATATACATCATGTCGTCACACCAAACATAAGAAGGTATCTAGAAGGACCGATGCGCTACATCAAGAAGTGTCAAAGCCTAATAATCAAGAGAGCCAATAACCATATTAAAAATGGCTTTCTAGTTCGTACTTAAAATGGAAAACTTCGATACTTAAGACAAATTGAAAATCCAGAGTCAAGATTGCAAATGATCCATATCAAGAGGCATGCCAATATGTGACAAAGTCACTGCAAAAAGAAGGACAAGATCCCAACAAGAGTGCCAAGTGATCAAACAATCCGTACAAGTGGGCGAGTTACACAAGTGTCTTTAATATCGTAAAGGATACCAACACGTTAATGCAAAGTGACAAGAGGTAACCAAGGTACCAAGATAAACTTTTTGATATACCAGCAGGTAAAAAGAGTGCAAGTACAAGTTTATACACAAACTGCAGTGCTTTAGCATAGAAACAGTCCAACACAACTTCAAGAGTTCAAATAGTAGACCAACCAACGTATCAAGGTCCTCAACTTGTTCCCGAGTATATACAACAAAAAGGTAGGATGTGTCTCGACATCTAGCTAAAAGGACCAGGGTTTTATAGTGATTTTATGAGTAATATAGTTAGAGGAAGTTCTCCATGTTTCTTAGAGTTAAGGAGCATGAATTTCACTAGAGAAGATGTGAAGAAATAGTTACAAAAGTGATGTTTATCACGTTACAGGTATCCTTAAAAGGTGCTTCTAAAACAAAAAGTGTGCTGCTCAAAATGCATACATATATACCTATATGTATATAACTCATCACCCTTTCAAGTTATAGGTAATACTAATTAGAATATTATATAAATACCTCAATACAATCCCTTAAATTAGTATCACAATTTATGTTAAGCAAGGTTGCAATTCTCGCAAAATTTCAAGTTTCAAAAATGAGAATACAACATACTAAAGTAATTAAGGAATGGTGTATCGACATGCGGCTCTTGGTTAGTATTTAGGGGTGTTACAACTCTCTCCCCCTTAAAGAAATTTCGTCTCAAAATTTACTTTACACTAGACCTGATACATGTGCGGATACTAAGTCCTCATGTCTTCTTCTCTCTCACATGTTGCTTATTTTCCAGAATGGTTCCTCCAATGTACCTTTTCTAAGTGGATTCTCTTGTTTATAAGATGCTTTACATCTCGAGCTTGAATTCGAATAGGTCAGGGTTAAACTCAATAGATTCAACTGGAAGAACATGAGATGGATCAGAACGATATCTTTTGAGCATAGAAACTTGGAATACATTATGGATCTTGTCTAACTCAAGTGGCAATTCTAATTTATATGCAACTGGTCCAGCATTTTCAAGTATCTCATAAGGTCCAATAAATCGGGGACTGAGTTTTCCTTTTTGGCCAAATCTCATAATCTTTTTCCATCAAGATACCTTTCAGAATACTTTATCTCCAACTTGATATTCAATATCACGCCTTTTAAGATCACCGTACGACTTTTGTTTATCCGAAGAAATCTTTAGACAATCCTTGATAATTCTTACCTTGTCTTCTGTTTGTTGCACAATTTCAGGACCAATAAGCTTTCTTTCACCAACTTCACTCCAACAAAAAGGGGTCTGACATTTTCTTCTGTATAAGGCCTCATAGAGAGGTATTTCAATACTCGATTGGTAGCTATTATTATAAGAAAATTCTATCAAAGCCAAGTGTTTGTCCCAACTACCCTCAAACTCCATAATGCAAGATCGAAGGTAATCCTCCAAAATTTGTATCACTCTTTCTGACTGACCATCTGTTTGAGGATGGAATGAAGTGCTAAATTTTAACTTAGTACCCAAGGCTTCCTACAAGCTACCCCAAAATATAGCTGTAAACCTTGGGTCTCGATTAGATATAATAGACATAGGGATCACATGTAGTCTTAAAATCTCATTAATTTACAATTCGGCTAAACGCTCAAGTGAGTATTCCATCCTGATTGCTAAGAATTGAGCACTCTTGGTTAGTCTGTCCACAATCACCCAATTGCATCATGATTTCTCTGAGTACGAGGAAGTCCAGAAACAAAATCCATAGTTATTCTCTCCCATTTCCATTCCAGCATCGATAAGGGTTGTAGTAAACAGACTAGGACCTGATGTTCTGCCTTTACTTGTTGACAAACAAAACATTTTGAAATGAACTCCGCAATGTCTCGCTTCATACCATTCCACTAATAATTTTCTTTGATGGTGTCGTACATCTTTGTACCCCTAGGATGCATTGCATATGGTGAAGTATGTGCTTCATTCAATATTTCTTCCTTAAATTTATCATCATTAGGGACGCATAACCTATTTTGATAAAATAAGCCACCTTCCTGTGTTAATGTAAAATCAAGCTTTTCTCCATTTTGAACTTCTCTGGTGAATTTTACAAGTTTCTCATCTAACCTTTGTGCTTCTTTCACCTGTTCAAGTAATATTGGCTTTAGCTAAACCATTTGAATCAAGTGTAAAACAAACATTCATGGCTCTTAACTCAAGGAGCAAGGGCAAAGGACTCAAAGAAATGCTTGCGAAGATTTTTGACTTAAGGCATCTGCAACCACATTGGCTTTACCTGGATGATAATCAATCGTGTAGTCATAATCCTTGATGAGTTCAAGCCATCTACGCTGTCTTAGGTTTAGCTACTTCTAAGTACCCAAGTACTTTAAGATCTTGTAATCAGTGAATATATTACATTTTTCTCCATACAAATAATGCCGCCATATTTTATAAGCAAACACTATAGCAGCAAGTTCAAGGCCATGAGTAGGATAATTCAATTCATGCGATTTTAATTTCCGAGAGGCATAAGAAATAAACTTTCCTTGTTGCATCAAAACGCATCCTAGACCATTGTGAGAAGCATCGCTGTATACTACATACTCTTTCCCTTCAATTAGTAGAGTAAATATAGGCACTTGAGTCAACAAGGATTTGAGAGTTTCAAAGCTCTCTTGGCATTTGTCATCCCAAATAAAATTTACTTCCTTCTTCAAGAGCTTAGTCAAAGGGGAGGCGATAATGGAAAAGCCTTTCACAAATATTCTATAGTATCCTGCTAAGCCAAAGAAACTTCTTACCTCAGTTGGACTTTTGGGAGGTCTCCATTCAACAACTGCTTGTATCTTACTAGGATCCACCTTCACGCCTTCGGTTGACACAACATGTCCTAAAAAAGCCACTACATCAAGCCTAAATTCACTCTTTGGAAAGTTTAGCATAAAGTTCTTTCTCATTCAAAATTTGTAAAATAATCTGAAGGTGCTTATCATGGTCTTCACTACATCTGAAAAAAATTAAAATATCATCTATAAAGACAACCACAAACTGATCAAGATAAGGCTTAAATACTCGATTAATTAGATCCATGAATATCGCAGGAACATTTGTCAATCTGAATTGCATCAGAAAAAATTCATAATGATGATACCGAGTTCTAAAAGCAGTTTATGGATATCTTTTTCTCTAACACGCAGTTGATGATATCCAGACCTTAAATCAATCTTTGAGAATACTTTAGCACCCTTTAGTTGGTCAAACAAATCATCGATCCTTGGTAGTGGATATTTATTCTTGATTGTTATTCTGTTCAATTGCCTATAGTCAATACAAAGCCTAAGAGTGCCATCTTTCTTCTTTACGAATAAAATAGGGGCTCCCCAAGGGGAAATACAAGGTCGAATAAAACCTTTCTTAAGAAGTTGTTGCAATTGTGCTTTCAGTTCTCTTAAATCTATTGGAGCCATTTTATAAGGAGTGATAGAAATAGGGGTAGATTCAGGAACAAGCTCGATTGGAAATTCAACCTCTCTTTCCAGGGGCAACCATGGAAGATTTTCTGGGAAGACTTCTGGGAAATCACATACAGAAGGTAAGTCTTTGATACAAGGACTCTCCAACTTTGTATCAACTCTGTGAGCAAGGTATGCCACACAACCTTGGCACATCAACTTTCTTGCCAAGGTCGCAGAAATAATACTAGATGTCAATGATCTTTCACCTTATACAGTGATGTGGGAAAATGTAGGATCTTTAAAAGTCACATGCTTTAACCTACAATCTACCACTGCATGATATTTATAAAGCCAATCCATCCCGATAATAACATCAAAACCCTTGATGGGCATTTCAATCAAATCAGCAGATAAGACTAGGTTTTGAATCATGAAGGGACAATCTTAGTATATTCTATTACACACAACTTCATAACCCAAAGGACTTTCAACCAGTACATCATAATCAAGTCTCCAGATTTCACGTTTTAAGGAAGAACAAAAGATGAACAAATATAGGAATGTGTAAAACCAGGATCAAACAGTGTAAACACACATAAGCCAAATAAGTGAAATTTACCGACAACCATGTCTTGTCCATGTTGATCATCCCTCTGCCTCATAGAATAAGTGTGTGCAGTAGCCCTTGGTCCACTAGCTTTATTAGCTCCACTTCACCTGCAACTTGGGTGTTTTTAGGTCTTGCACCTCTATTAGTTTGAGGAAGATTAATGGAAAGATTATGAACTGGGCCTTCTGTTTTCAAGGAAGGAACATTATTAGGATTAGGACAATCATTAACTATATGATCAATGCTCCCACAATTGAAACATGTACCAGAAGCTCTCCTGCAAGTACTATAATGATTCTTTCCACATTGTGGACAAGTGGGAACGCGAGGCTTGCCTTGGCCATAATTTGGAGTGCTAGCTATAGAAAAATCTGATATGTTTTGCTTTTGTTGAGTGGCTTGTTAACACTACCAGCCTTAGAATCATCAAACCTTCCCCTTTCGATTGGACCTCCAAAATCTGGTCTAGGCTTTTGGAATTTGTTTTCATTTCTACTAGCTTCTTCTTTATCAAGTTGTTCCCAAGTAAAAGCAACAGACAGTAACTTACAAAAGTTCTCATGTTGCAGGATCGCCATATTCTTGCTAATGGAGTCATTTAAACCGTCTTCAAATTTCCTGCACTTGACTTTTTCCTCTTTAATAATACCTCCAGCATAACAAGAGAGCCCTAGAAACTTCTGTTGGTACTCAACAATAGACTTGCCTCGTTGCCTTAAATTCAAAAACTCCTTTTTCTTTGCATCACAATAAACAGGTGGGACATACTTCATATGAAATTCCTTAATAAAATCATCCCAAGTAAGAACTGGAGGTTTTACCTTTGCATTCAGAACACTTACCCACCAATCATAAGCATCCTTTTGCAAAAGTGAAATAGCATACTTAAATTTTGTGACATCTGAACACTCCAACTGCTCAAACACCGTCTCCATGCCCTCTAGCCATTGTTCAACATCAATGGGATCAACAGTGCCTTTAAACTCCACTACATCCATTTTCGTCATTTTCTCAAAGTTAATCCGTTGGGATCATGCATTGATTCAGTAAGTTGTTGAAAAGGAGGATTCATGGCTTGAGTACCACGACTCATGTGAGGATGTGAATCAGCTCTTACACCTTAATGGTTTCCCACTTCAGACCCACTAGTGTGGGGAACATATTGATTCGAGAAATATTCTTCAAACCCTTCCAGTGCATGAGGTTGGGAAACAGAGGTACCCAAACCTTCACGAGAAGCTTCCATAGGTCTGTTAGAAGAATAGGCCACAACATAATTCCTTTAAAAGGGAAGATCACATTGCATTAGAGACATGTACTTGATGCATATGCACTCTACATGTGATAAAAATATTATAAACCATATAAGTGAACAAATAGAACCTTTTTTTAAAGCGAACAAGTATACAAGTAATTCACAACAAAAGTCCTAGAACCACAAACCTAGGCTCTAATACCAACACTTGTAGCGACCCTTTCGGGAGGATACTACCACTTAAAAAAGAAATCTAATTTAATACTTGCAACATTTAAAAGAGATTAACAAAGGGAATATTGATTATAATCTAGTAGAGGAATTAGGTTCATAAAAAAATAGTTAAGGAAATGAAGAACCCTTACAATATTTTCATGCATATATTATGCTCACGCTTAAAAATAATATAGAAAGAATATTACCAACTTCTGAGTACCAAAATTAGCCGATTCATGCTTCACACAAACATTCAAACAAATGTAAATTTAGTATATTACAAGACTTGGTGACATATCAAATTAGCCTTCAAAATTTCGTGTAAATGTACAACACATAGATCATGTACATGTCCCAAGGTTTATACAAAATATAGATGCCTATATGCAAATGTGATCTTCCTTAAGGCTCTCAAAATCTCCATCTCCAATGGCTAGCGTCATGCATCCTCTCTAACATTGCCTATGATAAAAACAACTATCGCTAAGCATATAGCTTAGTGGTGTAGGAACTATAGGTCTGGAGCCCTCAGATTCACCAAGCTACCTTTCTCAAATCATGGGCACCACAATTGAAACATAATAAATAAATCAAGTAAACAATATATAAAGAGTGTCAAGTTCCATATTTAAAGATCCTAATGTCAAGCACACTTATAGCACTATTTTCCAAGAGATTCAATAACAAGGCTCGTCCAATATATACATCATGTCGTCACACCAAGCATAAATAGGCAACAGGAAGGACAGACACCCTGCATCAAGAAGGGTCAAAGCCCAATAATCAAGAGAGGCAAGAACCATATTAAAAATGGCTTTCTACTTCGTACTTAAAATGGACAACTTCTGTACTTAAGACAAACTAAAAATCCAGAGTCAAGATGGCAAATGATCCTAATCAAGAGGCGTGCAAATAGTTACAAAGTCACAGCAACAGGAAGGACAAGGTCCCAACAAGAGTACCACATGATAAAAAAATCCATACAAATAGGTGAGTTACACAAGTGTCATTAATGTCTTAAAGGATACCAACACAACAATGCAATGTGACAAGCGGTAATTAAGGTACCAAGATAAACTTTCAGATATACCAGCAGGTAAAAAGAGTGCAAGTACAGGTTTATACACAAACCTCAGTGCTTTAGCATAGAAACAGTCTAACACAACTTCAAGAGTTCAAACAGTAGACCAACCAACGTATCAAGGTCCTCAACTTGTTCACAAGTATATACAACCAAAAGGTAGGATGTGTCTCGACTTCCAACTAAAAGGACGAGGGTTTTATTGTGATTTTGTGAGTAATATAGTTAGAGGAAGTTCTCCAAGTTTATTAGAGTTAAGGAACGTGAATTTCACTAGAGGAGGTGTGAAAATATAGTCACAAAAGTGATGTTTATCACGTTACAGTTATCCTTAAAAAGTGCTGCCCAAACAAAAGGTGTGTTGCCCAAAATGCATACATATATACCTATATGTATATACCTCACCAACCTTTCAAGTTATAGGTAATCCTAGTTAGAATATTATGTAAATACCCCAATACTATCCCTTAAATTACGGTCACAATTTATGTTAAGCAAGGTTGTGTTGCGAATCTCGCAAAATTTCAAGTTCCTAAAATGAGAATACAACATACTAAAGTAATTTAGGAATGGTATATCGACATGCGACTCATGGTTAGTATTTAGGGTTGTTATACATTTTAAAGGTGAGAGGAGAAACTTGGTCCTCAGAAGTGTACCATGCTCTTTCGATTTTGGTCATGCGATCAAGGAGCTGAGATGCAACCTCCCAAGGCTGTTACATTATACCACCGGAACAAGTTGATCGACAACCCCTTTGTTCACCGAGTGAAGACTCCTTTACAAGTATTGCAACAAGACATCATGTGGAAGCCCATGAGTTGGGCATTGAAGTAATAGCTTTTGAAACCTTAGCCACATCTCGTGGATTGGTTCACTTTCAAACCGTTTAAAACCTTGAATAATATCCCTTACCGTCATTCTTTTTGATGGGGGAAAGTATCTCAAGTAAAAAGCTACGGTCAACTCATCCCAAGTGGTAATGGAGTTCCTTGGGAGATCAGCTAGCCACTTGGTGGCTTCTCCAATCAAAGAAAATGGAAATAATCGAAGACGGACCAATTCTTGAGATATGTTCTTGAACGAGAAAGGTCCACAAACGTCAACGAAATTCTAAATGTGCTCATGGGGATCCTCATGAGCCAGCCCTCCAAATAATCCTTTCAATTGTAGGAGCTAAAACATTGTGCTAGTAATGTGGAAAAATACGTTCCCTTCAACAGGACGTAGACGTATAGTCTCGATACCACCCAATTACATAGGGTCGTTAACATTGTTCAAATTCCTTATATCATCTTGGTGGCCAACTTGGATACCATTGCTCCCATTTATGCTCATTTCTTCTTCTATTCAACATAGCCAACACAAACACGAACAAAGTAAGCCGATTCAACTATAACACAAAAAGATCACAATTCAAACTTCAATAATAGAATTCTAAACAACACCACTCCCCGATAGCGGCACCATTTTTTTATCAACGTCTTAAATACACCTCATCCAATTCTAAGTGTAGACGATCGTTAATTAGTATAAAACCCAATGATGAGTTAGGGTCGAACCCATAGGGAGAGGTACGTGTTTAAATTCTGTTATAAAGTTATAAAATGGTCTATTTGGTTATAGTAATGGAATTTATTGTAAACATATAAACAAATCTAAAGGTGTGACAATGAATGACAGAAGGGGCAGGGGTTGAATTGTCAATTATCAGCTACAACACAAGTAAAAATAGAGGAAATAACAATATAGAGAGAAATTCTCGAGGTGTAATCGATTATAGGCAAATTTCACTATACGAGTAATTAAAATGACCAACAAATTGTAAATATCAGTGGGTAGGATAGACTATATGTAAGATAGTTTTCTCTCGAACAACTACAATGATTCAAGTGATTTTTTTCGAACATCAACAAGCTTAGCAAATAAGAACAACCCACACATAAATTCATCCACTCTCTTGAACTAGATGGGTAGAATTAGAATTAGAATTTGCTCTTTCGAGCTAAACCCATATCAACCCAATAACTACAATCATTAATAGAAAGCTTTGGTTCTAAAACTTCTCTCTCAAGCAAACCCAAAACTCTATACTAGAATTGCATTTGCAACTACAATTCATAGATTAATACACAACTATCAATTAAACCCAATTCAATTAAGCATTAAAATCAGTAAATAACAATACCCATAAGCCAATTCAGCCCATAATCATATGATCACACCCCAAGAATTGGGGTTTTAGCTAACCATCATAAAAAGGTAAAAATAGTTACCAACTAGATTAGCCATCGGCTGGCTAAGAGTCTGCAAGCCTTTACAATGCTCCAAAATGATTAAAATCAAATACCCACTTGCAAATCCTCAAAATTAAGGTTATAAATCCTAAAACTCTACAATAAGAACTGAAAAACTAAGAGAAAATCTAACTTTAAATCTTGGGGATCAGAACTCTCAAAAATCCTTTTAAATTCCAATTTAAAGTTGCCCACTTTTTGGCCTGAAAGTCCATTTGGCGGAATAAGTCATCCCTAGCCTAGTGGTTCAGAGATCCATCTTTTGCTCCCTTCCATTGCCATTCTTAATTGGTCATCAGCCTCCCAGGTCCTATAACTTTGGGCGATCCAACTTGTTGTCGTGAAGTGGATCGGCGATTCGCTGACTGTTAATTTCTGTCGCCAACTTGGTTTTTTCCTAGGGCTGGCATGGTGGAACTTTGGGCGAGCTAAAGAGCCACTCGGCTGTGCGCCAACTCATCTTGGCGATCACTAGGATGATTTTTCTTTACTTCTTCAGCTTTTTAGTTCCTTTTTGTCTGGTAATGTCCTTTTATTGCTTCTTAGACTTCATTGCTGGAAATCAACACTTTAACATTAGTTTAGAGCATAAAATAGGCATTTGAGGACACTTATACTATCAAAACAAAGACCTAAATGAGTCAAAATCTCAAACTCCCATACACTTAGAATTAGATGAGGTGTATTTGAGACGTTAATCAGCCTCTCAAAGAGCTTATGTGAGAAGGACTACAGGTGAGAAAGTGGAGTTCCTCAAGTTACGATCGATCCTTTGACCAATAAAGTGACTCATGCTAAATTTTAAGCCGTTTTTCAAGTGTTGGTTCATGCTATGATGGTCCAAGAAAAAAGAGAAGTTGTTACTCCCGTGAACCCAAATGTGGGTACATAGGCTACAAGGATAAAAGACTTTACTAGGATGAATCCTTCAAAGTTTAATGGTTCCAAAGTTGATGAGGATCCTCAAGAGTTCATTTAAGGTACATAAGATAGTGGGAATTATGGGATTGTCTATCGTGGGTGTCACGACCTATGGGTACACCCTAGAGGTAACATGGAGTATAGGACCACAAGAGGCTCCATACAAGCCACTTAGCATTCATAACAAAAGAAATAGAGGAAAGGAAATAAGACAACATTTCAAATCAAAAGTTTTATAAAAGCAAAGCGGAAGTCTAAACACTTGTCTCAATAGCCATCAAATACAATAGAATCAAATTGGTCCTAGCCCATACATCATGTCCAAAACTGAAAGTAAGGAAAGACCGAAACAATAACTGTCTGGTCCTCGACGCATGAGGACTCACCAAAGCTAGAAAAGCTCGCAAATCAACCTCTAGCCACAAAACTGAGAACCCTGATTATAGGACCCTACATTTGGGGAAATGTAGGTAAGAGTATGCGTTAGTACAAAATACGTACCAAGTATGATAGGCATATATATAAACATTTAAATCAGGCTAAAATAGGACATTTTCATGATCATGCAATAATCAATCTAAAGCATGAAACTTTAGAGTTAGGAAACATAAGTCATAAAACATGATCAATGCAAGTGAATATCATCTTGAAACATACCTACCATACTTGTTGAAGTAACCTTGATTCATCATAACTTTACATATTTGTGGGAAGTAGCCTTAACCGACATATAAGACCATGTGAGCTAGTAGCATGGAATCCGATGTCTACCCCACACCGAAAAGAGGTGTCCTACATGCCACGGTAAGGACCATGAAACCCTAGCTATTGTGGATCCACTAGCTAATGTCTATCTAGACAATTCTATGTTGGCACATAGTTATGCGACACAGGCAATCGCCACTTGACCACTCGATTCTAAGCTTAACATCCAAATAAAAGTTCTTAATCCTATTCATCTTAGCTCGTGAAGTAACATGAGTAATCGCCTCTTGTCCTTACATCCTGTGACATGGGTAATCACTTATTGTCTTTCAATTAGAGAGCATGGGTAATCGCCTCTTGCCTATTCATTAGAATAGCTTCTTAACATTGGTTCATTTTAGGTGAGAAAGCCTTTCATCCCTAAGAACCCTTATCATTTGAGAAAACCTTTCACAATTTATGCTTATATGTATATATGAGAAATCCTTTCAAAAACACAACCATAGCAACATCATTGCTAGTTTAATCTCAAAGCATCCTTAAAACATTTTTGTAGATTTCATAAGAACATGCATAATTCCATAATTCACCATTCAAGGTTAAAAACCCACTTTCAATCATCAACATCTATAAAACATGGGTTAGACATGGGTTCATAGGAATTCATCATAATTCATATAATTCTATCAATACATACTTGATTTCATAAAACTCTTCTTACATAATCCAAGACCCACATTATATACTCATAACTTAGAAAATATAGGAATTACATGGGTTCATGGGGGATCATTAAAAAATCACGAGATTAACTCAATTCATGCATCATAAATCATAAATAAATCAATTAGATCAACAATTAGGAGAACCCATAGCATAGAAGAAAAATGCTAACTCAATTGGGGATTTCTAACTTTGAAAATAGGAGAATTTGGGAACTCCATGAATGGAAGGAATCCATGGATGAAAACCATCATACCTCAATGCCAAAATCTTGCCTTCAATGGTGGAATTGGAGACTTGCCTTGAAACCCTAGGTTGAACCTTTGTTCTTCAAGTTTCTACAGAGAGAAATATTTTGAGAGGAAGAACTTGATTTCTTTTGGTGAATTTAAGAAAATGACATGAATGGGTAAATTTGGGGTTAAAATTACTTATATAGGGGTTCTACGTAAGGGAAAAATGATGTAGTATCAAGATAAAATAATTAGGAAAAGACCCAGCTGCCCTTAACTTACAACTGACGCGAACCTCCAAATGGAGGCCACCACGAGCCATCAAGGACATCAAGGGTCGTAGTGGCAGCCGTGGTCCTTGACCAGTGGCTTGGCAAGTCAAGCCCCCTCCACATGACCACCTTCATGAGCCATCTAGGCCTTCACGAGCCGTCTAGGTGATCGTGGGAAGGTCTAGCCTTGGAGTGGTTACTGCCTCCCCTTCACGGGCACCACTACGAGCCTTGGTGGCCACGATGAGCCGTCTAGGTGCTCGTGGAAGGGGATCCCCTTTTTGGTCTATACTGGAAGGCACCACGAGCACCGCTACGAGCTGTGGTGCCCTTCACAGACTGTCTGGGGCTCCATGAAGGATGCCATAGCTTAGTCATGGGCCGGTGACCTTCCACTTGGCTCTTTTTCTAGGCTTCTAATTTCTGAGGTGTTACATTATCTCCTCCTTGAGAACATTCATCCTCGAATAGGATCCTAGATATCATAAGAAGAAAAGGACTCTAAACTAGCAACCTATAATGCATGCAAATTCATCAAAATGCACACAATCAAGGAGGAACCTCGACTCCAAGCTAGAACATATTTAAAACATCATAAGGAGGATAGGAATTAGACCTAGCAGCCCAACATGAATGAAATCGCATAAATGCACATATCCGAGGAGGAAACATCAACTCCAAGCTAATGCATGTTCAAATAATCACATCATGAAGTCTATCTGCAACTTATACTCAAATGCACATAAACATGTGGAGATCAATTAAATTGACTCATTTTTTTTCTCAAAACTTGAGTTTTTTCATAATCATGCATAAATGAGGAAATCATGGGAATATCTAAGACACATGACACCAAAATAGTAGACCATGAAGAACTCATTGCCTCAAGCTAGAGTAGGGGTAGAATGAAAGATATATATCGGGACATCATACCTGCCTCGACCTCCCATATAGCACCCTCAACTAATTGATTCCTCCACAACACTTTCACGGAAGCAACTTCTTTATTTCTTAACTTCTTAACATGCCAGTCTAAAATCAACACCGGGACATACTCATAAGAAAGATTCTCCTTAACTCCCAAACCTTCTTTGGTAACAATAGATGTCGGATCACCAACACATTTCTTCAACAAAGAGACATGGAAAAATGGATGCACCGGTGCCAATTGATTAGGAAACTCAAGTTCATAAGCAACCTTACCAACACGTCTCAAAATCTGATATGGGCCTACATATCAGGGAATAGCCTTCCCTTTCTTACTAAACCTCATTGCACCTTTTATGGGTGAGATTTTCAAGTAAACCCAATCATGAACATCAAACTCAAGATCTCTTCTTCTCATATCGGCATATGACTTTTGCCAACTTTGAGCCGTTTACAACCTTTCTCTAATATGTCAAGCTTTCTCCATAGCCTCATGTACCAACTCGGGACCTATTAGGGAAACTTCACCTACCTCAAAGCAACCTATAGGAGATCTACACATCCTACCATACAATGCCTCAAATGGAGCCATACCGATACTCGAGTGGTAACTATTATTATATGCAAACTCAATCAAAGGCAAGTGATCATCCCAATTACCCTTGAAATCAATCACACAATATCTCAATATATCTTCCAAAGTTTGGATAGTATGCTTCTCTTGTCCATCGATTTGGGGATGAAAGGTCGTACTAAGCTTGACACGGGTACCAAGACCCTTTTGGAAAGATTTCCAAAATTGAGAAGTGAATTAAGTACCACGATCAGAGATAATGGATAAATGCATTCCATGAAACTTTACTATATCCCTCAAATACAAGTTAGCATTGTCCTCCGCCGAGTAAGAAATCTTGACGGAAATAAAATGAGTTGATTTCGTGATTCGATCTACTATAGCCCAAATTTAGTCATGTTGTTGCTGGGTGTGAGGCAAACCAATAATAAAATCCATATTTATATCTTCCCACTTCAAAGTAGGAATGCTAATGTCTTGAGATTAATCTTTGGGTTTCTGATGCTCAATTTTCACTTGTTGACAATTAGGACACTCAGCCACAAATCTAGCAGTATCATTCTTCATTCCATTCCACCAATAGATCTCCCGTAAATCATGGTACATCTTGTGGCTCCTGAGTGAATGGAATACCAAGAACTGTGGGTTTCTGACAAAATCTGTTCCCTTAAGTCATCAAAATTACACCATCTCCCCTTTGGGAGAAGGCCTCGATAGACTTCTTAAGCATCTCTTCCTTCAATTCCACCAAAGTTGGGTCAAGACCTTGCTTGGTTTTCACATCCATCACAAAAGATTATTCTGAACCATGATGGACCATAACACCACCCTTGGTGGAGTCCACTAACTGAACACCCAACCGAGCCAATCAATGAACATCATGAACCAACTCCTTCTTTTCTTCTCCAATATGAGCAACACTACCCATAGACAACCGACTAAGAGCATCCGCCACCACATTTTCTTTACCGGAGTGATAAAGAATACTCATATCATAGTCCTTTAATAACTCAATCCACCTTCTTTGGAGAATATTTAGATCCTTCTGATTAAACACATATTGCAAACTCTTGTGGTCGGTAAACACATCTACATGAGCACCATACAAATAGTGCCTCCAAATCTTTAAGGCGAAAACAACCGCCGCTAGTTCAAGGTCATGGGTAGGATAGTTCTTTTCATGAACCTTAAGTTGCCTTGAAGCATAGGCAATAACTTTCCTATTTTGCATAAGTACACAACCTAACCCAATTCTCAAGGCATCACAATAAACAACAAAACCATTAGTCCCTTCCTGTAAGGTCAATACCGTAGCAGAAGTAAATCTATCCTTAAATTCTTGAAAACTCTTCTCACATGCTTCGGACCATATAAACTTAGCCTTTTTTGAGTTAATGTTGTCAATAGAGAGGCAATAGAAGAAAACCCTTCAACAAACCTTTTGTAGTAACCAGCCAAACCCAAGAAATTTCTAATATTTAAAGGGGTTAGAGGTCTAGGCCAACTCTTGACCGCATCTGTCTTCTTAGGATCTACCTCAATACCCTTACTTGAAAGAATGTGACCAAGAAAAGCTACAAAACTTAGCCAAAACTCACATTTGCTAAATTTTGCAAAGAGTTGTCGGTCCTTGAGAACTTGCAACACAATCTTCAAATGATCAATATGCTCATCCTCACTTCTCGAATAGATCAATATATCAGCAATGAATAGAATCACATACATGTCAAGGTACTGCCTAAACACCCTATTAATCAAATGAAAAGACATCACCAAAAACTCAAAGTGACCATATCAGGTTCTAAAAGCCATTTTCGAAATATCAATATCATTCGCCCTTAATTGGTGATAACCCGACCGTAGGTCAATCTTAGAGAACTAACTCGTTCCTTAAAGTTGATCAAACAAATCATCTATCCTATGGAGAGGATACTTATTCAAAATGGTAACCTTATTCAACTGACGATAGTCTATACACATACGAAGAGAACCATCCTTCTTTCTAACAAACAAGACTAGAGCACCCCATGGAGAGATACTTGGTCAAATGAAACACTTAGCCAACAAATCTTTAAATTGTTCTTTCAATTCCTTAAGTTCTGATGGAGCCATCCAGTAAGGATGAATAGAAATAGGCTATGTATCTAGGAGAAGGTTAATACCGAAGTCTATTTCCCTTTCGGGAGGAATACTGGGTAGATCATCTGGGAATACTTCTGAAAACTCATTAACAATGGGGACCAACTCAAAAGTAGGGGTTTCAGAATCCACATCCCTCAACCTAACTAGATGGTAAATGCAACCCTTAGAAATCATCTTTCTAGCTTTAAGACAAGAGATAAACTGACCCTTAGGCATATAATTTCCCCTATTTCTGAGTCCTATAACTACCCTTCTACACCAAATATTTCCCCAACTCTCTCATTCACTCAAAACCCCAAATTCCCTCCAAGGTTTTCTTCAAAAATTCTCTCTCAATATCAAAGAAAAAGAAGCTAGGGTTTCCAAATCAAGTCTCCCCTTTTCACCATTTCTTTTGAACATTAAATAGTAAGGCATGTAGGGTTGCTTCAATGGGTTCCATTAACCCATTGAGACCCAAAGATTTCTCAATTCTCCAAATTCAATTTCATCAAAATTGATCAAGTTTTCAATCAATTCTTCATGGGTTCTAATTGTGTTGATTCAATTATATGATTATGATGTTATTATGTTTTTTTTTTACTCAGTTACATGCTTTCCCTTTGATTTAACATGAACGCATGTAATTTCTATGATTTTGACTATGAACTCTTAAAAATATGACTTTTATGAAGAAGCTATGAATCCATGAAAGATATTTTCATGAAAATTCTGCATGATTTATGAAAAGGAATGTTTTATGATATAGGTTTCTATAAGATGAGCATCAATGAAAATGCGAAAGGTTTTCTCACATTAAATAATCATGATTTAGTGAAAGGTTTACTCACATATCGTTTAAGGAGCTACTCTATAATTATTTAAACTTGTATTAGTAACTTAACTGTGCTTTTCCATGTATTATGATATGCTTATGTTTATGACTAATTCCATTGGGATTTTACTTAGCATTGAGAGGATATTGAGACAGAGGCTCTCTCAATAGTAGAGGTCAGATCTCTAATAGCAATCACATTGTCCCTAACTACGTTCCCACAGGATTGTCTAAAGTTACATAGCTAATGGATCCACCTAAGATAAAATTTTAATGTATTTGAATTTGCAAGAAAGGACATCTCTTTTTTGTATGGGAGCAAGACACCAGATTCCACGTTATAGGTCACGTGGTCAATGTCTGTTAATGGTAAATATCCCACAAAATGAATGAAGTTACTTCAAAAGTTTTTATGATGATTTTCTTATTTTTAAGATGTATTGATTATGTTTATAATTTATGATTTCTTCTTTAAAGATTTTACGATGTTTAACTTGGTCGCGCACATCATGTTTTCCTTATGTTCCCTTATGATTATGTTTTACGTCATTATGCATATCATTTATACTTAGTAAATTCCATGTACTATGTTATACTTCTTCCTACATTATTTAATAATCCAGGGTGTGATGCTCCCCCTCATCCCACTTGTGGCTAGTTGATTGCTCGCAGTGGAGGACGTGCTAAGTCCTCATGTTCTGTAGACCAAGTCCTTTTTAGTTTGTTTCCATATGAATTATCTTTTCAGATGTTGTACATGGTGTATGGGTTATTGATGAGTGGTGAATTTCTGCTCATTTGAGACATGTTTAGTTTAACAATTAGTGTCCTCAATGCCTAATTATGTCCTTTTCTAATGTTAGTTTGATCTTTTGCATCTATGAAGGCTAAGGACTAGGCAAGGTAGATTACATGAAAAAGAGGCCAAAAACATTGAAAGGAGTACAAACTCCCAATTGGGAGTCACCTAACTAGAAGGGTGGACAACCCATGGGGTCTGACCTCATCCAAAGTGGCAATACTCACAATTGAAAATATTCAATGTAGGTCGGCGGACTAAAAGAGTAAACGGTGACTTTCCAAAGCTTAATAGGTGAAACAAAAGACCATCACCGAAGGCACTAGTTCTCTGAGTTAAAATTAAAGCTAAAAGGGTGAACAAAGTGGTGATCGACGATCCACTAAATGTAAAAGGAAAACTCAATCTAGTCCACCAATTGAGGTTAAAACTCCTGAAGCCTAAATCAAATGAATAGAGATCTACCAAAATTGATGGGTGAGCCAAACTAATGTCATCGAGTTGGTCACGTAGTGAATTTTTGGCTAAATTTTGGAAAACTATAAATACCTCTAGAGAAAGAGAAAAAAAAGAGAGTTGTGAGGATCAGTTTTTAGAATCACTTTTTAAATACTAGTTTGAGAGAATTAGTATCTTCACCATTGAAGAACATTCTTAGTTTTGAGGTATTCAATTAACCTTGTAATCGACTATCACAAGTTCAATTGGTAGTGGGTTTTGAATATTGATGCTTACATTCAATTCCTCAGATGTTGAATTCATCATGGGTATATTCTCTTTTCCCTTCTTGATGCTTGGCAAAAATACCAAATCTAGGGGTGTGATTATAGGGTTGGTTGTTGATTTATTATAGTGGGCTTTGTGTCTTGCTCTATTTTATTTTTGTAGATTCCTGAATTTAAGCTAATTAGCAAGGCGCTAATTCATGGGTTAAGGTTGCAAACTGAATCCTAGCATAGATCTTTGATTGATGCTCGAAAGAGATTAATTGGATTGGGTAATTAGTTTAATGCATGTAATTTAGTTTTATTTACTATAATTTTCTTGAAAAGAAATTGTCATTCAATTCTGGTTGCACAGATCTGCTCGAAAGACAGAATTTAGTAAGGTAGTAGGTTTATATTTGATGTACATAGACGAGACTGAAAGGAGATTGTAAGATCTAATTCTATGAGATCGAAAGTAGATTAGTGTTATTTAATATTGCCTTGCCTATCCATGATTGCTTAGAGATAACGAGCAAGCACAATTACCCCTACTTGATATCGATACCAATCCCCACACTCCTAGATTATGTTTTACATGATTAAAATTCATCTTTTAGTTTAGTTGTGTTACTTGATAACCAATCTCTTTTTATAAATTTTGTGGAATCATCGACCCATCTCTTTTGATTGCTTCAAATGAATTGATTAACATTCCAAATTTCTTAACTAAAGTCCTTACATTATATCACTCCTTGTGGGATTCAACCCTGACTCTTTTGTTTGGTTTTTATTGCTAACGATCGCTTATTCTCTTACATGTTTTGAGGGTAGCTTGAGAGTTATCAAAAATGGTGCCGGTGCTAGGGATTGATGCCTAAGAATTCAATTTTTTAAGTTAATTTGTAAACTTGTTTAGTTGTAGTAGATTGTTGTTCGGTGTTGTTGTTTTATCTTAATTGCTGGTGGAAAATGAGTGACAATGGAAGTGACGATGCTGGTAACTTTGGAAAAAATGATCACATGGGTGATATGAATGATATGCATGTGAATATCATCCAAAGCACGGAAGCAATCCAGTTTTCTCCTCCCACCAGGAGGCAATATTCCATGTTACCGGAACCATGCTTCGATTGCTTCAAATGTGAGGAATGTTCAGGGGCCTTGCTCATAAAGACCCCCCTGAACATCTCAGGAATTTTATTGATGTCTATGGGCTATTTACCTTTGAGAACATTTCGCAAGTGTCCATTCGGTTGAGGTTATTTCCATTCTCCTTGATGGGAGAAGCTACTTGATGGTTAGCCAAGTTACCTAATGATTTAATAACTTCATGGGAAGAGTTGACCGATGGTTCCTTAAGAGATTTTCCTCTCCCTTGAAGATGATAAAGCTTAGGGATAGCATCAAAATTCAAATGAGTGCTTCATGAACTTCTTTATAAGACATGGTTGCAGTTTTGAAAGTTATTATTGCAGTGTCTAACACATGGTGTTCTGGACAACTTGTTGCTGTAATACTTTTATTGTAGGTTGGATTCTGTTAACAATGGGCTAGCCGACCTACTTGTGCAAAGTAGGCTAAGAGGCAGCCATATGAAGGTGCAATATTATTGCTTACTGACATGACAAAAATCAACCAAGCACGGCATACTAGAGACGATCAAGTATCTTCTCTACACTTGAGTATGACCAAGGAATAAATGGAAAGGATCATGAGCGTGATGAGAATGTGGCAAAGATAATGATCCAACTTGACTTTCTATCTATGCATGTCATGGGAAGTGGACTTAAGTCGGTGAATGTTGTTCGTACAAGAAGTGGGCAATGTCCGGATGATGCCAAATTTGACGCATTATACAATGAAGAGGTATAATTCTTGGGAAATCTAATAGGGGGTTCTCATCCAAACTACCCAAGATCGGGTGGGAACAAAGGTTGGGATAAGGAGCAAGACAATGGTCGAAGAGATTGAAGCGATCGAGATGGAAATTGAAGGAGCGTGATTTTGAAAAAGATAGGTATGTCCCACCTCATGATCGTCCCAAACAAAAAGAGCAAGCTGAACCCGAGGTAAACCGAATGGATGATATGTTAACAAGGATTTTCAACAAAGTTAAAGGGTCTGATAAGGTGTTGAAAGATTTTAAAAATGACTTTTCCACCTTAACTCAAATGGTTACTTCTCATTTTGTATCAATCAAGCAGCTTGAGATGCATATTTGCCAGTTCTCCACCTATCTCAATCCAAGGCAAAAGAGAATGTTGCCTAGAAACACCATCCGAAACCCCAAGAATGATTGTTGAAGAGTAAGGACTATACCATGTAACATCGATAAACAAGGTACTTCTTTGTAGGAAACACAAGTTTATTTTATTACTTTTAATAATGTGTGTTGTGAGTGCTGGTGTAAAAGAAGTTGAAAAGTTCAAAGGATGCATTAGGCGATATATGTATCGAGTCAGCTATTCACCAAAATGATTTGGTGGAAATCTTCATGTTTGCCTTCTGAGCCAAGAATTTAGGAAAAATTGTATTGTCAACTTTGGCAAACAGGGACCAAGTTGGTTATTTGTTGAAGTACACTAGGTTGACTTTGTCGAGTCTGCCGAGTTAGTCATCGGGTTTGGTATTTGTTAAGGCCTCATCGGCGAACTTAAGATCCTTTGATGATTCACAAAACAAGTTATCCGTCGTTAATCGTAGACCACCAAGTGAGCCTAACATAAAAAGGCCAAGGGTCTTTCTAAGTTTCAAGAAACAAGCTTTCATATTTTTAGACCACTCACTTCCTATACTCTGGATACCTGTATTTGTTTGTTTTTGAGTCCTCTATTGCGTGGATTTATTTTTGTGAAGTGCATTTTGGTGTGTGATTTTCAATCCCAAGACCTTTCTCCCTTTATTTCTTGTTAGGCTTTTTTGAGGTTGGTTTTCGAGGCCTTTAGTAATATTTGAGCTTAATCTTGATGTTTTTATATGGGTCTTGTATGATATTGTTATTTTGATGTTTGATTTGATTGGGTCTTTCTAAGTATTTTTGATTGAAATGTGCCCAAGTGTTATGATAATGGATATTGTGCCTAAAAATGTGAAAATTGATTGTGAAGGTTAAAACTTGAAGTTGATGCATTGTGTGTGTTGGATCTTGACAGATAATGAGTTGGTGGAGTTTGATTAGCCCAGTATTTCCCCAAAGACTTGTATTTTACCAATGATAGATAGAGTGACGATTTTAATAAGGGAAAGTCGTCAATTTAGGAAATACTTTGTGAAATTTGGGGGAAGTCTGAGTATTCATAAGGAGAAAAACATGTGGGCAGATTGTAAAACTGATAGGGTAATAGGTATTGTTGCGTATTGGTGTTGAACTTTTAAAAATAGGCGTTGGGTTGAAATCACCTGTTCGACCGTCTTTTCTTAGCTCCCCAAGGTGATTTGGCAAATCGCCAAGTAAGTCTCACATTGTATTCCATGTTTCAATACGTAACCTGGGTCCTGTCCCATTTGGTGGTCTTGTCTTAGCTCATTGAAACAAACTTGGTGAATCGCCAAGTTGAAGTGGATATCACCTTTCTGCCTTTTCCTTTTTGGTTTTGCACTTTCCATTTCAGCAGACTTGTCTTAGACCATTGAAACCAACTTGGAAAATCGCAGAGTAACAGTTGACACCACCTTTCATGCTTGAGAAAAATTAACTCATGTACTATCAACTTTGGCGAGCTCGTCTATCCAGTTAGTCGTATTGTCTTCCCAGACTGCAAGCCTCACAACTTGTTTTTAAACTATTTTTTTGTTTTAACTTGTTTCAATAAACCTTCACCCAATTTGTGTTTGGAAATGTTGTGCATTGCATGAAATGTCGAGAACCAAAAGCAAAAGAGTTGTGTCCTCCAATTCACAACTAGAAAGAGAATCTCCTTCTCCTCCCCCGTTGAAAAGAAATAGGGAGATCACCATTAACGAGCCCTTAGAGGCTCCCCAGTAAAAATCCACTCCACGCTCTTCTACGCATGTGAGTGAGCAACCAAAGAAGGGGATTGCTAAGAAATGAACGGGCATTAGGTTCGATTTGGAACCAAACCCTATCTCTAATGTGAGTGCCTCACGAGTTCTCCAAATTATTGCTCCAATGGCCCTTAATAGGCTCAATACAGCAGAAGAATAGATGATCTTTGAGGAGAGGCGACTCTCAATTGATGAATTGATGACTAACTACCCCATCATATAGGAGACCCTCAAATTTCATGGGTTCGGGAGGTTCACAAGAGCCTAACCTCCTTATGTCCTGGCTTTGGTATGGGAATTCTACACGACTTATGCAAAGACCTTGCCCATGAAGAGGAAGGACAAAGTCTTGTAGTCGTTGGATGAGGTGGAAGTTCGTGGAAAGATCGTGATGTGCCACGTATGTGCCATTAACGATATTTTGGGTAGCAAAGGAAATAAAGATTATTACAATAGGATCCAGTTGAAATAGGGCCTAGATGCACTAAAGGGGTGGCTGGCACCCTTCATTTTTGATATCTCTCCTCCGTGGATGGTTGATGAAGCATGAATAAAGAAGAAAGATATGAACATCACCTCCAGATATCAGTTTTGCTTAATTAGTAGCAATCTTATACCATCCCAAATGAGTCCATCCTTTGACATCCAAAGACCATCTTCGTTGGTATCATCATTTATCATATAGACATCCACGCCGATGGAGTTATTGTTGAGGAGATGCTGATGCAAGTTCGTCAAAAGCAGACATTACTCCCCTCCTAGTCTTGATCACACAAATGTGTGAGGCTGTGGGAGTCCCTTTTGAGGAGAGGACAAATGTAAGGATAACATCCTTACGATTGAGAGATGATTTGGCTCAAACAAAGTCTCCACCACCAGATACTACTTCTAAGGTTGATCCTGTTATACTTGAAGTTGATGCCACTCAATCCGCTCCTTTTGTGGAGCCATTAGGTATGCCTCAGCCTTCTTCTATTCCGTATACCTCCATAACTATTGCACCTGCCCCCGTTTCATGACCTCCCTTAATCGAGGACCTGATCTATCAAATGGTCAATTTTGCCCAGTTTACGTATGCTAGACCGTTAAGGGTAGATTGAGAATGTGTTACTCCCGGTTAAAGGTTAGATGGTGTAATATCAAAACACTTATGCATCATATGGTGAGAGGTTAATAACCTCACCGATAAGATGTAAGCTAGGGAGAAGAGCGAGGGTTGCTTAGCTGAGTTGACTGCTACGAGGGCTGAGATCGCTACTCTTAGGGATGATGTGGACCAACTGATGTTCGCTAATATTTCTATAATCTAGGGTGATGTCTCCTTACCCGATGTGCCTGAGTCTTTGCTTCCTTCTAAGTCGAGAGTGGATGTGTTTTGTGGTGTGGCTAAGCAGCCTGGTGCTATTGATGATGGTGGTGAGGGTGAGTAAGATAAGGATGTTGAGGAGGAGACTGATGAGGAGGATTTCTTGTGAGAGGATTAGCGACATACTATTGAGACTTTGACGAAGCCGTAGGATATTGAGGAGACAATAATGTTGGCTACAATGGAGAGATCTTATGTGGAGACCTCCATACTCGGTACTAGTGGGGGTGTCTTCAAACACTACTATTACTGCATCAGTTATGTCGGGCACCAATGCCCCGGTTGATGCTACGTTGCCGATTGCTGACCCTACTTTTCCGACACTGATGCCCGAGATGATGTCGTACCCTTTGAGACTCCATATCAGAGCACTTTACAGGCATAACTTGTCAGGGGATCTTTATTTAACTTTACTTCCATTCTTATTTTTTGAGCATTGAGGATACATTGATTTTATTTTGGTGAGATGAAGGCACTTGTACCTATATTTGCCCTTTTTTATTGTATGTTATAATTTATGTTTTATTTTGATATATTTGTAGTATTTTTGTTTTATTATGATAGATGATGCATTTTGTCTCTCTCTATCTATTGACCAATGATTTTGGAGTTTTGAAATAATTGAGCATGCTTGAGTTTTCATTTTTGTTATTCGAGGATCAATTGTGTTCAATATCGATGTCTTGGATATTAGTCATGATGAGAAAAGTGTTTTGTGTTAATATTGGAAAAGTAAATTGATATGTCATCACTTTGGAATGATCTTTTTGATTCTTGTGTTGACTCGCCTCATTTCGATATGTGATTTGCAATGAACATCGCACGCAAGCTTCTTTATTTTTGTGGAGTTGTGCTACATGATGTGTTTCAAGTGCAATGTGTAGTGAGATCCTACTTGAAAGAATGCATGTTAATTCCTAGATTTTTGTTGTTAGTTCATTAACGTCTCAAGTACACCTCATCCGATTCTAGGTGTAAACAATCGTTAATTAGTATAAAACCCAACGAAGGGTTGGGGTCAAGCCCACAGGGAGTGGTATGTGTCTAAATTTAGTTATGAAGTTATAAAGTAGTCTATTTGGTTATAAGAATAGAATTTATCGAAAACATGTAAATAAATCTAAGGGTGTGACAATGGATGTCAGATGGTGAAGTTTGGATTGTTAACTATCAGTTACAACACAAGCAAAACAGAGGAAATATCAATATAGAGAGGAATTCTCGGGATGTGACCGATTATAGGCAAATTTCACTGTATGGGTAGTTAAAATTACTACCTAATAGCTAAATATCAGTGAGTAGGCTAGACTATAAGTAGGATAGTTTTCTCTCGAACAACTATCATGAATCAAGCGACTTCTTTCGAACATCAACATGCTTAGCAAATAAGAACAACCCACTCCTTAATTCATCCTCTCTCTCGAGCTAGATAGGTAGAACTGAGATTATGATTTAACCTTCTGAGATAAACCCATATAAACCTAATAACTACAATCATCAATTGAAAGCTTTGATTCTAAAACCTCTTTTTCAAACAATCCCAGAATTCTAAGTTCGAATTGCATTTGCAATTACAATTCTTAGATTAAAAAACAACTATCAATTAAACGAACTTAAATTAAGCATTAAACTCAGTAAATAACAATACCCATAAGCTAATTCAGCCCATAATCACATGATCACACCCCAAGAATTGGCTTAGCTAAACATCATAAAAAGGTAAAAACAATTACTAACTCCATTGTCCATCAGCAGGGTAAGAGTCTCCAAGCCTTTACAATGCTTTTCAAGGGGTAAATTCAAAGAACCACTTTCAAATCCTCAAAGTCTACAATAGGAACTCAAAAACTAAGAGAAAAATCTAATTCTAAAACATAGGGATCAAAACTCTTTGGGAACTCCTAAAAATTCATTTTAAATTAAAATTTATAGTTGCCTCGCTGAGTGGAATGGTGATCCGCCAATTGCCCTCTTCCATCGCCATTTTGCATTAGCCTTCAGCATCACAGGTCCTGTAACTTTGGATAATCCAATTTGTTGTCGCGGAACCGATCGGCGATCTACCGACTGCCTTTTTCTGTCGCTAACTTGATTCTTCCCAGGGCTGGCATGCTGGAACTTTGGGCGAGCTAAAGTGCCACTCGGCAATTCGCCGAGTGGTCTTGGCAATCACCAGGATCACTTTTCTTCACTTCTTCAGCTTATTAGTTCCTTTTTGTCCGGTAATGTCCTTGCCTTGCTCCATATCCTCCATAGCTGCTAATCAACACTTTAACATCAGTTTAGAGCATAAAATAGGCACTTGAGGATACTTATACTATCAAAACAAATCCCTAAATGAGTCGAAATCTCGGACTCATCAACACCCCCAACTTAAACTTTTGCTTGTCCTTAAGTAAAACTCAAGATCAGCAGTTCAATAAGGATGTCACTACAACATTGTAGGCCTAAGTAAATCTGGACAATGCATGTAATGTGTTGCCTTAAATATTTTTGGGTACACTTTTAAAGTGAAGCCTTAGTTTTTAGGTTTGACCACGGTAACATTAGCAACATTTGTCAAGCGTGCTCTTTTGTGGTATAGGCTACATTTTTTAAGCGTAGTCATATCATGATATAATTGGCAACACTTATCATCTATGGATGCATTTTTAAAGTGTGGTATTTTTATAATTTAAAAAACAACACTTTATAAGTGTGGCCTTATAGATTTCCTAAAATTTTCACTAAGATATTTTATTCTCTCCAACATATTTAACTCTCCCTCTAATTTCCAATTGGCCAAAAAAAGGAACTCATACAAAATAAATTAAAAAAACTCTCAATATAAACAACTTTTAACTCTAAAATCAAATTTGTGCCCCAAATAAGAATAAGAGTTGCTATTAGCCCATATCACATATCTCACGCCTAAACCCTATTTCCTTCTTCTTCTCATTTTGAATTATAAATTCTCCATTGTAACTCTAAATTTTTTAGTACTTCGATGGATGGTGGTGATTTCCTTAATATTTCTTCACATTCATCCAAGAAAGTGTTTGATCTTTTTGGTTCAACATTTGTTTACACTCTGTCACAGTAGAAGAAGCAACGTTAGGTTTCTGGAGAAGTAAGGAAAGCAGGAGAAATCAACCATGAGTTGGAGCTTGGACATACCGGTGAAGCTTCTACATGAAGCGACAGGGCATATAGTGACAGTAGAGATGAAGAGTGGAGAGCGATACAGAGGAAGTATGGCGGAGTGTGAGGATAACTGGAATTGACAACTGGAGAGCATTACGTACACAACTAAAGTACGCTTACACATCTTTCTGGTTTGTTGTGTGATTTTTCCAATTTTGTTAAGCGTTATTATATGTGCTTTCTTTATTTGTTTCTTAAACCCTAAACCCTAGTTATTTTCTTTGATTCTCTTGTCTGCTTATGATGTTGTATCTTACTCTTGTTTGCACTTATCCTATATTCTGTTGAACACGTGTATTACTTTAGAAACAAGCTAATTGATTGTCAATGCAATATTTAGGATGACAATAGTGGATACTTGTTTAACTTACAAAGTGGAGGATTAGTACACAGAATGACATGTTCATTTTTACTAAGTTTTATTCATTTACCAGTTGTTCCACATTTTACCAGTAGAGTGTAAACTGCCCCTGTTAAGATATGCTTATTCACATTGCTCGAATTAGGAAGTTCTTGATCACCTGAGTATCTTGATTTCTTTGAATTTTCTCCTAGATTCGTACCATCTTGGTTAGGCATTTCTAGACTGGGATTGCTCTAAAATATATCATATGTTGACTTTTAATTTCAAATTATGGCCTCTATTATTTCAAATCTTTTCCTAAATCTGTAAATATCAAGTCCTGTTTATTACTATATAGTAACAAAACCTATTTTTTTAATCACATAAAAACACTTATGTTAACTTGAGAATTTTTACCTTTTGAATAGCTTTATTTTAAGTCTGTTGATTCGTCGCTTTGAAGCGATGAACCAATGCAAAACCAAGGATTATTGCTTCATTAGTGAAGCCATACATTTAAGAGAAGTGTGTGGTCCACACAGTGTTGAACAAAGGTATTCCAATGAGAAGCTGGTCACTCTGTTAGTCTCAACTTTGACGAATAGGCTTAATATTAATATTATTGTTATTCGATGCTTATATTAGTTATTTTAGTTGAAATTTGTATACATGGTATTTCTTAATCTTTCATAGATTGTGTGCTTCACTTATCGCCTCTTCGCTTCAAGCACTATGGACCTTGCCATTTTCTTTTTTTGTGTTTTTGGCTGATTTTGAGTTACTTTTGTCACATCTCAACCTTGAAAAGAAAACATGGTGTTGACTTCATAGATGTGTAGCACAAAAACAAAGATTTAGAGCATCTCCTTTCAAATGCTGTTAAGATAGCATAAAGCATTTGACAACCTAGAGAAAAAAGAAAGTTTTTTAAGTTCAAGTTACCAAGAGTTTGCTCCCTTCCTTTTTGTATAAGGGGGAACTATAGAAACCCTCATTCAACAATACAAAACAGGTGCAATTTGCCGACAATTTTTGAAGGAAGGGGAATGTATTGTGATTCCTCGGGACAAAGCCCATAAAAGTCAAGGGTCGTTTTTCTTGCTTCTCCTAATTACCAGAACAAAGGCTATACTGTTCATTCACGAGGTTGGCAAAATAACACATCTTCTATCTCGCTTGTTTCTCTACCTCCTTATGTCTCTCATCAATATGTGAAGGTCTTGATGACATCCATAACTACATCCGACTTGCTTCTAGGTATAAAATTTTTATTGTCAACTAGAGAAATTAGCACAACTAGGCATATCAAACATTGATATTGGAAAAATCTGAGTTTCCCTGCCATGATGACCCATTTTGAGGCCTCAATCATGGATAGAATAAATGACTAGTGAACCTTTAATACTCTGTCTATTTCCTTTAATGGAAATTGAAGAGTTCATGAAATTTCTTTCAACTGAAAATGAAAGATCTTTTGTTTTCCCTGATTGGTAAGAAGAGAGTTAACATTTACCTTATCATAAAAATGATGAGAACTAGAGCAAGTCCCACCATCTTCACCGGGCCTTCAAAAATTCATCATTGCTTAAGAAAAAAACAACTAGTTTGGCAGACTAGTGCACATTGTGTGCAACTAGGTGCTTTTCATTTAACTTTTTTTTTTTATAAGGAAGGTCATTCCCAATCACTTTCGTTGGTTATTTTTATTCTATCGTGTTCTTGAGAAATTGAGAAAATGACTAAAATGGTCCTTAATGTATAGGGATTGAATGATTTTGATCCTTCATATATTTCAGCTTATCAAAATAGTCCTTGATGTATATAAAAAGATTATCATTTTAGTCCTTAGCCCTAAAACTAACCATAAAAATAAAAAGTACAGTTAGATTTAATGGTGGGTCCTCTATATTAATATTTGACAAACCCTTCTCCCCCAACTGTTCTCTCTTCACCCAGTTCTTCTTCACTGGACAACGAAGTAGAAGCCAATTCTTCTTTTCCATTATCAAAATTCTCTTTGACTAACAAATTAAAATCTCTTTAAATTTCTAAAATAACATTTTAAAATTTTTATTTTCTACCTCTGTCCCGTTCAATTTTTACCTTTATATGAACAGTCGAATTAAAAAAAATCATGAAAAAATTATTAATTTCAAAAAGAGGAAACAACAAAGCTATATACTTTCCGTATAGAGTTTCAACCAGAGTATATAATTAAAGCTAGAAAAAGGTTAATTTATGGTAGTTTACTAAGAGGAATTAATGAAGTATTTAGTAAATTTATGTAGTTTGTATTTGTGTCAGTGGTCTCATTTTTATTTTTTATTTTTTGTATGTATGAAAATGTAAGCTACTGGAATTGTTTTGTAGAGGTAGATGGAGATAACAAATGAGTGTAATGTGTGTAACTTTTCTTGTAAGAATATGGCAAGCGGGTGGATTGAAGATGGAGAATGATCTCCAATTGTGAAAGAGAGAAGATTGAAGAAGTAGAAGAAGAGGTATGCTAGGTGTCAATATTGAGGGACCCACTGTTAAATTTAACAACACTTTTTATTTTTATGGTTAGTTTTAGGGTTAAGGACTAAAATGATCATATTTTTATATACAATAAGGACTATTTCGATAAGGTAATATATATGAAGGGCCAAAATAATTCAACCCATATAACATCAAGGACTATTTCGATCATTTTCTCTTGAGAAATCTGCTTCATGTTAATGGAGGTGCTAGTTCCAGTCATTGGAGCAATGTCTTGTCATTTCTAGTGTTGAGCTAAATTCCTCCAAAAAATGAATTAAGGAGAAGATGCTTTGAAGGCACTCTTACTCCAAGCTTCAAGCTTAAAGCCAGAGTCTTAACATGTCTCTGTAGCTAGAGCAACCTTTCCCCTATAACTTCCCTGATATGTTTTTGAACTTTGTTAGCTCCTTAACTTTAGGTTAGACCTTTTGTAATAGAGCTAACATTGTCTTTTCTATAGTATTGTTCTATAAATTGTGCATCTCCTTGATGCCTTCTATGCAATTCATTACCTTATTTTTTTTAAAAAAGGAAGTAACAAGAAGATGAAAAACTAGAGAATTTAAGGAGGACGCAACTTTCTAAACAGCAGAGAAAGGAAATCTTTCCAATTTAGGAAAACCTTTATGTTCCAAGTTTCGTTCTTCCTAATTTTGGGCCTACTGATGTCATATCAAGATGCTGGGAGTTGAAGGAACAGTAGAGATTTAGAGTTTGTGGCATTTTGCCTTATAACTTTAATGTGCTACCTCCTATCTGATAATGAGCTCCACATTTATATTTTTTCAACTGTATGCCTTATTTTGGTTCCTCACTTTTTTCTTTCGCTTGGGTAGGTGTGTGCAATATTGCCTATAAATTATGAAAAGTAGGGAAAAAGTGAGTTTTACCTACTTCTATGCCTATCCTTGATTCTTATAACAATTTTTCTTCTTTAATAAAAGGAGAAACACATGATGTCTAAAAGAAAATGCATCAAGATACAAAATTGTATGTAAAAATTAAATAAATTACATAAAACTATCTTTATTTTTAGCAAATGCTGAATTTTTTATAACAATGTTCCTTAATTCAGTTGCACACACCAGATTATGCCAAATAGAGCTGCCTCTACTTCAGCCTAATTATTAGTTCCTTCCCCTAAAGGAAATGCATAAGCAAAAATTAAATCACCCTTTGAATTTCTGAGAATACCCCCAGCCCCTATTCTGCTTGTATTATTCAATGCGCTGCCATCAGTATTAAGTTTAACCCATTGAACAGGAGGTTTAAGCCATTGAACTAATGTCACTTTAGTTTCATGGATGCAACCTTCAATAAGTGAGACAAGAGTCTTCCAGCTTGAGGCCCATCAGATGTAGGGATAAACAGTGTGTAACAGTTTGAAGGTATCTTTGAATACAGAAAATTTGAAACCCTAGCAATATTCAATTACTTGCCTCCATATCTTTTTGCACATCTATTTTTCCATAAGCTCTAGCAAATAAAGATTGTAGTTGATTGTAAAATGAGTGTGAGCCTCATTTTTGTGATTAGTATTCCACCACCTCATGATCAAGTGTCTAAGAGGTATGTGATCAGTTTGAATTCCCAGAGAATCTGCAAAAAATTTCCACACATACTTGGCGAACCTACCAGCATTAAAGATGTCCTCAATAGTTCCATGCCTGGGGTAGAGCAACAGAAACATTTTGAGGGTTCATTTCCATGTAAATGGTTGTTAATAGAAGTTATGAATAAGATCTCCCTTCATTCACTAATTCAGATTGTTAATAGAATTTCAGTTGTGAATAAGATTTCCTGGAGTTTATGTTTATACTATTTTTTTCCATTCATAGGTGAATCAAGGGATCAATGTCTATGGAAACAAAGGGAGCACAAATCAGCGTAAATTTAAATTGTATTTTTCACTCATCACTAAAGAACAAATAAACAAGAAAATGAAAATATAAAGGCTGGTGTACTTTCCTTCGAAGCTCGTCTAAGTATTTGCTAACTGGTCATCGTTTCACCGTAAATTTAGTTTCCTCTTTTTCTTGTTTCCCGCTATATTCAACAACTACGAGAAGGTGTGCACAATTTCTCTGCAACATTTATTGTAGTATTGCATGATAGGTCCCCTGGTCATGATTTGGAGCTTGAACTTGGTGTTTCTTGTGGTGACTACCTCTTTGGAATGTTACAAGTTAGTTCTTCTAATAATATTTTAGTTTAGTGGAGAGATCGGAAGGGGGAGTGAAGGTTTAGTCCAAGAAATGCAAGATGTTCTAGAGGCTTCATACAGTGAGATATTGAATTCTCTATACACTGACCTACTATGCAATTGATAGTTGATGAAATTGAGATGACACAATCTTTTAGCATTCTACTAAAAAGAACAAGTTTTTGATTAATTTGTAAAGAAGTTTGAATTGTTTAGGCACTGTGTGAAAAAATTCCCAGTTTTTAATATATTTTTTTAACTTGTCACTACTTCCTAGGTAATGACGTTAATAAAAAATTTACCGTATCAAAAGAGATTTTTGTGAATGTTTGACCCATGGCCTTTATCACAGAATCTCACAATTTTTTATTTATGTTACATACTTTTTTTCTTACACAATAACGATCTTTTGTTCTTTTGTGTTTTCTTTTTCTTACTATTTGTAGCTTTATTCAAAAGGTTGATCCATGTTTTGCAGGGAACAAGGTCAGCTCTGTATTCGAACGATCGGGAGTTCAGAAGTAAACTCGATCTATTGTATTGAATGATGAAGATTTTTTGTATTATTGTCATATTTGTTTGAATGCATTTGGTTTTGTGGAATTTATTGATAGTAGTGATCTTTAAGCAGTTGCTTTCTAAGTATTGGTTGTACAAGATATGTTTTTCGAAGTTTATTTGAAATATATAGCTTCGATTTGTTTATTAGCTAATTTTGTGTTTTAGATCACTTATATATTTAATTATGTGAGTATTGAATATATGCAAATAAATTTTTTTTCCTTAAAAATGAAAAGTAGTGGCTACAAAAATTCTACACAACATTGCCACTGCTATAGGGACGTTCTATGTGTGGCTTATTGATTACAAATTTTATCTTGTACATAAGAAAAGTTACACTTTATAAATGTTGTTCTAGATGAGATAAAAAGGCAGCACTTTCTAAGTGTGACCAATAACAAAGCAAAGGCCACACTTTTAAGTGTAGTATAATCAAACAGAAGGTGTTGCTAATGAATTACTACAAACGTGCCCTTTATGCCTCTTTGGCAACGCTTTTTAAGTGTAGTTGCTATGGCGACATTTCAAAAGCGTGGCCTAATGTCAAAGGTTACGCTTCTTTAGGCCACCCCCTAAAAAGAATTGCTTAAAGTCCAAAAATGTAAGCCTTTTATCAAAGGCCACACTTTTTTGCTAGTTTAGACTACACTTTACTGGGGTGGCCGTAGGCCTAAAATGTCTACAAATAGAGCTGCATAAGACTCAACATGAATGGACACAACAAGGTTCAAACTACTAATAAAATGATCAATTGTGCACTCAAAGTTTTAAATTGTGACTCACCAACATCAAGAGTTCTCAAGCTCACAATGCTTGCTTCAAATACAAGTCCAAGCTCAACAAAGGTATTCAAATGCCCTCACAACAAAGATGATTCCATATTCACACCAAATTTCTCAACAATTTGAAGTCTCGGAATCACATACAACTCTCACACTCACAAAGATGAACACATGCATGACTTCACCCATAGGCTTGCCCTTATTTTCCAATCAACATTCGTTTCAGCTCACTCAAGATCACAAAGGTTTTTTCAAGGCTTATAATGGGACTGAGTGTAAAGGTATGGTCATTTAGGCTTAGTGGCTTATACCTTCATGAAGTATGGCCTAAAAATCACTTTCTCCCCTTCTCTTTGACATTCAAACATGATCATAATCCACCCCCTTATTCAACTAGACATGATTCACCATATACCCCATTTCTTTTGCTATTTTTACAACTTTATTTCACAACTTTTTCTCCTTTTTAGTCTTTTTCTTTCCTTTCTTCTTTTTCTCTTTTTTTACATGGAGGGGTTCCATCATTTTCAAAACAATCCATAAACAAGGGGGGATTTTTCACACTTCTTGCCTTTCCTTCTTTTTTCACCACACCCCCAACTTAGGCTTTTGGCCTAAGTTGGCTATTCAAACAAACCATATTTCATGAAAGTTATAGGTGAAGGGATAAATAGAGGTCACAATTGTTCAAGTTTCTTCCAAGAAAAGGTTAGGCTCAAAAGGGGAAAAGCAAGGTTCACACTTCTCACAAGGTTGACCACAAAGAGGTATGTAGTCAAATAGGCCCACTCTTCAAAAATTTTGTGTAAGATCATGTCTATTGCTTGCATCATTGAATCATCCGGAGCAATGGGGTAAATTCTATGTGTAATCAAGCACAATGTTCAAGACTATCTCGCCACACAAGGCATTGATACAATTATCAAACAAGACTCCACACTTTCTAGCTAGAGTGCAATGTTCATCACAAGAGACTTCATTGACAATCGACTAGTCACAACAAGATGCTCAAAGTTTACATATTGCCTATGCAACTTCTTTTGCCTCATCGTAGCCGCGTATTCATTTTGTTCAATTAAGAGCACAATTCGAGTCATCCGTATTGACCATAACTGACACTCAAATTTGTACAAAAACATCCACAATCACACATACAAGAGGTGGTTTTTTTTAAAATTTGGTTCAAACCCACTTTTATATCTAAACAATGGGCTACACGCTAAGAACAACAGTAATACCACAACCAAGATATATATATATATATATATATATATATATATATATATAAACTAATAAGCTCAACATTCACAAGAACACAATATTCACAAATCAACCCACAAAAGAGGTTGGTATGGAAATACCTCACCCTACAAATAAAAAAATGCAGTTGTCCTCAAATGCAACAAAAAGTAGAAACAGTCTAAAAAGTAACTGAGTGGGATGGGAAAAGCTTTCCATCTTGCCAGGCTAAGCTTGGGTAAAGTAGGCATGTCCGTCGCTCCATCTGTCTGGGCATTAGTGCCCTTTATCTCAGCATCCTTGGATCCACTGGAGCCCACCATAGTAGTATCCCGAAGCAATGCCTATCTCGTAGTGTCATACATGACACCCTCCAAGCCAGTCAAGTCCTCATAGACAGCCTCCTCCTACTCACCATGCTGCTCCTCATCTGTCTCAGCCTCAGAATCAACACCAACGTCATCATCTCTAACCTCATCTCTAGTTGTAGTAGCCGGAGGCACATCTGAACAAGTTGGAATATCTGTGCTCGGATTATCTGGGATCTCCATCGTCCAAAATAGCAAGGTGAAATCAGTGGACTTTAGCTGGTCCACATCTTTCCTCAACCCAGTAATATCGACCTTCAAGGCCGTCACAACATCAGCGGCTCCCTACCCTCTCTCACACACCACTACTCTAGCTGTAAGGGCATCAATTGAAGCTTTTAGGTCAAAGTAGCAACAATGGCTCTCTTGATCATCATCAAGAATAAGAGCCTCTAGCCTGGAGGCACGCACATCGGCACATTGGTGCATGAAATCATAAGTGCACCCCAAAGCAACATTGATGTCAGAATTGTCGCACTTCACTTTCTTGCCTCAGACTGTCACAGAGTCAACGACTTGAGTATATTGACCTTTTTTGTCACGACCCAGGGGTACACCCTAGATGTAACATGGCGTACTAGACCCCGAAAGTCCTAACACAAGCCACTTAGCATATCATAACATAAAATAAATAGAAATGATGCAAAAATTTTAAAACTTTTTCTATACAATCGAAGTCTTTATAAAAGCGAGCGGAAGTCTATAACAATTTTTCTCAAACCATGTAAAACAACTTTGAATAACTCTTGGGACGCAGTCCATACAAAAGTCTAAAACATAAAAGAAAAGACATAAAGAAAAGGTGATCAATCCTTGATGCTATGAGGACTCACCAAGTCTTCAACTCCTTCACTCTACTAGAACCTAGCCACGAGAACCGAACTCAATGTCATCGGACCCTACATTTGATAAGAATGTAGGCAAGAGTATCCTTAGTACAAAATGTACTAAATATGTTAGCTAGCATAACATCATTGGAGCATAACATAAGCGTTAGCTAACATAAAACATAAGTCATAAGCATAAGAGATAATAACAAAATCATAAACATAATCTCCAACATAGACATAATATAAGCATTAATCATCATAAGGCATGATCCATAAACATAGGAGATACTTCATATTCATAGCTTAGTCAATACTTAGTTCTTCATAACATAAGAGAAACTTCATAAGTAACCTTCAAGTCATACTTGTGCAATGCATAGATGAGACTCCATAATCCAACCTATGCTAAGTACCACTTTTAGGCCATCATACCTCTTTATCATATTTAGATCTCATCCTTAGCTTACTTCTCATAGAAAAGGGAATCTCTCACCTTTAGTCAATCATAATATGGAAGGCAACTATAACAACAATCCATCAAAACATCCATCATATAAGAGAAACACTTCTTAGGTAACCTTGAGTCATACTTGTGCAATGCATGGATAAGACCCCATAATCCCATCCACACTAAGTACTCCTTTATGTCATAATACTCATACTTCTTTGTTGGGGACTAGTCCCTCTCATAAAACCTTAGAACACTATGAGACACTTCACTAAGTATATCTTAGTTCCTCATTAATTTGAACCTTATGAGATACTTCATTAAGCATGTCTAAGTTCATTATTATCTTGAACACTATGAGATACTTCATTAAGCATGTCTTAGTTCATTATTACTTTTGAACACTTGGAGATACCTTTTCAAGTATGTCTTCGTTCATTTTACTCTTGAACACTAGGAGATGCTTCTTTAAGCAAGTCTTAGTTCCTTGGATATGAAGATTGTTACTAGAAACCTGAACTCCACTAGGTGAAGGCTTCCATCTCATGAGACCTACTTTTGGAAAACCCGAAAACTACTATGTGAGAGTTCCCCCATAACTTGGAAGTTCAAAATTAACTAGGTGTGAGCCTCTGTTCAACTTAGATCCCGGACCCCACTATGTGTGAACTTTCCATCTCATTGTCAATATCCACTTGGGGCCAAGCATACACCCCTTAGATTAGGTATTAAGCCTTACTTAACATTCATGTCTTATGGAAGGATGTCCTTGACAATCAATCCATGATCAAGTGATTCTGTCACTTTATGCATCCAAACATTCATAAGATAGATTAGGTAGGTAAAGGCCTTCTGATCTTAGGCATATTTATATGCCTAAGTTGTCAATATTTGCCCATGAATTTATTGAAGTAATGAATGATCTTGAGTATATTAGCTTGATTTAGTTATACTTGCGATAATATGCACTAAAAACATGTGATTAGAAGTTTCAGGAACTCTTAAGGAGATTGGAGTCGAATTGAAAGAAAAGATGCAAGGATATACTGAAAAGAAGCTAAGGCTGAAGGCCTCAGGGACAGGCATACTGCTAGGCGCGAGGCGCCAAGGGCCAACATTTAGAGAGGCCTCTCAAGCGCTTTGAGAGGCGTGATGCGCCAAGGCCCAACATTCTGGGGCCTTTCTCAGGCGATCTGAGAGGCACGACGGGCCAGGGTGGAAGCCTCAGAGGTGAAGTTTAGGCACGATGCTAGGCGCGACACGCTAGTGGGATCCCGCCTTTTCCAGCTTAAAAGTGTTAAAAAAGGATTCCTAATTGTAATAGACTTTGGCTCTAATTTTCCTACCATTATAAATAGACCCTTAGGGCTCCATAGTTAGGGTTCGACATTATTTTGGTGTGCAAGAGGAAGATTCGTCTTTTGTAATAGGTTTTGATCTTCTAAACTCTTCTATTTTCTGGAAATCGCATGACCAATTGTATTTTGTGGTTTTCTAATAGCATGAGTAGCTAAACGCCCTAGTTTTGGGGCTTTAGCTATGAATGGATTGTTGATTATTAAAGGCTTTATGAATTAATTCTTGGTTGTCATTATAAGTTACTTTTATATTCTTGTTTTAGTATTTTATGCTTGATAACCATAAGATAAATACATTTTCTAATCTTAAAAGTGAGAGAGGTGGGATTAGCTAGACCAGAGAATATAGAGAGCTCGATTGACCCATTTGATTGAGGTGATTTGTGTTTAGGAGTGACGGCCGGAGGAACAACTTGCTTGGTTACGAAATAGGATGAAATATAAATGCTTGCCTGTTAGTCTATTTATCCTCGCTCAACGATGTAGTTAGATATAAGACTGGAGTAAGCGACTAGTGGTGTGTAGCCCGACTCATATAATTAACCCTATAAACCAGTAATTTGACAACTGAAATTCGTTCTAAGCCAATAATATGATACATGAGATTCATTGCATGCTGCAGCCCTGGAATTGTCCTTTAATTGCTTGAAACATCATCTTAAAGTCGTTCACATTTAGTTACGTTTATTTAGTTCATAATTAGTAGTAGTTAACAATCAAACATCAACTCTTGAAAAGGTTACTTTTACTTTTATTTGTGGAATTAAATGTTAAATATAAATTGGTCATAAGTCCGTTGGGAACGATAACTCGTTTCTTAAAGAATCTATATTACTTGCGCCACCACGTACACTTGCTGTATATTGGGGAGCACCAAGTTTTTGGCGCTGCTGCCAGGGACTTAGAAATTGATTTATATTCAACTTCTTAAGTCCACAATTAAAATATTTAGGTATTAATTACTTGATATTAGCTTGTTTATTGCAGGCACTTAACTTTTAGGTCTGGCTCGAAAAGGAGAACTTGTCGAACCGTATAAGGAACCTGAAAGAGTTTTATGCCAGTGCAGGAAAATGGTGAATCAAGGACGACATGGAGAATTAGGGTTAGGTCTTCTAGGAAACATTGATGATGATAATCAAGACAACTTGAAAAACCCGAAAAACAAGAATAACCAAAGGAAATTTGAATAACCAATGAGTACCGCCTTTCGTACCCACAAGACCAGTCCGTGATATGGCAGTCCCACTTACAGCTAATTTGGTATCTAGTATTAGGAAACCTCCACCAGGGGGTAGATTTGAACTAAAGCAGAGCATGGTACAAATCCTCCATTCTAATGGTCAATTCACGGGTCTCCCCTATGAGGATCCTAAAATCCACCTTAGGAACTTCATAGATATTACTAATACATACATCCCAATTGGAGTCTCATTGGACTATATAAGGCTTACCTTGTTCCCATACTCATTGTTAGGAGCCGCAAGGTGTTGGTTATATTCTGAGCCACCAAACTCCATCACTACTTGGGATTATCTTGCAAAGAAGTTCTTGAGTCAATTTTTCCCATCTAATAAAACCGCTAAGCTGAAGAGTGAGATAATAAGCTTTTCTCAAAATCAAGGGGTGGACATGTACCAAGCATGGGGGCGTTTCAAATAAATGTTGAATGCTTGCCCACACCACATGCAAACTAATGAGGTACTTCCTCACACTTTCTTTGAAGGTCTAGATTATAATGCTCGTTCACTTCTTAATAGTGCAACAGGTGGACAGGCCCTACCTAAAACATGTGAAGAGTTATTCGACTTACTTGATAAACTCTCAGAAGGGAACCAAGGGGGAAATGCCTAGAACCACAACCCAAGAGGCTGCGGGGATCTTAGATGTAGATCAAGCTACTGCCATAAATGCCAAATTAGATGCAATGCAGCATAACATGACCTTACATTTTAAACAAATGGCTCTAAACCATGCACAGGTAAATGTTGTACAATAGGAAGCCAATTGGTATGAGGTATGTGGTAGTGGAACTCATGAAACTGATCAATGTGAGGCAAATCCAGATTTTGTAAACTATGTGGGAAATGCGCAAAGGGGTGGAGTTCAGCAAAATTATAGCAACACTTACAACCCTAGTTGGAAGAACCATCCTAACCTCTCATGGGGTAGGAACCAAAACCAAAATCAGGCGCAAGGGGCTAACCAATACCGTTCTCAAGGGGCTGGGCAACAACACCAAAATCCTAACCAAGGCGCAAATCCTAGTGCACCAAAATGAGGGATGACCAATGAAGAGCTACTCCAAAAGCTCATGACTAAAATAGGGACCAAATTAAATGCTATAATAGATAAGCAGGATGAGAACATCAGAAACATCCAAATGTCCCAAATGAGTTTAGAGAAGCAAGTTGCACAAGTAGCTAACTCTCTAAACTTGCATCCCCAAGGTGGGCTGCCCGGTGATACTAAACCTAATCCAAAGCAATTGCATATGGTAAGTACTAGAAGTCGATTACAATTAGAGGAACTAGCTCCAAAGAAGACAGATACTGCGGTAAGTACCAAAGAAAAGAAAGTCGAAGAGGTAGTAAAAAGCTCCAATGTTGAGGTACCTGTTCCTCAAAAGAAATTACCACCTACATTTCCACAAAGGCTCAAAAAGCAGATTAAAGATGAATGCTTCGGTAAGTTTCTCTCTCTCCTTAAATAGGTTCACATAAATTTGCCTTTGGTTGACATTTTGTAGGGTATCCCGAAGTATGCTAAATACGTGAAGGACATTGTGGCTAGCAAGAGGAGGCTCACAGAATATGAAACTGTAGCACTTACTGGGGAGTGCAGCTTTAGGATCTAAAATAGACTACCCAAAAAGTTAAAAGATCTGGGTAGTTTTACTGTGCAGATTACTATTGGACAAAGTGTTCATGCCCGAGGATTGTGTGATTTAGGGGAAAGTATAAATCTGATGCCCTTGTCATTGTATCAAAAGCTTGGGTTGGATAGTCCAAAATGAACCACTGTTATTCTCCAACTTGCTGATAGATCCATTACATGGCCAGAGGGGGTGGTAGAAGATGTGTTAGTTCAAGTAGGTTCTTTGATTTTTCCTATGGATTTTATGGTCTTAGATTTTGAACCCGATTCTAAAGTTCCATTCATTTTGGGACGTCCGTTCTTAGCCATGGGTAAGGCATTGATTGATGTAGCAGCTGGTCAATTGACTATGAGGGCGCATGATAAGGTAGAGGTATTTGATGTTTACCGCGCTTTAAAATTACCTTCTATTTATGAAGAATTGTCTGCTATTATTGTGGTTAATCGTATAGTAGAATCACAAGTAGTGGTGCTCGAAGATCCCTTAGAGAAAGTGTTAGTAGGTTATGGAGTAGATGGAGATAGCAAGGCCCAAGAGATAGAGGCACGTTTGAATCTAGCAATCACAGAGGCTCACAAGCATAAAATGGAGCCATTAGATAGTGAGTTAGGGCTACCACCGAAATCTCCATCGAAGAAGCCCCCAAACTGGAACTGAAAACACTGCCGGTTCACCTCAGGTATGCATTTTTGGGTACTAATAAAACTTTGCCTGTTATACTTTCTGCAGAGTTATCTGAAATACAAGTTGATGCAGCATTGAGGATCCTAAAGAGGAGAAAGAATGCGATTGGATGGCAGATGGCCGATATTCATGGGATTAGTCTGGTGTTATGTATGCACAAAATCTACATGGAAGAGGATCACAAGCCGAGTGCATAACATCAACGTCGGCTAAATCCTTTGATGAAAGAAGTGGTGAGAAAGGAGGTGATAAAATGGCTAGATGCTGGAATTGTGTACCCGATCTCTGATAGTAAATGGGTAAGTCCGATGCAATGTGTTTCGAGGAAGGGAGGTATGACTTTGGTGAGGAACGAAAAGAATGAGTTGATTCCTACTAGAACAGTGATCGGTTGGAGAATTTGTATGGATTACTGGAAACTAAATGATGCTACCCAGAAAGATTACTACCCCGTTCCCTTCATTGGTCAAATGCTTGACCGACTAGCAGGGTAGGAGTACTATTGTTTCTTATATGGGTATTCCTGTTACAACTAGATCTTGATTACACCCGAGGATCAGGAAAAGACTACGTTCACTTGTCTTTATGGTACATATGCTTTCAAACGCATGTCATTCGGACTTTGCAATGCACCTGTGACTTTTCAAAGGTGTATGCTGGCCATTTTTCATGATATGGTGGAAGACTTGGTAGAGGTGTTCATGGATGATTTCTCCATCTTTGGGAAGTCTTTTGAGGTATGTCTTTGGAATCTTGATCAAGTACTTGCTAGATGTGAGGACACTAACTTAGTTCTAAACTGGGAAAAGTGTCATTTTTTAGTTAGAGAGGGGATAGTGCTAGGACACAAGGTGTCAAAGTCTGGTTTAGAGGTTGATAAGGCCAAGGTAGAAGTTATTGAAAAATTGCCCCCCTCCCATTTCTATAAAAGGGGTGCATAGTTTTCTTGGTCATGTAGGCTTTTACCGGCCATTCATCAAGGATTTTTCCAAAATTGAAAGATCTATGTGCAGTCTATTGGAGAAGGAGGTGCAGTTTGACTTTGATGAGATGTGTTTGAAAGCTTTTGAGATGTTGAAGAGGAACTTAATTGAGGCTCCCATCTTAATTGCTCCGGATTGGGGACTACCATTTGAACTCATGTGTGATGCAAGAGATGTAGTAGTGGGTGTAGTGTTGGGACAAAGTAAGAATAAAGTGTTCCACTTGATCTATTATGCAAACAAGACCCTTGACTCTACACAAGCTAATTATGCAGTGACTGAGAAGGAGATGCTAGCTCTAGTGTTCTGCTTCGACAAGTTCAGATCGTATTTGGTAGGTACTAAATTGATTGTTTTTATTGACCATGCAGCTATTAGGTACCTATTCAACAAGAAGGATGTTAAACCAAGGCTGATTCGATGGATATTGCTTCTCCAAGAATTTGACATTAAGATCAAAGATAGGAAAGGTACTGAAAATTAGATAGCGGATCACTTGTCTAGGTTGGAGGATTTTTCCCATGTGAATAAAGGTGAGCAAATCTGGGAAGAATTTCCAGATGAAAGATTGATGAAATTAGATATCTCTCAAGTGCCATGGTATGCAGACAATGTGAATTTGATAATAAGTGGGGAATATCCTCTGGGTGCAACCACTTAACAAAAGAAAAAACTCAATCATGATGCTAAGTTCTATATCTGAGATGAACCTTTCTTGTTCAAACAAGGTGTGGACCGGGTAGTGAGAAGATGCATTCTAGAGTATGAGGTTCACAAAGTGCTCAAAAATTGTCATGCTAGCCCATATGGAGAGCGCGCTGCTCATAAGGTTCTACAATCTGGTTTCTTTTGGCCCTCGTTATTTAAAGATTCTATTGCTTTTGTGAAGGGTTGTGATAAATGCCAAAGGTTGGGTACTATTTTAAGAAGACATGAGATGCCGCTAAGTAACATTTTGGAGGTGGAAATCTTTGATGTGTGGGGTATCGACTTCATGGGTCCCTTCCCACCATCTAGTGGAAACCAGTACATCCTTGTGGATATGGATTATGTGAGTAAATGGGTTGAGGCTGTCGCTCTTCCTTCAAATGATTCAAGGATGGTGATAAAGTTCATCAAGAAGCACATCTTCACTCGCTTTGGCACTCCAAGAGCAATCATAAGTGATGGAGGTAAGCATTTCATTAACTATCTAGTTAAAAATCTTCTTGCTAAGTATGGTATTCGTCATAAAGTTGCTACAGCTTACCATCCTCAAACAAGTGGGCAAGTAGAGGTTTCGAATAGAGAGGTGAATCAAATTTTGCAGAAAACCGTGAATGCGCAGAGGAATGATTGGTTCGTGAAGTTAGATGATGCATTGTGGGCATATAGGACTGCTTATAAGACTCCAATAGGGACTTCTCACCATCACATAGTATTTGGTAAAGCATGTCATCTTCCGATAGAATTAGAACATCCAGCTTATTGGGCAATCAAGAGGTTGAATTTGGACCCCGAGCTAGCTGGTAAAAAGAGAGTGAATCAGTTACATGAACTTGAGGATTTTAGGCTCCACGCGTATGAGAATGCCAAGCTTTACAAGGAAAAGATGAAGAGGTGGCATGACAAGCACATAGTTGCTCGAACTTTCACCCCCGGAGAAAAAGTACTACTCTTTAACTCTAGATTGAAGTTATTCTCCGGAAGACTAAGGTCTAAATGGAGTGGTCCTTTCGAAGTGGTAAGAATGACACAACATGGGGCTGTTGAACTTAAAGGTGAGACTGGCCCTACCTTCTTGGTAAATGGGCAAAGGGTGAAACACTACTTTGGTGTAGATTCGGATCGTGATCGGGAGGCTCTTGAGCTTAATGATGAATGATCCAAGTTGAGTCATGCTACGACGTTAAATCAAGCGCTACAAAGGAGGCAACCCGTGAATAAAATGTAATAGATAGGTAGTCAATTTTGAATTTTGAATTTTTTGTTTTAGCATAGTTTCAATTATCAGAATTTAGGATTTACATTTAATTATTAGTTTTAGCTAGATAGGATTTTTCTTTATTTGTAACTTCGCGTGTAATAGTGAAAAAAAATCACTGAAGCCAGGCACACTAGTTAGTGCATCGTGCCAGGCTCCACGATTCAGAGAGTAAGTTGGGGCGCGCTAAGCAACGCGCCGCGATTCAGAGAGCAAGTTGGGGCAAGTTGAGCGATGCGTCGCCTTTCCATACCGCCATGCTCCAGTTTTTTTTTTAAATTTGGTTTTTTACCCGGATAAAACCTGACCCACTCCCCTTAAATTTCTAAAACTCCCAACTCTTTCCCCATTCTCCTAAAATCCACCCAACCCCCCAAATATACTCTCCAACTCCTCTTCTTCTTCCTCCATTACTCTCCATCTTCCACCATTAACACCCATTCAAAACCTTTCCCTTTCCCAAAACCAACTCTCCTTTTTCCCACAAATCCACCACCATCTTTCTTCTTTCTCACTCAAATTTTGTTTTCTTGTTTTCTTCACCCACCACTACTTAAACGACCCCCCTCCTAATTTGTCTAAGTTTTTTTTTTTCTTCATTTTTCTCTTCTTAACAGGTTACAATGGCTCCAAAAGCAAAGAATGTGGTTGGTTCTAAGCGGAGTAGAAAGGGGGAAGCATCCGGGTTTAAAAATCAAGAACCAGTCCAGAAATTTAGGAAAAAGGTAGTGGAGCGGTATGGTTGGGAATGGTTTGACTGTCAGTGCGAACCGAAGTATATGGGCGATGAGTACGTCCATGAGGTAAGGTTGCAGTCTCAATTTCCTGTTATTTATCAGACTATGCTTGAGATTTATTTTTGATCATTCGGGATATTGTAATTTGTCTTGAGTTTGTGAGTTTTATGCAAATTGGCTCATTGAAACTAAGTATAAAACTATTCTTATTAGAGGTAAGGATGTGAAGTTCAATGCTACGATACTAAATGAATTTTTGGGGACCCCAAATTGTGATTCTGATGACTTTAATACATTGAAGGATAAACCCCCTTATAGGGATATCCGACATACTTTATGTGGGGTAGAGTCCACGACTAGGTGGGAGTGTAGCAAATATAGTGGGAGGCATAATACCCTCTATTTTGCTAATTTCAATCAAGTTGCTAGGGCGTGGTTAAAGATAGTGTGTAGTGTGCTACTACCCGCGAAACATCTGACAGAGGTAACAAGAGATAGGGTGGTGTTGGTTTATATTCTGGCGAAGGGGATGCCCATTAATGTAGGGGCGATTCTTAGATAGAACATGATGAAATTTCAGAATAATATGAGGTGGTATTTTCGCTATGGGGGTTTCATAACCCGTTTTCTGAGGGCCCAAGGTATTGAGGAAGATGCTATGGACTTGACTACTGGTTTTCACCCGGATCTGACGGGTAAGTTAGTTGATGTGACTCGAACAAAGGCACTAGACACGTCCCATGGACCTGTCTTGTTTACCCAAGAGAGGAAAGCATAGGATGATAGTGTCATGAAAAGATTGTTCGGTATGGCAGAGCTGCAGCTGTGGATAGGAGGACGCCCGATTATACATGGGGAGATGGAAACCTGGCAGATCGCTATCCTTTGACCGAGAGTGCAGCGTCCTTATGCAGGACTGGTCCCGCATTTTTGAAGTCTCTGGATGATGATGAGGCTACTGCAGATGAGGTGATGGATGATGAGGAAGATGATGTCGATGATGAGGAGGCGAATGCCTTGATTGTATTTGATGGCGGTGACGACGAGGCCTAGAGGCCCGAGGGAGTATTCCTAACTCTATACTTATGCACTGAGGACAATGCTTATTTTTAAAGTGTGGGATGGGGTAATATATCTCTGATCTAGATAGTTGTTTACTGCTTTATTGAGTCTAGTGTTAGTTTTAGTTAATTTTTTTTAATTTTGGGTCCCTCAGCATTTATTTGCAGTACTTTTATTGAGGATTGTCCCTTTGAACCGACTAGGACTAGTTTACTACTTTATTTAGTCTTAGATTTGTCATAGGGGTGACAGTTCCCAGTGAAGGACGGATGACAACTGTCTTAAGGGAAAATTAGTCACATAGAAGAGTAGGATTGAGAAACCAACCTTGGTCTTTTGAAACTATGTTCGAAAAAGTTAGCCAAACATCAGGGGTAGTCACAATTAGAAAAGTGAAATAGAATGTTAACCTTGTAATAAGCATGTGTTCCTAGTTTGACTCAAAATAAAATAAAATAAATGGTCTTAATTGTGTAGTGATACCGTACGTAATGCAAGTAGTATGAGCATGTTAGTTGGTATGTCCGTATATGTGTCATGATGCCATGTGTGGTGAGAGTTGATTGGTTCTTGCTTAACTTGATATCTAGAACTTGCCTATTGTGTGATTGAATTAGTATCTTGTACGACTTAGGGAATGTGATGGAGGTGTTTCTTTGAATTAACCAATTCTTGACATTATTTATGCCTACCATTGAAATTATCCCTAGTGAAGCCCCATTGAGCCCTTAGCCTTGTTTATCGATAAGCCACATGATAAGCCAAAACCAGTTTGTTTGATACCAAGTCTTTTGATCCTAAAAAAAAAATCCTTAATGCACTATGTTAAGAAGAAGGGTTGAAATTGTTGGTTGATATAATAAAGGGTGAAATGCTACATTGTGTGGAAAAGAAAAGGATAGCTAAAAATTCTGTTTTGGCTCTGGTCCTTAGTGACAACGTGTACCTCAACTCAATTGAGGGTGGCTATTTCAGAACTATGCTCGAAAAATTGGCCCTGATCCTATCAAGGATAATGTGTATCTTAGTGCAAAGGCATGAAAATAATAATAATAATAATAATAATAATAATAATAATAATAATAATAATAATAATGATAGAGGGCGAAGATGGAGCAACAAAAAGGGGTGAAATATTCATGAAGTGTGAACTAGGAGGAAAGAAAAGCTACGAAGGAGATTGTTGGCAAAATAATGACATGTGCATTAGAGAGGTGTAGTCACTAAAATGATTCCTAAATATTTCCTCCCTTACCTTAAGCCGACATTACAATCAAATGAAAGTCCTCTTGATTCCTTGAGAAATACAATGCGAAAGTAAGAATACACTATTGGCAAGCTTATGGTATGTTGAGAAAAGTAAGAACTTCTTTTGTGAGAATGAGTTGATTGTTTGAAAAATAGGCCTTGTTGATATTGCAATTGCTTTAGTGAAAGGCTTTACTAAACAAGAACTAGTGAGGGCATTCACGACATGTGTAGGATTATCTAATTGGTGTGTTTGTATGAGTTTGCATTAGCCCGAAAAAATATTAAAAGAGTCATTTTTTGAGCATGTGTTGTAACTTGGTGTAAATGTTGTGAAATGTTGCATCCATTGTGAACTACAAGATCATGATTAAAAATGTTTGGTTGAATTTAAGGTGGGTTGATAAATCCAAGGGTTGTGAAAAAGAGTTGATAGTCTAAAGATTATTTGTGGACCAAAAAAAGTCTAAGTGTGGGGTGGTGATCTTAGGTGTATTTATATGCCTAAGTTATCAATACTTGCCCATGAATTGATTGAAGTAACGAATGATCTTGAGTCTATTAGCTTGATTTCATTATACTTGCGATATTATGCACTAAAACATGTGATTAGAAGTTTCATGACTCTCAAGGAGATTGAAGTCAAATTGAAAGAAAACATACAATGATTTGCTGAAAAGAAGCTAAGGCTGAAGGCCCTTGGGCCAGGCGCACTACTAGGCGCGAGGCGCCAAGGGCCAACATTTAGAGAGGCCTCTCAGGCGCTCTTAGAGGTGCAACACGCCAAGGCCCAACATTCTGGGGCCTTTCTCAGGAGCTTTAAGAGGTGCGATGCACCAGGTTGGAAACTTCAGAGGTGAAGTTTGGGCACGATGCTAGGCGCGACATGCCAGTGGGATCCCAACCTTTTTAGCATAAAAATGTTAAAAAAGGATTCCTAACTGTAATAGACTTTGGCTCTAATTTTACTACAATTATAAATAGACCCTAGGGCTCCATAATTAGGGTTCGACATTATTTTGGTGTGCAAGAGCAAGATTCGTCTTTTGTAATAGGCTTTGTTCTAAACTTTTCTATTTTCTGAAAATTGCATGAACAATTGTATTTTGTGGTTTTCTAATAGCATGAGTGGCTAAACGCCCTAGTTCTGGGGTTGTAGCTATGAATGGATTGTTGATTATTAAAGGCTTTATGAATTAATTCTTGGTTGTCATTATAAGTTACTTCTATATTCTTGTTTTAGTATTTTATGCTTGATCACCATAAGATAAATACATAATCTAATCTTAAAATCGAGAGAGGAGAGTTTAGATAGACCAGAGAATATAGAGAGCTCGATCGATCCATTTGATTGAGGTGATTTGCATTTAGGAGTGACGCCCGGACAAACAACTTGCTTGGTTACAAAATAGGATGAATATAAATGCTCGCCATTTAGTTTATTTATCCCTGCTCAACGATGGAGTTAGATAGCTAACTAGAGTAAGCGACTAGAGGTGTATTGCCCAACTTATACAATTAACACTATAAACTAGTAACTTGACAACTGAAATTTGTTCTAAGCCATTAATATGATACATGAGATTCATTGCATGCTATAGCCCTAGAATTGTTCTGTACTTGCTTGAAACATCATCTTAAAGTCGTTCACATTTAGTTACGTTTATTTAATTCATAATTAGTAGTAGTTAACAATCAATCATCAACTCTTGAAAAGGTTACGTTTACTTTTATTTGTAGAATTAAGTGTTAAATATAAATTGGTCATAAGTCCCTTGGGAACGATAACTCATTTCTTAAAGAATCTATATTACTTGCGCGACCACGTACACTTGCGTGTATATTGGGGAGCAACACCTTCCATGAAAATTCTATCCATCAATCTTCTTTTATCATGTAGACTTTACTCTCAAAGCTTTAACATACATAATTCATCATATTAGCTTTACTCTCAAAGTCCTAGAAGTCAACATTCATGACTACAAGCCTTACTCTCAAAGCTTTACTTCTTCCAATCATCATGCATATCTAGATTACAATATATTATTGTCAAAAGCTTCATTCTTAAGAAATTCTAACCATATTTCATCATAAAGGCTCAGTCTCAATCATTACTAGTCATGATCCATCATATATGCTTTAATCTAATTCAATTCATGTTTACATGATTCTATTCTTGAACAATTACTATACATGTTATCAATTCAAGAAGATAACCTATGAATCCTCAATTTCCCTTCACAAGGCATAAACCCACATTACTTCAATTTCATCAATTAGACTAGGGTTAACCATCAAAAGAATGTAATATCATCATAATATCATGATTGACTACTTATTAAATCATAAACAATCAATATCCACTCAATTGGATTCATACTCAACTAAACCTACAATAGTGGAAGGAACCCTAGCTTGAATTGGGGATTTCATCTTCACAATTGGGGGATTTCTAGGGGGCTCCATAGATGAAAGTATCCATAGATGAATAATCTAACATACCTTGTTTATAAAGCCTCACAAAGCTTGCAACAATGGAGCCTTGTTCTTGACCTAGCTTCAAGCTCTATCTTCTTCTTCAAGTTTTAGAGAGAGAAATATTTGAGAAGAGAGCTTTTGGGATTTGATTTAGGCCTTGGGAAATAATAACTTAATTGGGGTGGCTAAAGGGTTAAATTATCTTATATAGGTGTAATAAGTCCATACAAAATGACCTCACTTAATAACCACCTAATTAAGAATTTCCTAAAAAGCCCCTCACTAGGCAGCTATGTGCCAAGCACCACGGCAGGCTCCACGAGCCATGGTCCCTACCACAAGCCGTGGTCCTGCCTGTGGTCCTTGGGAAGTTGCTAGGCCATATGTCTTGGCCTCCAAAAATACTAAGGCCTCTTCATAAGCCTTACCACGAGCCGTGGTCTTCATTACTGGCGGTTAAGTGGCTCGTGAAGGTGAGCCATTCTTGGGCAGCTTTGAGGGGTTCACTGCCTAACCACCATGAGTGGCCCCACGAGTTGTGAAGGCTCTCATGATCCTAGGCAATGCCATGGCAAGCTTAGGGCATCCTTCGCTCTTGCCTTGGCCCTTGCCTCTTTGCCTTGGCTCATGCCATCAAATCTTAATGTGTAGCCCTCAAACTTAACCATTGATGGTCTACTAAACTATGGGGTGTTACAATATCTCCCCCTTGGAGACATTCTTCCTCAAATGACAATTCTAAACACGTCTTAAGAAAACGGCTCTAGACTAGCTGCCCATCATGTATGCAGCACATCTAAATGAATACAACCAAGAGGACTATGTGGTTATTAGAGGCAAGAGGGTGAAGTGTGATAGTGAGGCGATCAACGTAATAATGGGCATGTCCATGAATATTAGGGATCAGTGCCAGTACTTGATCAGAACAAAAAAGCTGGATGAGATGAAAAAGTGGTTAGCCCCACTAATTTCAAACGAGACTCCGAAATGGTTGGCGGAAGGAGTTCCAATTGAAAAGAAAGAACTAAACATAGCAGCAAGGTTCTGGTTTGGTTTTATTAGCATCACAATCATGCCATCTTAGAATGTGTCAATCCTTTGCATTGCCAAGGCAGCTTGCCTGGGTTGTATCATAGAGGAAACTCGGATAAACTTGTGTACAATCATTGCTGTAGAGATACTCATGCGTGCAAGGCAGAGCCAGACCTCACTTCCATTCCTAATATTGATCACAAAATTATGCAAACAAGCTTGGGTACCTCAGGATGCCAAGAAGGATGTGGAAGTGATGCCCATAGCCTCTACTGATATCTGGAGGATTGAATTAGAGTACCTTAAAGATCAAGCAGAAAGGAAGAAGCCAACATCGGCCCTTGGACCTTCAGATATATCTATTACCACTGCTACTCCCGCTGATACTCTAGGATTTTCTATTATTGCACGGTTTCCCAGACCTACTGCTGTTTCTCAGCCTCCACTCACCCAGACATCCCTACTCCGTATGGGACAGTTGACCCTTTCTGCTGATCTTCGAGTCGCCAGTCTAGAGGCCTCTGTTCCAAGTATGATCCAAAATGCCCTAGCTGATGTTATGACACCTCTGAGCACCATCATTAATTCCCTGGTGGCTAAGATAATGGTGTGTGAGCATAACCAAAGGGCCATAGAGGAGGTGACGACTTTAAAAGCTGTCATTGCTGAGTTGTGAAAAGATGTAAACCACCTGAAGTCCACCAATGTGTCCATGGTATTTGGAATAGTGGAAATTCCAAACGTGCCTATGATGCCTCAGACCACCACCGGAAATGGGGATAGAATGGACCAAACAGTTGATCCTAAGTCAGATGGACAGATTGATGAAGAGATGCATGAGGAGACTGAGGGGGCAGTAGATAAAGACCTGACCGAGACGAAAGCAATTATGATAGATGCTATTGTGCAAGCTTCCTTAGCACGTGTTACTGGATTCAGTGGAGTTGGCCCTTCTGGAAGTCACTCCGGGTACTGAAGCCCAGGAAGATGGATCGATCGATTAGACAGGATCACCTCTTTACCTCCCTCTCTGTCTTTCTTCATTTTACATTTCAGATTCTGTGTTATTTGCATTTGAGGACAAATATTTTTATTTGTGGTGGGGGTAAGGCCCACCTTTGTGTGCTATTGATGTTCGTGTTATGTTTATATTTGGGTTTAGTGCTTAAATTGTGTTTACACTATTTATATGGATGTTTGAGCTTATGACTCCTTTTGTTTTAAATTGCAAAATGATATTGACCCATCCAAAAAATTTTTCCACCTCTCGTAAATTGAATGTGGCTGTTCTTTTGCAAAATTTAAGTCTCAGTTCTGATCAATACCGATGACTTGAATAGTACTTTCAATCGAATGAACATGAATGTGCGGCTACGATGAAGCCAAATGAAGTTGCATAGATAACATGTGAACACTTTGCATCTCGTTATGACTAGCCTAGTATAGAATTGAGTCTCTTGTGATGACCATTGCACACTAGCGAAAGTGTGAAGTCTTTTTTGATTGTAATGTCAATGCCTAGTGTGATAAGCTTACTTTGAACCATGCATGATAGATCCTAGAAATTGTCCCGTTGATCCGGTCAAGTAAGTGATGCTACCTTTTGATATAATCTTAGCCAACTTCTAAGAGTGTGAGCCAATTTGACATACACCTCTTTTGTGACCTACCTTGTGAGTGTGTGAACCACTTTTGAACACCCTTTAAGCCTTACCTTTCGTTGGAAGAAACCTGATGAAAACTAAACCTTTCTTTATCCATCACCCATAATCCTCATGAAGTTGTGGTTAGTTGAATAGGCAACTTAGGCCAAAAGCCTAAGTTGGGGGTGTGGTGAAAAGATAAGGGCAAATCAAGAATTTCAAGGAAAGTCTCCTCTTATCCATGGTTTTAAGAAAAATGGAACCCCTTCATATAAAAAAAAAATATAGAAAAACAATGAAAAAGAAAGTTTGTGGAATAAAGTACAAAAGAAATGGGGTTCCCAAACAATCCATGGAAAGTGAATAATAGGATGACTTATGAGCACTAAAGAGAATGATGAATGAAAAGGAAAGGAAGTGTTCTGAGCACCACATTTCATGAGGATAAAAGTTACTGAGCCTAAATGACCATACCTTTGCACTCAGCCCCATTACAAGCCTTGAAAATACCTTTTTGATCTTGAGTGAGCTGAAACAAATGTTGATTGGAAAATACGGGTAAACATATGGGTGAAAGCATGCGTTATGTTATTCTTTGTGAGTGTGAGTGTTGTATCTGATTCCAAAGCTCTGAATAATTAAACCTTTGTGTGTGAAATTGGAGTCATTCCTTGTGTGAGGGCATTTGAACAGTTTGGTTGAGCTTGAACTTGCATTTGAAGCAAGAATTGTGAGCATGAGATTCTTTGATATTAGTGAGTCACAACTTGAATCTTTGAGTGCAAATTTGATCTTTGCATAAGTAAGTTGAGTCTTGTTATGTGCATTCATGATTGAGCCTGGTGTAGCATTATTTGAGACACCCTGTTTGAATGGCTGAACTCGAGTTTGCTTGAGGACAAGCAAAAGTTTAAGTTGGGGGTGCTGATGAGTCCACAAATTGGACTCAATTAGGGTATTGATAGAATTAGTGTCCTCAAATGCATATTTTGTCTCAATATCTGATGAAAACCCTTAAGTTTCAGGTATTTGAAGTTTGAGAGAAAACATGGACACTACTTAGCAAAAAGGAACAAAAGTAGCTGAAAGATCGAAGAAATGAAGATCTGAGAATTGCTGAACCTATTCGGCGAGTCACCAAAAGGTCTTGTCCTCGCCTTTTGTTCCAGTGAGCTGAGCCATGAAGAAAAGCATCAAATCAGCGGTGAAAAAGAGCAGTCGGTGTGTCACCGAGTAGCTCCACGAAGCAGTACTATGTCGCAAAATGATCCAAAGTCCCACGATGCGAAAGGATAGAGCAGGACGGCATTGAAAGCTTACCAAAAGGCAGATCGCTGAGTTGATCGGCGATCCCGACTAACAACGCCGAATGATCCACTACAGTACAAATTTTTGAAAACTATAAATACTCGTTGAAAAGTTATAGCTTAGTATCAGATTTTGTAATATAGAATTTTTAATATAGACTTTTGAGTTCTAAGTTTGGAGAGGGTTTTGAAGAACTTGAAGGTTCAAAAGGTTTCAACTCCAAAAAATTGGACTTGGGTCTTGTGGATTCTTCAATCTTGGCTTGTTTTGAGACTTAAATCTTCATACCCATTTGAATGTAAACTCATGTTGGTATAAATTTCTACCTCTTTTACATGTCTAGCTAAAACCCCAATTCTTGGGTGTGATTTTGTGAATATGGGTTAGATTATCTATTGGGTCTTACTTGTTGATGATTTATTTTTTGTTTAGATGTGATTTCATTTAGTAGTTGTGGTGGAACTTAATGAAATTATAGTTGCAAATACAATTTCACCTTTGTGTTTTCGGCTTGCGAGAGAGAGAGGTCGTAAAACTAAACTACTAAATTAATGGCCGGTGGGATTAGGTCGACATGAGGTTCAGCTCGAGAGAGGGAATCCTAGTCTCATTCCCACACACTTAGCTCGAGAGAGTGGGCTAAGGCGGAGGCTGTTCTTTATGCGTCAAGTGGGTGTCCGAGAGGAACCCATTTGATTCAGGGTAAGTTGCTTGAGAGAGAATTTACCCCCTCTATAGTCTAGCCTAGTCACAAATATTCAACAAATTTATTGTCAAAAATAGTTTAGTTTTTCCCGTATTCCTATCACATCTCAAGAACCCCATTTCTTTGAATAGTACTTTTTGCATTTTTGCTATTTTTGCTTACATGTGACAAAAATCCCCATCATTAATTGACACTTTTGTGTCACCCCTTAGATTTAACATGTTTATATTCTGAAATGTTTTTAGTTATGACTAATTAGAACTTAATTTTATTTTTCTACTAATTCTCAAAACCACTCCCTTGGGAACGATCCCAACCCTTGGTTGGGTTACTTTACTATTATACGATCGTAGACACTTGTATTGGAATTTGTGTCTTGATTACGCAAACATCACAAGAGGAAGTCTATAAAACTTTGTCTCAAACCATCTAAAACAACATTGAATAACTCTTGGGATGCAGCCCATACAAAAGTCTAAAACATAAAAGAAAAGACATAAAGCAAAGGTGATCAATCCTCGATGCTATGAGGACTAACAAAGTCTTCAACTCCTTTGCTCTACTAGAACCTAGCTACTAGAATGGAACTCAATGTCACCGGACCCTACATTTGATAAGAATGTAGGCAAGAGTATATGTTAGTACAAAATGTACTAAATATGTTAGCTAGCATAACATAAGCGTTATCCAACATAAGACCTAAGTCATAAGCATACGAGATAATAACATAATCATAAACATAATCTCCAACATAGACATAATATAAGCATTAGTCATCATAAGGCATGATCCATAAACATAGGAGATACTTCATATTCATAGCTTAGTCAATACATAGTTCTTCATAACATAAGAGAAACTTCATAAGTAACCTTCAAGTCATACTTGTGCAATTCATAGATGAGATACCATAATCCCACCTATGGTAAGTACCACTTTTAGGCTATCATACCTTTTTATCATCTTTTGATCTCATCCTTAGCTTACTTATCATATATAAGGAATCTCTCACCTTCATTCAAACATAACATGGAAGGAAACTATAAAAACAATCTATCAAAACATATATCATATAAGAGAAACACTTCTTAGGTAACCTTAAGTCATACTTGTGCAATGCATGGATAAGACCCCATAATACCATCCATACTAAGTACAACTTTATGTCATCATACTCATACTTCTTGGTTGGGGACTAGTCCCTCTCATAAAACCTTAAAACACTATGAGACACTTCACTAAGCATATCTTAGTTCCTCATTAATTTGAACCCTATGAGATACTTCTTTAAGCATGTCTAAGTTCATTATTATCTTGAACACTATGAGATACAATTCATTAAGCATGTCTTACTTAATTATTTCTTTTGATCACTTGGAGATACCTTTTCAAGTATGTCTTAGTTCATTTTACTCTTGAACACTAGGAGGTGCTTCTTTAAATAAGTCTTAGTTCTTTGTACACAAAGACTGTTACTAGAAACCTGAACTCCACTAGGTGAAGGTTTCCATCTCATGATACCTACTTTGGGAAAACCCGGACACTACTATGTGAGAGTTCACCCTTAACTTGGAAGTCCAGAAGTAATTAGATGTGAGTCTCCTTTCATCTTGGATCCCGGACTGAACTATGTGTGAAATTTCCATGTCATTGCCAATATCCACTTGGGGCCAAGCATACACCTTTTAGATAAGTTATTAAGCCTTACTTAACATTCTTGTCTCGTGGAAGGATGTCATTGACAATCAATCCATGTTCAAGTGATTCTATCACTTTATGCATTCAAATATTCATAAGATAGATTAGGTAGGTAAAGGCCTTCCACCACAATTCTATCTATTAATCTTCTATTCTCGTATAAACTTTACTCTAAAAAACTTAAGATACATAATTATCATATTAGCTTTACTCTCAAAGCCCTAGAAGTCAACATTCATGACTACAAGCCTTACTCTCAATGCTTTACTTCTTACAGTCATCATGCATATCTAGATCATAAGATATTATAGTCACAAGCTTCATTCTTAGCAATTCTAACCATATTTCATCATAAAGGCTTAATCTCAATCATTACTAGTCATGATCCATCATATATGCTTTAATATAACTCAATTCATGTTTACATACTTCTATTCTTGAACAATTACTATACAAGTCATCAATTCTAGAAAATCACTATGAATCCTCAATTTCCCTTTGCAAGGCATAAACCCACATTACTTCAATTTCATCAATTAGACTAGGGTTAACCATGGAAAGCATGTAATATCATCATAATATCATTATTAACTACTAATTCAATCATAAAAAAACAATATCCACTCAATTGGACTCATACTCAACTAAACCCACAATATTGGAAGGAACCATAACTTGAATTGAGGATTTCATCTTCACAATTGGGGGATTTCTAGGGGGGCTCCACAGATGGTAGTATCCATGGATGAATAAGCTAACATACCTAAATTATAAAGCCTCACAAAGCTTGCAACAATGGAGCCTTGTCCTTGACCTAGCTTCAAGCTTTATCTTCTTTTTCAAGTTTTAGAGAGATAAATATTTGAGAAGAGAGCTTTTGGGGATTTGATTTGGGTCATGGGAAATAATGACTTAATTGGGGTGGCTAAAGGCTTAAAATAGCTTATATAGGTGTACTAAGTCCATAAAAAATGACCTCACTTAATAAACACCTAATTAAGAATTTCCTAAAAAGCCCCTCACTAGGCAGCCATGTGCCAGGCACCACAAGCCCTGGTCCCTATCACGAGCCGTGGTTCTGCCTGTGATCCTTGGGCAGTGGTTACGCCATGTGTCTTGGCCTCCAAAAGTACTAAGGCCTCTTCATGGGCCTTCCCACGAGTCGTGGTCTTCATCGCTGTCCGTGAAGTAACTCATGAAGGTAAGCCATTCTTGGGCATCTTTGAGGGGTTCACTGCCTAACAACCATGAGAGGCCCCACGAGCCACGGCGAACACCACGAGCTGTGAAGGCTCTCGCGGTCCTAGGCTATGCCATGGCAAGCTTGGGGCAGCCTAGGTTCTTTCCTTGGCCCTTTCCCCTTTGCCTTGGCTCATGTAGCCCTCAAACTTAATCCTAGATGGTCTACTAAACTACGGGGTGTTACATTGTTCTTCCCCTTCGAAACTAGCTCACCATAGACTGAATAAAACTCCCAGACCCAATTGGGAATGTTGGGGCCTAGGGGTTTGGTGAAAATTTCAAACTTGTGGAACTTGATAGTGTTCCATAACTCAGGATATCTGTCCACCACACCGTCAGTTAGTAATCTCTTTTCTTCCAAAATGGTCTTCAAACCCTTAGCCTTTAGTCGATTGTGTGACCAGGGAGGAGGACCCTGAACTGGTTTAGCTGGAACCATTGTTTGTGCTGGAGGAGGCACTGAAGCTGAAGCTAGAGGGTAGTCTCCGGAATCCTAGATGGATCATGAAGAGATTTGGAGCATAGCTCCACTTTTCGGACCCGCAGAAGCTGATCATCCTCAGGCTCAGAAATGGATGCATGAGAGTCACCCTGCGACTCACCGTCACTCTCAGAGGTGGGAAGGTATGTCTGGTAGACAACCTCACTGTCTGAACTACCCTCCTACGGTGTTACAACTGTGGGCACTTTGCCTTTGCCCTTCCCTTACCCCATGTGGAGGTAGTTTCTTGGCTTTAGCTTTGAAAGCAGCTACTTCCTCATTTATAACGACTTCACGTGCCCGCTTTCGGGGTGGCGTGTCTCTTCCGAAAACCTTTGATCTAACCATTCCTGTGAACAACATAGAAAAGTGTTAGAAAGAGTTCAGAAAAAATGCAGAAAATGAGCTATAGAAAGACTCGTTGAACCTGTCAGCGAGTCATCAAATTACTTCGGTGAGTCAAATCAGGCTCGCCGAAAGTTCCAGCTCAAAAATTGCAAGAACTCAATGTTGGTCGGTGATGTCCAGGGTTTTTCAGAGAATCGCCGACATCAATCGGTGAAATAGAAGCAGCTCGTCGAAAGTTATAGTGCATTTTAAGGAATTAGAGGCATAGAAGGACGATCAAGAATCAATTTTGGCCTGTAGCGATCCTTCAGAAATAATATAAGCCAATAACTCATGAGATTTTTATGCATATATTGTCCTTACACTAGTAAAAATGACATAAAAAAATATTACCAACTTCCGAGTAACCAAACTAGGTCGTTCATGCTTCACACAATCATTCAAAATTAGTGGTAAATTTAATATATTACAATATTACAAGACTTGGGCTTACACACCCCAAAAGAACAAAACATATAGCCATACTTATATTACAACCCATGGTGACATGATCAGATTAGCCCTCAAAATTTCATGTAAATATACAACACATAGATCATGTATAAGTCCCAAGGTTTATACAAAATATAGATGCCAATGTACAAATGTGATCTTCCTTAGAGCTCTCAAAATATCCATCTCCAATGGCCCTCTTCACGCCTCCTCTCAATCATTCCCTACGATAGAAACAACTATTGCTAAGCATATAGCTTAATGGTGTAAAAACTGTAGGTTCGAAGCCCTCATATTCACCAAACTACCTTTCTCAAGTCATGACCAGCACAATTGAAACATAATAAATAAATCAAGTAACAATATATAAAGAGTATCAAGTTTGATATTTCAAGATCAAAATGTCAAGAACGCTCATAGCACCATTTCCCAAGAGATTCAATAACAAGGCTCACCCAATATATACATCATGTCGTCACACCAAGCACAAGCAGGTATCAAGAAGGGGCGACGCCCTCTATCAAGAAGCTTCGAAGCCCAATAATCAAGAGAACCAAGAACTATATTAAAAATGGCTTTCTAGTTCGTACTTAAAATGGACAACTTCCATACTTAAGACGAACAAAAAATCCAGAGTCAAGATGGCAAATGATCCGAATCAAGAGGCATGCCAATAGTGACAAAGTCACAGCCACAAGAAGGATTGGTCCCAACAAGAGTGCCAAGTGATGAAACAATCCGTACAAGTGGGCGAGTTACACAAGTGTCTTTAATATCTTAAAGTATACCAATGTGACAATGCAAAGTAACAAGAGGTAACCAAGGTACCAAGATAAGCTTTCAGATATACCAGCAGGTAAAAAGATTACAAGTACAAGTTTGTACACAAACCTCAATACTTTAGTGTAGGAACAGTCCAACACAACTTTGCGAGTTCAAACCATAGACCAACCAACGTATCAGGGTCCTCAACTTGTTCACGAGTATATACAACCTTAAAAATACAATTAAATAACTTCTTTAATTCCTAGTATCTCAATAATGTCAAAGTAAAACAAGATTATCATCATAAGTAAGCTTAGATTGTACAAATACGACTATGCTCCCAAAATAGTGATTCTGGCCAGCCTAGTACCTCATGTGACAACTTAGATTTGAAAAGAAAAACGGCAAAACTAGACTTTATAACCTTCATGAAAGATGTAGGTACATCTCTTAAGGTTACAAACCAACAAGAATCACCGCAAAATATATTTTGTACAAATGATATATTCAAAACACTAACAGTTGTCCATACAGGATTTCTAATTTCAAACTCTGGACAGAACTTGTCTTATGTTACGTCCCATATTTCGAATCCATAACAGCTAAATTAGAGTTTTACATAAGCATAAGAGTTGTACATATAAGAATTAGCCTTCCAAATTATATTTATTCACTGTAAATGAATTTCTATAAAATAAGTTATATTTAAAATACTAAACACTACCTAGCTCAAAAGCAGATTTTTCCACTTACCAAAAAGAAGGGTGTGTCTCGAATCCCTGCCAAAATGACAAAGTTTTCCTCTTGTGATTTTGAAGAACAATCTGTTTAGATATGTTTCTAAGGTTCTATGACTTTAGGAAAATGAATTTACTAAAGGAGGTGTGAAAATATATAGTCACAAAAGTGATGTTTATCCCTTGTACAACTGTCTATCAAAGTGCTGCCCAAATAGTTGTGTGTTGCCCAAAATGCTTACATATACACCTATATATATATATACATATATATATATATATATATATATATATACATATATATATATATATATATATATATATATCCTTCACCTCATTTTAAAGTTATACATAATTCTAATTAGACTATTACATAAACACTCCGATACAACCCCTTAAATTACGATCACAATTTATGTTAAGCAAGTTAGCAATTATCACAACATTTCAAGATCCCAAAATAAGATTAAAACATATTGTAATAATTAAGCAACGGTAAATCAACATGCGATTCTTGGTTAGTATTTAGGGGTGTTACAACTCTCTCCTCCTTAAAGAAATTTCGTCTCGAAATTTACCTGACACTAGTCCCGAAACAAGTGCGGATACTAGGTCCTCATGTATTCTTCTCTCTCCCAGGTAGCTTTTTTTCCCGAATGGTTCAGTCAAAGTACCTTTACTAAGTGAATTTTCTTTTTTCTAAGTTGCTTCACTTCCCGAGCTTGAATTAAAATAGGTTCTTCATTATACGTCAAGTCAGGATTAACCTCAATAGATTCAACTGGAAGAACATGAGATGGATCAGAACGATATCTTCTGAGCATAGAAACATGGAAGACATTGTGGATCTTGTCTAACTCAGGTGGCAAAGCGAATTTATATGCAACTGGTCCAACCCTTTCAAGTATCTCATAAGGTCCAATAAATCGGGGACTAAGTTTTCCTTTTTTGCCAAATCTCATAATCTTTTTCCATGGAGACACCTTTAAGAATACTTTATCTCCCACTTGATATTCAATGTCACACCTTTTAAGATTAGTGTACGACTTTTGTCTATCCGAAGATATCTTTAGACAATCCCTGATAATTTTTACCTTGTCCTCTGTTGTTGCACAATTCAGGACCAATAAGTTTCCTGTCACCAACTTCACTCCAACAAGAGGGGTCCAAAATTTCCTTCCGTACAAGGCTTCATAGGGAGGCATTCCAATACTCGATTGATAACTATTATTGTAAGTACATTCTATCAAAGCCAAGTGTTTGTCCCAACTACCCTCAAACTCCATAATGAAAGCTTGAAGCATATCCTCCAACATTTGTATCACCCTTTCTGACTGGCCATCTGTTGGAGGATGGAACGAAGTGCTAAATTCCAGCTTAGTACCCAAAGCTTCTTGCAAGCTACCCCAAAATCTAGATGTAAACCTTAGGTCTTGATCAGATACAATAAACATAGTGATCCCATGTAGTCTCACGATCTCATTAATGTACAATTCGGCTAAACGCTCAAGTGAGTAATCCATCCTGATTGCTAAGAAGTGAGCACTGTTGGTTAGCCAGTCCACAATAACCCATATTGCATCATGATTTCTTTGGGTGCGAGGAAGTCCAGAAACAAAATCCATAGTTATTCTCTCCAATTTCCATTTCGGCATTGACAAGGGCTATAGCAAACTAACTGGGACCTAATGTTCTGCCTTGTTGACAAGCCAAACATTTAGAAATGAACTCTGCAATGTCTCTCTTTATACCATTCCACCAATTATTTTCTTTGATGGTCTGGTACATCTTTGGACCCCCAGGATGCATTGCATATAGTGAGGTATGTGCTTTACTCAGTATCTCTCTCCTCAATTTGTCATCATTAGAGGCACATTGTCTATCTTGATAAAATAAGACACCATCCTCTGTTAATGTAAAATCAAGTTTTTCCCCATTTTGAACTTCTCTGGTCAATTTTATAAGTTTCTCATCTATCTTTTGTGCTTCGTTCACCTGTTCAAGTAATATTGGCTTTACTTGCAAATTAGCAATAACTGAACCATTTGAATCAGATGTAAAACAAACATTCATGGCTCTTAACTCAAGAAGCAAGGGTAAAGGACTCAAAGAAATGCTTAAGAAGGATTTTTGACTTAAAGCATCTGCAACCACATTGGCTTTACCTGGATAAGAATCAATCGTGCAGTCATAATCCTTGATGAGTTCAAGCCATCTACATTGTCGAAGGTTTAGCTCCTTCTGAGTACCCAAGTACTTTAAGCTCTTGTGATCAGTGAATATATGACATTTCTCTCCATAAAAATAATGCTACCATATCAACCTAATAACTACAATCATCAATTCAAAGCTTTGATTCTAAAACCTCTTTTTCAAGCAAGCCAAAAATTCTATGTTCCAATCGCATTTGCAACTACAATTATTAGATTAAAACACAACTATCAATTAAACCCACTTCAATTAAGCATTAAAATCAGTAAATAACAATACCCATAAGCTAATTCAGCCCCTAATCACATGATCACACCCCAAGAATTGGGGTTTTAGCTAAACATCATAAAAAAGGTAAAAGTAATTACCAACTCGATTGGCCATTAGCTAGGTAAGAGTCTCCAAGCCTTTACAATGTTTTCCAAAGGTTAAATTCAAAGACCTACTTTCAAATCCTTAAAATTAAGCTTAGAAATCCTCAAAGCCTACAATAAGAATTAAAAAACTAAGAGAAAACTCTAATTCTAAAACTTGGGGGATCAAAACTCTTTGGTAACTTCTCAATATTCCTTTTAAATTCCAATTTATAGTTGCCTGCGTTTTAGCCTGAAAGTCCACTCAACGGAATAAGTCGCACCTCGCTGAGTGGATTGGCAATCTGCCAATTGCCCTCTTTCATCGACATTTTGCATTGGCCTTCAGCATCTCAGGTCCTGTAACTTTGGGTGATCCAATTTGTTGTCATGGAACCGATCAGCAATCCGCCGACTTCCCAATCATGTCACCAACTTGATTCTTCCCCAGGGCTGGCATGTTGGAACTTTGGGCGAGCTAAAGAGCCACTTGGCGGTGCACCGAGTGGTCTTGCTGATCACCAGGATCGATTTTCTTCACTTCTTCAGCTTATTAGTTCCTTTTTGTCCAGTAATGTCCTTGCCTTGCTCCTTAGCCTCCATAGCTACAAATCAACATTTTAACATCAGTTTAGAGCATAAAATAGGCATTTGACGACACTTATACTATCAAAACCAATCCCTAAATGAGTCAAAATCTTGAACTCATCATTAGTCTAATTGTCTAGCTTCGGTGAATGAAAGAAATGCTCCTTGACACAAATTTTGAGAGGGAACCTACATGTTCATATCTTTTGTGACTACATTGTGAGGATGTGCAACCATCTTGGCACCATTTGAGCCTAAACCATTTGTTGTCAAACTTTTGAAACCTCTTGAGATTAAATTGTCCCTAATTTCTCACCCATAAATCCTTTTCTAAGCATTGGTTTGTGTGCATAGCTAACTTAGGCCAAAAGCCTAAGTTGGGGTATAGAAAGGAAGGAGGAAAGAAAGTCAAGTGGAGAGTGAAGAAAGAAAAACTGAGACTCAACTTTGGAGTATGTTGCAAAAAAAAAACACCCCTCCTTATAAAAAAATTGAGCAAAAGTTTGAAATCTAAAATGTAAAAGATAGTGTGATGTAATAAAAAGGGATATCTAATGAACTGAGTGAAATTTAGAGTTTGAGTCTCCAAGTGAAAAGAAGGAAAAGAACTTGAGAAGAGGTAAAGATGAGTAGAACAATGCCTTGAAAAGGTGATGTCACGAAGCAGAATTGACCATATCTTTATCCTCAGCTCCATTACAAGCCTGAAAAGACCTTTAAGATCTTAAATTAATTAGGTTGTGTGATGATTTGAAAATATGGGCAAACCTATGGGATGAAGCTTGCATGTATTTCTCTTTCAGAGAGTGAGAGTTGTATTGATTCCTAACTTCATTGTTGATATGCTTTGTGAGAGCATGGGATCATTCTTGTTGTGAGGGCACTTGAATGCATTTATTAAAACATGGTTTTGATTTAGAAAGGAAGATAAGTGAGCTTGAGCTTGGATTGATACCGGCTAGTCATCATTTGAAACTTTTATGACATGATTGAGTGTTGCATATGCTTGATAGTAGTCTTGTGGTAGCACCTGCATGTTAGCTCTCATTGAGAACTAATGTAGACACCCTTATTGAACTGATTGTATCTTGATTTACTTGAGGACAAGCAAAAGTTTAAGTTGGTATGTTGATGAATGGTGAATTTCAACTCATTTAAGGCCTTTTTAGTTCAACAATTAGTGCCCTCAATGCCTAATTTTGTCTAATTCTAATGGTATTTTAATATTTTGCATATATGAATGCTAAAGGACAATGCAATGATGAATACATGAAAAAAGGCCAAAACAATTAAAGTAATACAAACTTCCATTTGGGAGTGCCTAACAAGAAGGGCGGATCGCCCAAGGGTCTTTACCTCGCCCAAAGTGGCAGTGCTCACAATTGAAAGTATTCAAAGTAGGTCGGCAGACCAAAAGAGTAAACAATGACTCGTCGAAGCTTAAAAGGTAAACCAAAAGACCATCACCAAAGGTGATAATTCTCAGAGTTATTATGAAATCTTAAAGGGTGAACAAGGTGGTGATTGGCGACCCACCAAACATGAAAGGTAAACTCAATGGAGTCCTTAAACTGAGGGTAAAACACCTGAAGCCTAATGAAAAAGAAGGGCAAGCCGAAGAACTAACAAGGATCTTCCAAACTTGATGGGCGAGTCCGACTAATGTCATCGAGTTGGTGATGTAGTGAACTTTGGGGTGAATTTTGGGATACTATAAATAGGCCTAAAGAGGGAGAGAAAATATGAGTTGTGACGATCGTTTTTAGATCACTTTTTGAATGCTAGTTTGAAAGAATTAGTCTCTTTACTTGTGAAGGACATTCTTAGTTTTGTGGTTTTCAATTTACCTTGTAATCGACAATCGGAGGTTCAATTGGATGTCGCTTTTGAATATTGATGCTTGATTTCAATTCCCTAATGGCCAAACTCATCATGAGTATATTGTCTTTTCTCTTCTTCATGCTTGGCTAAAATCCAAATCTAGAGGTGTGATTATGGGATTAGGTGTTGATTTAGTGTAGTGGGTTTTATATCTTTCTCTATATTATTGCAATAGATTCATGGATTTAAGCTAATTATCATGGGTTAATTCATGGGTTAAGATTGCAAACTTAATCCTAGCCTAGATCTGCAATTAATTCTTGAAAGAGATTAATTGTAGTTGGTAAATAGTTTAATACTTGCAATTTAGTTTTGTTTAGTATAATTTGCTTGAAAGAGAAATTCTGGTTCAATTTTAATGTCATAGATTTTCTAGAAAGAGAGACTCTAGTAAGGTAGTGGGTTGATTTGTGATGCACATAGATGAGACTGAAAGGAGATTATATAATCTAATGCTATGAGATCGAAAGAAGATCAGTGTTATTTAAGATTACCCAACCTATCCATGATTGCTTAGTGATAATGAGCAAGCAAATTACCCCTTCTTTACATCGATACCAACCACCACACCCCTCAACCATCTTTTACTTGATTGAAATTCACCTTTTAGTTTAATTGTGCTGCTTGATAACCAAACTCTTTTCATAAATTTGGTGGAATCATCCACCTATCTCTTTAAATTGCTACAAATGATTGGTTCACATTCTCAATTTCTTAATTGAAGTCCTTACATTATATCACTCCTTGTGGGATTTAACCCTGACTCTTTTGTTTAGTTTTTATTGCTAACGATCACTTATTTTCTTACTTGTTTTGAGGGTAGATTGGGCTTTATCAGTTATATCCCGACCACTTCTTTGCTGTATTAGATTGGCATGTCAAGATTTTGAGTAGACTTCCTCTCTTATGTTAAACTCCTTCTTTATATGAGATTTTCTACTTTTGTCTATTATATTGTTTGTATGTATGTCAAGTGACTTGTGTAGGGCTTCTTAGGATCTCATACATAATGTCATGCCTATGGTTTACTTTGGGTCATGACAAAGGTACAAATGACAAATATAACCCAACCGACCCCCATTAATCTGAGGGTACAATCAACAAACAAGTATACTGGTGACAAGCTATGCATATAAATGGAGAGGATGAAATAGAACCATCAAATAAGTGCCACGAATGCGAATCCAATAAGTTAAAACCGGGCTCCTAACCCAAGTAACCACGACCATAGTCAAATCCTAACCCATCTAGAAAGAGTGACAAATCATTCCAAGCTGGCCAGCCAGTCAGTCGATTTCCAGTCCAGCTAGTAAAGTGGCCCAGGGGAGTGTCAACTCTAATGAGGATCTCAATATATCAAATCGAGCCAGCAAGATAGTCCAATCCGAGGGGCGTAAGCTATCCAACTAGTAATAGTAACCCGGGGGTATGTCACTCTGAAGAAGATTTCAAAATAGCAAAAAATTATGCAAAAAAAGTCGTCGACACACCGACTAGTCAAGAAAAAACTAAGCGCATCCCAGATGCCTCTAATATTCTAAGTAGAAAAGGAGCACATCCTTGACCCCTAGTAGTAACAAAAGCCTATAAATCAAGTGGTCCAAGTATTATGACTCCCGTTTAAACAAGTTCAAAATAAAAGTTAAGTGAAACACCATTTTATCATGAATGATAAATATGGCAATGCATCAATCAGGATTGTACAACAAAAACCGTGAGAATAAACTAACAACGCAAGGCGTGCCATCACCAACATTCAAACAAGGAACTCCAATCCAAATAAAGGCAACCATACCATGGTACTGAAGTCTGAAAGTATTAACTAGGGATATAATTGATCCTCGCATACGGCCTCAGGCCCAACAATATAACCAAGATATAAGAGTGTAACAAGTCTACTGCTAAACGATAAGAGAAGGGACCAAAGAAGAGGCCCCAAATCAATTAAAAAATGCGGACTAACTCAAGGGACGACACCCTACCCCAACCATATTTCTCCAGTCCTTAACTAAGCAAAGCTAGTAGCAAACCATTGCTACGACGAGCCACCAAGGTCACAATCACCAACACCAGGAGAACCACCCAATACAAGCCCTAAAGGGAGAAAATCATAACTCTGAGGGTGGCAAAACACAATCTAAAGCATCTAAGATCTCATCTACACCACAACAGAAGCTACAAGCCTAAAATAAGAGTCCTTACTCGCATACTAGGCCCAAGCCTTGTGTAGAATCAAGAAAAGAATAATAAGAAGAAAGCTAAATACCCAGTAAATACCATCTAAAATTGTATGAAATCTATACTATGCATTATTTGAGAAGCTCAATCACAAAAGTAGATCAAAGTCTACTTAAAAGCTAATCACGAGCGGTCTGAATCAACCACACATGAGCTATCCACTTTTGAAACTCCTCTGATTACCTCCATGCTATCAAATTATTGATCACCAACTCATTGTAGACGTTTGGACACCAAATTCACAACAATAACAGACGGACTCAAAAATCAAGTCAAAACAGAAAAGTGGGACCTATACTGAGAATCCTGGAATTTACTCTGTCAAAAGTTCCTAAATAGCCCAAGGAAGTTGTGCCCCGAAAACAGGCACAATTAGAAGTGGACAATGGGCTAAAATAGTACATGCAACAAAACACAAAAAATAAACACCATTAAAGTACTTAGGCAGCCCCTTCTGGGCAGAAATCGCCTTAATATGCCAACTTCCACACTTCCCCGATCAGTCTCACATGTAGCCACGCAAATTCCATATAAAAGGACACATGAATAACCCTAAATGGAGCTTTCTAGCTCGAGATATCGAAGTTTTAAAATGAGGGCTGAAGCTGATATTATCCTATTTATATAGCACAGATTCTAGTCACTAAAGGATATTTATAGTCCCTACAAAATTGACTGCTGATCACTAAAGGTTTGCACTAGCACCATTAGATTTTGCTATTTTTCAATGTCTCCGAATGGACCATCAGAATTCATTTGTGACTCGATAAAAAATAAACCAGATATACTTCCCCACTAAATACGACATTCCAAACTCAACGGATTTATTGAAACTTCCATTTGAGATCATCTCGATGAAAAATGGGTCCCATACTCAAGTTCCATTTTTAGCCAAATTCCATAAGAAGGCTCATAATGAGACTGGAAGCCTCAGGAACCGCATGAAAGGTCATCCAAACCAAACTCGACTCTTCAGAGATAACTAAACTAATAGAATTCTCATCTGAACATGTTTACCAAGACTGTAGACCGAAGCCAAACCTTGGCTTAAGCTTCAAAGTCAAAATACCAAATAGCACAAATTGAAACCAGAAGTCATTGGCCCAAAACAATCATGCACCCTGCCTAATATCTTCCTTCTGAGGCCGTCTTCCTAAAGTTTTTACAGAGGTCAACTGCTCAAGTTTGAAAGGCTCCAAAACATTGAAACTATAAAATCCCAAACGAATGACCCAACGGAGGAACTGTCAGTCTCAACAAGTCATAAATGACTTGGGGTTGCTATAGGAAACCTTTTAATGCGTAAATGATCAGAAAATGAATAAAGTTACCTTGAGGGTCATTACAACTTCCACTACTAAAGGGAGTTTCATTGACAAAAGTAGAAGGATAAACACAACTTGTAGGCACAAAAAGATGAGGATACAAGGTCTGCATGCTCTGCCAAATCCTCAGACAGCCTTTCAGATCTAACAAGACCATCGCAAAACTCAGGCTAAGAGGATAATCCTCAAGTTCAGTACTAAATTCCAAAAGCTCCTCCAAATCCATTTTGGGATCTAATTCCTCCCAACGGAACATAACTTGCCCGAAAGCACCGAATTCACCTGAGAAGAGCAATACCACACAAAAACTACATAATAGAGCAACCGCAGGACCATGGCAGATGCAACCCAAATCCCTAATCGAAAGACTAACCTTATGCTCAACATATAACATCTTCTACCCATCATTAGCATTTTGTTGGTCCTTAGCCATTCTTAACATCACCTGCACCACTTTAATCTCATATACCAACCCATAGAACACAACCCTTCAAAAGGATAACAAGCTCCACACAAACGTCAAGGAGCAACAACTGCCAAAACAAGGAAGTCAGACCAAGGCTAGGTCTAAATTCCATATTTGGCTCTCAAATACAAAATAATCTAGCTGAAAAACAACCTTCTGAAGCTAACTTTGGTTATCTAAAGGATATCCATCCCTCGAACAACAAGTCTGCACTGAGCCCAGCTCCAAGGACTTACTCCAAGCAAAGGAAATTCTCAAAAAATGAATCAGACACCATAGGTCCACAAGCTACTCTGCCACTGCAAATCTAAACCAACCACCTAGTCTAAGGAAAACCTAGATGGCAGGTGGTGTATAAACATAGCCAGCTGGCCGGTAGGGGCTCAAAGGTTCCAACTCACATAACGAACCACACAAGCTACCAAGCATGATAAAAGAAACTACACATCCTGAACTAGAACCAACTCATAGATTACATAAATTACATTGACCTCATCCTGAAGATGAACCTTCTCATAAAATTTCCATTTCCCAATAGAGCTAAGATGACTAGGGAACACCACCATTCCGACTCTGAATTATAAACTAGCCTCAAGAGCTGTCAATACAACTATAAAGAACCAACATATGAACTAATCCAAGCACAACAAGGGATCACGCCTCTAACTTCTAGCTTGCCATAACCAAACTCCAAGACCACAAGAAGAGGATGAATGCCAAAATGGATGAATGAGCAAATACATAATTTCACAATCGATAAAAGACTAAGGCAAAGAGAGAAAGCAACCGAAAAGGAATACCATAACTAAAGAAGGAAACTACCCAACGCACAACTTTGAAAACTAGGAATATCCTAACTACTACTCATAAGGGACGTCACACAACTAAGCCAACCTCCTAAACCAACTAGGCCCTACAACACATAAAACTCGAATTGGGATACGCTCGTCTAGCCACCTATCATGCAAGGATCAACATCATACCAAAAGCACACAACAAGGGTGGCAAAAATGGAAACCAGAAATCCCAAGGCCACAACTAAAACATGACTATCAAGGTAAAAGCAAGGGGAGTTACCCAACCACTACTCCTAATAAAAGCGACACAACCTAGTCAATCCACTACTAAAATAAATATACTATATGAGGCAAAACATAAGCACAAACCTCAAGGCAAGCTACCATAATAAGCAAGCGCTAGTTACTAAGACGAATAAACTCGAATGGACAAGAAAGCCCTAAATTACATAAATATAAACTAAAAGGATAAACATAATGCATACCAAGAAAGGATACATAGAGCATCTGGATGGCTTGCATAAGCATAGAATGGATCATGCCCAACCCCAACTTGAACCCCAAATGTATCACTAGTAACACCAAAGGCACAACCTCTTACAAAATGAGTCGACAACCCATGAGAATGATCTAACTAAACATCTCTCATCATGGTCCCATGCTTGGGACAAGGTGTAGGATGATGACCAAGCCCCCCTAGGTACAACCAAGTCTGACAACCCTAGTTTGGGGTATATTACATGTTTGTAACAGTTGGAAAAGTAACTACCACTTGGGGCACTCTCTAGACTGGTGGTCATGCCCTCCAAAATAATAGCAACCTCTATAGCGTGAAGCCTAGTGAAGAACACACTGATCTACCATGACTACTTATGCCAAACTCAGAAACAACCTTAGTCGACTACACTGAGGCCCTGCGATAATCTCTAACACAGTAGCCTATCTCATTGCACTCATAACAACTATCACCAAGAGCAATAGACTGTGAAGACCCAACTGGAGTACCCTGATACCCAACACCTGAAGATCTAGAATGACTACTGTGAGAAGTCTGTCCTGGACTCCACTTTTCGTAGGCACCACGACCTACCTCAGAACCTCATGGGACTTGAGATGCTACTTCTATAGGCCTCATCGAATGATAAGGAATATGTCCCTCATTGACCTCATACTCACCTCAAAGTGAAATACTGTCACTGATATACCAATGATAAGGCCTCATACCACTATCTTTATAAGTCTCAAGGAATACCTACTCCATAGCCCTCACATGACTCAAAACCTAGGGAAATGTAGACCCTTATGATATTAGATGTTTTGATGCCAACCAGAGTGGCAAAGCCAGCCCTCCGATGAACCCGTAGTTCAACTCTTGATCTAAAGGAAAGAATATGGGGTTATGCCTAGACAACTCTAGAAATCCCAATACATAGTCAAAAATAGATGATGAACCCTTTGGGACCAATCAACCCAACTCTGCTTTGAGTAATACCCGTTGCACCAAGAACAACACCTACTTGAGGTATGCCCTTTGAGAAGCTTAGACCTCTTAACACTGAATATCAAGGAACTCAGGTAGCCAAATACCATGTTAAAGCCTAGGTTGGCCCCTAGTCTATCTCAATGTTGAAGAATGTCTTCGACCTCAAGGTCTATGCCTGAGTGAGGCTTCTAGCATGATCACGTGCTAAAACTTTGGTGGAATGTGTTTATGTTCCATCCTCATCCATCAAAGAGTTCATACTATTTATCTAGGAGAGAATAGATTTCAAGGATGCATTTTTAGAGGTCAATCAAAGTCAAAGCACATGATAAAAGTCAATAAAAAAATTGCCTAAGAATCCTCTATATTCCCCCAAAGATAGGATACAAACATCACTTCACTGATCCATAGTCTAGGAATTTTCCCTCATAACAATGATGTCCGCTAACCTAGCGCTCTAATATCAAACTATCACAACCCAATTTCTCAGGTCATGATGGTACCTACTACTATGCCCACCAATAGGTAAGCCAAACCCTTAGACCGGAGCCATAAGCAACGGACCACCAAGCGAAAGTCAATAAGCTTACAACAAAGTGAAGAAAGGTTAATCAATAGAAATGCAACACAAGGAACCATTCCAGGACCTGACATCAGTTAGTAATCTAGCATCTAATCAAAATAAGATTACAAGGATTCTAATAATGTTAGATAAGCAGATGTTGTCTCTAAATACAATATAAAGAATAAGCCTAGCAAATATAGATGAAAATTGATATCTCCGGATGCCAGGAGCTCAACCTAATCTCTTAAACTCCAAGCTGCTCCACATGAATCAAAATCAATGGCGATAATTCAAACTACGATTTGTAGGGGGAACAAGCGTAGTATGAGTACAAAAAATGGTACTTAAGAGGCATCAACTGACTCAACTCAAAGAAAATACTAGCATAATTAACAAGTAATAAGGAGATCATAACACAAGTAACTAAATATGATATACTAAATTAGATGTACCATAAAGAGTAGAAATGGGGTACAAAGGCTAAGAAGCGGAGTAAAAAAAAATATCTGGAACGCAAGCCAACAACCTATTCGCAAGCAACTAATATACCATGTCAACTACACAGGGTCAGAAGGACCTATAACCACAATTCTAAAGTCAAAGGCTAACAACAAATGATAACAGCGAACATAGTCAAATAATTACCTAACTAAACTTGATAAGCCTAGAAGATACAAACATCAAACATAACCCAACTGGCCTCCATAAATTAGAGGGTATAAGCAACATACAAGTATGCTGGTGATAGAAAATGCATATTAATGCAGAGGATGCAATAGGAACATCAAAAAAGTTGTACGAGTCAGAACCTAAGAACCAAAAGTCGGTCTCCCAATCCAAGTAACCACAACCATAGTCAACTTCTAGCCTAGTTAGCAAGAGTGACAAATTATTCCAGGCTGCCCATCTAGTCAGTCCACTCACATCTTTCTAGTAAGAGTGACCAGGGTGTGCGTTGACTATTAAGAGAGTCTCAAAATAGCAAGAAATCATGCACAAAAGGGTGTCGACGCACTGGCTAGTCAAGTAATAACTGAGAGCACCCACATGCCTCTAATATCTTAAATAGGAAAGGAGCATATCCCAGATGTATCATAATCTCAAAAACTAGTAAATCAAGTAATACATGTGGTACGACTCCCGTAAAACCCACTTTAAAATAAAAGCTAAGTAAAATAATTTTTCATCATGAATGATATGTATGTAAATTCATAAACCAGGATCACTCCACAAAACCCGTGAGAATGAACAAGCAACAAGGAAATCAAATTCAAATAAACATAAGCAAACCATACCACACTACCAAACCAGAGAGTACTAATCTGGGATCCAACTGGTCCTTAGACATGGCCTCGAGCTCAACAATATAATCAGGCTCAATAAGAGTATAACATGTCTACCACTAAATACAAGCAAAGGAATAAAAGAAGAGTTCTCAAATCAATAGAATGGAAAGCCAACTCAAGGGAAAATGTTTAATCCCAAAATACCACTCCAGTCCCTAATTGAGCATAACTAGGACCAATTCACGACTAGGATAAACCACCAAGGTCATAAGCACTAACGCAATGATAACTACCCAATACAGGCCCTATAGGGAGCAAATTATAACCTAGAGGGAGGGAAGACACAATGTAAAGCATCTAAGGTCCAACCTAACCTATGGCCACAAAGTATAAATCCTATCAAGGATAAGAAAGATCATCTACACCATAAGAAAAGAGACAAGCCTAGCCTACATATCCCAACACCCACAATAAGCCCTAGGCTTCTATGAAATCAAGAAAAGATAGAATAATAATGGAAAAGCTAAATAACAAGAAAATATAATCTGAAATTACATGAAATCTATACTAGGCATTATCTAAGAAGATCAATCAAGGAAGTAGACCAAAGCCTACCCCAAAGCCAATCACAAGCACTTTGAATCCACCGCACATGAGTTATCCACTTCTGAAATACCTCTGAAAGCCATTACGCTATTAGAGTAACGATCACAATGTCATTACAGATGTTTATAAATTAAAATCATAACAATTGGAGATGGATCCAAAAATCGAGTCAATATAGGAATATGGAACCTACACCAACAATCCCAAAATTGATTTTGTCAAAAGGTTCCAAATGTTTGATGCTTGAAAGGAGAGAAAACAATCCTTGTAATTTAGAACACCAAAACACACATTAAAAAGGGTTGGTAGCGCCTTTGGGTCTTAATATACCTCAAAGAAAGAGCTCTAACACTTTCCACACCCTTCAACATGTCTCCATGAAGATTCCAGACGTCCACAATTTTGAATCACCTCAATTGGAGAGCCCTAGCTAGAGATAGCACCTTATAAAGTTTGAGGAATAAGCTGAATCACGTCTCGTCTTATATAAAAAGACTAGACAAATAAGCCTAGCGAATGTGAAGGTCATCTTGACTATCCTTTGTGAATGTGAGGACCACGTTCATGCATGCGAAGGTCACCTTTACATCCTTCATGAACGTGAGAACAAGGTTTGCCAATGTGAAGGCTAGCTTGACTGTTCTTTGCGAACGCGAGAACCAGGTTCGCAAACGTGAAGAGCACAACAAGGGTTGCATTAGCTGATCCTTATAAGTTGAAAAAGCTCTGACAGATTGCTCGGGATTCATTTCAGAACCCTGTGCATGCAAAAAAATATGCTATCCTATCAAATTTAGAATTTCACAATTAATGAAGCAATTGAAACTGCAATCCGATATCATCTCGACGAGAAGTGGCTCCCACACCCACGTTTCATTTTTACCCAACTTTCACAAGATTGCTCAAAATGAAACCAGAAGCCTCAAGAACCACACGAAAGGTCATTCTAGTCCAAACTCAACATTCTAGAGCTAACCACATTGTTGGAATTATTATCTTGACACGTTTTCAACGAATATTGACCGAAGTCAAACCTTGGCTTAAGATTTAAAGTTAAAACGCCTAACGATACAAACTCGCACCAAAAGTCTCGGGCCCAAACCAACCATGTCCCTAGCCTAAAATAACCCTTACAAAGCTAATGAATTTTTTAGAACTGCATTCCGAGGTTGTCTTCCTAAATTTTTACTGAAGTCAACCATTAAAGTTTCAAAGACTCAAAAATGTAGAAACTTGAACAAAATCCAAATGAATGATCTGGTGACCAAATAGTTAGTCCTAACAAGTTATATATTTTGGGGTTGATATAGGAAAGCTCTAAAAATTGAAATGATCAAAAAATGAAGAGACATGGCGGGTCATTGCAATTATGTGATAAGCTTCTTTACTATTTACCTACAAATAATAAATGTTGAGCCACCATATACGGATGACACTTCTTCACCTTTTTTCCCAGATATTTTCCCGATGAAACTGTAGAATTTCTTTTTTTGTTGTTGTGGTGATTGTGAAATAATTGTATGTTGGGTTTATGATGAATGTAATTGCATTCATGAGTATCACTATACATATATTAACATATATACAAAGAAAAAATGTGATCATTCGATCTTCTAGAGACACTCAACAGTTGGCATTATTCTTATTGTTGCATATATTGATGAAATTATCATCACTAGTATGCAGGAATATATTCTCTCAAATCATTCTTTCATTCAATTTTTCACTTTAGAGATTTGGCATAGTTGAAATACTTCTTGGGAATAGAAGTAAGTAGGAACAAGATGTGAATATTTCCATCTCATAGGAAGTATATCATTGACCTTCTTGAGGAAATTGGAGAGCTAGCAACCAAGCCTTATAGTACTCCAATGGTTCCTAATATGCAGCTAACAAAGGATGATGGTGATCCTTTTGATGATCGACAAATATACATGAGATTAGTTGGGAAACTAATACATTTGACTATAAGAATTTTACTTTTTTCTAGAACTCTTTTCCACTTTATTTGAAATTTAGTATTCGTCCATAAGGATGAAGAAGAGAACAACAAACAGAGAAAAAAATGGTGATCTACAACACTAATTTACACATTCAGTAAGCAATTACCCAAGACTGGATGATTTTAATTTGAGAAGTATAATCTTAACTAAAAAATCTTCCGTATATAGAATATAAAATTAAAAATAAGATGAACTTATTTCAATTAATCATGATGGTTAAGAAAAGGTACAAAATTATTACATTTATTAGGATCATATCTCAAGGAAATCGGATGCCCGTGGCTAATGAGATAATTCTCATCTATAAAAAGTGATTTATCCTTCTGTACAGAGTGTGAGAAGAAAAAGAGACATTTCCCCTTGTGTATTTTTTTTTATATTTTAGTATGTTGGATTTTCTTTCTAAATCTTTGTTAGTTTCTGGCTCCTAGTTTATACTAGAAAAACTTATTAAATCTTGAGGGATACACATATACCGGGTGAAATATCCTTAAGGATAGTTTCTTTCGACACGCCTCAAGCTATGAGAATTTCCTAGAAAAGTTCGTGGCGAAGTATAAGCTTTCGTGAATTCAGTACAAGTATTCGTGATTAAGGTATTTTTTGTAAGATTTCCAATAATCATAAGGATATTTTGTACTTTAATTTTATGAAAAATACTACTCAGAGATTTTGAGGGAATTGAAAAAGAATGAGGAAAGGCAGAGGGTGAAGTTGTCGTGCAACAACTTGGTGAATCATTTGGAAGTCACGGTGGCCGAAGGAGATCTGAAATTTGCATTTTGAAAAAACACCCAACAAAATATCATATTTTGTCAAAATAAAGATTGTTGAAGTAGTTGATATAATTGAAGAATTGATCGTGAAAGGTTCTCATATTTTGGAAAAAATAATTATTGTTATTTTGTGTGTGTGGTGAATGATGAGTCTAAGATTTTGACTTATTAAGGTTAGGAATATCATAGCTTAATGACCTCATATGCCAATTATTATGCTGTAAACTGATGCTGATGTATTGATTTGTAGCTAGGAAAACAAAAAGGAAATGAAAGAACAACAAAAAGTGAATATCGCTAAATCCACTCCACAATCTGCCGAGTGGCCTCTTCACTCGCCGAAAGTAACAGTATGCTACTCCTTGGATAAGAGACAATGGGTGAAGGATAGTCCCTATCGGCGACGCACTGATTGGATTAGTAAAGGGGACTTAGTCCCCCTATTATTACAGGACGATCAATGAAGGTGCAAGCAAAACGGTGATCCAAATGAGGAAATGGAGCATTGCGGAATCCATTGGCGACCTCGACGTAGACCGCCTAAAGTTACAGTAAAAATTATGTGAAAACTTAAGATAAGAAGGCGACAGATAGAGGCAATTGGCGAATCACCGACGTGTTGGCGACACCCGACTTACTTCGCTGATTTATCCCCAAGGCCAAATTTTGAAAGAGTATAAATTGATTTTTTGAAAAGACATCAGGGAATCTTATCATTGTGTAAACTCATTGTTTGAATGAACATTGTTTTTGCTTAGTTTTTGAAGTTATTTCAAGAAATCTTTGAATTGGGTTTTGGATTTGAAGCTACATTGAATCATTGTAAAGATTTGGAAATTAAAACCCAGCTATGGAGAATGTATTGGTATTTATTTCTTACTTTTTATGATGTGTAGCTAAAACCTCAATTCTTGGGGGTGTGATCATGTGATTAATTGTCTGACTTAGTTTGTGGGTGTTAGGGATTATTGATTTTATTGATGTTTTAAAGTGGGTTTGATTTATAGCCAAGGTTCAATTTATGAATTGAAATGGTGATTTAAATTCTAATTCAGTGTTGTATGCTTGATTTTGAGAGAGGTGTAAAACCAAGGTTATAAATCAGCATTTGTTGTGATTGGGTTATTGTGGGTTTAGCTCGAGAGAGTGAATTCTAAGCTCAATTCTGCATATCTAGCTTGAGAGAGTAGATAAAGTAAGGTCTTGGGCTGTTTATAGTGTTAAGCTTGTCGAGGTTCGAGAGAGCTCGCTTGAATAATAAGAGTTGTTCGAGAGAAAGCTATTGCATCTAAAGTCTAGCCTACCTGCTAAGATTTGGCAACCTTCAGTAATTTCTGATCACCCATTTAGCGAAGTTAATAATTATTCGGTCACACCCTCAAGTACCCCTTAATTACTTGATTAATACCTTATTGTTCTTAATTGTTTTAGTTGTTAGTTGACATACCTTTTCCCCTTCCTGACATTCGTGTCACCCTTTTACATATCTAATTGAATTCTATAATTTCTATTTCTATAACCAAGTAGATCATATTATAACTTCATAACTAAATTCGTACTTGTACCGTTCCTTGTGGGTTCAACCCTAACTCATTTTTTGGGTTTTATACTAGATTTCGATCATCTACACCTAGTATTGGATGGGGTGTAGTTTAGCATTTATCAAAATGGCGCCGTTGTAGGGGAGTGGTGTTTAAAATTCTCTTATTAAAGTTTGAATTGTGATCCTTTTGTGTTGTAGTCGAATCAACTTACCTTGTGTTGTGAGCTCTTTGTGATCAGGTGACAAGATGAGTGCAAATGAAAGCACCGTGAACCAACTTGGTCACCAAGATGATAGTGGTGACTTCTTCCAAGCCAATGAAGCTCAATTGGGGAGCGTAGGTGCTATTCGCTAACCTCCAGTTGTGGGTCATGTTGCATTCCATGTGACAAACACGATGCTGAAACTCTTACAAGCTAAGGGTGCATTTGGAGGGCTGGACCATGAGAATCCTCATGAACATATTCTAAACTTTATGGATATATGTAGTCCATTATCACTCAAGAATATTTCATAAGAATCAGTTCGGTTCCGGTTGTTCCCTTTCTCTTTGATGGGGGAAGCAACCAAGTGGCTAGCAGGTCTATCGAGGGACTCCATTTCGCCATGGAAAGAGGTTACCGAGGCATTCTACATAAAATTCTTTCCACCCTTAAAAATGGTGAAATTTCATGACAACATCCAGAACTTCAAGCGAGTAGAAGGGAACCGATTCATGAAACTTGGTTGAGATTTCAAAAGGTACTATTATAGTGTCCTACTCATGGGCTTCTGGGTAATTTGATACTTCAATGTTTTTACCGGAGTTTAGATTCACTAAACAAAGGAGTAGCCGACTAGCTTGCTCGACAAGGGATAATGTTACAACCATTTGAGGTAGCCTCATCCCTTCTTGATGAAATAACAAAGATCAATCCGGTGTGGTATACTCAAGAAGACCAAGTGACTCCCTTAAATTTTAGAATGACAAAAGAGCAACTTGACAAGGAGAAAGAGAGGGATGAGAATATTAGCAAAATGATGTCCCAAATGGAGTTGTTAAAAAAAAAAGTGTAAGAAAGTGTTGGTGATCCTATAGAAGTAAAAAGAGTGTTTAGACTTGAGGAGGGTTCTCACTCGAGCTATTTAAAGTCTGGTGGGAATCAAGGTTGGAACTCGCATAAGGAAGAATAGCAGAGATGATACAATCAAGATTTAGCTGAACAAAATGACCCTTGGAAGAGAGAAGATAGCCATTAAGAGTACCACACGCAATCAAGTGACAGCCCAAGATCTAAGGGTAGTTCGGGTAACCAATGAGTGGATGAACTGTTGTCGCGTATCCAAGATAAAGTTGAAGGATCTTATGACATGCTTAAGGAGATGAAAGCTGATTTTTCATCATTGAATAATAGGGTAAATTCTCACGCAGATGCAATCAAACAACATGAGGGTCAAATGAGCCAACTTTCAGCACAATTAAAACCCAAGGTTTTTGAAAGGGGTGAAGCTGAGTGTGCAACAAATTTGAGGGCTAATAATGATGAAGATTTGTCAGATGTGACTCGAAGTGGGAAGATAGCAGTCAGTAATATGAAGGTTAATGATGGGATGAACACTTATGAAGAAGAAAAACATACCGTTGAGGAAGGGAGGCCCGTTCAAGCGCCAGAAAGTGATATGCTCAAAGAGGGGGAAAAGAGTCCTAAGTAAAGCCCAACGGAAGAGTTGCAAAAAGCTAAAGAAAAGTCTTCATCAACTCTAAATATAGTGCAGCCTCTTCCTAAAATAAATCCCCCCTTCTCTCAACGTCTCAAAAATAAAAATAAGGATTAAAAGTTCAAGAAATTCCTATCCGTGTTCAAGACACTTTCCATAAACCTTTCTTTAGTGGAAGCATTATTGGAGATGCCAAGATATGCAAAATTCATAAAGGAGCTGGTCACTAAGAAGAGAAGCATGCACTTCGAAACAATTGAAGTTTCTCACAATCGTAGTGCCATTATGACTAGCAATGTGATTACAAAGAAAGAGGATCCGGGGGAATTCACTATCCCATGTACCATTGGTATACTTCAATTTACCAAAGCTTTATGTGATATGGGAGCAAGTATAAACTTGATGCTCTATGCAATCTTCAAACAACTTGTGCTGGGTGAACCAAAATCCACAACAATGCGGCTTCTTATAGTAGACCGATGATCAAACACCCCATTGAAATACTCTATGACATATTGGTAAAGGTTGATCGATTTATCTTTTCGACTGATTTTATTATTCTTGATTGTTAAATTGATGCGAAAGTCCATATTATTTTGGGTAGACCATTTTTTGCAACCGAAAGAAAGTTGTGGATGTTGGAGTAAATGAAGAGGAGGTCATCTTCAATGTGTGTAAATCAATAAAGCAACCTAGTGATATTTATCTAGTTTCAACGAGTTATGTGATTAATGAAGCAGTGACTAGTGTGAGTGAATGATGTGTATGGGTGAACATCTTGAGGCTATTCTTTCGAACTATCATGAGACCAAAATTCAAGGGTATGATGAAGTGGTATCTACTCTATCAGGATTAGGTTAATACTCAAGAAACTCATTGAAGCTATATATTGATCTAAAGAATTGAGAAAGTCCTCCCACTAAACCATCCACGGAGGAACCTCCAAAGCTTGAGTTGAAAGTGCTCCCTACTCATCTTAGGTATGCATTCTTGGGGGGCGCATAATACCGTGCCCGTTATCATTGCAGCAGACTTGCTTGAGTGGGAAGTTAAATTGCTTCTTAAGGTGTTGAAACATTACATCAAGGCAATAGTATGGACAATTGCTGATATTATAGGTATTCCACCCTGGAATTCGCACACACAAATTCAATTGGATAGTGACTGCGAACCAAATGTTGAGCATCAAAGAATATTAAAACCCACATATGAAAGAGGTGGTGAAGAAAGATATTATTAAATGGCTAGACGCAGGCATTGTGTACCATATTGCTGATAGAAAATAGGTAAGCCACGTACATTGTGTACCCAAGAAAGGAGGCGCCACAGTGGTCCCGAATGAGAAAGGAGAACTTGTCCCCATGAGGCCAGTCACTGGTTGGAGAGTGTGCATGGACTACTGGAAAATAAATTCTTGGACTGAGAAAGATCATTTTCCAATATCGGTTATGGATCAAATGCTTGATAGGCTTACGGGGCGTGGAAGGTATTGTTTCTTGGATGAGTACTCTAGGTACAACCAAATATCTATTGCACCAAATGACCAAGAGAAAACCACTTTTACATGTCCCTATGGGACTTTTGCCTTCAAGAGGGTGCCGTTTAGATTGTGCAATGCTCCAACGACATTCAAACGGTGTATGTTTTCTATTTTTGCTGACATGGTGGAAGATTCAATGGAAGTTTTCATGGATACTTTTTCAGTTTTAGGTGATTCATTTGAGACATGCTTGAATCATCTTGGGCAGTTCCTTCAAAGATATGTAGAAACCAACTTAGTCCTCAATTGGGAAAAATGCCATTTTATGGTTAAGGAAGGCATAGTCCTAGGTCACAAAGTGTCACATAAGGGATTGGAGGTAGACAAAGCAAATATCGAGGTTATTGAGAAGTTTCCACCACCTATATGTATTAAAGGCATTCGAAGTTTATTAGGTCACGCAAGGTTCTATCGAAGATTCATCAAAGATTTTTAAAAAATTGCACAACCATTATGTAAGCTATTGGAGAAAGAGGCGAAGTTTCTTTTTGATGATGCTTGCTCAAAAGCTTTTGAGTGTTTGAAAGAAAAGCTAATCTCTACCCCGATAATCATTAGCCCGTATTTGTCCGAACCATTTAAGGTGATGTGTGATCCTAGTGGTATCGCTCTAGGAGCCGTGCTAGGGCAAAAGCACAACAAACTCTTTCATCCAACTTATTATGCCAGCAAGTCACTAAATGGAGCACAACGTAACTACACTGTTTCTGAAAAAGAACTACTTGTAGTATATGCATTTAAAAAGTTCAAGCCATACTTGTTGGGCACTAAAGTGATAGTTCACATTGATCATACTGTGTTGTGGTACTTAATGGCCAAGAAAGATGCTAAGCTGAGGTTGATTAGGTGGGTCTTTTTGTTGCAAGAGTTTGATTTTGAAGTAAAATACTGAAAGGGGTGTGAAAATCAAGTGGCAGATCATTTGTCACAGTTAGAAACTAATATGACTGACTCTAAAGAAAGGGACATTGTTGTTGAATTCCCAAATGAAACAGTGATGAGGGTAACCCAAAGCAACATCCCTTAGTGTGCTGATCTTTCTAACCATGTTGTGTGTGATGTTATGCCTGAGAATCTGAACTCCTACCAGCAGAAACGTTTCTTGTTTAATTTAAAGAAGTACTTCTGGGATAAACCATATTTGTTTAGAGAATGTGCAGACCTATCATTCATCGATGCGTACTAGAAGAAGAGGTCCATGATGCATGTCTTATTAACGTTTCAAGCACACCTCATCCGATTCTCGGTGTAAACGATCGTTAATTAGTAAAAACCCAATGAAGAGTTGGAGTTGAACCCACAGTGAGTAGTATGTGTTTGAATGCAATTATAAAGTAGTAAATGTGACTTTATTACTTGTAGGAATAGAAATTATCGGGATCACTTAAATAAGTCAAAAAGGGTTACACAAAATGTCAAAGGGGGATTTTTGAAATTAAGTTGCAATCTTAGTAATAACAAACAACATGGGTAATTAAATGATTTAGTGTTACTTGGGGGATTGACCAATCAACTGCCAATTATGCTAAATGGGTGCTAGCTAATTACTAAGTGCTACTAAATCCTCGTGAGTAGAATAAACTCTAGTTGAGGTAGCTTTCTCTCAAACAACTACCACATTTCAATTGAGTTCTTTCAAACCTCAATAGACTAACATGAGAAACAGCCCACCACCTTACTCCATCTACTCTCTCAAGCTAGATAGGTAGAACGAGACTTAGGATTCACTCTCTCGAGTTGAACCCACAACAGCCCAATCACTATGAGTGCTAATTTATAGCCTTGGTCTTAAACTTCTCTCTCGACAAGCATAAAACACGAAAAATAGTGAAATAAACAATCACTACAGCAAAATAACAACAGCAATAAATCAGACCCACTTAGAATTAGCACACAATCAATAATTTCTGACACCTATTAGCTAAATTAAGCAATTGATCACATGGTCAAACCCCCAAGAATAGGGTTTTAGCTAGTCATTATAAAAAGCCAAAATTCAATACCTCCTAAATACTCCATAGCTGAGTATTGATTCCTATGACTACAAAATGAGTAGAATTTACTTTACTTATAAACCTACTTCTCAAATCTTTTTGAAAGCTTGAAAACTGAGCAAGAATAGTGCTTTTTCATTCTGGTTATGAGTTCAAAATGTTTGGATGCCGTCTCTCCTCTTAAAAATATCAATTTATACTGATCCAAAATTTTACAGTTTGGGTAAAATTGATGAGGAAAGTCAGGCTCCGCCGACTGGTCGGCGATTCACCAAACGTCCCTGTGTGTCACCTTTGAGTTTCATACTTTCATCCTTTTATTCACTTGCAACTTTGGGCAATCTAAGTTGGGGTCACCAATGGGTTCCGTGGCTCAGCCTTTGCTCCTTTGGATCGCCAATTTGCTTGCATCTTCATGCCGCTTTCTGTAACTTTTGGCAGTCTAAACTTTCTTAGCCGATCCAGTCGGCGATTTGCCAATAGGGTTTGTGTCTCACCTAATTTCTCTCATCCTCAAGGCTGGCATGCTGTAACTTTGGGCGGAATGATGAGCCACTTAGCTGTTTGCCGAGTGGTCTTGGCGATCACTAGGATTGCTTTTCTTCACTTCTTCAGCTTTTGAGCTCCTTTTTGTCTGGTCATTTCCTTGCCTTACTTCTTAGCCTTCATAGTTGTAAATGCACACTTTAACATCATTTTAGAGTTTAAATTAGGCATTTGAGGACACATATGCTATCAAAACAAAGCCTAAATGAGCAGAAATCTCGGACTCATCAAACACCCCCAACTTAAGGTTTTGCTTGTCCTCAAGTAAAACTCAAGATCAATCATTTCAATAAGGATGTCTACAAACAGTGCTGCATAAGACTCAACATAAATGCACACAACAAAGTTCAAATTACTTGTACAATGATCAATTGTGCACCCAAAGTTTCAAATTGTGACTCACCATCATCAAGAGTACTCAAGTTGACAATGCTTGCTTCAAATGCAAGTTCAAGCTCAACAATATGTGTTCAAATGCCCTCACAACAATGATGATTCCATATTCACATAAAATTTCTCTACAATTTGAAGTCCCAGAATTACATGCAACTCTTACACTCACAAAGATGAACACATGCATAACTTAACCCATAGATTTGCCCTTATTTTTCAATCAACAATCATTTCAGCTTACTCAAGATCACAAAGGTCTTTTCAGGGCTTGTAGTAGGCCTGAGTGTAAAGGTATGGTCATTTAGGCTTAGTGGCTTCTACCTTCATGAAGTATGGTCTGAGCATCATTTTCCTCCTTTTCTTTAATCATTTCAAACATGTTCAAATTCCACCCTATTATTCAACTCATCAAGAATCAGTGGATACCCTATTATTCTTCATTCTTTTCACACATTTTATTTCACAACTTTTTCTCTTTTTCGGTCATTTTCTTTTCTTTCATTTCCTTTCTCTCTCTTTTTTTTTATATGGAGGGGTTCCATCTTTTTCATGACAATCCAAAATCAAGGGGAGATTTTTCATACTTCTTGACTTTTCTTCTCTTTCACCACACCCCCAACTTTGGATTTTGGCCTAAGTTGGTTATTTAAACAAACCATGCTTCATGAAAGTTATGGGTGAAGGGATAAAGAGAGGTCACAATTGTTCATGTTTCTTCCAAGAAAATGCTAGGCTCAACGGGTGCCAAACCAAGATTCACACTCCTCACAAGGGTGGCCACAAAAGAGGTATAATGTCAAATTGGTTCACTCATCAAAATGTTTGCCTAAGATCCTTTTAATAGTTTGCATCACTCAATCAACCGGACCAACGGGGCAAATTCTAGGTATCATCAAACACAATGCTCAAAGTACTCTCACTACACAAGGCATTTATACCATGTCAAACATGACTTCACACTCACCAGCTAGCGTGAAATGTTCATTACAAGAAACTTCATCGACAATCGACGAGTCACAATAAGATGCTCAAAGTTCACATATTATCTAAGTAACTTTGTTTGCCTAATCGTAATCACACATTCATGTTGTTCAATTAAGAGCACTATTCAACTCATCAGTATTGACCAAAACCAACACTTGAAAATGCAAGAGAACAAAAAGCATCACCCCACCAAAAGAAACCAACATTGTCCTCAATGTAATCAAGGAACAAACACAACACAAAATAAGCAAAGGACAATCATAATACAAGAAAATAAAATAAACTAAAAATTAGAGGGACTAGCACTAAATGAATCATACTAGGGTTAGGAGAAATCTTCACTAGGTGGCATTTTGACGAGGGGTTGTGGAATTCACCAAACCATTTGGCGAACCACCAAAGTGCATGCAACACACCAAAATAACCAGACTGTTACCACTTCCAATCGGATAGCAAGGCGATCAAGATCGAGTACTCCGAACAGCATCGGCACACTGCCTAACGCGCAGGATAACTCACCTAAATTTCCATGAATCTGACCCTGCAGTATTGTAAAAAAGGGCGAAAACTATTGGGACCGCCCAATCTTATCGGTGCATTGTCAAGTGGTCGAGATCCATCACCAAATATTCAAGCATCTCAACTCATTTTCGGTGCCACAAAAGCGATCAACATCGTTATCACCAAACCCTCTCGACGGTTCGCCGAACTGCTTCTGGTATCGCAGAATCATCCAAACCTGCACATTTAGCACACATTATTCAAAACCACTAACACTTGGGTTTCCTCCGAAAAACCGTCTTAATTAACGTCGTGGCACGATGTGAAAATTCTTTCCAGCATCTTCCAAATACACCACTTCAATCAATGAAATCTCATGGCATTCCCCAAAATATAACTTCAAGCGTTGCCCATTTACTTTGAAGGGTGGACCTTCCTTACCTTTGACTTTAATGGCCCCATTCTTGAACGCACATGTTACTTTAAAAGAACCGGGCCACTTCGGCTTGAGATTTCTCGGAATGTACAGAAACACAAAGTCTATGACTCAAAATTCTCTCTTAAGGGACTTAGAGTCGTGCCATTTCTTCATTTTCTACTTGTAGAGAGCTGAACTTTCATAAGCTCTAATCTGAATTCATCTATTTCGTTCAACTGATCAACTCTCCCTTTCGCAGCATTCACCCAGTCCAGATTTATTACTTTTAATGACCATAGAGCTTTGTGTTAAAGTTCAATCGGTAAATGACAAGATTTCCCAAAAACCAGTTGGTATGGGGACATGTCAATTGGTGTCTTGTAAGCAGTGCAATACGCCCAAAGTGCATCATCTAGCTTTCGAGACCAATCTGTCCTATTTGCATTCAAGGTCTTTGCTAAGATACTCTTAATATCTCAATTTGAAACCTCAACTTTGCCACTCATTTAGGGATGATATGGTGTTGCCACTTTATGATTTACCTCGTATTTACTCAATGTGGATGCGAACAGTTGGTTGCAAAAATGTGAACCGTCATCACTAATAATGGCCCGATGATTGTCAAATCTTGCAAGATGTAACACTTTAAGAATTGGACGACACTCTTCCCTTCATTGTTGGGCAGTGCTACGACTTCCACCCATTTGAAAACATAATCCACAGCCACCAAGATATACTTATTACCGAATGAGCTCACAAACTGCCCCATGAAATTTATTGCCCAGACACCAAATAATTCAACTTCCAGAATGGGTTGAAGAGGCAACTCATGCCTTCTGGACACCCCCCCCCTTTGTTTTTGGCATTGTATGCATTTCTTGACGAATTCATGAGCATCTTTGTAGAGGAATGGCCAGCAGTAACCACTTTGGAGAATTTTGGCGGCTGTTCGCACGCCGCTATGATGACCATCAAATGGCGAATAAGCATTTAGAATCTCATTGATCTCCTCATCAGGCACACATCAACGAATTATATGATCTGCACATTCTCTAAATAGATATGGTTCATCCCAAAAATATCATTAGGCATTGAACAAGAATTGGTTTTGCTAATAAAAGTTCAGATCTTTTGGCATTAGCCCACATACCACATATTTAGCGAAGTCGGCATACCAAGTAGTCTGCATGAGAGTGGCAATGAAGACTTGCTCATTTGGGAAAGAGTCATTTATGTATAACTCAGGCTCGTCTTTCTCTTTGCCCTCTAACCTAGATAGGTGATCGGCGACCTGATTTTCACAACCCCTTCTATCCTTGACTTCAAAGTCAAATTCTTACAGTAACAACACCCATATTATCAACCGTGGTTTAGCATCTTTCTTTGCTATTAAGTACCGCAGGGCTGCATGATCAGTGTGAACCACCAGTTTTGTGCCAAGCAAGTATGCTCATAATTTCTCAAATGCATATACCACTGTAAGTAACTCTTGCTCCGTAACAGTGTAGTAACATTGAGCACCATTCAATGTTTTGCTTGCGTAATACATTGGATAACAAAGTTTGTTGAGTTTCTATCCCAAAATAACACCTAATGCAGTCCCACTTGCATCACACATCACTTCAAATGGTTTCGACCAATCTGGGCTAATAATAACCGGTGTGGAGATTAATTTCTCTTTCAAACACTTAAAGGTTGTCATACATGCTTCATCAAAGTCAAATTTTGCCTCCTTCTCCAACATCTTGCACAATGGGAGTGCAATTTTTGAGAAGTCTTTGATGAATCTCCGGTAGAACCCGACATGCCCCAAGATACTATGAATACTTTTTACCGAGATTGGTGGTGGTAGCTTCTCAATCACCTCAATCTTTGCCTTGTCAACCTCCAGCCCTTTTTGCGATACTTTATGCCCCAAAACTATACCTTCTCTAACCATGAAGTGACATTTCTCCCAATTTAGGACTAGATTGGTTTCAACACATCTTTGAATAGCTTGCCCAAGGTATGCCAAACATGTTTCAAAAGAATCACCCACAATGAGAAGTCATCCATGAAGACTTCCATTAAATCCTCTACCATATCAGCAAAAATAGACAACATGCAACGTCGAAACATTGCCAGAGCATTACACAACCCGAAAGGCATCCTTTTGAATGTGAAAGTACCATAGGGACAAGTTAATGTAGTTTTCTCTTGGTCTTCCAGTGTAATAGAGATTTGATTGTACCCGGAATAACCATCCAAGAAGCAATACCATCCACTCTCCAAAAGCCGATCTAGCATTTGATCCATAAAAGGCATGGGAAAGTGATCTTTTTCATTCCAAGAGTTCAGCTTCCTATTGTCCATGCACACCCTCCATCTGGTTACCGGTCTCATAGAAAAAAGCTTCCCCTTTTCATTTGGGACTACTAAGATGCCAGTTTTTTTAGGTATACATTGCACCAGACTCACCCACTTGCTATATGCAATAGGGTAAATCACACCTGCATCCAACACTTGATTATCTCCTTTTTCACCACTTATTGCATTGGTGGGTTCAATCTCCTTTGATGTTTGACACTCGACATGCATTCACTATCAAGCTGAATATTGTGCGTGCAAATGCCAGCTGGAATGCCCACAATGTCAGCGATAGTCCATCTTATTGACTTGATGTGCCTTTTCAACACCTCAAGTAGCAATTTCACTTTCTAATCAAGCAAGTCAACCGCAGTAATAACCGGCAAGGTGTTGTTCGCCCCTCAGAATGCATATTGAAGATAAGTGGGCAAGACTTTCAACTCAATCTTTGGTGGTTCCTCCGTTGATGGCTTGGCGGATGGGTTTTTTCAATTCTTTAGATCAATGTCTAGCTTCAATGGGTTCCTTGAGTATGTACCCAATCTCGACAAAGTAGCCACCACCTCATCATACCCTCGAACTTTGGCCTCATCATAATTTGCAAGAACAACCTCAAGAGGTTCACTTATATACATCAAATGGTTCAGACTAGCCACAACTTCATCAATTACATCAATCATCGAAACCACATGTGTATCACTCGGATGTTTCATTGATTTTCACACATTAAAGGTGACCTCATCTTCATTCACTGGGAACTTCAATTCTCTGCTTTCAACATCCACTAGTGCTCTTCCGGTTACTAAAAATGGCCTTCCCAAAATAATGGGAATTTCAGCATCAATCTCGCAATCAAGGATCACAAAATCAGCCGGGAAGATAAATCGATCAACCTTCACTAATATGTCATAAAGTATCCCGATGGGGTGTTTGATTGACTGGTCTGCCATAAGAAGCCGCATTGTTGTGGATTTTGGTTCACCCAGCCGGAGATGCTTGTAAATTATATAAGGCATCACATTTATACTTGTCTCTAAATTGCATAAGGCTTTAGCAAATTGAAGCATACCAATGGTGCATGGTATTTTAAATGCCCCCGGATCTTCCTTCTTTATGATCACCTCACTAGTCATAATAGCGCTACAATTGTGAGACACTTCAATTGTTTCGAAGTCCATAGTCCTATTCTTAGCGACCAACTCCTTCATGAATTTAGCAAGCCCCAACATCTCCAATAATGCTTCCACTAAGGTAAGATTGATAGAGAGTGTCTTAAACATGGATAAGAACTTCTTGAATTTTTCATCCTCATTTTTTTTTGAGTCGTTGAGGAAATGAGGGAGTTATCTTGGGAAGCGGTTTCCCTATCTTTTTACTTGACATAGCTTTTTCTTCAGCCTTTTGCATCTCTTCTATGGGGCTTTATTCGTGACTCTTCCCCTTTTTCTTGGACATCTCACTTTCTGGTGATTAAATGGGCTCCCCTTTCTCAACAATATCTTTCGTGGATCCAGCTGTTACCTTACCACTCCGAATCATCACTGCCAAACCTTTTTCATAGTCAGCCCTCAAAGTTTCTGGACTTTGATCTTCACTCCTTTAGAATGCCATGGGTTCTAATTGGGATGTAAGTTGACTTAGTTGACCTACAAGTTGTGTGATTTCCTCAGCATGTGAATTCACTCTAGTAATAAGCGATAAGAAGTCCGCTCTCATTTCCTTAAGCATGTCATTGGACCCTTCAACTTTATCTAGGATCCGTGACAACAACTCATCCACCAGTTGGCTATCCGAACTCCTTTTTGAACTTGGACCGCCACTTTATTGCGTATGTTCTTCTTCATGACTTCCTTCTCTCCTCCATTCTTGGTCAGTCCATTCTCGGTAGTATCGTCTCTATTATTCTTCCTTATGTAAGTTCCAACCTTGATTCCTACCCACCGTTAAGTAGCTCAGGTGAAAACCCTCCTCATTCCAACCTTGATTCCCACCCTTCTTTAGCTAGCACGGGTATGAACCCTCCTCAATTCTAAACACTTTTCTAACTCCTTTTGTTTCACCAATCTTTTCACACATTTTCTTTTGTAGTAACTCCATTTCAGACATCATTTTGCCAATATTCTCATCCCTCTCTTTTTCTTTCTCAAGTTGCTCTTTCATCATCCTAAAAGTAAATGGGGAACTTGGTCTTCTTAAGAGTACCATGCCTGATTGATCTTTGTCATTTCATCAAGAAGGGATAAAGCTACTTCAAATGGTTGGAGACTTATTCCTCCTCGTGCGAATTGGTCGGCTACTCTTTTGTTGACTTAGTCAAAACTTCTGTAGAAATATTGGAGTATCACATCACCTAGTAGCCCATGAGTAGGACATATTAATAGCAACTTTCGGTATCTCAGCCACGTCTCATGAATTGGTTCCCTTTGTACTCTCTTGAAGTTTTGGATGTTGTCACGCAATTTCACCATCTTTGAGGGTGGGAAGAACATTATGTAGAATGCATCAGTTAGCTCATTCCACGATAAAATAGAATTCCTTGGCAGCTCTGCTAACAACTTGGTTGCATCTCCCATTAAAGAGAATGTGAATAAATGTATCCTAATTGATTATTGTGTAACATTATTGAGTGAGAACAGGCTGCACACTTCCACAAAATTATGAACATGTTCATGGGGATTCTCATGCTCTAGTCCCCCAAATAGGCCTTTGGCTTGTAGAAGGTGTAGCATTATGTTTGTCACATGGAATTCAGCATGGCTCACAACCAAAGGTATGTGAATAGCACATTTACCCCCAATATATCCTCGTTGGGGTGAAAGAACTCACCATCATCACGTTGTTGCCTAGGTTAATTCACGGTGCTTTCAGTTGCACTCTTTGTTTCACCTGAACACAAACAGCTCATTACAAAAGTTAATTAGATTCAACTACAACACAAAGAAATCACAATTCCACTTCAGTAAAAGAATTTCAAACAACAACACTCCCCGGCAAACGGTGCCATTTTGACTGACGTTTCAAGTACACCTCATCTGATTCTAGGTGTAAAGGATCGTTAATTAGTAAAAACACAATGAAGAGTTAGAGTCAAACCCACAGGGACTAGTATGTGTTTGAATTCAATTATAAAGTAGTAAATGTGACTTGATTAGTTGTAGGAATAGAAATTATCGGAATCACTTAAATAAGTCAAAAAGGGTGACACAAAATGTCAAAGGGGGATTTTTGAGAATAAGTAGCAATCTCAGTAATTACAAATAACATGGGTAGTTAAATAACTTAGAGGTACTTGGGGAATTGACCAATCAACAGCCAATTATGCTAAATGGGTACTAGATAATTACTAAGGGCCACTAAATATTAATGAGTATATAGACTCTAGTTGAGGTAGCTTTCTCTCAAACAACTACCACATTTCAATTAAGTTCTTTCAAACCTCAATAGACTAACATAAGAAACAACCTACAATCTCAATATAGCTACTCTCTCGAGACTTAGAATTCACTCTCTCGAGCTGAACCCACAAAAGCCCAAACACTATAAGTGCTAATTTATAGCCTTCATCTTAAACTTCTCTCTCGAGAAAGCGTAAAACATAAAAAATAGTGAAATAAAAATATCACTACAGCGAAATAACATCAGCAATAAATCAGATCCCCTTAGAATTAGCACACAATCAATAATTTCTACCACCCATTAGCTAAATTAATCAATTGATCACATGGTCAAACCCCCAATAATAGGGTTTTAGATAGTCATTATAAAAAGCCAAAATACAATAACTTCGACATGCTATATAGCTGGGTATTGATTTCTACGATATCAAAATGAGTAAACTTTGCTTTAATTACAAACCTACTTCTCAAATCTATTTGAAAGCTTAAAAACTGAGCAAGAACAATGCATTTTCATTCTGGGTATGAGTTTCACAATGTTTTGATGACTTCTCTCCTCTTCAAAATATAAACTTATATTGATCCAAAGATTTGCAGTTTGGCGCAAATTGGAGAGGAAAGTCGGGCTCCACCGACTGGTCGGCAATTCGCCTTCGAGTTTCATATTTTCATCCCTTTATGCACTTGCAACTTTAGGCGATCTTAGTCGGGGTCGTCGATGGGTTCCGTGGTTCGCCCTTTGCTTATTTGGATTGCCAATTTGCTTGTATCTTCATGGCACTTTCTGTAACTTTTGGCAGTCTAAACATTCTTCACTAATCTAGTTGGTGATTCGCCAATAGGGTTTGTGTCTTAAGGCTGACATGCTGGAACTTTGGGAGGAATGATGAGCCATTGGCGGTTCGCCGAGTAGTCTTAGCGAGCACCAAGATTGCTTTTCTTCACTTCTTTAGGTTTTGCGCTCCTTTTTGCCCAGTCATGTCCTTGCCTTACTTCTTAGCCTCCATACATGTAAATCCACACTTTAACATCATTTTAGAGTATAAATTAGGAATTTGAGGACACATGTGCTATCAAAACAAAGCCCAATTAGCAAAACTCTCGGACTTATCAGTGTCACACCTCACTTGTTGGTGGACATCATGGTAGGGAGCAAAAAATAACAAAAGTTCTTCAAAATGGCTACTACTGGCCATCTCTATACCGAGAAACTCATGATTTTGTGAAACAATGAATACCATGCCAAAAACAAGGAGGGATATCAAGGAAGCATGAATTACCTCTCAACCCTATCTCAAAAGTGGAGTTGTTTGATGTTTGGGGTATCGATTTCATGGGGCAATTTGTGAGTTCTTTCGGCAACAAGTATATTTTAATAGTGGTTGACTACATTTCCAAGTTGGTGGAAGCTGTAGCATTTCCCAACAATGAAGGCAAGAGTGTGGTGCAATTCTTAAAATGATATATTTTTGCACGATTTGGCACCCCGCATGCTATCATCAGTGATGGAGGATCTCACTTTTGCAACCGGGTATTTGCCTCATTGTTGAGAAAATATGGGGTAAAGCACAAAGTTGCAATACCAAACCATCCACAAATAAGTGGCTAAGTTAAAGTTTCAAACAGAGAGATTAAAATTATTTTGGCAAAATCAGTGAATGCAAATCGAACTAATTGGTCTCGCAAATCGGAGGACGCTCAGTAGGCATATCGTACTGCGTTCAAAACACCAATTGGTATGTGACCATATTAGTTAGTGTTCAGAAAGTCTTGTCACCTACCAATTGAGCTTGAGTAGAAAGCTTTATGGGCATTGAAGATGCTAAACCTGAACTGGGAAAAGGCTGCGAAAAGGAGAGTAAACTAACTCCATGAGTTTGAGTAATTTTGATTGAGAGCATATGAAAGTTCAGCCTTGTATAAGGAGAATATGAATAGGTGGAATGACGCCAAAATCCTTCAGCGCGAGTTCTGAGTCGGTGATTTTGTGTTGCTCTTAAATTCTAGGTTGAGACTTTTTCCCAGTAAACTTAAATCAAAGTGGTATGGTTGTTTCATGGTAACCCGAGTGTTCGCAAATGGGCTAATTGAAATTGAAGGTAAAGAGGTCCAACTTTCAAGGTGAATGGGTGGCGTCTGAAACTCTATTTTGGAGAATGTCATGAGATTTCGGTAATCAAAGTGGTGTATTTTGAATATGCTTGAATGCATTTCCACGTCATGCCACGACATTAAATAAGGAGCTTCTAGGGAGGCAACCCAAGCTTTAGCTGCTTTTCGTAGGTTATTCTGCGATGCCATGGCCATTTCAGTGAGTCGCCAATTGGAACTGTGGTCACGATTTGGCTCGGCTTCTTCGCATCAAGAAAGTGTTGTAGTTTTGGAATATTTGGCAAAGAAATCCGGTCACTCAGCGATACGCTGAAGATGTTCAGCGAGCCCGACCTTCACTGCCCCCTGACCTCTCTTAAAGGGCTGGTGTTATGGAAAAGTTTGTGATGATTTAAGCACACTTGGCGATACATCGATGTTGTTCGGCGAGCTTGATTTTAATCGCCATTTGGTTCCAGCTAGAGACCAAGTGTTCTGGATATTTTGGCGAGCTGCATACCGTTAGGCGGTGCGCCAAATGGTTCGGCGCTCTACACAGCACGTCACTAAATGACTACTTAGTGAATAATGCTCCTAATCATGTTCTTTTCATTCAATGCTATTTTATCTGTCTTTATTTCGTGTTCGTTCCTTTGTACATTGAGGACAATGTTGGATGTTTTTGGTGGGGTGGGGACTTGTTAGGAATACCACCTCTGGATGTGTTTGAATGAAGTTGTTCTCCTGCAAATTTGAGTGTCGGTTTTGAGAAATACCTTTGACTTGAATAGTGCTTTCAATTGAACAATATGAGTGTGCAGCTACGATGAGGCAAGTTGAGTTATATAGGTCATACGTGAACTCCTAGCATCTCATTGTGATAGCCGGTTGTTTAATGGATCTCTTGTGATGATCGTTGCACGCTAGCTGAAATTTGTAGAGTCTTGTTTGACAATAGTGCCGAATGCCATGTGTGGTGAGGTTGTATTAAACTACGTGTTTGATGATATCTAGAACTTGCCCCGTTAGTCCAATTGATTTATTGAAGCAAGCGATTGAAATGATATTAGGCACAATTTGTGACGAGTGAACTTAAATTGATAGTATACCTCTTGATGGCCACCTTGTGAGAAGTGTGAACTTTGCTTGGCACCTTTTGAGCCTATCCTTTTCTTTGGAAGAAACTTGAACAATTTAGACCCTTTGTCCCATCACCTATTACCTTCATGAAATTTTGGTTTGCTTGAATAGCCAACTTAGGCCAAAAGCCTAAGTTGGGAGTGTGGTGAAAAAGGAGGAAAGTCAAGAAGTGTGAAAAATCCCCCTTGTTGATGGATTGTTTTGAAAAAACATGGAACCCCTCCATGTAAAAATAAAAGAGAAAGAAAAGAAAAAGGTGAAAAAGGAAAAAAACTGAAAAAGAGAAAAAGTTGTGAAGCAAAGTGTGCGAAAGGAGTGAAAGAAATGGAGCATCAAATGAGTTTTTCTTAAGTGAATTAGAGGGTGGATTGTGAACATGTTAGAATGTGAAAGATAAGAAGAAAAAGTTATTTTTATGCCACACTTCATGAAGGTAGAAGCCACTAAGACAAAATACAATACCTTTACACTAAGCCTATACAAACTCTTCTAAACATCATCTTGTCACATAAACATAGGAGGAACTAGCTTCTCCAAGTAAAAGCAAGCTCAACACAACATTATGGAGCTAATATGCCATTTCATCAAAAGCATAACCAAGCATGTTCATCAAATCAACTCATGAAGTCAAATATGCCATCATTATACTAAAATGTACAACATCATGAGGAACATATAAATCATGGAAACTCATTTTATCCAAAACATGAATCCTTTCAAGAAAATGCATAACATAAGAAGATCATGGAAACACATAAATCACACATGACCTCAAAGACATGAAACAAGTCACAAGGAACTCTTTGTTTCAAGCTAGAATAGGAATAGAAGAAAGGGATGAGGATATCAGGATTCTCAACAAACCTTGCTTTCTAAGCACACCATCTCCCCTTTAGGAGGAATGCCCCTACTAAAATCCTCAAGTACCACTTCTTTCAACCACATCTCAAGGCAAAACCACAAACTCATAATAGCCTTACAAGGTTACAAAATTAATAGAGGTCGAACAACAATGCATCCCAGCCATACTAACTCAACTCCAGATTCATATGAGCCTACAAAATTGGGACTAAACTTCCCAAACACAATGCACTTCTCAAGGTGAGAGTTCCAAGCCAGTCTAATTCATGGACCTCAAGGACACTCAATGACCTAACTATCTAAGCACATCATCTCCCTCTTGGGAGTAAACTTGCACAAACTTTTCTAAGCACCATTTCTTCCATTTCTAAGGTCAGGGCAAGTCATATCTAAGCTATCACATCCATCACACAAGGTGATTCTAGACCATGGTGAATTTCACTTCTACTTTTAAGAGGATTCTATTCACTCAACACATATAGGCATTTCTCAAACACCCTTTTCATCAAACCTTCCAACCTACCTAAAACTCAAAATGGTCAAGTAGGGTTCTACCATCAATATCATAAAACAACAATGAAGCCCATTCATTCTAAGGACAACATCAAGGTCTAGCATATCAAGTCACAAAAGACAAGTAATACTGGAATATAAATAATCATGAAACACATATCAGAACCATTAAGAGGAACTTGCTTACCCTCTCTTCCTCTAGCCTTAAGCACCGGGCCATCTCTCATTTTGTGACCATTCTTGCCACAACCATAGTAGCCCTTTGTGCTGGCTAGAAACTTACCACCACACCCTTTTTCCACACTTAGCACAAGTAGGCTTAATCCCATAAGATCCACTACTCGTCACTCCTAGGGACTTAGGGGTAGACACCCTCTCTTGGTTAAACTTTTGGGGGAATCTTAGAAGAGTTTTGTCCATATAACCTTCCTTGAGAGGAATTATCATCATCAAGCCTATACCTCTTTGTTCCTCTAGACCTCTCTTCAAGTTTCTCTTTTTCAAAAGGCAAAATCTATCAAGAAACCCATTCTTAAATCTTTCCCATTCCATGGGGACCTGCTTCTACCAGTCTTGCTTCTTTCCATTGGCTAAACCAAAATTAGGCAACATCCTTCAATTCATAAGTGGCCAAACATCTACCCTCATGTCTCTTTCAATTCTACTAAGGTTGGATCAAGACAATTCTAGACATTTCCTAATCAATATCATCACCTTTGGTGGTATCTACCAACCTATCAAATCTAGGTATTATCTAAACACCCTAATCAAAAGAACCATACTTAAGATCAATCTTAAAAGATAACTAACTCTTTGAACTTGGTCAACGCTTACACTCTTCTTCCTTATCTTAACTAGGTGGTACATGCAACCCTCAAAGTCAACTTTAAGACACAACATAATTTAAACTTATGGTATAGGTTTTTGTTCCCTCTTCCACTCTCGGATAGGCTCATTCGGGGACTAACAATTTGACTATACGGGTTCTATCATCACATAGGAGCATGACAATAACACTACCAATCCATCCTAAGGATGACATCTAAATCTAGCATATCAAGCCCTTATCTAGCCATAAATCCATAATTGGCATTTCAACCAACATATTCTCCCTTGCTCCTTGTAGCATGAGCCCTTCGAGTAGTCACATCTTGAAGACCACCTATTAGATAGAAAGACCTTATAGAGTTAAATTCTATGGCACGACTAGAGAATGAAGAAGTGAGATTTCCTAATCATCTTATAGCCTCTCATTCATAAATACGGCGCGCTTCACACTCATGAAAAAGACTCTACTAGACGTGGCTTCTGAGACATCAACCTAAAATCATCCTAAAATCTGGCTCTGATACCAAGTTTGTCACGGCCCATGAGTACCCCCTAGATGTAACATGGCATAATTGATGCCGAAGGGGTCGCATACAAGCCCTTAGCATATCGTAAACATTAAGTCATCGAAAAGATGCAGAAATTTAAAACTTTTTAGACAATCAAAGTCATTTTATAAAATTGAAAGAAAACTAGACCTTGTCTCATTTAGCCATCTAAATACAATTGAATAACGAATATGGGCACAAACCCTTACAATAGTTCTCAAATGACATACTAAAAGAACTACTAAGTAAAGATACTCGTCCTTGAATCTTGAGGACTCACCAACTAGCAAGGGGGATTATCTATCCCAAGCTTGAATCAATAGAACATCACCTTCAAGAACCAACCCCTACACTATAAGAAAAATGTAGAAAATATGGGTTAGTGCAAAAATGCACTAAGTATGGTAGCTATGCATAAAATCATTGAAAACATGCTAAGAAGGACATTTTGGTTGAAAACCATACATATGCCAGTTTGAACATCATCCTTGAAACTAATTGGAGAGCATACTCAGAAGACACTCATAGATAGTGCATCATAGCATAAACACAACAACATAGTCATAAACATGGTCTCCAATCATATGTATAATGCAAACATCAATCATCATAAGACATAGTTCCCATACATAGTCAAATATCAAGATCATCTCATCATAATAGAACCATCACATAAGTAACCCTAAGTTATACTTGTGCCACGCATAGATAAGATCCCATAATCCTATCTACACTAAGTACCACTTTTAGGTCACCATGCTCATACTTTTCATACCTTAGTCTCATCCATAGTTAATACTCATAGACAAGGAAATATGCATATTCATTATCTCATGTCAACGAAAGTCAATCATAACAACAATCCAAATGAAGCATTCATTAATTCATAAATCATCATAATGTAATGGAACCACACCATGGCTACTCTCATGGCCAACTTGTGCCATGTATGAGTGAAGTCTCATACCCTCACTCACATTAAGTAGATCTTCTTAAGTAGTCACTAGTCATAGTTCATGTTTCATGTTTATAATTAATTTACATATGAGAAACACACCATGGCCACTCTTAAAGTCTACTTGTTCCATGTATAAATGGTATCCCATAATACCACTCATACTAAGTATCCTTTTGAGGAACCATATATTATAACTCACTTTCTTGTTCATGGAGGTAATATAGCCTTAACAGACATAGACCATGTGAGCTAATGGAATCTGGTGTCGTGTAACCCCACACCGAAAGAAGGTGTCCTACTTGCCTAAGGTAGAACTAAATGTATTAGCTTTTAGGTGGATCCCCTAGCTAAAGACCTATTTGGACACATAGTTATGGGATAGGTAGATTGCTTCTTGAAACCCAACCTATTGTATTGACAGGAGAGTTTCCATCTCATGAGATCATTTGTAGAAGACCCAGCCTATTCTATTGACGGGAAGGCCTCTACAGCATTTTCCATATCCACTTAGTGCTAAGCATTATTTCCCAAAATTACTTGTTTAATCTTTGAATTGAATTTACATGCATGAAAGAGTATCTTACCCTTCATTCAATACAACTCATAACATAGCTCATAGATTCAATAGGTGAGAATGGACTTTCAACCTTAGAATCATCATTAGTATGTGAGAAGAACTTTCACACCAAGATCATGTGTTTTCATGAGAATGGAATTTCAATCAGCACAATAGGATCATCATGTTCAAGTACATTTCATGCATAGTAATGTATAAAGGTGCATATGAGAACTATACTTTCAATTAACACCATTGATACATTATAATCATGATTATGAATGGAGTGTGTGCATGTGATTGTCCTTGCAATGACATAACAATAACATTATCATCATAGACACTTCCCTCTCAAAGTGGTCATAAACATGTACATAATATCACAGTCATGCATAATTCTCATATTTTACATTCAACGATCATAGATCATACAAATTAACACGTCTAGCATTCATATAATAGACATGTATATAAACATAATTCAAGTAGTTCATTAATTGCATGTATAAGCTCATATACTCATATTGTAGGTCATGTGGGTAAAGTCCTTCCACAATAGTACCTTATACAATTCAACATGCATAATAGCTTCATTCTTAAAGCCTCAACATTCATAGTTCGTTCATTCTATATTTTACTCTTAAAGCCCTAGAAGTCATCTTCATACTTCAAGCATTACTCTCAATCAATACCTCATATGGTCATCATGTAAACCTAACTCCCAAGGTAAACTAACCACATGCTTCATTCTTACTCAATTATAGACATATAGCATCAAGTAAACTAACTATCAATACTACTTCAACCATGATTCATCATGTAAGCCCTAATCAAGTTAGTCCATATACACAAGCGTTACTTATAAGCAATGCATGTCTAGGTGATCTAATCTAAGGCAATTCATCAAAAAGTTCATCAATTTTAGAAGGTCACATCTAAACCCTCAATTTGCCTCTTTCATGACATAACCCTCGGCAATATCAATTTCACCCTAGAATCTTAGGTTAATCAAGAATACATGTAGAATCATACTAAAATAATGCAATTACTTCATAATCAACTCACATCCAACCAATTGGATCAACTTGCAACAACATTCATAGTGTAAACAAGAACCATAGCTAGGATTGGGAAAACTCATGGATTCTTTAGGAATTCGAGTTAAAATCATATAAAATCAGTAATACATTCATAAACAAACATAATTCATCATTTAAAAACAAATTTGAAAGGAATACATGGGGTTGAGTTGAAGCCCTTGCTTTTTGGGGAATTTTAGATTTGAGATAAAAGCTTTTGAAGGGACTCCTCGGGTGATAGCTATCCAAGGATGAAAACTACCATACTTTAGGTGTAGAATCCAACAGAATTCGTATGCAAAAGTCCCCTTCTTCAAGCCCTAGTTTATATCTTTGTTGGCCTTTAATGGAGTTCTAGAGAGAAGATTTTTTGAAAGGAAGATATTTGGGTTTTGATTTGGGGTCTTGAGATATTATGAATTAAAAGGTGTTTTAATGACATAAAATAATTTATATAGGTAAAATAAATCCATATAAAATGACTCATAATGAAAACTAATTAAAAAGGAAATTGCATACCTACCCCTAGCCTTGATCATGTCTTGACAGCTAGTGCAGACATGACCTACGCTTGGGACTTACGGTTGTAGGTCAGCCTACTGGCCGTGCTGCAGGTTCGTAGGTCATGGCCTGCAGCTTGAGTTGGAGGGCTTGACTCATGCCCAAGAGCTACAGAGCGTGGATGGACCTACGCCTTGTAGGTGCCATCCATAGCTCACTCTTTGGGTAGTTTTGGGGTAGATTTAGGGGACTATTTTGGGGTCTTCCTCAAGGACCCCTTGGTTGGTCCTTGGGGAGTCGTACCTTGATGTTTAACCCCTAAACACCCCGTCCTATGTACGGGAAGCTATTTTACCACATTATCCCACAAATCAAACTCACTAACTCACATGTAAGGCTCTAGTTTTACCTACTAGTTTCCGTTAGGCTCTTAGCTTGGTCTTACTAGTTTTACCGGGTGTTACAGAGATCGTTAGTTTTTCTTATCTTCAATATTTTTAGCTTTTCCACTCTGTTTTTGCCTAGTAATGTCCTTGTCTTGCTCTTTTGCCTTCATAGCTGCAAACTAGCACTTAGACATTAGTTTAGAGCATAAGATACGCATTGAGGACACTAAAACTAAGAATATTAAGCCCAAAATAAGTCAAAATCTCAGACTCATCAATAGCCCCAACTTAAACTTTGCTTGTCCTCAAGTAAAACACAAGATCAATCAATTCAACGAGGATGTCTATAAGTATTGCTACTCAATATTCAATATGAATGCACACAAGAGGTTAAACTACTCATTCAATGTTCAATTGTGCACTCTAAGATTCAAACTTTGACTAGCAATTATCAAATAGAACTCCAGCAAACAATGCTTGCTTCAAATGAAAGTTCAAGCTCAACAAAAGCATTCAAATGCCCTCACACCAAGAATGAATCCATGATCACATGAAACTCATCAAATTTTTTGAATTTCGCAATCAAAAGCAACTCTCACACTCTCAAAGACTAACACATGCATGACTTTACCCATAGGCATGCCCATATTTTCCAACCAATATGACTTTCGACTCACTCAAGATCACAAAGGTCTTTCGAGGCTTGTAACAGAGTTGAGGGTAAAGGTATGATAATTTTGGCTTAGTGACTTCTACCTTCAAGAAGCATGGCTTGCATTTCACTTTTTCTCCTTCTCTTTCACACTTTTTGATTTTCACAATCAACCCTATGCTCTTTTAAACATGGTTCACTTGACACCCCATGTCTTTTTTAATTGCACAAACTTTGTTTCAATATTCTCTTTCTTTTTCAATCTATTTCTTCTTTTTATTTTCTCTTTTTTTTTTATATTGAGGGGTTTCATATTTTTCAACACAATCCATCAAGGCCAGATTTTTACAACCTTCTTGACTTTCCTTCTTTTTCACCACACCCCCAACTTAAGCTTTTGGCCTAATTTGGCTATTCAAACGAACCAATGCTTTATGAAAGTTATAGGTGATAGGACAAAGAAGTCAAAGTTGTTCATGTTTCATCCAAAGAAAAGGGTAGGTTCAAATGGTGCCAAGATAGGTTCACACTCTCACAAGGTGGTCACAAGGAGGTATAATATCAATTTTTGGTTTACCCTTCACAAATTGTGCCTAAGATCATCAAGTGGCGATTTTTAATTTGGGTCAAAACCAACATTAACATTAAACTCAGCGGATCAAAAACCAATATATACCAAAAAAATCCAGCAATCATACAGAACACATAATATCCATAAAACAACCAAAAAGAGGTAGGTATGAATAAACCAAGCAGTTGGGTAAGAATTTGCAAGTCTTCACAATGCTTGAAGTAAACTAAATATCAAAACCCAAGTTAAAATTTTACTAAAACACTTCAAGAACAGTTTTTGGGATAAAAACTCAATGTAAGAACTCTCAAACACTCAGAGAATTCGCTCAACATTTCAGAACTCCGGAATTCTTTTAGAAATTTGCATTTATACTCTTCTAGATTTTAAGTTTTTGGACTGATTGGCAGAATTAGTTGAGCGTCACTGACCAGGTCGGTGATGCGCCAAGTATCCCTCTACATCACCATCCTGACTTGCCTCTTCACAATTCAAGTTCTGTAACTTTAGGCGATCAGGATCCTTATCGCTGATCCATTCGGTAGTTCGCCGAGGTGCCATTTCCATCACCGAGTTGGATTTTTCCTATGGCTGGTATGCTATAACATTTGGCGAGTTGAAGTACCACTCGGTGACTCGCCGAGTGGTCTTGGCAATCCTCATTTTTCTTATCTTCAACTTTTTTAGCTTTTCCGCTCTGTTTTGCCCGGTAATGTCCTTGCCTTGCTCTTTTGCCTTCATAGCTGCAAATTAGCGCTTAAACATTAGTTTAGATCATAAGATAGGCATTGATGACACTAAAACTGTGAATATTAAGCCCCAAATGAGTTGAAATTTTAGACTCACTAGCAACCCAACTTAAAAATTTTGCTTATCCACAAGTAAAACACAAGATAAACGAGGGTGTCTACAACTAGTGCTACTCAAGACTCAACATGAATGCACACAAGAGGTTCAAACTACTCATGCAATGTTCAATTATGCACTCTAAGTTTCTAACTGTGATTAGCCATTATCAACTAGAACTCCATCTCACAATGCTTGCTTCAAATGCAAGTTCAAGCTCAACAAAAGCATTCAAATGCCCTCACACCAAGAATGATTCCATGCTCACACCAAACTCATCAAATTTTAAGAATTTCTCAATCAAAAGCAACTCTCACACTCTCAAAGATAACCACATGCATGAATCTACCCATAGGCTTGCCCATAGTTTCCAACCAACGTGACTTTCAGCTCACAAATGATCACAATGTTCTTTCTCGGCTTGTAACGTGGCTGAGGGTAAAGGCATGATCATTTTGGCTTAGTGACTTCTACCTTCATGAAGAATGGCGAACATTTCACTTTTTTACCTTCTCTTTCACACTTTATGATTTTAGCAATCCACCCTATACTCTTTTAAGCATGCTTCATTGGACAACCCCATGTCTTTTATTCATTGTACAAACTTTGTTTCAACATTCTCTTTCTTTTACAATGTTTTTCTTCTTTTCCTTTTCTCTTTTTTTTATATGGAGGGGTTCCATATTTTCAACACAATCCATCAAGGGCAGATTTTTACAAACGTCTTGACTTTCCTGCTTTTTCACCACACCCCAACTTAGGCTTTTCGCCTAACTTGGGTATTCAAATAAACCAATGTTTTACAAAGGTTATAGGTGATAGGACAAAGAGGTCAAAGTTATTCATGTTTCATACGAACAAAAGGGTATAGTCAAATAGTGCCAATCTAGGTTTACATTCTCACAAGGTTGTCATAAAGAGGTATAGTAGTAATTTTTTGTTCACTCTTCAAAAGTTGTGCCTAAGATCATTTCTATCATTCGCCTACATTAGTCAATTGGACTAATGGGGTGAATTCTAGGTATTACCAAGCACATATTTCAAGGAAATGTCACCACACATGGCATTCAACACAATCATCAAACAAGACTCTACAATTTTCAGCTTGCATGCAACGATCATCACAAGAGGTCAAATCAACAACCGGCTAGTCACAATGAAATGTTAAGAGTTCACATATGACTTATGCCACTCAATTTGCCTCATTAGAGCCGCACACACATTTCATTCAATCAAGAGCACTATTCAATTCATCGGTATTGACCGCAAGCGACACTCAAAATTACAAAAGAACATCCACATTCACAAACATCAAGAGGTGGCAATTTTTAATTCGGGTCAAAACCAACATTAACATTAAACTCAATGGATCAAAAACCAATATATACCAAAAAATCCAGCATTCACACAAGAAACTACAAAAAACACATAATATCTATTAAAACAACCCAAAAGAGGTAGGTATGAATATACCTATAAATTGCAAATCTTCACAATGCTTGAAATCAACTAAAAATCAAAACCCAACTTAAAATTATACTTAAAAGCTCCAAGAATAGTGTTTGGAATCGAATAATCAATGTAAAAACTCTCAAACACTCAGAGCATTCAACAAAAATTTCAGAACTCCGAACTCTTTTAAAAATTCGCATTTATACTCTTCCAGATTTTAAGCTTTTGGACCGATCGGCGAAATTAGTCGAGAAGTGCTGACCAGGTCGCCGATGCGCCAAGTGTCCCTCTACATCGCAGTCCTGACTTACCTTTTCACTACTCAAGTTTTGTATCTTTAAGCAATCAGAATCCTTATCACCGATCCATTTGGAGGTTTGCCGAGGTGCCATTTACATTGCTGAGTTGGCTTTTTCCTAGGGCTGGTACATTGTAACTTTTGGCGAGCTGAAGTACCACTTGGTGGGTCACTGAGTTGTCTTGGCGTTTGTCAGTTTTTCATATCTTTAGCCTTTTTAGTCGTACCGCTTCATTTTGCCCGATAATGTCCTTGCCTTGCTATTTTGCCTTTATAGCTTCAAACTAGCACTTAAACATCAATTTAGAGTATAAGATAGGCTTTGAGGATAGTAAATCTATTATATTAAGCCCTAATTGAGTCAAAATCTCAGACTCATCAACACCCCAACTTAAACTTTTGCTTATACTTAAGTATAACATAAGATCAATCAGTTCAACAAGGATTTCTACAACTAGTGCTACTCAAGACTCAACAAGAATGCACACAAGAGGTGCAAACTACTCATGCAATGATCAATTATGCACTCTAAGTTTCAAAATATGACTAGCCATTATCAAATAGAACTCTATGTCACAATGCTTGCTTCAAATGCAAGTTCAAGCTCAACAAAAGTATTCAAATGCCATCACACCAAGAATGATTCCATGCTCACACAAACTCATCAAATTTCTAGAATTTCAGAATCAAAAGCAACTCTCACACTTTCAGAGAAAAAGACATTCACGACTCTATTCATAGGCTTGCCCATATTGTAATGCCCTGAGGCTACCCCATTGACATAACACAGGACCTAGGATCACGAGTGACCCCAACCTAACCATGTGTCTGGCATATATCAAGCATACTGAGAATAACTAAATAAGACATATACTATGCGGAAGCTAAAGCTATGGATAATTGAAAGTGGGGAATATCCAACTAGTTTGAAAGTATAAAACATACTAAGAGCTTAATAACAACTAAAAGATAAACTTAACAATTTAAGATGATTCTACTACTATGTCTAAAAAGCCTCTAACTGAGTTAAGCTGCTGGGACATGCACCCAGCTAACTCTAACAAAACTGAAAATTGAAAGTAAAGACTAAAATGAAAGCATGTCTATTGTCCTCAGAATATGAGGACTCACTACTGACGCTGCTGAATGCGAAGTGAGAATCGATCTAGGCGTGATCTGGATGCTAAGTACCTAAACCTACATCATGAAAGGATGTAGCACAGTGTATGCATCAATACTTAGAATGTACTGAGTATGCAGGATATACATACTAAGTTGAACAATTATATATAACCTGAACAAAGCATACATGAGCAATGACATAAACTTAGTAAGAATGTAAATAATGAAACATAACTGAAAAGTTAAGCTGAATGCGATAACCAAGTACTAATCATGAGAATAACATATTGGACTGAATGTTGAAGTATATAGTGATAACCTGGTCAAATTCACTAAGAGTCTGACTGTGGGAGCTACTATTAACTGACATAAACCACGTGAGCTAAATGTGGAATCTGATGTATACGCCCCATCGAGAGGACCCAATATACCTTTCCAGGGCTATAAAGGCATGACTAGTGTGATCACTAAATTTGATGCCCAACAGAGGGGACTTATACTCCTACGGGGGCCTGTAGTTTTGGAACTATGAGGGTATGCTGAACCCTAGTCCAACTCGGTGCTAAGTCTACTCCCAACTGAATATGTATATGACACAAATGTAACTTAAATACTGAATAGCTCAAATATTGACATGCAATCTGAGAATGCAACATTTATGTACTGATAATGTGACATTTGAAATCTGGAGCATGATTATTTGTTTAACTGACCTAGCAAGCATAATTCATAAACTAAGAGAATTTATACAAACTAGGGTTATGAGTTTCATACAAGGAATTAGGCAAACTTTCCAAGCAAAACTTATATTTAGACTATGGATTATATAGCAGCTGAAATCATAATAGTTTCCCAAGATTTTACAAACCCTAGGTCTAAACAAGCTATATAGAACCAAGGAGCTGACTAAATTCTAGGGACCTAGTGGATGAAAGGAACCCATTAGTGAAATCCAACATACCAGGTGATGAAATCTATGGAGAAATCCTTAGATTTTGGGGCTAAAACTTGAAGAAAACCTTCTTATTGTTATTGGGAAATTGGCGCCTCTTTCTTCTCCTTTTTGCTCTAAGTTTGGATGAGTTTAGGTGAATGAGGGTTTTGGGTATGTCTGACTAAGTTATTAGGATTAAACTTAGTAAAACGACGTTGTTTAGGCATCAAATGACGTAGTTTAAGTGCCCAACACATAGAGGAAAGGACCAAAATGATCCTAACTAAAATCTTACGAGTGCCACCTATAATAGGATTGACGGGCCGTCGGTTGACCTACCAACTGTTGGTAGGAGTCGCCGGTCAAGCTCTGCCTGATAGGGCTTCACTAAAATGAGCATAACTTTTTACTCGGAGATGGAATTTTTGCAAAATTAGTGGCGTTGGAAAGAGGATTCAATTATCTTTCATTTGATAGTCCATAGGCCACCTAATTTATCTTGTGCTAAAATATATGACTGTTTCAAGTTGACCCAATAGACATTTCCCTCCAATTGGCTGCTAATTCTGACCTACACTCAAACGTACGGTCCGTAGGTCTAACCACTGACCATCCTGGTCAACCGTGGGTGGGGTCAGAGAAAATAAACACTTGGTACCCAATGATGGCCCCACCTACGAAATATGTGTCAGACTATAGACAGTCGGTGGCTTCTGTGGTTCATGCACCATGTCCTGGAAAGCTGCATTTTTCTATTTTTTCAAATTCGAGGTGTTGCACGTATTTTCCAACCAACATGACTTTCATCTCACTCAAAACCACAAAGGTGTTTCAAGGAAAGTAATGCGGCTGAGGGTAAAGGTATGATCATTTTGTCTTAGTGACTTCGACCTTCATGAAGTATGGCCTGTATTTCACTTTTTCTCCTTCTCTTTCACACTTTAAGATTTTCACAATCCACCCTATGCTCTTTTAAGCATGATTCATTGGAAAGCCCATGTCTTTTATTCAATGCACAAACTTTGTTTCAACATTCTCTTTCTTTTTCAATCTTTTTCTTCTTTTTATTTTTCTCTTTTTTATATGGAGGGGTTCCATATTTTTCAACACAATCCATCAAGGGCATATTTTTGCAAACTTCTTGACTTTCCTCATTTTTGACCACACCCCCAACTTAGGCTTTTGGCCAAAGTTGGCTATTCAAACGAACCAATGCTTCATGAAGGTTATAGGTGATGGGACAAAGAGGTCAAAGTTGTTCATGTTTCATCCAAAGAAAAGGGTAGGCTCATATGGTGCCAAGCTAGGTTCACACTCTCATAAGGTGGTCACAAAAAGGTATAGTAGCAATTTTGGGTTCACTCTTCACAAATTGTGCCTAAGATCATCTCTATCATTTACTGACATTAGTCAATTGGACTAATGGGGAAAGTTCTAGGTATTACCAAGAAAATATTTCAAGGAAATCTCACCACAAATGGAATTCAACATAATCATCAAACAAGACTCTACAATTTTCAGCTTGGGTGCAACGATCATCATAAGAGGTCAAATCAGTAATCAGCTAGTGACAATGAGATGGTGAGAGTTCACATATGACTTATGTAACTCAATTTGCCTCATTGGAGCCGCAAAAACAGATCGTTCAGTCAAGAGAACTATTTAAGTCATCGGTATTGACCGCAACCGACATGCAATATTGTAAGAGAACAACCACATTCACAAATATCAAGAGGTGGCAAATTTTAATTCAGGTCAAAACCAACATTAATATTAAACTCAATGGATCAAAAACCAATATATACCTAAAAATCTAGCATTCACACAAGTAATCACACAAAACCCATAATATCTATAAAACAACCCAAAAGAGGTACGTATGAATATACCTCACCCTGCCAAACTAGACTAGCAATTGTCCTCAGATGCAAAGAAATAAAAATTCTTAACAAGAAACTAAAAAATAGTCAATATACCCCTATCAGTCTAAGCCTGAGGTGAACTCTGCATGTCTGAGACTCCCTTAGTCTAGGCATCCGCGCCTGGCTTTACTCCATCATTTTCTTTACTGGAGCCCACCATGGATGTGTCCCTCAAAGATACCTCAACAAATGTCTATACCATCGCCCCCTCGAGGTCCTCTAAGTCATCATGTATAGATGCGTATCAAACACTAAGATACTCCTTATCAGTCTCGAGAGCCTCTGACCCAGCATCCCATCAGCCCAAGCAACATCTCCGATCGTAGTAGCCGGAGGGATCTCAGAAACAGTTGGAAAATTAGTACTCAGGACCTCGTGAAGAGTCACCATGCCGAAAAACATAGAAATATCGGTGCGTTTCAGCTCTTCCACATCACACCTCAACCCAACAATATCGGCCTTCAAGGCCGTCACATCCTCTGATTGGCTCCTACCCTGATCACAGGCCTCCCTTCGTACCGTTAGGGCATCCAAAGCTAAACCATGTGCATCAATAATCTCTCGGTGCTCTCTCAATTCAGCCTGTATAGGAGCCAAAGCAGCTGCAATGACCCTCTCAATCATACCGAGGACATCAGCCTCTACCCGGGTGGCATGAACATCAGCAGACTAGGCCAGATGGCACATCTTAAACAACATGGCATGGGTCAATGGTGGCCGTGAAGAAGCATCAAGAGTAGGGGAGGAGCAGCAATAGATGTAGAAGGAACAGAAGTAGAGGTTCTAGGGATACCTGTAGGCTCACTAGCCCGAGTAGAAGGGATTGTATCTGACTCAAGCTTCTCAACATCTACAGCAGAGGAAGTGTCCACCAGTGCAACTCTTCTCCTCTCGGCCTCATCTCTGGTGTACTCGGCCTCTATCCTCTGGATGTCAATAAAGGAAGTGGGAGTCACTTCCACATCTGTCTTTTCAATCAATTGCTCCCGAGCACGTCTGTACAATTCCATGATCAACCCTAGAAATGGGAGAGAAGTTTGACTCTGATTGGCCCTCATGGCCATCTCCTGCTGAATAATCAAACCAAGATTAAGATCATCCCGGGCAATGATGGATCCCAGCAATGCAACCTTGGGATGTCTGAGTATAGACTCTTTCTATGAGGGCATCAAAGTATTGTTGATAAACCCGAACCTCAATTTGGCAGCCACATTTAAATATTTATTCTCTATTGGAGCTCTTGCTTCAATTCGTGGTGGTGTGATATCTGTGATAAGAGGAGCCAACCAGCCCTTCAAGTCATCCAAGGTCTTCCTCTATATCCGATCCACCAAACACTGGATTGTTTTCATCGTGCACCCTAGCACATTATTTATGTCGATCCTACTACATTTAACATTCTGGCCTTGTACTACGACATGGTCCACCGGTGTGAACACACTTGTCTTCTTCTTCTCTTTGGGAACTAGCTTACCGTACTCTGCATAAAACTCTCAGACCCAAGAAGATATGTAGAAGCCTCGGGGCTTAGTGAAAATCTCAAATTTTTGGAACCTGATAGTGTTTCATACCTCCGAATATCTGTCTACTACTCCGTCTATAGACAATCTCTTCTCCTAAAGAGTGGTCGTCAAACTCGCAGCCTTCAGTCTGTTCAACGATCGAGTGGAGGTGCCTATACTGGTGGTACCAAAGATACTGCTTGACAGCCTGTGTTGGAGGTGGAGGAGGAGTAGGAGGCACTGGGGTCCTGGCTGGATCATATAATGATTTGGAGTGTAGCTCTGCTCTCCTAGTCTGGAGGGTCTGATCGTCCTCCGGCTCAGACACTGAGACTGGGATCTATCTCCCATGCTTCCCTCACTGTCTGAGACACCTATAGTGTCAGAGCTCTCCACAGCCATACTGTCAGAGCTCTCCATAGCCAGACTCGGCTGTACATGTCCCTTTCCTTTGCTTCCCTCCCCCTCCCCCCATTAGAGGAAGTTTAGCATGTGTAGTCCGTCAGGACACAACATCCTCATTAATAACAATACCTCGTGCACGTGAGGCGGGGTGGTTTATTTCTACCTGCAACCTTAGGTCTATCCATACCTACAAAAAAAAAAATCAAATAAACCAATACATTAGAAATAATTCAAAAAATTATCAACTTAGAAAAATATGTAAAAATGCTCGCTGACTCATTTGGTGAGTCACCGAACCCATTTGGCAAACCAAATTGGGCTTGCTGAATGTTCCAGACCAAAAATTCTCAGAATGCAACATAGGTCAGCATTGTCCAGGGCCTTTTGGTAAATCACTGACACTATTTGGTGAAATAAAAGTAGCTCGCTGAAAGTTACTGAGAAATTTCTAGAAATAGGGGCGTAGAAAGGTGATCTAAAGGACATTCGGCGAGTTTCTGAGTGAACTCAGCGAGCTTAATCGTATCACCGTATGCTACAGAATCATTTCAAAAATTTTGGAGGATAAAAAGGGCGATCCAAGGGAAACTTGGCAAATCGCCGAACCATTTGGCGAGCTCGACTAAGCTCACCGAAAGGTCCTTTGTGCCAAATTTTGACCCCGTCCTCCAATTTCTAGCCCACAACCCACGAGAATGAAATTAAACACTTCTCCTATGCAATTAAGCCCACACCTATACCACTAATGACTTCGGGGTGCTCAGACTTCCCCCAATTTGTCCAAAATTACCCAATCGACATTTTTTGCCTTTAAGAATGACGCCACCCTTTCTATCATTGGGCAAAATCAGTCAATCGAAGTAGTTGGGGTTACTCAAACTTCACCCACACCAAAACCAACAATTAATCAACATAAACTCACAATTTTATCATTCACACATGTGGTATACAATAGTTATATGCCAAAATTCTCATAAACAAAGTATAACAAGGGCACACACTAACAACCAATATTACACAAACAATTTAACAGGGATATCATCATGCATTTAAAAGTACAAAAACTTAAAGGTGGAGTTCGGATAACCAACCTCAAGAGTAGATAAACGAATGCTAAGCTAGAGAGTTGACAAGCAAAAATGCACGAAATATCTCCGAGCAATTGACCCCCACACCAAAATAACAAGAACAATGATCGAAAAATATAGTTGTGAAAATGCAAAGGTCAAAAAATATGAAATGAAAGGACTTTTTGAATTTAAAAATGGTTTAGGCCTTTTGACCCTTCAGTTCGCGCGCCCTTCGGCGACGCCCATTTATGTCACTAGCCATTCAACGATACGCCGAATGGCTCTTTTGTCTACGGAGTTTTACAGAACCTCTAGCCAATTATTTATTCCTAACGGCAATCTAGATTGGGCTCACCGACCTATTCGGCGAGTCGATGACTGGTACTTAGGCTCACCTAATTGCTTTTCTTCCCAAAACGTCAAATTTTTGACCTGCACATCTTACATCCTTTATTCAAACAATAATAATAAAAGCTAAAAACTTGGGTTTACTCCCAAGAAGCGCTTTATTTAATGTCGTGGCACGACGAAGGTACGCTTTCACGATTTATTCTTTTGGTTGGCCATGGTATCACTCGGTAATCCTCCTTTTGGCCTTGGATTCAAATGAGTTGAGATTTGAGCCATTTGTGTTTCCAGTTGTCTAATAGACATCGAGTGAGAAGTAATTGTCTGGTTCAGAGATGAGATGTCGTCTTTCATCTCTTTGAGTACTTTGTCCGACCCTTCGACTTTATTGAGAATTTGTGTAAGTATATCTTCAGTGCGGAAATTTTCCGAGTTAGCCCTTTTCTCTTTTGGCTTTTGATGTTTATGGGGAGGTAAATCTCTCTCTTTGTCACCGTCTCGTTCCCTCCAGTTTGTACCACGGTCACCACACTCCCTATCACGGTCCTTTCAACCTTCATCACGTTCTCTATTCCAACCTTGGTTCCCACTTAGCCTTGGATAATTTTGGCAGAAACCTCCTCCCCGATTTTCTTGAAAGTGTACTTCTTCATTGTACAAAGCTTCAAAGTGCGCATCATTGGGAGTTACTTTGCTAACTCCAACTGTGTTCACAACCTAAGAACCACTACCCATGACATGTTTTGACTAAAGATCCATTTGGGTCATAATTTATGCCATATTTTCATCCCGCTCTTGGTCATTTTCCATTTGTTCCTTTGTCATCATGAAATTTAAAAGAGGCACTTGATCTTTCCTAGTGTATTAAGAACGGTTTATCTTCGTCATCCCAATAAGAATAGTAGACAGTATTTCAAAAGGTTGCTGCATAATTCCTCCTTGGACAAGCTGGTCAGCCATACCCTTGTTGACTAAATCTAGACTTCAGTAGAAATGTTGGAACAACATGTTGTTTGGGAGTCCATGAGTTGGATATTGGAGCAGCAGCTTCTAAAACCTAAACCAGGTCTCATGAATTGGTTCACAATCTAGTCGTTTGAAGCCTCAAACATTATCTCTCAATGCCATCATCTTCGAAGGAGGGAAAAATATTACATAGAATGCCTCAATAAGCTCTTCACAAGATGTAATCAAATCCTTTGGTAGGTCAGCTAACTACTTTGTTGCTTCCCCCATTAAAGAAAAAGGGAACAACCGAAGTTGAACTTTTTGTGAGATGTTCTTGAATGAAAATGGACTACACACATCTATAAAATTTTGAATATGGTCATGGGGATCCTCATGAGCCAGCCCTCCAAATAAACCTTTCATTTGCAATAGCTGCAACATCGTGCTAGTCACATGGAATACAATATTTCCCACAACCGAAGGTAACTGATTAGCACCCACACTACCCAATTGAGCTTTATTGACATCGTTCAAGTTACCGATATTATCATAATGTCCAAGTTGGCTAGCGTTTCTCCTGCTCACACTCATCTCGTCACCTGTTCAAGAGCAGCCAACAAAACACAAAAACAATGTAAGTTGATTCAACTACAAACAAGATTAGATCACAACTAAACTTCACTAAAAGAATTCTAAACACCACCCCCCGGTAGAGGCACCATTTTTTATAACTCTCAACTACACCTTATCCAATTTTAAATGTAGGCGATCAAAATCTAGTATAAACCCAACGAAGAAATGGAGTCTATCCCACATGGAGTGATACGGTAGAGAATTCAATTACAAAGTGAAAGACATGTTCTAATCAATTGTAGGAATAGAATTTATCGATACAATTAAAGTAAGTTGTAGAGGTTAACAACTAGTGTCAAATGGGGGGATTGGATTTGTCAATTAAAAACTACAAAAATAGGGGAGTATTCAAGTAGAGAGGGATCCTTGGGGATGTGATCGATTAAAAGCTAATTTCGTTGTACGGGTGATTATTAATTACTGAAAATAGTTGAATCTTAGTGGGTAGGCTAGACTTAGATGTAATAGCAATCTCTCCATCAACTATCACGATTCAAGCGAGTTCTCTCGAACCTCGACAAGCATAACAATTATGAACAACCTAAAACCTCAATTAGTATACTCTCTCAAGCTAGATTGGTAGGATCGAATTTAAGACTCACTTTCTCAAATTGAATCCACAATAACCCAATTACTACAATCAATAATTGATTACATTAATTCTAAAACCACTTTCTCAAGCAAGCATATAATATTAGGCTAGAACTCTATTTGCAACTACAATTCATGAATAAAAACTCAGTTATCAATCGAACCCACTTGAAATCAACAATTAAATCAGTAATTACTAATACCCATAAGCTAATTGAGTCAATTAATCACATAATCACACCCCCAAGAATGGGGCCTTTAGCCACACATTATAAAAACCAGGAAAATATTACCAACTATGTTCTCCATCAGTTGGGTAACAAATTACAAGTCTTCACAATGCTTGAAATAAACTAAAATTCAAAACTCAACCTAAAATTCTACTCAAAAATTCCAAGAACAGTGTTTGGGATAAAAAAACTCAATGTAGAGCTCTCAAACACTCAGAGCATTCGCTCAAAATTTTGAAACTCCGAAACTCTTTTAAAAATTTGCATTTACACTCTTCTAGATTTTTAGCTTTTGGACCGATTGGCGGAATTAGTCAAGAATCATCGATCAGGTTGGCGATGCACCAAGTGTCCCTCTCCATTTCCGTCTTGACTTGCCTCTTCACCATTCAAGTTTTGTAACTTTAGGCGATCAGGATCCTTGTCGCTGATCTATTCAGCGGTTAACCGAGGTGCCATTTCCATCGCCGAGTTGGCTTTTTCCCAGGGCTGGTACGCTGTAACTTTTGGCGAGCTGATGTACCACTCAACGGCCGAGTGGTCTTGGCAATCGCCAATTTTTCTTATCTTCAGCTTTCTCAGCTTTTCCACTCCATTTTGCCCGATAATATCCTTGCCTTGCTCTTTTGCCTTCATAGCTGCAAATTAGCACTTAAACATCAGTTTTGAGCATATGATGGTATTGAGGACACTACAATTGTGAATATTAATCCCTAAATGAGTCGAACTCTCAGACTCATCATGGACCACCAAAATTATACTACGATAATGCAATGTCCACTTTGGCTCTTTTGTTGGGGACTCAACATATAAAGGAAAATAAAATTAATTTTATGTAGTGATCACGAAAGTAAACAGTCAAAGCAAACATATTACTGCAGAAAGCGGAAAAAGTAATTAACTCATATCAACTAAAAAATAAGATAAGGAAAGACACTAAAAACTCATACGCAAAGGCAACATGCTTTATACACCTAAAAATTCAAAGATCAATTGACTTAGTTTAGCAAGATGTAATATTGAAAAGCTTAAAACCAAGTTTCTAATCTATGCATGATAAAGAGTTCTACATAAGTAGAAATGTAGAGGGGATCCCAGAGTGAAACACAGACTTAAAATTCAATAACAGTGAGATATTAAGATAGAAGTTATACATGATACAATCAGAACGTCACCTTTTTGCTTCAATTTAGTCCAATCCTTCTGCTCAAATCTCTTGGTTAACTTGTGCATGAGAGGAAAAGCTATTATGCTATACCTTGTATCTATGATTGATTTTATGATTAGACAGAAATCTTGATAAATGATGGCATGAAAAATATTTGTGGGTTATCAACAAATTCATTTCTTATAAGCCTCTGTCTTTAACATACTTGTTGACCCGTTATATATTGTTGTTCAAAGTATCCATCATTTTGACTTTGCTAGAGTACCAACTATGATGATGCTCTTATTCACATCTTTTGAGGTATTAGGTATTTAGAAGTTAGATCATTATCATTTGAGCATATATATATTATGTGAAGAATTTTAGGTGTTTGATTTAAAATACTTGATAGAAGTTTTGCTTGCTAATAGAGGGAATATATTTTGTTCCAACTGATCCATAATAGCACTATAATGTTTCACTGTCTCAATTTACATCACTAACACCCATTTTCCCTGTATGTACTTTCTTGCACATACTGATCTATGCATGTCTCCTGCTTTGATATTTTGGAATTTATGTGACTAATAATTAAGTCAATTCAAATTCTATAAATGTTATTACAGTTGGTTATTGCTTCGTTATTACAAGAATTTTGATGAGATGCTAGATTTTACATTCAAGATTCTTTACCTCATTTTTTAGCATTACCATTTCTACAACTTAACTATCTAGATTTTATAGTTCTTCCAATGGCTATTAATCAATATTCAATTATGCCCTTATTGTTTGTCTTTTCCTCTCTATCTTACTTTGGACTAAAGTTGTATCTTTCAGTTAAAAATGTTTGACATTCTTTCCTTGGTACATGTTTCTAATAAATGAGATATATTAGATGAATTGAGGATTAAGTTGAACTAAGAATATGTTATCTGATCTCAGGTATTGTATTATATGCTGGTTTAGGATCGATAGGAAATTGGTAACATGTGCAAACTTATAAGTTGGTATCGTAGAATTCTTTTCCTATAATGTAGCTTGGAATTCTTAATACCCTCTGATGGGGAGAATTAAGTGTAAAAAAAAAAAAGTTTCCATCTAAACATGTATTGTTGAAATGCGGAGAATGTGCAGAGCAAATGTTTTTGTGTTTTACCATATTTATATACTCAATTTCTTCATTGTAATGTTGGTACGACTTAAAGGAAAAGAAGACGCACGTCGAAGTACTCTGGAATCCCTTACACCTTGCACCAACATTCTTGAACATCATGATGCACATTTTCCATCTAGTGTGTGTATATATATATATATATATATATATATATATATATATATATATATAGAGAGAGAGAGAGAGAGAGATATTAAACTCACATATAAAAATATTGACATTATTTGAGGTGGTACATTATATCAACATTTGTGCAAGTTGATTATTGTGGGATTGTGAACAGATATAACTAATGTTTTATTTGAATTTGATATTGTGTTAACACATACTATTATGGGCAATAATTATCTGACTTATCTAATAAGGCACAATCAGAACATATTCATACTACTATTTGTTCTCTATAAATAGAGGAGTTTCCTCTCACTTTAAACTACAATTTTTTAGGTTTTATACTCTTCTTCTTAAAAAAACTCAAATGCTATTTGCAATGGTTGATTAAGTTCAAAACCCAATGAAATTCGAGGTACCACATAACAAAGAGTTGGTGAAAAAATTGTAGCAAATCATTCATCAATTCACACTCATATTTTCCTCAAAACAATTTTCATCACATACATACATCAATATTATTTATATCAATTTAGAACATTAATAATCTTTAATTGGCCTACATGTTTTATTTATTAAAAAACAACTAATTTCCTACGAATAGTTACAACAATTCATACCTTCATATTTCTTCTGTCATAAATCCCAACCATTCACTCCTTGTAAATTTTTGGGGATCTCTTTTCTGTGACAACTTGAGATCATTCAAAATTTTCATAAATGATTCATCCCCAATACGTTAATATTTTTCGTCAAAGTTCTTAGTATTGGAATTTAGGTACTGACTTTCTATTAAAGAGGAAAAGAAGAGAACAAAGAAATATGCAATTATCTATGAACTTTTCTTCACATAGAAATCTTCTATATATAGTGCGCAAGAATTTTCAAAAAAGTCACATGATTGGAGTAAGATATTTCTTCTTTTTATTTCCATTTCTTATTCTTTTAACATCAAATGAAGGAGTTTCTTCCTAATTTTGCTAAAACATTGGGCATTAATGTAGTCCATTGAATTAGTTGTTTTAATGTTAAGTCTACTTTTTCAAAAGTAGATTTTCACTTTTACCTATAATGTGATAATATAATCATGATGATAATTATTTTTTAATTAATAGATATGTAAGTAAAAATGAACGGAGAAAGTAAAGTGTTGGTGGCAAGAGATTTCAATCAAATGAAACACTAGGGTGAATATATCATGAACATATATTTTCACCTTCCTTCTTCATCGGCTATGAATTGATCCAGACAGTTTTACTTTTTTTTTTTTATATATTTATGTTGAGTATAAATTTTTTTAAGTATGAATTTCTAGTTATTTTGTGTTCATTTTGATCTAAGAAAATGTTATGTCACAAGATACACACTTTCTTAGCTATATAAAAATGATAAGAAAATAGTGATTGATCATAAAATGATCTTAAATCAAATTAAAGATTCTATAAATAATCCTTCAAATCTTATTCATCTTTTAATTTTTTAATTGAAAAAGTTTAATGTTTTATACCGCGATAGAACATCTATAAGATACTAGATACTCTCATAAGACAACATCTATATGATATGTATGTGACAACATACAAGATAATTTTCTGTAGAACTAATTATTAACGTAATATATTTTTTTCTATAACATTCTACTTATAAAAGTATTGACATTCACTATATAAGTATACTTTTTGTTTTTTGTAAAATTACATCTATATCATAGCCTTAGTCAAATATTAATTGAATAATAATATTTTGTAAAAGTTATATCACGTTTAAAGATAAAATATTAAAATATTTATGAAAAATCGTTCTTAGTGTCATGCACATATTAAATTTGAAGTATTAATATCTAAGACGAAAAGTTATTGCTGACCATTTTTTTATTTGCTATTATTTTTCAGTTTGGTTGGTTAAGTTTGTTTACCAAATTGAGTAAAGTAAAAAATAATACTACTTAAAAAATATCACTTTCTCCCCATATTTAATTTATATGAATGCATTTCAAAATGTTTCAATGATATCTGGTCATTTTTGTCTCAAAAAACAGTTAACTCTACGGAAATCTATATTAATCATTTAAAAGCACTTGTCAAATATTCTTTCAGTTATAATTATTTACTACTAAACATTAATTTAGTAATATAAATTCTATTTTACAACAACATACACTATAGGATATGATACACACGTGCAACGCACGTGCCGTGAAACTAGTACTACCTTAAAAGCATGAACTCCTAACTTCAATGTTAAAGTACTATAACACCCCCAACTTAAAACAGTCAATTTAGTATATATATATTATATATATATATATATAAATATATATATATATATATATATATGTTATGTTAAAAGCTGACACCTTTTCACATTGATGAGTAGTGACTTTTTCGAAGGGTTGTATTTTTTTATAGAGTTGTGTCTTTTTCGACGAGTTATGAAATTTTTGAAAACTTGTGCTTTTTCCTTAAGGGTTGTGACTTATCTAATATATCACAATAAGCACATTTTCATACTATCATTTGTTGTCTATAAATAGAGAGGTTTTGTCACACTTTTAACTACGATATTTTTTTATGTTTTCTATTCTTCTTCTTAAAGGAAGGAAAATTGTGAGAGTTTTTCAGTTATATAATTACAACATTTTCTTGTGAGTAAACTAGATTGATCAACAAAAATAGATGCAACAAGGAGAATGGAATAACACAACTTCAAACGAGAAGACTATCTAGATAATTAATATGTACTCATTTTCGTAGCCATAAATACACTTATGCAGTAACTTCTACTTGACAAGAACAATGATTTTTTATTCCACAAACTACAACTTGGTGTTCAACCTCTGTAAGTTATAAGCTGTTGGAGAAAAATGATGTGATCAAAAATTTCTCTGAAGTTTAAACTACAAATTTTGTAAGTTTTCTATTCCTCCTCTTAAAACAAGAAAGATTGTGAGAGTTGTTCAATTATGCAATTACAATATATTTTGTGGGTAAACTAGACAGATAAACAAAAATTGATCCAACAAGGAGAATGGAATAACTCAACTTTAAACGAGAAGGCTATCTAGATAATTAATATGTACTCCTTTTCATAGACATAAATATACTTTTGCAGCAACTTCTACTTGATAAGAAGTCTAATGATTTTTCTATTGCACAAACTACAACTTGGTGTTCAACCAGTGTAACTCTCAAACTGTTGGAGAAAAAGGATTTGATCAAAAACTTATTTGAAGAATCCAAAATAGATTTAATAGGTACTCCATTTCCAATTCATTTGTTGTACTTTTATTTTTATTCAGTTTAATAAAGAATCTTATTTTTTCTTGGGGGTGGGGGAGCTTCTTTAAGACCACAAAGTTAAAAGACATTTTTATATATTCAACATATCCTTACATTAAAAGTCTTCTTTATTTTTTAAAATTTCATGTAAAATTAAAATTAGACAAATCTATATCTACCTTTTTTTATTTCTATACCACCTTAAAAGAATGAAGTACCTAACTTAAATGTCAAATTATTATGATACCCCGAACATAAAACACGTAATTTGGTATATCTTCAATATTTTGTATTGTACTATATTTATTTATTTATTTAGTTATTTATTCATATTATGTTATATTAAAAAAAGACACGTTTTCACATTGAAGGGTTGTGACATTTCCAAAGAGTTGTAACTTTTTCGATGAGTTGTGATCTTTTCAATGGGTTGTGACTTTTCTACAAGATTACTACTTTTCCGAAGAGTTGTGACTTTTCTAAAGGGTTGTGACTTTTCCAAAGAATTATGACTTTTTTGATTAGTTGTGACCTTTTTGAAGGGTTGTGACTTTTCTAAAGGTTGTGACTTTTTTTTGATAAGGCACAATAAACATTTTTTATACACTACCCTTTGTTGCAATACAAAGAGGGGTTTCCTCAAAAAATTTACTACAGTTTTTTTAAAGTTTTTCATTGTTCTTCTTCTTCTTAAAATATCCAATTTAGTATATCTTGTATATTATATAGTATATTTATTTATCTATTTTTATTATATTATATTAAAAGAAGACACCATTTCACATTGATGGTTACGACTTTTCAAAAGAGTTTTGACTTTTCCGATGACTTATGACCTTTCCGACAAGTTGTGACTTTTTTGATAAGAGACAATACGCACATGCTCATACTACCCTTCGTTAACTATATATGGAGGGATTTCCTCATATTTTAAAACTATGATTTGTTTTATGTTTTCTATTCTCCTCTTATGTTCAGTGAAATTTAAAACTCTCTAACATGAACGTTAAATTAACATAATACTCCAACTAAAAGCATCCAATTTAGTACATCTTATACATTTTATATAATTGTTTATTTATAGTGTATTATATTATATTATATTAAAAGTAACAACTCCAATAATATAATAATAACTAAGTAATGCACTATGGAGCAGGGAGGAGAAAGTAAATTTAAGAGGTGTAACTAAGCGATTTTAAGAGTGACTAACTTTCAGTAATAATTTCTTATGGTTAGATATTCAAGTGCAACACACGTTCGTCAAAACTAGTAATATAAAAAGCAACTAACTGGAGTTAATTTTTGTGAAGTTGATTGTGATGAGACTAAGTGGTTAAGACAACTCTTAGTGTGGATTTCGATTAGAATAAAACCAGTTTCTGTGGTAAAATTAGATACATGTGTTTGAGACATAATTTGATAAAACATTTGTTGTGAGATGAAATTATTATGTGGAGTCAAGGTGAATATGATTGATTCACAGAATAAAAGAAATATCGAGGGCAGTAAGATTTATTTTCATTTGAAAAGATCAACAATGATGGTAACCCAACCAATGTTATTAGACATCCTAGTAATTAGGTTCATATGGGTACTTACAAGTCATTAGTTAATGAAGTAAGCACTTTAAATTATGTCTCACCTATGATGTCTGAATATAGTGCAATGATCTTCAAGAAAAACTGAGGCTGAGTTAGAACTCTTAATCCAAATCATATCTTTTATTGGTGGTGTATTTCTCTACAAAATGCACTTGATGATTCGACCTATATGAGTGTGAAGTGATGCCTCTTCTATGAAATTGTGACAATTTTCTAAAGAACTCATGAATACCAAGACACGCGCATGGCCTCCTAGCTCAAAACCGTGATAACGACAAAGATTGTGCGAGTATAATGTGATAGAATAAGACACTAACTTACAACAGAATTATTGGTTCATAAATGTTCTAAACTTCACCAATTTTTCTGTGTGTTTAATCTTATTTTATCTGGGTCTGGTTCATAATCTACGGACAACAGATTGGATGCATTAAACTCATATGTAAAAACCCAGGAAAACTCTTACTTTGTTTTATTCCTTAACATTCCTTTTGAGATATGCACGGGATTGTTGAAAAAATATTATTATATATCTCAAAAAAAATAATTTATATCCTATTATATTTGGAAGACAATATTATTATGTCCTAAATATTTCCTTTGCATAAATAGTCTTTAATCTCTTTGTTACAAACTTTTTCTTACCATTAATTTGTTCATTATTAGCATTGACCTCTTAATTATTGCAATTAATCTTATTGGCATTAAACCTCCCTAGTCGTTGGAACTTGTTTGTAATGACCTGCAAGTAATTAATTTTTATGTCTCATGTTTGTCATATAGTGCTTTAATGTAGCAATTCTAAGTCATTTATAACTTGCTGGTACTAAAAGTTTGTTACCTGGTCGTTCATTTTGTTTTTATGTGAGTTTTAGTGTTTTGTGGGCTTTAGAACCTTGAAAGGTCATTTTTTTATCAGAAGTTCAGAAAGATGACTTCATAATCAAATTCGGACAATTTCATCACCTCTAGAAGGGTCATTTTAGGCTAGTAGTATATTTGGCATGACTCCCAAGGCTTTCGGTGTGAGTGTACGTGATTAGGCATTTTAATTTTTAAGTTGAAGCTTAAGTTTGACTTTAGTTAACATTCTGAGTAAGCGAGCTTAGGTGAGAATTTCGACAGTGCGGTTAGCTCTAGAATGTTGAGTTTAGTCTTGAATGACCCTTCGTTTGGATCCCAAGGCTTCTGGGCAAATTCTGAGGACCTTGCGGATTTTTGATTAAAATTGAGTTTGGGTGTGGGACCCAATTTTTACCGTGATGATCTCGTATGTGAATTTTGACTCACTGTTGAGTCTGAAATATCGAATTTAGTAGGGTTGCATATCTCGTTTCCATTCATGGAGTTCCCAATGAATCTCAAGTATCCCATAAGAGAATTTGGAGTTTAAGCAAATCCGCTAAATTACTGATATCTGGTGCAGGCTTTTAGCGACCAGATACCAGACTTTTAGCAACGAGATTTTTTATTTTAGTGAGCACTTTCGGGTATTTATACCCAGAAATTTCAGTTTCAACCCTAAATTTTCAAAAGGCAATTTCTCCCTCATCTGAGCTTCATTTTTGGTAATTCCAAGTCCCACATGCTCGTAATTGTCAAGGCTACCCGATGGAGTGATTGGAATGTGTGGTGACACTCCCTTTGTGATCATTTTGGTGAGAAAGTTGGTGACCCTTTCCTTTTATATTTATTTTCGTGATGTTTTGTTGTTTCCATTGTTTTGGGCTGCAAATTGTGTTCAATTTTGGGACACAAGTTCAAGACCTTTTGACAAAGTCAATTCCAAAATTTCCCGCATGGATCCAATCATTTCCATTTGACTCTAAAAAATGGTCTTTCTCTATTTTGGGTGATTTAGGTGTCTAAACGATCATATTGATACTGTTATCCTATTTTTGATAGTATTGAAGCCTTCAGAGGTGGTTCGGAATGGAAAAGCTCTAGCCTTGTAATTTAGAGCATGCGCGGTCGGCCTACTGGTAGGCTATGACTTCCTTTTTAATATGATTGAACACAAATGTGTAAATTCATAATGATTAGTATGAATTGGGGGAAGGTACCTAGTTATTTCTACTTTTCTTCTTAAAAACCATGATTTAGGGTTGATTATCACTGGATCAAGGGTAGTACTATGTTGGAAGAGGTTGTATGTGTGCTATAGCATGCTATAGGATTAACTTGGTTGATTACTTGTTTTTGGGGCATGTTTTGGCCTTAGTCTAGGATAGACTGGTGTTACCTTATACCCATGCACCTTGTGACTTTTGTATGTCTCTGACGTTGTTCAGATGGACTAAGTCCTTGTAAACTAGAATAGTGGACTTAGGTTTGATAGTATGAGCCTTAACTAAGGCATTTGCGCTGCTTGGAGCCTTTCTATCTCCTCTCTCTATTTCTTTAGCTCTGATGCATTACCGCAAATTGTGTGCTTTCTCGGGATTTAAGTACTTCCAACATGGAGCCTTTTATGATATCATTGAGGGTTGAGGTCGATCATGGTGCATTGGAGCCTACTTGATATCCTATTTGAAGTTGATACGCCCCCGGGCACTATTGCTAGATGGGCGGATGATACCCTTGGGAGTGGGCTGGCTGGGCGGCCTAGATTTTGAGATCCTCTATCGAGTTGACACCCACCTGAGGCACTCTTGCTAGATGGGTGGTTGACTCCCCTAGAAGTGGACTGTATGGTTGGGCGTCCTGGGTTGATTGTCACTCTTGCTAGCTGGACTGGGAATTAAATGGTTGGGTTGATTGTCCCTCTTGCTAAATGGGCTGGGAATTGACTGGTTCTAGGTTACTTCTGTTGGGAGCCCGACTGATGTTTTTGGGTTCGGATCTAGATTACTCTTCTTTCTGATAGACTTAGCTATAATGTATATTTGTTAAGCTTATGGGGATGTGTTCCTATTTGTACTAAAACATACGCACAAGTGTACCTTCTTGGCTTATGAGGGTCTAGTTAGTTTTAGCTTATGTGTACTTAGATTTACTTTCTGTATACTCATTTGCCTTCTTTCATTCCCCCTTTGGCCTTAGTTGTATCTTGGATTCTATCTTTTAGACTATTTTTACCTTTCTTGCTCGGTCAGCATATGATGCCTAGGAGTACCTTGCTTTCGTACTTATGCTACACTCTATATCTTTTTGTGATGCAAGTCATAGTACCAGCTATGGTGATTGCTCGTGCCATCCTTTCAGCTTGTGGATATCGGAGACGAGGGTGAGCTCTTGGTGTCCTAGATCAGCCTGTCCGCTTCTGTATATATGTTAGCTTGTGTTTTGCCTTTGAGACGGGTTGTTCTAGTCTACATTTTTGACATGTACTTGTTTATATTAGATAGATCTATACTCATGCTTTTCAAGTTCTAAGAGGGTTTCCTTTGTATATAGTTTTTGGTTTGCTTTTCATTTCTGTCTTTTCTTATAGTTAGCATTATTTTCTATTTAGTTATACTTTTTTACTCAGTACTTCGCATTCTAGGTACGAGTCAGCTAACCTATTGGTAGTTTTAGTAAGTTCCATCATAACTTAAGAAATTGCGTCGTGACAAGTTGGTATTAGAGCCCAGGTTCACCGATCTCACTTGTACAAAGCTAATACCTAATAGAGTAATATGGATCCATGCAGAGACGTCTGTGTCCTATCTTTGGGAGGCTACAAGTTGTCATTAGGAGTTCTTCTCAATTGTATCACTTTTGTGCAGCATTTGTGTTATTGGTTTCTAGAGAGTGGAATCCAGATCCAGTTAGTGGACTCTCTAGCAGCTCATGTTCTAGATCAGTCGATAGGGCCTAGACTAGCTCAATTACCATCTAGACTAGCTATGGAACCAGATCTTTAGGCAACTATTGCCTATATTTTGACAGTACTTGAGGGCATGAAACATGCCACAACACCAGAACTTGAACCACCACCTGTGCCAATATTGTCACCAACACCAAGTTAGCAGGATTAGCCTGTAGTACTGTAGTAGAGGCACCTCGGGCACCGCTATCACATGGGGGTGCCTAGCCTGTGGTTGTGGTTAGAGCTATGTCGGTAGATGATCTAACGATGTTCGAAGTGTTTTTTAGGCTTTTACCTCCGAGTTTTTTTAGTGGCTGCAGGTGAGAATGCCCACGAGTTTCTGACTACTTTCCATGAGCGACTGCATACATTGGGTTTCGTGGATTCATGAGGAGCCAACTGTAGTGCATATAAGCTTGATGGGCCAGCCAGGCAGTGGTGGTGTACATTTATTAAGACTAGACCAATTGGGTCTCCTCAAGTCAACTAAACTGAGTTTTTTTTAGACTTTCTTGACTAGGTCATTCCTCGCAGTGTTCGAGATCACTTCATGGATTAGTTCTTTAGGTTGGAGCAGGGTTTTATAACAGTGTCTGAGTACGAGACGGAGAGGATTCACTGTTTTATTCATTGATTGAGACTGCATCTACGGATTAAGGCTCAGTCATAGTCTTAGCGAGTGGCTGCTTTCTGGATGTTGTTGAGCATGCTCACACTATGGAGCAGTTCCGTCGTGAGGCCTAAGGGGGTAGTGACAAGAGAGCTAGATATGAAGGTATCTATAGTGGGTCTTGCTCCAAGCCTAGAGATGCAGATGATAGGGATCAACAAATATTTTAGAATGGTCAGCCTAGTCGGCATGTTCAGACCTCATTGTAGAGTTTAGTGGGTGATTAACATAGCTAGAGTGAAGTTGGCTCTAGTCAAAGTCATGGATCCTATGCTGGAAATTTAGGTTGTGGTGGTCGTTCTTTGAGGAACAAATCATCTTTGAGTTGTTTTGACTGTGGGGGGTTAGGTCACTAGGCCAGAGATTGCCCTTCGCATAGATGAATCACTCCAGTCTCACAGCCAGCACTACTAGCTCCACCAAAAGCACCTCCAACTATAGGTCGAGGTTAGGACTAGGACCATCGTGGTGTACAACTAGTGTATTTAGGGTGGTCCCTGGGGAGGTAAGTCAGGTGGTAGGACTGATGGCCAGGGCAGAGGTGGACAAGGCTATTTCTATGTAGCTCCAGCGAGGGTGGAGGTTGAGGCATTAGATGATGTGATCACAGGTACAATTTTTTATGCCATCAGCACTCCTAGGATTTATTTGAGACTGAATCTACATATTATTTTATGTTTGTGTATTATTCTTCTCATTTGGGAATGAATTTTGAGCATATGGCAACATTGTTTCGTGTGTCGACCCCTGCGGTGAGTCTTTAGTAGTGGATTAGGTGTCTCGATCATGCTTAGTTACTATCAGGAGTGTGACACCCGAGCTGACTAAATATTATTAGATATGCTTGATTTTTATGTGATTCTACGTATGGACTAGTTTTCATCATATCACACAATTTTATACTGTTCTGTAAGACCGTTACCTTAGATATTCTGAGTATTCCACTTGTGGTGTGGTAGGGCTCCATTAGTAGCACACCAATTAGATTTATATCTTTTGTTCAGGCACAAAGGCTAGTGGCTAGTGGGTGTTTGTCTTATTTGTCCTATCTGTGTAATGTGAGTATGGAGTTTCCATAAATTGAGTTTATTCCAGTCATCCGTGATTTTTTAGATGTGCTTAATATACTGACCTACCTGGCCTAGCCCCAGAGTGTTTTTCTATTGAGCTTGAGCCGGATACTCTACCTATTTCAATTTTTCCATATAGAATGTCTCTTGCAGAGTTCAAGGAGCTTGGTGTTTAGCTCAAGGATCTCTTGGAAGATTCATAAGGCCTAGTGTGTAACCTTGGGGCACTCTTGTTCTGTTTGTGTAGAAGAAGGATGGTACGATGCACATACGTATTGATTATAGGCATTTGAACAAGGTGACGGTGAAGAACCTCTACCCTATGCCTAGGATTGATTATCTATTTGACCATCTTCAAAGTGTCGCAGTATTTTCAAAGATTGATTTAAGCTCTTACCATCAGCTGAGGATTAGGGCAGCGAACATCCCTAAGACTGCATTCAGTAGTCGATATAACCACTATGAGTTCCTAGTGATGACTTTTGGGTTGACTAATACCCCTACCGCCTTTATGGACTTGATGACACAAGTGTTCAGATCATATCTTGATTTGTTCATCATTGTGTTCATATATAACATCCTAATATACTTGTGGAGCAAGAATTATTATGAGAAGCATCTGAGAATTGTGCTCTAGATTTTGAGACATCTGCGACTTTATGCCAAGTTTTTAAAGTGTGAGTTTTGGCTTGAGTTTGAATCTTCTTCGAGCACGTGGTGAACAAATATGGAATCATGGTAGATTCAATGAAGAATGAGGTTATTTGTGGTTGGGCTAGGCCCATTTCAATGACTAATTAATTTTGAGCTTCGTTAGTTTAGTAGGCTACGACAGACGGTTTCTGGAAGGCTTCTCCAATATCACAACACCTTTGACCTGATTGAATCGCCTTGATATTCCTTTTGAGAGGTCTGAAGAGTGTGAGTTAAGCTTTTTGATGCTCAAGGATTTGCTGACTACTACTCCTATGTTGACTCTTCCAGTTGAGGGTGAGGGCTTTATTGTCAATTGTGATGCACCCGGTGTTTTTTAGGTTGTGTTTTGATGCAACAGGAATGAGTCATTGTTAATGTGTCGAGGTAACTTAGGTCACACGAGCAAAACTACGCCACCCATGACATGGAGTTGGCGGCAATAGTCTTCACGGTTAAGATCTGGAGGCACTGCTTGTATGGAGTTTGTTGTGAGATCTACACTGATTATATAAGTCTTTAGTACATCATGAGCCAGAGGGATTGTAATTCGAGGTAGCATCGCAGGATTGAGCTTCTGAAGGACTATGACCTCTCTATTCTCTACCATCTAGGAAAGGCGAATGTGGTGGTGAACGCCTTTAATTTGAAAGAAGTGAGTATGGAAAGTCTAGCCTTCCTATGTATGGTGGAGAAACCTTCAGCTTTGGACATTCATTCTGTGGCTAATTAGATGGTTGAGTTGAATGTTTTAGATTCTCGGCGTGTTCTAGACTATGTGGAAGTTTAGTCCTCTCTACTTGATTAGATATATCTCCTTCAGTTTGAGGATGAGGCCTTGGTGGCACTTCGAGATCGATTGTGAGCAGGTAATTCCAATAAGATTACCTTGGATTCAGATTTGGTTTTGAGGTTTGCAGGAAGTAATAATGTCTTGAGAGTTGAGGATTTGATTCAGTTGATACTTTGAGAGGCCTATGATTCAAAATATTCTATTCATCAAGGCATTGCATAGATGTATCATTACTTAAGGTAGCAGTACTAGTGGGACGGTATGAGGATAGATATTGCATACTATGTGTCTCGTTACCTTAGTTGTTAGCAGGTGAAGGCCGAACATTTGAGACCTGGTGGTGAGTTCCAGAGATTGCTCATTTAGGAGTGGAAGTGGGATAACATCACTATGGACTTTATAGCAGGGATGGCTTAGACTTTTAGAGGTGTTGATAGTATTTGGGTCATGGTGGATCGATTGACCAAATATTGACACTTCTATCCTATTCGGTCTTTCATTCAGCGCTGAGAGGTTAGCCTATATCTACATTCGTTAGGTGGTTCATCTTCATGGTGCTCCGATCTCTATTATATCAGATCAGGGTGCTCAGTTCACTTCTAGGTTTTGAAGGACTTTTAAGGATGAGTTAGGTAATCATTTTGAACTTAACACAGCCTTCCACCCGCAGACGGATGGTAAGTCTGTAGACAGATGGTAAGTCGAAGCCTACTATCTTGGTTCTTTAGGATATCTTGTCAGTGGGATTAGTTTTTGACCTTGGCGTAGTTTGCGTATAATAATAGCTACCATTTTAAAATCCAGATGGCCCCATTTGAGGCCTATATGGTAGGCGTTGTCTCTCTCTATTTGGTTGGTTTGAGTCTACCGAGCCTAGACCGCGTAGCATAGACTTGATTCAGAAAGCTTTGAAGTAGGTGAGGGTAATTCAGGATAGACTTTGTAGAGCTCAGAGTAGGCACATGATTTATGGTGATTGTAGGCGACGACCTTTGAGGTTTTTAGTTTGTGATAGTGTTTTCCTCTATGTGTCGCCCATGAAGGGCGTGATGAGATTTAGGAGGTGGGGAAAGTTTAGCCCCAAGTATATTGGGGCTTTTAAGATCCTTTGGATAATTGGAGAGGTTGCCTATGAGTTAGCTTTGACTCTGATTTTCTCAGCTATCCACCCAATCTTTTATGTTTCGTTGTTGCACCGGTATGTTCCTGATGAGTCACATGTGCTCCAGTATGATGTACTAGAGTTTGATGATCGCTTGATCTTCGTAGAGGAGCCAATTTCCATTCTTGTGAGAGATATGTGGCGATTGTGTTCTAGATCCATTCATGTTGTTAAGGTCCATTGGAGGAATCGTCCAATTAAGGAGGCTACCACGGAGACCGAGCATGATATGCGGGAGCAGACGAAATTCCTTTTTAGTAGTTGATGTTGTAATGACCTCTAGATTTTTTTTTTCTATTTATGTCTCCTGTTCCTCATTTAGAGCTTTCCTGTAGCAACCCAAAGTCATTATGACTTGTTGGGACTGACAGTTCGGTCACCTGGTCGATCGTTTGGTTTTTATGCTAGTTTTAGTGTTTTGGAAACTTTTGAACCTTGAACGGTTCTTTTTTATCAGAAGTCCAGGAAGATGACCTTAGAGTCCAATTGTGATGATTTTATCAGCTCCATAAGGGTAATTTTAGGCTACTAGCATAGTCGGCATGCCTTCTGAGGCTTTCGGTGTGAGTCTATGTGATTACATGTTTTAACTTTCAAGTTGAAGTCTAAGTTTGACTTTAGTCAACATTCTGGTTAAAAGAGCTTGGACGAGAATTATGTCAGCGCGATTAGCTCCAGAATGTTGAGTTTTTTCTAGAATGACTCTTCGTTTGGATTCCAAGACATCCAGGTTAATTCTAAGGCCCCTTGTAGATTTTGGCTTACAATTGAGTTTGGGTGTGGGACCCACATTTTACCGCGATGATCTCGTATGGGTATTTTGACTACTTCATTGAGTTTAGAATATAAAATTTAGTAGGGTTGCATATCTTGTTCGTATTCACATGGTTCCTAATGAATCCCAGGCACCCAATCGGAGAATTTGAAGTCTAAGCAAACCAGTTAAAGTGCTGATATTTGGTGCATGCACTTAGCGACCAAATATCAGACATTTCTCGACTAGATTTTTGGTTTTGGCGACCAATTTTGGGTAGTTTTAGCAAGAAATTTCAGCTCACCTTCAATTTTTAAGAGGCAATTTCTTCCTCATCCGAGCTCCGATTTTAGTGATTCAAAGTCCCACGCGCTTGTAGTTGTCGGGGCTACAAGTTGGAGTGATTGGATTGTGTTGATCAAGCTCAGTTCAAGGTAATTTTTGTGCGAAAATTGCTGCCCTTTTTCCTTTTTTTTCATGGTGTGTTGTTTTTTTTGCTGTTTCGAGCCGTGAAGCTCAGTTAGAGGTAATTTTTGTGCGAAATCTTCTGTCCTTTTTCCTTTTACTTTTGTTTTAGTTGTGTGTTTTTGTTTCCGCTATTTCGAGCTGTGAATTGTGTCCTATTTTAGGACACAATTTCAAGGCATAGATTAGGACCTTTTGTCAATTCTAGAATTTTTGGCGCAGATCCCACCATTTCCATTTGACTCTAATAATTGGACCATCTCCATTTTGGGTGATTTTTGTGTTTAAATGACCGTATTGACAAAGAGTTCCTAATTTTGATAGTGTTGCAGCATTCAGAGGCTGTTTGGAAGGGAAAAGCTCTGGTTTTGTTATTTAGATTCCATGGCCAGGCAACAAGTAAGCTACGACTTCCTTTCTAATTAGATTGAGTAATAATGTGTAAATTCATGTTGATTAGTGTGAATTGGGGGCATGTATCTAGTTATTTCTACTTTTCTTCTTAGAAGCCATGATTTATGGTGGATAACCGCAGTATCGAGTGTAGTACAATATTGGAAAAGGGTTGTATATGTGTTGTAACATGCTATGTGATTTACTTGGTTGTTTACTTATTTTTGGAGCATGTTTTGGCCTTAGTCTAGGATAGACTAGTGTTGCCTTAGACCCATGCATCTTGTGACATTTGCATGTCTCCGAAGTAGTTCGGATGGATTAGGTATTTGTAGATTGGAATAGGAAACTTGAGTCTGATAGTATGAGTCGTAGCTTAGGCATTTGTGCTTCTTGTACCCTTTTTGTCTCCTCTCCCTATTAGTGTAGGTGCGATGTGTTACCAGATATTCTGTGTTTTCTGGAGATTGACTGTTTTCGGCTTGGAGCTATTTATGATATCATTAAGTGTGGATGTAAAACACAGTGTCTTAGAGCCTACTTGCGATCCACTTTGGGGTCGATATGCCCCCAGGCATTCTTGCTAGCTGGGCAGCTAACACCTCTAGGAGTTGGCTGGTTGGCTAGGCGGCGTGGGTATCTACGATCCTCTACGTAGTTGACACACCCCTGAGGTACTCTTGCTAGATGGGCAGTTGACGCCCTTAGGAGTGGACTCTATGGTTGAACAGCCTGGGTTGATTGTCACTCTTGCTAGCTGGGTTGGGAGTTGACTGGTTGGGTTGATTGTCACTCTTGTTAGCTGGGATGGGAGTTGACTTGTGCTAGGCTACTTTGGTTGGGAGCCCAGGTGATGTTCTTGGATTTGGATATGGATTACTCTTCTTTCTGATAGACTTAGCTATTCTGTGTACCTATCGGGCTTTGGGGGTCTGTTCAGGTTTTTATTTAAACTTGCATAGAAGTGTATCTTTTGGGCTTATAGGGGTCAGTCTGGTTAGTTTAGCTATACTTAGATTTACTTGTTGTATACTTATGTGTCTTCTTTCATTCTCGCTTTGACCTTAGTTGTGTCTAGATTCTATCTTTCTAGACTATTTTTACCTTTCTTGCTCGATCCGCCTATGATTCCTTCTGAGTACCATACTTTGGTACTTATGTTACACTTTGTATCTTTTAATGATGCGGGTCCTAGTGCCAGCTACCAGCGGTGATCGAGCGTGCCGTCTTTTGCAGCTTGTGGATATCGCAGACAAAGGTGAGCTCTTGGCATCTGGGATAAGCCTGTCCCCTTTTGTATATATATGTTAGCTTGTCTTTTTCCTTTGAGATGACTTTTTGTGGCCCACTTTTGGGACATGTACTTGTTCATATTAGATAGCTCTATACTCGTGAGTTTCAGGTTCTGGAGGGTTTCCTTTCTATATAGCTTTTTATTTGCTTTATGTTCCTGTCTTTTCTTATAGTTAGCATTATTTTATGTTCAGTTCTACCCTTGTACTCACTACTTCTTATTCTGGCTACGGGTTGGCTTACCTACTAGTGGGTTTTAGTAGGTGTCATCGTGACTCAGAAAATTAGGTCATGACATTGCTTTCCATGGCTAATGAGATGATTCTCATCTATAAAAAGTGTTTTATCCTTCTTTGTATAGTGTGAGAAGAAAAAGAGACATTCCCCTTGTATATTGTTTTTTTCATATTTTAGTATGTTGGTTTTTGTTTATGAATCTATGTTAGTTTCTAGCTCCTAGTTTATACTAGAAGAGCTTGTTGAATTATCAGGGATACACCTATACCAGGTGAAATATCCTTAAGGAAAGTGTCTTTCAACATGCCTCTAGCTATGAGAATTTCCTACAAAAGTTCATGGTGAAGTATAAGCCTCGGTGAATTCAGTACAAGTGTTCATGCTGAAAGTATTTTCTGTAAGATTTCCAACAATAACTTGATTGAAAACTTACCAATGAAAGTAGGCCAAGGGTAATAAAAGGCAAATAGGTCTCTAAAGATTAATTTGTTATCACCATCAACACAACCACTAAATTCACTTATTTTGGAGCAACAAGACTAGACGAAACCGATAAATGAAACTTTTTAAGAACTAATTCGTTGCATGGTTTCATGGTCTATCTTCTTCTAGCTCCACTATTTTTTATTATTATTTACTTCCAATTTATTTGAAAAGTAAATAACAGATGTAAGGAAAAACCCATAAAAGCGAGGAAAGACATTAAAGGGTAAATTTACTAAATTAGGAGAGAATTGAGTTTTAACAAAGATGATAACTTCCTTTGCATGGTGTTCCAATAATTGAAAGTAGAAATTATGAGCTAATAAGTTTATTGTGCAAATATGTCAGTAGGAGAACAAAAAGGTGTTATTTTCCTATCACGGATAAAATTGACTCAAAGGAACTTTTTCCAGCATCAATGATTTAAACATAATCCATTAATCTAAGAAGAACAAGTTTTTCACATATCGGTGAAATTTCAGTTCACATCCTTATGATGCAAACAAAATAGGTCAGTTAATGATCTGGCTACTACAACATTGATAGGAAAGACCAGCAATAGTTAAAAAACTAACAATCTATGTAATGTAATTGCACAAGTGAGGACAAGTATGTGGGGTCTAAGGAGGGTAGGATGTACGTTGAACTTACCCCTAGCTTTATGGGGTAGGGAGGTTTTCCAGTAGATCTTCAACTCACAAAATAATACAACTAGAAGGAGAAGATGAGAGAAGGAGGATATCCATGTACCTCTCCCACACAACGAGAGACCATACTCAACTACCTACTAACGCTCTGCCCTAATCTTTGACCTTCATACCTTCACATCTAAGATCATATCCTCAGTCAGCTGAAGTTGTGTTAGTTCATTTCTAATCGCCTCCCTCAATTTTTCTTAATCTACCTCTTACTCTCCTAACTCCTACTATAGCCAACCTCTCACACTCATTACTGAAGTATCCTCACACCTCCTCGTCACTTGCCTAAATCATCTGAGACTCACTTTCCTTATCTTTTCTACCATGGAAGCCACTTACACTTTACCTCATATAGGGAGGCTATTCCAGTAGATCCTCGACTCACTAAATAATACAACTAAAAGGAGAAGAGGATAGAAGGAGGATATTCTACCTCTCCCATAGAATGAGAAACCACACCCAACTACCTATCGACCCTCTACCATAATTCTTAACCTCTATACCATTCAATCTAACATTATATCCTCAGTCAGCTGAAATTGTTCTATGTCTTGTCTAATCACCTCCCTTAATTTTTATTAACATACATCATACTCTCCTAACTCCTATAGCCAACCTCTCAAACTCATTACTAATGTATCCTTGCACCTCCTCTTCACTTGCCCAAATCAATTCAGTCTCATTTTCCTTATCTTTTCTACCATGGAGGCCACTCCCACTTTTCCATGTATAAATTTATTCCTAGTAATCTTTCTCCTAATTTTTCCACACATCCATATGAATATCCTTATGTCACGCCCCGAGCCTACACTCAAGAACCATTGTTGGCCCCAAGAGAACCTTTGGCCTGACTCAATACTCAGCAGAAGACTTACTCAACAATAAAAGAACTTTAAAAGTAAAGTTTTAACTTAATGTCTCAAAATAGATACTTAGAATATTTTATGTGAAACATTCACTAGCCAAAAGAGGCAACTAAAGTCTTTAAACATCAAACACTGGAAATAAAAGACTTCTCAATTGCTACTGTCTATCTATGAAGCCTCTAATACTATGAGCGATGTTGGGATAAGACACCCCGATCATCCTAACAAAACTAAAATAATGGAAGTAAAAAAGGGATCGTCCAAAAGTAAGGAGGCCCACCAAATAACTCTGGGACTGCAGGTGATATCAACAAGACATCTGTTGAGGACCTTGATCCCCTATATCTACATCATGAAACGATGTAGGTCAAAAGGCATCAATACATTGAATGTACGAGCACTTAAGGGGAACAATGAACATAACATAAAATCTTGAACTTGGAAAGAATGAGACATACTCACCTTAACTCTACTCAACTCAACCTATACACATGGATACTCAACTCAATACAGTTTAAAAGCAGCCATAAAGATGTAGTTTAAATAAAGCATTTAAAATAGTAAATAAATACTCAATGTGTTTAAAAATACAATAATAACCCTTATTTGTATGTAAAGATACAAAGTAACTTATATTGGAAGATTCTCTAACAGACAACCATCACTATGAGCTATGTGATGATACAACATCTAGCCCACGCTGCCATAATAGTCCTATACCTTACCGGAGTATAAGACATCATCAACTAACTCTATCCACCAAGCTATGCTTAAAAAACAATAAGGAATCATCTAAAAAGTATGACCCTTTCTACCCACATTGGCTACATGGTTTATGAGGAATTTGAGTTGTATGAACTCGTCCCCATATCAGTGCACAATACTACTCCCAATAGTATAACTCAGCCCATATGTTTTAAAAAATTTCCTCATCCTCAAGCTTTAAGAATATTACTCAAAAGGTTCTCTTAAAAGAGATTATACTCAAAAACTCCTCATGAACTCATTTGGAATCGATATTTCCTCTTATTATAAATATAAAAAACATTTACTCGTGGGAATACTTAGTTCTCATATATTCATTTTGAAAAATGAAACTCAAATCTCTTTATCCTCAAACTAAAGTACTCAAGTCTTAAAACAAGTTTTAAAATATTGTACAAGACTTCTCAAAATGACTCGAAAGAACTCTCAAGACATTACTATTAACTATACCTTGAATTTGAATTAGAAATTGAAGGGTTATGATTCATGTTATGGAGGATCTCTCGATGTTTAGATGGAGTTTAGAGTAGTTAGAATCAGAAAGGAGTAAAAGTACACCTTAAAAGAACTCAGACAGGTCAAACGATGGAAAAATGATGAGGACAGCAAACCCTGATGCACTGAGTAGTGTGGGGCGGCAGCCCCTAAACTTGATAGGCGCATTTCTGGAGCACTTCTAGCAGGGCGTGTCAGCCGCCTACCCAAAAAACACGACGAATTTTGTTTCTTGTTTTCTGACCCTAATTCACTAAGTCGAATGCTTTCTTTCCAACCCTTTTAGATTCCTTTATCCATCTTAACTAAATGATAATCTACTCGAAAACCCTCAAGAACAATACTAACTAACAAGATCCTCGCCTCAAGAACTCAACCAACCATCAAAATTAAAGAATGGAGAGCAACACTTCAAGAACAGTCATCAAACTCAAATTTCTCAATCTTTATGGATGACTTTAGTAATGTGAATCATGATTGACGTGTGGGATAATGAATGCATCACTATGGAAGCTTACATACCTCTTAGGGATAAAACCCTTGGTGAAATTCCTTGTCATTTCTCAAGAATCTTGACGAACTCCTTAAACCTCTCCTCTTTTCTCTTCTTTAACTCCTTTCAAAACCCTAAGCTTATTTAGGATTGTGAAAACTGATCCAAATAAATTTAGACTCCTAAGATATTACTAAAAACGTTTAAAGATGATTGGGTAAGGAAAAGACTAAAATACCCCTAAGTAGTTCGGGTAAATTTCATTAACTGAATAGTCTGACTTTAAATAGGCATATATCCCTCATCCGAACTCAAATTTTAGCAAACTTAGTGGCATTGGAAAGAGGATTCCAAGACGTTTCATTTGATATCTTATAGTCCACCTAATTCAATGTACTGAAAGTTATGGTCATTTGAAAATAACCCAAAACTAACAATAGCTTAACTTGAACAAATCTCAAATTTTCTCTTTCAAAATTAGTTCTTTCTAAATTTAGCTCTTTCTAAGGCGGGATGTTACAATATCTCCCACTTAGGAACATTCATCCTTGAATGAGATTACTCTGACTAGACTTAGGGTGGCAACATCTAACGCCCAGCTCAAATACCCAACATGCAAATTAACACAACATTTCAACTAAAAAAAGTACCCAGAAAAGAATTAGTACCTTGGTTTGAAACTTCTCCGGAAGCAAAGAGATGTGGGTATCTCTTCTTCATGTCATCCTCAACCTCCCAAGGAGCTTCCTCAACAAACTGGTTCCTCCATAAGACCTTAACTGATGCTACCTCCTTGGTTCTCAACTTGCGAATCTAACGATCAAGTATTTCAATGGGTATCTCATCATAAAGATAGGTTGTCCTTAATACCAATATCTTAAGTCAGTATTGCCCATACACTTCTTCAACATTGAAATGTGGAATATTGGATGGACTGCTGCTAATTCTGGCTATAGCTCCAACACATAGGTTACATTGTCAATCCTCTTGGATATCGTGTAAGGACCAATATACCGGGGACTAAGCTTCCCCTTCTTGTCAAACCTCATAACACCCTTCATGGGTGAAACCTTCAAATAAACCCAATAATCCACCTCAAACTCCAACTCTTTTCTCCTAACATTAGTATTAGATTTCTGACAACTTTGCATTGTTTTCAATCTTTCTTGAATGATCTTCACTTTCTTCATAGCTTGATTAACCAAGTCCGGTCCTATCAACCCAGCTTCACCAACCACAAACCATCCAATAGGAGATCTACATCTTCTCTCTTAAAGAGCCTCGTAAGAAGCCATCTGAATGCTAGAGTGATAACTGTTGTTGTAAGCAAACTTAATAAGAGGTAAGTGAACATCCTAATTACCCTTGAAATGAATCACACACGCCCTCAACATATCCTTTAATATTTGAATTATGCTCTCTACTTGACCATTAGTCTGAGGATGGAAAGCAGTACTCAAATTTACCTTCGAACCCAAGCCTTTCTAGAAAGACATCCAAATTTATATAGTGAATTGTGCACCTCTATCTGAAATGATGGACACCAAAACTCTATGAAGTCTGACTATCTCTTGAATATAAACCTTGGCATAATCTTCTACTGAAATGGTAGTCTTTACCAGTAAGAAATGGGATGATTTAGTCATATGATCTACAATCACCCAAATCGAATCATGTTGCCTGCGAGACCGCAACAAACATGTAATGAAATCCATATTGATCATTTCCCACTGCCATTTCAAATATATATGTTCTCATCCATACTACTGGGCCTCTAGTGCTCTACCTTGACTTGTTGGCAATTCGGACACTTAGCAATAAACTCTACAATACACCTTTTCATACTACTCAACTAATAAACTTCTCTCAAGTCAGGATACATCTGTGTAGAACCCGGATGGATATTGTATCTGGAGCTATGATCTTTCTCCATGATCCTCTCTTGGAGTTCATCCACCCTTGGTACACACAATCTACCTTGATACCTTAATACACTATCTCCCCCTTATTCAAAAGCCATAACTTTCTGCTTATGAACATTTGCCTTCAATTCAAGCAAAACAGGATCTTGGTCTTATTTCTCTTTCACTTCAGACACTAATGATGATCCAGCCCCATTCATCACCACCACTCCACATTAATTGGAATCCTTTAATCGGACTCCCAATCGTGGAAGTATGTGCACATCTTTGGCTAATTCTTTCTTGCCTTCCTCAATATGGGAAGTACTACCCATAGACAATCTTCTCAAAGCATCAGCAACAACATTAGCCTTACCTGGGTGATAGAGAATACTCATGTCATAATCCTTGAGTAAGTCCAACTACCTCCTTTATTTGAGAGTAAGCTCTTTCTAACTGAATACATACTAAAGACTCTTGTGATCAGTGAACACATCAACATGAACACCATAGAGATGGTGACGCCATATTTTCAAAGCAAATACTACAACACCCAACTCTAGATCATGGGTTGCTTCAATACATAACCCAGTCCAACTCTGGACGCATCACAATACACAACAAAGCCTTTTGTATCCTCTGGTAAGGTCAACATTGGGGCAGTAGTCAATCGTGTTTTCAATACTTGAAAGCTTTTCTCACAATCTTCAGATGATTGAAACTTTGTTGTCTTTTGAGTCAACTTTGTCAAAGGGGATGTCACTTTCGCTTACTCGACAAACCTTCTATTATAACCAGTCAATCCTAAGAAACTCCTAATATTAGTTGGAGATATGGGTGTAGGCCAGTTCTGCACTGCCTCAATCTTTTGAGTGTCAACTCAAATCCCATCACCAGAAATAATGTGGCCTAATAATGCCACAGACTCAAGCCAAAACTCATACTTGGAAAATTTCGCATACAAATCTCTATCTCTCTGAGAGTTTGGAGACCTACTCTGAGATGACTAGCATGATCCTCCTCATTTCTCTAGCTAATAAGAATGTCATCAATGAACATATGGTCCATGAACACTACAGGGACATTAGTCAAACTAAAAGACATGACTAGAAACTCATAGTGACCATAGAAGGTCCTGAAATTTGTCTTAGGGATGTCACTTTCGCTTACTCTCAACTGAATATACCCAGAACTGAGATCTATCTTAGAAAAATAGGTGGCACCCTGGAGTTGATCGAAAGTATCATCAATTCTCGGAAGGGGATACTTATTCTTGATTGTAACATTTTTCAATTGGCGATAATCAATACACATCCAAAGAGAACCATCTTTCTTCCTCACGAATAAGACCAAAGCACCCCAAGGTAAGACACTTAGTTGAATGAAGCATTTTTCAAGAAGGTCTTTCAACTTCTCTTTTAACTCTTTCAACTCAGAGGGATCCATTCAATATGGCGGAATAGAGATTGGACGAGTATCAGGAAGAATATCTATGTTGAAGTTTATTTCCCTCTCAGGAAGGACTCCGGGAAGATCATCTGAAAGACCTCTAGAAACTCATTCACAACTAGAACTAATCGAATAAGTGGTGTCTCAAAACTAGAGTCATTAACTTAGACTAAGTGATAGATGCACCCCTTGGAAACTAATTTTCTTGACTTAAAGTACAAAATAAAACGACCCTTAGGCAATTCTGAACTACTCCTCCTCTCAATAACTGTCTCATTAGGAAGCTGGAACTTAACTACTCGAGTTCTACAATCAACTGAGGCATAAAAAGCATGAAGCCAGTCCATACCCAGAATAACATCAAAGTCCACCATATCTAAATCGACTAACTATGGCTTAGTGTCCTTGTGATTGACAGAAATGGTATAATCACAATAAACTCGGTCAGCTAGAATAGACTCGCCAACATATGTGGAAACACAAAAGGGCTCAAGAAGTCGCTTAGGTGGGGTATTAAATCTCATAGCAATATATTGAGTCACAAAAGATAGACTCGCACATGGATAAAGCAATGCATATAAATCAAAAGTAAAGAGTTTGATCATATCAGTGAAAACAATAGTTGAATTCTCTTGCTCTTGGTGACTGGTGATAGCATACATATGGTTTGCCCCTCCACCTGTCCCTGAAGTAGCTCTTCTAGGTACAGCTCTGTCTGGAGGAGCCGCTAAAGAAGATTGGGCTCTATTTCCCTATTACCATTACCCTGCTTGTTCTTATGGCACTCTCTCATGAAGTGACCTACCTTACCACACTTGAAGCAACCAATGGAGCCATCACGACACACTCTTGGGTGGTTCCTACCACACTTAGCACTTGCAGGAGTCTAATTACCTCCTTGTGCCACACTACCTTGAGATTATACAGGTCTAGCTATGATGTTCTGGAAATTTTGATTCTTAAACTCACCTCTTTTCTTTGGTGCAGGTGCACTAGCAGATAATGAAGCAGGTCCATTTGACTTCTATTGATAAGATTAACGGTTCACATTACTCTTCTGCTCCCTAGACTCATTTCCTATTGTCTTAGCCTTCTTGTTTCAGAACTCTTCACTATCTCTTAGCTTATCTTCCTCAACCTATTGCACATGGATCATAAACCTTGCTATGTCAATGTCTCCTTTCAACATAGCTACTTTACCCTCTTTTCTTGACAGATGAGACAACCCAGACACAAATAAGCTCATCCTACTCCTCATATCAATAACCATTTTCGGAGCATAATGAGATAGTTGAGTGGAATTGAGGCTGTACTCATGCACACTCATGGATTCCTGCTTAAGAGTAAGGAATTATCTTACCTTCGCCTCCCTCACCTCACGGCGAAAGAAACACCCCTTGAAGGCCTCTTCGAACACATCCCAGCTCACAGTTAGTTCACCCCTAGCTCTACACTTCTTCCATTTGTCATACCAGACTCTAGTAACACCTTTCAGTTGGTATGCTACTAGTTCCACGTGCTCAGTATCTACAACATGCATCACCTCAAACATTTTGGGCAACTCTTCCACGAAGTTTCTGGATCCTCAGTGACACTTGAACCAGTTAAGTCTGGAGGATTCATCCTCAAGAACTCACGGATCCTAGATGTATCAACCACATCCTATCAAAATCCTCTTTATTGCCCAGCTTGGTTGGTCACAACTTGACTCAACATCTGGATAGCTTCCCAAAAGTTAGCATTAGTGACCTTTCCTTAGGGTTGCACTTCTGGTGCATTGGTAACCACTTGATCCTGGGGATCCACAATCTTCCTAGCAGGACGACCTCGGACAACTCTTCTGGAGGCATGATCTGAAAGATATGTGCAAGCATGAACTAGAAAAAAACTTTATAGAGTTGAACTCTATCGCACGAAAATAGTATGAAAGAAGTGAGATAGTTCCTAAATGTCGCAGCCTCTTCATTATAGATGTGGCGCACTTCACACCGAAAACTTGGACTCTATAGACATGGATTCATAGAAACCCTAGTACTCTAGAACTCTGTGGTCTGATACCAAATTTTTCATGCCCTGAGCCTACACCCTTGACGTGGCCGGCACTTGAGAACCATTGTTGGCCCTAAGCGAACCCTTGGCCTGGCTCAATACTCAACAGAAGAATTACTTAAGTATAAAAGAACTTTAAAAGTAAATTTTTAACTCAATGTCTCAAAATAGATACTCAGAATATTTTATGTAAAACATTCGCTAGCAAAAAGAGGCAACTCAAGTCTTTAAACATTAAACACTGGAAATGAAAAGACTTCTCAACTGCTATTGTTTATCTATAAAGCCTCTAATACTATGACGAATATCGGGATAAGACCTCCAATCATCCTAACAAAACTGAAATAATAGAAATTAAAAGGGATCTTCTGGAAGAAAGGAGGCTCACCAAAAAACTCTGGGACTGCAAGTGGTATCAACGAAATGCTTATTGATGACCTTGATCTCATGTATCTACACCATGAAAAAATGTAGGTCAAATGGCATCAGTACATTGAATGGACAAGCACATAAGAGGAACACGAAACATAACATAAAAGCTTGAACTTGCAAACAATTAAACATGCTCACAACTCTACTCAACTCAACCTTAACTCATGGATACTAAACTAAATACAGTGTAAAAACAACCATAAAAATGCAGTTTATATAAAGCATTTTAAATAATAAATAACAACTCAATGTGTTTAAAAATACAATAATAACTTTATTTGTATGTACAAATACAAAATAACTCAAATTTGGAGATTCTCTAACCGACAACCATCACTATGAGCTATGTGATGATACAGTGTCTCGCCCATGCTTCCAGAGCTGTCCTACACCTTGCCGAAGTATAAGACATCCTTAACATAGTGGATCCACTAAGCTGTGCTTAAAAAGTAATAAGGAATCATCTAAAAAGTATGACCCTTTCTATCCACATTGGCTACATAGTTTATGAGGACTTTGAGTTGTATGAGCTCATCCCCATATCGGTGCTCAATACTACTCCCAATTATATAACTCAGCTCATATGTTTAAAAACATTTCCTCATCCTCAAGCTTTTAGATTATTACTTAAAATGTTCTCTTAAAAGAGATTATACTCAAAAACTCTTCATGAACTCATTTAGAAATCGATGTTTCCTCTCATTTTAAATGTAAAAAAATAAATTCTTTCTTGGGAATACGTACTTTCCATATACTTAGAAATCCTGACAAATTTTGTTTCTCATTTTCTGATCCTAATTCGCCTAGAATTGCATAGTTTCTGCTAAATACTCTTAGATTTGTTTACCCGTCTTAACTACATAAAAATCTACTTGAAAACCCTCAAGAACAATACTCATTAACAAGATCCTCGCATCAAGAACTCGACCAAACATAAAAATTCAAGTGTGGAGAGAAACACTTCAACAACACTCATCAAGAACTTTAATGTCTCAATCTTTATGGATGAATTCGATAATGTAAATCATGATTGGTGTGTGGGTGAACGAACCCATCACTATGGAAGCTTACATATCTCTAGGGATCAAACCCTTGGAGAAATTCCTCAACAGTTCTCAAGAATCTTGATGAACGTTTTGAACCTCTCCTCTTTTCTCCTCTTAAACTCCTCTCAAAACCCTAAGCGTATTTAGGATTGTGAAAACTGACCGAAATCAGTTTAGACCCCTAAGATATTACTACAAACATTTCAAGTTGATGGTGTAAGGAAAAGACCAAAATACCCCTCATTAATTTGGGTAAATTTACTTAACTGAACTGGCTGACTTCAAACGGGCATATCTCCATCATCCGAACTCAAATTTTAGCAAACTCGGTGGCATTGGAAAGAGGATTCCAAGAAATTTCATTTGATATCTTATGGGCCACCAAAATCATCATGTACTGAAAGTTATGGTTGTTTGAAGTTGACCCAAAACTCACAACTTAAGCTTAACTTGAACAAATTTCAAATTAACTCTTTCCAAATTAGTTCTTTCTAAATTTAGCACTTTCCAAATTAGTTCTTTCTAAATTCAGCTCTTTAAGGCAAGATGTTACACCTTATCTCTACGAACCTGCAAATATTGAAGAATACAATTTATCATATCAACTTCAGAAATGAAACCAGAACTAGGAATACAAGAATATAGCATGTCATAATACCCCCAAAATGCAAATATAATAGGATAACCATTTCTTTTGCTATCATGGTGTTTGGATATGATTGTGTGGACTTAGGGTACTAATAACGCTCAAATGTCCTCCTTAAAACCAATTAAAAGGGACAATGGTCATAGTCAATAAAAACCTAATGAAGAGTCGAGGTCGATTCTCACAGAGAATGGTATATCATAGAGAAATCCCATCAAAAATATTGGATTTTAAAGTTGCTCATTTATAATAGTAAGAACAAGTGGGTGGATGATTCCACCAATTTAATAAAAACCTTCGTATCAATTGTCACAAGTAAGCTAAAATTTTAGAGAATTCAACAGTTAACAAACAATTTAAGGGTGTGGGAATTGAAAATAATGGTCAAATAGGGGTAATTGTGCTTCTCTATAGTGATGAACATTCATGAATAGGCTAAGTCATCTTTAATGACGCTAATCATCTTCGATCTCAAAACATCTATGCATAAAATCTTCTTTCGTTCTCATCTAAATACCAAACTAAATAACTCAATACCTTACTCTATTCTCTCTTTCGATATGGAAATAGAGAAAATAGATTCAATCCATAACCTCTATTTTCAAGCAAGTTACAGACACCAAACCCAAATTACTAGTGTAGAACTAATTACTCACTCCAATTCATCTCTTTCGTGCATCGACCACAGATTGGAAGTAGGAATTAAGTTTGCAACCTTCACCTATATATTAAACCTTTGCTAATTAGTCCAAATTCATGCATGAACAGCAGAAAAATAGAGCATAGAACAATACCCACTACATTAAATCCACCCAACCCTAAAATTGGACCCCCTAGATCTTGGGGTTTTTGCCACACATCACAAAAAGCAAATAAAATATACCTTTCAAGAAAGCATCCATGGGTAACATTAAATTAAGCAATTACAAGTAAACCCACTTTTGATTCAACTTCAATTTATCAAATTCAAGAGAAAAGTTGTAAAACCCCACAAGCTAGAAAGTGTTCTATACAAAGGTCAAGTGTTCTCTCTATTTCAGAACTATTTTTAGCTCCCAAAAAATCTTAATCTTTTTTCTCTCTCTTTTGAGCTATTTATATTTTCCCAAAATTTGGTGCAAACTAAATGCCCTTCTGATTCGGCGATATTTGTCGGGCTTGTCAAGCTCATTCGGTGAATTGCCTCTCACTCTTCAGCTCACAATTTCATGCTCTAGACTTTATGTGTTTCAACCTTTGTTGGTGAACTTGTTTGAGCCAGCCTTTCATATTCAATGAATCATCGAGTTCCATCTTTGTTCTCCTTTCTAGCATTTAATCTTTCTTTATAAACTATCATTTTTTGGATGATCACTAAGGCAGCCTTTCTCATTCAGCGAATCGCCTTCTCCTATTGAGTTTGCAGACCCAATTTGATAGACACAAGTGCTATGAACTGTCATTTTGGATGAGGTCATGCTAACTTGGTGATCCTCCTTTCTCGATTGGCAATCAACAATGTATATTTTGCACTTCTTTTTGCATTTTTGGTCATTCATTCAAACATAAATCCTTGTCTTGTGCATTTGTCTTCATAATTGCAAATCATCAACATTTTATTAGAATAGGGAAAAATTAGGCATTGAGGACACTAATTATTGAGCTAAATGGACCTCAAATGAGTGCAAATCTACCACTCCTCCACACCCTCCCAACTTAGACTTTTGCGTCCACAAGTAAATCAAGAACACAATTAGATTAATAAGGGTGTCTACAATAGTACTCAATGAGAGCTAACATGCAAGTGCCAGAACAAGACTACTCTCAACAACATGCTACACTCAATCATGATCAAAAAGCTTCAAATGATGACTAGCCCCTCTCAACCTAAGTTCAAACTTACTTTAGCTTCTTGTCTAATGCAAGAACATGTTTTAATAAATGCATTCAAGTGCCCCCACATCAAGAATGATTCCATGCTCTCAAAAAGTAAATCAACAAAGATATAATGAATAAATGGAACTCTCACTCTCTCAAAAGAAAAACACATGCAAGCTTTGTCCCATAGGTTTGCCCATATTTTCCAATCATCACATAATCTAGTTCCTGCAAGATCTCAAGGATCTTTTAGGCTTGTAATGGCGATAAGGTTTAAGGTATGGTCAATTTGGCTTGGTGAATTTACCTTTTCAAAGCATTGTTGCAATCATCTTCACCTCTTCTAAATTTCTTTTCATTATTTTTCATTTGAGACTCAAACTTTGAGTTTTCAATCAAGTTATTTGGACCTCCCCTTTATTTCACTCACTTCTCTTTTTCATTTTCATTTTTCGAAAGCATTTTCATCATAATGAATCTCTTGTCTTCTTTTTTTTATATAACGAAAGGTTCCTTCTCTTTGTAACAAATTTTAAAGTTGAGTCTCATTTCTTATTGTTTTGCCCTTCACTTAGATTTCACTCCTCCTTCCTTTATACACTCAAAAAATTAGGCTTTTGGCCTAAGTTGGCTATTCAAACATAACAATGCTTCAAAAAAGATTTTATTTGAGAAAGTAGAGTCAATTTAGTTCAAGAGGCTTTCTTTTGGTAAGCAAACAAAAGGGAGGCTCAAATGCTGCCAAAATGGGTGCCCACCCTCGCAAGGTAGTCACAAATTATTATGGGCATTTGGGTTCCCTCTTTGAATTGTTTCCCAAGATCACGCCTCACATTCATCAAGATTTATAATAATTGGACTAACAAGGCAAATTCTAGGACTCCACACACATGCTTTCAAGTAAGATCTCACCACACGTGGCACTTCAAACTACACTCATTTAGCACATCCAGAAAAGATTAAAAGCATACGTACAATGTTCATTGCAAGACTCACATCAAAATGAAGCTAGTAAATAAAAGATTCAAAGAGAATTCTAAAAAGTGCAACCACATCAATTTCATTCTCACAACACTAACACTCTACATCATGCTTATCATGAGTACTGTTCAAGACATCAATATTGAAAACAATCGATCCTCAAATAATCATCAATGATAACTTCAAGAATTTCGTGATTCATGGGGGTTGTGAAATCAAGAAAGAACGAAATTGATACCAGAGACACACTTAACCAAAAGAAGCACTAAAATATAAACAAAAGTAAAGGAATACAATCATCTAAAACTCAAAATAACAAAATACAATCAAAATGGGAATATTTGCTCGAAGGCCCTCACCTCACCAAAAATAAAAACAATGTCCTCAATGTGATAATAATGGAAGTACGGGAGGCTGAGATGAAAGGGTCCCCCTAATAAGCTAGGCATGTGGAGCACTCTCGTTTAGAGTCTCGGGTGGTAAAACCTCAACCGAGGAATCAATGCCTGGAAATGGGATCACAGGGAAGGCTCAATTGGGGCATTAGTGCCCATCTCAACACTCAAAGTAATGGTGGAGTCTCTCAGACTCCACTCGAACCAACTGTTGAAGTCTCTCGAAGAGATCTTTCCAAGGCCAACTGAAGAATGACTTCCCCCATATCCTACATCTTTGTCAAAGTCTCTTCAATGCCATGCTCCTCGCTCATCAACTCCTCCTTGTCCGTCTCCTCAGCCGACTCATCTTTAACTCGCTCATCATCCTCATCAGTAATAACCTCAATAATGGCATCTATCGCAGGCTACACAGTATGAAAGGCCTCACTAATGGGCATCTTTAGAGGCATGAAGGTTGGTGCATCCGGTAAGGGAACATCACCCCATAACATAGATATATCAATAGACTGAAACTTAGTAACCTTAACTCACAAGGTCGCAAGCTTGTCCCTCATTGTTTTGAGTGCATAAAAGCTACTATTGGCCTTCTCATAGGCCTCTAATTTGGAAATGAGGTTATCCAACCTCATGTTATAGCCCTCTGTCAGCCCTTCACACTTACTCACCATGTCTCTCAACGTTGCCAAGGCTTTCTCAATATCCTGATACATATCCCCATGCATATTTAGCTCAACCCATATTGCTCTAACATACACAGATTGAGAAAGGCTTCCCATCTGATAAAGTATTGTCTCTAGGTCAAGTGGAACGGGTAATAGGAGTTAGGATAGGTCCAATAGGCAATAGCATCAACAGATACAACAACAGTGGAAACAAAAGGCGCAGTAAAAGAGGATGATATACTTGCCTGATCAACAAAAGGAGCAGGTATGCTAGCCTTAACTGCTAGTGTGGTGGGATCAACCATAGGCATCATGTCTGGTGGTGAAGTCTTACTTTGAGCCACATCATCTTGCAAATACTTAGCGTTAATCCTACAAATGTCATTAGAAGAGGATGGTGTGATCCTCACATTTGTCTTTCCCTTAAAGGGAACTCCCGTTCTCTCATATAACTGATTAATAAGCACCGTGAAAGGGAGGGAGGTATTCTATTACCTAGACCATGGTAAAATTTCCTTCATAACGATGACATTGATTTCCTTTTCAATGATAGTGCCCACTAGCACTTCTTTTGGATGCCGAAGTATTGACTCATTTTGGGATGGCATGATGTTGTTGGTGATAAACATGAACTAGTACCGGGATACAATGTTTAGATCCTTATTCTCTATCTTTGCACCTTCAGCCAACCAAGGGGGAGAGGGATTATGAGATATTAATTGGGTTAGCCACGCATTCAGCGCATTAAGGTCCTGATGCATCGAAATATGGTAGGTGTTCGCTAGAGTAGAAGGGGTGCGTAGCACTACATTAATTTCACCCGCATAACACTGAACCATCTTACCCTTCACTTCCACATCATCGACAGGCTTCCAAATAGTTCCCTTTCTCTTCCTGGGAAAAGCCTTATCATAGGCGTCATAGAATTCCCAGACTTATTTTGGTACATAAGGTCGTCTAAGATTTGTAAATTGCTGAAACTTATGGTACTTAATGGTTTCCCAAATGGTCAGGTAGTCACTCATAATTCCATAAGTCGAGAGCCTAAGCTCTTCGAAAATAATTTGTTCTACTTCCTTGAGCCTATATAAGTCCCTTGGAGCTATAAGAACACATGTTGTAGGAGTTGGATCTTGTGGAGGCAATGCTAAGTTAGAACGAATGTTTACTTGATTCATATGTTTTTGGGGTCTCTTAACCCCATTAGTAAGAGCCTAAGGATTGGTTTGCTGGGTATGAGGGGCCTTTGAAGGCTCAGTAATAGTTATACCCTTTTGCTTCTTCAGAGGAAGAGAAGGATGGGAGTCTCTGTCTGACTCTATATCTGATGTTACCACATGCTTGCCTTTTATTCGTGTCATAATCTACAAAGAACACATTTAAACATAGAAATTTTGAAAGTTAGTTTAAATCAAACTCACTAAGAATCATAGTTTCAAAAACTATCATAGGGCTTGCCTAACGGGAAGGTGGATCGCCAAAATGTATCGGTGAGCTCCGATGAGATCGCCTAATTAGACAGTAGCAAAAATCTCAGGAATCAAGCATCAAAGTTAGAGTCAATTCAAATTTGGTGATTCGCTGAGTCGATTTCGGTGGGGTTAGACAAGTGCGGAAAATGACTGTGCAAATTGAAATAATAGGCATCAAAGGCGATGTCTACTTGTAACACACCAAAAAATTCTGAGCTCACACCCGAATAATTCTATAACACATCACAACTCTACTTTTAAAATTTGAATTGTCTTTGTAACAGCTCTGACTTTGAAAAGGGCTACAGAGGGGTAAAGGGAAAGTCTACGGACAGAAAAAGGTACATGGACCATTCACGACACCCTCAATGATCTATTTAGGGGTCCACATCCCATTTAGGGCATGGTGGACGACAATCCAAGACAGCTAAGCTGATAGTCACCTAGATGGGACCGTAGACATCCTGTGATGACTTGTACGATCCATTTAGTGGTCCGTACAAGTCCCTCATCAGTTTTAATTTTTGGATCAACCTCAAGAGATCATATCTCTTAGCAAAAAATGAATAATGTGGTCTATAACCTATCAAATTAAAGGGATTTGAGTCCTCTTTCCAACACCATAAAGTTTGCCTCATTTCGAGCCTAGAGTAAAAAGTTATGCATGTTTTAGTGAAGCACAATCAGGCAGGTGAAGCTTCACGACTGGCTAGATGGCCCATGAAGAGTTTCCCGGACTATGAAGCCTTAAACAGTCTCTAAAATAACCCATTTTAGGCATCTCGTCAGTTTTAAAGTTGGGGTCATTTTAGTCTTTAACCTATGTCATTTGAACCCTATTCTAAGTCTTTTTTGAGTGTTTTACTAAGTATATCATTCAACTAACTAGTTTTCATCAATCAAAAGATTCAAGCATTTAGAAATTCCTTTAAGAATCACCTAAGGTTCTTCTTCTCCAATAAGAACCCTAAAACCATCAAGTCAAAAATCGAGATATTAAGTGAATTCCTTCAACCAAAGGTTTTCCCATGTTCTTCAAGTCTAAGAACTTCATAAAAGAGTTTTTTATCAAGAACAAGCACCAAAGTTCCAAGATCAAAGATTTTTTCCAGAAGCTAATGTTCCTCCTTAAGCTCAAGATAAATCAAGTCTCCGCCAAATTTTCCAGTCTAAAATCTTCATTATTAGGTATGTAAGGCTATCATAATATTGGACTAGATCATCCTCACGCCCTACATCTACTTTTAAATTAGTAAAAGAGTGATGTAGGGTTTTATCCTTAGATTTGACTATTCTTGAGATGAATTGATTTTGAGTTCTTGAGTTCCATATTCTTTTTGAAATTATATTCCTAATTATTGAATTGATATATTTTATGCATTGAGATTCTTGAGTTAATTCGTTCGTGTATATATTTCAGCATGAACCCTATGAAATGAATATTCTTGAGAAGAGTAGAATCATTGAATTTTGAGTATTGGCTTTTCTATATTGTTATTGAGATCCTTTAGTTGATTTGTTCATGTCTATATTTTAGCATGAACCCTATTTTGAGTTATAAACCTTGAGAATCTTTTAAAGTTAACAGTTTTGTTTTAAACTCAGTTTTTGAGGAAGAAAAGAGGAGTTTGAGAAAGAGTATTAGTATTTCCCAAATATTTCCTTTTTTACATGAAGAAAGAGAATACTTTTTTTGAAATGTTAAAAGGGTTTTTACAAAGATTGAGTACAGAGCAGTTATCTCAACCGAAAATATATTTTTATGTTGAGCAAAGAGAAACCTTGTTTTCTAAATGAGCAATGAGTTTCAGAGATATTTCATAGCAGTTACCTCTTTTAAGAGGATAGTTTGAGCAATTATCTCAAACCATAAAAAGAATATGTTAGTATACATTTGAGAAATAGTATATATAATTGGTAGTAGTATTGAGAACTGATATGGGTAGAGTTTAGATAACTCATAGACCCCATAAACCATGTCTTGCAAACATGGATACAAGATTGTTTTTTTAGATGAATCCGTAGTGCCTTTGGGCAGAACTTGTGTCCTATCTCTTAGTGATGGTTGTCGGTCAGAGAATCCCCTAACAGTGTTAAAGTGTATTTTTATATTATATTGAATTTCATAGATGAGTAAGTATTTTTGTAAAGTTTAAATGATTTCATTCCTTCAATCATTTACATTCAGTTGAGTTTATGTTTTATCTATTTTAGTTTTTCATTTTAATCAATTGTTTATTCAGCCATATTACTTACTCATACATTCAAATGTATTCATTTCATTTGACCTACATCTTTTTATGATGCAAATACAGGTGTTCAGGATCATCAAAATGCATTCCTTTGAGATCACTCTACACTCCATATAGTTTTGGTGAGCCTCCTTGCATTATGATGAACTTCACATTTACTTTTAGTTTAGTTGTTTTGAGGCGTTGTGGGTCTTTTTCCAACACCTATATTAAACATTAGAGACTTCATAGATAGATAGAGTTGAGGAATCTTTCAGTGTGTACTTTTCCTTGAGATGTTTTTGCAAACTATTATACTTATGTTATTGAGTATTTTACAAACAGTTTGAGGTGAGTATTTACTTTGAGTTTGAATGTTTAAAAATTATATTTTGTCTATTTATCGCTGGAGTAAGTGATCTGCTAAGTAGTTATCTAGGCCAAGGGTTCATTTAGGAACCAACATTGGTTCTCGAGTGTTGGCCATATCCAGGCTTTAGGCCCGGGGCATGACAAAGTTGGTATCAGATGACAGAGTTCAAGTGTCCTAGGTGGTCTATGAAGCCATGTCAATTAGGATCTTATTTATGGTTATGAGGGTGCCACTTCTATAAATGACGGACTACATGCATTTAAGAAAAGTTTCCCCTCTTTCATACTCTAAATCATGCAATAGAATTGTGTCATAAGGAACTTATTCAAACTTGTACCTTTCTAAGATCTATTTGACAACCTCTCATACTCAAGGTAGTTGTAAAGGAAAGCCCAGATCCTTATCAATGAGTTACTCTAAGAAAAATTTTTAAGAAAGTCATGAGACTGCAAAGGTGCTTGAGAGAAGCCCGTGTGTAAGCTGAAGTGTTCATATTCTAAAGAATGCACTATTATTCATATGAATCATGCCTTCAAGCTAAAAGAGAGATGTGCCCCAAGACTCTCTTCTCTAAGTCTTTTTTCAGGTGATACCCTTTAACAGGAGAGTGTGTTTTAGATCTTTGGTAGTATTTTCACCTGAATAGATTGTGTGAGTTATGATGTTATAAACATTAGAAGTAAATATGCCCAGAGTTAGATGAATGCATGTTGAGGTATAGTAATTTAAGAAAGGAAGATAGTGATGAAGTAATTTATGTTGTTGCAGTCATGCACCCAGTAAGTTATTAATAATGAGTTTTTCATTATTGGTAAACTAAGAAGTGATGAGTTTGTGAAGATTTCATGATAGAAGGTAGAGTCAGATTTACTAGTATTGATGAGTTAGAGTATACTTTAACCATAAGGGATTTTATGTCGATATGTCATTGTGTTGTAAAGACCAAGTATAGATGTCGAATAAAAGAGCAGAGTAGTCATAAGGTGATAGATCTAAGCTAGGCTTATGGATTATAAGGCAGAGCCTCATGATATTCAGAGGGTTATAGAACTAATTAGGCAATGACGTATAGTGTATGGGTAAATACTACTTAAGTTGTGAAATGGAATATGACAGTAATCTGTAAGTATGTAGACTGAGAGATAAAGATTGACTACTTGTCATGAGGTCTTAGTAAGCGAATGTTTCTTATATTTATATAGTTGTTGTAAGTTAGTATATAAAGGTAGCAATTATATTGGTATTTGTTGTTAGTAATATACACTAAGCTTGAATTTGAGATGAGCATCTCGTAATCAAAAGGATAGAAACATAAGGGTGATGATCTTAGTTTGAGATCTGATCTGGTATGTTTGACATAAAGTAGGTAAAGAATCAAGAGGTTTGTTACAATGAATGTAAGTGGTACAAGTACGGGATTCTGACTTATAGATAAGAGTAGTGAACGGTGTCTAAGTCATTAGAGTAATAAGAGCATTATGATGTGTACCCGAGATCGTATGTAATTAGACGAGGCTCCAATTAAGTTAATGATTTTTTATGTGTGCCTAGATAGTCTATTTGAGCTGTCAATATGGAATAGGCCGATGTAAGCATTTTTGTTCCCTTAAGAGTTGGATGAAACGGCATTATAAGCCAATGAGAAAAGGGTAAGAGAAGAATCTTAGAAAGAGGTCTTAAAAGGAACCCTAGTACTTACACATGGAGAGTTCAGTATCCATGAGATAAGTCTTTCTCGAGTATTAGAGTAAAAGAGAATATAGAGTAGTTTAGAAAAGATACAATAAATCTACAAGTTTAAAGTATAATCTTCAGACCTAAGGGGGATGATAAGATGAGAAACAAAGTCAAGTGTTGAGAAAGTGATATATTGATCCATTCATACTCTAGTGTATTCCTCAAAGTTTAGTCATTGCAACATATTGTTGATGTTTCTAATATCAGAATTGTGTCTATGACCTATGCTCATACATTTCAGATAGATTCACATATATGCATAGTTCCCAGAATGAGGGGCAAAGACTTTGGCCCATTGATCTCAAACTTACTCCATAAAGTTATGGATATTTGCCTCATGATATGAAACTATTCATATAATCACTCGTGTCTCATAGTATGCTCAGTATTGCGAATTCATTATTTGATCTCAATGGCTAGAAACATAATGTTATGTCATGCATATTCTTATATTAGAATTCTTAAATGGATTATGCTTATGATCTTTCTCCCTAAAGCACTTTCAGTGATCCTTTTTATTTAGAGAGTGATATTGATGATAATTGTTGAGTGATGATAGAAGGAGAAAATTGATATTTCTTATGTTGGTAGCAGTAGTGTGATAGTTCCATCTAAAGTTATAAAAATTGGGGAAGGATGAATGAAGTTTTACTATAAGTAATAGTTATGTGAGAGTAGTTATTTTGTTCTAGATATTAATGCGTGAAATTCAGTTAGTAGAGATGATGAGGGAATGATAAATTATTAGAAAGTTGGTTAGTATGAATCCATGGAGTGGTTATAGTACTTAGCTTGAATGTGGTATTGTTAACATATGGACAAATGCGTGATGCATTAGGTGTTTCTTGATATGAGCTCAAGGTTAGTTGAATGTAGTGGTAAGGAGTAGTATTCTTGGGATGAGATTTCCTATAAAGGCGTAAAGCCTGAATCTTGTGATTTAGAGATTAGGCTTGAACATAGTAAGAGTAGACAGTTTAACTTAGACCTTGAAAAAAGTAGTCATCAATCTTTGTAAGATTTATAAGTTACAGATAATGAGGTGTTGTATTCATAAAAAAGGTCATGATATAGAAGTGTTTCTAGGCTGGAAAGCTAGCAGTTGTATTGCTTCAGGCGTAATAGCCCTATTTTTACTTCATGCCCATATTTCCTTTGTTTTAGGTGAGATAACTTCAGATAGAGCGTGACTACGTTCAAAACAATATCGTTCTTAACTTATGTTCTATAGACAGTTCCAAACTCTTGGTATGAATCAGTTTCACTTATGTCAGTAGGCATGTTCAAAAGTTAGAAAGATAGTAAGAGTAACTCTTTTCCTTTCCATTCTCAGTCTAGCCCTCATTTGAGGATGAATGATCCCAAGGGGGAGATATTGTAACACCCTAAAAATTTCTAAGCTAAGAACCCAATCATTCTATAACACCTCGCAACTCTACTCTTAAAATTTGAATGGATCTTGAAACACCTTAGACTTCAAAAAAGGCTAAAGAGTGGTAACATGCAAGTCCACAAATCAAAAATGGACCATGGACCCTTCACAACACCCTAAACAGTCTATTTAGGGGTCCACATCCCGTTTAGGCCATGGTGGATGGCCGGCCAAGGCTGCCAAGGTGGATATCATCTAGGCGTGACCGTAGACAGCCCATGGTGACTTGTACAGTCCGTACAAGTCCCCCATCAGTTTTAAGTTTCGGGTCAACTTCAAACGGCTATATCTCTTAGAAAAATATGAGTTAGGTGGCCCATGACCTATCAAATTAAAGTTCTTTGAGTCAGATTTCAAACACCACCATGTTTGCTTCTTTTTGAGCCAGAAGTAAAAAGTTATGTCAATTTTAGTGAAGCACTGAGCAGGTGAAGCTTCACGACTAGCTAGACGACCCATGAAGAGATTCATGGACCATGAAGCCTTAAAGGGTCCATAAAACCGCACGTTTTAGGCGCCGCATCAGTTTTAAAGTTTGGCTCATTTTGGTCTTTCCCTTATGCCGTTGTTAACCCTATTCTAAGTCCTTTTGAGTGTTCTAACTGAGTATATCATTCACCTAACTACTTTTCATCAATCAAAACATTCAAATATTTAAAAATTCCTTTAAGACTCATCTGGGGTTCTTCTTCTCCAACAAGAACCCTAAAACCTTCAAGTCAAAAACCATATATTCTAAGACAATCCTTCCACCCAAGGTTTTCTCATGTTCTTCTGCTCTAAGAGCTTCATAAAAGAGTTTCTTTTATCAAGAGCAAGCACCAAGGTTCCAAGATCAAATTTCCTCCAAAAAGCTAATGTTCCTCCTCAAGCTCAAGATAAATCAAGTCTCCACCAAAGTTTCCAATATAAAATCTTCATAATTCGGTATGTAAGTCTATCATAGTATTGGACTAGTTCATTCTCATGCCCTGTATCTTATTTCAAATCAGTAAAAAGAATGATCTACTATTTTATCCTTAGATTTGAGTATTCTTGAATTAATTGATTTTGAGTTCTTGAGTTCCTGATTCTTTCTGAAATACTATTCCTAATTATTTAATTACTATATGTTGTACATTGAGATTCTTGAGTTGATTCGTTCATGTCTATATTTCAATATGAACCCTATGAATTAAGTATTCTTGAGATGAGTAGTATCGTTGAGTTGTGAGTATTGGGTTTTCTATATTAATAATGAGATCCTTGAGTTTATTAGTTCATGTTTATATTTCAGCAAGAACACTACTTTGAGTTATCAACCTTGAAAATATTTTAAAGCCAACATTTACATTTTAAACTAAGTTTTTGAGGAAGAAAAGAGGAGTTTGAGAAAGAGTATAAAGGAACTAAGTATTTCCCAAATGATTCATTTTTACATGAAGAACGAGAATACTTTTTTTTTTTTGAAAAGTTAAAAGAGTTTTCAAAAAGATTGAGTATAAAGCCATTACTTCTTAAAGAGGATCCTTTTTGAGTAATTATCCCAACCAAGAATGTATTTTTACATTGAGCAAAGATAAACCTTGTTTTCTAAATGAGCAATGAGTTTTAGAGATATTTCAGAGCAGTTACCTCTTTTAAGAGGATATTTTGTGGAATCATCTCAAATCAGAGAAAGAATATGATTTTATACATTTGAGAAATAGTATACATAATTGGGAGTAGTATTTAGCACCAATATGGGGAAGAGTTTAGATAACTCACAGCCACCATAAAAAATGTCTTGCCAACATGGATACAAGATCATACTTTTTAGATGAATCCTTAGTGCTTTCGTGCAGAGCTTAGTGGATCAGCTCAGTTGAGGTGTCCTATATCCCGACACAATATAGGATAGTTCTGGCAGTGTAGACAAGACATTGTATCATCGAGTAGCTCAAAGTGATGGTTGTTGGTTAGAGAATCTCCCAATAAAGATAAAATGTATTTTTATATATCACTTATTAAATTGAGGTTCACAGATGTATAAGTATTTTTTTTAAAGTTTAAATGATTTAATTCCTTTAATCCTTTACATTCCATTGAGTTTATGTTTTATCTATTTCAGTCCTTTAGTTCAGTTAATTGTTTATTTAGTCATATTACATACTCGTACATTCAAATGTACTGATGTCATTTGACCAGCATCTTTTTATAATGCAGATACATGTGTTCAGGATCATCAACAAGTGATCCATTTAGATCACTCTACACTCCATATAGTTTTTCTAAGCCTCCTTGCATTTTGGAGGACTTCACATTTACATTTAGTTTAGCGGTTTTGAAGAGTTGTGGGTCTTTTCTCCACACCTATCTTAAATATTAGAGGCTTTGTATTTAGATACAGTAGAGGGTGTCTTTTAGTATGTACTTTTTCTTGAGATGTTTTTGCAAACTATTATACTTGTGTTATTAGGTATTTTACAAACAGTTTGATTTGAGTATTTACTTTGAGTTCAAATGTTCAAAAATTCTATATTTTTAGCCTTTTATCGCTTGAGTAAGTCTTCAACTAAGTAGTCAGCTAGGCCAAGGGTTTGTTTGGGGACCAGCAATTGATCTCGAGTGTCGGCCATGTCCAAGGTGTAAGCTCAGAGCATGACACCACTCCCACTTGGAGATTTGCCAAGTGGGTTCATCAGATTAAGATAAGCCTATTGAATGGAGCAATGCCCAAGGTCACATATATGCTAAAGAAGGTGAGCTTGGTGTTATTCGACGATTCACCTCACTTCCTTGGTGAGCTAATACAAGCCCGCCCAACAGGAAGTGTTTAGCCTAGTGCCTAATTTTTACAGCTAAACCCAACATACACAATAAATACCAGTTTTCCATCATCATTACAACCCACCTATATGCTTATATACTCGAGGGTACTCAGATTTCCCCAGATATTGATGAGCTTTGCTCAAATTAATGATTTCATATTAAGAAAGTAGTCACCATGCCTATCATTAGGAAAAATTATGTAATTACGTCAACAATGGGTTAATTAGACCTCATCCACATCGAATTAGTCTTAAACCCAACATCAATATTAATTCAATTTCACAATCCAACCAACACAATCAAGATTTGAATTCTATAGGCATAGATAGGTAAATAACGCATAGGTACAGTTCAATACGCATAAAAGAAAGCTACCCAATGAATGTTAACAATCTATATCACTAAAAGGCTTCAAACCCACACCCATATTGCAATTTAAACCAAAAAATCTCAATAAAAATCAAAAACCAATCTTAGTAATAAGTACAAGTTGAGAAAATCCAAAAACGGGGTTGGGTTGATGGAAAATGCAAGCAAAAGCACTCCTTGAACTTTGGAATCACATACTAAAGGCTCACAATCACTTAAATGAAGTAACGCAAGAGAAAGGAGAGGAAAAGACTTTAAAAATATCAAATGGTTTAAGTTTTTTATTATGCCTTGTCTTTTTATATCAAGCCAATTCGGCGGTCATGACTACGTTGTCGAACGTGTTTGGTGGATCACCAATTGGAGCTCAAGCTCACCAAGCATGCCTTAACAAACACCAAACCTGAAAATTGATTCAGCAACACGATGGAGTCTACATAGTGCACTTCGGTGAATCACCAATTGGAGCTCTGACACTACATTTTTTTGCATGTTCAAGCCTTGAGGGATGACAAGAATGAGTCTGCTCAACACCTTCGGCAGATCACTGATTAGGTCTTGGCATCGCCTAACCTAATGATCCCTTTTTCAACATTTCAACTTCTTCTCGACCTACACTTATAACGCACGTTATTTGAAAGTAATAAAAACAAAAGTAAATACTTGGGTTGCCTCCCAAGAAGTACCTTATTTAACATCGTGGCACGACATAGTTCTCAATTTCTAAACATTTATTCTTGGGATTTGGGATGTTGTCACTAGGCAAAGTTCCCTTTTGCCTTGGATTAAGTTGAGTGGCGATCTATCCCAATTGGATATCTTGATGCTTAATGGATATCAAATGGGAAGCCACTATTTTGGATAAAGTGGAGAAGTCACTTTTCAATTGCTTCAACACTTTGTCTGACCATTCAACCTTGTTGAAAATCCTTGTAAGCCTTTCCTCAGTTCTATTTCCTTTTGACCCATCTGGGTATTTTGGTCATCGACAATTGTGGCAAGGCACATACCTATCCTTATCAATCTCCCTATCTCCAATTTCCACCTCGTAAATCTTTCAAACCATAACATTTATCCTTGGTTCCCACCGTATCATTAATAATTTATGTGACAAACCCCCATTTGGTTTCCCAAATACTGAACTTTAACATTGCATAATGCCTCGAGTTTGGCATCATCTGGGCACTGTCCGTGTTGATTCCAACCGTATTTACCGACATAATTCCACCTTCCATGACATATTTAGACAACAAATCAAGTTGGGTCATCATTTTGGCAAAATTTTCATTTCGTTCATTATCCTTCTCTGTTTTCTCTTTGCTCAAACTCAATTGTAGAGTAGACACTTGGTCTTCTCTAGTATGCCATTCTCAGTTAACTTTGGTCATGTCATCTAGCAACAAAGTACTCAAAGCATACGGTTGTCTCATCAATCCCACGTGGAACAACTGATTAGCCACACCTTTACTGATTGAATCAAAGCTGCAATAGATGTATTGCAGCAGAAAATAGTCTGGAACGCCATACGTTGGACATTATAGAAGTAATTTCTTGAACCTCAATCACGTCTCATGTAGAGGTTTACTCCCAACACACTTGAAATTTTGGATCTGGGGTTGATGTTTAATGACCTTTGAGGGTGGAAAGAATCTCTCCTAGAAAGTATCATTCAACTCTTTCCATGAAGTGATCGAACTATTTGGCAATTCTGCCAACCATCTTGTAGCTTTACCTGTTAAAGAAAACGGGAATAACCTCAACCTTACCAACTCTTGAGAGATATTCTTGAACACAAATGGTCCACATACCTCCATGAAATTCATAAGGTTTTCATGGGGATCCTTTCTCATGAGCTAGGCCCCAAAAATTTCCTTTCATATGAAGCAAATGTAGCATTGTTCCAATTATGTGAAACACAACTCTCTTGATTCTCGGAGGCATCTGAATGGCTCCCGTGGTTTGAATAATTCATGTGCATATCATTCAAATCACCCATATTGTCATTTTTACATAGTGACTATCGTTGTCACTACCATGGTCATTCATTGTATAAGACTTGCAAATCAACCAACAATAACACCAAACAAAATTCTACTACAACTAAGCAAAATTAGAATCTAATATCTCAATTAGAATTCTAAACCACCACTCCCTGGCAGCGGCGCCATTTTTGATAACGCTCTAATGTCCTCCTTAAAGAACCAATTAAAACATACATTGTTCATTGTCACTAAAAATCCAACAAAGAGTCAAGGTCGAATCCCACATAAACTGATATATCGTAGAGAAATCCTCTCAAGAAATTTGGATTTTAATTTTGCTCATTTCTAATAGTAAGAACAAGTGGGTAGATAATTTAATCAATTTAATAAAAAGCTTTGGTATCAATTGTCACAAGTAAGCTAAGATTTTGGAGTATTCAGGTGTTAACAAGCAATCTAGACGTGCGGGGATTGAAAATCAATGTCACATAAGGGTAATTATGTTGCTCTATAGTTATGAGCATTCATGAATAGACTAGGTCATCTTCAATGACGCTAATCATCTTTTGATCTCAGAGCATCTATGTATAGAATCTCCTTTCGATCTCATCTAAATGTCAAACTGAACAACCCAATACCTTACTTTATTCTCTCTTTCAATGTAGAATAGGGCAAATAGATCCGACCCATAACCTCTATTTTCAAGCAAGTTACAAACATCAAACCCAACTTGCTAGTATTAAACTAATTACCCACTCTAATCAATATCTTTCGAGCATCGACTGGAGATCAGATGTAGGAATTAAGTTTAACACATTAACCCATAGATTGAGCACATGCTGATTAGTCCACATTCATGCATGAACAACAACAAAAAAGAGCATAGCATAATTGCACCCCTAGATCTTGGGGTTTTAGCCACCCATCACAATAAGCAAAGACAATATACCTTTCATGAAAGAAGTCATGGGTAACGTGAAAATAAGCAATTACAAGTAAACCCACATTGGATTCAACTTGAGTTTATGAAATTTAAGAGAAAAGTTGTAAAACCCCAAAAACTATAAGGTGTTCTTCACAAAGGTCAAGTGTTCTCTTTATTTCAGAACTATTTTTTAGCTCCCAAAAATCTTATCTTTTTTTTCCTCTCTCTTTTGGGCTATTTATAGTGTCCAAAAATTTAACCCAAAGCCCAATGCGCTTCTCATTCAGTGTCATTAGTCGGACTCGCCGAGCTCGTTCGGCGAATCGACTCTCGCTCTTCAACTCACTATTTCACTCTAGGCTTCAGGTGTTTGAACCTCTGTCAGCGAACTTGTTCGAGTCAGCCTTTTAGATTCGGTGAATTTTCCAGTACCACCTTAGTTCATCTTTCGAGCATTGAATCTTTCTTTTTACACTGTCATTTTCGGAGATGATCAGGTTGCCTTTCTCATCCGATGCATCGCTTTCTCCAATGGAGTTTGCTGACCTAATTCAGTAGACATAAGTGTTATGCACTGTCATTTTGGGTAAGGTCGTGCTCACATGGTGATCCACCTTTCCTGATTTTCGATCGACAGTGTATAATTTGCACTTCTTTTTGTATTTTTTGTCATTCTTTCAAACATCAATCCTTGACTTGTCCATTTACCTTAATAGCTGCAAATCATCAATATTTTACTAGAATAAGGAAAAATTGGGCATCGAGGACCTCAAATGAGTGCAAATCTACCACTCATCAGGTACCTGCTACTTCCCACTAATATGGGTCTCGATTAACTTTCTTCACTAGAACTTATAAGAAAAAATCACCCGGTATTATTTTCATAGTTACTTGAGGTCTCGATTCCCTATTTACTTTATTGACCTCCATGTCACACATGCGGGTGCAATGATAGGATAACTAATTTTAAGGAAGATGGCAATAGGTTCATTTTTTAAGCGGCAACGAAGAGTTATTGCAGTTTCAACAGTCAATTGTTCCCTGGGAACCAAATTAGAACTAACCACTCTAAACTATAAGTATTGTACTAACCACCACATGAAGCAAACCTAGTAAAGAGTATACATAGGGAGGATTCAGTGACATTAGGAAGCCATTTTGCACACCAGGATCGTTGCTGCTTTCTTTCTGCCAACTTTCATAGAATTGTTCAATTTCAAACCACATTTAAGAATCTGCTTTCATAATATTCTTATATCGTCATTTCTACGTTTGTCATTTCCTTTTTTGTGTAATGATTATTATAGTTATAAATTCGAAAAAATAAGTTGTCTTAAATTATTTCATCAGAAAATTGTTTATAAATTTAATCTTTACTACAAATTGTCGATCAATGATCCTTTTCATTTAGATGAGTGATCCTAATAAAGTTTAAAAATAAGTCCGTAAGATGCATTGGGAAAGAGATCTCTAGACAGTATAAGGAATTTATACTCTAAAATATGATAAACTATAATTATATATATGCTACTAAAAGTTTATTAAATTCTCACAAACTATACTGCATAGTAAACTTTCATAAACACAACACTAAGCTCCGAACGTATTTGTTCAAGAAAAATGAATTACTCCTACCATGGATATAAAGATCCTTCAGTTCAAAAAATGCATCAGGAAAGAAATCATTGGACGGTAAAGGAACTCATTACTCTAAACTAAAAGCAATAATATTTGAGAATACATCAATTGAACAAATTCAGAATTACAAATGAAGTGCATACATAAACTGATTACACGGTCACTAATAGCATAGGTCAATAGGGATAAAATGACATGGTCATAATTCTACAATGCTACTAAAAGTTTACTAAAATGATTAAATTCTGTTAAACTATACTACATAATAAGCTTTCATAAACACATCACTAAATCATGGGTTCCTCTTCCTTTTCTTCTTCCGATTCAGATGCAATGGAAGGCTCAGATGATCCCTAATGTTTCCCTTAAGAAACACTAAACTCTCATTGTATTTGCTCAAGAAGAATGAATTACCATTACCCCTGCTCTCTGGATCATATGATGCAAGACCTCTAGGTTCTTGCACTACCAGAAATTCCCGATTTCTTATGAACCCAATAGCATTTCTAATCCTACCTGTCAAATTCACAATAAATTTCTCCATCCACGACTCCATTTTACTAGACTACTTCATCACCCAGACAATATAACGATGAAATGAAGGACTATTGTGACCCCTTTCATATGAAATCAGTGAAATCTTTTCCCCACATAAAGCAATAGAAAAATCAAAAGAAGAAACATGAGCTAGCTATTGTGGTAAACCCATTTTACAAAACCTCTCATCATAAAGGTCGAAAACCAACAGGTTGTTAGTGGTTTCCCCATATTGATTCTTACTATAGGAAAGCCAATGAATAGTTCCATTTAAGTTAACACTCAAATTATCGATATGCAGTTAACAATTGAAGAAGCCCTCTGAGTAATTAATTGGTTCCCATTGACCTTTACTCAATTTATAGATGTCAACTCCTACAAACTTGATATAAAAATATTCATCTCGTAGAAGGGTTGTCATCAACACTTTAAAATCATGATTTTTGTTATCAAACTCAAATCCAATGTGAAATTAGTGATTTGAAGCAAAGCAAACATGAATATTAGGGAGGGTCATAGTTTTACGAATAGAGGAGTTCAAAGAATGATATCATATCTTCATAGCCAGATATAATCAACAAGGCAAAACAAACCATTAGAGAAACCCACAACTCTTAAGTGGTATCCAGAACTAATCATCAAGGGAATCTTGAATTCTTTAAAGAGGGTGAGATTTTGGGATTTTCAACAAGGGTCAAAGTAGATAGAGTAATTTTGACGTTTCGGGGAGAAGTGAGAGAGGAGAAGAAGGAGAGTAGCAGTAGAAGTGATCGATCTGTAAGTATAGATGAAATGAGTGAACAACATTTGATACACGTCAAAACCATAAAAGGCTTTCAATGGGTTGCCTGTAAAGGATTTCAGGCAAATATATATATATATTACAAATCATCATATTAAATACCAAAAAGTAAAATTTAAATTATTGAATAAATCAACTAAATTACAAAGTCATTACCATAAGTTCTTGGTCTACCAAATATTTATTACAAAGTCACTAATTAGTATATAACTAATTTACTCTCTTGAAACTACTTTTATTTGTCAGTAATTGTTGCAAGGAGGTACAATTTTTGTCTCTTTGAAGCCATTTAACTGTCACTAATTACTATATAACCTTTTTTTATTTATTTTTTGTCAAAGTTATGTATAGTTCAAAATTTGTACATATACCTCTACCCCCAATATATCTAAGTGTCCATATTACTTAATACTATACTATCTAAGTGTCCATATATTTGGTATCAGAGCGAGAAGTTTTTGGGATATATAGCCTATGAAAAGACATCCTTCTTTTAAAAATATAAGATATAGATATTGGCATTTACATAGAGAATATAAAATTAGACAAGTAGCTATAGAAAAGAAAAGACTACTAGAAATTAAATATAATATAAAAAATATAGAAGACTTAGAAAAGTTAAGTTTAAGTGACCCCGAAATTATTAGCAATACTAAGTGGGATATATTAGGATACGATTTTGACATTTACTGGTGTGATAAAAGAATACAGTTGATAAATAAAAATATTAAAAAGGAAGCCTATTTATTAGGATAATTAATGCAAAATATAATTCGAAGATATAGACAAGTAACTCAGTGGCTCATAGAAGAACAATACCATAAAACACGTCTTTTAGACAGAGAATTAGAACTAAGAAAACAACTAACCTTAGAAAACCCATATTACGACATAAAATATCTAAATAGAGAATTAGAATATACTGAAAGACAAGTTATAAATTCCGAAAGAAGAATAAAAATATATAAGAAAACACTTAACAATATACAATTTGGATAATATACATGCCTTTAGAATATATTAGAAGAATAAGATTAGTTTATAGTTGGTTATACAACGAAATACAATATAGATTTGAACTTAAAAATACTCTTAAAACATTAGTAGAATATTTAGATTGGACAGAAGAGCAATTAGCTAAAGAAAAAGCTAGACCATATTCAAAAGACACATATATTATAGACTCATTAGTAGAGCATAAAGATAATCTTACTAAAGAAATACAAAACATTAAATTAGACATAAAATATACTACGAATAAGATAGAATACTATAAAAGAATTAGTCAAGTTAAAAGTTCACTTGGATAGAAAAATAGATTCTTTAAGACATCTCGAATACTTAGACTTAAGAATACACACGGAAAAGAAATATAGATCACTACCCAAAACTAGTATTTTAAAGTGTAATTTTTCTGAAGGAGAACATATCCTACACTCGGAAGATAAGCAATACAATACTTTAATAGACTTAACAATAAATCTTAGTGAAAAAATTCAACAACAAGATAAAACTATAACAAAACTATTAGAAACCATAGAAGAAGTACAAAATAAACAAATTAAAATACTAGATAAAATAGAAAAGAATTTAGACTTTTTAAAAGCACAGGAATTAGAGATAGAGAGAAAAATACAGTATTTAAGTAATAAATTTAATTTAGATAACATACCTAATAAAATAGAAATAGAAAAACTAGTAAAGGCTATAACTGAAAAGCCTAAAGAATTAGAAAAAGTAAATACTGAAATTAGTAATTTAAAAGAAATAATTATAAGAATAGAAAAGATCTCACTCTCATGAGTGAAGAAGATATAAATTATAAAAAAGCATTAGAATATACAACAAAATTTCATAAAGAAGTAGTAGGATTTTCTGATCACGTTCCCTCTAGTTCTACAGACAAAGTAATCCTAAAACAGAATAATACAATAATAGCATTATTAATAGAATTAAATACAAAAGTAGATAAAATATTAAAAGAAAAACAGCCCGAACAAATTCATAAAAATACAGAAATAGATGAATTAATTACTCAGCTTAAGAAAGTAGAAATAACACCTAAACCAGAAAAACATAAATTAACTAGAAAACCTCAACAATGGACTTTCTTTCAAATAAGCGAACATTCCAAGACAGCCGACCTAGCTTCTCAGAAAATAAAATAGGCAATAATATAATTTCCAGAATGTTATCTAAAAGACAATCAAATATAGAAGAAAATCAAGAATTAAATGAAATCATAGACATAGATAAAGATTTGAAAATCTTCCAACAAAATCAACTTAAATTATTAAATCCTAAGACTTTATATAATATGAAACATTTCTCTAGAAATAATCAATTATACAGACACTATAGAGAAGAACAGATATCAGCAATAGGGGAAGACTTTGCAAACCTATATTTAGTAAACCCAGCTTTCTTAAAGACTATTAAAAATTCCAAAAGTATGTTAATGCATATGGGATTAATAATTGTAGGAATAAAAGGATTAACTAGAAAGAATTTAGGATCTAAAGTTTTAATTGTATTATACGATGATAGATGGTCAGATTTAAAAAAATCCATAATTGGCTTAACCGAAGTAGACATGACAAATAATGGAGGAATTGTTTATATTAGTCCAGATTTTTTAATTAATTTAAAGGAATTTGGAAAACATATTAAAATAGGAATCCAGACTAAAGGGTATGAAGAAATGAATAATGGAAATAATTTATTAATGTGTGTAGGATTTATTGGAAAAATGACCTTAAGTAGTAACACAAAATTTAAACTCCAAGTAAATGATGTAGTAGAAATAATGGGTAACAAAGGAATAAAATTAATAAAACCAATAAAAATAAATCCAGAAGAATATGCAGGATTAGAATGGAATCTAGATAAACTAAGTAAACCCAAAGTATTTGCGCCAGAACAACACTTAATGTACACTAGCTCAAAAGGAAAAACATCGATTAGTTTACAGACTATAACTACACAAGTCAAAAAGAATTAGATGATAATGAAACTGAAAGTACCATAGAACCAAAACAAGAGGAATTTATAAATATAGAATTAATACAAGAAGGATACGAGGTAGAAAGAGCTATAGAAGAAGCAAAAAGACAATACCAAGATAATAATAATACAGTTTTTAAATGTAGAGGATGTAAAAAAGGTAAAATGGATATAATGGAAACTATAGAACATTTTAGAATATGTCAGGAAAGAGAGAATAATTTAGCATATAGAACGAGCGAATTAGAAGACATAAACGAAGAACAAGAAACCTTATCCATAACTAGTTACAAAGAATTAATGGAAGAAGTGACTAGCTCTCATAGTGCAAGTCCGTTCCAAAGAACAACAACAGCCCCAAATATTAACTATAGCACAGGTAATTTACCTAGAAAACCATGGGTTAGACATGATCAAGAAATAAAAGATAATATTAGACCAAATAGAAAACGAATGCCTATAGAAGAACCTATTAGATTACAAGAAGGAGGAAATAAAGGAAAAATATTAAACATAGCAGCACATGATCCACAAATGTGGAATACGGTAATAGACTTATGGAAAGGAATAGTGGTAGCAGATTTTATTAAAAATTATCAAGAGACTGATGCTGAGACTATGTATAGATATTTAGAAACATTCTTAGGAGAATCTTGTAAAGCAGTATGGGAATCATATAAACAAACTTTCCCACAAGAATTCCAAGCACTAATTGAAATAGGACCAAACCCTTATAATTTTACTAATAAAATACATGTGTTATTAACCGGTGAAGACCCAAATAGTGGATTAGTGGCATTACAAAGAAATGCTCTAATAAAATTAGAACAGTTAAGTATATCTAATTGGATACATATAAAGAATTTTCTTAAAGACTATTTTTACTATTGTACTATTAGTGGAAATACATTCAATGAAGAATTAGGAAAGAAGTTATTTAATAAGTTGCCAGGAGCATTAGGAAGAGAAATAGAAGAAAGATGGAATAGAAAAGAAGGAGTAGTACAAGACCCTACAAAGTTATGGTCTATAGGACAAAAGATAAATCACATAATGGAAATACTAACAGAAAAATGTACAAATATACAAATACAAAAGCAACTAAAGCAAAATGAAATTAACTTTTGCAAGGCAATGATATATACTACTCAAAGTTATGATAAAGAACCTAGTAAACCAAGAAGATATAAGAAAAGAATAGACCATATCCGAAGACCATATAAATACAAAAAGTACTTCTTAAGAAAATCATCAGCTAGAAAGCCATATTTAAATAGAGATAGACATGTTAGAAAATATAGAAATGATAGGAATTATAAAAATAAATTAGAATGTTATACTTGTGGAAGTATAGAATATTTAGCAAATACATGCCCAAAAAGGAATAACATGAAAACTAGAAATTCCCAATTAATAGAAGACTTTCAAGAAACCTTATTAAATGTAGATGAATATATGTCAGACACAGAAAGTATATATTCTGTAGTAAGTATAGAGACTGCAGAGGAAAAAGATATACAATTAGACACCTCTGATTCAGAGGATGATAATTTAGTTAATGAAATAGGATTAGAAAAATTAGAACTAAAAAAAGAAGATTTAAACTATACAATGATGAACATATATCAAGATTGTAATCATGAATTTGAAAGACAAAAGGGAATAGATAGCAATCAATGTAGTATATGTAAATGGTATCCTAGTAAAATAAATAGAGCTAAATGCAAAAATTGTTATATGGAAGCATGTATAAGTTGTATAGAAAATAAATTAAAACAACAAGTAACCAAAAACCAAGAACAAGTTCAAACAAAAGACCATGCTACTAATCTAAGACTAATAACCTTAGAAACTAGAATGAATGATTTAGAACAAAGACTAATTACAATAGAGAAAGGAAAACAAAAAATAGACCAGGATACTACACATGGTACAATACATTTAGACCAACTAGAAAGTGAATTAATGAATATAGAAGAAAACAATACTAGTTTCATATGTAATGAAGATAAAAATTTTGGAACTATAAGAATATTAGTGAGAATAAAAATCAAAGATATAGAAATAGAAACTTTAGCATTAATAGATACAGGTTGTACTGGTTGTCTCCTTAATAAGAAAATAATACCTCAACATATACTACCAATACTAAAAACATTAAAAGAACCAATAACTGCTATACAAATGGATGGAACATACAATACTTATGACAAATATATAGAAAAAGCACAAATAAGCTTTATTAATACATGTAACGAATTCTACAAACCAACGTACAATATATATAAAATTTTAGTAAGAGATTTAAATATTAAAACTGATTTAGTGTTAGGCTTACAATTTCTTATACAAAATAATGGAAGTTGTCTAGTCTCTAGAGATGGAATAATGCTGTTTAGAAATACAACATATACTCCTGTACAAACTAGAAAAATTTCAACCAAGGAATTAAATAAAGACAATAAACAAAATACAATTCCTTGTTGCGATGACTGTGGCAATAATGGTACTTGTTCCTCAAAAAATCTATATGAAGAAGAAAAAGAAGAAAATTATATAGAAAATACATACATAGAAGACATAGAAAAAGATTATACATTAATAAATGTAGAAACAGAATTTTACAATTTCCAAAAAGGAATAAATACTATAGAAAAAATAAACAATCATAAAGACTTAGAAAATATAGTAGCAATATTAGATGAAATGGAAATAATAGGAGAAAAACCTTTAATACATTGGGGAAGTAATAAACTTATGTGTAAACTAGACATAATAAATCCTGAGTATACTATAAAAACAGCAACAATAGAAGCAAATAATGAAGACACTGAAGAATTTACTAAACAGATTAAAGAATTACTAAAACTAGAAGTAATAAGAAAATCCACATCTAGACATAGATCAACAGCCTTTATGGTTAGAAACCATAGCGAACAAGTAAGAGGAAAAGCTCACATGGTAATAAATTATAAAAGACTAAATGATAATACTAGAACAGATGCATATAAATTACCTGATAAAAATGAGTTAATTAATAGAATCCAAGGTAAAAAGATATTTAGTAAATTTGACTGTAAATCAGGATACTGGCAGGTAAAAATGCACCCGAAAAGCATAGAATGGACAGCATTCACTTGTCCTGAGGACATTTTGAGTGGCTAGCTATGCCTTTTGGTTTAAAGACAGCTCCTCTTATCTTCCAAAGAAAGATGGATGATATGTTTGGAGACTATAAAAACTTCGTTTTAGTATATGTAGACGATATTCTAGTGTTTAGTAAAAATATACAAGAACATCTAGGACACCTACAGACAGTATTTAGATTATTTGTAAAATATGGGATAATAATTAGTAAAAAGAAAATGGAATTATGTAAGACACATATAAATTTCTTAGGAGCAACTTTAGGAGAAGGAAAAGTAAAATTATAACCACATATAGCTAAAAAAGTTTTAGATATGCCTGATAAGTTAGATAATACAAAAGAATTACAAAAATTTTTAGGATTAGTAAATTATGCTAGAAATTTTATTCAAGACTTAGAAAAAATAGCAGGTCCATTATATGCTAAGACAGGTAGTAAAGGACAAAAATATTTTAATATAGAAGACATTAAATTAGTCCAACAAATTAAAGAAAAAGTCAAAAATATACCTGACTTACAAATACCACTAGAATCAGACTATTTAATAGTTCAAACAGATGGTAGCAAATTAGGATGGGGAGCCATCTTAAAATCAAGACCAAATAAATACAGTCCAAAAAATGAAGAAAAAATATGTGCATACCAAAGTGGACAATACAAAGAAAAAGGTAATATGAGTAGTATAGACGCAGAAGTATTAGCAGTAATATACGGACTAAATAGTTTTAAATTATACATTTTAAACAAAAATGAAGTATTAGTAAGAACAGACTGCGAAGCCATAGTTAAATTCCATGAAAAAATAAATAGTAAAGCTAGTAGTAAAAGACGATGGTTAAATTTTATAGATATAATATCTATCTATAATAATATTGTTTTTGAATATGTTAAAGGAAAAGATAATGACTTAGCTGATAGATTAAGTAGATTATAACTAAAGACTAATTAATATTTATTACAGCATGAGACCAACAAGTCAACAGACAGTAGACAAAGGCAAGGGCATCGCCCAGCCAGATACTTATGCTCAGACATTATTAGGCAGACAAAATTTCAGACCTTTAAATACAACAGACAATTTTATGGAGCGAATCCATTTCGGTAAGTACAATTTAATTTCCTACCCTAAGTGTAATTTATCATTTAGAGTAAATTTAGACTGTAATATAGACAAAACTCAACAATGTTTAGTAGATAACTTATGGATGGCATACAATAAACAAGATACTAAGTATTTTATAGCAGCTTCTAATGCTTTATGTCAATATTTTTCAGACAAAAATAGAGACAATAAATTTAAATATTATGTAGTTATACATGGTAAAACCAAAGGTATTTTCCAAACTTGGATAGAAGTAATTGATTCTATAAATGGGATAAAAAAACCCACTTTTTAAAGGTTTTAATGATTTCACTGAAGCTTTAGACTATGCAAGAGGAATACTTGGGCCTAATTATTATATTTCACCAGCTCTCAGACAAAGCCCAAACCAAATACCCCAATATAATATCCAAAAAGACTCAGACAAAATAATTTTTTGTGACCATTGTTCAGCCATGACAGAGGGTTTCAAAAGACTCAATACAAAAAATGAAATCCTTATCCAAGAGAACATGAGACTTGTTAAACAGCTCGAGACTTTCCAAAATAAATATGTTCCAAGAACAGACAGTACAACTCAGCAAGAAGACATGAGTTCTCCATCTCACTTAAAAATGGATGAGACGGGTGTGCATTCCCCTCTGAATGCTAAGAACTCTACTGTATCGGAGCATGATACAGCTAGTCCGGTTCAAACGGTGACCGGTAAAGACTTATCAAATCCGTTAATGGCTGTCACTTTGCCAAAAAGTGAAATAGAGGAGTCTTCTTCCTCACGAAGGAGATTACCTAAATACTTCCAAAAAGACACATTAAGAAAAAATGAATTATTAAAAAAGAAAAAAAATGAAAAATTAGAAAATATAATTAAGCAAACATTAGAAAAGTTTTTTCAAGACAAAAGCCAAGATAAACATATTATCAAAAATAATCTCAGTCCAAGTAATGGTTTAGAAGACAATATTCACAGCTCAGACGAAGAACAGACAAATAATATTCAAGACTCACAAGACCCTTATGAAGATGATGACTCAGGCATGAGTTTTGATACTATTGCATTACACAATCTAGATACTTAACCATTTTTATTTCCTAGACACTTAACTATTTTATATTACTTCATTCCATACACTATCAATACAATTAGAGCAAAAACAAAGTTACTACAAGGAGATAAAAAGTCAAAGATGGCATACAAGAAGACAAGATGGCATAGCAAAATTTTCAAGAAAAACTACGGAAGAATCACAAATATTAAGTTAGAAGAAGACAAGAAAAGCATGAAGTTATGGGCAAAAAGTTAGTCAAAGATGATAAATACCACAAGAAGACAAGTAATCAAAGTAAGAAAAATGTGTATATTACTTAAAAAGCAGTAGGTGGGAATGCCCACTAAGTGTCCTGTAAAAATGAGTGTACTGTCACTTTATCATTACCCTCCCAAAAGAGGGAAAAACTGTTGACATAGCACGCGTTGAGTCTATAAGATAAGTCAAAAGATGAACTTAATAATGCATGTGATGATGGGGCCCAATGAGTACCCGACTTGCATTATTAAACGAATCTTATCAAGTTGTCGGCCATTAAAAAATTAAGGCCACGTAGTAGTGTCATTTTAGTCTTTTAAGTCTTTTAGGGTCATTTTGGTCTTTTAAGCCTTTTATTTTGCCTATAAAAGGAGGACTAGTAAGAGGAGAAAAGAGTAGAGTGAAAAAAAGAGTGGAAAGAATAGAAGTTAGAAAACTCTCTCCATACTTACTTCATCCTACTTCCATATTCCTTTATGTACCAAAAAATCATCTTTGTATATTAAAGTTTGTGAAATAAAAATAAGTGTGCTTGTGTGTTAAAGTTTTTGAAAGCGTTTCCAAGGTCCTTCGGGGGTTCCCGAAAGGGAAACCTCTCTCAGTTTATCATGTAAGTTTTACGATGTTTACTTCCCAAAATTCCCCTCAAAAATATGTTATTTAATTTTCTAAGTTGTTAGTTTTTAATGTAATTATTGTATATATGTTTTAAAATTTACCCTTAGTATATGGTTAACTTCTTAACTTCTTAATAACGACTATGGATTAACCTGTAAATTCCTAGGATTCTTGGCTTTATAGTCCGCTTGATGAAAGGACGAATTTGTTGCCAGTTTTATATCCGGGGTGTGGTTAAAGACGAAGTTGTTAAGAACAAAGGTTAAGAAGAAGATATGAAATGGGTAAGACAAAATCCAAAAACAAATATAAAAAATAAAAACAAAAATAAAAAATTGAAAAACAAAAATAAAACATGGGGAAAATAGGGATTTAAGTCATAAACTAGCTTGATTAAACTAACAGAGAGAGGGAGTACTGAGTAGGACGTACAAAATATCTGAAACAAAGCCTTGACACGGAACAAAAACAAAGCCTTGACACGGAACAAAGACAAAGCCTTGACACGGAACAAAGACTGGACACAGTTGACACTGAACAAAGACTGGACACAGAACAACTTACCCGCACTACTAAATTACATTAATAATCTACTACTATATTATTATATATTATACTACTATCTATATATCTACTACTATATATAATATTATTATATAATACTATATATATTATTATTATATACTACTATATATATTATATATTGATTTTACTATATTTCTTTGCTTTTTATCAGATATTTCTGTATTTTCTGATTTTCTCAGATTTAATGTATTTTACGTGTTTTTACCGTGTTTATCGCTTCAGACTTCATCGTTCTTAGTGTTAATACTTGATACTATACTAAATACTACATACACTAGATACTACATATACCTCTACCCCCAATATATCTAAGTGTCCATATTACTTAATACTATACTATCTAAGTGTCCATATATTTATATATATATATATATATATATATATATATATATATATATATATATATATATAACCAATTCACAAGAAATAGAAATCATATAATAAATACAATGAGTTTTTTCATTAGCTCCCATTATAATACTATATTTGTAGATCAATTAGAATTTAGAAGTACTTAAATACACTTGAATGAAATTTCAATAATCTAGGGTTCCATGCAAATGAAGATACTATATCATTATTCATATATGTTGAATCAACATCAAGTAGCAAAGTCGTTGTTCATAAATATTAACTGGGTCAGTGATTTGAAGTATATTATTTTAATGTAATTATTGATTAAAAAAGTTATTTTATTCTCGATACATTTAGGAAACAAAAAAACTAACAATTAGAAGGTGCAGCAATTCAAAGTCTTCTCTCCTTCTCTATTCATAAAACTACTAGCAAAAAAAAAAATCTGCATATGTATTGAAGAAAACTAACTTCTTGTCTTTGTATATTGTAAGAAACTTCATGTTGCATTTAAAAAATCTCTACTTTCGTGTGCTGCTTGAAATGCTGGATCAAGAAACGATCGTGAAGTAGTCTTAGAAGTGATTATTATGGTCCATTAAATAACGATGATAGCATTTTAGAGTTCTCATTTATCCAATAATGTTCTATCAAAATCAATAGCAATATCTATCTATATTTCATTTTTCAAGTCTTTTGAGAATATTAAGGTAATGCCACAACAATGTTGGTGAGACAATTTTGTCGTTAACCAAATGTTTTTTGAAAAAAACCAATTTTCTTCTTGATAGATAAATCGATCAAAATTAAAGAATCCTTGTAATAAACTATATATTGTCAATGGACTAAAAATTTTCTATAGCTATTGTTGACTATTTTATTTATTTCTATATTTTTTTTGAATTTGTAGGATAAACTAAATATTGCAATTTATATGCTTGAGTTTTATAAGAAAACATAAATGTGAAACCCACTTATATTAACATGAAAGTAATTAGTTATGAAGTTCCTTTAAGATTCTAAAGTTTATGTGGGATTTCTTTTGATGCCTATATCAATTTTTTTGCAATTGTAAAATTAGCTTTCTCAATTCTACATATATATTAGATAATAAATGATAAATCATTCAAATTTATGACTACATGCATTATTAGTACTCGTGAATGTATGGAATAAGTTGTTTATGTAGTATGCCAAAAAAAGTATATATTTGGAATAACGATTAAATGCATTTCTATAACAATTTTAATTCAATTGTTGAAAGTTTTGTCCGAAATCATTTCATTTAAAAAGTTTTTTCTTATAGATTATATGATAGGATAATTTTTCATTTTAACTTTATTTTATCATTCAAACATGTTATCTAATTATAACTTTATTTATATTATTATATTCTTATTGATATGGGGTGTTGCGGTGTCCGGTAACTAGTTGGATTATAATCTATTCCCATGTATTTTAGGAATTATTTTAGGAAAACTGTCTAAAGCAATAATGATAAAAAGAAAATGACAGATCAACAAAGCAGGATAGATCAGATCATTTATATTCTATAGACTCTTTAAAAGTAATACATTAAACCACACTTTCTCTCACAGACCTAATTGAACAAATGACATTTTTCCAGTTACCATTTTTAAAAAAACCTAATGCAACATAGTAAAAAGTAAATAGGTCAAACATTAAATAAAGAGACTCTTTAAAAGCAATCCATTAATCCAGGAGACACAAATTTTTGCTCATATTGGTAAACTCTATATTGATATGCAAACAAAATAGGTCTGTCAACGATACACTAGACACTTACATGGAAGAATCAAAGATCTGACTACTTTAACATTGATGAGAGTAACCTGACAATATTAAAGAATATAATTTATCATATCCGCTTTAGCAATGAGACCAAATTTAGGAATAAAAATATAGCTTATCAGAATACCACGAAATTACAAAGATGATATGAGAACCATTTTTTTTATAATCATGGTGCCTGGGTCAGCCTGCGCAGACCTCAGGATCCTATTATCTCCCACTGCACAGGTAATGGATAACTTTATTCATCAATGTATTGACATCTATGCCACACCCTCGAGTGTAATGATAAGATAATTAATTTGAAAGAAAGATGACAAAAGGTTCCTTTTTTAAGTGACAACAAAGAGTTAGGTGAGACTTGGTATGCTCTTTTTCTCTAAGGGCCATGTTCTAGATTTTATAGTATTGCGTAGAGTTAGCATGTTAATTAGTGCTAAAAATTACTTTCCAGACATATTATAGTGCCAACAACCAACAGTCCCTGGGACCCAAATCTCCATGAATAGGATAACCTTATTCCATGGTATATATTTATATGAGGTTTCGCCTTAATGGAAATGAGAGGTCGTAAATCTTCACCTAGTGCTTTATTTGCTGCTTTCAAGGTATTTGGAAATAGATTTAGAAGTCAAAAAAATAATATTGACTAAGAATTCTAAGCAAATAGAATATTTCTAATTAAGACAACCTTCTTAATGGAAACTTAGAGGAAGAAATTTATGTTGAGGGATATGTGGTTCCTAGTAAACAAAGGAAATTGTGAAAAACTCCATGTCACTATATGGGCTCAAACAAGCACTCAAACAATGGTACACTATATTTGACCAAGCAATGTTGGCAAACACATTTAAGATCAACGAGTGTGATAAATGTGTCTACATTAAAAGCAATCTAAATCATGAAGTCATTGATTGTTTATATGTTGATGACATGTTAATAATGAGTAAATATATTGATAATATAAATTCTATTAAGCGGTTATTATCTAGCAAATTTGATATGGAAGGACTTAGGAGTTGCTGATTTGATCTTAGGAATCATATTCACAAAACTCCACAAGGTCTAGCATTATCATAGTCTAATTATATTGAAAGAGTACTAGACAAGTTCAAGTTTTTGAATTTCAATGTTTTCAAGACTCCAATTGACGTAAGCTTTACATTGCAAATGAATGAAGAAGAAAGTGATTCACAATTGGACTATGCAAGCGTGTTGGGAAGTTTTATGTATATTATCAAATGTACACAACTATATATAGAAATTTCTTTTAGCAAACTGATTCAATTCACAAGTAATCTCAGCCAAACTCATTGGATGGCAATGAAACAAGTTTTGGGGTATCTGAAACATAAACAAAATTATGATTTGCATTATAACAAATATCCCACCGTGATTGAGGGATATGGTGATGCGAATTAAATCACCATGTCAAATAAAGTAAAATTCACAAGTGCACACGTATTTACCCTTGGTAGAGGAGCAGTCTCTTGAAAATCATCCAAACAAATATGTATAGCTCATTCTACAATTAATGGAATCTGAATTTATTTCTTTAGATAAGAGTGGTAAAGAAGCTGAACGACTTCTGAATTATTTTGAAGATATCTCATTCTTCCCAAACTCGTAAGACCTATATGCATACACTGTGATAGTCAAGCAGCAATAAGTAGGATAGGGAGCGTTAGGTACAATGAAAAATCTCACTAGATATATGACGAAGATATAAAAACGAAAGACAACTAATACTCTATACTAGAATTATCACTATTCACGATGTAAAGTCTTGAGATAATGTGTCGGGTCTACATACAAAAGGCCTAGCTAGAGAGAAAGTTGAAAGATAATATAAGGGAATGGGGTTAAAGCTTAGGATAAGTCATCATAGTGGTAACTCTATTAGACTAAAGATCCCAAGAGATAGGTTCAAATGAGATTAAATAAACTACTGAATGATGGCTCAACATTGTCGAACAACTCAATTCCTTCTCGTAATAAAGAAGATGTTTAGGAAAAAGGATAAAACATAAAGTCTTTTTGACGAGCTAATAAAGCTTAAAGTTTTGTAATGATTTCTAAGTTTGACAGATTAGACCAAATAGTGTATTCACGTGATGACACGATTAGAAATCACCTATGTGAGTGTGAAGTGTAAGTTGCTTCATAGAGAATGACTGTAAAAGTTCATTCTCTATACACTCATGAAACCATAGATGGTAAAGGGTTGATTGTGTGGCATATGCTTTTCTAGGTATAAACCAAAGCTCAACGATTCAAAGATATTGAATCTACCGATTGACCTAGTATATCTGACATATGTTCACTATGAAAAGTTCAAAGGGGAACCTACTAATCTTGATGCAATTGATCCTTGCTTGTAAAGTACACACCTGTCAGTGCATTCCTTTATGTTATAGTCATTCCTCATTCATGTGGGGGATTATTGGTGTAACACCTCAGAAATGCCTAACTTAGAAAAAGTTGAAAAATGCAGAAAAAGTTATTGAAGTCTACAACTTTGATTTTAAGAGAGGTGTTCATAGACCGCATAAGCTTGCACATTCCGTTGAAATCACCTGTAAAATGAACCTGATAATTGTCAAATGACTCTCCAAAACTAATTAAAAAAGTGAGCGATCATCGTTATTAAAAAAACCCAATGAAGAGTCGGGGTCAAATCCCACAGGGAATGGTATATCGTAGAGAATTTCTTATCAAGAAATTTGGATTTTAAACCAGCTCATTTGTACTAGTTAGAACAATTTGGTGGATGGTACCACCAACTTAATATAAAGCTTTGGTTATCAATTATCTCCATTAAACTAAAATTGGAACAAAGTCAAGAGTTAACAAGCAATCTAAGGGTGCGGGAATTTGAAATCGACTTAGCATAGGGTGATTGTGCTGCTCTATAGTGATTTACATACATGATTAAGCTAATTCATCTTCCATGACACTAACATTCTTTCGATCTCAAAGCATTTATGCATAGAATCTCCTTTCGGTCTCATCTAATTGTAAATCTAAAACAACACAATACCTTACTTTATCCTCCCTTCCAAGAATAGGGTAAATAGATCCAACTCTTTTTCAACCATGTCATAGACATCACAAACCTAAATTGCTAATATTAACCTAATTAGCCAGTTCAATTAATCTCTTTCGAGCATCAACCAGAGATCGAAAGTAGGAGTAAAATTTGCAAACTTAACCCATAATTTAACCCCACCCCCAAGGTAATTAGACTAAATTCACGCATGAGCATCAACAAAACAAAGCATAGCACAATACTCACTATAATAAATCAACACCCAACCCCATTAGAGCACCCCTAGATCTTGGGGTTTTAGCCACACATCACAAAAAGGTAAAGAAAATATACATTCCATGAAAGCAGCCATGGGTAACTTGAAATCAAGCAATTAAGAGTAAATCCAATTTAGATTAAACTTCAGTTGTTCAAAATCAAGTGTAAAAAATGTAAAATAATAAGAAATAGAAGAGTGTTCTTTCAAAAGTCAAGCGTTCTAAAACTAGTGTCTAACTTTAATTTGAACTTCAATTCTCCAACTCTACTGAAAAATTGTATCCATTGGGATATTCATACTTTCCTAAAATTTGGCCCAAAATCCACTAAATAATCAACTTAACGACATTAGTCAGGCTCGGTGAATTGTTCTTCGCTCCTCAGTTCGCCTTATGTAACTATACATCGATGTTGTCAGCTAGAATACCTTAACCATTTGAAGAATTGTAACGACCTGATTCCTTCATTATGGAAAATCCAATGGGGAAAGAATTGGGTCAGAAAACTCTTTGCTAGTAACTTGGAAATTCCTAGCCTAGTCCAGATTTGGACTAAATCTGAGTCAGTGAGATATAGGGAAATCTGATAATGAATGAGAGATATAATTATGAATTTGATCACATGAGTAGTTAGCTAAGACGTTAAGGAACCCGTATGACTTTATGGAATTGAATTTAGGCGAGTCAAAAACCTGAAAACAATTTTAGCATGAACGGGTATTTTCTGAGTGTCATAGGTTGAAGGTGTGTTGTGAAATGGGGGTTTGAAACTCTAAATTCGACTCTTTATTTTCATGTAAGCCTCCACTGTGAGATTATTGTCGCCAGGGCAAGGCCGCTGTGGTGGCGTATGGACCGCCAAAGCGGGACACTCGTAAATTAAGTCAGAAATAAACCCCAAAACGTCATTATTTTGTAAGTTTCATCTTTGAGAGCTAAGGAACGACCCAGGGAAAGTTCTTGATAGTTTTCCACCTCTACTAGCACTAAAGGTAAGGATTTTACTCCCCTAATCCATTTTTTGATCCGTCGAACTTAGTTTCTTAGGTAATTAGTGTTTGGGAAAAGTTTTGATCTGCGAATTATGGTTGAAAAAGCCCTAATTTGGGTATTGGGATCATGCATTAGGTCTTGGGTTATAGAGTTTGTCATATTCCGGGTAATTAGATCCTAATTATTTATCCTCACATTGAATTAATTGTTTGTAGACCAAGAACAAGCGGAAAGAATCTAGAAAGGGAAGAATCAAGTTTCTTAGAAGGATTCAAGCTTTATTCGAAGTAGGTGATGGTTGTGATTTCATGTTTGTGCGATGTATGTTAGTAATTTCTTCATAATAATACATGCATGTATGCGAATGTTGCACTATTGATCACACTAATCGTAAATGAATATGAATGAAGGATTGTATGCCATGAATCAACACTTGATTGTATGATTGCGAGAATGTTCATTGTGATTGTGATTGTTGCATGTTGAATGGAACAGGTTTCACATTCTGACACACTAATTGGGATCAGATGTCACGTACCAACATACATATTGGAACGGGTGTCAAGATCCAACACACTAACTTGGAATGGGTGCCACGATCCGGCATACTAACAGTTTGGATATGGGTTCTATAGAGGACCAGTGACTTGTTATATATGTGTATTATTGAGAATGTGGATTGTACATTGATCCTGTATGATGATTGATATTGTATAGGTTCGGTATATGCCTGTTTTACTATGTTGCGATTACTTGTATATGTTTCACTTATTGGAATAGCCGCGTGATCCTACCAGTACACTATGGTTGTGTACAAATTCTGCACTTGCTCTTTCTTTGTTGAGTACAGGGCATCTTCAGGCGGCTACTTACACACCTCGCTTGGGAAATCAGTGATCAACATCAAATTCAAGGGTGAGCCAGTTCTTCCAGGCTGCCATGGGTTCTCATTATGTTTAGTCCATTTCTATTCGTACTTAGACTAGTTTTTAGATATTCTTATGTTTAGTTTGGGGTTGAACCAATTTTCTTAGACTTGTCGTTAGTAGGTGTTTTGGTACATTGACTTTCAGGTTCTAGGAATTATTTCTGCAATTGTTTTGTTAGACTTTTGGAGTTTATGATAACTTTATATTTTTCCTTTAGACATTTAAACATGCTTCTGTATCTTTAAATGCTCTAGTTTTCGTTAATTTGGTTAGTTGGGTTGTAGTAACAGTTCTCCCACTGGAGGTTAGTGTGGGTATCAAACACAATGGTCTGGGTCGTGACAAAGTTTGTATCAAAGCCCTAGGTTCGTTGATCTCGATGTACCATAATGAGTCTAGTAGAGTCTTGTGAAATGGTACGGAGACGTCTATACTTTTCTTCGAGAGGCTTTAGGACTTTAGGAAATCTCTCTATTTTCTCGTCTCCTTTTGTGCTATACCTTGATTCCAATTAGTATCTGGTGATCCAAATTTCTATCTAATCTCCTTCATTCTTCTGTCCGTAGATTGTTAACACTCGCTTCAACGATGTCAGCCCCGTCAATGATCCCGCTAAGGAGTCCGCAGCAAGAGGTCGCGATCAAGGCAGTGGTAGAGGCCGAGGAAGGGTAGCACCTGCTAGGGGTGTAGCTCTGGTTGAGAATGCTCCCAAAAATGAGAATCCTCTTGCGCATCATGAAGAGATAGAGGAGAATGTAGAGGTTGAGCATGATGAGGATGTTGGACAAGAGGAAAAGGTGCAAGCTGAGACTACATGTATTCCTCCCTTATACCCACTGATAGCTCAACATATTATGTCTTTTCTGAAAGGATTGGTTGGTCCTAGATCTTCCTGCAGTTCAAGCAACTCAAACTCCTGTAAAGTCCCCCGCCCCATTGCTATTACTGTCCCCAAATTTGGTGGAACCGTAGGTACACACCCTTTTTTCGTCCTTTGTTGGTTCCAGTAATGACTGGGAATGAACATGAAATGTTCACCAAGTTTCTAAAACTGAAGCCTCTGGTATTCCATGGTTTTGAGAGTGAGGACGCCTATGAGTTCATCCTAGATTGTTATGAGAGGCTTTATAAGTTGGGAATCATCCATCAACATGGAGTAGAGTTTGTGACTTTCTAGCTTCAAGGTGAGGCTAAGCAGTGGTGGAGAGCTTATGTGGAATGCCGATCGTCAGCTTTACCCCCACTCACATAAACCCATTTTCATGCTTTATTTATGGAAAAATATGTACCCTGGACCTTGAGAGATCGTAAGAAGGATGAGTTCATGGCTTTGGTGCAAGGTGGTATGATTGTGGCTACTTATGAGGCTAAGTTTCATGATTTGTCTAGATATGCTATGCAATTGGTGACTACTGAGGAAGAGAGGATCCGTCTATTTGTTAAGGGACTGAATTCTGAGTTACAGGTATTGTTTGTGCACATGACTTCTGTAGGGAAAAGTTTTAATGAGGTAACATATTTTGTGAAGAAAGTGGAGGGAGTGAGGCGAGACGGACAGGCTAAGGCGTTGGCTAAGAAATCTAAGAGCACATGTAACTTTCAGGGTTCCTACTCCAAAGGTTCAGGGAGGCCGACACTTGCAACCCGGCCAATTCAGTCCGCTATGCCTGCTTGTACATGTAATTTCTCTGGAACACCACCTCAGAATTTGATTCAGGATATCCAGGGAGCTGCACCTTCGGAGGGCAGCAGGCCATCTATTGATCGCACTTGTTATAATTGTGGAGAACGTGGGCATATGAGGAGAGATTATCTCCACCCGTGCATGTTGGATTTCATACAGCAACAAACTAGGGTAGTGGTACCCGCATGAAATAGTAATAATGATCGAGGACGTCCGTAAGGTAGGCGAGGAAATCAGCAAGGCCGTAGAGGTAGGGGAAATAGTAACGTAGATAGAGGTACGGTGCAGCCAGACAGGGAAGTTGCCTTTCAAGATGGCAGGGCTCAATGTTATGCCTTTTCGGGAAAGAGCGAGGAAGAGTCCTCTGATGCAATGATCACATGTACTATTCTTGTTTGTGACCAGATGACTAATGTATTGTTTGATCCGGGTTCTACTTATTCTTATGTGTTCGTACGATTTGCCTCAAAATTTGATATGATTCATGATATACTTGATGCCCCCATCCATGTTTCTACCCCAGTTGAAGAGTCTATCATAGTCACCCATGTCTATCGTGTTTGTCCTATCTTGTTTATGGGGTTTTAGACTTGGGGTGATTTGGTTATTTTGGATATGACTGACTTCGATATAATCTTAGGCATGACTTGGTTGTCCCCCTATTATGTTGTGCTTAATTGTAATACTAAATTTGTGACTCTAGAGATCCCAGTAGGGAAAAGTTAGAGTGGGAAGGGGTGCACAAGCCTAAGCCAGCTAAGATCATATCCTCTATTAGGGCTAGGAAATTGGTGGGGCTGTGTTGTTTGGCTTATTTGGATCATATTCGGGTTGTTGAGGTTGAATCTCCTTCTATTGAGTCTATTCCTATGGTGTCAAAATTTAGAGAAGTGTTTCCTACTGATTTGCCTGGTATGTCTCCTGATAGAGATATAGATTTCTGCATTGATTTAGAACCTGGTACCCATCCCATTTCAATCTCTCCTTACCGTATTGCTCTGGCAGAATTAAGAGAGCTCAAGGCTCAAATCCAAGAGCTTCTGGATAAAGGATTCATTAATCCTAGTGCTTCCCCATGGGGTGCTCCTGTTCTGTTTGTTAAGACAAATGATGGTAGTATGAGGATGTGCATAGACTATCGCCAATTGAATAAGTCACAATTCGGAATAAGTATCCACTGCCTCGAATAGATGATCACTTTGACCAGTTGCAAGGTTCATCAGTCTTCTCTAAGATTGATTTAAGGTTTGGTTACCATCAGTTAAAGATTAGGCATAAGCATATACAAAAAATGGCATTTAGGAGCCGCTATGGGTACTATGAGTTCCTAGTTATGTTGTTTGAGTTGACAAATATGCCTGCAACTTTCATAAGTTTGATGAATGGGGTGCTCAAACCCTTTCTTGATTCGTTTGTGATAGTGTTTATTAATGACATTTTGGTTTAATCGAAAAGTGAGAAAGAGCATGCCCACCATCTTTGTATTGTTTTGGGTGTTCTTGGGAAACAAAAGTTGTATGGAAAATTTTCTAAGTGTGAATTTTTATTGACTTCGGTTGCCTTTTTGGGACATGTAGTTTCAAAGGAATGGGTAATGGTAGATCCCCAAAAGGATGAAGCGGTTAAGAATTAGGTCCGGCCTAGCTTTGTAACTGAAGTTAGGAGTTTTGTGGGGCTCGCTAGCTACTATCGTCGGTTTGTGAAGAACATTGCTTCAATTGCAACACATTTGACCAAAAATAAGACACCTTTCGAATGGACTGGAAAATGTGAAGAGAGCTTTCAAAAGCTCAAGACCCTTTTGACCATATCACATATTCAAGCATTACCAGTGGAAGGTAAATATTTTATTATTTATTGTGATGCTTCACACTCGAGTTTGGGTGTTGTGTTGATGCAAGATACGAATGTCATAGCCTATGCATCGTGGCAGTTGAACGTGCATGAGAGGAATTATACGACACATGATTTAGAGTTGGCAGCGGTAGTGTTTGCTCTTAAGATCTGGCGACATTACCTCTATGGTGTCAAGTGTGAGGTGTTTACTCATCATCACAGTCTTCAACATGTATTCACTCAAAATAATCTGAATTTGAGACAACTAAGGTGGATGGAGTTACTCAAGGATTATGATGTGACCATCCAGTATCATCCGGGTAAGGCTAATGTAGTGGCGGACGCACTAAGCCGAAAAGCGGTGAGTATGGGTAGTTTAGCTTGCTTGAGTGTATCCAAGTGACCTTTGGCTAAGGAAATTCAACATTTGGAGTATAAGTTCATGCAGTTGGGCGTCTAAAAAAAAGGTGGGGCGGTAGCTAGCATTGAGGTTAGGGCCACCTTCATTGAGAAAATCAAGGCTAAACAGTTTGAAGATGAAAATTTGAATGAGCTTCGAAGGAAGATAGTGATGGGTAAGGTACATGATATGGATATTGATGTGGGGGGCGTGCTCAGTTTTAAGGGAAGAATTTGTGTTCCTAGAGTGGCCGACTTGATTCAGAGTTTATTGACAGAATCCCATGGTTCGCGGTATTTTATTCATTCGGGTGTGACTAAGATATACCGAGATTTGAAGAGACTTTATTAAGGACCTGGCATGAAGAAAGATATAGCAGAATTTGTGGCTAAGTGCCAAAACTGCTAGCAAGTAAAATATGAGCACCAAAGACCTGCAGGTTTGCTTCAAAGAATGACAATTTTGAAATGGAAGTGGGAAAGGATAGCTATGGATTTTGTGGTTGGTCTTCCTAAGACATTGGGAAAGTATGATTCTATTGGGGAAGTGGTAGACAGACTAACTAAATCAACCCATTTTATTCCAGTCAGAACAGACTATAATGCTCAGCAGTTGGCTAAGGTTTATGTGAAAGAGATAGTGAGGCTGCATGGAGTGCCCTTTTCTACCATCTCAGACCATGGTATGCAGTTCACATCCAAGTTTTGGGGAAAATTGCATAAGGAGTTGGGTACTCAACTCACCTTTAGCACAGTCTTTCATCCGCAGACAGACGAGCAGTCGGAGAGAACTATTCAAGTGCTAGAGGACATGTTGAGGGCATGCATGATCGACTTTGGAGGATATTGGGATAAGTTCCTACCGTTGTGTGAGTTCTCCTATAATAATAGTTACCACTCCAACATTTATATGGCACCATTTGAAGCACTGGATGGGAGAGGATACAAATCACCCATAGGGTGGTTTGATGCTAGAGACGTGAAACCTTTGGGGGTTGACTTGGTGAAGGATGCACAAGATAAGGTAAGAAGCATCCAAGCTATGCTTCTAACAGCCCAAAGTCGACATAAAAAGTATGCAGACCATAAGGTAATGGACATGGCATTTCAGACTGGTGAGAAGGTTCTTCTTAAGGTATCACCCATGAAAGGGGTAATTAGATTCAGCAAGAAGGGTAAGTTTAGTCCTTGATCTATTGGACCCTTTGAGGTTCTTGACAGTGTAGGACCAATTTCTTATAGATTAGCTTTACCTCCTAACTTATCGGGAGTTCATTTGGTATTTCATGTGTCCATGTTGAAGAAGTATCATGGAGATGGGGATTACATCATAAAATGGGACTCAGTGTTATTAGACAAGGACCTTCGGTATGAGGAGGAACCGATTGCAATTTTTGATCATGATGTTCGAAAGCTGAGGACCAAGTAGATTAAGTCCATGAAAGTTTAATGAAAGCATCATCCGGTTGAGGAAGCTACTTGAAAGACTAAAAAGGACATGCGAGACAAGTATCCCTAGTTGTTCGACGATTCAAGTACTACTCAACTCTTACTTTAGCCAGTCTTTCCTAGTTGATCACTCGGGGACGAGTGATGGGTAAATTGGTATCTATTGTAACGACCTGATTTCTTCGTTAGGGAAAAGCCAATGGAGAAAGAATTAGGGTCAGAAAACTTTTTGGCAGTAACTTGGAAATTCCTAGCCTAGTCCAGATTTGGACATCTAAGTCAGTGAAGTCTAGGGAAATATGGTAATGAATGAGAGATCTAATTATAAATTTGATCACATGAGTAGATAGCTAAGACATTAAGGAACCTGTACGACTTTACCAAATCAAATTCGAGCGAGTAGAACTCCCAAAATTGATCTTAGCCTGAACAGGTATTTTTTAAGTGTCATAGGTTGACGCTGTATTGTGAAATGGGGGTTTGAAACTCTAAATTTGACTCTCTGTTTCAGTGCAAGCCGCCAGGGCAGGATTATTGTCGCCAGGGCGGGGTTGCTGTGGTGGGAGATGGACCACCATAGCAGTACAATCGCGACTTAAGTCAGAAATAAACCCCAAAAACATCATTATTATGTAAGTTTTCCACCTCTCCTAGCACAAATGGTAAGGATTTTACTCCCCTAATCTGTTTTTCAATCCGTAGAACTTAGTTTCTTTGGTAATTAATGTTGGGGGAAAGTTTTGATTTGGGAATTATGGTGGAAAAAGCCCTAATTTGGGTATTGGGATCATGGATTAGGTCTTGGGTTATTGGGTTTGACATAATCCGGTTAATTAGATCCTAATTATTGATCCTTGCATTGAATTAATTGTTTGTAGACCAAGAACAAGCGGAAAGAATCCGGAAAGGTAAGAATCAAGTTTCTTAGGAGGATTCAAGCTTTGTTCGAGGTAGGTGATGGTTGTGATATCATGTTAATACATGTATGTATACGAATGTTGCACTATTGATCACACTAATCGTAAATGAATATGAATGAAGGATTGTATGCCATGAATCAACACTTGATTGTTTGATTTTGAGAATGTACATTGTGATTGTGATTGTGATTGTGGCATGTTGAATGGAACGGTTTTCACGTTCCGACACACTAACTAGGATTCGATGTCACGTACCGACATACATATTGGAACGAGTGTCACGATCCGCCACACTAACTTGGAACGGGAGCCACGATCTGGCACAACTAACAGTTTGGGTATAGGTTCCATGAGAAGACCAATGTTTTGTTATATATGTGTATTATTGAGAATGTGGAATTGTACATATATCCTGAATGATGATTGATATTGTATATGTTCGGTATATGCCTGTTTTACTATTTTGCGATTACTTGTATATGTTTCACTTATGTGAATAGCCGTGTGATCCTACGAGTACAATGTGGTTATGTATAGATTTTGCACTTGCTCTTTCTTTGTTGAGTACAGGGTATCTTTAGGCAGCTACTGACAGACCTCGCTTAGGTGATGAGTGATCGACATCGAATTCAAGGGTGAGCCAGTTCTTCTAGGCTGCCATGGGTTCTCGTTATGTTTAGTCCATTTCTATTCGGACTTAGACTAGTACTTTAGATATACCTATGTTTTGTTTGGGGTTGCACCCATTTTCTTAGACTTGTCATTAGTAGGTGTTTTGGTACATTGACTTTCAGATTCTAGGCATTATTTTCGCATTTGTTTTATTAGACTTTCGGAGTTTATGGGAACTCTCTATTTTTACTTTAGACATTTAAACCTGCTTCCGTATCTTTAAATGCTTTAGTTTTCGTTAATTTGGTTAGTTGGGTTGTAGTAACGGTTCTCCCACCGGAGGCTTTAATGTGGGTGTCAATCACGATGGCCTGGATAGTGACAAGAACTCTTCTCCAACTCGCAAGCTATAAAGCAGCTAAATATATGTGCTTGTACACAATATTGGTGCATATACGTGTATACAAACAGATATTTCTGAACATCTTATAATGATTTGGGCTAAGCTTTCTCTTCAAATCATGGATCATATTGTTATTTGTATAGATTTGCATATACGGAGTTTCAATTAGAAATATAACACATGAAATCTGATTCACTGCATATACATAAACAAAAATTATAATATAGAATACATAACAATATGGTAATGATACACTTGTAATGATACATGAATATATTTGTATAAATAAATACAGTGAATATATAACAACTATATCAACTAAATATACATTCCTTTCATATAAAAATTGATAGAACAAATACAATTTCCAATTGTTGAATAATCATACTGTGAATACATCTAATACATATATTTATTTGATAACTAAATGTATCCATATATAATAACGTATCCAAGTATAAAAAAAATTTGAATACGCTGTTGAATTTCTTTTTTGAATACATTTTGTTTAGGGAAAATTTCATATATGGCAAACGTAATTTATGAAATAACATTATATGGGTATAGTTTACATAATTACATTCTATGGGTATAGTTTAGTTTGCTATGTAGCTTTTAATTTGTATAAAACGTTTTTTTTTTTTTAATGTATACAATATTTTAATTTTTCATTGAATGGTAATACTAGCGCTAAATACGGTAACAAATATTTACACAATCCCATGATTTAAGCTAAACATTCAAAATCAAATATTTTCCCAAAAAAGAATTCTATAGCGACAGAAAGACTATACAAACTTGTTTCCGGGCACGATTGAATAATCATACTTATCAATTTTTCGGTATAGTCAACGACAGGTAAGGTTTCGTTGAAGGAAACTTCATGTTTTGAACTGCAATATAGTATATAATAAATTAATATAGTGTAAATGTTGAAATTATGAAACGATTTCAACTTGTGTGTCGATTATGATTGTATAAAAAAGGAGTTGTCAATTTTTCCTTGTTTATACAATATTAGATAAATCATATGAAACACCTAGGTGTTAATGACTCTATTTGTATATATATAAATTGATTATATTGTATATATTTGATAAATTGTATATAATTTTTTATACAATATTTGTGTGTAATTGACTATGTAATTAACTGTATATGTGACCATCATTATATGGAAATTGTATATATGACAGTCATGCTTGTTAAAAACAAAGAGTGTGTTGTATTTGTTTTTAATTTTTTTTGTGTAGTCTGTTTGTATATTTGAGTGTGTAATGTTTATATATACAATATTTTACTATATATGTTCATATTTTTTTTTTTTTTGTATATATCTAGTAATTTGTATAATGTAAAATAATTTTGTATATGTATTATATTTATATATGTGCATATGTAATTTCGTGTTTTTTTTTTTTTAAATTAATGATTAAATTCATTGTACAATATTCATTTATCAATTGTATGTGTGGTAAGCTTGAAATCTATTTGAATATTTGAGTGTGTAATGTTTATATATGCAATATTTTATTATGTTCATAATTGTTTGTATATATCTAGGAATTTGTATAATGTACTATAATTTTGTATATGTAGTATATTTGTATATGTGCATATGTAATTTCGTGTTTTTTTTAATTAATTATTAAATTGATTGTATAATATTCATTTGTCAATTGTATATGTGGAAATCTGTTTGTATATACAACTGTGTAATGTTTATATACAGAAAGGTGTGTTGTAGTCTGTATATACATACAATTGTGTACAGTTTATGTACAAAAGATGGTGCTGAAAATTGTTTATATGTATAGTTGTGTAGTATTTATATACAAAATAGTGTACTGTATTAGTTGTAATTGGTATACAACTAATAGAATATACAAATAACAAATGTCTCATAAGACTTTGTATATATTGCCTTAATGTACAACCCACTATATACATAACTTTAGTAATTTGTATATAAATTACAGTATACAATTATAATTTAGGCATAACCTAAACTTTACATATCCTTCAAGAACATTTTTATATATTTTATTTATATAACTAAAAAATATACAAATAACTAATACAAGATTGTTTAAATGTGCAATATACTATATACAAATATTACTGAATTAGAAAATTTTATGCATTTTTGCACATAAGTAACAAATATACTATCTAAGATTGTGTTTTAAGCCACTACCTGATGTTCCTGATGTTCTTCTGATTTGTCCAGTTCTGATGAAGCAGATCCAATCTCCTCTGAATCAATGTTTATGGCTTTTCTCTTACTTCCACCTTCAACAATCTTAATGCCGCCAACCTTCGCGTTGTTGATGACTTTATGAATTTTCATTGGGTCATTTCTTTTCTTAGATCTCAATTCTTCAATAGATTGTTCAACTTGAACTTGTTTATGTTTTGCCATAGACCCTACATTGACTCCAAAATCCTGAGTTAACCCAATTGAAAATGGAGGTGGATTATCAACAACATTGACATGCAATGGCATACTTCTCGTAATCCTCATAGATGTAGAGGAATCATCCATTCTGATTTTGAAAGACTTGTAATCTGATAACTAATAAAGATTTTTTCTAAAAAAATATGAAAAAACTAACAAGCATACTACATATACAATTGTTGAAGAAGAAATCAAGAAAAAATATATTGAAAGCCACGAATTTGGCTATTACGTGTGAAAAGTAGAAGTACGATTAGAGGGAGAAGGTCGAAATTTTCCCAATTCGAAATTCAAATTAGAAGGGGAAGAGTGATTTTAGGAGAAAGATATGGAATGAGGATAGGAGAGATAAATTCGATTTTGTATAAAATTATATGCAAAATCTTTGGATGGCTTTTTTGATTGGGTATACAAATAGGTAATGGGTCCCATTAATTATGGCAAAAAAATTAAAACTATATTTACTGACAGTAAATAAATTAAACTATACCCTTATTAACTAATAACTTAGGGATGTTTACCATCCCACATAATTTTCCCAACTATTAATTGTAGCCATTTTCGTTCCATTTCACTAAATATAAAGGCATTTTGACCCTAGTTCGTAAAAAACACTTTTCATTCCTTCATAATAGTCTCACATGATATTGTCACCTTAGCAAAAGAAAATGTCAAGACCAAGTATCACTTCGAAATTCAAGATAAAAATTAGTATATTCTTTCAATTATACCCTTCCTTATACTCCATCATTTTATTAGTGTTTAATTTTCAGAAGACATTTATTACATAGAGATAGTTTAGTAAACTACACATTATATTTATTAATTTTTTAATAAACATAAATTTGCTAAGATTATATTTATTTTGAGAAGAAAAGTATTACTTAGCAAAAATAATCTTAAAACTCTTCTATTTATTTCAATTTACCATCCCGACCGTTAAACTCCACATAATTTCATCAAGATACACTTCATCATCTAGTCATTTGATTCAATGTCTCAAAAGAGCCTTTTAGGAAATTTCTTGGAAGCGTTAATTTTGACTCCATTAAAATCTAGAAGCTAATTAAATTCCATAAAAGCGTGGCTATGTATCTATGGATCATTTTTGTGTTTTAATCATTAGTGGTTGGTTTTATTGTGGACTGTGATGTCAGTCTGTTGTTCTAGGAAAAGTCAAAAGTCAAACAATTATTAATAATTAAAAATAATAATGAAAAATAAAGAGAAGAAATAAACTTTAATTGGTACATGGGCGATCGTAGAGTATAAGTTAAATGAGTTTATGTGTACTCAATAATTTTAATTAATTATGAATCACAAAATAAAATATTATGCTAAAATTCAAAACTCAAATACATAAAATTTAAATGACATATAAATGAACAACTTCGATTGTTACCAAAATGTTGAGTCAAGGATCTTGTTTTAGTTTTATTTGAATTGTTATTACTTATTGATGTAATATATCATCTATCTATATCTCTATCTCTATTTATCTCTATATCTATATCTAAATCTATATCTATATCTATATCTATATCTATATATATGTAACACCTCGGAATCACGAAGGCTAAGGAAAGGGGCCAAGTAGGCAATCACCAGCACAAAACTGGGCCATGGGACCCTCCACGGAGCCCTTGACAGGCCATGAAGGGGATCACGACTCGTTATGGTGCTCGTGAAGAGCTTCCAGAACTTGTCCAAGAAGGTTCCTGTAACACCCCAAAGTACTAACCAAGAGTCACATGTTGATTTACCGTTGCTTAATTATTACAATATGTTTTATTCTTGTTTTGGGAACTTGAAATTTTGTCATATTTGCAAAGTTGCTTAACATAAATTGAGACAATCATTTAAGGGATTGTTTTGGGGTATTTACGTAACATTCTAGTTGGGATTATCTATAACTTAAAAGGAGGTGAAAGATATATATATAGGTGTATATGTGTATGCATTTTAGGCAGCACACAACTATTTGGGTAGCACCTTTGAAAGACAGTTGTACAAGTGATAAACATCACTTTTGTGACTATATATTTTCACACCTCCTTTAGTAAATTCGTTTTCCTCAAGTCTTAGAACCTTAGAAACATATCTAAACAGATTGTTCTTCAAAGTCACAAGAGGAAAACTTTGTCCTTTTGGCTAGGATTCGAGACACACCTTCTCTTTGGTAAGTGATGAAATATGTTTCTGAGCTGGGTAGTGTTTGGTAATTTATGCATATCTCGTTCTCTAGAACTTCATTTACAGTGAATAAATATGATTTGGAAAGCTAATTCCTATACCTACAACTCTTATGTTTATATAAAACTCTAATTTAGCTATTATGAATTCGGAATATGGGACGCAACATAGGGCAAGTTCTGTCCAGATTTCAAAATTTGAAATCCTGTATGATCAACTGTTAGTGTTTCAAATATATCTTTTTGTAAAAAATATATTTTGTGGTGATTCTTGTTTATTTGCAACCTTTAGAGGTGTACCTATATCTTTCATGCAGGATATGAAGTCCAGTTTTGCGTTTTTCCTTTACAAATTTAAGTTGCGACTTGAGGTACCAGGGTGGTCAGATTCACTGTTCTGGGAGCATAGTTGTATTTGTACATGCTAGGCTTACTTGTGATGATGATCCAGTTTTACGTCAACATTATTGAGCTAATAGAAGTTAAAGAAGTTATTTAATTGTATTTTTAAGGTTATATATACTCGTGTACAAGTTGAGAACCTTGATACGTTGGTTGGGATACAGTTTGAATTCTTGAAGTTTTGTTGGACTGTTTCTATGCTAAAGCCCGAGGTTTGGGTATAAACTTGTACTTGTACTCTTGTTATCTGCTTGTATATTTGAAGGGTTATCTCGATACCTTGGTTACTTCTTGTCACATTGTATTGTCGTATTGATATTGTCTGAGACTTTGAAGACACTTATGTAACTCGCCCACTTGTATGGATTGCTTGATCAATTGGCATTCTTGTTGGGACTTTGTCCTTCTTGTGGCTGTGACTTTGTCACTACTGGCATGCCTATTGATTCAGATTATTTGCCATCTTGACTCTGGAATTTTTGGTTCGTCTTAAGTATGGAAGTTGTCCATTTTAAGTATGAACTAGGAAGCCATTTTTAATATGGTTCTTGATTCTCTTGATTATTGGGCTTTGACCCCTCTTGATACAGGGCTTCGGTCCTTCTTGATACTTGGTTATGCTTGGTGTGATGGTATGATGTATATATTGGGCGAGCCTTGGTATTGGATCTCTTGGGAAATGGTGCTATGAGCGTTCTAGACACTTGGATCTTTAAATATAGAACTTGATACCCTTAATATATTGTTTACTTGATTTATTTGTTATGTTTCAATTGTGTTGTCCATGACTTTAGAAAGGTAACTTGGTGAATCTAGCGGCTCCACGCATATAGTTTTTACACCACTAAGCTTTATGCTTAACGATAGTTGTTTCTATCGTTGGGAACGTTCGAGGGGATACCTAAAGCTGGCCATTGGAGGTGGAGTTTTTGCGAGCTTTATGGGAAGATCACATTTGCATATAGGCATCTATAGTTTGGATAAATCTTAGGACTTGTACATGATCTATATGTTGTACATTTACATGAAATTTTGAAGGCTAATTTGATCATGTCACCATGGGTTGTAAAATAAGTATGGCTATATGTTTTGTTCTTTTTGGGGTGTGTAAATCCAAGTGTTGTAATATACTAAATTTACTATTTATTTTGAATGTTTGTGTGAAGCATGAACTGGCAAAGGTTTGTACTCGAAAGTTGGTAATATCATGTTATATTATTTTGAGTGTGAGGATGATATATGCACGAAAACCTAGTAAGTTATTTGCTTAGATTATTTTGGAAGGGTTCTTCTACCATAAGATAAAATGTTACGTAGTTTCAGTTTGGCATCAAATTAATATGTAAATGGGCAGGTTTCACTTCTTTAACTATTTTTTTTCTGGAACATAATTCCTCTACTAGACTAAAATAAATATGCCCTTTGTTAATATCTTTTAAATGTCGCAGGTATTAAATTAGTTTTCTCCTTTAAGTGGTAACATCCTTCAGGGCAATAGGGGTTCTCCCCTAGCCTCTGGTCAAGGACCAAGACTGCCATGACAGCTCATGGAATCTTTGACGACCGTGAAGGCCACCGTGAAGGCGCTCGCATCATCTTTAAGTCAAGGTCTTTTCGGTCTTTTCCTAATTATTCTGTCCTGATACTATGTCATTTTACCCTTACCTAGAAGTCTGCTATAAGTGTTTTTACCCTCAAACATCCCCAATTGGAATCATTCTCTCAAATTCCTAAAAGAAGAACAAGCCTTCAAGTCTCCAATTCCTCCATTGAAGACAAGATTTTGGCATTTTGGTATGGTATTTTTCATCCATGGTGCCCTTTTCTCCATGGAGTTCCTAAATTCTCCAATTTACAAAGTTAGAAATCCCTAATTGAGTTAGGGTTTTTCTTCCATGTCATGGGTTCCTTTCAATATTGATTTATTTGATTGGTTCATGAATTTTAAGCATGAATTGAGTTATATTCCATGATTTTACGATGAATCCCCATGAACCCATGCTCAACCCATGTTTTTATAGATATTGATGATTGAAAGTGAGTTTTGAACTATGAAAGGTGAATTATGGAATTATGCATGTTCTTATGAAATTGATGAGATATAATGTAAGTTTCTTTGAGAATGAAGCATATATGTTGTTGTATTGTTAATTGCTGTGAAAGCATTTCTCACATAATTACCTCATGCGTGCATTTGAAAGGTTTTCTCACATAAAGGATTCTAAGGTTGAAAGGTCATCTCACCTAAAATGAATCAATGTTAAGGAGTTATTCTAAGAATTAGGCAAGTGGGGATTACCAATGCCCTCTAATAAAAAGACAAGAGGCGACTACCCATATCATATCATATAAGGACAAGAGGCAATTACCCAAGTCCTTTAAAGAAGAGATTAATAAGACTAATAAAAATTTCATGGGATTTATGCTTAGCACCGAGTGGACAAGAGGTGATTAACCATGTCTCATAAACTACGTGCCATCATAGGTTTTCTAGATAGACATTAGCTAGTGGATTCACTTAAGCTAGAAGTTCATGGTCTTTCCTTGGCAAGTAGGACACCTCTTTTCGGTATGGGGTAGACACCAGATTCCATATTAGCCATTCACATGGTCTTACATGTTAGTTAAAGGTAATTCTCCCACATTAATGAATCAAGGTTACTTCATAAGTATCTCACATGTGATTTAAGATGATGTCTACTTGCATTGACCATGTTTTATGACTTATATTTTCCAACTCTTTTATATCATGTTTTAGCTTGGTCATTGCATATTACGAAATTGTCCCTTTATCATGATTTTTACGCTTTATGTATCACTATCATATTTGGTACATATTTGTACTAATGCATACTCTTGCCTACATTTCTTATCCAGATATAAGGTCTGACGCCCCACACTCGTACTTCCATGGCTAGGATTATTTAGTAGAAGCTTGAAGATTGGTGAATCCTCATGTTCCGAGGACCAAGCCTTTATTTCATTATACCATTTTCTCGATTTTGAACATTGATGTACGAGTTACGTCTAGATTACTCTTATGTACTAGATGGCTTTAAGACAATGTTAGATTTTCTGCTTCGTTTTATAAAACTCTATGCTTTAAAATGATCTTATAAATCTCTTGATTTATATTATCTTTTCTATATATCGTATGTGGATTGTATATGTCCTCTCGGGGTCTTATATGCCGTGTTACACCTAGGGTCTACCTTGGGGTCGTGACAAACTTGGTATCAAAGCACAATATTTAGAAAGGTCCTAGGAATTCTCATAAGCCACGTCGAGTAGAGTCTTGTTCATGAGTGTGAAGCGCGCCACATTTATGAATGAGAGGCTATAAGATGTTTTGGATACTCCAATTCTTTCATTAGTTTAAAGTCGTACGATAGAGTTTAACTCTATAATATCTCTCTCTTATTCCGTACTCGGTGCTCTACATGATATGACCACTCAAAGGGGATATTCTAGAAGGAATGCGGAAGAGAATGTGAACCAAGAGGTTCCTCCTTAAGCTCCTCAAGTTTTGGTCGACCCTTTGGCCGAGCAAGTGACTAATGCGGAGTTTAGGGCTGCTTTTCAATTGTTGGCCACAACCATGATGGCTCAAGCCAATAAGAAGGTTATGGCCCCCGTGAACCCAAATATGGCTATGATGTCAACTAGAGTGAGAGACTTCACTAGAATGAATTCTCTGGAGTTTCATTGTTCTAAGGTTGAGGAATACCCTCAAGAGTTCATTGATGAAGTATACAAGGTGTTGATGATCATGGGAGTGACGCCGGTGAAAAAGGTGGAATTGGCCGCTTACCAACTTAATGCGGAGTTTAGGGCTGCTTTTCAATTGTTGGCCACAACCATGATGGCTCAAGCCAATAAGAAGGTTGTGGCCCCCGTGAACCCAAATATGGCTACGATGTCAACTAGAGTGAGAGACTTCACTAGAATGAATTCTACGGAGTTTCATTGTTCTAAGGTTGAGGAATACCCTCAAGAGTTCATTGATGAAGTATACAATGTGTTGATGATCATGGGAGTGACGTCGGTGGAAAAGGTGGAATTGGCCGCTTACCAACTTAAGGGTGTTGCTTAAGTTTTGTTCAACCAATAGAGGGAAGGGAGGGCTGATGATGCATGTCCTCTCGATTAGGAAAAGTTCAAGGTTGTTTTTCCTTGATAGGTTCTTTCCTCTTTAAATGATATAGGAAAATAAGCTTGAGTTCATCAACCTTCGTCAAGGAAATATGAATGTGAAGGAATATGCTTTGAAGGTCACACAATTGTCTCGATATGCTCCTACTATGGTTGTCGATCCTAGGGCAAGGATGAGTAAGTTCATTTCGGGAGTGTTTGAGATGGTGGTTAAGGAATGTCATACCTCTATGCTTATCAATAATATGGACATCTCTCGTACATGGTTCATGCTCAACAAATTGAAGAGGAGAAACTTAAGGAAGGGTCTAAGGAGGTAAAGAGACCTAAAACTGGTTATGGTAACTTCTCACACTCAAGGTCTAGTAGACATGATCGTTCTAAGTTTCGACAAAGGTTTTTCGATCAAGGCTCATCCAATGATCCTCCTAAGTTCAATAAAGATAGGGTGTCTATCCCTATGCCTCAAGGAGGAATAGTGGGTCTTCATTGCCTACTTGTGCTAAGTGTGGGAAGAAGCATAAGGGTAGATGTCTCACGGGTTCAATGATTGCTTTGGTTGTGGTAAGATGCGCCACAAGATAAGGGATTGTCCCTCAGTTGCTAAGAATGATAAAGACAACGTCGATAGGCTCAACCGAATACTTCATCCTATTCTAGTTGGAGTCAGAAGCAAAATCAATTTTATGCACTTCAGACTTGTCATGAGCAAGTGGGTTTGCCCGATGTGGTTACCAGTATGTTGAAAGTCTTCCAATTTGATGTTTATGCTTTACTTGACCCTATTTTAGTTTGTCTTTTGTGACGCCATATATGGCTATGAGGTTAGATATTCTTCTGGATGTGTTGTTAGATCTCTTTTTTTTATATGTACTCTTATTGGTAATTGTATTGTGGCTAAGAGAATCTATAGAAAGTGTCCCATATCCTTGTCCCATAGAGTCACTCATGTTGATCTTATAGAGCTTGATATGCTAGATTTTGATATTATCCTTGGTATGGATTGGTTGCATGCATGTTATGCCTCTATTGATTGTAGAACCTATGTAGTCCAGTTTCAATTTCTGAATGAACCCATCCTAGAGTGGAAAAGGGGAAATTATATGCCTAAGGGTCAGTTTGTTTCTTTTCTTAAATCTAGGAAGATGATTTCTAAGGGTTGCATTTACCATATAGTAAGGGTAAGGGATATAGATTCTAAGACCCCTACTCTTGAGTCGGTCCCCATTGTAAATGAGTTTCAGGAAGTGTTTCCAGATGATCTAAGTGGTATTCCTCTCGAGAGGTAAATAGACTTCGGCATTGACCTTCTCCCAGATACGCAACCTATCTCTATTCCTCTTTATTGTATGGCTCCAACAAAATTTAAGGAATTAAAGGAGCAATTGAAAGATTTGTTGGATAAGGGCTTTATCCGACCGAGTATTTCTCCATGGGGTGCTCGAGTTTTGTTTGTTATAAAGAAAGATGGTTCCCTCTGTATGTGTATTGACTACCGACAATTGAATAACCTTGTTGTTATGTACAAATATCCCCTCCCAAGGATAGATGATTTGTTTGACCAACTTCAACGGGCAAGTTACTTCTCTAAGATTGACCTCCAGTCAGGTTATCACCAATTGAGGGTGAAGGAAGATTACATTCCAAAGAAGGCTTTCAGGACTCGGTATGGTCATTATGAGTTTATTGTAATGTTGTTTGGTTTAACTAATGCTCCGGCCGTATTTATAGATTTGATTGATAGGGTGTTTAGACAATACCTTAATATGTTTGTGATTGTGTTCATTGATGATATATTGATCTATTCAAGGAGTTAAGATGAGGATACCAATCATTTGAGGATTGTGTTGCAAGTCCTCAAGGACCAACAACTCTTTGCAAAGTTTAGTAAATGTGAGTTTTGGTTAAAGTTCATAGCTTTTCTTGGTCATATTGTTTCCGGTAAGGGTATTGAGGTAGATCCTAAGATGATGGATGCGGGCAAGAGTTGGCCTAGACCTCTATTTCCTTCGGATATTAGAAGTTTCTTGGGTTTAGCCGGTTACTATAAAAGGTTTGTTGAAGGGTTTCTTCGATTGATTCTCCATTGATTGCATTGACTCAGAAGAATGTTAAGTTCATCTGGTCTGAAGCATGTGAAAAGAGTTTTCAAGAATTGAAATATAGACCTACTTCCACTCTGGTGTTGACTTTACCAGAAGGGATGGATGGTTTTGTTGTTTATTGTGATGCCTCAAGAATTGAGTTAGGATGTGTCCTTATGAAAAATGGAAAAGTCATTGCCTATGCTTCAAGGTAACTTAAGATTCTTGAAAAGAATTATCCGACCCATGACCTTGAACTAGCAACTGTTGTGTTTGCTCTTAAGATTTGAGGCACTATCTGTATGGTGTTTATGTGGATGTTTTTACTGACCACAAGAGTTTGCAATATGTGTTTAACGAAAAGATATAAATCTTCACCAAAGAAAGTGGCTTGAGTTACTAAAAGACTACGACATGAGTATTCTCTATCACCCGGTAAGGTGAATGTTGTGGCAGATGCTCTTAGTCAATTATCGATGGGTAGTGTTGCTCATATTGAGAATGATAAAAAAGAGTTGGTTCGAGATGTTCATAGATTGGCCTGATTGGGTGTTCGGTTAGTTGAATCTACTAAAGGTGGTGTTATGGTTCACAATGGTTCAAAATCATCTTTTGCGGCAGATGTGAAAGAAACCAAGGTCTTGATCTGACTTTGGTGGAATTGAAGGAAGTGGTACTTAAAAAGACTGTAGAGGCTTTCTCCAAGGGGGAGATGGTGTACTTATATATCAAGGTCATTTGTGTGTTTCAAATGTCGATAACTTGAGAGAGCAAATATTGTCAGAAGCCCATAGTTCTCAATATTCCATTCACCTAGGAGCCACCAAGATGTACCGTGACTTGCAGGAGATCTATTGGTGGAATGGGATGAAGAAGGACATTGCGGAATTTATTGCTAAGTGTACTAACTGTCAACAAGTCCAAGTTGAGCATCAAAAGCCAAGAGGTTTATCCAAAGACATTAGCATTCCTACTTGGAAGTGGGAAGATTTGAATATGGATTTCACTGTTGTTTTACCATGTACCCAGTGGCAACATGACTCAATTTGGGTTATTATAGATCGAATGGCGAAATTGGCTCATTTTATTCCCATCAAAGTTTCATATTCGGCAGAGAACTATGCTAAGTTGTATTTGAAGGAAATGGTGAGGTTGCATGGAGTGTCCTTATCCATTATCTCTGATCGTGGTACCCGATTCACATCTTAGGTTTGGAAATCTTTCAAAAAGGGTCTCGGTACTCGTGTTAAGCTTAGTACAACCTTTCATCCACAAACTGATGGGCAAGTGGAGCCTACTTTACAATCTTTTGATGATATGTTAAGAGCATGTGTAATTGACTTCAAGGGTAATTGGGATGATCACTTGCCTTTGATTGAGTTTGTGTATAAAAATAGCTATTACTTAAGTACTAGCATATCTCCATTTAAGGCTCTATATGGTAGAAGGTGTAGATCTCCTATAGATTAGTTTGAAGTGGGTGAAGTTGCTTTGATAGGTCCCAAATTAGTACATGAGGATATGGAGAAAGTTTGTCTTATTAGAGAAAGGTTGAAAATGGCTCAAAGTCGACAAAAGTCCTATGCCGATGTTAGAAGAAGAGATCTTGAGTTTGATGTTCATGATTGGGTCTACTTGAAAATTTCACCCATGAAGGGTGTAATGAGATTTGAGAAGAAAGGGAAGATTAGTCAACGATATGTGGGCCCATATCAGATTTTGAGGTGAATTGGCAAGGTTGCTTATGAACTTGATTTGCCTAATGACTTGGCATCGATGCATCTGACTTTCCATGTCTCTTTGTTGAAGATTTGTGTTGTAAATCCGATATCAATAGTTCCCTTAGAAGGTTTGGGAGTTAGGGAGAATCTTTCATATGAGGAAGTTCTGGTCAAGATTTTAGACCGGCAAGTCAAGAAGTTGAGAAACAAAGAAGTTGCTTCCGTAGAAGTTCTATGGAGGAATCAATTAGTGGAGGGTACTATTAGGGAAGCCGAGGCCGATATGATGTCCTGATATCCTCATGTCTTTTCCTCCATCCCTACTAAGCTTGAGGTATTTAGCTCCTCATGGTTTACTCTTTTGGTGTCATGTATCTTACATATACCCATGATTTCCTCATTTATGCATGTTCATGAAAAGCTTAAATTTGGAGAAAATGAGTTCACTTGATTGATTTCTACATGTTAGTGTGCATTTGAGTATAAGTTGCATATAAACTTCATGATATGATGTTTTGGACATGCTTTATCTTGGAGTTGAGGTTTCCTCCTCGGATATGTGCATTTATGTAATTACATTCATATTGGGCTTATTACGTTTGAGTTCCTACCTTCCTCATAAAGTCTAGAATCTCATTCGAGGACGAATGTTCCCAAAAGGGAATAATGTTGCACCTCAAAATCAAGAAGGCTAGGAAAGGGGTCATCCAGGCAGTCACCAGCCCAAAAATGGGCTATGCGGCCCTCCATGGAGCTCTTGACGGGCCGTGAAGGGGACCATGACCCGTTATGGTGCTCGTGAAGAGCTTCCAGAACCTATTCAAGAACGTTCCCCTCCTATGAACCCTTAGACGGCCTGTGGTGAGCATCAAAGATTGTTAAGGTTGTTGCGGAGAGGGTCAAGGCCATAGGGATTGTCCTCTAGCCACAAGTCAAGGACCACAACTTCCATTAAGGCTTGTGAAGTCCTTGACGGGTCGTGAAGGCCACCATGAAGGGGGTCAGGTCACTTTTAAGCCAGGGTCTTTTGGATCTTTTCCTAATTATTCCATCTTAATACTATGTCATTTTAACCTTACCTAGAAGTCCTATATAATTGTTTTTACCCTCAAATTTCATCAATTGGAATCATTCTCTCAATTTCCTTAAAAAGAACAAGTCTTCCTCTCCAATAGATTTCTCTCTCTAGAAAGTTTGAAGAAGAAGGGAGTACTAAATCTAGGGTTTCAAATCAAGTCTCCAAATCCTCCATTAAAGACAAGTTTTTGGCATTAAGGTATGATAGTTTTAATTCATGGATCCCTTTTCTTCATGGGGTTCCTAAATTCTCCAATTTACAAAGTTAGGAATCACCAATTGTGTTAGGGTTTTTCTTCCATGTCATGTGATCATTTCAATATTGATTTATTTGATTGGTTTATGAATTTTATGCATGAATTGAGTTATTTTCATTGATTTTAAGATTAATCCCCATGAACCCATGCTTAACCCAAGTTTTCTAGCTACTGGTGATTGAAAATGGGTTTTGAACTATGAAAGGTGAATTATGGAACTATGCATGTTCTTATGAAATTGATGAGATATGATGTAATTTGCTTTGAGAATGAAGCATATATGTTGTTGTATAGTTAATTGTTGTAAAAGGATTTCTCACATAATTACCTCATGCATGCATGTGAAAGGTTTTCTTAGATAAAGGATTCTAAGGTTGAAAGGTCTTTTCACAAAAAATGAATCAAAGTTAAGGAGCTATTCTAAGAATTAGGCAAGTGGCGATTAACCATTCCCTCTAATCGAAAGACAAAAGGTGACTACTCATGACATATAAGTTAAGGAGCTATTCTAAGAATGAGGCAAGCGGCGATTAACCATTCCCTCTAATCAAAAGACAAGAGGTGACTACTCATGACATATGATATACGGACAAGGGGAGATTACCCAAGTCCTTTAAAGAAAAGATGAATAAGACTAACAAAAATTCTGTGGGAATTATGCTTAGCATCGAGTGGACAAGAGGTGATTACCCATGCCCCATAAACTATGTGTCACCATAGGCTGTCTAAATAGACATTAGCTAGCGGATCCACATAAGCTAGAAGTTCATGGTCTTACCTTGGCAAGTAGGACATCTCTTTTCAGTGTGGGGTAGAGACTGAATTTCATGTTAGTAGCCCACATAGTCTTACATATTGATGAAAGGTAATTCTCCCACATTAATGAATTAAGGTTACTTCATAAGTATCTCACCTGTGATTTAAGATGATTTCTACTTGCATTGATCATGTTTTATGACTTTTATTTTTCAACTCTTTTATATCATCTTTTAGCTTGGTCATTGCACATTATGAAAATGTCCCTTTATCATAATTTTTACACTTCATACATGGCTATCATACTTGGTACATATTTGTACTAATGCATACTCGTGCCTACATTTCTTATCCAAATGTAGGGTCCGACGCCCCAAACTCACACTTCCAGGGCTAGGATCATTTAGTAGAAGCTTGAAGATTGGTGAGTCCTCATGTTCCAAGGACCAAGCCTTTATTTCATTATGTCATTTCTTTTCGATTTTGAACATTGATGTACGGGTTACGTCCTGATTACTCTTATGTACCAGATGACTTTGAGACAATGTTAGTTTTTTCCCTTCGTTTTATAAAACTCTATGCTTTGAAATGATCTTTTAAATCTCTTGATTTCTATTATCTTGTCTATGTATGCTAAGTGGGATGTATAGGGCCTCTCGGGGTCTTATATGTCGTGTTACACCTAGGGTCTACCCTAGGTCATGACAATATTTGTATCTATATCTGTATCTATATATGTTTTTATATATGTATCTATCTATCTATCTATCTATCTGTCTGTCTGTCTGTCTGTCAATCTGTCTATGAATCTATCTATATATCTATGTATGTATGTATCTATCTATATATCTATCTATGTATCTATCTATATATCTATCTATCTATCTATCTATCTATCTATCTATCTATCTATCTATCTATCTATCTATCTATCTATCTATCTATCTATCTATCTATCTATCTATTAGTCTATTTATTGTCTGTCTATTTGTCTATGTATCTATCTATCTATCTATCTATCTATTTGTCTATGTATCTATTTGTCTGTCTGTTTGTCCATCCATCCATCCATCCATCTATTCTATACTACCTTAAAAGCATGAACTCCCAAACTTTAATGATAAATTACCATAATACCCCCAACTAAAAAAAACTCTATTTAGTTTATTATTTATTTAATTAAATGAAAAGTGGACACCTTATCACATTGAAGGGTTGTGACTTTTTCGAAAGGTTGTGACTTTTCCAAAGAATTGTGACTTTTTCGAAAGGTAGTGACTTTTCGAAAGAGTTGTGATTTCTCTGATGTATCGACTTTTTCTAAGGGTTGTGACTTTTCTAATGAGTTGTGATTTTTCTAATAAGACACAATGATCACTTATTCATTCTATCATTTGCTAGCTATAAATAGAGGGGTTTCCTCCGATCTTTACACTACACATTTATTAAGTTTTATACACTTCTTCTTCATAAAATATCTCAAGTGTGATTTGCAATCATTGAATAATTCGAAGTTCAACGAAATTTGAAGTACTATACAAGGAAGAGTTGGTGAACATGTTGTAGCAAATCATTCATCAATTCACACTCTTAGTTTCCTCCAATGATTTTCATCACATAAATACTTTAATATTATTTATGTCAATCTAGAACATTAATACAACTAAGCATGAGATACACGGGCAATGCACGTGTTTGAGAACTAGTCAATATAAATATATCAACTTCTAAGTATAATTGCTTTGATGATCATTGTATACCTTTTCCTATATTTTGTTATATCGTATTGTTAAACTTAATTGTTATGTAATGATTAAAAAAAAGTTTATTTATGTAATGTTTTTTAATGTGATTACGTTGTTATTTTTATTTTTATTTTGTCTTTTTTTATTATAAATAATTTTTATTTATATTTTCTCCTATTATTTTTTAAAACTTTATCTCACAGAAAATAATATAATTTAATGTCTGAACATTATATATATTAAAATACTATAAATTTATAGATATAGAATATTCACTCACTTTCAATTTATGTGATACTCTTTGAATTTCGAGATTCAAATATGTTTTTTTCACCATTCAAAGCTTCACTAATGAACCCAACATGCAAAATGTCACTCAAAAAGTTCATGCTCTATTTCAAGATTCCGCATTTGATATATCAAAATCTGGATTGCATTACTTCTCTGTTATAGAACAAAATTTGGGTGACGAAGATGGAAATCAGAGCTAATTATTCATTCTTCTCCGAAATTTCATTGCAACAATTCTAGCACGAAAATAGTTGAATTTATAATTCCTAGTTTGTAATGAAATGCATCATTGGTGTTATACAGAATCTTAGCGAGTTAATAGATATCGATGATCAATGTTCTCGTGAAATATAGGAGGTTTCAAAAAGAGTTGAAGTTGCTGAATAGTTTTGTATGCTTTTTATCAAACATGTGGTGTGCAGAGCCTCCGAGAGTTCATACGTGCTTCGCTCATGATCTGTAAGTATCTGGGTTTGCAGCAATAGTTGCTTGGTTGTACATGCCCACCTATGACAATAACATGTATTAGAATTTGTTTTGTGGTGAGCTGAATTTCTTGCTTTCTTATCTCATGCGGATGAGGATTAAGCCTGCTAATCTGTGTGTGCATCTGCAAAAATTATGTTGATGTCCTACAAGATTTGAAATGGACAGTGCAATCAGAATTGTCTCTGGATATCCAAAATGTATATGCAATTGAAATTGAAGAAACTCTTATACACAACTTGGAGGAGATAGGGAGTATTAGTAGTCTTAGTCGAATAGAGTTTTTGAATCATCAAATGGCAACCTTGTGGAGATGCTCATATTCTTGATAGCTAATCTGATCCATTTGCCAACACTAGGTCTTGAATTTCATCTTAAAGATATTGATACCGTCATCATTGATGTGGGACTTCTATTATATTCTAGGTGCTTTGATGATCCTCACAAATACAGGGACCTGGTCCCCTGGCAGAGTGCTCTCGTCCAGATCCAAATGGGGTGCAACTGTAAAGCTGTCATGTCAGGTGGTAGGTGAAAAGTACAGTGTATTGCACCAATAAGAAGAGCAGACAAGATTGTCTGTTTCACTGGCTCACAAATGCAGGGACCTGGTCCCTGGCAGAGTTCTCCCCATCAAATGCATAATAGGGTACAACTGTAAAGTTGTCTTGTCAGTGGATGGTGAGGCGCCAGTGTACTAAACCAATCAGAATGGATAAGGTTGTTTGTCCAACGGTTAATAACTCTTTATGGTTGACATTTTCAACATGACAAACAATATATTAAATTCATTCATTCAAAATAGGAAGAGAGCCAGCAAGCCTTTCAAAAACTCAAAAAGAACATTGCAAGGGACCTTGTCCGTGCAAGAGTGCTTACATGAAAAGGTGACAAGACAGCTGTCAGAAAAGCTACCACCTTTGTGGTAGGTGCACAACCTTTCTAAACCGCAGGCCTTCAGCCAATAGGGTTGTCTCAACGAGTTTGTGTTGATTTTATATAATCTCTCCTCCAAAACACAAACTCAAGATTTGGCAAATAAAAACTTGGATTTTCTCTGAAAATTCACAAGCTTAAAAAGACAAAGCCATCTTCAAGGAAGAACTCAAGCACAAGAACACATACAACAAGGACCTGATCAACTGAAGGAGTGCTTTACGTAGCTGCTGCTGTTCTTGAATGTTTGTGTTTGTGCTTAACTTGTAGGATTCGTTTCACTTGTGTTAGAAACGTTTTGAAACTTGTGTGAATCTTTTTAAGAACATTGTTAGGGGTAACTTTGTGTCTTACTGTAAAAGTCTATATTAATCGTTGAGGGTTAGTATAGTGTGTAATGCAGGCATTGCTTAGGCTCATTTAAGTAATAAGTTGAATTATTTAGTGTGGAGATTAGGAGTTTAATCTCTTGTGTGCTTGTAAACTGTGTTTTACTTTTTCTTGAGAAGATTAGTAAAAACAGTTTGAAAAGTCCTGTAAGACAGGTCGTTGTTTTACTCCCTTGAGCAAGGAAGTTTCCATGTAAAACTCTTGTGCCGAATTTACTTTGAGCAATTTATTTTCTGCACTTTTATTCTATCGGGGACCTGGTCATGTGAACGCTGGTAGACGCGTACATTCTAACAATTAGTATCAGAGCTTGGGCTCTCTATCTTGTTAACACCAAGAGAGAGATTTATGCGAGAAATGGCAGCTGCACTAAGTCTTGATGGTCCTTACGTTCTTCCTAAGGACGTGAAGGATGGAGATCTAACTCAGGAGGTTCCCAAATCTTAAAGAAAGTGTGATGAAGTAGATAGAAAGAAACAGAAGTCAGTAGTGCTCAATGTATCTCAAAATGATGCTTTTGAAGATGAAGAAGAGATGACTTATTTGACTAACAGGTTTCAAAAAATAGTCAAAAAACATGTAGGGTTTCAAAAAAAGGGAAACTCCAACAAAACAGCTCATGCAAATGACCTTTGGCATAAGTGCGGAAAGCCAGGACACTTTATGAGAGATTGCCCTATGCACAAGGGTGAGCACAAGAAATGTGTCAAGTCCATAAGAGACAAGAACAAAAGCAGGGACCAGGTCTGTGACAAGTCAAGCAGAAGAGAAAATGTTGATCATATGGTGAAGAAAGTTTAGACAGTCTTGGGAAATACCTCAAGTGATTCAGATGATTCTGAACACTCTGATGATGCTTTCAAGGCAAAGTCAGATGATAAGGATGCTAATGAAGAGGTAACATTATCATACGTCAAGCAAAACTTGAATACGTTTTCTGTTAGCAAATTGAGAAAGCTAGCTGTTGTACTATTCGATTTGATCAGGGAGCTAATGACTGAGAATGATCTCATGAACAATAGGCTAGACATCTCTCAAGATGACAAAATTGCTCTAGTTACCCAAATATCTGATGTTGAAAAACAAATTGTTCTAGAAGCTAAAAATCTAGAATTGAAGGAAAAGATAAAAAGGGTGACTATTATAGTTTCTAAAGAAAAGAACGAGGCCAGCAACTTGCAGCTGGAGCTTGAAAATAAGCTGCACACTACTGAAATGAAGATGAACTTGACTCTAGAAAGAAATCTGGTGTTGGAGAGGGACCCCGTCCGTGTAAAAGAGAAATTGAACAAATCCCTCAAATGGACCACTTCTTCTAAAATTCTTACAAATGTAATCAGTCAGGTTAACAATAAGAGAAGAGGGCTGGGTTGTGAGAAGATAGATTCCCCATACAATCCTCATACCAAAAATGTTGCTGTTGTTGACAATTTGCTATGTTTGCATTGCTGGCAAGATGGACATCTGAAGAAGGAGTGTCCAGCCTAGAAGAGATATCAAGAAAGTTCCTCAAACTGTTCCAAACAAACAAATAGGCAGAAGAAGGGAACTAGTCAACAGAAGAACAGACAGAAGAAGGGACTTAGTCGTGTTTGTTTTCCTAAGTTGTAGAAAATCAGTTTGCCTCACTGGACAAAGAACTCTCTTATCACTCCTTTATCTTCTTACTGGGAACTCCGAATAAAGTGAGTTCCAAAAGCTAACAAGTGATATGGTATGCAGGTGAGAGGAAGTAGCGGCAGTGCATTGTGGTTCATGAATAGCGGATGCTCAAAGCACGTGACTGGGAAAACTGAAAACTTTCTCTCTCAAGGCACTTCAAGGTGGAAGTGCCTCATTTGACGATGGTAAGAAAGGGTATATTCTTGGTGCATGCATGGTTGGGAAGTCTGTGGAACACACCATTGAGGATGTGTGCTATGTCAATGGTTGAAGTACAATCTTTCAAGTGTTTCACAGATTTGTATGAACAAAATGAAGTGAAGTTCTTATTTGATAAATGTGTTGTCACAAACTTGTTTTCTCGGGTGATGATCTTGACGAAAAAGAGATGTAAGAACACGTATATTGCTGATCTAAATACTGCTCGTAGTAACAACCTCACTTGCCTTAGTGGTCAAGGTGAAAATTTTGATCCATGCAGGAGACTTGATCTTGTGAGTCCTACACTACTGCACAACTTGCGTCAAGGACCTGGTCTACAATCTACCCAAAATATATCTTACAGATGACAAAGTTTGTGATGCTTGTGTAAAAGAGAAACAGATCAGACCATTCTTCAAGGGGAATAAGCAAGCTGTTAATCTTCCAAAGAACATTCTAGCTGAAATAGTGAATAGTGCATGTTCTGTGACCAAAAAGAATGATATTAAGAAGTTTGATCTCAATATTGATGAAAGAATAGTTGTGGTATACTTCTCCTCCAGCAAGGCTTATCGGGTGTATAAAAAGGTGGTCATGTGATTTTTTGATGAGTCTGGAAGAGTTGAGAAGTTGCAAAAGAAAGAAGATTCTGAGATGGAAGGGTTGCTTCATATTCAAAGACGGTCTAAATAGTGAGCTTGCTGAAGAACATCCTATTCATGAATCCAGTAATCTCAAGGAAGCTGATGCAGATGATGAACCTGATGAGGGACCCGATCCATTAGACAGTGTTGAACAAAGATAGTGTATTTCAAACTGATAATGTGAATTTTGAAGGTGAGAATGAAGAAGCTGATCAAGCTCAGTTTGAAAGAAGAAAAGTATGACACTCGGTTCCCCAACAAGCTGATAGGTTGTCCAAATTCCTCTTCAACAATGGCTTCAAAAGAGGTAAATTGACAAAACCCTCTTTTTGAAATCACAAGGAAAGGAATTACTGATTATTCAAGTACATATTGATGATGTCATCCTTGAAATAACCTTTGAGGTGTTGTGTGAAGAGTTTGTTGCACTCATGAATAGTGACTTTTGAAGTAAGCACAATGGAAGAATTAAATATCTTCTTGGAGCTATAGATCAAGCAAACATCTAAAGGTACCCTCGGGTGTCAAGAAAAGTACATCAATGAGCTGCTCAAATGGCTTAACATACTTGAAGGCAAGATAATGTTAAAGAGGGGTTATGTCATAATGAAGTTTTGCAAAATGGAAGATCAAGTGGCTGGCATCTTCACTAAAGCCCTAAGAAAGGACCAATTGTATACTCTCATATAACCTTAGCTACAGGGAAGAAGATAGCAAGCGTTCAGGACAATTGATGTCTGATCAAAGACAGGGACCTGGTACCAGTTCAGAGAAGCTTTTGAAAAGGTTTCATGGTACCATGTTATGGGCGCCTAGACAATTCATACTCTCATAGGCACTAACTTGAAGCTGGATGCTGAAAAACATAGTTTAGAGACTCTATTCTTGTACAAGGAAATCACATTTGAGGGTTGCTAATAGAATCCGAAGACACTTGAAGAAAATAGGGACCTGGGTCTATTCTATCTATCAAGAGACTTTTTGATTTGGAGGAACATGTGATGTTGATTACGCTGGGTATCAAGTTGATGGAAAGAGTACCTCAGGAGTGGCTTATGTTATAGGTTGATCTCTCACTCATGGGGAACTAAAAGGCAAGATTCAACTAAGGCAGAGAGTGTAGCAAGTGCAGCTTGACAGGCTCAACTCTTGTGGATAAAGCAACATCTTGAAGCTCTTAAAGATCTAGATGAAATAATCAAACTGATGTTGGGAATGCTGAAACTTTCTTGAATGGATCGTGCCTAAAGCAATCAACTCCCTCATGACTATGGAAAGGGAGCAGGTATTTTTTTTTTTTTTTTCAGTTATGCATGTTTTAGCAAATTCAGTTTCTTACCTTTTGTAGGTATACACACATGGCAAAAGGGCTGAAGGAAAGGGGAGGTCAGGACAGATATAGGCAATCACATTCAAACTAAAGAGAGGGACTCGATCCGATCTTAAAGGTTAGCACTCCTAACATTGCAGTTTGAATTATGCATGTGAATCGTTACAGTTGCCACATGTCTATCATTTGGGTATCTAATCATTGTCCCATCTTTTGAATACCTAAATGACACCTTCTTTCACATAATACACCCTTTCACTTTCTTTATACTCCATATTTCTTTTCAAATCCCCTTCCAAGATCAGAAATTTTTAAAACCCTTTTTTCTCCTCTCTCAAAAACACTTCAAATGGTTAAACTTTTTGTTCTTACTGGAGAATTTTCTGATGAAGATGTTTTTAAGTGTGAAGAGGGACCAGGTCCACCTAGCATAAGGAAGCAGTGGAAAAGATGTTCAAAAAGGAAGAAGTTGATATTCTGAGAACTCAAAGTATTCTAATTAGGAGGGTGTTTGATTTAAAAAATGAAATGAAATTTTCTTTTTGATTCCTCAATTATTGATCTATTCATCTCAAAGGCTTTGAGTAAGTTTGATTTTACCAATATTTTTGTCATGAGAATCTCAAGCTAGTGTGGAAGCTCTGACGGTAGCTCTTGCCAACAAGGATATTGAAATGGTTTGCCTAAAAGGCTCAGCTTCTGAAACAACACTATCAGAGGGACCAGGTTGAAAAGAAATATATATTAAAAAAAAACTGGTAGCCCTGAAGGTTCAACATGAAGCCTTAGCAGCAAGGCATGCTGAACTTTAAGAGAGATTCTAAAAAACCATGCTAAGGGATATGATCTACTAACTCTATTCTTTCAATCCCTTGCTTCTAAGTCATCCCCTCTCTTCCTAAACTCCCATGTCAGTCCTCCTTGGTTTCTATCAGAACTCAGTGGGCATTGTTTTGGTTCTCATTCGTAATAATATGTTCAATGCTTTGATTGCTAATCTTTTGTTTAAGAATGAAAAAAAATGTCTTGTTTCTACTGACTTGTCTCATTACTTTATGCATTTTTACTCATGCTCAGTGTTGCCCAAGTGGCCATGAATTTTCTTGAACTGCATTTCTATCAACTTGGTTTACTACTTTAACCCTTTTTTATGATGTCAAAAGGGGGAAAATTGTTAAGTTATGAGATCAATGATGTTAGCTACTTTGAAGAAGACATGGTCATGCTGATAGGGGGAATAAATGCTAGTTACTTGAAAAGGGCATGGTTATGCCGATAGGGGGAATTAATGCTGGCTACTTGAAGAAGACATGGTCATGCTGATAGGAGGAAGAAATCATTTTTCATCATCAAAAAGGGGGAAAATTGCTATTTTGATGTTTTGATGATTTGAAAAACTTCAGGGATGATGAAACTCCAATTACCTGAAGAGTTCTTGTTGATAGAGGGAACTGGTGAATAAGTCTGTTCTCATCAAAAAGAGGAAAAATGTTATTTTGGAGCTGATGTTTAGTTTTGATGATTTAACAAACTTAGAGATCTAACAAGAAACCAAATCTGTGTTATTGGGACTGATGACAGTGAAATGAATGAATAAACTCAGTGTGAGGAATATTTGTGTGTAATCATCAAAAAGGGGGGAAATGTTATATTCTATCTATTTTGATGATCCTCACAAATGCAGGGACTTGGTTCCTGGAAGAGTGCTCTCGTCCAGATCCAAATGTGCTGCAGGTGTAAAGATGTCACGTTAGCTGGTAGATGAAAAGTGCAGTGTACTACACCAATAGGAAGAGTGGACAAGATTTTCTATTTCAGTGGCTCACAAATGCAGGGACCTGGTCCCTGGCAAAGTTCTCTCCATCAGAAGCATAATGAGGAACAACTGTAAAGCTGTCTTGTCAATGATTTGTGAGGCGCCAGCGTACTAAACCAATCAAAATGGATGAGGTTGTTTGTCCAACGGTTAATAACTCTTTATGGTTGATATTTTCCACATGACAAACAATATATTAAATTCATTCATTCAAAGGAGGAAGAGAGCCACCAGCCTTTCAAGAACTCACAAAGAACATTGCAAGGGACCTTGTCCCTGCAAGAGTGCTTACATGAAAAGGTGACAATACAACTGTCAGAAAAGCTGCCACCTCTGATGTGGTAGGTGCACGGCTTTTCTAACCCGCAGGCCTTCAACCAATAGGGTTGTCTCAACGAGTTTGTGTTGATTTTATATTGTCTCTCCTCCAAAACACAAACTCAAGATTTGGCAAATAAAAACTTGGATTTTCTCTGAAAATTCACAAGCTTAAAAAGACAAAGCCATCTTCAATGAAGAACTCAAGCACAAGAACACATACAACAAGGACCTAATCAACCGAAGGAGTGCTTTCCAGACCTGCTGTTGTTCTTGATTGTTTGTATTTATGCTTAACTTGTAGGATTCATTTCACTTATGTTAGAAGTGTTTCAAAACTTGTGTGAATCTTTGTAAGAACATAGTTAGGGGTAACTTTGTGTCTTACTGTAAAAGTCTATATTAATCGTTTAGGGTTAGTATAGTGGGCAATGCAGGCATTGCTTAGGCTCATTTAAGTAATAGGTTGTATTACTTAATGTGGAGATTAGGAGGTTAATCTCTTGTGTGGTTAAACCGTGTTTTACTTTTACTTGAGAAGATTAGTAAAAACAGTTTGAAAAGTCCTGTAAGATAGGTCGTGGTTTTACTCTCTTGAGCAAGGAGGATTCCACGTAAAACTCTTATGCCAGATTTACTTTGAGCAATTTATTTTCTGCACTTTTATTCAATCGGGGACCTGGTCCTGTGAACACTGGTGGACGCGTACATTCTAAAAACTTCTTGTTTACTCGTTATTTGAAATCGAGGAGCAGGAGGAAGTGAACCAAACACTATTTCATGATTTGACCAAAAGCATTTAGCATATCAAGGATATGATCTTCCTCCTTATTTGAAAGGCATTTCAATCAAATTTACCTAGGGTCCATGGACTAGGTTGTGTTGATTTCCTTATGAACAACTTGAAGGAGTTCCAAGACCGTTATTTAGATGCATATGATTCTTTTGGTAATAGCCAACTTGAGAGTTTGTAACCTTTTCTAAAGGATTTGGTGGAAAAGCGCTACAATAAGCATGAAAGGCTCCAACTTTGTGTTGCACTATTAAATAGCAAAGCTTATGAGGTGGAATATATCGTTGATGCGTCTATTAGAAAAGGAATTCCTGAGTGGTGTCTTGTTTGTTGGATCTTTGATATCATAAAGGATATTATACTCATCAGGGAAGAGGTCGCAAAGATTTAGGAAAATAAACTTTTTATGTGCGTGTATTACATGATACCTCGGATACCACCCTAGGTGTGACATGGCGTATAAGACCCTGAGACGTAGTGGCGAATTCAACATTTCCATTCAGGAGGTTCACTGTATATATATATATATATATATATATATATGAAGTAAACACATGACAATTAAAGGATAACTAAAAAGAGCGGCACAATGAAGGACAACACAAAATTTAACCCACTAAATTTTAACTTGCATTGTCATGTCCCGTTTTACTTTTTTTACCACATCGAGTCCTTTCTAAAATTTGTTGTGCTTTTTTTCCCTTCCACTTTTCAATGTTCAACATTTTTCTGAAGTAATGTCCTTTCAGTCATATGTTATCTTTGAAATTAAGAATTGGATGAAAACGTAATCAATTTTGGTGAAATTGAACTTTGGAGAATTGAGTACCTTGGGGCTCAATGGGTGAATGAAACCCATTAATGAAGTCCTACATACCTTGCTATTCAATGCCCAAAAGCAATGGTGTCCAAAACAACAATCCAAGATTAATAAGGGAAAGAATAAAATAAGACGAGTCCTAGGCGGAAAAGGAAGAAGGCAAACAAGTTCTATTAGGATAAGGATTAGTTTTCGAGGAAAACCAATTTATTTCCTTGTAGAAGTCGATTACCAATCAACCTTTATAAAAGGACAATACTGAAGAAAGAAAATTTTTTCTTTGCAATATCAAATCTAATAGAGTTATTCCAATGATGACCGAGTTATTGAGGAGATCAAGAAAGTGAAAGACAAAATTAAAGTACTTGAGTTAGGATTTCTTTCTGAAATATAGTGTTGCATTTGTTTGTCTTGAATCACTGTTTACGAATTGAGTTCTAAGAGAGAAAGTGAGAGTTTGAGAGAATTATAATGAGAAGTGGGTTTGACTTCTTGGAGAGTAGAGTTGAGAGAGAGTTTGAGAGAATTGTAACAAGAAGTGGGTTTGACTTCTTAGAGAGTAGAGTATTCAATTATAGTTAATTGCTGAAGAGTAAAGGTATTAAAGTTAGTCCCTTTAATTATTTCTCCCTCCGTTTCAAAGAGAATGACTTCCTTTCCTTTTTAGTCCGTTTAAAAAAGAATGACCTCTTTCTTTTTTTTTGTAACATTTTAATTTCAGCTTTCCACGTGGCATGTTTAAGGCCACAAGATTAAAGGGCAATTTTGCACATTTGACATAACTTTATTTTAGAACCACAAGATTAAAAGTCTTCTTTATTTTCTTAAACTCCGTGCCAAGTCAAACTAGGTCATTCTTTGTGAAACGGAGAAAGTAAGTTATAATCTTGAATTATTCTTGCAGGTAATAAAGTTGTGGTGTGGGTTTTTCTTATCCTGGAGAGAGGATGTTTTATTGTGTTGCATCTTTATTTAGGCAAAATAATAAGAATCTGGTTCTCGAATAAGGGGTAAGGTTTCTTCACCGCCACATCACACCGGTGGGTGCAATGATAGGATAACCAATTTGAAGGAAGATGACAAAAGGTTCCCTTTTCAAGAGGCAATTGTTACGTTAATTTAGAGTCGGCATATTTTGTATAGATTCTGAAGTGGTAGTTGTTACTTTAAAGCAAAAGGCTCAAAATTTCTTCTGATCCAGCCAAAATAATTAATAAGTGCAATGCTAAAGAATTTCTAGGGCAGTAGTTTTTTCAGACACATTGCAATGTCAACAGTTCCCTTGGAACCAAATCAGAACTAACCACCACATGAAGCAAACAGAGTAAAGAGTATATCGAGGGAGGATTCAACAACATTAGGAAGCCATTTTACACTCCAGGAACATTGTTGTTGCTTTTCTGCCAACTTTCGTAGAGTTGTTTAATTTCAAACCACATGTAAGAATTTGCTTTCATAACTTGGTTCATCCTTTCTACCTTTTTCATTTCATTTTGTTGCCTAATGATAATTACAGTGATAAATTAGGAAAAATAAGTTGTCTTAAATTATTTTATGAGAAGACTAGTTAAATTGCATGCGCATCACACGGGTTGAACTACCCAATTAGCTCACATCTTACTGAGTTTGTTGTGTACTTGATGAAGTTACAGTTGAAAGCTCATCTCTTTTAGTTTGTTGTATTAACTATGATCCTTTCGGTTATATGATGTCTCAAGATATACATTAGAGAGAATATTACAATTAAACTTTTCACCCTACATTGATTGAGACATCTCTAATTGACAAAAGATTTGTCTAAGTTTGTTCCATTCTTAGTGTCTTTGCTTTTACAATTCCAAGAAGAGATATAAATTGATTAACTTATTCTTTATTTTAACTAGACACATAAACTTGTTAAACAACATGTAACCAAGCATCGGTTGAGACATCTCTAATTTATAAAAGTATGCCAAACTATGTCCACATTCTTACTTGTATGGATGGTTATTATCCGTTGTATTGTATTGTATCGTCTAAATTCATCGTTAGGAAATAATAAGTCTCATTTTGTGCAGCGATCGATTTGATGTTATCACATCGTTATGTTAATAATTTCTTCTCATTTTGTCTTTACTTATTTTTAAATAATTTCATTTTACTTATTACCCTACGTTTTCATAGTAATTCTAACTCGTACCAAACATTTTTATAGTAACTCTAACTCGTATCGTATTTTTTAGGTTTATCATTCAAATTATTTATGTGTGACAATATATAACGATAGAAAATGATACAGTTTATCTAACATGATGTATTCATTAAGATAATATATACATTATAAAATGATACGTAACATTCATCAAAACGAACTATTATAGAATCTTTAAAGAGCATAATAAAAGATGAGAAATTGTGAACTATTGCATTCTAAGTCCACCAAATCCAATCATCCTAAAGTTCATTGAATGATGGGGCAGATGCAAGGCCTACAAATAACGTATCTTCATAAGAGTTATACTTTTTACGTATCTCTATTCTCATAGCACAGCACAATAGAATCCACAATGTAGTCATTTAGAGAGTTTTGTTTATGGGGAGATTTATCTCTCAACAGTTTTAATATTTTCTTTTTATTAGTTTTTATTATATATGTCTTTTAGTATAGTTTTATTTGTCATCTAATTTATCGTCATATGATTTGTAAATTATAAGCTTCTGCACGACGATCTAATCACCTTTCGAACCCAACAGATTGACAGCAAAAAAAAAAAACCCACAAAAAGAAATAGATGAGGTATAATGAGATTTTGATAACATAAAAGATAAATTTTACAGAATATTGAAGCTATAGAACCAGAAAAATTTGAGTAGAATCGTCCATCTCTAAAGATGAACTCCTAACATATCGTATTCCCCCGTTCAATATGCCTGACCACGAGGTTTTAAAACTGCAGTGCCCAGCGAGTAAAAAATGTAGCAAACAAAATCAATATTTAATCTGTTAGTATTACTGAATATGCAGACAGACAACAACTCAAAACATTATGGATCATATATAAGTCTGCCACATCACCCGCCTTCAGATTCTCTTTTATATACATATAAGATATGGCACAGGGTCAAAAGTGCCCTTGAACTATGAGAAATAGACCACTTATAACATTTGTTACATTTGGGGATCAAAAATGCCCCTGCCGTTATCCTAAAAGACCACAATAGCCTCAAAAGTTAAAACCCCAAATTTTAGTGAAATGTGGGACTAATCCTTCCACCTAAGCATTGCCAACTAGGATTAACTACAAAAGAACTAGACCTTTAGCGATGACAACAGTAGCCACAAAAGACCAAAATATCGTCACTAAAGGTTTTTAACATTAAATTTCTGATTTTGTGTTTTTTTCTTCATTGTTTTTAAAAAACCAAAAATGACATCGTTTGAGGAGGAGTTTGATGACACTATATGTTTTATTTTTATGTCATGTGTAAATGTATAAAATGTACAATGATGCATTATGTAGTAGGAGATTTGAATCGATATGTAATTTTGATGATTTTCGTAATAATATTGGATGTTTTTAATGTTAATAGTGCAAGTTATTTATTTTAGAAAATTAGGTTGCAACCGAATATTAATTATCATATTATTTTGTTGAAAAAATAGGTTTTACTAGCGAATGGTTGTTGTAGCCTTAGTCGCCGCTAAAAATCACTCATAACCTTTAGTGGCGATATTTCGAGATTTTGTGGCGACTTTGTCGCCGCTAAAGGTCAAGTTCTTTTGTAGTGAATCCTAGTTGGCAATGCTTAGGTGGAGGGATTAGTCCCATGTGGCTTGCCACATCACTAAAAATTTAGGCAGTTAACTCTTGAGAGTATTTGTGGTCTCCTGGGATAACAGCGGGGGTATTTTTTATCCCAAAATGTAACGAAGGGTATAAGTGGTGTATTTTGCATAGTTTAGGGGCAATTTTGACCCTTTTCCGTATAAGATATATTGTTCATAAATTTAATCTTTACTACATTTTGATGATCAATGATCCTTTTCATTTAGATGAGTAATAAGTCTGGAAAGAAATCTCTCGAAAATATAATTAAGAAATTTATACTCTAAGGGTATGTTTGGTATGGAGGAAAAATATTTTCTCGAAAATGTTTTCCAAATTTCTAATTTCGGTTAAAACATTTCCAAAAATCTATATCTTTTATTTTTTTTTTCTTATCTACCCATACCAGCCCCCCCCCCACCCAAAAAAATTGCTTTTAAAATATATTTCAAGTTAATTTTTTTACGCTACGTTCCCCACCCCCACCCCACAACAAAGGCACCCCTACCCTGCCACCCCTGTCAAATCTTTTTCTTTAAAATAATAATTTTGGGAAATATTTCAAATTTAATTTTGTTTTCATATTTTACTCTACCCCACCCAAACCACCCTGTCAATTTTTTTTTAAAAAAAGTTGTTTTTGAAGAATATTTAAAATTTTAAAAATAAATTCATTTTTTATGCCACCCCCCTACCCATGTCATCCCCGTCAATTTTTTTTGAAAGAACTATTGTTTTTGTAAAATATTTCAAATTTTAAAAACTTTAATTTTTACGCCACCCCTTACCCCTGCCTCGCCCACCCACCCCACCCCCAAGCCATTCCCATCGAAAAAAAATTCTAAGAAAAAATTATTGTTGGGAAATATTTCATATTTAAAATTTCTTTTTTCTAAGCCAACCCCACCCCTACCCCTACGTTCCCCCACCCCCCCTCGGCGTAGCCCCCTACCCAGGCCACCTCATCAAAAAAATATTTTAATTGCTTTTGAAAAATATTTCAAATTTTAAAACAATTCATTTTTATGCCAACCCCTTACCCTCCCCCCCCCCCTCGGCGACCCCGTCAATTTTTTTTTAAAAAATGGTTGTTGAAAAAAAGAATTTCTTGGGTCGAAAGTCTAGTCAAGTCTTGGGTCAAATCTTAGGGTCGGATTTTTGAATGGTTATCAGGGTCTTATCCTAGTTTAGGTGTCGAGGTCAGGTCTTAGATCAATTATCGGGGTTGATTTTCAAATCAGAAATTATATTCCTAAGAGTATTTTTTAGTCCCAAGAAAAAAATAAAATATATTTTCCGAAAAATAATTTTCATTCACCAACTAAACATTAAAAAATATTTTCTACTAACCAACCAAACATGAGAAACTAAGTTTAAATCCACTTGTTTTCCAAGAAAACATTTTCCATGGAAAATTTTTTCCTTCATACCAAACACACCCTAAATATGATAAATGATAATATATGCTACTAAAAGTTGATTAAATCCTCACAAACTATACTGCATAGTAAACTTACATAAACACAACACTAAGCTCTGATTGTATTTGCTTAAGAACAATAAATTACTGCTAACATGGATATAAATATCCTTCAATTCCAAAATGCAGTAGGAATGAAATCTTTGGATAGTAGAAGTGTAACACCTCGTATCCGAAACAAACCAAAAAAATGCAGATTTTGAGAAATTGTAGGTGCACCCACGGTTGCCATCCACGGACCGTAGGTCAGACCATGACCCATGCTGGTGGTACATGGTTCACCACTACAACCCCTCCCCAAACCCAACTCAGAAAATCAACTAAGTGTCGACCCACGGTCTATAGGTCAGACCACGGTCTGTGGTCTATATTCGTGGATCGAGGCCCCATTTACCCAGCCTTTGATGCAAACGACGGCTGACCAGCTGGTTCGATTCACGGTCCATAGGTCTGACCATAGGTTAGGGTCAGCAGCTAGTTAGAGGAAAATTATTGATTGGGTCAACTTTAAATGGTCATAACTCTTAGTACAAAAAGAATTATGTGTCCCATGATCTATGATATGATATATAATTGAATCCTCTTTCCAACGCCACTGAGTTTGCTAAAATCCGACCTCCAAGTAAAAAGTTATGCTCATTTTAGTGGAGCCCTATCGGGCAGACTTGACCTATGACCCCAATCTAAGGAACGTAGATTGACCTATGGCCCGTAGGTCCTGTCCGTCGATCGCTCTGACATCAGTTAAGTCAGGGGTCTTTTGGTCTTTTCCTATTTCATTAGACCCCTAAGCTACGTTGTTTAGAGCCTAAATTATGAGGTTTTAGTCAGTTTAAGCCTAGAAACATAACTAGAACTTACCTAAGTCAAATCATTAATCAAAACTTAAGGAAATTAGAGCGTAAGAGGAGAAGAGAAGTCAAGAACCCTAGTTCAAGAACGCAACAAGATTTCAGCAGTTCCAGCCCCGAAATCAAAAGATTTCTCTGTGGAATTCGTCATTAGGTATGTGGGATTTCACTAGTGGGTTCCTTTCACCCATTAGGTACCTAGTTTTCAGTCAGTTTCTTGATTCCCTTATTATAACTAGACCTAGGGTTTCTTGGAATTTGGAATTGTTGGGTTGTTAGCTGTTAGAATGATCCAAATCAGATTAGCATGTTAATATTCAGTTTATTGCATGAATTCCAGAACCCTAGCTATGTATTTCTTTAGTTCTTGAATTACACATGCTAGGTCAAATATTTCAGTTATTCAGTTATACATGGCATTGTTATTAATGCATCAATATCAGTTTAATTGTTGCATTCTCAGTTTTCATATTCAGTTCGAGCTATCCAGTAACTTACAGAAATTTAGTCACCATGTGTTAATTACTTAATCCATTGGGAGTAGAATAATACTGAGTTGGACTAGGGTTCAGTGTACCCAAATATTCCTAGAACTACTAGCCATGTAGGTTGTAAGTCCCCTCTGTGGGCATCATTTTGGTGATCACGCCAGCATGCCTCCGGCAGTGTATATTGGGTCCTCTCGATGTGGCGTATACATCGGACTCTACATTTAGCTCATGTGGTTTTATTATCAGTTATTAGTAGCTCCCACAGTTTAGTCAGATTCTATTGCATTGACCATTTATCAGTATATCTAGTATTCAGTTTCAACATATTATAAATTGGTCATTGCATTCAGTTATCTCAGCATTCAGTATCTATATCATGTTCATATTATGTCATTACGTATTTACTTTGTTTAGTTATATGTTATTTCAGCTGTATTCAAACCTGCATGCTCAGTATTTTTCAAGTATTGATGCATACTCCGCGCTACATCTTCTTGTGATGTGGGTTCAGGTTCTCAGCATCCAAATCACGCTTAGATCGGTTCCCTATCTCCTGTTTAGCAGAATCAGTGATGAGTCCTTATTCTCTGAGGAAAAGAGTCATGAGTTTCTTTTTTCAGTATTTTAGTCCTTTAGTTTCAATTTTGCTAGACTTAGCTGGGACATGTCCCAGCATTTCTAGTCAGTTATAGGTTATTTTCAGACATAGATAGATTCAGCTTAGTATTGAGTTAATATCTTCCTTGTATTAAACTCATCAGTTTTCATATATCTCAGTTATAGTATATGGGTATTTCCCTTCTTTTCGTTTTGTTTATGATTATAACATCCGCACATTTTCTATTATTCAGTTTATATTTAGTATGCTCATAATCATGACAGCAAGGTTAGCTTGGGATCACTTGTGGTCCTAGGTCCCGTGCCCGCGTCTCGGGGGTACCTCGAGCAGTGACAAACTTGGTATTAGAGCACTAGGTTTAAGTGTCCTAGGATGTCTGAAAAGTTGCACTAGGTAGAGTCCTTTTCATGGATGTGTAGTGCGCACCACATCTAATGAGAGGGAGGCTACAAAGTGTCTTAGGAAAAATCTTCATTTTCTTATTACTCTTATCGTGCATAAGGTATGATCTAATTCTGTTCTAACTCGACGTTCTACATTTCAATGATCATGCCTCCTCGTAGAGCTAACGCCAACAATGTGAATGCTAGGAACACAAATGCAGCTCCTCCAGTCCCTTATCAAGAAGTGTCAAATGCAGAGTTTAGGAACGCGATTCAGATGGTGGCTCAGAGTGTGGCCAACTAGAACAATCAGCGGGCTCCAGTTCCTATAAATGCCAATGTTGGGTCAGCTGCAGCCAGGGTGCGAGACTTTGTTAGGATTAATCCGCTAGAGTTCTTAGGATCGCAAGTTGGAGATGATCCCCAAAACTTCATTGATGAGGTCAAGAAAATCTTTGAAGTGATGCAGGTAAATGGGAATGATCGGGTTGAGTTAGCATCTTACCAACTTAAGGATGTGGCTCATATCTGGTATACTCAGTAGAAGGAGAACAGGGGTACAGATGCAACTCCTATTAGTTGGGATTGTTTCAGCGAAACCTTTCTTGATAGGTCTTTCCCCATAGAGTTAAGAGAAGCAAGGCCCCAGGAATTTATAAACTTAAGGCAGGGTAACATGACGGTCTAAGAGTATGGGCTCAAGTTTAACCAACTCTCCAGGTATGCTCCTCACATGGTTGCTGACTCCAGGGCTCAGATGAATAAGTTTCTTTATGAGGTGTCGGACTTAGTGAAAACAGAGTGCAGGAATGCTATGTTGTTGGGAGACATGAACATCTCTAGGCTCATGACTCATGCTTAGCAGGTTGAGGGTGATAAGCTTAGGGAACAATCTAAGGAGACTAAGAAAGCAAGAATAGGTAACTATGAGTATTCCCAACAGAAATCGGGTGGTGGAAATCGCTCGCAGTTTCAGTAAAAGTCTTCGACTCCAGCACCTTCATCAGCTAGTGTTCCATCCCCCAAGTTCCGTAACAATCAGAAAGGTAGGGCGTCAGGCTCTAAGTCTCAAGGTAGTGTTTCAGGTACCAAAACTTACCCAACTTGCCCGAAATGTAGTAAGAACCATTTTGGCGAGTGCCTTGCAGGTAAGGAAAGATATTTTGGGTGTGGTTAGTCTGGTCATAGATTGAAGGATTGTCCTTCTAGACAAGGTCAAGGAGGAAATAATGGTAGAGCTCAGTCTACAACTTCAGCAGCACCAACAGGTCAGCTGAATCATCAGGGTAACTCATCTGGTATAGGTGGCGGACAGTGCCAAAACAGGTTCTATGCTCTTCAGGCTTGTCAAGATCAAGAAGATTCTCCTAATGTAGTCACTGGTACGTTACGAGTCTTTGATCTTGATGTTTATGCATTGTTATATTCAGGGGCTACTTTGTCTTTTGTAACTCCTTACATAGCAGTCCAATTCAGTGTTAGCCCAAAAACTCTTTCAGAACCTTTCTCATTCTCTACTCCAGTCAGTGACCCAGTTATAGCTAGATGGGTATACATAAATTGCCCTATCACAGTCTCTCAAAAAGTCACCTCAGCAAATCTTGTAGAGTTAGAAATGGTAGACTTCGATATTATTCTAGGCATGGATTGGTTATATTCCTATTATGCCTCAGTCAATTCTAGAACTAGGATTTTTTGTTTTCAGTTTCCAAACGAACCAATCTTAGAATGGAAGGGTAGTAGCTTAGCGCCTATGGGTAGATTCATTTCTTACCTTAAGGCCAGAAAGATGATCTCTAAGGGTTATCTCTATCATTTAGTTTGGGTTAAGGATTCTAGTTTTGAATCCCTAACTCTTGAGTCAGTTCCAGTAGTCAATGAATTTCCAGAAGTGTTTTCAGATGATCTTCCCAGAGTTCCTCCCGAAAGGGAAATCAACTTTTGAATTGATCTCCTTCCAGATACCCAGCCTATCTCTATTCCTCCTTACAAAATAGCTATAGATGAGCTTAAGGAATTGAAAGAGCAGTTGAAAGACCTTCTAGATAAGGGCTTCATCAGACCTAGTATTTCGCCATGTTATGCACCAGTGTTGTTCGTAAAGATGAAAGATGGTTCTCTCAGAATGTGCATTGACTATAGGTAGTTGAACAAAGTCACAATCAAGAATAGTTATCCCATCCCCAAGATTGATTACTTGTTTGACCAACTCAGGGTGCTAGTCATTTCTCAAAGATAGACGTCAGATCGGGTTATCATCAGCTCAGAGTCAGAGATAGTGACATTTCGAAAACAGCCTTCAAAACTCGATATGGTTATTATGAATTCATAGTTATGTTAGTTGGACTAACCAATGCTCCTGTAGCTTTCATGGATTCGATGAACAGAGTGTTCAAGCAGTACTTGGACTTGTTCGTTATCATCTTTATTGATGATATCCTCATTTACTCTAGGAATGAGGAAGAACATGTGAGTCATTTGAGAGTTGTTCTACAAACTCTCAAAGATCGCCAGTTATTTGCAAAATTTAACAAATGCGAGTTTTGGTTTCAATCAGTTGCCTTCCTTGGGCATATTGTGTCTAGTGAAGGAATTCGAGTAGATTCACAAAAGATAGAAGCAGTGAAACAATGGCCCAGACCTACCTCTGCTATAGATATTAGAAGTTTCTTAGGTCTAGCTAGTTATTACATACGGTTCGTGGAAGGATTTTCATCCATAGCCTCACTATTGACTAGGTTGACTCGGAAGATTGGTCAAGTTTCGATGGTCAGATGATTGTGAGAAAAGCTTCACAGAATTGAAAACTAGGTTGACTACAACTCGTATCTTGACTCTTCCAGAGGATTCAGATGGTTATGTGATATATTGTGATGCATCCAGGGTCGGCCTAGGTTGTGTGTTGATGCAGTGAGGTAAGGTTATAGCTTATGCTTCTAGACAGCTTAAGGTACATGAGAAGAATTATCCAACTCATTACCGCGAGCTTGCAGCAGAGGTGTTTGCACTCAAGATTTGGAGACACTACTTGTGTGGTGTTCATGTAGATGTGTTCACAGACCATAAGAGCCTCCAGTATGTATTCACCCAAAAATAGTTTAATCTTCACCAGAGAAGGTGGCTTGAGTTCCTCAAAGATTATGATATGAGTGTGCATTACCATCCAAGTAAGGCAAATGTAGTAGCAGATGCTCTTAGCAGATTATCCATGGGTAGTGTAGCACATGTTGAGGAAGAAAGAAGAGAGCTAGCAAAGGATGTTCACACACTTGCTCGCCTAGGAGTTCGTCTTATGAGCATATCAGATGGGGATGCAACGGTTTAAAATGGTGCAGAATCTTCTTTGGTAGTAGAGGTTAAGGAAAAGCAAGACAGTGATCCAATCTTGCTTGAGCTTAAGGGTGTAGTCCATAATCAGAGAGTGGAGGTTTTTTCCCAAAAGGGAGATGGTGTGCTTTGCTACCAGGGTCGATTATGTGTTCCTGATGTGGGCAAGTTAAGACAACATATTCTTGCAGAGGCCCATAACTCTAGATATTCTATCCATCCAGGCGCCACTAAGATGTACCGCGATCTACGGGAAGTCTATTGGTGGAATGGTATGAAAAGAGATATAGCAGATTTTGTGGCTAAGTGCCCTAATTGCCAGCAAGTCAAGGTAGAACATCAGAAACCAGGAGGTATGACACAAGAGATTGACATTCCTACTTGGAAGTGGGAAGTGATCAACATGGACTTCATCATAGGTTTACCTCGTACTCGCAAACATCATGACTCCATTTAGGTGATTGTTGATAGATTTACTAAGTCTTCTTGCTTTTTGGTGGTCAAGACTACAGATTCAGCGGAGGATTACGCCAAGCTTTACATTAATGAGAGTGTGAGGTTGCATGGGGTTCCTTTGTCTATCATCTCAGATAGAGATCCTCAGTTTACCTGTCATTTCTGAAAGTCATTTTAGAAGGCTCTTGGTACTCAAGTTAACCTTAGCACAACATTTCATCCACATACGGATGGTCAGGCAGAGCATACCATTCAGACCTTAAAGGACATGTTGAGAGCTTGTCTGATCGACTTCAAGGGTAGTTAGGATGATCACCTTCCTTTTATTGAGTTCGCCTACAACAATAGTTACCATTCCAGCATTTAGATGGCCCCTTATGAGGCATTGTATGAGCATAGATGTATATCTCCAGTTGGTTGGTTTGAAGTAGGTAAACCAGCCTTGATAGGACCAGATTTAGTCCTTGATGCTATGGAGAAAGTGCAACTCATTAGAGATAGACTTAACACTGCCCATAGTTGCCAGAAGTCTTATGCAGATGTGAGAAGAAGGGAACTAGAGTTCCAAGTTGATGAGTGGGTTTTCCTGAAAGTATCACCTATGAAAGGGTAATGAGATTTGGCAAGAAAGGGAAGCTCCGTCCTAGATATGTAGGCAATTACCGGATCTTGAAAAGGATTAGTAAAGTGGCTTATGAGTTAGAGTTGTCAGTAGATTTAGGAGCAGTGCATCCAGTCTTTCACATTTCACTTTTGAAGAAGTGTGTGGGTGATCCAGCATACGTAGTGCCATTAGAGACTGCATCTATAAAAGATAGTCTCTCATATGAGGATGTGCCAGTTGAGATTCTCGATCGTCAGGTTAGAAGGTTGAGAAATAAAGAAGTCGCTTCAGTCAGGATTTTGTGGAGGAGTCAGTCCATAGAGGGAGCTACTTGGGAAGCAAAAGCAACTATAAAGTCCAAGTATCCTCACCTCTTTCCTTTCGATTCCATTCCAGCTTGAGGTAATAGTTCCTCTTTAGTTTTTCAGTCATTTGTGTTTAAATTCAATCTTAGAATCATGATCCTTTAGTTTGTACTTGCATTTTCAGCGTATTTGCATGTTCTTGGAACTCAGTTCAGTCAGAAATTCAGTTCTCAGTGTTTAGTGGTAGGGATTGCAGTCTTCTCCCTCCATTTCTGCTAGTTTAGTGTACATTCGAGGACGAATGGTCCCAAGGGGGAGATAATTTAACACCCCATATCCGAAACAGACCAAAAAAATGCAGATTTTGAGAAGTTGCAGGTGCAACCCATGGTTGCCATCCACGGACCATAGGTCAGACCACAGCCTGTGTTAGTGGTCCATGGTTCACCACTACAACCCCTCCTCAAACCCAGAAAATTGGCTAAGTCTTGACCCATGGACAGACCCACGGCCCGTAGGTCAGACCACGATCTGTGGTCTATGTTCATGGATTGAGGCCCTATTTACCCAGCCTCTGATGCAAATGACGACCGACCAGCATAGACCGTCGTTCGAACCACGGTCCATAGGTCTAACCATAGGTGAGGGTCAGCAGCCAATTAGAGGAAAATTGTTGATTGGGTCAACTTCAAATGGTCATAACTCTTAGCACAAAAAGGAATAATGTGTCCCATGATCTATGATATGATAGATAATTGAATCCTCTTTCCAACGCCACCGAGTTTGCTAAAATCCGACTTCCAAGTAAAAAGTTATGCTTATTTTAGTGGATCCCTGCCGAGCAGACTTCACCTACGACCCTAATCTACGGACCGTAGATTGACCTACGGCTCGTAGGTCCCGTCCGTCGATCACTCCGATAGTAGTTAAGTCAGGGATCATTTGGTCTTTTCCTATTTCATTGGACCCCTAAGCTAAGTCGTTTAGACCCTAAATTATGAGGTTTTAGTCAGTTTAAGCCTAGAAACATAACTAGAACTTACCTAAATCAAATCATTAATCACAACGTAGGAAAATTAGAGCGTAAGAAGAGAAGAGAAGTGAAGAACCCTAGTTCAAGAACGCAACAAGATTCCATCATTTCCAGCCCCTAAATCGAATGATTTCTCCATGGAATTCGTCACAAGGTATGTGGGTTCCTTTCACCCATAAGGTCCCTAGTTTTCAGTCAGTTTCTTGATTCCCTTATTATGACTAGACCTAGGGTTTCTTGGAAGTTAGAATTGTTGGGTTCTTAGCTGTTAGAATGATCCAAATCAAATTAGCATGTTAATAATCAGTTTATTGCATGAATTCCAGAACCCTAGCTATGTATTTCTTTAGTTCTTGCATTACACATGCTAGGTCAAATATTTCAGTTATTCAGTTATACATTCCTTAGTTATTAATGTATCAATATCAGTTTAATAGTTCCATTCTCAGTTTGCATGTTCAGTTCGAGCTATCCAGTAACTTATAGAAATTCAGTCATAATGTGTTAATTATTTAATCCATTGGTAGTAGCATAATACCGAGTTGGACTAGGGTTCAACTACCCAAATAGTCCCAAAACTACTAGCCATGTAGGTTGTAAGTCCCCTCTGTGGGCATTATTTCAGTGATCACGCCAGCATGCCTCTATACCTCTGGCAGGGCATAGTGGGTCCTCTCGATGTGGCGTATACATCGGACTCCACATTTAGCTTATGTGGTTTTATTATCAGTTATTAGTAGCACCCACAGTTCAATCAGATTCTATTGCATTGGCCATTTATTAGTATATCCAGTATTTAGTTTCAACATGTTATAAATTGGTCACTGCATTCAGTTATCTCAGCATTCAGTATCTATATCATGTTCATATTATGTCATTGCTTATTTGCTTTGTTCAGTTATATGTTATTTCAGTTGTATTCAATCCTGCATGCTCAGTACTTTTCATGTATTGACACATACTCTGCGCTACATCTTCTCATGATGCAGGTTTAGGTTCTCAGCATCCAGATCACGCTTAGATCGATTCCCGATCTCCAGTTCAGCAGAATCAGTAGTGTGTCCTCATTCTCTGAGGACAATAGTCATGAGTTTCTTTTCATTATTTTAGTCCTTTAGTTTCAATTTTGCTAGACTTAGTTGGGGCCTGTCCCAACATTTCTAGTCAGTTAGATGCTATTTTCAGACATAGATAGATTCAACTTAGTATTAAGTTAATATCTTCCTTGTATTAAACTCATCAGTTTTCATATATCTCAGTTATAGTATATAGGTATTCCCCATCTTTTCATTTTGTTTATGATTATAGCTTCCGCACAGTTTCTATTATTTAGTTTATATTTATTATGCTCATGATCATGGCAGCAAGGTTAGCTTGGGATCACTTGTGGTCCTAGGTCTTGTGTCCGCGTCTCGGAGGTAGCTCGGGGCGTGACAAGAAGGAACTCATTACTATAAACTAAAAGCAAGAATATTTAAGAAATCAGAAATTCAGAACTGCAAATGAAGTGCATACAACAACTGATTACACTGTCACTATTATCATATGTCAACAGGGCTAGAATGATTAAATTCTCATAACCTATACTTCATAATAAACTTTCATAACTACAACACTTAATCTTGTGTTCCTCTTCCTCTTCCTCTTCCACTTCCTCTTCCTCTTCCTCTTCGGATTCAAATGCAATGGAAGGATCAGATGTAACCCTACTGTTTCCATTAAGCAACACTAAGCTCTCAATGTATTTGCTCAAGAAGAATGAATTACCATTACCTTTACCATGGATATCAAGATCCTTCACTTACCTGGATTCTGGATCATACGATACAAGATCACTAGAGTCTTGCACTACCAAAAATTCCCCATTTCTTGTGAACCCAATAGCATTTCTAATCGCACCACTTAAATTCACAACGAATTTCTCCATCCAAGACTCTGTTTTACCATACTGGTTCATTACCCAGACAACACAACTATGAAATGACGGACGATCGTGACCCCTTTGTACGCAATCACTGAAATCTTTTCCCCACATAAAGTAACAGAAAAATCAAAAAAAGAAACACGATCTAGCTGTTGTGGCAAAGTCATTTTACAAAATGTCTCATCACATAGGTCGAAAACCAGCAGGCTATTAATGCTTTCCCCAGCTTCTTTCTCTCTATAGGAAAGCTAATGAATTGCCTCATTTAAGTAAATACTCACATTATCAATATACAGTTTACAATTGAAGAAGCTGTTTGAGTAATTAATTGGTTCCCATCGACATGTAGTCAATTTATAGACGTGAACTGCCATAGGCTCGATATAAAAATCTTTATCTCGTAGATGAGTTATCCTCACCACTTTAAAATCATGATTTTTGTTATCAAACCCAAATCCAATAGGAAATCCGAGATTTGAACCAAAGCTAATAGGAGTATTAGGGAGGGTGATAGTTTTGTGAATGGCGGGGTTCCAAAGAATGGCATCATATCTCCATAGCCAGAAATCATCCACAAGGCAAAACAAACAATTAGAGAAACCGACAACTCTGAAGTGGTATCCAAAACTAGTCATGAAGGGACATTTGAATTCTTTAAATAAGGTGAGACATTGGATTCTTGAGAAACGGTCACAGTAGACAGAGCAATTTTGTTGTTTCAGGGAGCAGTTAGAGAGGAGGAGAAGGGGAGTAGCAGTAGAAGTGATCGATATGTAAGTAGAGATGAAATGAGAGAACACCATTGCTTTGATACCATCTAAATCGTAAAAGGCTTTCAATAGGCAGCCTGTGAAGGATTTCAGGCAACAACCAATCAGGCAAATAGTCTGACATTTTTCTCTTCTATTTTGGGGAGGAAGATAGCACTACTATATGAGAAGAAAAGAATATATATAGCCGTAATCTGCAACATGAATGAGCTGATAAATCATCATATTACATATAAAAAAGTAAACTTTAAATTATTTAATAAATCAATTAAATTACAATGTCATTAATGTAAGTTCTTGGTCTACCAAGCATTTATTACAAAATCATAAATTGGTATAACCTATACTCTCTCTCTCGAAATTACTTTCATTTATTAGTAATTATTGCAAGGAGGAAAAAATTGTTTATGTTTGATGCCATTGAATTGTCTACTTGAATTTTTTGTTTTGTACCTTTTTAAATATTTTTTGTAATAGTTAAGTATACTTAAAAATTTGAAATATAAATCTATGTTAAACAAATTTACTCTTTTTTTAATCAACAATGTACAAAATGTTTTCAGAAAATCAATTCACAAGAAATAAAATCATATAATAAATGCAATGATTCTTTTCATTAACTCCTATTGTAATACTCTGTATACTAATTGGAATCTAGAATTACTTAAATGCACTTGAATGATATTTCAATAATCTACGGTTTTAAGCAAATGAAGAAACTATAACATTATTCATATATGTTGAATCTACATCAAGTAGGAAAAGTCATTGTTTTTTAATATTACATGGATCATTGATTTGAAGAATATACCTACTAATTTAACGTAATTATTGATTAAAAAAAAATCATTTTAAGCTATATATATTGAGGTAACAAAAAAAGCTAACATGAAGCTGCAGAAAATAAAGGTCTCCTCTCCTTCTCTATTGGGATAAGGGTCTGAAAAATACCCCAACACTGGTCGAATTTGCTGTTGTGATACTAAACTTTCATGAGGACCTATTACCTCCCTAGACTATTTAATAGTGTATTTTAAAGGTATATATGTGCCCACGTGGACACATGACTATTTATAATTTTGCATTATTTTTTATGTCCACGTGGACAAATATATATGTTTGAAATACAGTTTTAAATAGTCCAGGAAGGTAATAGGTCCTCATGAAAGTTTAGTATCGCTACAACAAATTCGACCAAAGTTGGGGTATTTTTTAGACCCTTATCCCTTCTCTATTCATAAAACTACTTTCAATGATTATTTCTTATGAGTTCTATATGAATGTTCTAACACTGCATAAAAAATCTACATATGGATTGAAGAAAATTACCTGGCTATCTTCATATATTGTAAGAAATTTCTTGTTGCATTTTAAAAATCTCTACTTTCGTCTGCTGGTTGGAATACTGGATCAAGAAACGATCATGAAGTAGTCCTAGAAGTTAGTATTATTGTCCATTAAATAATAGTGATATCATTTTGGAGTTCTCATTCATCCAATAGTGCTCTATCAATATCAATAGCAATATCTCCCTTTATTTCACTTTTCAAGTCTGTTGAGAATATAAAGTTAATGCCACATCAATGTTGGTGAGACAATTTTTTCGTTAACCAAATGTTTTCAAAGAAATCAAATTTTCTTCTTGTTAGATAAATCGATCAAAATTGAAGAATTATGATAATTAACTATATATTGTCAATGCATTAACTTTTTTTTTTTTTTTTTTTTTTTTTTATAGTTATTGCTGACTATTTTATTTTAGTTATATATTTTGTCAAATTTGCAAGATAAACTATATATTGCAATTTATATTCTTGAGTTATAAAAGAAAAGATAAATGTGAAACACACTTATATTAACATGAAAGTAATTAATTATAAATATCCTTTAAGATTCTAAAGTTTATGTGAGAAATCTTTTAATGCCTATATCAATTTATTTTGCATTTGTAAAATTAGATTTATCATTTTTAAATAAAAATATAAGATAACTCATTCAAATTTTATGATTATATGGATTATTAATGCAATGACCTCCTGGTCATTCCTGTGTATGTGCCTCCGATTCATCATTTAGAGCTTTTCTATAGCTACCCCATGCCATTTATGACTTACTGAGATTGACGGTTTGGATACCTGACCGTTCATTTAGCTCTTATGCGAGTTCTAGCATTTTGGAGATTTTGAATCTTGAATGGTCAGTTTTGATCAAAGGTTTGAGAAGATGACATCAAAATTCAATTTGAATGATTCTAGCAGCTCCAGAAGGTTCATTTTAGGCTAGTAGCATGGTCGACATGACTCCCCAGGCTTTCAGTATGAGTCTGTGTGATTAGGCGTTTTAATTTTTAAGTTAATTTTGAATAAACAAGCTCGGATGAAAATGTCATCAGTACGGTTAGCTCCAGAATGTTGAGTTTGGTCTAAAATGAATCTTCATTTAGATTTTGAGCCCCTTATGGATTTTAGCTTAAAATGGAGTTGTGTGTGGGACCCATATTCTGTGAAGACAATCTTGTATGGATGTTTTGACTACTCCATTGAGTTTGGAATATCAAATTTGAGTTTTTGGCATATCTCATTTGTGTGTACGGGGTTTTGAATAAATCCTGAGCCCCTGAGCGGAGCTCGAGGAATTTTGCTGAAATATTCTTGTGCCTGATGTTTGGTGTGGCCGCTTTTGCACCACTAGGTTCGCTTAAGAGAACACCACTTATGGAACCAGGGCTTCTCTTAAGCGAGGCCAATCAATCAGACGTCTGTCGCCAAAGCGACCCTAAGTTCGCTTTTGCGGCCTGGAGCTCGCAAAAGCAAGGCCCGCCTTTTAGAGGCCCGTCACTTAAGCGACATTAGTTCCCACTTAAACGAAGGTCGGTCAATCGCTTAATAAAAGACTTAGGCATGATTTTCAGGCTTATATTTGAAGTGTGGTGTGTCCATGGGGATTATGAATATGTTGTGGCATCATAAAGAAGTGTTGGGCAACCTCTGTTCGATGTGAATTTGAGTGTTTAGCTGCTACCTTAGCTTTATTTCTTCTTAAATTGTGCATGTTGTTTTGGCTGTTTTAGGCCTCAGATTGTGTTCCATTTTGGAATAACAGTTTGACGCATAGTTTAGGACCGCTTGACAGAGTCAATTGCAGAAATTCTGGCGCGAGTCGTACAATTCTTGTTTGACTCCAAAATTGATCCATTTTCATTTTTATGTATTTACTGTCTAAACGACTGTACTTATGTTGTGATCCTATTTTTGATAATGTGGCAGGATTCATAGGCCGTTCAGAAAGGAAAAGCTCTGGCCTTGTGATTTGGAGCTAACGCGGTCGACCTATTAGTAGGCTTCAAGTTCATTTCTATTTAAATTAAGCCTGATCGTGTAAAATCATGATGATTAGTGTGAATAGGGGGTGGTTACTTAGTATTTCTACTTTTATTTTTAGAAACCATGTATTAGGATTGATCGGTATTATTTTGGGCTTAGCACCATGCTAGTTGGCTTGTATTTGTGTTGATGCATGCTATGTGAATTATTAGTATAGTTACTTTCTTTCTGATGCATGTTTGTACTTAGTGTAGGATATGCTAGTGGTGCCTTAGACACTCAAACTTTGCAATTTTATCATGCCTCTCGCTCCATTTAGGACAGACTAGTTCCTTATAGACTAGAATAGCAAACTTGAGTATGATATTATTAGCCTTAGACTAGGCGTTTGCACAATTTGTTAGACCTTTCATCTTCTCTCCCTATCTTTGCTTCTCTGATGCATTACCGAAGGTTGTGTGCTTCTTGGGGTTGGGGTATTTCAGGCTTGGAGCCTTTTATGATTCTTTGGTACCGGAGATCGATCCACAATGGCTTGGAGCCTACTTGAGATCCTCTAGGGAGTCGACACGCCCCTGGATCACTCTTTCTAGTTGGTCGTCTTATGCCCCTCGGAGTGGACTTGCTGGATGGGTGACCCCTGGGTCACTCTTGCTAGCTAGGACTGGGAGTGGACTGTCTGGCTGGGCGACCTGGATATTGATGGTCACTCCTGCTAGTTGAGCTGGGAGTTTCTTGATTTCTTGGTTTGTGGTTACTTGGGCTGGGAGCCCAACTAATTTTCTTGGATTTGGATCTGGGTTACTCTTCATTCTTGTAGTCTTAGCTATTATGTGTACCTGCCGCGCTTATGGGGGTCCGTTCAAGTTTTATTTAAACTTGTGCATAAGTGTACCTTCTGGGCTTATGGGGATTCGTTGTAACTAGATATAGTTTCAGTATGCTCATGTGTTTTCCTTCTTTTCCCTCTTTGACCCTTATTTGTGTCTACAATTCTCTTTTTTCAGATTGCTTTTATCTTTCTCGCTCAGTGGGCCTATGATGCATACTGAGTACCTTTTTTGGTACTTATACTACACTTTGCATCTTTTTCGTGATGTAGGTCCTAGTACCATCTACTAGCGGTGATCTATCATGCCATCTTTTACAACTTGTGGATATCGGAGACAATGGTGAGCACTAGGATTCTTGGATCAGCCAGTCTCCTTTTGTACATATGTTAGCTAGTCTTTTGCTTTAGAGACGGCTTGTTGTGGTCCACTTTTGAGACTTGTATTTGTTCTTATTAGACAACGCTATACTCGTGAGTTACAGGTTCAGAGGTTTTGAGTTGAATATAGTTTCAGTTTGTTCCTATTTCCCTCTTTTCTTATGGTTAGTGTTATTTCCTGTTTAGTTCTACTCTTGTACCCATTGCTTGTCGTTCTGGGTTACGAGTTGACTTATCTACTATCGGGTTATAGTAGGTTCCATCATAACTTGAAAAATCAGATTGTGACGATTAATACACGTGAATGTATGGAATAAGTTGTTTACGTAGTATGCCAAAGAAGTATAGATTTGGAATAACATTTAAATGTATTTTTATAACAATTTGAATTTCAATTGTTGAATGTTTTCTTCAAAGTCATTCCATTTAAAAATCTTTGTCTTCTAGATGATAGGATAGGAAAATTTGTCATTTTAACTTTATTTTATTATTCAAACACATTATTTAATTCACTTTATTTAAAATATTATATACTTATTGATATGGTGTGTTGTGCGTGCCTTGAAACTAATTTGATTATAATATATTCCCGTATATTTTAGGAAAATTATTTAAAGCAATAATGATAAAAAGAAAATAACACATCAGCAAAGTAGGATAGGCCAGATCATTTATTTTCTAGAGACTTTTTAAAAGCAATTTATTAAGGGAAAATTTTCAAAACATCAATATTTTAACATTTAATAGGACCCCTTGTCAACACTTGCAATATTTATTTAAAATGTCAATATTTTAGTTTGCTATAAGGCTGACTTTTGTTTTATTTAATTTATTTAATTTGAAAGAATACAAATCTTTAACAACACAATGGAGAAAATCATGGGAGAAAATATTTCAAAAAAGTAAAAATCAGTTAAATCTCTACTAAGTTACAATTGGAAAATATGAAGTGCCATCTCTCTCTTGTTCTTTCAAACAACTTTCACCATTGTTCTGCATATTTCCAATATCCTTTTCGAATAACTCCATTGAAATTGAATTTAAGTTTTCGTTGATTTGGCCCACGTTTCGTTGGATAACAAAATTTTGAATTAATCGATTGTTATTCAAACTCCGTTATCGATTTTCGATTCTCCATTGATAATCCTCATTCTTCGTAGAAGCCAAGTCGATTGATCATCGTTTATGGGCAAATCTCCTGTAAAAGTTTTTACTTTTATTTGTCAAGAATCATGGATTTGTTGTAAAAAAAAAAAAAAGCTCATCATCCTTCTTTCCTAAAAAATACAAAATTGCATAACGATCATAATTATGTGCATCATCGTTAAAATTCAAAATTGCATCTGTTCATCATCGTTTTTCCTGGAAAATTCAAAATTGTTGATAGATCTGGGAAGCAATTTTGAAATACAAAATTGAAGCAATTCATCATCGGTGTTCCTACAAAACACAAAATCGATGATTGATCAAAGAACCTAATTGAAATATACAATCAAAAAATCACATTTGTTCTTCAAGATATAATCGATCTGGTATTATCTCAAAGAATTCATCAAAATTAGTGGTGATGCAACATGAAAGTAGATTTTTGAAATTTTATTCAAATACAAATTTGTTGTTGTGATAGTGTATATTGAATAATTGTAATACAAATTTGATGATATTATGTATTAGATTATTAGAATACAAATTTATTTTGAATACAATTTTGATGATGTGATCCCTATTCTATATTGAATTATTATGATTTTATATATTGAATGATTGGAGTGTAAATTTGATTGGAATACAAATTTATTCAACAATTATAGGCAACAACTTTTAGAATACAATTTTTAAAATTCAACTTTTGGAATACAAATCAGGTTACAATACAACTTTTTCTTGAATAAAAAGTTACAAATAAAAGTGAATAATGAATTTGATCAATAGTTAGGAAACAACTTTTTGAATACAATTTTTGAAATACAACTTTTAAAATGCAAAATCAGTTTAGAATACATTTTTTTTTTTGTTTAATCAAAAGATAAAAATAAAATTACATGAGTATAAATAACTGATATACAAGATACAAAATACATTTATTTTGAATACAAATATAGTTGATGACTGAATTTGAACATAGCATACAAAATGATTGATTTGAATGCACATGGATACAATATGCTTAAATAAATATAATATTGCTGAAAATATAATTAAAATATAAAAAATACAACATATACTAATATGACTACAATTTAAGTAAGAATATATATCATGTTAGTTGTCTATAATTTCATTTAAATAAATACAATATTCTGAAAATACAATTGACATATGAAAATACAACTGACAATACTAATATGAACACAAATTAAGTATGAAATTAAATAAATTAAATATTAACTGAAATTGGAGAATGTAAGCACCAAAATACAAAACCTACCCTAAATAGTAACGAGGTTTACTGAAAAATCAGACTCAAAAGGAAATTTACTAAATAAACGATTTTGAAGTTGAATAAATTGGAACACAAAAATACATAAACGGCCAAAAAAAAAATACAAATCAAAACTAAAAAATTCTGATGTTAACCCAATAAATACAAATCCAAAGGAAGTTATCCGATTAAATGAGAATATGATGCAAATATTTTGTTTGATGATTAAATGAGAATATGATGCAAATATTTTGTTTGATTTTTTTCCATTTTGAAAAAAAAAAGAGAAAGAATCTGGAAGCAGAGAGAAGGGGAATAAAATAATGAATAGAGAGAGAAAGTAGAGTTAATAAGGAGTGACAATATGATGTATTTTAGGAGGATAATTATAAATATATAATTTGCTATAAAAACAATATATGAGAGAGAACGTTTGATTAAATGTGAGATAAATTAGGAACTAAACTAGGATACACTATATTTTTTAAAAATATTGACATATTGACATTTTTAATAATTATTTTAAAGTGTAGATGTTCTTAATAATTATGTTAGGGATTTTGACTAGTTAGCTAATTTTCCCATTTATTAATCCTCTCTTGCTCTCACACAAATTTAATTGAAACAAACGACATTTGGTCATCTGGTATACGTGGTGATTAGCGCCAAAATAGGTTCTATGCTCTTCAAGCTCGCCAGGATCAAGAAGATTCTCCTGATGTTGTCAGTGGTACATTCCGAGTTTCCAATCGAGATGTTTATGCTTTGTTAGATCCAAGGGCTACTTTGTCTTTTGTAACTCCTTATATAGTAGTCAAATTCGATGTGAGTCCAAAAACTCTCTCTGAACCCTTCTCAGTCTCTACTACAGTCGGTGACCCATTTATAGATAGACGGGTATATAAAAATTGCCCTATCACAATCTCCCAGAAAGTCACCTCAGCAGATCTTGTAGACTTAGAAATTGTAGACTTCGACGTCATTCTAGGCATGGATTGGTTACATTCCTGTTATGCCTCAGTTGATTGTAGGACTAGGATTATTCGTTTTCAATTTCCAGGTGAATCGATCTTAGAATGGAAGGGTAGTAGCTTAACGCCTTTGGGTCGATTTATTTCTTACCTTAAGGCGAGAAAAATGATCTCTAAGGGTTGTCTCTATCATCTAGTTCGGGTTAAGGATTCAAGCTCCGAAACCCTAACTCTTGAGTCGTCCCAGTAGTCAATGAGTTGCCAGAAGTATTTCCAGAAGATCTTCCCGGAGTTCCTCCAAAAAGGAAAATCGACTTTGGAATTGATATCCTTCCAGTTACCCAGCCTATTTTTATTCCTCCTTACAGAATGGCTCAAGCTGAGCTGAAGAAATTAAAAGAACAGTAGAAAGACCTTTTAGATAAGGGTTTTAGATAAGGGCTTCATCAGACCCAGTATTTCCCCATGGGGTGCACTAGTGTTGTTCGTGAAAAATAAAGATGGTTCTCTTAGAATAAGCATTGCCTATAGGTAGTTGAACAACTTCAGGGTGCTAGTCATTTCTCAATGATAGACCTCAAATCTGGTTATCATCAGCTCAGAGTCAGAGATAGTGACATTCCGAAAACAACCTTTAGAACTAGGTATGGTCATTATAAATTTGTAGTTATGTCATTTGGACTAACTAATGCTCCTGTAGCTTTCATGGACTTAATGAATATAGTGTTCAAGCAGCATATGGACTTGTTCGTTATCGTCTTTATTGATGATATCCTCATTTACTCTAGGAATGAGGAAGAACATGCGACTAATTTGAGGGTTGTTCTGCAGACTCTTAAAGATCACCAATTATTCGCTAAGTTTAGCAAATACGCGTTTTGGTTGCAATTTGTTACTTTTTGTGGTCATATTGTGTCTAGCGAAGGTATTCGAGTGGATTCCCAGAAAATAGAAGCAGTGAAACAATGGCCCAGACCTACCTGTCCTACAGATATCAGAAGTTTCTTGGGTCTAGCGGGTTATTACAGAAGGTTTATGAAAGGATTTTCATCCATAGCCTCTCCATTGACTAAGTTGACTCAGAAAAATGTCAAATTTCAGTGGTCAGATGATTGTGAGAAAAACTTTACAGAACTGAAAACTAGGTTGACTACAACTCCTGTTTTGACTCTACCAGAGGTTTCAGATGGTTATATGATATATTGTTATGCATCCAGGGTTAGCCTAGGTTGTGTGTTAATGCAGCAAGATAAGGTTATAGTGTATGCTTCTAGACAACTTAAGGTGCATGAGAAGAACTATCCAATTCATGACCTCAAGCTTGCAGCAGTGGTGTTTGCACTTAAGATTTGGAGACATTACTTGTATAGTGTTCACGTAGATGTGTTCACAGACCATAAAAGACTTCAATATGTATTCACCCAGAAAGAGTTGAATCTTCGCCAGAGGATATGGCTTCAGTTTCTCAAGGACTATGACAAGAGTGTGCATTACCATCCTGGTAAGGCCAATGTAGTAGCAGATGCCCTGAGCGGACTATCTATGGGTAGTGTAGGACATGTGGAGGAAGAAAGAAAAGAACTAGCAAAATATGTTCACAACTTGCTCGCTTAGGAGCTCGTCTTATGAGTGTATCAGATGGTGGTGTAACAGTTCAGAATGGATCAGAATCTTCATTGGTAGCGGAGGTTAAGGAAAAACAAGATAGTGATCTGATATTGCTTCAACTAAAGGGTGCAGTCCATCAACAAAGAGTTGAGGTATTCTCCCAAGGGGGAGATGGTGTGTTTTGCTATCAGGGTTGATTATGTGTTCCTAATGTAGGTGAGTTGAGACAACATATTCTTATAAAAGCCCATAACTCCAGGTATTCTATTCATCCAGGTTCCACTAAGATGTACCGTGATCTACGGAAAGTCTTTTGGTGGAATGGTATGAAGAGGGATATAGCAGATTTTGTAGCTAAGTTCCCTAATTACCTGCAGGTGAAGGTAGAACATCAGAAACCAGGGGGTATGACTCAAGAGATCAAAATTCCTACTTGGAAGTGGGAAGTGATCAACATGGACTTCATTACAGGTTTGCCTCGTACTCGCAGATAGCATGACTCCATTTGGGTGATTGTTGATAGAGTTACTAAGTCTACGCAGTTTTTGGCGGTTAAGACTACAAATTCAGTGGAGGACTATGCCAATCTTTACATCATTGAGATAGTTAGGTTGCATGGTGTTCCTTTGTCTATCATCTCAGATAGAGGTCCTCAGTTTACCTCTCATTTCTAGAAGTCATTTTAGGAAGGTCTTGGTAGTCAGGTTAATCTTAGCACAACATTTCATCCACAAACGGATGGTCAGGAAGAGCGTACCATTCAAACCTTAGAGGACATGTTGAAAGCTTCTGTGATCGACTTCAAGGCTAGTTGGGATGATCACCTTCCTCTTATAGAGCTCGCCTATAATAATAGTTATCATTCCAGCATTTAGATAGCCCCTTATGAGGCATTATATGGGCGTAGATGTAGATCTCCAGTTTGTTGGTTTGAACTAGGTGATGCAGCCTTGATAGGGCAAGACTCAGTTCATGATGCTATAGAGAAAGTGCAACTCATTAGAGATAGACTTAAGACAGCCTAGAGTCTCCAGAAGTCCTATGCAGAAGTAAGGAGAAGGGAATTAGAGTTCCAAGTTGATGATTGGGTTTTCCTAAAAGTGTCACCTATGGAGGGGGTGATGAGATTTGGAAAGAAAGAGAAGCTCAGTCCTAGATATGCAGGCCCTGATAAGATCCTGAAATAGATTGGTAAAGTGGCGTATGTGTTAGAGTTGCCAGCAGAATTAGCAGTAGTGCATCTGGTCTTTCACGTTTTGCTATTGAAGAAGTGTATGGGTGATCCAGCATCCATAGTACCATTAGAGAGTACGGCTATGAAAGATAGTCTCTCTTATGAGAATGTACCAGTTGAGATTCTTAACTGTCTGGTTAGGAGGTTGAGAAACAAAGAAGTCGCTCCGGTAAGGTTTTGTGGAGGAGTCAGTACGTAGATGGAGATACTTGGGAAGCAGAAGCAACCATGAAGGCCAAGTATCCCCATTCTTTCCTTCCAATTCCATTCCAGCTTGAGGTAGTAGTTCCTCTTCAGTTTTTCAGTCATTCATGCGAAAATTCAGTCTTAGTATCATGTTCCTAAAGTTTGTACTTGCATTTTCAGTGTATTTGCATGTTCTTGGAACTTAGTTCAGTCAGAAATTAGTTTTAGTATTTTGTGGTAGGGTTGCTGCTCTTTCCCCTTATTTCAACTAGTTTAGACTTCATTCAAGGACGAATGTTCCCAAGGGGGAGATAATGTAACATCCCGTTTGCTAGAACCCCAAAAATGCAGGTTTCTAGGAGTTGCAGGTGCAACCCACGGTTGCCACCCACAAACTGTGCTGGTGGTCTGTGGATGGTCACTTGTAACCCATCCTATAATCAGCCTTGAAAAGTTTCTAAGGAATGACCCACGGTCGGTCAAGATGGATCATGGATCAGTCCACCGATCATCGATCCCTCCGTAAGTCAAGACCCTCAGGATCTCTCAGAACTTGGTCTTTGAAGTCGAACGACAGTCAGTCAGGACACACTATGGGTTAGTCAACGGATCGTCGATCCGTCTGTAGGTCAAGACCTTCAGGACCTCCCCAGAATCCATCTTTTGAAGTCGATCGATAGATTGACTGGATAGATTGTGGATCTATCCACGGATTGTCGATCAGTCCCATCGGCGGCTTCAACTGATCTTTAGTCAGGGATCGTTTGGCCTTTTCCTTGTGCGTTGGACCCCTAATGTACATCATTTAAACCCTAAACTACGTAGTTTTGGTCAGTTTTAGGCTAGAAATATAACTAGAACTTACCTAAGTCAGATCATTCATCAAAACGTAAAAAGAATAGTGCGTACAAGGAGAAAGAGGTCAACAAACCTAGTTCAAGAACGCATCAAGATTCCATCAGTTCTAGCCTCAAAATCGATAGATTTCTCCATGGAATTCATCACTAGATATGTGGGATTTCACTAGCGGGTTCCTTTAGCCCATTAGGTCCCTAGAATTCAGTCATATTCTTGATTCCCTTGATATTATCTAGACCTAGGGTTTTTTGAATGTTAGAAATTATTGGGTTTTAGTTGTTAGATTGATCCAAATCAAATAGTCATGTTGTTGCTCAGTTTTTTGCATGAAATTCAGAACCCTAGTTTTGTAGTTCCTTTAATTCATGAATTACAAATACTAGGCCAGTTATTCCAGTTATATACATGCTTCAGTTTTACTAATGTCATATTATCAGATATAATTATTGCATTCTTAGAGTTTGTATGTCATAACATCGAGCTATCCAGTATTACAGAATTCAGTCATAATGTGTTAGTTTCACTATCATTTGGGAGTAGCGTAGTATCAAGTGGACTAGTGTTCCATCATACCTTCATAGTCCCAGAACTACCTGGCCCCGTAGATTGTAAGTCCCCTCTGTAGGCATCATTTTTGTGATCACGCCAGTCATGCCTCTATACCTTTGGTAGAGTATAGTGGGTCCTCTCGATGGGGCGTATACACCAGACTCTACATTTAGCTAATGTGGTTTTATATTGGTTATTAGTAGCTCCCACAGTACAGTCAGATTCTAGTGCATTGACCATGTTATCAATTATAGTTCAGTATTTAGTCTCAGCATATCATGAACTTGGTCATTGCATCCAGTTAGCTTAGTATTCAATATATTTCAATATTTTGCATTCAGTTCAGATTATATCATTGCTTTATTGCTCTATTTAGTTATGTTATTATTCCGCTTTACTCTATCCTGCATGCTCAGTACCTTTCAAGTAGTGACACATACTCTGCGCTACATCTTCTCGTGATGTAGGTTCAGGTCCTCAGCTTCCTGATCATGCATAGATTGGTTTTTGATCTCCAATTCTGCAGCATCAGTGGTGAATCCTCATTCTTAGAGGACAGTTGACATGATTGTCTTTCATTGCTTTTAGTTTTAGTTTAAATTTTGCTAGATTTAGCTAGGGCATGTCCCAACATTTCTAGTCAGTAGAGGCTATTTTCAAACATAGATAGATTCAACGATAGAGTTAGAGTTTGACTTTTCAGTTGTTGTTTAAACTCTTATTTTTCTTATATTTAGATTTAGTATATGGGTATTCCCCATCATTTCAGATTACCTCATTATTTAGCTTTGGCACAGTATCTCTTTACTTCAGTTATCATAGTATGCTCATGTTATGTCAGCAGGGTTAGCTTGGGGTCACTCGTGATCCTAGGTCCCGTGTCCGCGTCCTAGGAGTAGCCTTAGGGTGTGATAGATATCGTAACCTACACAAATGTAGAAGCAAGGGGTGAGTACATAACCACACATTACTTAGTAAGAAAACTCCTAAAGAGAAAGTTAAGACTATAAAATACGAGTACTCCTTACACTCCAACCGAACCTCCATAACTACAACCTGTATAAAACCCTTCCAACCTAATAGTTCACAATTCACATAGAATATAGTTCAACAAAATCACTTCAACAATTATAGATGAGCAACGCACAAGATCAAGTTCACCTATTACAAGTTCCACAAAAAATTACTCGCAAGTTCACAAATTATAAAGATGCGCAATGCTAAGAAATACAATGCCAAGTATAGTGATGCATGTCCGACCTAATGATACACACCCGCAGTCTCAGTCTTGGACCCATTGAGAACATATTTATCCATGTATCTGTCCTACCATGTGACATGACCCTTGATAATAGAATCTATTTTAGGATACGATATTTCCCTCAAATAAAAATGTCCCCATGGGTCTCCCCATTGGTACTCACCCCTTGCTTATACATTTTTGTGGGTCACGAGCCCAGATCTTTGTAATCCTCCCTCTTCTCTCCTGTTTGAGGCTTTATATGGAGATTTTTGAGGTAGTTGTTAGTCATCTTAGCAAACCCTCTTACAGTATGTATGAATTTGTTGTACTTTAGAGACAATATCATTTGAGAGTTACATATTTTCTTTCAAATCTATTTTAATGCAATAGAGGTTTGTGCACGTGACAATCAGGTTTTGGAGGCTTTAATTAAGTTGTCTTTGCTATCCGTGTTATTAAATGTTGCTAAACTTTCAATATTATTTTTACTTCCACATTTTATAATTATATTTGGGTTTAGGATGAGTTGTCTTGGTGGGAAGACGAATGCCATCACATCCATTTTTGGGTCATGACAAATGGTATCACAGCCCCAGGTTCATAGGTCTCACATGTATACAAGTCGAGTCAAAGTAGAGTCTCGAATATCGGTACATAAACGTTTGTACATATATTTAAGAGGCTATGAAAACTGTTAGGGAACTTCCTTTTTTCATTTTTTCTCATTGTACATGGTTACGTTCATTAGTAATAAGTTGTCACGTGTTTTTTTAATAGATGACGTGGACTAGATCGACTATTGCTGGTGGTAGAGTGGAGGAAATTTTTGAGATAGTTTTTGATTCCCCAGCGAAGGGTAGGGGTAGATCAAGAGCTAGAGGTGGTGTCGTGGAGCAGCACTAGCTAAAGGTCATGCCCATAGAGTAGCACCAGCGTACTGAGAGGCTTCTTTAGAGCTTCAAATTAATGTTTGAAAAGACCAGGTTCCACTAGATCACGCAACAACACCTTTTTACATGATACCTTATTAAGGGTGTTGAGTGTGCTTAAAAGCTTTACTCAGGGTTGTGGTGTGAACGACACACCACAGGGCTCTCAGAGCAACAATAGACTCCAATTATTTAGGATCTGGTGGGGCAGCCACCAGTGGATCCTGTGGTTAGCAATGATCTTGCACCGATAGTTGGGAGGTCAAGTGCACCTTTGGTTGTACTCCTTGAAGATGCTCAATGTTAGAACTTTGAATAAATTGGCTTGATAGATTCATAACATGAGTGATATCAGGTCTTGCGAGTGTCAAGTACCAAAGACTCCCTATGTAAAGCCTCAAACTCAAAAAAAATAAAAAATGAACTTTTCCTGAATCTAGTGTCAGAACCAACATAAACCACCCACTGACCGTAGATGGGGTTCCGTGGTTCAATCCCAGACATAGAAAAATTTTAGGATTTATAGATGAGACTTATAACCATGGTCCATGGTCTGTTGATGGACTCACGTGTAAAATCTCATACTTTTTCTCTAATCATGCATAATATATATGGCGTAGTATGGCATGATTATATGAGGTGTATATGACTTTGTATCGTACATTGGAGACTAAGGTTTGCTAAATGTGGTAATATTAAGGAACTAAACTAAAGTTTTAGGTCAAAGGGACCCCTCAAATAAAGTTCATGATTAAAGAAATGGCTCGGGTAGAACTTCGCCCGTTTGAAAAGTTTGAATTGACCCATACCTTGTGGATAAGCCTATGAGTGTACAACATGCTAAGAATAGTGTGTTATGAGGTATTATAATAGCACAAGGTTCGTATGTTAAGTTTTGAAGTCAAGAAAATTAGTGAAACTAAAGTCTACAAAAGTTATTGAAGTTTCTCTAATAATATTTTCTTAACTTTGGGTCAAATGTATTGGATATTTTGTACCAATATATGAAGAGTTAGAAAGCCTCTCACCCATTAAATTGAAGGCCTATGAGAATAGTTTGAAATGCACAAAACCCTGTATCCAACTGACATTGGAGTAAAAAGTTATGAGGCTTTTACTACGGACTACCGGGGCAGAATCTGGGTTGGGTAAAAAATGTGGTATGTCGGCTTACTTAACGTTTTAAGCCATGAAAACATTTCTTTTCACTTCCAAACCAGAAAGAAAGATTAAGAGAGGGTTCTTATGCAGTTCTTACATGATGAAGGTTAGTTTTTGATGATTTCTACCATTAAATGTGTCCTCCGTGCCTAGAAATGTGATCTCTACACGTGGCAATAGTTTTTCCCTTCTATTAGCTGCATTTGGAGCTAGTTTTTAAAGATATAAATTTATAGTTAATGGTGTTTCTTCAAGGTTTACACTTGGTTAACTAAGGTAATCATCTCGGGACTCTTTTATGAATTTCTACAGACGTTTTGACAAGTTGGGGTTATATGGCAAATTTGCTGATTTAAAATTTATTATGAACTATTTATAGGTGCGTACCAGCTATGAATATATAGCGTGTGTGAAGCTTAGGACGTAAGGAACAAATTTCATGAAGAAGCTATGGCCATTTGAGCATTCATTGGAAAGGTATGTTAAGTCGAAGCTACGCCCCTCATTTTAGCACCACTCCTGGGAAATTCCTAGAACATCGAATGTGATCTTTTGCCATTGTCTTGCTAGAAAGACCTTCAGTGAAAGGCATTGGGATCTCAGCTGAATTATTTTCATGATTCTATTATTTTGATATTCCTCTCGTTCGTATAAATTGAGTGTTCGACATCTACATGTCATTTTATCGGTTACCTTGATTATATATCCGCACGTACAAATTCTTATTCTTCTTTGGGTTATGTGACTTAAAATGTCATGCGAGACCCTTATTACTTGTGACCAGCCCTATTTCTCCACTAAAGTTATTTTTAAAAAAATCTTTAAAGTAACTCACGATCTTCAAAACTCTCAAATATACTTTAAACGTAAACTATTAGAACACTTGGTTTTTGAAATGTTTATTTTATAAACTATCTAGGAACCAAGTTAGAAACTAAGTAAGTCACCTTAAACTTGTTATGAATATCAACAAGGTTAGGTTATCTTTCTAAAATTTGAGTTAACTTTTCAAGCTTATATGGAAGAACATATGAGGTTCCGTGAGATTGATATATGTTATACGAAAGTTATTATGGGGTTATGATAACAAGATTACAAACGGGCCAAGATTGGCAACTTGACAATGGTAACATATAGGTGTTATAAATCCATGACATGACATGCTATTCATTTTACTTTCGAGCTATAAACGAAAGGAATGGGGCCTATTGCCTATATTTATACGTATGAGACACAGATGGCCACAAATTGGAGAATATGATGCTGGTTCGCTACTTGAAGGCACCACCATTGCTAGCGTTTAGTTGGGTATGTCATGCATTTTCTTCTATATGTATATATATATATATATACATATATATTCACGACATACAATTATACAAGCATACCATGCATATTTAAGTACTAGGAGGCCAAATTCAGCCATGGAGATTATTTGAGTTTCAATTTCATGTGATATTTCTATTACCCTTTTACAGTAAATATTTATGATTCTACTTTCCGCTTTACATACCAGTACATTTTTATTCGTACTGACGTCCCTTTGCCTGGGGACGCTGCTTTTTGTTTCGTGAGAGCAGGTACAGGCATGGACTCCGAGCGACCCACCCGCTGGGATTCAAGTTCAGCTATGAGTTGGTAAGCTCCATCTTATCATGGAGCTATCAGAGGATGTTTAATTTTGTTGTACAATTTGGGTATAGTCGGGGCATTGTCCCGACAGAGCTTATGCCACTTATAGTGGTTATTGTGGACACAATTTTCTAGGTTTTCTTTTTGTATGTTTCAACCTCCAACCAATAGTCTTGGCATGTGTATATATGTGTGTGTGTAAGTAGGTATGCCTTCGGTTGTGGCCTCGTCGGCTAGATAGTATATCTTTATTTTTTTTCCAATTTGTCTACCATTGTTTGTATGGTTTATTCTCATTCAGGTCATGACCTTTAGGGTCCAGGATTCAATTTTAGAGGTTGTGTTGCCCAATATTTTTGTCTCACAGTTTGGTTTAGCTAGTATGTTTTAGTGGGTAACTCGATCTTATAGGGTATCGAGTGCCAGTTATCCCTCTATTTGGGGTGTGACAAACTTGGTATCAGAGCAGGTCGTATCCCGGGGGGGTCATAATCCGTGTCTAGTAGAGTCTTATTTATGGGTGTGTTGTGCACCACATTTATAATTAAGAGGCTACAGGGCATTCAGGAATGGTTACATATCATTAAACTAATAGATCGTAGTATACTGCAAAAGTATAAGAACATTTGAAATCTAAATCATGCTTTTTGTTTCTTATCTAACAGGCTACACTCGCTCCGGATATGGAAAATCGAGAGATAAGTATGGATCCAAGGGAAGGTAGTAGCTGTTCCCCACCAGGTCAAAGGGATAGATTTCCCTTGGAGGCACAGGGCGAATCTCCAGTACCCCTAGTACTAGCCTTTTCGACACCTCTTGAAGCCTGAGAAGATACAGTACCCCCAGCTCACCAGTTCCATTGGTACCTGAGGAAGCTAGGGACACATGACCTCCAGTACCTATTTTTCCTCAACCAGAGACTCGGGAGTAGGGGATAAGAGAGGCAGTTCAGTTGCTGACTAGGATGATTTCTATTCATGAGCGACAATTGGAGTCACGAGTAGATACTCTGAGAGATTAGTCAAAAAGTTCGAAGGTACGAGAGTTTCTTCAATTGGCCCTTCCGTTATTTACAGGATCTAGTCCTACTGAGGATCCCCAGGGCTTTATAAACCATATATATAGAGTATTGAGGGTGATACATGCCTCTGTCACAGAGGCTGTGGAGTTGGCTTCTTTTCGACTACGTGATGTAGCCACCCTTTGGTATGAGGCATGTGAGAGATCTAGAGGTCCTAATGCTCTGCCAGTAGAGTGGGAGGACTTCTCTGAGGCCTTCCTTGCCCACTATTTATCACGGGAAGTTCGAGATGCCTTTCTTGACTAGTTTATCAATTTGAAGCAACGAACCATGAGTGTGAGGGATTATAGCCACAGGTTTAATTCTTTGGCAAGATATGCACCAGATATTGTACGTACCATGAGAGTTAGAGTTCATCGTTATGTTGATGGTTTGGTAGATCATTTGATTAGAGATTATAGGGTAGCATCCCTATCAGATGATGTAGATATTTCCCGCATACAGGCTTACGCTTAGATTACAGAGGACCTTTCTAAACGTATTCATGATACCCACATGGATATGGAGAAAAGTAAGAGTGCCCGTACTATGGGGTCTTATAGGGAGCCACATGTTGATTTTAGACCCCCTTTCCATCGATATCCACCTCGGCTAGGGCCAGCCTGAAGGTCATCGACAAGATTATTCCGTACAGAGAAGACATCCTACTCCTCATTGTACACAGTGTGGTAAGCTGCACACTGGGTAGTGTAGACAGGGTTGAGGTGCATATTATCATTGTGGGAAGATAGGACATTTTATTAGTCGGTGCCCGTGGTTGAGCAAAGGTGATGTAGCTTAGCCTTTAGGATTCACAACAACATCTTCACTCTTAGTCCGTGCCCCATGACCAGGACCACAGTCTACTCAGGGTCATGGTAGAGGGAGAGGTAAAGGAGATACAGGTTCGAGTAGTGGTCAAAATCATTTTTATTCACTCCCAAGATGACATGATTTAGAGGCATCCCCTGATGTTGTTACAGGTATATTGACGATAAATTCTCAAGAAGCTGTTTACGCATTGATAGACCCTGGCACTACATTTTCATATATTACTCCATTGATTGCTAGTAAGATTGACATGAAATCTTAGTTGTTGCCACATCCAGTTGAGGTGTCTACACTAGTTGGCGATTCTATTTTAGCTAGTCGTGTCAATCGGGGTTGTATGGTATTAATTAATGATCGTCCAACCTCCGCTAATTTAGTTGAGTTAATCATGCTAGATTTTGATGTTATCATGTGTATGGATTAGTTGGCAGCTTACTATACTAATATTGATTGTTGTGCAAAGATAGTCTAATTTTACTTTCCAGGTGAGCCAGTCCTTGAGTGGAAGGGTAATGCAGCCACACCTAAGGGTAAGTTCATTTCATACCTTAGGGATTGGAAGTTGATTGCTAAAGGTTGTATATACCATATGGTTCATGTACATGATATTGATAAGGAGCCCATGACTCTTCGGTCAATTAATATCGTGAATGAATTTCCAATGGTATTACCTAATGATCTTCTAAGAATTCCCCTAGAAAGGGAAATTGATTTTTCTATAGACTTACTTTCTAATACGCAACCTATATCGATTCCTTCCTATAGAATGGCACCTGCAGAGCTAAGAGAATTGAAGGAACAACTGAAGGACTTGCTCAATAAAGGCTTTATCAGGCCAAGTACTTCCCCATAGGGTGCCCCAGTGCTCTTTGTTTGAAAGAAAGATGGATCCTTATGGATGTTTATTGACTATAGACAACTAAATAAAGTCACTATAAGAATAAATATCCTCTTCCACAGATTGATGACTTATTCGATCAGTTACAAGGTGCCAAATGCTTTTCTAAGATTGACTTGTGGTCTGGTTACCATCAGATGCGAGTCAGGGAAGTTGATATCCCAAAAACAACATTTAGGACGAGGTATGGCCATTTTGAATTCCTTGTCATGTCTTTCGGGCATACAAATGCCCCAACAACCTTTATGGATCTTATGAATTGGGTCTTCAAACCATTCTTGGATGAATTTGTGATTGTGTTTACTGATGATATTTTTATATATTCACAGTCGGAAGCAGAGCATGCAGACCACTTGCGAGTTGTATTGCAGACTTTCCAAGATTGCAGGTTATATGCTAAATTCTCTAGATGTGATTTTTTGCTTACTTTAGTAGCTTTTCTTGGTCATGTTATTACAAGTAAGGTATTAAGGTTGATGGACAAAAGATTGAAATAGTGATGACTTGGCCAAGGCCCTTGAATCTTACCGAGGTTCGCAGCTTTTTAGGCTTGGTAGAGTATTACCTAAGGTTTGTGGAGAGATTCTCTTCTATTTCTGTACCACTGATAAAATTGACCCATAAGGCAACAAAGTTTTAGTGGACTGAGGCATGCGAGCAGAGCTTTCAAGAACTATAAAAGAGGCTTAACACTGCACCTATCCTAAATCTTCCAGATGGTAATGAGGGCTATGTCGCTTATTGCGATGCCTCAAGAATTGGCCTAGGTTGTGTTCTTATGCAGCATCGTAAGGTTATTGCATACACCTCTAGACAGTTGTGGAAACATTATTAGAATTATCCTACACATGATCTTGAGTTTGCTGCAGTTGTCTTTGCCCTAAAAATTTGGTGGCATTTTCTATATGGGGTTCGTATAGATGTGTTCACCGTTCACAAGATCCTTCAGTATTTACTTAAGCAGAGGGAGTTGAACATACGACAAAAGAGATGGCTAGAATTGTTAAAGGACTATGATATTGACATTTTATATCATCCCGACAGATGATACGCTCAGCCGGAAGTCCATGGGTAGTCTAAGCATGTTGAAGCTGATAAGGCTGGAATTACAAAAGACATGCCAGCTAGTTAATTTGCTAGTACGCTTGGTAGATGCATGAGTCGGAGGTGTTGTCATTAAGAATATGGCAGAATCTTTCTTTGTGACTGAAGTTAAAAGGTGGCAACATGAACATCCTGAGCTTAGGAAATTGAGGGAAAAGATTCCACAGTAGCAACACTCCTTATTTGAGCTAACTAGAGATGGAGTCCTTACATATTAGGGTCGCTTATGTGTACCGGCAGTTGGAAACTCCGTACAAATATTCTTTCAGAGGCCCATTGTTCTAGACATGCATCTCAACCTGGAGTGACGAAGATGTATCAGGATCTTTGACAAATCTATTGGTGGAATGACATGAAAAAAGATATTGTGGGGATACTAGCTGAATGTCCCAACTGTCAACAAGTTAAAACAGAGCATCAGAGGCCAGGAGGCCTAACCCAGTATATTGAGGTTCCGTTATGGAAATAGGATGTGATAAATATGGACTTCATTACTGGTTTGCCTCACACTCCACGAAGGTTTGATTCTATTTCGGTAATTATCGATAGGCTGACAAAATCTACTCATTTCTTGCCTGTTAGGACAACATATTCACTTGAAATTTATGCTAGTCTTTACATTCAGGAGATTGTTTGTCTTCACGTAGTTCCATTATCTATTATCTCAGATCGAGGACCTCAATTTACAGCATATTTTTGGAGATCATTTCAAAAGGGTCTAGGCACTCAGGTAAATCTTAGCACCGCTTTTCATCCACAAACTAATGGACAGGCAGAATGTACTATTCAAATGGTTGAGGATATGTTATGTGCTTATGTGCTGGATTTTAATAGAAGTTGGGATCAACATCTACCTCTTATCGAGTTCGCTTATAATAATAGCTTTCAAGCTAGTATTCAGATGGCCCCTTACAAAATACTATACGGACGAAAATGTAGGTCCCCAATCGGTTGTTCTAAGCTTGGAGAAGCAGATTTGCTAGGTCCCAATCTAGTTCATCAAGCAATTGAAAAGGTTAAGCTTATTAGAGACCGGCTTCATACAACACAGTGTCGACAGAAGTCATATGCAGATGTTCATTGACGGAACTTAGAGTTTGATGTAGAAGATTGGGTTTTCCTGAAAGTATCGCCTATGAAGGGCATCATACGATTAAGAAAGAAAGGGAAGCTCATTACTAGGTACGTTGGACCGTATAATATTATTCGGAAGATCGATATGGTGGCATACGTGCTTGATTTGCCTTTAGAATTGGAAGCAATTCATCATGAATTTCAGGTTTTTATGTTGTGGAAGTGCATTCAATATCCTTCACGTATTATGCCCACTGAAAATATTTGTATCGCTGAAGATTTATCTTATGTAGAGGTACCAATAGCAATTTTAGATCGGCAAGTAAGAAAGCTTCGAACTAAAGATGTAGCTTCTGTGAAAGTGTTATGGAGAAATAACAACGTTGAGGAAATGACTTGGGAAGTGGAAGAGGAAATGAGGAAGGAGTACCCCAAACTGTTTACGACTTAAGGTGAGTGACATTTCAATAATTGGCAATTATTTCTTCACAACGACTTAGTTAAATTTTAAGTAGTTTGAAGGCGAAATTTATATGTCTTCTTTAGAGGTAGCTATGCAAAGGTTAGTAGTTACAATTATTAGAATTTGACTTCAGGTTTTCAATTGTAACAAATATAGACTCGCAAATAAAGTAATATGAGAAAAAAAAAAGAAAAACACAACCAAGGAATTGTCTAGATCCATTTGCGGATGAATGTTCATAAGTGGTGGAGAATGTAACATCCCGTACTTTTTCTCTAATAGTGCATAATATATGTGGCATAGTATGGCATGGTTATATGAGGTGTATATGAATTTATATCATACATTGGAGACTAAGATTTTCAAATAGGTGGCAATATCAATGAACTAAACTAAAGTTTTAGGTCAAAGGGACCCCTCAAACAAAGTTCATGATTAAAGAAATGGCTCGGGTAGAACTTTGCCCGTTTGAATTGACCCATACCTTGTAGATAAGCCTATGAGTGTACAACATGCTAAGAATAGTGTGTATGAGGTATTATAATATCACAAGGGTCGTATGTTAAGTTTTGAAGTCAAGAAAATTAGTGAAATTAAAGTCGGCAAAAGTTATCGAAGTTTCTCTAATAATATTTTCATAACTTTGGGTAAAATGTCTTGGATGTTTTCTACCAATATGTGAAGAGTTAGAAGTCTTATCACCCATTAAATTGAAGGCCTACGAGTCTAGTTTGCAATGCACAAAACTCCATATCCAACCGACATTGGAGTAAAAAGTTATGACGGTTTTACTATTGATTGTCGGGGTAAAATCTGGGTCGGGTAAAAAATGTGGTATGTCGGCTTAATCAACGTTTTAAGCCATGAAAACATTTATTTTCACTTCCAACCTAGAAATAAAGCTTAAGAGAGGGTTCCTATGGAGATCTTGCATGATTAAGGTTAGTTTTTAACGATTTCTACCATTAAAGGGGTCCACCGTGCCTAGAAACGTGATCTCTACACATGGCAATCGTTTTTCCCTTCTATTAGCTGCATTTGGAGCTAGTTTTTGAAGATATAAATTTTTTGTTATTGGTGTTTCTTCAAGGTTTACACTTGGTTAAGTAGGGTAATCATCTCGGGACTCTTTTATGCTTGTTCTTACGAATTTCTATGGACGTTTCGACAAGTTGGGGCAATATGGAAAATCTGCCAATTGAAGATTAATTATGAACTATTCATAGGTGCATACCAGATGTGTATATATAGTGTTGCGAATCTTAGGATGTAAGGAACAACATTCGTGAAAAAGCTACGGCCATTCGAGCGTTCATTGGAAAGGTATATTAAGGCAAAGCTACGTCCCTCATTTTAGGACCACTCCTGGGAAATTCCTAAAACGCCGAATGTGATATTTTTGCTATTCTCTTGCTAGAAATACCTTTAGTGAAAGGAATTGGGATCTTAGCTGAATTATTTTCATGATTCTATTATTTTGATATTCCACTTGTTCGGATAAATAGAGTATTCGACATCTACATGTCATTTTATCGGTTTCATTGATTATATCTCCACACCTATGAATTCTTATTATTCGTTGGGTGATGTGACATAAAATGTCACGAGAGACCCTTATTAGTTGTGACCAGCCCTCTTTCTCCACTAAAGATATTATTAAAAAAATCGTTAAAGTAACTAACATTCTTCAAAACTCTCAAATATACTTTAAACGTAAACTATTAGAACACTTGGATTTTGAAATATTTATCTTATAAACTATCGAGGAACCAAGTTAGAAACTAAGTAAGTAATCTTAAACTTGTTAGGAATATCAACAAGGTAAGGTTATCTTTCTAAAATTTAAGTTAACTTTTCAAGATTATTTGGAAGAACATATGAGGTTCCATGAGATTGATATATGTTATACGAAAGTTATTATGGGGTTATGAGAACATGACTACAAATGAGCCAAGATTGGCAACATGACAATGGTAACATATAGGTGTTATAAATCCATGATATGACATGCTATGCATTTAATTCCGAGCTATAATTGGTAGGTATGGGGCCTATTCCCTATATTTATACGTATGAGACATAGATGGCCACAAGTTGGCGAACATGATGCCGGTTCGCTACTGGAAGGCACCACCATTGCAATCATTTGGTTGGGTATGTCATGCATTTGCATCTATTTATATATGTATTCATGACATACGATTATACGAGCATACCATGCATATTTAAGTAGTAGGAGGCCAAATGTCAGGCATGGAGATTATTTGAGTTTCAGTTTCAAGTGGTATTTCTACTACCCTTTTACAGTAAAATATTTAAGATTCTACTTTTCGCTTTACATACCAGTACATTTTTATTCGTACTGACGTTCCTTTGCCTTGGGACCCTACTTTTTGTTTCGTGCGAGCAGGTACAAGCAGGGACTCTAATTGACCCACCCGCTAGGATTCAGGTTCTACTGTTAGTTGGTAAGCTCCATGTTATCCATGGGCTATCAAAGGATGTTTACTTTTGTTGTACTCTGGGTATAGTCAGGGCCTTGCCGCATCAGTGCTTATGTCACTCATAGAGGTTATTGTGGACACAATATTCTGGGTTTTCTTTTTATATGTTTCAAACACCAGCCAATAGTCTTGGCATGTGTATAGATATGTGAGTGTAAGTAGGTATGTCTTCAGTTGTAGCCTCATCGGCTAGATAGTACATCTTTATTTTTTTGGGTTTGTCTACCATTGTTTGTATGGTTTATTCTCATTCAGGTCATGACCTTCAGTGTCTAGGATTCACTTTTTAGAGGTTGTGCTGCCCAATCTTTTTGTCTCACAGTTTGGTTTAGGTAGTATCTTTTAGTGGGTAACTCGATCTTATAGGGTATCGAGTGCCAGTTACTCCCTCTATTTTAGGGTGTTACATCATGGTCCGTAGGAGGGGTCTGTCGTTGGGTTTCAATTTTTGAAGGTCTCTGATCCCACCCATAGTCTACCAGTACGGTCCATGGTAGGACCTACAAACCGTAGGTGAGGGTCAGTAGCCAGTTAGAGGGAATTTGTTATAGGGTGAACTTCAAACGGTCATATCTTTTAGCATAAGATGAATTAGGTGGCCCATGATCTATCAAATGAAAGATAATTGAATCATCTTTCTAACTCTACCGAGTATGCTAAAATCCCGTATTAAAGTAAAAAGTTATGCTCATTTTAGTGAAGCCCTGTCGGGTAGAGCTTGACCGATGACCCCTACCTACGGTTGGTAGGTCAACCGATGGCCCATAGGTCCCCTACATGGATAGCTTTTATAAGCTTTTAAGTTAGGGTCATTTAAGTCTTTTTCCTATGCGGTGGGCACTTAAACTTTATTGTTTGATGCCTAAAATATGTCGTTTCACTCAATTTAAGCCTAATAACTTAGTCAGACATACCCAGAACCTTTATTCACCAAAAATCATCCAAACTTGGAGCAAAAAGAAGAGGAAAAGTTAACCAAACCTCCCAAGAACAAGCAGTAGTGTACTTCAACTTTCAACCCCAAAATCAAATGATTTCTCAGTAGATTTCATCAGCAGGTATATAGAAATTCACTACTGGGTTCCTTTCATCCACTAGGTCCTTACAATTCAGTCAGATTCTTGATTCGCTATATCTTGCTTAAATCTAGGGTTTCTAAAACCTTAAATATTGGTTGTGATTTAGCTGTTATAGTATTCTTAATCAGATTATCATGTTTTCATAAAATTGTTGCTCAGTTTCTTACAAGAAACTTAGAACCCTAGTTGTGTAGATTCTCTTAGTTCTTGAATTATACCTGCTAGGTCAGTTAAACAAATATACATGCTCCAATTTTGAATATTTCATTGTTAGTACCTAAATGTTACATTCTCAAATTTGCATGTAAGAATATTGAGCTATCCAATAGTTATGTTGTGTCATACACATTTCCAGTTGGGAGTAGGCTTAACACCGAGTTGGACTAGGGTTTCGCATACCCTCATAGTCCTCGAACTACGTGTCCCCGAAGGTTTATAAGTCTTTAGTGATCACGCCCGTCATGCCTTTATACCCCTTGCAAGGTATATTGGGTCCTATCGATGGGGTGTATACGTCGGTCTTCACGTTTAGCTCACGTGGTTTTATGTTGCTTAATAGTAGCTCCCACAGTCAGACTTCAGTGCATTTGTCCAAGTTTTCAATTATATTTCAGCATTTAGTCTCAGCATTTTAATTTCATGATTAGTACTTAGTCATTACATTTTGCTCAGTTTTCAGTTGTATTTCAATATTTATGTTTCTGTTCAGATTATGCCATTGCTCAATTATGTTTGTTCATCTTTTATACATTGTTCAGATATTATCTATATCCTGCATGCTCAGTACATTCTAACTACTAATGCATACTTTGTGCTACATCCTTTCATGATGTAGGTTTAGGTGTTCAGCATCCAGATCATGCATAGATCAGTTCCTGTTCCGTATTCAGAAGCTTCAGTGGTAAGTCCTCATACTTCGACGCTAATAGACATGTCTTTCATATTCAGTCTTTTATTTCATTTTTTAGTTTTTCTTGAGTTAGCTGGGGGCATGTCCCGACAACTCTAGTCAGTAGAGGCTTTTCAGACATAGCATTAGATTCATCTTTAGATTTGACTGAATGTTAACTATCGTTGAACTCTTAGTAGCTTTATATATATTCAGATCAGTAATGGGTATTCCTATCTTTTAATTATCTCTTATTTTATCTTCCACATAGTATCTCTTTATTTAGTTGTTTTAGTATGGTTATGATATGCCAGCTTCAGGGTTAGCTTGGGGTCACTCGTGATCCTAAGTACCGTTTCTATGTCAAGGGGTAGCCTGGGGCATGACAAACTTGGTATCAGAGCATTAGGTTCAATAGTCCTAGGATGTCTGAAAGCCGCACTAAGTATAGTCTCTTTCATGGGTGTGAAGTGCACCAGATTTATGAGAGGGAGGCTACAAAGTGCTTTAAGAAAAACTTCAGTTTCTTTGTTATTCTTATCATGTGTAGGTATGATCCAATTTCCCCTTTTTAATCCGCCAAACTTTCTAGGGTAAAAGGTTTGTAAGGACCCGAAGAGCTTCATTGATGAGGTTAGGCAAATTCTTAGAGTAATGCAAGTGACTAAAACTGAGAGTGTTGAGTTGGAATCCTAACAACTTAAAGATGTGGCTCATAACTGGTTCACTAACTGGAAAGATAATAGGGGTGCAGATGCAACTCCTATGACTTGAGATTGTTTTACTAGAGCTTTCCTAGACAGGTTATTCCCAAGGGAATTGAGAGAAGTTAAGGCACAAGAGTTTATGAACTTGAAGCAGGGGTCAATGTTGGTCCAAGAGTATGGGCTTAAGTTTACCCAACTCTCCAGGTATGCTCCACACATGGTTGCCGATCGAAGGGCACAAATGGGTAAGTTCTTGTTTGAGGTATTCGATCTGGTGAAGACTGAGTGTAGGAATGCTATGCTTCTGGGGGATATGGATATCTCCAGACTAATGACTTATGCTCAGCAGGTTGAGGGAGATAAGCTTAGGGAATTGACTAAGGATAACAAAAAGTCTAGAATAGGAAACTATGAATACTCACAACAAAAGTCGGGCGGTGGGAATCACTCCCAATTTCAACAAAGGAATAGAGCCCCAGCACCTTCATCAGATAGTGCTCCATCCCCAAGGTTTCGACATGATCAAAAAGGTAGGGCATCAGGCTCTAAGTCTCAAGGGAGTGCTTCAGGTAACATGACCTTCCCAACTTGTTCAAAGTGTGGTAAGAACCATTAGGGCGAGTGTCTTATAGGCAAGGAAGGGTGCTTTGGGTGTTGGTCAGTCTGGCCATAGGTTGAAAGATTTCCCTTATGCCAGACAGAGGCAATGAGGTAATAATAATAAGGCTCAATCTGCAGTTCTAGCAGCACCAGTAGGTCACCCAACTCAGTAGGGTACTTCGTTTGATACAAGTGGCGCTCATCGCCAGAACAGGTTGTATGCTCTCCAAGCTCGCCAGGACCAAGAGGATTCTCCTGATGTGGTCACGGGTACATTATGAGTCTTTCATTTAGATGTTTATGCATTTTTAGATCTGGGGGCTACTCATTCCTTTCTAACTCTATATATAGTAGTAAACTTCAGTTTCAGTCCAGAAGCTCTTTTAGAAACCTTCTAAGTCTCTATTCAGTTGGTGACCCAATTATAGCTAGACGGGTATACAACAATTGCCCTGACACAGTCTCTCAGAAAGTCTCTTTAGCAGACCTTATAGAGTTAGAAATGACAAATTTTGACATCATTCTAGGCATGTATTGGTTACATTCTTGTTATGCCTCAGTCAATTGTAGAACTAGGATCATTTGGTTTCAGTTTCCAAATGAGCTAGTCTTAGAATGGAAGGGTAGTAGCTCAGTGCCTATAGGTTGATCTATCTCTTACCTTATGGCAAAAAATAAGATTTCCAAAGGGTATGTAAATCATCTTGTTTGGGCTAAGGATTCAAATTCTGAAACCCCAACTCTTGGGTTAGTCCCGACAGTAAATAAGTTTCCAAAAGTGTTCCCATATGATCTTCTCAGAGTTTCTCTTGAAAGGGAAATCGATTTCGAAATAGATCTCCTCTCAGATAACCAACCTATTTTGATTCCTCCTTATAGAGTGGCTCCAACTTAGCTAAAGGAATTGAAAGAACAATTGAAAGACCTTCTAGATAAGGGTTTCATCAGATCAAGTATATCTCCATGGGATGCTCTAGCATTGTTCGTGAAAAAGAAGGATGATTCTCTAAGAATGTGCATTGACTATCATCAGTTCAACAAAGTCACCATCAAGAATAAGTATCCCATCCCCAGGATTGATGACTTGTTCGACCAACATTACGGTGCTATTTTTTTTTCTAAGATAGACCTTAGATCCAGCTATCATCAGCTTAGAGTAAGAGATAGTGACATTTCGAAGACAGCCTTCAGGACTCGGTATGGTCACTATGAATTTATATTATGTCTTTTGGACTAACAAATGCACCTACAACTTTCATGGACTTAATGAACAGGGTGTTCAAACAATATTTGGACTTGTTTGTCATCGTTTTTATCGATGATATCCTCATTTATTCTAGGAGTGAGGACGAGCATACGACTCATCTGAGAGTTTTTCTGCAAACTCTCAAAGATCGCCAGTTATTCTCTAAGTTCAGCAAATGTGAATTCTGGTTACAGTGGGTCACTTTCCTTTGTCATGTGGTATCTAGCGAAGGGATCTGAGTGGATTCTCAGAAAATTGAGGTAATGAAAAACTGGCCCAGACCCACTTCTCCAAAAGATATTGGAATTTTCTTGGGTTTTGCCGATTATTATAGGAGATTTGTTGAAGGATTTTTACCCAGAGCTTCCCCATTGACCAAGTTGACTGAGAAGAAGGTTAAATTTCAGTGGTAAGATGAGTGTGAGAAAACCTTCTTGAAACTGAAGACTAGGTTTACTACAACTCATGTCTTAACTCTACTAGATGGTTCAAACTATTATATAATTTATTATGATGCATCTAGGGTCGGCCTAGGTTGGGTGTTGATGCAGAGAGGTAAGGTCATAGCGTATGCTTCTAGGTAACTTAAGGTCAATGAGAAGAACTACCCGACTCATTACATCGAGCTTGCAGTCATAGTATTTGCCCTAAATAGTTGGAGACATTACTTGTATGGTGTTCATGTTGATGTGTTCACAGATCATAAGAGCCTCCAATATGTGTTCACCCAGAAAGAGTTGAATCTCCAACATAGGAGATGGCTTGAATTCCTCAAGGACTATGACATGAATGTGCTTTACCATCCTGGTAGGGCCAATGTAGTGGCTGATGCTCTTAGTAGGTTGTCTATGGGTAGTGTAGCATATGTTGATGAAGAAAGAAAAGCCGAAGATGTTCACCGACTTGCTCGCTTAGGAGTTTGCCTTACGGACACATCAGATAGTGGTGTGATAGTTTAGAAGGGATCAAAATCTTCATTGGTAGTGGAGGTTAAGGAAAAATAGGATAGTGATCACATATTACTTCAGTTGAAAGGTGCAGTACATCAGTAGAAAGTTGAGGTTTTATCCTAAGGGGTAGATGGTGGGCTTCATTACTAGGGTCGCTTATATGTTCCTAATGTGGGTGAGTTGAGGTAGCAAAACAGAAGCCCATATTTCAAGATATTCTATTCATCCAGGTGCTACTACGATGTACTGTGATCTGTAGGAAGTCTTTTGGTGGAACGGCATGAAGAGAGACATAGAAGATTTTGTGGCTAAGTGTCCTAATTGTCAACATGTTAAGGTAGAACATAAAAAACCAGGATGTATGACTCAAGAGATTAACAGTCCTATATGGAAGTGGGAATTGATAAACATGGACTTCATTACGGGTTTACCTCATATTCATGGACAACATGACTCCATTTAGGTGATAGTGGATAGAGTTACTAATTCCACTCATTTCTTAGCTGTAAAGACTACAAATTCAGCGAAGGATTATGCTAAACTCTAATTAATGAGATAGTCAGGTTGCATGGGGTTCCTTTATCTATCTTCTTAGCTAGAGGTCCTCAGTTTACCTCTCATTTCTGGAAACCAATTTAGAAAGGTCTTGTTACTCAGGTAAATCTCAGTAAACATTTCATCCACAGATGGATGGTCAAGCATAGCGTACCATTCAGACCATAGAGGACATGTTGAGAGCTTGCGTGATCGATTTCAAGGGTAGTTGGGATGATCACCTACCTCTTATAGAGTTCACCTATAATAATAGTTACCATTCTAGTATTCAGATGAATCTTTATGAGGCACTATATGGGCGTAGATGCAGGTCCCCGATTGATTGGTTTGAAGTAGGCGAAGCATTCTTGATAGGGACAAATTCGGTTCATGAGGCTATGGAAAAAGTTCAGCTCATCAGGGATAGACTTAAGATAGCTTAGTGTCGTCAGAAGTCCAATGCAGATGTAAGGAAAAGGTACTTAGAGTTTGAAATCGATGATTGGGTTTTCCTAAAAGGGTTACATATGAAGGCGGTAATGAGATTTGGCAAGAAATGGAAGCTCAGTCTGAGATATGTAGGTCCTTACAGAATCCTAAAAAGGGTTGGTAATGTGGCATATGACTTAGAGTTGCCAGCAGAACTAGCAACGGTTCATCTAGTCCATTACATTTCCTTGTTGAAGAAGTCTGTGGGTGATCTCGCATTAATAGTACCATTAAAGAGTGTGGATGTGAAAGATAGTATCACCTATGAAGAGGTGCCAGTTGAGATCCTTGACCGTCAGGTTCGTAGGTTGAGAAATAAAGAAGTAGGTTCAGTGAAGGTTTTGTGGAGGAGTCAGTCCATAGAGGGAGCTATTTGGGAAGAAGAAGTAGACATAAAGGCCAAGTATCCTCATATCTTTTCTTCCAATTCCGTTTCAGCTTCAGGTAATAGTTCCTCTCCAGTCTCTTAGTTTACTGTTGCGTAAATTCAGTCTCAATATCTTGTTCCTTCAGTTCTTCTTGTATTTCAGGATATTTGCATGATTCTTGGAACTCAGTTCAGTCAGATATCAGTTTCTAGTACTTAGTGGTAGGGATTGCAGCTTCTTCCCTCCATACACAACTTGTTTAGACTTTATTCAAGGATGAATGTTCCCAATGGAGAGATATTGTAACATCTCAGACTTAAGAAAATTGAAAATGAAACTTTCCAGAATCTTATGTTAGAACCAACGTAAACTACCCACAGACTGTAGGTAGAACCACAGATCGTAGGTGGGGTTCCATGGTTCAGTCCCAGACTTAGAAAAATTTCAGGATTTAAAGATGAAATCTAAGACCGTGGTCCATGGTCCATAGGTGGGATCTATCATTGGGTCCCAAATGTTGAAGGTCTCTGATCCCACCCATGGTAGACCAGTATGGTCCATGGTTGGACCTACGGACCATAGGTTTGACCGTTGGTGAGGGTCAACAACCAGTTAGAGGGAAATTATTGTTGGGTCAACTTCAAATGGTCATATCTTTTAGCACAAGATGAATTCGGTGGCCTATGACCTATCTAATGAAAGATAATTGAATGTTCTTTCTAACGCCACCGAGTTTGCTAAAATCCCATCTCGGAGTAAAAAGTTATGCTCATTTTAGTGAAGCCATGTCTGGCAAAGCTTGACCGATGACCCATACCTACGGTTGGTAGGTCAATCGACGTCCCCTCCATGGATATCCTTCGTTAGCTTTTAAGTTAGGGTCATTTAGGTCTTTTTTCTATGCGTTGGGCACTTAAACTTTACCATTTGATGCCTAAACTACGTCGTTTCACTCAGTTTATGCCTAATAACTTAGACATACCCATAACCTTTATTCACCAAAAATCATCCAAATTTAGAGCAAAAAGAAGAGGAAAAGTCAACCATACCTCCCAAGAACAAGCATCAGGGTTCTTCAAGTTTCATCCCCAAAATCGAAGGATTTCTCCATAGATTTCGTCACCAGGTATGTGGGATTTCACTACTAGGTTCCTTTCATCCATTAGGTCCCTATAATTTAGTTGGATTCTTGATTCGCTATATCTTTCTTAGACCTAGGGTTTCTAAAACCTTATATATTGGTTGTGATTTTGCTGCTATAATATTCTTAATCAGATTATCATGTTTTCATGAAATTGTTGCTCAATTCCTTACATGAAACTCAGAACCCTAGTTGTGTAGATTCTCATAGTTCATGAATTACATTTGCTAGGTCAGTTAAATAGATATACATGCTCCAGTTTCGAATGTTTCATTGTCAGTACGTAAATGTTGCATTCTCAGAATTGCATCAGAATATTGAGCTATCCAGTATTTTAGTTATGTTGTGTCATACATATTTCCAATTGGGAGTAGGCTTAGCACCGAGTTGGAATAGGGTTTAGCATACCCTCATAGTCCCAAAACTACGTGCCCCCGTAGGTTTAATAAGTCCTCTATGTTGAGCATCAGATTTAGTGATCACACAAGTCATGCCTTTATACCCTCGACATGGTGTATTGGGTCCTCCCGATGGAGCATATACATCGGACTCCATGCTTAGCTCACATGGTTTTATGCCGATTAATAGTTTCTCCCACAGTCAGACTCTAGTGCATTTGACCAGTTTTTCAGTTATACTTCAGTATTGAGTCTCAACATGCTAATTTCATGATTAGTACTTGGTCATTGCATTTAGCTCAGTTTTTTGGTTGTGTTTCAGTATCTATGCTTCTTTTCAGATTATATCATTGATCGATATGTTTTCTTTATATTTTATCCTATCTTGCATACTCAGTACATTCCAAGTACTGACGCACACTCTGCGCTACATCTTTTCATGATGTAGGTTTAGGTACTCAGCATCTAGATCACACATAGATCAGTTCCTGATCTCCTTTTCAGCACCTTCAGTGGGGAGTCCTCATACTTCCAGGACAATAGACATGTCTTTTATATTCAGTCTTTTATTTCATTTTTTTAGTTTTGCTAGAGTTAGCTGGCGGGCATGTCCCAGCAACTCTAGTCACTAGAAGCTTTTTCAGACATAATATTAGATTCAGTTTTTGATTTGAGTGAATGTTCAATATCGTTGAACTGTTAGTAGCTTTATGTATATTTAGTTCAGTATTGGGTATTCCCCATCTTTTGGTTATCTCTTCTTTTAGCTTCCGCATAGTATCTCTTTAATTCCATTGTTTTAATATGCATATGATATGCCAGCTTCAGGGTTAGCTTGGTGTCACGCCTTGAGGCTACACCCTCGACGTAAACATGGGACCTAGGATCACGAGTGACCCCAAGCTAACCCTAAGTTGGAATATCATAAATAGAACTGAATATATCTATGAAAGTTATACTAATGTGGAAGATAAATCATGATAAAAATAATAGTGAGGAATACCAAAAAACTGGTCTAACTATATAAATATTGATTATGACCAAAGAAAGCCAAAGACTGTAACCAAAATTCACATTTGCTGAAATTAGCGAATAGCTGATGCTCTTTGAGAATTTACAGAACAACCATTAAATGATTCACATGCTCCTTCTCATTCCGAGAATAAATCAGGATATCATCAATGAAGACAATCACGAATAAATCCTTAATACTGTTTGAACACCCTATTTATTAAGTCCATGAAAATGGCATGCGCATTTGTTAGTCTGAAAGACATAACTACAAATTCATAATGACCATACCGAGTCCTAAAGGCTGTCTTCGGAATGTCACTATCTCTGACTCTGAGCTGATGATAGTCGAATTTGCGGTCTATCTTAAAAAAGTAACTAGCACCCTGAAGTTGGTCGAACAAGTCATCAATCTTGGGGATGTGATACTTATTATTGATTGTAACTTTGTTCAACTAATGATAGTTAATGCACATCCTGAGAGAACCATCTTTATTTTTCACGAACAACACTAGTGCACCCCATGGGGAAATACTAGGTCTAATGAAGCCCTTATCTAAAAGGTCTTTTAAGTGTTTTTTCAATTCCTTAAGCTCAGTTAGAGCCATTTTGTAAGGAGGAATCATAATAGGTTGGATATCTAGAAGGAGATGTATTCTGAAGTCGATTTCCCTTTTGGGAGGAAATTCGGGAAGATCTTCTGGAAACACTTTTGGAAACTCCTTTACTACACGAACTGACTCAAGAGTTGGGGTTTCAGAGCTCGAATCCTTAACCCGAACAAGATGATAGATATACCCCTTAGAGGTCATCTTTCTAGCCTTAAGGTAAGAAATAAATCGACTCATAGGTATTGAGCTACTACCCTTCCATTCTAAGACTAGTTTGTTTGGACATAGAAACCGAACGATCCTAGTTCTACAATCGACTAAGGAATAATAGGAATGTAACCAACTTATGCCTAGAATGATATCAAAATTGTCACGCCCCGGGCTACCCCCGAGACGCAGACACGGGACCTAGGACCACAAGATCCCAAGCTAACCCTGCTGGCATGATCATGAGTATATTAAATATAAACCAAATAATAGAAACTTGCGGAAGCTATAATCAGAGAAAAAATGAAAAGATGGGGAATGCCCATATACTATAACTAAGATATACGAAAATTGATGAGTTTAATACGAGGAAGATACTAACTCAATACTAAGCTGAATCTATCTGTGTCTGAAATAAGCCTCTAAACAAACTAGAAATGTTTGGGACATGTCCCAACTAGATCTAGCAAAACTGAAACTAAAGGACTAAAAGCACTGAAAATATAAGCATGTCACTAGTCCTCGAAGAATGAGGACTCACCACTGATGCTGCTAAACTGATGATCGGGAAGTGATCTAAGTGTGATCTGGATGCTGAGAACCTGAACCTACATCACGAGAAGATGTAGTATGCATCAGTACTTGAAAGGTACAGAGCATGCAGGATAGAATAAAACTGAAATAACATATAACTGAACAAAGCAAATAAGCAATCACATAATTTGAACATGATATAGATACTGAATGCCGAGCTAACTGAATGCAGTGACCAATTTATAACATGTTGAAACTGAATATTGGATATACTGATAAATGGTTAATGAAATAGAATCTGACTGAATTATGGGAGCTACTAATAACCGATAGTAAAACCACATGAGCTAAATGTGGAGTCCGATGCATACGCCCCATCAAGAGGACCCAATATAACCTACCAGACGTATAGAGGCATGCTGGCATGATCGCTAAAATGATGCCCACAGAGGGGACTTACAACCTATGTGGATAGTAGTTCTGGGACTATTTGGGTACACTGAACCCTAGTCCAAGTCGGTATTATGCTACTTCCAATGGATTATGTAATTAACACATTATGACTGAATTTTTGTAAGTTACTAGATAGCTCAAACTGAATATGCAAACATAGTATGCAATAATAAAACTGATATTGATGCATTAATAACTAAGGCATGTATAACTGAATAACTGAAATATCTTGCGTAGCATGTGTAATTCAAGAACTAAAGAAATACATAGCTAGGGTTCTAAAATTCATGCAATAAACTGAATATTAACATACTAATCTGATTTGGATCATTCTAACAACTAAGAACTCAATAATTCTAACATTCAAGAAACCCTAGGTCTAGTTATAATAAGGGAATCAAGAAACTGACTGAAAAGTAGGGACCTAATGGGTGAAAGGAACCCACTAGTGAAATCCCACATACCTGGTGACGAATTCTACGGAAAAATCTTTAGATTTTGGGGCTAGAATTGATGGAACCTTGCTGCGTTCTTGAACTAGGGTTCTTGACTTCTTTCCTCCTCTTACGGTCTAAGTTTCTAACTTTTGATTAACGAATTGACTTAGGTAAGTTCTAGTTATGTTTCTAGGCTAAAACTAACAAAAACCACGTAGTTTAGGGTTAAAAAGACCTAGTTTAGGGGTCCAACAAATAAGGAAAAGTCAGAATAACCCTAATTTAAACTATAAACGGGCTGACCACGACCACCTTCATGGACCATGAAAGGGACCACAGATCGTGAAGTCGGTCGTGGTCTGGACTTGATGACTACTAGCTGAGGTTCTGAGTCCATGAGCCCTACCATGGCCCATGTGAAAGACCACAGACCATGAAAGTGTCTGTGGTCTCCACTTAGGCTGTTGGAGGGACTGGCTAGGGGGCTTACTGGTAAGGCTCCACGGACGCCTCCACGGGCTGTGTGAAGGACCACAGACCATGAAAGTCCTTGTGGTCCTCACTTAGGCGTGGGGTCTAAGGGGCTGGCTAGGGAGGTTCACTGCCTCTACTCTACGGGAGCCACCACGGCCCGTCATCAAGACCACGGACCATGAAGGTGCTCGTGGTTTGATGTCTGTGCCTGGTGACTTATAGGTCAAGACCACGGGTAGGTATACGGACCGTGCACCCTTTCATGGTCCGTGAACCCTGCCGTGGTTCACTGCTTCAGGTATATTTCTGTAATTTTTTTCTAGGTCTGATTTTCGAGGTGTTACAAAAATCTACCATTTCTAACTCTACAAGATCTACTGAGTGACTTTAGAAGAGACTCTGATAGGGTAATTTTTGTATACCCGTCTCACCATAACTGGGCCACCAACTACAGTAGAGACTGAGAAGGGTTGTGAAATAGTTTCTGGACTCACACCGAAGTTTATTGTATATAGGGAGTTACAAAGGAAAGAGTAGCCCATGGATCTAACAATGCATATACATCTAAGTGAAAGAATCGTAATGTACCAGTGACCACATCAGGAGAATCTTCCTAATCCTGGCGAGCCTTGAGAGCATACAACTGGTTTGGGCTTTAACTGCCACATGTACCAGATAAAGCATCTTGCTAAGTTGGGTGACCTGCTGGAGCTATAGACTGATTCCTATTGTTGTTACATCATTTCCCCGCCTAGCAGAAGGACAATCCTTTAACCTATGGCCAGCCATACCCAAAGCACCCTTCTTTCCCTGCAATACATTTGCCTAGATAGTTCTTACCACACTTTAGACAAGTTGGATAGGTCCTGTTACCTGAAGCACTCCCCTAAGACTTAGAGCCTGATGCCCTACCTTTCAGTTCCTGTCTAAACCTTGGAGATGGAGCACTAGCTGATGAAGGTGCTGGGGTTGAAGATTTTTGCTAAAACTATGAGTGATTTCCACCCGATTTTTGTTGAGAGTACTCCTAGTTTCCTGTTCTAGAATTCTTTTTGTCCTTAGCCATTTCCCTAAGCTTATCTCCCTCAACCTATTGAGCATGAGTCATGAGCCTAGATATATTCATATCCTCTAATAACATAGCATTCTTGCACTCTTTCTTCACTAAGTCGGATACCCCAAATAGAAACTTACTCACTTGTACCCTTGAATCGATAACCATACGTGGAGCATACATGGTGGTTGGAAAACTTAAGTCGTACTCCTGAACTGACACGGTACTTTTCTTCATATTCATGAATTCCTGAGCCTTAGCCTCCCTCAACTCTCTCGAGAAGAACCTATCTAGAAAAGCTCTAGTAAAGCATTCCCAAGTAAAAGGAGTTGTATATGTACCCCTTTTTTCTTTCCACTAAGTGAACCAAATGTGAGCTACATCCTTAAGCTGATATGATGCCAACTCTACCTTATCATTACCAGTCACTTGCATCACTCCAAAGATTTTCTTAACCTCATCAATGAAGTTTTGTGGGTCCTCGCTAACCTGCGACCCTAGAAACTCTGAAGGATTCAGCTTAATGAAATCTCGAACCTGCCCGCTGCTGACCTATTATTGGCATTAGTAGGAAGTGGGGCCTGCTAATTGTTCTGGTTTGCTACACTCTAAGCCAAGAGCTGGATATCATTCTGAAACTCTGCATTTGAAACCTCATGGTCTGGGACTAGAGGAACTACGTTAGCGTTGCGAGCTTTAGTATTCCTTGCATAAGCTCTATGATGAGGCGTAATCAGAAATGCATAACAACAAGTTAGAAGGTAAATCATACCCACACATGATAAGAATAGCAAGAAACTGAAGTTTTTTCTTCCTAAAACATTTTGTAGCATCCCTCTCATTAGATGTGGTGCACTTTACACCTATGGAAGAGACTCTACTTTGTGCGGCTTTTTAGATATCCTAGGACTTTTGAACCTAATGCTCTGATACCAAGTTTGTCATTCACCGAGGCTACCCCCTTGATGTAAACACAGGACCTAGGATCACGAGTGACCCTAAGCTAACCCTGAGCTGGCATATCATAAGCAGAACTGAATATATCTATTAAAGATAAACTAATGTAGAAGCTAAATCATGATATAACTAATAAAGGGGAATACCCAAAATCTTTTCTAAATATATAAACACTAAATAAGAGTTCAATGATACTGAACAATCACTCAAATCTAAAACTGAGTCTAAACTATGTCTGAAAAGCCTCTAACTGACTAGAATTGTTGGGACATGCCCCTAACTAACTCTAGCAAAACTAAAACTAAAAGAAAAGACTGAATATGAAAAACATGTCTTTGTCCTTGAAATATGAGGACTCACCACTTAAGCTGCTGAACTCGAGATTGGCAATCGATCTATGCATGATCTGGATGCTGAGTACCTGAACCTACATCACGAAAGAATGTAGCGCATCCATCAGTACTTGGAATGTACTAAGAATTCAGGATAGGATAAAATCTGAACAAAATATACTGAGCAATTATATAATCTGAGCATGATGGAAATACTGAACATACTGAAATAAACTGAAGTGAATGCAATGACCAAGTACACGTTATGCTGAGATTGAATATTGAAATATAACTGATAACCTAGTCAACTACACTAAACTCTGACTGTGGGAGCTACTAAGAACCGAGATAAAACCATGTGAGCTAAAATATGAAATTCGATATATGCACCCCATCGAGAGGACCCAATATACATTGCCAGAGGTATAAAGGAATGACTGGCCTGATCACTAAATATGATGACAACAGAGAGGACTTATAAACCTACAGAGGCATATAGTTTTGGGAATATACGGGTACGCTGAACCCTAATCCACTCTGTGTTAAGTCTACACCCAACTACAAATGTGTACAATATAACATAACTGAATTATACGAGATAGCTCAATATTCTGACATGCTAACTGAGAATTCAACATTTAAGTACTAATAATGAAACATTTGAAATCTAAATATTGTATATCTGTTTATCCGATCTAACTAGTGTAATTCATGAACTAAACAAATCTACACAACTAGGGTTCTAAGTTTCATGCAAGGAATTAGGCAACAATGTCACGAAAACATGATAATATGATTTATAATACTATAATAGCAAAATCGCAATAATTATCTAAAGTTTTAGAAACCCTAGGTTTAAACATTACATACGGAATTAAGAATCTGACAAAATTCTAGGGACCTAGTGGATGAAAGGAACTCACTAGTGAAATCTCATTTACCTGGTGACAAATTTCATAGAGAATCTTTCAATTTCGGGAAGGGAACTGAAGGAAACTTAATGTGTTCTTGGAGAGGGCTTTGTCAACTTCTTTCTCTTCTTTTGCTCAAAGTTTGATGAATTTAGGAGAATCATCAACTAGGGTAGGCTTTGATTAAGTTACTAGGCTTAAACTGACCAAATTTAACTAGTTTAGGGGTTAAACAACATAGTTTAGGTGTCCAATGCATAGGAGAAAATACCAAAACAACCCTAACTAAAAATCTATCGAAGCTGATCACGACCCCTGTGAAGGACCATCACTAGGTCCACGGCCCATCGACTGGGTCATGGTCTACTAGCCAATTGCTACTGGTGTTTGGGTGGTCTAACCAAGAGCCCTACCACGGCCAGTGTGAAGGACCACGGACCGTGAACGTCTCTGTGGTTCCTCACATAGGCTGGGGCCTGATGGCTCAGGTTTCACAGACCCTTCCATGGCGAGCTCCATAGTCTGATACCTGAGCTTGGGAGGTTCATTCTCACTTCCTAGAGCCTTTCCATGGCTTGTATAGTGGACCACTGCCCGTGAATGGCTTTGTGGTACACCAATTTTCTGTTGTTCTTTCTGAGCTAAGTTCTGAGGTGTTACACTTGGGGTCACTCGTGATCCTAGGTACCATGTTTACCTCAAGGGGTAGTCTCGGGGTGTGACAACCTACTATCATTCTATATAAGGAGGCATATAGAAGACTTCCCACAGCTTCATGTAAGCCCTATTTTTGAGCCAAGAGGGTGGCTACAACATTTGTCAAAGTCATATCTGTCTTGTCCAGCAACTCAACAACATATTTACTCTGACTCAAGTGAATTCCCCCTTAAAAATCCCTTCAAAATACTTAACCTCTACTCCTAGGAAGAAGTGTAAAGGGACAACATCTTTCATAGAAAAATCTTCCCAAGTTGTATAACCAACTCCGAGACATGTGATGGATTACTTCATGTGACAATTATATCATCCACATATAACAAAAGAAGTATGGTGCCTTTGAGAGATTGCAAAGTAAATAAGGAGGGATCTGCCTTACTATAGATGAAACCAGGTGTGTGAGATGTATGTGAAACATATCAAACAAGGCTATTGGTGCATGCTTAAGACCACATCATGCCTTTTTAAGTAGACATACATGCAGAATATACCTAGGATCAATAAATCTAGGAGGTTCACTCATGTACACCTCCTCTTGTAGAAACCATGAAGGAAAGCATTTTTGGCATCTAGTTGCCTAACTTCCCACTTTGAGCTAATTGCAATTGATTGAACCACCGTAATAGTTGTGGATTTAACCATAAGGATAAATGTTTCTTCAAAATCTATGCATTTAAGCTGTGAGAATCCCTTGACCAAAAGTCTAGCCTTGTATCTATCTATTGCTCCATTGGCACCAATATCCATGTCTTGTTAGTATGTAAAGAATTGATTTTATCCTATATAGCTTCAAGCCAATAAGTTGACCTTAGTGCTTCCTTAGTAGTATTTGGTTCCCTCAAAAGCTCTTTGCTGCTGCGAGCAACAAGTGATAGGTGGTGTTCATTTGCCTTGTGTCTGGTGATCATATGATGCCCTTGTGGTACATGAGGTACATCAAATGAAATAGTTTATTATTGTGTAGTATCTTCAGGTTGATGACGCTTTGGAAAATTCCACTTGGAGAAGTCAACTTCAAAATGTATTCCTTCTCGATTAGTCATAGAGAAAGTGGGATTTGATGAACCACCATTGATTGGGCCTGCATGTGCAACCAATTCCTCATTGCCACTAGCTGATCCAAAACCTGCAACTAGAGTCTCATCAAACTGAGTCGCATTACTACTGTTTGGATCATCACTCTTAATCTATTCCTTATGATCATCATCTAAGCCTATACCTGAGGGGTCAATATCACTATCATCATCAAAGGGTATATGGATTATTGTAATAGCATTTTCACCAGTAACTTGCATATTATCAACCTATACTTCCCCTGAAATATGATTATCACATGCCTGGAGTTTAGAGAAAGATTCAACAAAAGTAGCAAGATGAGGTGTGACATCAATGTTTGTCTAAGATTGACTTGGAGACACATAGGGTAAGGTGTTTTTATCAAACACAACATGTCTGGATACATACACCCTCCTTGTAGAGAGATGATAACATCATATCCTTTGTGTAAGCTGTCGTATCCTATGAACACACAAGGGTAAGTCTTTGGACTAAACTTGTTCATACCCTTGATATATGGAAAACATCTACAACAAAACATTTCAGGCAGTTGTAATCAGGCGGCTCTCCATACAACTTAAAAAATAGAATCACCATCTAAGACTGAGGAGGGCAGTATATTAATGAGGAACACTGTAGTAACTATAGCATCAATCCATATAAACAAATGTGGGTTAGCATGAAGTAAATATATGATTTATGCCATCTCTGATGCAGTGGAAGCCAGTGCTCTATACTCAGTTTGTGAGGTCCAAAGATCAGCTTATTGACATTTATACCAAAGCATTGACAAAACAAGTTTTTGTTGGGTTTCGAAGCAAGCTAGAAATAATAGTTCCTCCACATAGAATTCTAAGGAACACAAGTTTTGAATTAGTTGTCCAAATACCATGTATTTAGTTGTTAGGGATTATTCACTATATATTGAATTATCTACTAATCCAAATAATTATTTGTATAACAATCTTTTAAGTAAAAGGTATTATTGTTATAATTTTTAGAGGGTTACTATAGTCTATAAACATTTTACTGACTAAGGGCTCCCACCGTCACATGAGTTGTCGATCCTAAAATCCCCAAATTACACATATATGGTTTCAATTCCAAGACTTTTATACACTATATAGTAAGGATCTTTACAACTTGCTAGAATGAATTTGGGTTTTTTACTGTACTCTAATTGTAATTTGCTAGGTGATGAACTAGAAGATGAGAACAATAATGACTTTTCTAAATTTCATAAGAATCAAAATATAATAAGTAGTAGAAGATTATGAATCATATTCAAGTTGGAAACTCTAAATCAAAATTATTCTTCAACAGAGGCTCCATATCGAATTTTCCAGCAGCATAATTCATGGACATTTTGTCCATTTTGCATCAATGATCCAAAATCACGAAACAAAAAGAGATTGAGAAGCAAGAAATGACTCAATCAGTATGTTGCTATCGAAAATAATCACTGCAAACAGATGAATGAGAACTGCTATGTCCTCAAACTTTTATGCCCAAATCATCTGTCCCAAGTCTCTTGGATTTTATGCACTATTTAGTTTTAAGTTTTTACTCTCTTATCGATACCATTATATTGCTACGTTGGGTGATAAGCATCAATTATCAATGGAGCAGTAAAATCTGCAAAGACCTTGAGGATCAACATCCATTTCTCAATGTCCATAACCAAACGAACAAAAACCAAGAACCCAATTTCAATTTATCTCTATCCTGTTAAATATTGACAGCTTTGTTGGAGAATTGGAAGTCAAGTGAGTTGCACTGGGAAGGGAGTCGTTAGTATTTTTTCCCATTGTTTAGCGGAAGGATGAAAAGGTGCCAAGATTTGGATACTTCTAATATGATTCTTGTTTATAGAGAAAATTCAAGGATGTTGTTAAGTTGTGAGTGTAATTAAAGGATGTTTTTGTCCAAAAATTGGCAAGATGATCTACTATCAAAAGAAAATTTCTTCAACGTTACTACAACAAATATTCCAAAATCCTAAAGAATTAATAAAGCAAAGTTTAGTTTCATAGATTATTCACTTCAAAGCATGGTTTTATCAAAAAGTACTATAATATGATATAACTTCAAATTACAAACAATTTTTTCTTTTGATGATGCCCGCCAAAATATTGTTAGCTCTGCGAGTACTTGGCTACTGGCCCAAGAGATTCACTTTCTAGCACATGCACAATTAGCATTTTAACCAGCAGGGGTGATTTAAGCAACAACATCTTGATAAGTTGCATCTGAGGCTTCATGCGTAGACTGCCTTTTAGCTCAACTTCCTTAAGGTGCTTAAATGTCATAGCTGCAAAACATTCTACTTCAAGATCTTCTAGAGCTTGAACTTCATCGTCATTATCGTTCACCTAGAAAGATCACCAAAACCAATCACTGAAATTACTATAGATAAGCAAGCCAAAAAATAATTACGGAGGAAGAAAAAGAGTTGAGGGATTAAGAAATTCAATTTGCACAAATTGTAAGGATGAGAATCTTTTTATTAAGCAAAGAAAATATGAGACCACATCAAATTCACCCAGAAGATACGTAAAGACGTCTAACACAATCAAGGATAAAAGGAAATCTTGTTGGAACTACACCTTTTCTAGCAGCCAAGAACTAGAAAGAAAAGGGCAAAAAATAGGATTAGTCAAAGCGCGAACAATGTTTCATCTGTAACAATATAAGTTAAAGAGAAGTGATAAAAGACATTTACATTAAGATTGTTGTTGTTCAAGTGGAGACGCTGAAGAAAAGAAAAACTGTGTAAAAATTTGGCAACTTCACACCTTCGTATCCCCCACAAAAGAATTTGTACTCATAAGTAAGAGTTTTTCGAAAAGAGAGATATTTTCCAAAAAAATAGAACTCCAAGACAAGTTCAATGACAAGTTCATCCATTAAAAGATTATGCAACAACAATTGCTCGAGCAAGGGGCAATGAGAGATCAAACATTCAAGAGATATGCAGATAGCTCAGGGAAGGAGATATAGGACAATTTTCGATAGACAAGTGCTTCAACACCAAAAAACTGTAAACTAAATAGGGCAACTCGTACAGAAAACCCAACGGAAGTCTCAGAACAAAATGTTGAATCTAAAAAGGTGACATATGAAAAGAAACAGAGGGAGTACTAAAATAAGAACTTACAAGTCAATTGAAATAAGTACGCAAAGCATCAATAACAAAGTAATAATTAATTTAAAGAAGATAAAGCCATTGTTAAATGCATCTCTATTTTCGATAACCATTGAGATATCCAATATCATTAAGGCTCTATTTCAAAAGTCATCTAGTAGTTGAAATGAATTTTTGGCCAAAAACATTCCTAAACTATATATCAAATTTAAATTGTATCCTTGAAATATATTTTTCTTGGTAGAAAATATCCTCCAAATATAAGAAAGATAACAATTTTCATCCTTCTATTAGTTATTGTAAAAAAACTAAGGGATCCTATAAAAACATGTGCACTTCACGTGACTATTAACAAAAGTTTTCCTGCATAAATTTATTACTTGCTATAAAAAGTTTATGTAAAAAAAGAATATTAAAAATCTTGACACCATTGTTTTCTATAACAAAAAATGTTAAAAAGGTGTGAGAATACATGATCAACTCTTTTTCTCGTTTACAAAGGGAAAGAAGTTGAAGCTTAATTATCTTCAAGTTTTTAAAAACAAATTGTAATTAGATGAATTGAGAAGAAACATGTTTTAATTGATTATTCTTTTAATGTTAAATAACATGAAAATTAAATGAAAAAATAAACAGTTAAATTAATAGATTTTTCATAATGCTACATTAATGTCATATTTTTGACATATCTTGGAATAATAAATACGAAGGTGTAGCTTGAATTTTATGGGATCTCTTAGTATTCTGACAGATAAATGAAAATTGTTGACTTCTAAATACTTGAAGGATGTTTTCCGTCACAACAAATATTCATTGATATCGTTTAAGTTTGGGGTATAGTTTTAAGATGATTTTAACCAAAACCTCAGTTGGAATAGATGTAACTACTACGATTACAAATTATGCAATAGAGTAATTACAATACTCTATTTATATTTAATAATATAATTACAAATTATTGTTTGATTGCTCAAGAATAATTACATGGTTCAGTAAAATTTTAAAACAAAATTAATCATCCAAAATTACATGTTAATATCTCAGTAAATATGTGTCTTTGTAAAGGTTTTCAATTAGATGTTTAAGATACATATGGTTTCTTGAAATACATTTATTAATAAACCTATCTATTTTAACTTATATTATAAATGATAATTGATATATATATTTTAAAATAATAATATTTTAATTCAATTAATTATAAAAACTAAAAGTACATATTTTTAAGAACACCATGGACCACATGTTTGACAAAAAGATAAGTTATAAATATATTGTCATAATATTATCAAATGTTTGACAAAAAAATCTATCAATTATAACTGAAAAATGAGTGTTATGCAATGTAAAATATCAAGTCAATAATACTATAAGAAATAAATTGAAATTGAAATATAACAAAGTCGAAAATCAAAAGTAAACATAACCATAAACTCATAATGAATCCTAACTACACTAAAAAATTTCTTAGCGTTAGTTAATTAACGGTAATAACTTAATTGTCATTAAATATATTTTTTAGAGACAATTGAAGTTCATGTGAGGGGTAAAAAACTTGAGCTGATGGAAAAGAAGTGCACATGATATGCAACTTGAGTGAAGGGTTACAATTTGTGGTGAACATGTTTAAAGGTTTGATGGTGAATTATTAGTAGGGAAGTGACATTCAATGAATCTACCTCACTGGACTGTCAAAAGAAAAATACAATAGTAAAATCAAACCGTGGTGTAAGTGACTGTATAGAGCTAGAAGTTGAATCTCCAATAGCTTAGCCCTGTAGTTCAGAAATAGAGGAGGTTCAAGACATTAATGAAGATGATAATGTTGATGCATATATGCAAAAACAAACTTAAAAAGTATTACAAAAAAACGTTAAGCTTTATTAACTCATTAAAAAGCCTTAATTTTTAATCTATGTCCCTGAACACATTGTCTTCATCACGAGAATGAATTGAGTTATTTGACAATGTCGAACTGTCAGTCACAACTTTATTTGATCTCCTTGAACCTAACACTTGAGATCTCCAATCTTCTAGGTAGAGTTACCGCCATTATGACTTGTCCTAAGCCTTAAACTCATCCTCCTAGATGATCTTTCAAACCTCTCTCTAGTTAGGGTCTTTTTGTAAGTGGATCCGATCGATTATCCTTTGATTTTACATAGTCAATTGTGATAATTCTATTAGAGAGTAGTTTTCTAACGGTATCATGTCTACGCCTTATATAATGAGACTTTCCACTATATATTATGCTCCATGCCCTACCTATTGCATCTTGACTAACAAAGTGTATGCATACTGGAGTGAAAGGTTTGAGCCTAAAAAAATATCTTCCGAGCAATTTCAAAGCCATTCAACTTCTTCACCGGCTTTATCAAGAGTGGTTTACTCTGATTTCATTGTAGAGCGAGCGATACATATTTGTTTGGAAGATTTCCAAGAGAATTCTCCTCCACCAAGGGTAAACACATATTCACTTGTGGATTTTACTTCATTTGATCCGGTGATTCAATTTGCATCACTACATCCTTCCAATACTGTTGGATATCAGTTATAATGCTAAACATAGTTTAAAAAATATGTTTCAAATAGTCCAAAACTCTTTTCAATGTAACCAATGAGTATGATTGAGAGTACTAGTGAATTGTCTCAGTTTACTAATATTACATGCTATTTAATTGATTGCATACACTTCATGATATACATCATACTTCTCCATACTCTAGCATAATCCAATTGTGAGTCACTTTCGACTTCATTCTATGAAGTTCAAAGCTCACATTCATTCGAGTCTTGAAATATTAAAATACAAATACTTGAACCAGTCAAGTACCTTTTCAATATAATGACACTGTGAAAATGCTAGTACGCTCATGAGTTTCTAACCATATGTCGAGAGTTACTAGAGGCAGTTGAGTTAGGTGAGTCACATAGGGTTTGGTATGCTACCCTCTAACTTCATAGGCCACTGAGAGAGTGGTGGAGAGTTTATTTAGGGTTGCAAGTTGGATCTCCTCTACTTACTTAGGAGATATTTTCTACTAGATTTCATGACCGCTTTGTCCCTTGAAGTGTGAGAGAGGAGAGCCGCTTGAGGTTTGAGAATCTAAGACATGACATCTTATCCTTTGAAAAGTATGAGGCCTATTTTTGTCAGTTGTTTAGGCATGCTTGGCCAATATTCTAGACGAGACAAAGAGGTTTATAAATTTATGAGGGTTGACTTTCTCTATCTGATCGACAGTGTTTATGGCATCTCTAGAGGTGACTTCCATACAATCCATTTTGAATGCAACCAAGGAGGCAGAGTTGATGGAGAGAGAGGAGTTTGGCGATCCCAAGAGGGCCGTACATCAGGTCAGTTTTCTGATGCTTTATCTATAGGTGTAGTGTCGTACAGAGGGAGTGGTTCCTTCCAACATCGGGGACCCATTCATGCATCTATACTAGAATCTGAGAGGGCTCGTATGTCTTTTAGTGTGGGTCATGACTCGTACAATTCCCAACTACAACCTACTGGGTGAGGCAATTATAGTGGTTTTTTAAGATCCTCACAATAGTTCCTGAGTAAGAGATTTTGCTTTAGTTGTGAAGATCCCGATCACATGATGTGTTGATGTCCTTTGTGGAGGGATTGGGGAGGACCCCATCTATGTTCTTCAGTTCGTACTAGACCTTGGTACCACAGGCCAGTGGCCGAGGCAGAGTTCAGTTAGGTAGAGGCGGTAGAGCATCTGGTAGTGGTACTGCAGCTCAGTAGAGTAAGGGTAGAGGTACCACCTGGAGGTTGTAGAGGGAGCCAATTTAATGTTTTCCAAGGAAGGCTTAAGGCTAAGGTGTCTCATACATGTATTACGGGTATTATTCCAGTTTAACATCGATATGCATATGAGTTATTTTATCCAGGGTCTACTTTCTCTTATGGTTCTTCTTATTTTATTGTTGATTTTATATGGTGTGATAAAATATATCTACCCTTAGTGGTGGATCCAGTGTATTGATTGTGTCTTATTTCTTTGGCTGGGTATGACACTTGGGTAGACTTGATCATTCTGGTTGGTAGACTTTAATGTTATATTGGGTATGGATCGACTTTCCCCTTATCATGCTATCTTTGATTGTAATTCTAAGAATAAGACCTTAGCAATACATGGTGTTTCGAGGGTTGGTTGGAGGGGAGTTGTTGGTTCATACCCTATCAAGGTCATCTCCTTCATCTGTGCTCAGAGATTGGTCGAGATAGGATGTTTGTCTTACTTAGCGTTTATCTGAGAGACTATTATTGAGACACCTCCTATGGATTCCATTCTCATGGTTCAGGAGTTTTTAGATGTGTTCCCTTTTGATCTTCCAAGTATTCCTTGTGATAGGGATATTGACTTTGCTATTGAATTGGAACTGAAACTAAGCTTATTTTTATTCCTCCCTACCGTATGACTCCAACAGAGCTAAATGGATTAAAGGATTAGTTGTAGAATTTATTGAGTAAGGTTATTATTCGCCCTAATGTGTCATCTTGGGGTGACCCAATATTGTTTTAAAGAAGAAGGACAAAACCATGAGAATGTGTATTAACTACAGGTAGTTGATCAAAGTAACGGTGAAGTACAAGTATCTTTTTTGGTGTATTGATGACTTATTTGATCAGATTCATGGAGCATCATTGTTCTCTAAAATTGATTTGAGTTCTGGGTAATATTAGTTAAGGATTAAGATATCGGATATTCCTAAGACATCTTTTCAAACTCGATATGAGCATTATGAATTCCTAGTGATGTCTTTTGGATTGACTAATGCCCCTACAACATTCATAGAGTTGATAAATAGAGTGTTTCGACCTCTGACTCGTTTGTGATTGTCTTCATTGATGATATTTTTGTATACTCGAAGAATGAAGAGGATCATGTTCGACGCTTGAGGATTGAACTTTAGAGGTTGAGGGAATATAATTTATATGTCATGTTCTCAAAGAGTAAGTTTTGTCTTAAATATATGGAATTATTGGGATACGTGGTCTCCAAGAAGTGTATTAGAGTAGATCTAGATAAGATTGAGGCAATTACAGGCTAGACCCAGCCTACTTCGCCTACTGAGATTTAGGTTTTTTTGGGATTAGCATGTTATTACAAATGGTTTGTTCAGAGTTGCTCTATTATTGTGACTCCATTGACTAGATTGACTCAACAAGGTGTGGGATTTCCGATGAGTGTGAGGAGATCTTTCAAAAGTTCAAGACTTTTTTTACTTTGGCTACTATGTTGACTCTATTGAAGGAGGGTTTGGACTTTATTGTTTATTGTGATGATTTGGGTGGTGTATTGATGCTGAATAGGAAGGTGATTGCTTACGCTTCTAGGCAGTTGAAGACCCATAAGAAAAACTACCCTACTCATGATTTAGATTTGGCGGTCGTGGTCTTTGTACTTAAGTTATAGTGTTACTATTTGTATGGGGTGCATTTTGAGATCTTCAGCGATCACTAGAGTCTTCTGTACATCTTTAGTCACATGGATCTTAACTTGAGGTAGTGTAGATTACTTGATCTACTGAAGAATTACGACGTGACCTTTCTTTATCATCCAGGAAAGGCCAATATGGTGGCGATGCTTTGAGTAGGAAGAGTGCTAGCATAGGTAGTCTTTCCACGCTTAGTATTGAGAACATATTGTTGGCTAGAGATGTTCAGAGATTATCTTACAGTCTTGTCCGATTGTAGATTTCAGAAGAGAGTTGTGGTATTATTACTTTTATTGAGGCTCGATCTTCTTTGGTGGAATAGATCCATGAGCGACAATTTGATGATGAGAAGTCATATTTTTTTTGAGACAAGGTGGTAAGGGGCAAAGCCAAGGAGGTTGCACTTGATTTTGATAGAGTCTTGAGGAGGTAGAATTTGTGTGCCCAAGGTGAGAGATTTAGTTAGGTTTATTCTGGAGGAGGCTCACTATTCTCGATATTCTATCCTTTTTGTAGCAGTCAAGATATATCATGATCTGAGTCAGCATTACTAATGGTGTTGTATGAAGAAAGATATTTCTGAGTTTGTATCTAGGTTTTTGACTTGCCAATAGGTCAAGTGTGAGCATCAACAATATGGAGATGTGTCTCAGAGGATGCCCATTCCTATTAGGAAGTGGTAACATATCACCATGTACTTTTTTGCTCCTAATTGCACATGTAAGTGTATGTGGTCGTGCAAGTAATATAGTGGATCTAAGAGAGCCGAATTATCGAACCCACATGGACTTGTCGATTAACTGTTAACTAAATTATACTAGTTCTATTTATTTATTCAAGGGATGATTTCAAAATGAATATATATTAACTAAACTAATAATAAAGATAAAATAACTAAAAAACAATTGACTAAGAAAAGATAGAATTTTCACAGAATCGATGAATGAATCGATCTAGGATTATGATATAACTAACAATCATGTTTAGCATCAATATCATCAAATTATGTTATTATCTAATTATTGATTCACGGGGTTGATAATATAGCCATGATGTACCGACCTCTAACTACCTACCACAATTGACAATCTAACTACATCATTGAGCAGGATAGATTGAATCAACTATGGAGCATTACGTTGTCTTTTCGTATTTGAGCCAAGCACAACTCCTGGGTATTTCTCTATCCTAGACAAAAATCAGTTCAAGTGAAATGCAAGAAAAGATCATGCTCCTTATATTCCACGTTCTATTCCTCAATTCCTCTCCCAAGTTCAAAAGAAGACAATAAATTTATTCTAATGTATTGAGAACACCTAATCTGTGAGGCACATAATGATTAAAAATATGTATTTTTGGCCTCACATCAACTTTGTTGTAGACTTGCCTACCACCGTAGGTGGTTATGACTCTATCTGGGTGGTGGTTGATAAATTGACCAAATCGGCCCATTTTATCTCGGTTTAGGTAAAGTATTCGGCAGAGAAGTCAGTTGAGCTCTACATCAGCGAGATACCAACTTCATGGGGTGCCTATTTGTATTGTCTCCGATCAGGCTTCATTATTCAGTTCTCACTTCTAGAAGGCCCTTCAACATGGTTTGGGTAATCAATTGGATATGATTATAACTTTTCACCCTCAAACAGATGGCAGTCCGAGCGGATAATTCAGGTGTTGAAGGACATGTTTCATGTGTGTGTGATTGACTTTGCTGCTCATTAGGATCATCACTTGCCTTTAGCATAATTTGCCTACAACAACATTTATCACTCTACTATTTAGATGGCCCCATTTGAGAAGTTGTATGGTAAGTGTTTTAGTTCTCTAATTGGTCAGTTTGATTAGTTGGGATGGACTCATTAGATACATATTTACGTAGGTATTAGCCTAGACTACTTACGACCCAGAGTCAACAAAAGAGTTATGTTGATAGGTGGGTTCGAGCCTACGAATTTATGAAGGGTGTGATGATGTTCGAAAACAAGGGCAAGCTTAGCCCTCAATTCAATGGCCTATTTGGGATTTTGGGGCGAGTTGGAGAGGTGGCCTATAAGTTGGCCTTGCCGCCTAGGTTGTCTATTGTACATCATGTTTTTAACGTCTCCATGCTTCGAAAGTATACTCCAAATGAGCCTCATGTGCTTTCACTTGATTCACTGGAGCTGGGCCAAGACTTGACATTCAAGGAGGAGCTATAGCTATATTGGATAGGTAGGTTCAGAAGCATCGAACCAAAGAGATTGCTTCAGTTGAGGTGCAGTCAAAATACCGTTTAGTTGGAGAGGTGACTTGGGAGATGGAGTCCGACATGCATGCCAAATGTCCTCAGTCTTTTTAAGCTTCAGGTACTTTCTTTTACTTTATGTTCGAGGAAAAAAATGAGTTTTAGTGATGAATAATGTAATGACCCTGAAGGTCATTTTTGAGAATTTTGAACTATTCATTTAACTATAGTTAATTAATTGATGACAATTTTTAGATAACTAGTTTTGTTAATAATAATGGGTTAAGTCTGAAATTTATTTAAGACCCTAAAATAAGTTAATGGATTAGTCACTTTTAGTACATACTTCATTTAGAAACGGAAAAAGGATGCAAAAACTAACCAGCACCGATGAACAACTAAGACGGGGCTAGATTCTTGTCCAGGTAAGAGCACTCCAAGTCACAATCTCCTTTAATAATGTATATATGGAACTGTAGGATGTTATATCTATATAAATATATGTCACGACCCGATTCTTCGAGTCATGATGACGTCTATTATAACCCAGTAGTAGGCAAGCCAACCCGTATCCTGGAACTACAAGTAACAGGAATCATAGATGAAGAAGCAGAAGCAAGCCAATATATATATATATATATATATATACACACAAATAAGAGATCCCTCACTAAACCTATAAGTCAAATGCACAAAGCTACTAACAAAATGAGTTCAAGTCCAAAAAGTGGACCACAAAATCAAAGCTGTCTTAAAAGCAAAAGAAAAGTCAATATATATAGATGGAGACTGGTATAAGACAAAACACAAAGTTCTCACTCCCTTTTTTGGATCAGACTACTCCGAGCTCGATGTCAACGCTTGTAGTTGGTGCTTGGATGTGCATCACGAAAATAGATGTACAGTGTTGTATGGGTACCAAAACAACATGTACCCAGTAGGCTTCATAGGCTGAATGAGAAAAAAAAGCAAAAGTAATATGAAAATGCAAAAATCTAAAACACTACCAGAAACAGGAATGAGAAATCTAATAGGTATGCACACGAGTGTACTAACACACAAACAAAAAGAGAATAACTAACTAAATTAGACAGGGCTCCCATAAACTTGATGGGTACACTCGTGCGCAAGCTGAAAGTAAAACCCGAGCGGACTCCCATTAGCCCAATAGGTACAAGGAAGATTTTAGAATGGAAAAGTGGATCCAACGAAGTTTCCAAGATTCCCTCTACTTTCCTTGGACTCGAACCGAACTAATCCATATGCTTGAAGCTAATGCAGAGCTGATAGGGATTAAGGACTTGAACTGAATTGAACATAGAGGATCAAGGACTTGAACCGAGATTTGGAGTAACCTAGGACTTGAACCAAGGCTAAGGATAATCGTGAATTTTAACCGCGTATAAATATGACAAAGATATTTAACCGAGGTGAGAGTAGCTATGGACTTGAACCAAGCTGTAAGGGGCAGTTGACTTAAACCACGGCCACAAATGGCAGTAAACTTGAACAATAGCTGAAGAAAGCCAGGACTTGAACCAAGTCTATAATAACAAGGTGAGGACTTGAAGCATGCTTGATGGAGTGAATTGGGAGACTTGAACCACGAATCGAGGCAAATCAAAAAGAAATAGGATAAGCGGCAAACCGAGCATCACGGGGACTACCCCAAATATGAGTGCCATAAATAAATCACTCAGGCCCGAACCTTATCCTACAATAATTGACGAGTAGCTTGCACACCAAGAATCAGAGACATTGGAATTGAAGAAAATATGGGATTTATGGGTATATGTTTCCAAGAGCGGTGTTACTGCGTAGCTAAGGCGCAAACTATCAGACTCAGGTCTGCCACATTAGTCTACATGGAACTAAGCCATCTGAAGAGACATTGGGGAGATTATGAGGCCTAACGGCTCTAAAAGAAATCAAGTCTATGGCAATCACTAGCCTAAGCCTAAACTAAGGCCAAACATACTCCAACAATATTCACAAATCACAAATAAGGCACACCACAAGGTGATGATGATCAACAAAATACAATAAACATGTTTCAACCACCCGAAATACGTGAAAAGTAGCCTAAGGCATGGATTCTAGGAAAGTAACATGATTAACCACCAATTCATACAAATAAACACATAATTACTTAATCATGCTTAGTCTAAGGATAGGGAAGTCGTATCCTACCTGTAGGCCGACCGTGTGCGTTCCAAATCACGTTGTTGGAGCTTTTCCCTTCGGTACGGCCTCGAAACTCTTCCGCACTATCAAAAATAGAATGACAACTTCAATCTAGTTGTTTTGACACCAAAAGCACATTTTTTGGAGGCGGAACCAAAATTGGGTCTAAAACGAGATTGTGGGACCCACATTGGGAATCCCAAAATTGACTCTGTGAAAAGGTTCATTTTACCTCCCCAAACTTGATTCCAAAAATGGAACATAATTCAGGGCTCGAAATAGCCCATAATCAGCCCATGCATTTATATCACCATTAAAACTAAAGAAGGAGATAGGACATCAGCTAAAACTCGAAAATTACTTGAAACAGAGGTCCTTCGATAGTCCTAGAGCACTCTAATGCGTAGCTACACCAATTTCAAGCAATCCAGCCTTTGAAGCACCCATAACAGAGCTAAAATGAGAGAGAAATCGCGTTTAGAAATTGAGGGCTGAATGCTGATTTTTGTGTTTAAATAATGACAGATCTTGTCGCTAAAAGGACTTCTAGTCGCTAAAAAGGACATTTTCTAATCGCTAAAAATTTGCACCAAATATTAGATTTTTATTTCAAAATCTCAGAATGGACTCTCGTGATTCATTGGAACTTGATATAAATAAACCAAATATGCTACTCCTCGACATTCGAGACTCAATGAAATTGTTAGATTTCTGTAAAAAGATTGCAATGAAAGAAATACCCCCTAGCCCCCCGAGACCCATTAGGCCTAAACTTAACTTTTCGCCTAAACACCCAAAAATAAAAAGGATCTCAAGACCCAAACGAAAGGTCCTACTATATCAAATTCAACATTTCAGAGCTAATGGCGTTAAAGGAATTCTCATACGACAACTAATTTTCCGAATATTGACGAAAGTTAACTCTAGGCCTTTAAGCTTTCCAACATCTCGTCTAAGTGCTCAAACTCACACCGGAAGCCTTAGGACACGAGCTAAAGGCCCTTCTAGACCAAACTCGACGTTCCAGAGCTAACCGTGCTGAAGGAATTTCAATCTGAGCACATTTACCAAGAATGTTGGCCAAGGTCAAACTTAAGCCAAAGCTTTAAAGATAAAATACGTAATGGCACAAACTCGCGCCGCAAGCCTCAGAATTCAAGGAGACCATACCACTAAACTAAAAAAACAATTCTGAAGCTGGTGGAACCATAAGAATATAATTCTAAGGTTGTTTACCTGACGTTTTAACCAAAGTCAACTACTTAAGTTTCAAAAGCTCAAAAATAGGGGAACAAGCATAAAACCAAAATAAATGACTAGGCGACTGAACAGTTAAAGCCAGCAAGTCATAAATTATTTGACATCGCTATAGGAATGCTCCAAATGACAAAAATAAGACATTAAGGCAAAAATGACCCTCTAGGTCGTTACAACATCCACTACTAAAAATGACTTTTGTCTGCGAAAGTAATATTCAAGAAGTATTTGAAGGCTTAAATAAGCCGGGAATCTTCTCTCCCATCTCCTGATTGGTATACCAGGTAGCCTCCTCGACTAGACGGAGCCTCCAATGGACCTTAACAATAGGAATGGCTCTGGATCGCAACTGTCTCACATAATCTAGCTAAGATGGCAACTGGCTCCTCAATATAGGTCAGACGATCATCCAACTCAACTGCATCATACTGGAGCAGATGAGACTCATCTGGGACATACCGGCACTACATAGAAACATGGAAAACTAGATGAATAGCCGATAATATTGGAGGCAAGGCTAACTCATAGGCAACAACACCAACTGTCCTCAAAATCTCTTGTGTGAAGTCATAAATAACTCAAGCTTACCCATTCATTTGGGTAAGCTTTTGTGACCCTAAAAATCCTTTACCCTTTGATTAGTTATGGATTCTAACATCATTATGGGATTTAATTTGGAAAATGGCAAGGTTTTGCAAGAAGTTGAGTTATAATCTCAAATGGTGATTTTGAAGCGATTGTGATTCCTTTTTCGAAATGGTTTTCACTAATGACTTTGTAAAGCCTTAAATATCTTTTTCAAGTATTGATTTTAAGATTCAAACGTTCTTTTTGAACTTGAGTTTTGAGATGATTGACTCATTTCACTAAATAATTGATGTGGGTATTGTTGTTTCCGAAGAGTAATTATGAATACTTGATTGTTACAGATTTTGTGGCAATGGAAGTGAGTCGGAAAGGGAAAACTCCAGCTTCAGATTCATTAATTGATTTCTTTAAGGCATGTCACTCCTAAACCTTGTAATTTAATTGAATTGTTTAGTTCTCTTCATTATCTATGTGTTGGGGAGTAATTGGGAATGAGGTGAATGATTATTTGTTCCTCTTGTTTAATGTTAACCAACAAAAAAGGGAATAGTTAAAAGGCTTCTTGATGATAATGAGAAATTTTGAATTGCCTTGTTGTGCCCCCTATTTGATTGATTGGTGAATTGATTGAGTGCATGAAAGTGGAATTGAATTGTATGAATTGTTGTTTCTCTGTGTGGTGTGATATTTATTATGTGCATTAATTATTGAACACCGTGATGGGACACTTGATAAAAGTTGAAGGAAAATGGTTATGGCTAATAATATAAACGCTGAAGGGAAACTGTTTTGGCAAGTGATATTTTGTGATAAAAGCCGAAGGGAAATGGTTCTAGCTAGTGATATAAATATTGAAGGGAAATGGTTCCAGTAAATGATATTTTGTGATAGAGATGAAGGAAAATAGTTCCGGCTAGTGGTATATATACCGAAGGGAAATAGTTCCATCAAGTGATTAATGTGAAAGCCGAAGGGAAATAGTTCTTGCTAGTGGCATTGTGCATAAGGGAAATGGTTCCAAAAAATGTTGACCTTTGTGATCAATCTATTTGATGCATGTGATTGAGCTAATTGATGTGTTGGATTGGTTTCTTTGATACGTTAATTGAGCTTGTTGATATTTTTGATTAAAGTCCTTTGTACTTTAGAGTAAATGATTTGATAGTTGTGGTTGTTAAAATGTGACTTTTGGCCTTTGCTCTTTGAGCCTTGAAAACTGTTTATTATAGAATTTTTAGGTTGAGGTGTCTCTATGCAGGTTGTAGTTATCTAGGCTCGTTGAAGGACTTGAGAGGTAGCTGCTTCTCATCTTGGCGGACCCTCTTTTCCTTTTATTATGCTTTGTTCTATTTGAGAAGTAAAAACATTTGAGTCTTATATTTATCTTTCGAATTCTGTAATCACTTTTGTGGCTTGTACACTTGACAACCAGATTTTAGGGGTTTAATCGAAAGAATAAGTTTTCCACTTTATCTTGTTCTTGCTTTATATTTCTTTTTTCTTTCGTTGTAGTTGGGTTGAGGCTGCCTTGTCTTGGTGAGAATAGACAAGTTCCATTACGTCCATTTTTGGGTTGTAACATAAAGACTTGTTGTTTTGCAATCATGTGGGAGATTATGGAAGGGTATAACATAAGCAAATTCTACGTCGATAATATACAGACGAGAAAGATGCTTCCTATACGAGGAAGCACACCTTAGTCATTAAAAGATCATTCTAAAGCTATGCAGACATAAATGCAAAGTAGATAATATCACTAGTGGGTATTAGACCCCCTACGCATGCAAGATTATTAATTATGTGGTTGATGGTGGGCCAAACCTTAAGGTTCAAGTAAGTTTAGGAAAATCCCAAAATTGTTTAAATGATAGGTGAGAAAACCTCAATGATACTTGCAGATAATTCTCATAGCTTAATCAAGTGTGTCAAATTAAAGACACTGTCCTTAAGGATATTTCACCCGATATAGGTGTATACCTAGGATTCAACTAACTCTTCTAGTATATAACTAGGAGCACATAATTCCAAATCAAAGTGAAACTTCAGCACGATCACCATATATTTTAGGAGGAAGAATATTTGTATCTATCTTTTCTGCCCTCTCTCAAGATTACATGAACAAGATTAATATTTATGCAATGAAGACAAAACTACTAATGTCTCAAAGGAAAATAATTGACAGTATGAGAGTGAATGTCATAAACTATATTAAAGACAATTCAATATGGGCAATTGAAGACAATTTATTTTTTTCAATAAAGATGTAGCAACAGCCATATTTTGGACAAACATTAATATTAATTTTTGAGATAATTAAAAAAGATATTGAGACTCATTCGATAGAATGCATATAGATGATATTTTCTGTTGAGATATTAGAAATATTTTCTAACAGCTTATATGTCAGGACTGTCTTGGTCATCATATCTGTTGGATTATCATTTGTAGACACTTTCTTCACATCAACAATCCCATTAGATACATGGTCTCAGATAAAATGCTGTTTGACTATATTTTGTCCTATTTGGCAATGAAACAAGCTTCCGTGTTTGATTCATTTGAAGAGACTCAATCTATTCACCCATAGGACCAACCTATTGATTTCCTTTTGAACTAGAAATAACTTCTTTCTCATTTTTTAGGCTCAAGCATGTTAATAATCTATGCAACTAATAAAACAAATTTCTCAAAATTTGCTTATCCAATAGAGTTTTCTTCAACTACGTTTGCAAATATTTTTGGTCGGTTGATTACTTTTTTTTTATGTTTGAATTCTTAGAATTTTCATATTTTAACTGTACTTTTGTGTCCCAAACAACTTGGACCAAATGGAAAATCATGGACATTAAGTTTGGAATCACCAATTATGTTGCTTAGTCATCAAAGTTCAGTATTTCTTATTTTCTTTTTTAAATTAAAGTGCAGTCTATGCTATGATAGGTCAATCCAACAGGAACAATTATTACAAATATATATAGGTGAAAAGTGATAATATAAAAGGTTTGAAGGGTAATTTTGTCATTTAGTAAATTTATTCCATGACAAATTATGATGGGATTATTATGCCATTGAAAGGGAGGGATAACTTATCCCGGTACTAATTATTAATTTTGGAATAAGTTATCCCACACTTGCCAACAAAACAACAAATTTAGTGACACTATAATTTAATTCCAGGATTATTTTGTGTTATCCTTCACATCAAACAACCCCTAATTGCTTTGAAGTATTGGAAATAGTTATCATAATCAATGTTTAGTCATTTTAAAGAGTAATATGACAATAATTTAATAAGGTATAAATGGAAAGTAATGTCTAATTAATTTCTTAATATATTTTCTTAAAAGGTGTGCAATATTCCAACAATTCATTTATTTTAAAATGGAGGAAGTACTATATTGTGTACTCCCTCCATTCCTATTTACATATTGTTTACTAAAAAATATATGTTCCTCAGTTAATATTTGTCATTTCACAAAATCAATACATAAATTGCACTATTCTTCTTATTTCACCCTTGAGAGTTATTAGCCTTGAAAATATGAATTTCATTGACATAGAAAAACTAAATGATTAATTCACATTCATTGGTCAATTTAGTTAATCAAAATAAATTAATTCAAGTTCATTTATTGAAATCTTGACTTCAAGAGAACACGTAAATAATAGTACAATAGTAAACTTACCTAATTTCTTAAAGGGGCGTGAAATCTAAAATTATGACAACTAAATAGGAAGGAAAGGAATTATTTGTAATAGTAATTGGGAGATGACTTTTCAAATTGTGCCTTAATGATATGGGATATACTCAGTAGGCTTCCTATGAATGTGATTAATATTATTCTTATGCATTTGCCTTTATGAGTGGTTGTTCGAACAAGCTTCTTGTAGCAGAATTGGAGATACAAGTGGCGAAAACTTTTAGAGTTAAAACTCGATAAATCAATTTATGATACAACAAATGGAAAGAAATAACTAATGATTCAATTTGACAACATTTTCAAGCACCTCAAGGACAAATCTTGGCACCTTTCATCTGTCACGCCCCGAGCCTACACCCTGGGCGTGGTCGGCATTCCAGAACCATTGTTGGCCCAAAGCGAACCCTTGGCTTGGCTGAACTTTCAGCGAACACTAACTCAACAAATGATAATCTCAAAAGATAAACTTTACTCAACTATCTCAAAAGTAAACTCATAATATTTTTGAAATAAAACATTCACTAGCCCAAAGAGGCCACTCAAGTCCAAAACATTAACATCTGTAAATGAAAAGACTTATGAACTACTGTCTATCTATCTATGAAGCCTCTAGTAAATGAGACGGACGTTGGGAAAAGACCCACGACATCCTAATAACAAAACTGAAATGATAAAACATAAATGAGGGATCCTCCGGAAGCAAGGAAGCTCACCAAACAACTCTGAAACTCAACTGGATCAATGAAATGCTAGTTGATGATCCTGGTTACCTTTATCTGCATCATGAAATGATGCGCAAGACAAAAAGAGTTAGTACATTTAATGTACGAGCATGTAAGGGGAAATCTAAAACATGACATAAGCTTGAACTGGAAACAGAAGAAACAACTTACCTCGTCTCAACTCAACTCAACCTCAACTCAATCTCAATTCATTTCAATATAAAGGCAAAAACAATAATGTCATATAAAGAAAAGTTTTTAAAACAGTAGATAATGACTCAATTTATTGAATAATACAATATAACTCAATTTGTATGTAAAAATACAAAATAAACTTTGTTTGGGAGATTCTCTAACCGACAACCATCACTATGAGCTAGTGATGATATAACGTCTCGCCCACGCTGCCAGAACTATCATATACCTTGTCGAGGTATAGAACTCATAAACTAAGTGGATCCACTAAGCTATGCTTAAAAAGCAATATGGAATCATTTAAGAAGATATGACTTCCATTAATAGTAGATATTGCTAAGGATTGACTATTCTTCAATCAAAGTAGCATAGTTATGATGAAGCAGGGTTACTTCAAGGAAGTATCGTGAGTATGTTTAAAAATGAGATTTACTTGATATGATGAATGATTAGCTTGGATTGTTGCTTATGTTTCCTTCCATAAGATGTAAGATTAGAGGTGGATGACCCAAGTCTTGATTAAGGATAAAGTTGAGGTTACTTCAAGAAGTGTTCCTCTTGTGATGTGATGATTTATGTGAATTGATTATGCATATGACTTATGTTGTTATCTCTGATACTTATGTTGATGTTTATGCAAGCTATCATATTAAGTAGATGTTCATACTAACGCACACTCTTGCCTACATTTCTTATCCAAATGTAGGGTCTGGCAATATCGATTCTCATCTCCGTGGCTAGGATCATAGTAGAGAAAGATTTGAAGATTGGTGAGTCCTTATGTCTTTATTTTAATGTTCCGAACTATTGTATGGACTGTGTCCCAAAGATATTCATGTTTTAGCTTGTTTTAGACAAAGTGTAATAGACTTCCGCTTTGTTTATAAAAGACTTCGGTGATGTTTAAAATGTTTTAAGTTTCTGCTCTTTTCTACTATCTTATTTTATGACATCTAAGTGGCTTATATGAGGCCTTTCGGGGTCTTGTATTCCATGTTACATCTAGGGTGTACCGCTGGGTCGTGACAGCGTGCCAGCCTCTACGCACAAACCCCTGACGAATTTTCTTTCTCGTTTTCTTATCCTAATTTCCCTAGAATCGAATGGTTTCTTCCCCACTCACTTATATTCAAATACTCAACATATGTACACGACAATCTACTCAAAAAAAACCCTCAAATCACTAATACTCATCTCAACAATTCATCAAAACCCAACAATCAAGATTTCAAATGAAATTCCAAGAAAACTAATCAAGAACTCAAATCCTTCTATCTCAAGAATGAAATTTTCAATAAAATAGCATGATTAGCATGTGGATGAATGAACCAAACATTTTGAGAACTCACATACCTATTAGGGATCAAATCCTTGGCGAAACAACCCTCGATCCACAAGAAATCTCGATGAACGCCTTGAACTTTTTTCCTTTTTTCTCCTCCTTTCTCATCTTGAACTCTCTTCTAAAATCCTAAGCATATTTGGGAATATGAAAAGTGACCTAAATTAGATTTGACCCCAAAAATATTATTAAATTCGCTTAAATCTGAAGGGGTAAGGAAAAGACTAAAATACCCCTCATAATTTTGGGTAACTTTCCTTAATTGGACAGGCTGAATTCAAATGGGCCTATCATCCTCATACAAGTTCAAAATTTAGCAAACTTGGTAGCATTGGAAAGACGATTCCATGACGTTTTATTTGATATCTTATGGTCCACCTAACTCATCATGTACTAAAAATTATGGTTGTTATAAGTGGACCCAAAATTTAGAACTTAAGCATAGCTTGTAAAATTTCAGATTTGGCTATTTCTAAATTAGTTCTTTCTAAATTTAGCTCTTTCAAATATCGAGGTGTTACAATATCTCCTCCTTGGGAACATTCTTCCTCGAATGAGATCACTGTAAAGTAGATCTAATGATGGTATATCTAACACCCAGCTCAAACACTCAATATACAAAGTAACACAACATTTCAACTGAAGAAGTACCAAGAAAAGAATTAGTACCTGAGTTTGGTTCTTTAGACTCAAAGATATGTGGGTATCTCTTCTTCATGTCCTCCTCAACCTCCCCTTCCTGAACAAACTGATTCCTCCATAAGATCTTGACTGATGCTACCTTATTGGTTCTCAACTTATGAACCTGACGATCAAAATCTGAATGGGAATCTCCTCTTAAGATACACTATCCTTACTACCAATATCTTCATTCAGTTTAACAAGAAAGGGATCACCTATACACTTCTTCAACATTGAAATGTGGAATACCGGATTGACCGCTACTAACTTTGATAGTAGCTCCAACTCATAATCTACATTGCCAATCCTCTTGGATATTATGTAAGGACCAATATACCGGGGACTAAAGCTTCCCCGTCTTACCAAACCTCATAACACCCTTCATGGGTGAAACCTTCAACTAAACCCAATACATAACTCAGTCCAACTCTGTATAAATCACAATACATAACAAAACCTTGCGTACCTTCTGGTAAGGTCTACACCGGTGCAGTAGTCTACCTATTCTTCAATTCCTGAAAGGTTTCTCACCAGCTTCAGACCATTGAAACTTTGTTGTCTTCTAAGTCAACCTAGTCAACATGGATGAAATAGATGAAAACCCCTTGAAAAACCTCCTATAATAACTAGACAATACAGATAAACTCCTAATATCAGTTGGAGATGTGGGTCTAGGCCAATTATACTCTGCCTCAATCTTCTGAGTATCAACTCGAATCCCATCACCAAAAACAATGTGACCTAATAATGCCCCAAATTTAAGACAAAATTCACACTTGGAAAATTTATCAAACAAGTCCTTATCCTTTAGAGTTTGGAGAATTACTCTGAGATGACTAACATGATCGTTCTCATTCCTCGAATAAATTAGAATGTCATCAATGAATGTGATAACAAACATATCAAGATAAGGCTTAAATACTCTGTTCATAAGATCCATGAACGTTGTAGGAGCATTAGTCAAACCAAATGACATGACTAGAAACTCATAATGACCATAGCGGGTCCTAAAAGATGTCTTAGGGATATCACTTTCTCTTACTCTCAACTTATGATAGCCAGATCTGAGGTCTATCATAGAAAAACAAGTGGCACCCTCAAGTTGATCAAAGAGATCATCAATTCTTGGAAGAGGATAATTATTCTTGATAGTAACCTTGTTCAACTGACACTAATCTATACACATTCTAAGAGAACCATCTTTCTTCCTCACAAATAAGACCAGAGCGCCCCAAGGTGAGACACTTGGTCTAATGAAACCTTTCTCGAGAAGGTCCTTCAATTGGTCTTTTAACTCTTTCAACTCAGCTGGAGCCATTCTATATGGGAGAATAAAGATAGGAAGAGTATCAGGAAGAATATTTGTACCGCAGTTTATTTCTCTCTTAAGAGGGACTCTGAGAAAATCATTTGGAATGACCTATGGAAACTCACTCAAAACTGGAACTAACTGAATATGTAGTGTCTCAACACTAGAGTCATTAACTCGGACTAAGTCATAGATGCACCCCTTGGAAACTAACTTTCTCACCTTAAGGTATGAAATAAAACGACCCTTAGGCACTGCTGAAATACTCCTTCACTCTATAACAGGCTCATTAGGAAACAGAAACTTACCTACTCGAGTTTTACAATCGACTAAGGCATAACAAGCATGAAGCCAGTTTATACCTAGAATAACATCAAAATCTACCATGTCTAACTCAACTAAGTCAGCCATGGTGTACTTGTGATTGACAGAAATGGTACAATAACGATAAACTTTCTCAGCTAGAATAAGCTTACCAACAGGTGTTGAAAAACTGAAGGGCTCAAAAAGTTTCTCAAGAAGGACATCAAAATTCATAGCAGCATAAGGAGTCACAAAAGATAGACTCGCACCTGGATCTAGCAAGGCATATACATCAAAAGTAAAGATTTTGATCATACTAGTGGCAACCTCTGCCGAATTCTCTTGCTCTTGGCGACTAGTGATAGCATATAGATGGCTTCCTCCTCCACATGTTCCTGAAGTATCGCCTCTAGGTGCAGCTCTGTCTAGCGGAGCCATTGAAAAAGATTGGGCTCTATTGCTACCATTGCCATTACCATGCCTGTTCTTTAGACACTCTCTCATGAAATGACCATTTTGACCACACTTGAAGCAACAAATGGAGCCATCACGACACACTTCTAGGTGGTTCCTACCACACTTAGCACATGCAAGAGTCTCATTACCTCCTTGTGCATAATACCTTGAGACTATGCAGGTCTAGCTCAGAAGTTCTGAGAGTTTTGATTTTCGAACTCACCTCTGTTCCTTGGTGTAGGTGCACTAGCAGATGTTAAAGAGGTCCATTTTGCTTTTGTTGAGAAGATGACCGGTTTGAATTACTCTTCTGCTTCTCGGACTCATTTCCTGTTGTCTTAGCCTTCTTGTTTCGAAACTCTTCTCTATCCCTCAGCTTATCTTTCTCAACCTATTGCACATGGATTATCAGCCTCGCTATGTCCATGTCCCCTATCAACATTACAGCCTTACCATCCTTGCTTGATAGATGAGGCAACCCACACACAAATAAGCTCATTATGCTCCTCAATCAGCAAACATCTCTGGAGCATAATAGGAAAATTGGGTGAACTTGAGGATGTACTCATGAACACTCATGGATTCCTGCATAAGAGTGAGAAATTTCCTTACCTTTGCCTCTCTTAGTTCACGGGGAAAGAAATGCCCCATAAAGGCACCTTTAAACACAACCCAACTCACAATTTGTACTCCTTCTACTTTACTCTTCTTCCATTGGTTGTACCAGACTCTAGCAAAACCCTTCAATTGATATGCAGTTAGCTCCACTCGTTCTATATATACAATATGCATCACCTCAAACACTTTCTAAAACTCTTCCACATAGTTTTCTGAATCCTCATTGACAATTGAACCGGTGAAGTCTTGATGATTCATCCTTAAGAACTCACGAATTCTTGATATATCAACCACATCCTCTCGATTTCCTCATTGTTTCCTAGCTTTGTTGGTCACAACTTGATTTAACATTTGGATAGCATCTCAGAACTCAACATTAGTGACCTCTCCTTAGGGTTGCACTTCTGGTACATTATAGACCACTTGATCCCGAGGATCAGCATTTCTCCTAGCAAGAAAACCTAAGACAACTCTTTATGGAGGCATGATTTTAAAGATACACACTAGCACGAATTACAAGAAACTTTATAGAGTTGAACCCTATTGCACGATAAGAGTATGAAACAAGTGAGATAGTTCCTAAATGTCAGAACCTCCTAATTATCGATGTGGCACGCTTCACACTGATAACTAGGAATTACAGATATGACTTCATAGAAACCCTAGGACTCTTAAACTATGTTCTATGATACCAAGTTTGTCAGACCCCAAGCATACACCCTGGGCGTGGCCGACACTCGAGAACCATTGATGGCCCCAAGTGAACCCTTACCCTGGCTCAACTCTCAGCAGAAGACTTACTCAACATATGATAAACTCAAAATATAAACTTTACTCAACTGTCTTAATAGTAAACTCATAATTTTTGAAATAAAGCATTCTCTAGCCCAAAGAGGCAACTCAAGTCTAGAACATTAATATTTGAAAATGAAAATACTCATGAACTACTATTTATCTATCTATAAAGCCTCTACTAATTGAGATGGACGTGGGGACAAGACGCACGACATCCTAATAACAAAACTGAAATGATAAAACATAAATGAGGGATCCTTTGGAAGCAAGGAGGCTCACCAAACAATTCTGGAACTCAACTAGATCAATGAAACACTGGTTGATAATCTTGGTTACCTCTATCTGCATTATGAAATGATGCAGGCCAAATGGCGTTAGTACATTGAATGTACGAGCATGCAAGGGGAAATATAAAACATGATATAAGCTTGAACTTGAAACTAAAGAAACAACTTACCTCGTCTCAACTCAAATCAACCTCAACTCAATCTCAACTTATTTCAATATAAAAGCAATAACAATAATGCAATATAAAAAAAGTTTTAAAAATAGTTGATAACGACTCAATGTATTCAAAAATACAATATAGCTCAATTTGTATGTTAAAATAAAAAATAAACACTATTTGGGATATTCTCTAACTAACAACTATCACTATGAGATATGTGATGTTACATCATCTCTCCCATACTACCCGAACTGTCCTATACCTTACCGGGGTAAAGAACTCCTCAACTAAGTGAATCCACTAAGCTATTCTTAAAATTAAATATGGAATCATCTAAAAAATATGACCCTTTCTACCCACGTTGGCTACATGGTTTATGGGGGCTGTGAGTTGTATGAACTCTTGCCCATATCGGTGCTCAATACTACTCCAAAAATATAACTTAGCTCATATTTTTAAAAAAAAAACATTTCCTCAGTCTCAACTTTGAGAATATCACTCAAATGGTTTTTCTTAAAATATATAGTACTCAAAACTCCTCATGAACTCTTTTGGAAATCGGTGTTTCCTCTTTTCTCAAATGTAAAACATTTCTCTTGGGAATACTTAGTTCCCATATATTCATTTTTAAAAAATATGAAACTCAACTTTACTTTTCCTCAACTCAGTACTCAAGACTTTAAAACAAGTGTAAAAGATTGTAAAAGATTTCTCAAAATGACTCAAAAGAACTCTCAAGACTTAACTCTTAACTCTACCTTGAATTTGAATTATGAATTCAAGGTTTATGATTCATGTTATAAATGATTTCTCGATGTTTAGAAGTAGTTTAGAGAAGTTAGAATCAATAGAGATTAAAGGTACCCATTGAAAGAACTCAGACGGGCCAAATGACAGAGAAGGGGTAGGGGTAGGCGACCATGGCGCAGACCACTATCCTTTGAACTACAAAGTATGTTTTCTGGTGCACTGGTGGGGCGATGCACCAGCCTCTACCCAAAAATCTCCGACAAAATTTCTTGCTCGTTTTCTGACCCTAATTCACCAAGAATCGAATGGTTTCTTCCCCACTCACTTAGATTCAAATACCCAATATATGTAAAAAAAAAGATAATCTACTCAAAACAACCCTTAAATAAGCAATACTTATCTCAAGAATTCATCAAAACCCCAACAATCAAGATTATGAATGAAATTCCAAGAAAACTCATCAAGAACTCAAATACTTTGATCTCAAGAATGTATTTTTGTAGTAAAATAGCATGATTTGCGTGTGGGTGAACGAACCCAACAGTATGAGAACTCACATACCTCTTAGGGATCAAACCCTAGGCAAAACAACCCTCGATCTACAAGAAATCTCGATGAACGCCTTCAACTTTTTTCCTCTTTTATGTTCTTTTCTGTTCTTGAACTAACTTCTAAAACCCTAAGCGCATTTGGAATTATGAAACTAACCTAAATTAGATTTGACCCCAAAAATATTACCAAATTCGTTGAAATCTGAAGGGGTAAGGAAAAGAGTGAAATACCCTTTATAATTTCGGGTAACTTTCCTTAACTGTACTGGCTGACTTCAAATGGGCATATCTTCCTTATATGAGCTCAAACTTTAGCAAACTCAGTGGCATTGAAAAGAGGATCCTGATACCTTTCACTTGAAATCTTATGGGCCACCTAACTCATCCTATACTGAAAGTTATTGTCATTTGAAATTGGCCCAAAATTCACAACTTAAGCATACATAACTTGTAAAATTTTATATTTGGATCTTTCCAAATTAGTTCTTTCTAAATTTAGCTCTTTCAAATGACGAGGTGTTACATCATCTTTCAGCTAAACAATGGGACAAAAAAAACTAACGACTCCCTACCTAGTGCAACTCACTTGACTTCCAATTCTCCAACAAAGTAATCAAAATTTAAATGGATGTAGATAAATTGAAATAGGGTTCTTGGTTTTTGTTCATTTTCTTATGGACAATGAGAAAATGATGTTGATGCTCAATATCTTTGCATAGTTTATTGCTCTATTGATAATTGATGAAATTCCTTCAAACTCAACAATGGAGTAATTGGAGAATTGGAAAATACACAAAAGGACGAGAGAGAATAACCATGCTTCTCTATTTCTGGAAGAATCAAATGAATTAACAGTATAATAAAGCGAGTATATATAGGACTATCTACTCTTCTCTACTCTAAGCTAATATTTACAGCTTAGCAAGAGCTGGCAATTAGCCTACACTAACCGATCCTTACAGAGTTAGCATAATAACTAACTCTTAACCACTTTTAAATAATTTATTGAACTAGCCATTCTATTTCTCAACACTCCCTTCAAGCTAGGTAGTGTGAATAGATTCAACATTCCTAGCTTGCGAAGGAGATAGCTATATTGTGATCTATTCAAGGCTTTTGTGAACAAGCCTGCTTCTTGATCCATAGAGGTTACGCATGTTGTCTTTATTGTTCCATCTTGAATTGTTTCTTAAATGAAATGTAAGTCTATTCTAATATGTTTGGTTCTCTCATCAAACATGGATTTTGCTGCAATCTGGATTACTACCTTAGCAAAATCATTGGAGTCTTAATATCAATCCTTACTTCTCTGCAAATTCCCACAAGCCAAAGTGTTTTTGAAATAGTTGCAGCCATGCTCTAGTACTCTACCTCTATTGAGCTTTTAGAAATTGTGCTTTGTTTTTTTGACTTCTAGGAAATCAAAGAGTTCCCCAGCTTCATCACATATCCAGTAATGGACCTTCTTGAGTTAGGACACCTGCCCAATCTGCATCACAAAATGCATTCAATTGTGTTTCCTTTTATGATCTTAGAAGTATTTCCATACTAGGCTCATTCATCTCATATTTCGCCACTCTATAAGCTGCATACATGTGAGAAGTCTTGGGGTAGTGCTTGAACTAACTAAGCATGTGCACTGCATATGTAATATCTTGTTTGGTCATAGTGCGATACTATAGTTTTCCAACTAGTCTTTGTAAAGACATGGACGTTCCAACTTATCATCATCTAGTTATCCTATATGGTCAACATATTCCATTGTGGTTAGTTTTTGATTGCATTCCATTGGAGTATTCAGTATTTTGGATCCTGCTAGTCCCAAGTCTGTGATAAACTCTAGAGCAAACTTCATTTAATTCATAAGTATCCCTTCTTGTGACTTAGCTATCTCAATTCCAAGAAAATACGTCATTTTACCTAGGTCGTTGATTCTGAACTTCTCTTACGGTGCTATTTTTTTTCCTGAATCAATATAAGGATCATTGCCTGTGATGAGCAGATCATTAACATAGACTAGGATGATTACTATATATCTCCCACTTTCCTTGTAAATAAAGAGTTATCAAAATGTATTTGTATAAGCTGGTTAAAACCTCAACAAGTTTCAAGTTCTATTGTCTTAAAGCCTGATTGAGCCCATAGAGGGATTTCTGTAGTCTATAGTCTTGTTGACAACGGTTCTCCCACTTTTGACAAGGAGGTGGGATAATGTAGACTTCTTCAACCAAACCACTTGAAGGAAAGCTTTGAACATATCAATCTAGTGTAAACACCATTGAATTAAAGTAGCCAGAGCAAGAACTAATCTAATAGTGTCTATTTTGACTATTGGAGAAAAGGTCTCCTGATAGTCCAAACCTTTCTTCTGGTTGTAGCCCTTGTTTACTAACCTGGCCTTGTATCTGTTAACTTGTTCATCAGCTCTGTATATTAGTTTAAAAACCCATTTACAACCTATTGGAGTTTTTTCGGGGGAAGATCTATAGTGGACCAAGTGTGGTTATCCTATGAGGCAGCTAATTCCAACTTCATGGCATTAATCAATATAGGATCTTGGGCAGCTTTATCATAGGATTGAAGCTCCCTAATAGGGGTGATCTTAGACATTAGGACTAATATGCATGACTAATATTTGTAGTAGACAATTAGGACTACATGGGGTAAACACAAGAGCTAGATATAGAAGTTGAGTTGGGTCTACTACACAAATATTCATGTAACCAAGTAGGAGTAGTGTTAGTCCTTGTAAATGTTCTGTGAGGGACAAGACAAGGTTCAACTGTAGGAACTATAATATCTGGAGATGGTTCTCTTGGTGGAGAGGAAGAAGGCATGCCACTGGTGCTAAGAGAAAGTGTAATAAGAGTAGGTTCAGGTTCCATTTGGGATAATACACCATTGAGAAACAACTGCATGTTTTTGTCTTTGAGCATCTGAAAAGGAAATAATTTTTCCCTGAAAGAAACATCCCTGCTCACAAAAAAGTTGTTAGTAAGCAAGTTATAAAGTCTATAGCCTTTTTGAGTGGAAGAGTATCCCAACTACACAACTGCAATAGACCTTGATGAAAACTTGTCCCCACCAAGAATATTGGTAGCAAAACACAGGCATCTAATGGTTCTCATGTGTTGTAAGGAAAGCACTTTATCATAGAATACTTCAAAATGTGATTTTCCATATAGGACCCGCAGAGGCAATCTATCAATCACATAGATAACATTTAGGACACACTCATTCATAAACTTCAAGGGTAAGAATCCATGGAATCTAATGGTTCTAGCAACTTCCAAGATGTGGATGTGTTTTGTCTCCACAAACCCATTCTGCTGAGGTGTATGTACACATGAGCTTTGATGGATAATATAAGAAGAAGTAAACAATTACGTACAACTAGTATTAAAAAAACTCAGTGTCATTTTAACTTATAAAGTTCTTCACATTTTCATTTAATTGAGTTTTTACTAAGGAAAAAAATTACCTCAATACAACAATGACATCATTCTTCACACCCAAGCCATCTGCCTACAATCATCTACTAGAGTGAGTAATAATCTTCAACCATTATGACTAGGTACTCTATATGATCCCCAAACATCATAATGTATGGTGTGGAAAGGCTTGTTGCATATATTATAGCTACAAGGAAAAGGCATTTTGGTTTGCCTTGTTAGTGGGAAAACATTACATTGCTGAACATCATGCCAGTTACTCTTCAACTTCAAAGAAGAAATCTGCCTCAGCACATTAGCAGAAGCATTTCCAATACTTCTATGCTAGGTCTCCATGTTTTCAAGATTGCCTACTTTATCATTGTTGATCATATTTATTATTATTAACTGAGATTTATTCTCATTTTTGTTTATGGTAAACTGCATATTGTATAAACTATCAACCTTCCTACCAATCACCTTCACCATTCCACATTGAAGATCCCGTATAACATAGAGAGCAGGAAAGAAAGTGACAACACACTTTAAATTTCTAGTAAATTCGGATACTGATAGGAGGTTGTGTAAAATTAGGAATGCATAATATATTGTTTAGAGTGTGATCATTGTCTAATCTACACCTTCCTACACAAGCTATGTCTAGTGCATTACCATTCGGCAAAAAAAACTCTCATGATATTCTCATCAGTTATTTGATAAATTCAATCCAATATGGCCTTATTTTAAACCATATGATTAGTGGCCCCTGAATTTACTATTCACTTTCTAAAGGCTTCACTCTTGGTAGCCATAAAGAGTTGAGTCATATCTACCATGTGCTTGTCTGAATCAATTGGTACTTCATTGTGAATATCTTTTATCCTATTGGGAGGACAACTTACCAAACGTATAACATTCCTTCACTCTTGGTGCCAATGAGGTTCTTATTTGAGAGAAAATAGAAGACTATGCCTTCTCCATATGAATACTAAGTTATAATAGCATGGCACTTCGAATTCAATATGAGCAATTTTTTTTATTGTTTTTTTTTTTCAAAAAATTAGATTTTGTATTGAGAGAGTAGTATGAGATAAGAGGTATCTTTAAAATCTGATCATACTGTTCCAGAGTGAACATCATGCCACCTCTTTGGTTGGGACTTTGGGAAGGTTGATCCATTTCATATGACATAAACCCTCACAAATATGCTTTTTTTAATAGTCTAGTTACTCTCAATCTATCAAGAATATATTCTAAATAAGTATACGAGTCTATTGATAAACATATTATTATACTTTCATTCCGAACTCAAAAAGTAAACCCCAAGCCTACAAGGTTAGAGCAATAATTTTATTCCAAAATTAGTTATTGATGACATTGGAGTCACAAATATGATATTTAATCAAAATACAAGCTCAAAACTCGAATCATCAAAATACGACTCCTCAATTTTAGGTTCAAAAATCCTATTTTATAACACCTAAATGTGAATTAAATCACGATATGAACAAGCAATCAAGGGGAAATACCAAATTAAAAGTTAGATTCTTAACCTGAGATAAAATGAGCCTCTTTGAAAATCACCAAAATCAAGCTACCTAACTCAAAAAATATTATGATGAAGTCTATGTTCAAATTTGAGATTTATTTCATCCATGTCTTAATTGCTTTTTGCGAATGTAGATCACAACCGCGAACGTGATCAAGTTATCTGATCTAACCCCTCACAATCATGATTGAATAATCATAAATGGGATTCCTCATCTAGAACTCACAAACTTTATCCTCATGAATGCGACACAAACCTCATGAATGCATAGGAGTCCTACAATTAATTTTAACATATGCGATATATCTAGCCCTTGCGGGTATGGAGAAGATAAACAATTATACCAACAATTGGTGCATTAGCTATGAGAAATTCTCTATTTTACACGTCAAACTAATCTATAAAACAAAATATGCAAATAAATCATAAAATATATTATAGATGTGTTGAAACATCAAATCACCAATTTGAAATTGTCTACCGAATGTTGATCATTGCCAATTTTAAGCTTTATCTTTTACTTTTTAGTCATATATCATTTCAGATAGTGTATTCATATTTAAAAAGTTATATTTAACTTCTAATCACTCTTCTAGTAATTGGTATTTTCCACATTTATATGAAATCTAAGTTATGACTTGTTATCACTATTTCATTTATTTCCATATGATTAATTGATTTTAATATTTCGAAAAAAAATTGACTTATCTAACGGAAGGTTAGTGAAGTGTCCTTACAATTCTTCAAATTTTGGATCATATAAATTACGTCTAAATAAGTAATTTCATGTATTAAAACTGAAAAATAGGGATCCATCTTGATCATAAAATATTACTAAATATATGTAATTAAAGCATATGTGATAATCAGATGTGAAATAACTAATTTAAGTAAGATGGTCAATGTAATAAATATATTCAAAGTTAAGTTGAATGACTGTCAAAACTAAGATTATATATTCAAGAAGTCTTAGTTTTATTAAGTAGGAACTATTTTCAAGAGAGAGTTATCTACATTTAAAATGGAGGATTCTAAAATTAATTTCTTAATACAAATATTTTCTCCATGGAACCCATATATTATATTTGTTTTTGACAAAACATTAGTGTGTTATATATTTTTGACAACTTATTGTGCTCTACACTCTAAAGTATACAACACTACTAACGGTTTTCCCTTCAAGTGATGCAAGAAAATTAGAATTTTCTATACAATCACCAAGGTATTGCTTTTCACTGATTTTTTCCTCTATTGTTGTTTTTTCATAAATGATTTTATACGTTCAATAGTTGTATATAAATTCTTTTGGACGGTTTATGAAGTTTTGTGTGTATCTCTGAAAAATAATAAATAAAAGGAATCCTTATTATTAATAAATATTTTAGAAATAGTTTTCTATATCTAATTTAAGATCTACATTGAAGAGGTACCAATTCTGTGTGGATTTCCTCTATGTTAATGCAAATTTCTTTTGTTTCAAAAATCAATTATATGTAGGTATTCAATATAAATTAATTGTGTAAGTGAGAAATAATTCAGTCATTTTACTATCTAATAACATTTTTTTCTTCTAAATAGAATAAATTCTTATTGGGACTACAGAGAATTTTTTAAGACCTTTAATCTATAACTTTGAAATATGTCTTTATCTTTGTTTCCTTAAAATATAGACTTAAGTTTGACTTATTTTATGTACAGGATTGTGAACATGATTAATCGTGGTACAGATGTGATCATTGATGAAAATGAGATAGAAAAAATCTCTGATTTGCCCATGGATATCCTCGATGAAATATTTAAGGACTTGTCATTCGGAGAATTGGTAAAAACATGTGTTTCGTCCAAGAAGTGGAAAAGTTTTTTGGCTATGCATCCAATACTAGTTCTAGATAGGGAGTTCTTTGGAAAGAAAAGTTGTTTTAGTAATATGATTGACAATATTTTCTTGCAACTTGTTAGATCCCTAGTCAAATTTTTCCTTGATTTGTCAACAATCGATTATAATGATAGGGACCTTTGGAGAATCAGAACCCTACCATTTGGAGCATGTAACATTGTGTGTGACATTTCTGTATCTAAACCAAGAGGGTTGTACATCAGATCAGTTTTCTAATGCCTCATTTAGAGGTGGGGGATCGTATAGAGGGAGTGGTTCCCTCCAGCGTCGGGGACCCATTCATGTATCTATACTAGCATCTGAGAAGGTTCAGACACCTCTATGTCTTACGGTGTGGGTTATGGCTCACACAATTCACAGTTGCGACCTACGGAATAAGGCAATTATAGTGGTTCTTTAGGATCGTCACAATAGTTCTTGAGTAAAAGGTTTTTCTTTAGTTAAGAAGATCCCAATCACATGATGCGCTAGTGTTCTTTGTAGAGGGGTTGGGGAGGACCCATCCTAGTTCTTCAGTTCATACTAAGACCATTGGTACCATAAGCCAGTGGTCGAGGAAGAGTTCAGTTAGGTAGAGGCGGTAGAGCTTCTGGTAGTGGTACTGCAGCTCAGCAGAGGAAGGGTCGAGGTACCACCCAGAGGTTGAAGAGGGAGCCAATTTTATGTTTTCCAGGGAAGACTTGAGGCTGAGGTGTCTCATGCAAGTATTATGGGTATTATGACAGTTTACCATCGATATGCATATGTGTTGTTTATCCAGGGTCTACTTTCTCTTATGTGACTTCTTATTTCACTGTTGAATTTTATGTGGTGTGATAACATATATCTGCCCTTGGTGGCAGATCTAGTGTATCAATCCTCTCTTATTTCTTTAGCTAGGTATGACACTTGCGTAGACTTGATCATTCTGGTATGGTAGACTTTAATGTTATATTGGGTATGGATCAACTATCCCTTTATTATGCTATCCTTGATTGTAGTGCTAAGACTAAGAACTTAACAATAAATGGTGTTTCGAGGGTTGGCTGGAGGGGAGCTAGGGGTTCTTACCCTATCAAGGTCATCTCTTTTATCCGTGCTCAGAGATTGGTGGAGATAGGATGTTTATATTACTTAGAGCTTATCTGAGACACTAGTATTGAACCACCTCCTATGGATTCCATTCTCGTGGTTAAGGAGTTTCCATATGTGTTCCATTTTTATATTCCAAGTGTTCCTTCTGATAGGGATATTGACTTTGCTATTGAATTGGAGCTGGCACTTAGCTTATTTCTATTCCTCCCTGCCATATGATTCCAACTGAGCTAAAGAGGTTGAAGGATCAGTTATAGGATTTATTGAGTAAGCTGTTTATATGGAATAATGTCACCTTGGGGTGCCCCAATGTTGTTTTAAAGAAGAAGGACGGAACAATAAGGGTGTGTATTGACTACAGGTAGTTGATCAAAGTAATGGTGAAGAACAAGTATTGTCTTTTGTGTATTGATGACTTATTTGATTAGATTCAGGGAGCATCATTGTAATTGATTTGAGGTCTGGGTACTATTAGTTAAGGATTATGGCATTGGATATTCCTAAGACAGCTTTTCACACTTGATATGAGCATTATGAATTCCTAGTGATGTCTTTTGGATTGACTAACACCCTAACAACACTCATAGAGTTGATAAATGGGGTGTTTCGACCTTGGACTCGTTTGTGATTGTCTTCATTGAAGATATTTTGGTATACTCACAGACTTAAGAGGATCATGTTCGACACTTGAGGATTGTACTTTAGAGGTCGAGGGGAAGAGAAGTTGTGTCACACCCTGAAGCTACCCCCAGGACGCGAACACGGGACCTAGGATCACGAGTGACCCCAAGCTAGCCCTGAGCTGGCATATCATAAGCAAACTGAATATTCTACAACAATAAAACTAATGCTGAAGCTAAATCATAAAATGATAGGGAATATCCATTCTCAATCTGAATATATATAGAACTATGAGTTTTAATAAACAGCTGAAGTATCAACTCAAATCTAAAGCTGAATCTAACTATGTCTAAAAATAGCCTCTAATTGACTAGAAGTGTTGGGACATGCCGCAGCTAAATCTTACAAAATTGAAACTACAAGTAAATGCAAAGGAAACATGTCTATTGTCCTCAGAGAATGAGTACTCACCACTGATACTACTGAGCTGAAGATTGAGAACCGATCTATGCATGATCTGGAAGCTGAGAACCTAAACCTAAATCACAAGAAGATGTAGCGCAAAGTATGCGTCATTACTTGAAAGGTACTGAGCATGCATGATAGAGTAAAGTTGAACACTAATCATAAATGAACAAAGCAATGAGAGGAATGATATAATCTGAACTGAATGTAAATACTGAAATATATTGAATACATAGCTAATTGGATGCAATGACCAAGTACATGATACGTTGAGACTAAATACTGAACCATGACTGATAACCTGGTGAATGTACTAGAATCTAACTGTGCTACGGAAGCTACTAATAACTGATATAAAACAACATGAGCTAAATATGAAGCCTGTTGTATATGCCCCATCAAGAGTACCCAGAGGTATAAAGGCATGACTGGCGTGATCACAAAAATGATGCCCACAAATGAGACTTACAACCTACACGGCACATAGTTCTGGGACTATGAGGGTACGCTGAAACCTGAGTCCACTCGGTATTAAGCTACTCCTAATTGATTATGAAATTAACACATTATGACTAAAATCTATAATACTAGATAGCTTGATGTTCTGACATGCAAACTCTGAGAATGCAGCAATTGTATCTGATAATATGACACTTGTAAACTGAAGCATGTATATAACTAAAATAACTGGACTAGCATGTGTAATTCATGAGCTAAAGAAGACACATAGCTAGGGTTCTGAATTTCATCCAAGAAACTGAGCAACAACATGATAATCTGATTTGGATCATTCTAACAACTAAAACCCAACAATTTCTAACATTCAAGAAACCCTAGGTTAGATAATATTAAAGGAATCAAGATTCTGACTTAATTCTTGGGACCTAATAGGCGAAAGGAACCCACTAGTGAAATCCCACATACATGGTGATCAATTCTACGGAGAAATATTTTGATTTCAGGGCTGGAACTGATGGAAACTAACTGTGTTCTTGAACTAGGGCTTTGTCGACTTTCTCCTCTTTTGCGTTTTAAGTTTTCTAAGTTTTGGTTAATAATCTGCTTAGGGTAAGTTCTAATTTGTTTACTAGGCTAAAACTGACCAAAACTACATAGTTTAGGGGTCCAACGCATAGGGAAAAGACCAAACGACCTCTGACTTAACTTATGTCGGGGTCACCAACGGACCAGACAGATGGACCGTGGATGGACCGATGGTCCATTCTAGTTGGCCATCGTTCGATACTAGGAGCTGAATTTTAGGGGTCTAACCTACGGTCATAAACTATGGACTATGGTCTAACCTACGGTCCATAGGTCCTGGCGTAGGCTGATCCTTAGCTGATTTTTTGGGGGTTTCTAGGATTGAAAACTAGGGGCTGACCCACGGCCATGGGCCACGGACAGTGGCCTCACCTACGGTCTGTAGGTCCCCGCGTGGGTCGACACTTCGTCAAATATTTTTTTTGAGGGTTCTGGGGAGGGTCGCAAGTTGCCATCCACAGACCACTAGCACGGGTCGTGGGTCACTTCACGGTCCGTGGGTGGCAACCGTGGGTTGCACCTGTAACTTTTGGAAATCTACATTTCTGGTCCGTCTAGGATACGAGGTGTTACATTAGCTCCCCCTTGGGAACATTCATACTTGAATGAAGACTAAACTAGCTGAAAAGGAGGGAAAGAGCTGGAAACCCTACCACTAATTTTTAGAAACTGATTTATGACTGAACTAAGTTCCAAGAACATGCAAATACGTTGAAAATGAAAGTACAACCTAAGGAACATGATAATAAGACTGAATTTGTGCATGAATGACTGAAAACTGAAGAGGAACTATAATTTCAAGCTAGAGTGGAATCGGAAGGAAAGAGAAGAGGATACTTGTCCTTCCTGGTTGCTTCTGCTTCCCAAGTAACTCTCTCTATTGACTAACTCCTCCACAAATCCTTAACTGAAGTGACTTCTTTGTTTCTCAACCTTCTAACCTAATGATCAAGAATCTCAACTAGTACATCCTCATAAGAGAGGCTATTTTTCATAGCCACACTCCCTAATGGCACTATGGATGTTGGATCACCCACACACTTCTTCAATAGATAAATGTGAAAGACCGGATACACAGCTGCTAACTCTGTTGGCAACTCTAACTAATAAGCAACTTTACCAATCCTTTTCAGTATCTTATAAGAGCCTACATATCTAGGACTAAGCTTCTCTTTCTTGCCAAATCTCATCACCCCCTTCAAAGGTGACACTTTCAAGAAAACCCAATCATCAACTTGGAACTCTAATTCCTTTCTCTTTACAGTTCCATAGGACTTCTGGCGACTCTGGGTTGTCTTAAGTCTATCTCTAATGAGTTGCACTTTCTCCATATCATCATCAATTGAATATAGCCCTATCAAGGCTGCTTCACCTACTTCAAACCAACGAACTGGAGATCTATATCTACGCCCATACAATGCCTAATAAGGGGCCATCCGAATGGTGGAATGGTAGCACTACAGGAAAAATGACCTTTAGCGAAAGGTATTTTGGTCGCTAAAAGTCCAAATCCAGTCGTTAAAGGTCTATAACGACTGCGTAAAAAATTGGTCATCATCGGTCATTAAAAGCTCTATTGTTAAAGGTTAACGACCGGATTGTATATCCGATTGTTAAATATCATTAAGCGACAACAATTAATCCGGTTGCTACACTTACTTACAACGACCAAATTTCCTTTCATTAGTGGCCATTTGGTCTTTAAAACCTTGAAGTAAAACAACAAATTTTAGTCATTATATGTACTTTTAGCGGCCGAAATTCCTTTCAATGATTACAATACTTTTGACGACCAAGTTTCCTTTCAAATTTTTTTTATTGAAATAAATACATCATATACAATTTATATTTTTTCCAGCAATTCCAAATAAAGTAGTAGTATCATTTTATCGTCTTTTCACATACAATCAAAAATTTGATATAAAATTTAATTGTTAAAAAAGAACGGAAACTTCACTTTAATATTATTATTAGAAAACTTACATATTCAACAGATTATCTTAAAATATACATAGTCGACATAAGATCTAAATAACATACATGTTCGAAATAATATTATAAAATATAAATGTTTGACATCTATCAAATCCTGAAAATTGAGAAAAAGAAATTGTAGCGTAGGTACAAATAATGTCCCTACACCAATAATAAAATAATAAATATATAATTCTTTTAAGTTGTCTCCACAATTCTTCAACATCGGGTTCTTCAATATGCAAAATTTTGCATCTATTAAAAGAACAATTTCGAGTTAATTAGTAACAGAATGTCGGATGGCTAATAACTTAATTTTAAAACATAAATCAATAATTTCATCACCAAAATAATAAATGATGATTTGATTCACTTGGACAATACTGTATGAAGTATATGTTTGACTATAGATAATTTGAACATCAGAAAAAAGAAAAATGCACATTGTCAACAGATGTTACATGTGCAAAAAATGTATAGAAACCTCAAATACCAAACAGTCTATAATTGATGTGGCTCAAGCAAAGGAAACATATTTAATTAAAAAAGGCCACATAAGATTCAACGCCTTAAAGGTCTCAACAGACCATTGTCTTGGAAACTGATCCCTTCAAATATCAGAAGTTTCACCTAGACAACTCCTCTAAAGTACTCACTATAGACAATGTCAAGTACAATTTTTTGACTAACAAAATAGGTCCAAACAGACCCAACATATATCATTGAAAAGAGTATATACACCTCATAATGAATTAAACACATCCAGTCCTACTGGAGGACTAAGCCTAGTAAATTTAAAGGTGTGGAACAAAGAACCAATTCTAAACATGTGGTGGTACCCTTTGTGTGTTCAACCCCCAATTGATTCTTCTTAAACTAGAATCCAAAGACAAAAGAAAAGAAATGATTATATACAGGTAAGGATTGATCAGTTCCATTTACTATTGTGTTTCCTGTTACTTGTATGATGAAATTGGAAATCATACAACAGATCCATTGAAATTTAAATTTCCTTTAGCTTATTCAAGTTCTGCATGTCAGCCCTTTTTCATGCATCAGTTTTAAAAAATGTGTTGGTCTATCGGTGTATTTCTATCATAGTAAAATATCACTTATTTTTAGAGTATGTCAGCTTACTATGGAGGAGACTACTTCACTGCACAGCAATAAACCAATCCCCAAGAAATTCTTGGACTATGATCTAACAATCGATCATCAAGAAGACCAAGGGGAAAAGCCATAATTCTCAACTATTAAAATTGATATACATCACTCATACAATTTTGAAGGAGAGGAATAATATAGTTATTGAGAAGAATGAGGCCAGAATGGAGAATATAGCACGTAGAGTTGCTAGTGTTTGTTGTGTTAAAGTTATTGCATCAGTCGTACTTTTATTAGATAGATATAGATTTTAATTTAATGAGTTCTGTAAGAAGGTAATTGTTGGTCTTTGAGATAGCTAGTAGAGTAATACTGGCTTAGTTTTGTAAATACCAAATTTGATGATTAATAAAATCCTAACCCAAAAAAAACACATTCAGACCTAAGAAATTTGTTGATGAAAATAGTATCATCTACCTTACACAACTTCTTGTATAAATACAAGTTGTTATAGATATGTGATTGTGAACCATACTATGGAGATTGACTAACATGAGATAAACATCTTTGGCATTTACACAATTCAAAAAGTTCATCAAGTCTAGATATCATCTTTCAAGAACTATAACACAGTAAAGGATTTACTGTCCTAGAGCATATATTTTTTAACTGCCCGTATTCTACGTCATATATGGGCTTCTCTTTTTATATTGCATTTACACAATTCATAAAGTTCATCAAGTCTGGATATCATTATTCAAGAACTATAACACAGTAAATGATTTACTTTCCTAGAGAATATATTTTTTAACTACCCGCCCCTATTCTACTTTTTATATGAGCATCTCTTTTTATATGGCATTTAAATTCCGAATGTTCATCAAGTCTAGATATTATTTTTCCAGAACTATAACACAATAAAAGATTTATTGTCCTAGAGCACATATTTTTTAAATGTTTCTATTCTCTAGGTAATTATCCAAAGGTAAATTGGAGAGGCCTCATATGTCGCAAATCAGCAAGACAAATCCATTTTCACGTTATGGCCACAAATCCAAAACAAGCTCCTTACGACAGACAAGTTGCTGAAATGGTGAATGCAAGTGGAATGTATATGTGTTATGTACAAAAGGCAGGCGAAACACGAGACCACCTATTTTTAGAGCGAGCCTTTTCTAGCTTACTATGGGGGATACTACTCCACTAAACAATGATAAACCAACCAACAAGTAATACTGGGTTGTAACAACCAAGTAATACTAGATAGTAACAATCAAGTAGGCTTTAAGTAGTTGAAACAAACAACAAATATGAAGGAAAAAAAATTTGATTGCTGGTTTTTAAAAGACCATGAAAAACAAAGTAGCAAATTAAGAACATGATAACTTTAACACTACGAGGCTCAAGCATGCAAATCATCCTTTAAGGCCTAACAATTGGTTATGTACTAGAGTTATTATAAGTCTCAATAACTTCCTTTAAAAATAAAGATGGCTATGTGTGCAACTAGGCCGTAACTATGCCTAGCATAAAAGTAGGAAACTTATTGAATCTAATACCTTTCAGGTAATAGGTAGAGTATATTCTTTCATATAATGTTTGCAAAATAGTTTGCTCAATTACTACACTACTATAAGATTTTAGTTCCTTTAAGTAAGATATCAAAGTATTAGACAAACAGGGAAACTTTTAAATAGACACAAAGGATCACACCTGTAATACACAACTTAAACTTCTACTTTAGGTAAGTAATTACGGGATTCTAAAATTCTTTTAAAAAATGTTTGCCCTGCAACAACATCCTTCTTTTTCTATTTTTACTAAACAAGAAAGACGAGTTGAACATAACTTAGAATACAACATAAACAATACACGTGACGTAGCCCAACCATGTTCTCTCAAGTTAAAATACATAAAACTATATATATTATATGAAATCAAAACATGAAACCTAGTCACACAGATTCATTAATCAAATTGTACAAACTAAATAAAATTATTTAAGCTGAACACACAACGAGAGAGGAATAGTAACCACAGACACAAAGAGCCTTTGCCACATAAATTCCAAAAAACATATCATGTTACAACCAAAGGATAACACAATAAAGCGCCACAATCCATTTAAAGTGAACCAAATGAAAAGGAAACAAAGTACCTGGTAAATAATGATGAAGTACCATTAGTGGAGAGAGAGGCAACACATCACCAAGCAATTATTTAACCATGATACTAAATTTCAACACTCAACATGACATGAAACGTGAAAAAAAAGTGAATTAGAGGAAAATTTTGAGGCGGTCAGCCAACTACATGGAAGTTGCAAAAAAGGAAATCTTATTTGAGATTCCATTTGATAAAAGTACACATGCAAAACAAGAAGAGAGAAAAAAAAGTTAGATGGAATAATTTGATCCGAAAAGTATAAAGAAGATTAAAAGACAACTTCATTGACATTAATTTGTCATAAGAAAGTTTCAATCGCATAATCTAAGTAATATTTTATTGGCTGCATCTGTTCATATTCAATTCTATGTTCACAACTGAATGCTCAACACATGATCTTATCTATTTACTCAAATATTCAGATTTACTAAATTTATTAAACCAAAGTTGCCATGAGACATTAAGACAAACACAATAAATGGTCATGTAAAGTTGAACAAAACAAACTCTCATCCCAACCAATTCAACAGCCTGTTGGTCAAAATATATCTTGAAAGTAGTGGTGTAAGTAGTTACAATTATTGTATTGTTAATGGAATCATTTATAATTTCTAGATCAAAGAACAAAAGTTACAAATTTGATACCTTTCATGGATAGTTTAAATAGTTGTAGCCAATAGTCATAACAGTTGTCTTTTGCTAATTAGGCTTCTAAATACCATAGATAGTAATCACGATGCCTTTTGGCCATAAACAGATAATAGAATAATGCACTATAGTATAAATTTTGACATACCGATTTTCCACGCACCATGTTAGTCTATGTTACAATGAAATCGTCTTCTTGAAGTTTTTAATCTTGAACATAATTATTTTCTTGAAGTCTGCTAGCTCGAACAAAATTGCCTTCCCAACTAAAGGCGTAATGCATTCTAAAGTGAGTATGTATGATAGGGGAAAGTTCTAATAGGAAGGCATATATAGTTTAAGACAGGTTTAAATTGAGGTTAACCGCTATTAAGCATGAAGTCTGAACAATGAAGAGACATCATTGGATAACCTATGGGAATTTATGGACTTTTATTTATGTAGTTTTAATTAGTGCAGTGTAGGAGAATTTAGAGATGCAGAAGATTGATTAAAGAGGTGACACGAAATATTATGGAGGGAAAGTAAAGACAAGGGTAGATAGAGTTTTGCCAAAACGGTGTTTTGTATGCTTAATGGACATTTTCTTTTCTAGATAACAACTTCGTGGGTAGTGAAGTATTAGCAACCAAGTAAAACTTTAAAAAGAAGCATACCTAGATGGTGCGTAGGGATTATGGAGGGCATGATGCTCAACTCTTTAGGAAGCTGGGGAGAATTGATGGTGTTAATTGTATCGGTCCGAAATATTGGCTAAGAGATGAGCTACGATAAACAAAGGCAGCTATAATGCAATAAGTAGAAAAACATGAATTTTTTTATATATGCATAGAGTTCGAAGCGACCAAGCATGCATATAGAGGGAGATTCAAAAAGTGAAGTGACAACTATAAAGTTGTTGAAGTCATTTTCACCCATTAACTTTAAACACGAAGAGGTCAAAAATAAAATTTCAACCATACTTTAATATTTCAATTTCCAGGTAAGAGCTCCATGGTGATGTTTGCCTTAGAAACCTTGTTGAACTTTATTAAGTATCACAATTTGATGGTGTGTAGGGATTTGGAGCGGCATTGTTCACAACTTCTAAGGCATTTAAGGAGAACTATTGAAATTAATTGTGTTGGTGCGAAGGATTGTTTAAGAGATGAACGAAAATAAACAAAGGCGACCGTATCATAATAACATGAAAGGCATGTAACTATACATAATATTCAATAAGTTCCAAGCCTCTAGCTCTATTTTTTCACAATTATATTAGGGTTTTCAATGTCAATTAAGGTAAAAGGGAGATGTCGCAAGTAACTATGTGGACAATTAACAGAAAGGGAAGAGCGGCGAAGTTAAAAATGTATCGGGAGTGGGGGAAATTGCAGCAAGTAGATTTTTTTTTTTAAACCTTCAGAAGGTAAATATATTGTATGGGAAAGAGCTTGACATATCAAAAAGAAAAAAGTGTCATGGCAGAGTAGTGGGCTAGTGGTTCTTTTTAAAAGCATGGACATGGCCATAGGGAAAGAGAACACGGCAGGTTGATAGGTCATAGGTATTCGTAGTGGCATTTAAAAAGGAATCAATAGAGCGGAGGTTAAGTTCTATTGAGGCTGAAGGGGAAGATGTTGTTTCTATTCATTTTAATCAACTTCAAAGAGAAGAGAGGAAGACACAGTTTATATTTTAAGTGTCGGATGGGATGGGATCAGTAAATTTAGATTGAGTAAAAGGGGATTCCTCGCTTGATATGGCATCACGTCATCAGGCTGAGGATCCTCATTTGTATATATATATATATATAAGATTTTTCTTATAGTTAACAAGGAACCTAAGAATATTTATTTCCACTTTCAGCTCAAGCCAAACACCACATGGTTCTTACTTTAAGAACATATGACATTAGATATCAAATTTGTAGCTGTTAGAAATTTCAACCCAAAAGATGTTGAACATTAAATACAAGGAAACTAAGGCAGCATGAAGCATGTTAAACCACTTAATTAGAGTAATATGATGGAGGAAAAGGAAAGAATAAAATTACTTGGTCATTTTGTAAACTTAACCATAATGTTTTAAATGTGATTTTTGACATAGAAATCACAAAAGACAAATACTTCAATACTAATAATTTCATATAAAATGCTACCAGCTACCATCAGAACTGATGATTAACATAACAATCTAAGAATCAATAAACTCAAATTTTATCCCAATTCATAAAGAATAAGAAGTATAAGAAATTAAATCAAAAATCCAATTGAAGAACCCATTCGGTAATTCCAACTTATACTAGAAAAAAATTCAAAATCTCTACAAAAATCATCATCATTAATGGAGAACTCGAGCACTGACATGAATAAGCCCTAGGTTTGTTTCTGAAGAAATTGACAAAACCACCAAACTTGTCTGGATTTTTTGGGAAATCAACTGAAGAAATCAATTATTTGGAGAAATTGAGTGAAGTAATCAGATCCTCTGTGATTCAAATCTGATTTTGGAGAAATTGAGTGGATAAATTATATCTTCTACATGGGTTTCGAGCCCTATCTTGGCAAGAAATCGAGTGAAAATATTGATAGATTTGTGTTGCAGTTTGAAGTTTCTCTGTGGAATTGCACAAAAAAAAGTTATCATTCCCTTATATAGTATGATTTGGCGAATGAAGTTTACCTACAATTTTGTTCTTTTCCTTTCTTTTTTTTTTTGTATATACGATAAATTTTAGAAATCCCATACTCTTAATAAGAAATTATGATCAGTCCCTACTTAGTTTGTAATTACATAAATCTCTTAAAAATTTAAAAATTTGGATACAATATTTGAAGCTCAGATACATTAATAAGGGGTCGGATACATTATAAATTAAACGTTATTTATTTGTTTGTTGCGCTTTTAATGTAAAATAAAAATGGAAAATCAAAAATTGAATCCCTTAAATCAAGCAAATCAGTTTTGCTCTTAATGTCAATGATAGAAATGTGATTCCCAAAATAACAAACCAAATCAGAATTCAAAGATTCAAATCGTGTTCGTCTTCTTCTCTGTTTCAACTAAGAAATATTCGACTAAGAATCAATTTTGTTGTTGTGAGTTTGATTGGATATATAATGAATATCTCAATTTACTTGAGGAATTCTGGAGTTTGGGAGAGTGAGATTAAATATGAAAGATACAAGAGTGATGGGATAGTCATTGGTGAACATGTTACTTCATGAATCTAGTTTCAACAATTGTGGCTGAGTTGAATATTGATGAGTTGAGAAAAAATTGAAATTCGATACATTGTAGAAGGAAACTCCTCTCCAATGAGTTTAAGCACTAATATGGGAGTAAAACTGTACATAGAGGTGAAGAAATGCGAGATTGGATTTGGAATATATCCCCTCTATATTGATACAAATGATAAGTATGTTGGCGATATCGAAAGTTTTGATGTGTTGACCGGTGCAATCGTCTGTGTTGAAGGTGCTGAACATGATACATTCATTCTCAACTTGGTAGAATCAAAAAATGGTGATTCGTGTTATATACCAGAGTTGGAGGTGACGAATATCTGATACAAAAAGTACAACCGTGAAAATGAATCAACTGTACAAGGATAAAGCCACTCTAGTATCTGTAATGGCAAAAAATAAAAAATAAAACACGACTTTAATTTCTGAGTAAAGAGATCTGATAACAAGAGGTATGGAACTTGGTTTTCCTTCATGAATTTGAATTTTGGTGAATCAGTCATGATACTCTATTTGCTTAACTGGTTGATTCATTAAATGTTTTGCATGTTATTTTGAGTTCTAAGACCAATAAGTTACAATATTGTTATTATCAAGTATCAGGTATATTATGTAAGCGTATCAAAATCAAGATACAATATTGCATTACAACTGATAAAGTATTAGGTGTTTATGATTTGATGTATATTTACTATTTAATGTAATTTTGTATGTGTGAGTTTTTCAAATATTAATATAACGTATCAAAAATAATTGAACTACTTTCTTTCATGTGTTAATGTATCAATATATGATTATTCCGATTAATGTATCATTGTATTTTGTTGAAACAGTAAGGATACATTACTGCTAAAATTATGATACATTAAACGTGTGACGTATATATTTTGATGCATCATATCTACTAGTTAGAGTATTTTTAAAATAAAGTAACCAATACATGTTACTAAACTTTTTGTTGATGTTTGATTTATATATGCCTATAATAATGATGATACATTATTGAAGTAAACCTGATACAAGTATAATTTGATGAATATTTCCTTGTTAATGTGTTTTTTAAATCTTTCTATCAATGTACGATTACTATAAGTATCAGATTCATTTCACCTTATGTTAATGTATCAATATATAAATTTATTGTGTAAAGAATCTATTGTTTTAATGTATCACTTAGTCTTTTTGCTAATGTATTTGAAAAAATGCAGCTATGCATTATTGTTTTTATCCGATGACTGTTGTTGGAAATTCAATGCATCTGTTAGGAAGAAATTAGATTTATTCAAAGTGAGGTACTTCAATAGTGAGAATACATGTTCGATAAGGGATAGGTTATTAACAAAGGTTTAAGCTACAATTGAGTTTATAAGTGCTGTGACAGCGCCTATACGGCATAATAATAAAAGAATTCATACACCAAATGATTTTATTGAGGATAGTAGAGCACTGTATGGGATTGATATTTCATACCAACAAGCATGGCATGCTAAGGAGTGTGCATTAGAGATGATAAGGGGTAAATCTACGAATGGATATAGACAGTTGCCTAAATATCTATATATGTTGGAAACTGTGTATCCAAATTCTTTTATACGAATGCATAAGTCGGAGGAAAATAAGTTCATGTATCTGTTCATATCATTAAGGCCACTAGTGAGGGGGTTTGACTACTGTAGACCAGTAGTTGTTGTTGACGGTGCCATCCTGGTGGAGCTTACAAAGGAACTTTTGTATCACCAAGTACACTTGATGGTGTAGGTATGGTTTCTGTATTAGGATTTATAATTTTTTGTCTCATAAGAATGGTTACTTGATTTTGATACTTTATAAATGGATAGTTGTGTATCTAGATATTAACAAACATGTGCGCTATTTATGAGTAGGATGCATATTGTCGTTATATTATGGAGTGGTGGACAGTGAAAATGATTGTTCATGGACATGGTTCTTCCAACAGTTTAAAATTGTATTTGGGGAGAGGGAACAAATGTGTGTCGTATCGGATATAAATGAAAGCATAATTAATAGTGTCAGAACTATTTTTCCAAATGTTCCTCATTTTGCATGCATATGGTACCTTTGGAAAAATGTTTTTTCAACCTTCAAGAGAAGCAGAAACATACTAAGTGATGTGTTCTATTCAGTGGCCAAGACTTATAGAAAAGAGGATTTTGACAAATTAATGGCTGAAGTCGTTATGATTGACACCGGATTAAGATGTATCTTGAGGATGCTGGTTATGAAATGTGGTCAAGAGTTCATACAACAGTAAATAGGGGAAGAATGATGACTTCTAACATAGCGGAATGTATCAATGGTTGCCTTGTTGAAGCACAACAATTACCTATAATACTATTTTTGGAAGAAGTCAGAGTTCTATTCGGTTCTTGGAACTCTAAAAATAGAGAAATAGCATCCTATACAAAGGAAACATTAGGGAAGAGATTTGAAGAGTTGTTGATTCTAAACGCTTCTAAATGTTCAAAAATGAAGGTATGTACCTATATATAAACTATCATGTATCTGGAATTTGTTGTTCTTTGGTTGTTATGTGTATAAAATTGATTTAATTGATATGTGGTGTGTGTCTTACTTAATGTTGCCAGGTTGTGCAATGTACTGAATTTATATATTCAATTTTTGAATGTGCACGAAAGTACATTGTTTGCCTTGAGAGAAAGATCTGGAACTGTGGAAGATTTCAGCTAGACAAGATACCTTGTGCACATGAATATGTTGTTTTGAAGAAGAAAAATATTATAGATATACATCCCTACTGGTTAGACTATTATAAACCAGCTGCATTGGCAAACACGTATGAAGTTCTGATGGTTCTAATGCCGGATAAGAAGGATTGGTCAGCACCTGAGTTTGTTTTAGAAGAAATCGTCTTGCCACCAAGATACAAAAGGCTGGTTGGACGGCGAAGAAAAAGGAGGAAGAAAAATCTAGGTGGAAAGATAAGCACAAACACAAACCGTTGTGGACGTTGTAGATAGGAAGGTCACAACAGAAGGATTTGTACTTTCTTCCCGAAAGAAGATTGACATAATTCTTTGTTAGAGCTACTGTTATGTTCAAATACATTATTTTAAATTCCACAATGTTTTTAGTTTTTTGCAGTTTTCAATTTAACCTTGATAAAACATTGCAATCTACTATTAGCCGGTGAAATATCGTTACAATAATTTAAAATGTTAAGATTTTCTATCTTGTGTTTATTTTTATAACAGATTATGTTTCAAAATACGTGTTTAAATAATGTATCATTACCTGATTGTGGGGATTGTATCATTCTATGTATTTTAGATGTACAATTATATAATGCATTTTACGTTAAATGGATGAGAGACCAACTAATTAGAATAAATTGACAAAAACAAACAGCATGAATGAATGTCAATGTATCAGCTCCTAACAGAAGTAATGAGAATAAAAGTCATGTTTGCTTTTGAATTAATGAATATGATATATTGAATTATTAAAGTATCAAAATATCAGCTAAAAAATTTGAGCAAAAATTATCATCATGAAAATAGTGTCAAAGTATCAGCTCCTACAAGAAGTAATGAAAATGAATGAAGTCGTTTGTTTCTGAAATAATGAATCTGATACATTGCATTTGTAAAGTGTGGAAGTATCAGCTCCTATTAGAAGTAATGAACATTAATGCTGATGTGTGTTTTAGAATTAATGAATCTGATACATAAATTTTATCAAATTTTTGTATCAAATTTTATACAACAAGTTTGTACACAATGTAGTTAATATATAAAAGGTGAAATAATTGAAAGTTTATGTCAAACTACACAAGTTTTAAGATAAACTGTAATGTTTGGGTACAAACTTCTGAAAGCAACAAAACCATAAAAGTTTAAAGCTAGAGTTAATGTATCTCAGAAATGATAACACTGTAAAAAAATGTCTAATATCTAATCAACATTGACCAAATCTTTGTGAGCTGGTTCAATTGGATGACTTCTAGGCCTTGTGGGATCATCATTTTCACCAACGTATCATGCCTTAGCCTTTTCAGTACCATATTTCCATAATAGGGCTCCATATCTTGTACAGAGGTATTCTGAACGGAAACCAATTTTGGGAACAGGCATTCCGTCGCTAAGGTATTCAGCAAAGGCAACTAAAAACATTCTGCAATGCCTTCAAAAAATGAGGAATATAAATTATAAAGATAAAGAAGATACATTGTAATATAAATAAAAAAAAACGTGCTAATACTTACAAGCTATCGCTTTGTTGTTGCATAATGTCTTGTACGAATTCAACTTGAAATACAATCTCTAATCCCAAAAGTATTCCAGTATGACTGTCCTTGTAAGCATCCAATGATGACCAGTCGGTTCGCTCAGTTTGATAAAAAAAACCCACTGTCATGAAGGTAAGATGACAACAACATCGCCAACCTTTTTATCTCAACATACGAATCTTTTATTCTTGCACCATTTGATGAATCATAGACGCGTATGAGCCTCTCTTTTAAAGCAACAACAGCCAACACCCAATGGAAATTACAATCTTAGTTCACTGGAATGTATACATCATCAACTAGATGCCATAGTAATCCAGTCGGGATGGAAAATCCTTTGATTATGTTTTTAACTGACCTCTCGAATGCAGATACAACAGCGCCACGCGCCATGTGCTCTTGTGTAGTTAAGTTATCATTAGGAGGACAACATTAGTACCTATTGTTTGCATCATTAATGAATGTCTTGAATAAGCAATTGATTGTGGTGAATCTGTATTGATCAGGGCTGCGTAGTTTTGACTTCTTTCTTAAGTAATACAAAACTACATTGATGTACTACAACATAAAATAAAAATAACACAAAATGTTAGACAATATGTTAAAGTACAGCAATCACAATTTCAAATAATGTATATGATATGATTTTGTATCATATACACTGTCAAATAATGTATATGATACGAAATATGAATGTATCGTAGATATATTAATAATGTATCTTTCTATTGTACCTCATCTGTCCAGCATTTTGTTGGCCGAGATATGGCATAAAACCAATTTTTATTCCTGGGAAAGGCAACTACAAAGTCCATGTGTTCAAATCAAAATGAAGCTGATTTGACTCTGTATTTATTATCCATTGGTTTCCTATATATATATATATATATATATATATATATATATATATATATATATATATATATTACAATTCAATACAAATGAAAATAGTAAGATATTTTACTATATGAAAATATGAAATTGTTACTTACATGTTGGCATGAATTTTAAGGAGGCCTTTAGAAATCAATTTGGAATATTGGTCCAATAAATTTGATGGAGGTTGGTAAGAAATACCAAATCCATCAAATGGGGAGATTGGATGAATTTCTTGTTCATCTTTTTGTTTTCCTTTGTCACTAGATCCAAATTCAGTCAAATATGGTGATTGAAAATTTTTGATGGCATCCGATGTCGTTGAACAAGGGTCTCGAAAAGTTGATACACGACCATCTCATTACCCAATATTTTTGTGGGTAACTTACTGTTAGGTACATATTGATGTGTTTTGGTTAATGAATCTGACTTGATATCACTCAATGGTTGAACACACAAGGGAGTTTGGAGGCCTGCAATAAGTACGTCTATAGCTTCTTGAGTTCCAGCAGAAATGGATGTGGATGTGGTAGAATCCTATATTTGTAAATCAATAATAAGAATATAATTCAATGACCAACAAACAATCGAAGAAAATATTTAGAATATACTGATGTATCAATGTTTTCTGAAACATTGTCTAGAATGGGGATGTTAAGTTGCGATTTATTAGTAACATCTTGAACCACATTTGGTTGTTCAGTTTTATTGGTTCCAAACTCTACTACATCATCTTGATCAGTTATAACAAATTTTTTTGTTATAACGCTACAATAAATGATAAAAAGATTTATATGTAAACTTATACTTACCATAACTTCCTTGGATACATTCTCACCAGCTCTTTGTTCCTCAAATGTATCAAGAAAATATGAATAATATTACTCAAATCAACAACTAATGTATCAAAAATTGAACAAATACTACATCATCTTTGAAATGATACATTAAATGAATAAACTAATAGATTTAAACATAAACGTGTACTTACAACTTCATTGGATACATCCTCAACAGGTTGTGGATCCTTTGATGTATCAGCAAGCTATGAAAAATAGTAAATAATTCAAATAATAATGTATCAAAAGCAGTAACTTATACTACAATGATACATTAAATGATTAAACTATGTCATATACATAAACTGATACTTACAAAAACTCTCTTAGATACATTTCCTGGAATAGGAACATTTACTATAGATGGTGGTTCTGATACACCATCATTGACTCTTTTGTCCTTTAATGTATCATCATCCTAGGTTGATTAGAATATCAGTCAAATAATAATGATTCAACAATTGAAACTAATCTTACATTTGAATTTTAAACATAATGTAGCTAGTACACTTATAAATGTATCACAAATTCCTGGTTGTGATTGTATCATTACAATAAAAGTAACAACATGTGTTAGATACTTTAATGAATGTATCTTATTCTTACCTCTACGACCTCATGTTGTTGTACATGTGTTTTTCTTTTTCAGACTCTAAATCAGGGTTATCAACGAGGACATTGTTGACAAACTCCATATCAATTGGAGACCTTGGTTCAACAAATTGATTAGTAGTTTGGGGTTGATTCACATTGTCTTCTTCAATTACCTCTTCCTCCGACATTGGAAGCGATGTCCTAGAAATTTTCTTCAAGCCAAAAAAAATATATATATAATTAGAATAATAGCTTTACAAATATTAAAAATTTAGTAAATAACAACTACCATCCGTTTTAGCTTCCGGACTGCTTTCATCAGAACTTTGTGATTACTTTTGATTAAGACTTTAAGATCATCAAACTTTTTGTCCACATTTAAAAATACTTAAGTAAGTTAATAATGATTTACTATAGAACAATTGAGAATTCAATAAAAATTATGAGAATCATTTACATATTTTGTCAGATATTGCTTAACTCCTTCGATTTCTAAAAAATCTTTCTTTTGTTTAGGATTAGATGAAGAACCAGCTAAATCTGGAATAGGTACTGACTATTTTTGTATCGCGGGGGGCTGCTCTGAAACAACTTTCCTTCTTCTCTTGGGGGGGGGGTGTAGATGATGTACCAGATACACATCTACTCCTCCTTACAATCTAATCCGGTGGTTTAGAAGAGAAATCCTCAAACCCAGGAATTTCATCTGATATACCTTATGTAGGTTTATCAGCAGACAGAGAATGTTTGGAATGAGAGACAACCAGATTGTTTGGCAAATCAGGACAATCAATTCCACATGAGTCGGTTGTATATTGGTACATGCATTCTAAAACAAATTTGTAAAGTCAGCATACCAAAAATAATTGCAACTTGAAATATATAAAAATGGTCTTTACCTCAATAAAAATACTGGCCATAAACATTTCAAATTTAGGCTTGACACCAACAACTCGACAATTTAGTATCCTTGGAATGAAGTCTCCCTCCTTGACAGCAATTTCCTCATTGACAACTAATGCACATTCATACACCCACACATTTAGAGCATAAGACATGCCACCTAAACGATACTACTATTTTAATTTTGTTCTATCTTGCCTCCATGAGATCATTAACCTGGAAAATGCATGTTGTCCCCAAGGAAATTGTTTATATGTACCATCTTCGACCATCAGGAAGTCATTACCATTGATAGGTGCATCAGGTAGTTGTGAAAGAACAAATGAGTTAATGAAGTAGAGAATTCCCATTTGGAAAGCATCCTGAGTGTTGTCCCATTTACCTTGAAGAAAAGTTGAACAAATCGTCCCTTGCTCAAACTATTAGACTTTACTAAATCAGGGAAATATCTTTGAATAAGGCTGCTCTTAGAGGAATTTGGATATTGAAAGTCATTGGGATTTACGATGCATTTCAATCTGGTTATTATTGCAAATTCCTTTATAGTGAAGCGTAAAATATTCCTATATGCATGCCGAATGTGGAGCTCATTACTGTTATCCTACTCAATCTCAAGAAGCAACAAGCATTTTGATATTTATCCCTGATAGTTATAGGTATGAATGTCGATATATGGCCCAAAAATAGAATTTGTAAACAACTCGAATGCCTCGACATTCATGTACTTTTTCAAATCTTCTACAAAATCATTGTTGTATGTTAGACCAAACTTCGAAGAGTGGGTTGGGATTTGTTTGATCATATACTTCATAGACTGTAATGATCCAAAAAATAATAGAATATTATGCAAAAATAACAATCTGTTAATAGATGATACAAAATATAACAAATTAATAAGCAAGATACATTAATGGCCAACATTTTATACAAGATACAGTAATCTAATATATTTTGTTAAAATTTTGAATCAAGAACTTATTAACTATTTGTAAATAATGTATCTTATATGTAACTGATACAACATTTACTATGAAACTACAAATACCAGATACACAGACGGATAAACAAAACGTGAATTATATATTATTGACTGAGATCTCTTGAAAGACACATAACTACTAATGTTATAATACTTGAAACAAAATACATTATAACTTGACTTAATTAGGGTTAGTGTATCAATTGGTTACAGTTAATACTGATACATTAAATTACGAGATCTAAATTTGTTCATTTATGTATCATCAATTGATTAACTAACAAAAACATTACAACAGAACTAAAACCTAACCTTAGGTAATGAAGGACGAGAAATTCTAGAAGCAAGTTTTCAACCCCTTTTTTGGGGGTTTTTAGGAACTTGGGTTTTAGAAGATGAAGCACCATCCTTTTTCTTCTTCCCATCTTTTATATTTGCCATTAACAATGGATCGTGGAGCCTTTTGGATCTGTTCTCCACCCAACCAACATCTTCGTAGTGATAAATCTGATTAGTGTTAGTTGATGGTGCATCATCCATGTGATTCAACTGTTAGAGAAGAAGCAAAAGAACAATAAAATCAATAAAGGATTTCAAGAGAAGAGAACCTACTAAAATTAACTAGACTATGTTTGACAGAGAGAGAGAATTGATTTTGTAAACTGATAGAGAAATTAATTGTCTAGGTAATGGGGAGAAGATTAAGTAGAGAAATAAGGAAGTGATAAACTCTAAATTTCAGAGTAGATATTTATGTATCCGGGAGTTTATATTTATGAGAGAAATAAGGGGTTTTGGAGGTTTTTAGAACTAATAGGAGATATTGGAAATAAGGGAAACATAAGACGTGTATTTCAATAATTTTCGCTATTTAATTCTCGCCTAATTTTAGTATTAACGTCGGACACTAGTGTTACAATGGGCCTAATATTATTCCTTCATTATAGGTGAATTACTTTTTTCCTCTAATGACCGGAGATAATTTTTATTGTTATAGATTGATATTTAACGATCGGGTTTAGGTCCCCTCATTAAGAAATGGTCGTTAAATGTTGACTTTCCTGTAGTGTAGCTATTATTATAGGCAAACTCTCTAAGAGGAAGCTGATCATCGAAACTACCCTTGAAGTCGATCACACAAGATCTGAACATGTCAGCTAAGGTCTGAATGGTACGCTTTTCCTAACCATCCATCTGCGGATGAAATGTTGTGCTAAGATTAACCTGAGTACTAAGACCTTTCTGAAATGACTACCAAAAATGAGAGGTAAACTGAGGACCTCTATCGAAATAATAGACAAAGGAACCCCATGCAACTTGACTATCTCATCAATGTAAAGCCTGGCATAGTCCTCCACCGAATTTGTAGTCTTAACAACCAAAAAAACACAGAGACTCAGTAACTCTGTCAACTATCACCCAAATGGAGTCATGTTGTTTACGAGTACGAGGTAAACTTGTAATGAAGTCCATGTTGATCGCTTCCCACTTCCAAGTAGGAATGTTGATCTCTTGAGTCAGACCCCCTGGTTTCTGATGTTCTACTTTCACTTGCTAACAATTGGCACACTTAGCGACAAAATCTGCTATATCCCTCTTCATGTCATTCCACCAAAAGACTTCCTGCAAATCACAGTACATCTTAGTAGCGACTGGATGAATACGTTGAGTTATGGGCTTCTGGAAGAATATGTTTTCTCAACTCGCCCATATTAGGAACACATAATCGACCCTGATAGTGAAGCACACAATCTCCCACTTGGGAGAATACCTCAATTATGTGCTAATGGACTGCACCCTTTAGTTGAAGCAATATCAGATAACTGTCTTGCTTTTCCTTAACCTCCGCTACCAATGAAGATTGTGATCCATTCTGAACTGTTACACAACCATCTGATAAGCTCATAAGGTGAACTCCCAAGCAAGCAAGCCTGTGAACATCCTTCGTTAGTATTTTTCTTTCTTCCTCAACATGTGCTACACTACCCATATATAGTCTGCTAAAGGCATCCACTACTACTTGTCCTTACCAGGATGGTAATGCACACTCATATCATAGTCCTTGAGGAACTCAAGCCATCTTCTCTAGCGAAGATTCAACTCTTTCTGGGTTAACACATATTGAAGGCTTTTATGGTTTGTGAACACATCTATGTAAACACCATACACATAATGTCTCCAAATCTTAAGTGCAAACATTATTGCTGCATGCTCGAGGTCATGAGTCAAATAGTTCCTCTCACGCACCTTAAGCTACCTAGAAGCATAAGGTTATTCTCACTACATTAATACACAACCTAGGCCGACTCTAGATGCATCACAGTAGATCACATAACCGTTTGAACCATCTGGTAGAGTCAAAACAGGAGTTGTAGTCAACCTAGTTTTCAGTTCTGCAAAGCCTTTCTCACAATCATCTGACCACTGAAATTTGACCTTTTTCTGAGTCAACTTAGTCAATGGAGAGGCTATGGATGAAAATCTTTCAATAAACTTTCTGTAATAACCTATTAGATCCAAGAAACTTCTGATATATGTGGGAGAGGTAGGTCTGGTCCATTCTTTCACTAATTCTATTTTCTGAGAATCCACTCGGATCCCTTCGCTAGATACTATATGCCCAAGAAAAGCAATAGACTGCAACCAAAACTCACACTTGCTAAACTTTGTGAATAACTGGCAATCTTTGAGAGTTTGCAGAACAACTCTCAAATGAGTCGCATGTTCGTCCTCATTCCTAGAGTAAATAAGGATATCATCAATAAAGACAATAAAGAACAAGTCCAAATACTGCTTGAACACCCTATTGATCAAGTCCATGAAAGATGTAGGAGCATTGGTTAGTCAAAATGACATAACTACCAATTCATAATGACCATACCAAGTTCTAAAGGCTGTTTTTAGAATGTCGCTATCTCTGACTCTAAGCTGATGCTAACTGGATTTGAGGTCTATCTTTGAGAAATTACTAGCGCCCTGAAGTTGGTCAAACAAGTCATCAATCCTAGAAATAGGGTACTTATTCTTGATTGTGAATTTGTTCAACTGCCGATAGTTAATGCACATTCTGAGACAACTATCTTTATTTTTCACGAACAATACTGGTGCACCCCATGGCGAAATACTAGTTCTGATGAAACCCTTATCAAGAAGGTCTTTCAATTTCTCTTTCAATTCCTCAAGCTCTTTTGGAGCCATTCTATAAGGAGGAATAGAAATAGGTTGGGTATTTGGAAGGATATCAATTTCAAAGTTGATTTCCCTTTCGGGAGGAACTCTGGGAAGATCTTCTGGGAACTCTTCTGAGAACTCATTAATTACTCGAATTGACTCAAAAGATGGGGTTTCGGAGCTTGAATCCTTAACACAAATTAGATGATAGATATACCCCTTGGAAATCATCTTTCTGGTCTTAAGCTAAGAAATGAATCGACATATAGGTGCTAAGATACTACCCTTCCATTCTAAGATTGGTTTATCTGAAAACTGAAAATGAACAATCCTAGTTCTACAATCAACTGAGGCATAACAGGAATGTAACCAATCCATGCCTAGAATGATATGAAAATCTACCACTTCTAACTCTACAAGATCTGCTGAGGTGACTTTCTGAGAGACTATGACAGGGCAATTTCTGTATACCCATCTAACTATAACTGGGTCACCAACTGGAATATAGACTGAGAAGGTTTCTGACAGAGCTTTTGGACTTACATTGAAGTTGACTACTATATAATGAGTTACAAAGGAAAAAGTAACAAATGGATCTAACAAAGCATAAACATCTAAGTCAAAGACTCGTAACGTACCACCGACCACATCAGGAGAATCTTCCTGATCCTGGCAAGCCTGAATAACATACAACCTATTTTGGCGCTGACCACTGCCTGTACCAAATGAGTTACCTTGCTGAGTTGGGCGACCGGCTAGTGCTGCTAAAGTTGTAGACTGAGTTCTACTATTATTACTTCCTTGACCCCATTTAGAAGGAAAATCTTTCAACCTGTGACTAGATTGACCACACCCAAAGCATTATTCCTTTCCTAAAAGGCACTCGCTTGGATGGTTCTTACCATACTTAGGGAAAGCTGGGTAGGTTATAGTACCTGGAACACTCCCATGAGACTTAGAGCCTGATGCCTTACCATTTTGATCCTGTCGGAACATTGAGGATGGACCACTAGCTGATGAAGGTGCTGGAGCTGAAGACTTTTGCTGAATCTTTGAGCGATTTCCACCACCCGATTTCTGTTAAGAATACTCATAGCTTTCTATCCTAGACTTTTTATTATCTTTAGCCTGTTCTCTAATCTTGTCTCCCTCAACTTGCTGAGCATGAGTCATGAGCCTAGAGATGTTCATATTTTCCAGCAATACAGCATTTCTACACTATGTTTTCACTAAGTCAGATACCCCATATAGAAACTTGTTCATTTGAGCCTTGGAATCAGAAACCATGTGAGGAGCATACCTGGAGAGTTAGGTGAATTTGAGTCCGTACTCTTGGACTTACATGCTACCTTGCCTCAAATTCATGAACTCCTGAGCTTTTGCCTCCCTCAACTCTCTTAGGAAGAACCTATCTAGAAAGGTCTCACTAAAACATTCCCAAGTGATAGGAGATGCATTTGTACCCCTGTCTCTTTCCATTGAGTATACCAGATATGAGCTACACTCTTAAGCTGATAGGATGCCAACTCAGCCCAATCATTCCCAATTACCTGCATCACTTCAAAGATTTTCTTGACCTTATCTATGAAGTTTTGGGGATCCTCATCAATATGTGATCCTAAGAACTCAGGCGGATTCATCCTAACAAAATCCCAAACTTTAGTTGTAGCTGACCCAACATTAGCATTTGCTAGAACTAGAACCTGCCGATTATTCTTGTTGGTCACACTCTGAGCTAATAGTTTAATAGCGTTCTAAAATTCCACATTTAAAAATTCCTAATCTGGGACTAGAGGAGCTGCGTTAGCATTCCAAGCATTCACATTCCTGGAGCTAGCTCTACGAGGAAACATGATTTGAAATGCATAACATCGAGTTAGAAACCAGGAATTAGATCATACCTTACACACGATAAGAGTAACAAGAAAATGAAATTTTTCCTAAAACACTTTGTAGCTTCCCTCTCATTAGATGTGGTGCTCTTCACCCACAAGAAAATGACTATACTTAGTGCGGATTTTCAGACATCATATAACATTTCAACCTAAGGCTCTGATACCAAGTTTGTCACACCTCGAAGCTACCCCCATGATGCGGACACGGGACCTAGGATCACGAGTGACCCCAAGCTAACCCTGAGCTGGTATATCATATGCAACTGAATATTCTACAACAATAAAACTGATGCAGAATCTAAATTATAAAATGATTGGGAATACCAATTCTAAGCCTGAATATATAAATAACTTTGAGTTTTAATAAACAACAGAAGTGTCAACTCAAATCTAAAGTTGAATCTAACTATTTCTGAAACTAACCTCTAATTTACTAGAAGTGCTGGGACATGCCCCCAGCTAAATCTAGTAAAACTGAAACTACAACTAAAAGCAAAGGAAACATGTTTGTTGTCCTTGTAGAATGAGGACTCACCACTGATACTACTGCGCTACAAATTGAGAATCGATCTACGCGTGATATGGAAGCTGAGAACCTGAACCTACATCACAAAAAAATGTATCCCAAAGTATGTGTCAGTACTTGAAAGGTACTGATCATGTAGGATAGAGTAAATCTGAACAATAATCCTAACTGAACAAAGCAATAAGAGCAATGATATAATTTGAAGTAAATGTAAATACTGGAATACACTGAATACTGAGCTAATTGGATGCAATGACCAACTACATGATATGCTAAGACTGAATATTGAACCATGACTGATAACCTGATCAATGCACTAGAATCTGACTATGTTGTGGGACCTAAAATAACCGACATAAAACAACATGAGCTAAATGTTATTACTATTGTTCAAGAACAGGTAGAGAGAGTTCACAATATTGTTAGAGGGTTAAATTTATGTACCAGGTCGTATGTTTTTCGATAGCCAGAGAGGGGGCTTCCTTCCAATCCATTGTGAGCACCACCAAGGGGGTAAATCAGATGCTTATAAAAGAGTTTGGAGAACCCAAGAAGACCCATTCTTGTGGTCAATTTTTAGGTTCCTCATCTGGAGGCATGGGTTCACATAGAGGTAGTGACTCTTTTAGTGTTATAGGCTGCTTCATGCATCTATGCCAATAGCTGAGAGTGGTAAATTATTTCGAGGGTCTTATGGTTCTGGTCGAGGTGGCCATCGAAGCTCCTCCTATTTGTATTAGCAGTTATTCGGGCCGAGGTCATGTTATGTTTATGGATATCCAACTCATACGATTTGGAAGCATTCTCTACAAACTCACTCAGGACCCCAACGTACTTATTCAATTGCTCCAGCTAGAAACTCAATGCCTCAGACCAGGGGTCAAGGAAGATGTCAGTCCGACAGAGGTGGAAGGACCTTTATTAGGGGGGCTACAACATTGTAGGTTGGAGGTAAGGGTTTTACTCATGTTGCATGTGGCCGAGAAGGCCATTATTATTGTTTAAAAAGGAGGCATGAGGCTGAGACTTCTGATGTTGTGATTACATTTATCATCCCAGTTTGCCATCGACCTATGTCTATATTGTTTTATTTGGGGTCTACTTTCTCATATGTGTCTATCTGTTTTGCTTCTGGGTTCGATATAATGTCTGTTGCATACTTGTGCCTATTCATGTTTCTACACCTGTGGATAAATTCTTAGTGGTGTATCGAGTGTATCGATTATGTCTTGTTTCTTTGGCTGGATATGATACTTGGGTAGACTTGATTATTTTGGGGATTCTAGACTTGGATGTTATTCTGGGTAGGGACTTGCTCTTCCCGCATTATGTAATTTTTGATTGTTATGCTAAGACTGTGAGCTTAGCGATGCCAGGTGTCCCAAGAGTTGAGTGGGCATATGCTAGTAGTTCTTACCCTAGAAAACTTATTCCTTCATTTGAGCTCAAAGATTAGTTGATAGAGAGTGTTTGTCCTATTTGGTTTTCATTTGAGACAATAGTATTAAGCCACCACCCATGGATTCTATGCCCGTGGTTAGAGAGCTCTCGAACGTGTTTCCTATAAATATTCCAGGTGTTCCTTCGGATAGGGATATTGATTTTTCTATAGACTTGGAGCAAAGGGCCAAGCCCATCTCTAATCCTCATTACCATATGATCTTGATGAGTTGAAAGAACTAAAGGATCTATTACATGATTTTTTTAGTAAGGGGTTCATTCAGCCTCATGTTTCTCCTTAGGTTGCTCATGTGTTATTTGTGAGGAAAAAGGATGGATCCATGAGGATGTGTATTGATTATTGACAGTTGAACAAAGTAACAGTGAAGAACAAATATCCTCTTCCTCATACTGATTATTTGTTCGATTAGCTTCAAGATGCGTCTCTGTTTTCTAAGAATGATGTGAGATCTGGCCATCATCTATTGAAGGTAGAGAGGCTTCTTCTAAGCCACTGGTTGGGGTTTCTTAGGAGAAGGTTCCTCCTATGTTTGGAGCTTCCTTGTTTCAAGAGACTTTGTTGAGGATGCTTGGTTTGATGAAAAACTTCTCTCAGGATGGTGTGACAGGTATACCACTTGGTTCTCATACTAGATTAGGAGTGAAGACTCTGAGTATTCAAGATCATGTGGGTAAGCCACCAGTGGTTTTTGCATCAGTTGTGGGTTTTCAGATTGCTTCTAAGGTTATTCTGACTACAGTTGAGTAGTAATGTTATGAGAGGTTTCAAAAGATGAAACCACCCAGTTTCATGGTGGTAAGAGTGAGGACGCTCATGAGTTCTTTATTTTGTGCCATGAGGTAGTTGAGGTACAGGATATGGTGGATGTTTATGGTGTTTGTTTTGTTGCACTTCAGTTGTGTGGATGCACCAGAGAGTGGTGGAGTACTTTTGGGAGGTCTAAACAAATTGGATCTCCTCCGATTGAGTGGCATCTTTTCTACAGCGCTTTCCAAGATCGCTTCATTCCCAAGAGCGTAAGGGAGGAGAGTTGACAGAGGTTTGGGGACTTGAAACAGGGCAATTTGATTGTTACGAGTATGAGGCCTGATTCTATGAGCTTTTTAGGCATGTTATGACTATTGTTCCAGATGAGGTAGACAGAGTTCGTAGGTTTGCTAGAGGATTAAATTTCTCCACTATGTAGAATTTGTTTGGATAGCTAGAGATGGGGCTTCCTTCTAATCCATTGTGAGCACCACCAAAGAGGTAAAACAAATGCTTTTAAAGGAGTTTGGAGAACCCAACAGGGCCCGTTCTTGTGGTTAATTTTTAGGTTCCACATCTAGAGGCATGGGTTCACATAGAGGTAGTGACTCTTTTCAGTGTCTTAGGCAGGTTCATACATCTATGCCAGCAGTTGAGAGTGGTAACATATTTTGAGGGTCTTAGGGTTCTGGCCAAGGTTGCCATAGAAGCTCATCTACTTCGAATAAGCATTTATCCGTGACAAGGTCATGTTACAGTTATGGAGATCAAAATCATACGATTCGGCAGCATTTTTTACAGACTCGCTTAGGACCCCAACGTACTTATTCAACTGCTCAAGCTAGACACTCAAGCCTCAGACCAGGGGTCAAGGAAGAGGTTAGTCCGATTGAGGTGGAAGGACTTCTATTAGGGGTGCTACACCTTTATAGGGTGGATGTACGGGTTCTACTCATGTTGTATGGGGCCGAGAGGGCTATTATTATTCTTTAAAAATGAGATCTGAGGCTATGAATTATGATGTTGTGAATACATGTGTCATCCCAGTTTGCCATTGACTTGTGTTTGTATTGTTTGATTTGGGGTCTACTTTCTCATATGTGTCTATCTATTTTGCTGCTGGGTTCGATATAATATCTATTCCATCTATGAGCCTATTCATGTTTCTACACTAGTGGATGAATTCTTAGTGGTGGATCGAGTGTATCGATTTTGTCTTGTTTCTTTGGCTGGGTATGGTACTTGGGTAGACTTGACTATTTTGGGGATTGTAGACTTTCATGTTATTTTGGGTATGGACTTGCTCTCCCTGCATCATGCAATTTTTGATTGTCATGCTAAGATTATGACCATAGCGATGCCAGGTGTCCCAAGAGTTGAGTGGACACATGTTAGTGGTTCTTACCCTAGCAAAGTTATTCCTTCATTCGAGCTCAAAGCTTAGTTGATAGAGGGTGTTTTCCTATTTGGCTTTCATTCGAGACACTAGTGTTGAGCCACCTCCCATGGATTCTATGCTGGTGGTTAGAGAGCTCTCAGACATGTTTCCTACTAATATTCCAGGTGTTCCTCTGGATAGAGATATTGATTTTTCTATAGACTTGGAGCAAAGGACCAAGACCATCACTAATCCTCCTTACCCTATGACTCTCGATGAATTGAAATAATTAAAGGATCAATTACATGATTCTTTTGAGTAAGGAGTTCATTCGCCCCCGTGTTTCTTCGATAGGTGCTCCTGTGTCATTTGTGAGGAAGAAGGATGCATGCATGAGGATGTGTATTAATTATCGATAATTGAACAAAGTAATACTGAAGAACAAATATCCTCTTCCTCATATTGATGATTTGTTTGATCATCTTAAGGATGCATTTTTTTCTAAGATTGATTTGAGATCTAGCTATCATCTATTGATGATTAAGGCATCTGTTATCCTTAAGAAACCTTTCAGGATTCGTAATGGGCACTATGAGTTTCTTGTGATATCTTTTGGTTTGCTAACGTCCCTGCAGCGTTCATGGAGTTAATTAATGGGTTGTTTTGACCTTATTTTGACTCTTTTATTATAGTCTTCATTGATGACATCTTGGTGTACTCCAAGTCTGAGGAGGATCATGATCAACATTTGAGGATTGTGCTCCATATATTGAGGGAGAAGAATTTATATGTCAAGTTCTCGAAGTGAGATTTTTGGCTTAATCCAATTGCATTTCTAGGATACATGGTGTCAAAGAAAGGTAGTAAGGTGGATCCAGCCAAGATTGAGGCAGTTAGAGGTTGGACCAGGCCTACTTTAGTCACTGAGATTCAGAGTTTTGTGGGACTTACATGCTATTACTGATGATTTGTTTAGAGCTTCTCCACTATTGCATCTTCTTTGAAAGGATTAACTTGACAGAGTGTGAGCTTCCAGTGGTCTTATGAGTGCGATGAGAGATCTCAAAATCTCAAGACCTTGTTGACTTCAACTCCTATTTTTACTTTACTTGAGGATGGTGTAGACTTCACTGTTAATGGCTATGCTTTTAGAGTTGGGTTAGGTAGTGTTCTGATGCAGAAAGACAATGTGATTACTTATGATTCTAGACAGTTTAAGACCCTTGAGATTAACTACCCTACACATGATCTTGAGTTGGTGGTTGTGAAATTTGTTCTTAAGCTATGAAGACATTACCTGTATGGGGTTCACTGTGAGGTCTTTACTGACTATTGGAGCCTTCAGTATATCTTCAGTCAGAGGGATCTGAACTTGAGGCAGTGCAGATGGCTTGAGCTAATGAAGGACTATCATATCAGTATCTTATATCACCTGGGAAAGGCCAATGTGGTTGCCGATGCCTTGTGCAAGAATACTTCTATTATGGGGGAGTCCTGCATCCATCAATGTGGAGAAGAGACCATTGGCTACAGTTGTTCAGAGATTAGCCGATAGTCTTGTCCGTTTGTAGATTTTTGAAGAGACGGGTGGTTTGATTGCTTTCACTGAGGCCCATTCATCCTTAGTTGAGCAGATTCGTGAGCACTATTTTGATGATGAAAAGTTGTGTCTCATTCATCCTTAGTTGAGCAGATTTGTGAGCACCATTTTGATGACGAAAAGTTGTGTCTCATTCGAGAAAAAATGCTGAGGGGAGAGGCCTATGAGGATGTCCTTGATTGTGATTGTATCATGAGAATTAGAGGCAAGATTTGTATGCCAAGGTTGGTGAGTTGATTAGATAAATTCTTGAAGAGGCCCACTATTCTTGACACTCTATTCATCCTGGAGTGACAAAAAGGATACTACAGATTTTGTTTCTAGGTGCTTGACTTGCCAACGTGTCATGTTTGAGCACCAGCAGCCTGAAGGTTAATCGTAGAGGATGCCTATTCCTAGTTGGAAGTGGGAACGAAGCACTATGGATTTTGTTGGGGGTTTGCCTACAATAGTAGGTGGTTATGACTCTATTTAGGTGGTTGTTGATAGGCTAACCAAGTCTGCCCACTTCATCCTTGTTCAAGTGAAGTATACGACAGAGTAGTAAGCCAAGCTTTATATCAGTCAGATTATGTGACTACACGGAGTTCCAGCTTCCATTTTATCTGATCAAGTGTACTTGTTCACTTCCCATTTTTGGAACGCTTTACAACATAATTTGGGTACTCTGTTAAAGATAAGTACAAGTTCACCCTCAAACAGATGCTCAGTCTAAGTAGATGATTCTGGTATGAGAGGATATGCTATGTGCTTGTCTAATTGATTTTGGTGGATGGGATCAGAATTTTCCCTTAACAGAGTTTGCCTACAACAACAGTTACCATTCCAGTATTCAAATGTCACTTTTTGAGATGTTGTATGGAAAATGGTGTAGATCTCCGATCGAACGGTTTACTTCATTTGAAATGGACTCATTAGATACAAACTTGCTTAGAGATGCCATGGAGAAGGTTCGGTATGTTTTAGGATAGACTGTTGACAACCCAGAGTTGACAGAAAAGTTATGTAGACTGGAGAGTTCTAGCCCTTGTGTTGATAGAGAATGATAATGTTTGGCTTCGAGTGTCACCCATGAAGGGTGTGATGAGGTTCATCAAGAAGGGCAAGCGTAGCCTTAGATTCATTGGACCTTTTACGATTTTGAGTCAAGTGGGAGAGGTGGTCTATAAATTTGCCTTCGCACCTAGCTTGTCATCTATTCATTCTGTGTTTCATGTCTCCATGCTTTTGAAGTACATGCCGGATGAGTTCGATGTGATTTTTCTTAATTCGATTGAGTTGGATGTAGACTTATCCTCTGAGGAGGAGCGTATAGAAATTTTTGATAAGCAGGTCTGAAAGGTTAGGTCCAAGAAGATTGCTTCAGTGAAGGTGCAATGGAAGCATCGTTCAGTTGGTGAGGCCACTTGGAAGACCGAGTCAGATATACGTGCAAAATATTCTCATCTCTTCGAGGTATCAAGTACTTTCTTTTGCTTTTTATATTCGAGGACAAACATTGTTTTTAGTGATGGATAATGTAATAACTCGACTGGTTATTTTTTGTATTTTCACGAAATTTACTATTTTTCCCCTCCCAATATTGATCCTGACTTATTTCTTCATTGAGTTTTTGGACGTTGGTTCCAAACCTTGATTAAAAAGTTGAGAATTTTTGCAAGTTTTGAGTTTGGAAGACTTAAGTTGCTTAATAGTGGTTTCCAAAGTCTTTTGGTGTTTTGAGTGTCAGAATGGGGTTCCATCGATTCCATTAGTTCTGAAATATTGAAATTTTCTATGAGAGTTGTCGGTTTTAGATTAGGAGTCCTTTTAAGGATTTGAGGTGTTAAGTTGTGAAATTGTAGAAATTTAGCCTTTGGGTTGACTTTGGTCAACAATCGTTGTTCGAATTCTTAGATCAGAATTTTGAAAGTTCTATTGGATTTGAGGAATAATTTTAGGCCTAGAAGTTGTCTTGGTTGATTTTGAGAGGTCTTGAGCTTGTTTTAGTCTTTTTAGACATTATGTTAGTTTCCTGTAGTTTCCACGAATTTTCGGTCGAGGAGACCTCTGATTCTTGTTTTGATAGTCTCATCGAGTCTGAAACATCAAGTCTAGTTGATTTGCATATTTGGTTTGTGTGTAAAAGGTTCCGAACGAATCCCAAAGGTCCTTTCGATGATATTTAAGTTTGTTGTTTTCTAGTGTTTGTAGGCCTTACAATCGCGAAGAAGTCATCGCGATCACGATGGTCGGGTTACCGAAACTTGTTCATTGTAACAAAGGTTATCCCTTGCTAGATCGTTGCTTTTGTGGCCTTCGTGAAAGCGAAGCTGAGTTCCCAATTGCAAAGGCCGAGACTTTTACGAGGTTTGCTTTTGTGAACCTTGGATCGCTCTTGTGACATCAGGGAGGGGTTTTAACCTACAAATTTTGGGGTTTAAGTCCCATTTTCTATTTTTGAGCTTAGGAAACCCGTAGAGGTAATTTGTGAAAGGTTTTCTTGTGTAAAATCATTTGGGTAAGATTTTGTGACCCTAAAACTCCTTTTCCCTTTGATTATTTTTGTATTCTAACATCATAATATGGGATTTAATTTGGAAAATGGCAAGGTTTTGCAACAACTTGAGTTACAATCTAAAATGTTGATTTTGAAGTGATGGTGATTCGTTTTTCGTAATGGTTTTCACTAATGAATTTCTAAAGCCTTAAATATCATTTTTCATTATTGATTATGGATTCAAAACTTCTTTGTGAAATTGGGTTTTGAGATGATTGACTCATTTCTCAAAATAATTTATATGGGTATTGTTGTTTCCAAAGAGTTATTGTGAATACTTGATTGTTATAGATTTTGTGGTTTTGGAAGTGAGTCGGAAAGGGAAAACTCCAGCTTTAGACTGCTTAATTGAATTGTTTAGTTATCTTCATTATCTATGTGTTGTGGAGTTATTGTGAATGAGGTGAACAATTATTTGATCCTCGTTTTTAATGTTAACAAACAAAAAGGGAATAACTAACAGGCATCTTGATGATAACGATAAATTTTGAATTGCCTTGTTGTGCCCCGTATTTGATTGATTGGTGAATTGCTTGAATGCATGAAAGTGGACTTGAATTGTATGAATTGTTGTCTCTCTGTGTGGTGTGATATTTCTTATGTGCATTAATTGTTGAACATCGTGATGAGACACTTGATAAAAGTCAAAGGAAAATGGTAATGGCTAAGAATATAAATGTTGAAGGAAAATAGTTCTGGCAAGTGATATTTTGTAATAAAAGCCGAAGGAAAATGGTTCCAGCTAGTGATATAAATGTTGAAGGGAAATAGTTCCACCAAATGATATTTTGTGATAGAGCCTAAGGGATATGGTTCCGACTAGTGATATAAATACCAAAGGGAAATGGTTCCATCAAGTGATTAATGTGAAAGTCGAAGGGAAATAGTTCTAGATAGTGACATTGTGCCGAAGTGGAATGGTTCCGAAAAATGTTGACCTTTGTGATCAATCTACTTAATGCATATATTTGACTTATTTGTAGCATGTGATTAACCCAATTGATGTGTTGGATTGGTTTATTTGATATGTGAATTGAGCTTGTTGATATGTTTGATTGAACTTCTTTGTACTTAAGAGTAAACAATTTGATACTTGTGATTGTTGAAATGTGACTTTTGGCCTTTGCTCTTTGAGCCTTGCGAACTGTTTATTGTAGAACTATTAGGTTGACGTGTTTCTATGCAAGTTTTAGTTATCGAGGTTCGTTGAGGACTTGGAGGTAGCTGTTGGTCATCTCAGTGGGCCCTCTTTTCCTTTTATTATGCTTTGTTCTATTTGAATTCTATAATTACTTTTGTGGTTTATACACTTGACAACCAGATTTTGGGGGTTTAATAGAAAGAATAAGTTTTCCACTTTATCTTGTTCTTGCTTTTTATTTCTGTTTTCTTTCGTTGCAGTTGGGTTGAGGCTCAATTGTCTTGGTAGGAATAGACAAGTGTCATCGCATGCATTTTTGGGTTGTGACATGAAGACTTGTTGTTGTTTTACAATCATGTTGGAGATTATGGCAGGGTATGACATAAGTAAATTCTACGTCGATAATGTACATACGAGAAAGATGCTCGCTATACGAGGAAGCACACCTTAGTCATTAAAAAGATAATTTTAAAGCTATGCAGACATAAATGCAAAGTAGATAATATCACTAGATGCTATTGGACTCACTACCCATGCAAGCTTATAAATTATGTGGTTGATGGTTGGCCAAACTTTAATGTTCAAGTCAGTTTAGGATAATCCCAAAATTGTTTAAATGATAGTTGAGAAAACCTCAATGAATACTTGTGGATAATTCTCATATCTTGATCAAGTGTGTCAAATTAAAGACGCTGTCCTTAAGGATATTTCACCCGATATAGGTGTATCCCTAGGATTCAACTAGCTCTTCTAGTATAGAACTAGGAGCACAAAATTTCAAATCAAAGTGAATATTCAACACAAGCACCATATATTTTAGGAGGAAAAGTATTTGTATCTATCTTTTCTGAACCTCTCTCAAAATTACATGACCAAGATTAATATATATGCAAAGAAGACAAGACTGCTAATGTCTCAAAGGAAAATATTTGACAGTATGAGAGTGAATGTCATAAACTACATTAAAGACAATACAATATGGGTAATTGAAGACAATTTATTTTTGTCAAAAAGAGATGTTGCAATAGCCATATTTTGGACCAACATTAATATTAATTTTTAAGATAATTAAAAAGATATTGAGACTCATTCAATAGAATGAATATAGATAATATTTTCTGTTGAGATATTAGAAATATTTTTTCTAACAACTTATTGGTGGGGACTGTCTTGGTCATCTTATCTATTGGATTATCATCTGTAGACACTTTCTTCACATCAATAATCCCTTTAAATACATCGTCTCAGATAAAATGTTGTTTGACTATCTTTTGTCCCATTTGGCAATGAAACAAGCTTCCATGTTTTTTCTTTATCATTTTTAGGCTCAAGCACATTAATAATCTCCACAACAAATAAAACAAATTTCTCAAAATTAGCACATCTAATAGAATTTTCATAAACTACGTTTGCAAATATTTTTTGTTGGTTGATCACTCTTTCTTTCTTTTTTTTTTTTTGCCTATTACAATGTATGAATTCTCAGAATTTTCATATTTCTCAAAATTTGCATATCCAGAAGAATTTTCATCAATTACGTTTGCAAACATTTTGGTCGGTTGATTATTCTCTTTTTTATCTATGAATTCTCAAAATTTTCGTATTTGAACTGCACTTTGGTGTCCCAAACAATTTGGACCAAATGGAAAATCATGGACATTAAGTTTGGAATCACCAATTCTGTTGCTTACTCATCAGAGTGTAGTATTTTTATTTTTTTAAATGAAAGTGCAGTCTATGCTATTGATGATTCCACTATTTGGACTAATTTAGGGCTTGATTTTAATAGATTTAGTATCCTGAAATACATATTTTGTGCCAATAACTAATGTAAATCCTTGAGTTTCAGAAATTTGGTTAAGGCACGAAGCATGGACACTAAAGATCAAAAAGGAACAAAGCAGCTAAAAGAACAAAGAAAGAAGGCCTGAGGATTGCCTAACCCATTGGGTGAGTCGCCGAACGGCCTTGGTCTCGCCTAATGTTCTAGTATGCCAAGCCCTGAAGGAGAAAATCATGTCGGCGATAGAAAGGAGCAATCAGCGAGTCGTCGAACGATTCCGCGATGCAGTGCCTTGTCGCCTAAAGTTACAAAGCTTCAAGTGCTGAAGGCCAAAGTGAAAAGGCGATAGGAATGACCAAAGGGCGGATCACCGAGTGGATCGGCAATCCCGACTTACTGCGTCGAGTGGGCCTTCACAACACAGTTTTTGACAACTATAAATACTAGTTTGAATTTTTAGTTTAGTATGCAATCAAGTTTACAATTCAAAAATGAATTATTAGAATTACTCAGTTTTAGAACTTAGTTTTGGGAGACATTTTCCTTTAGCTTTGGAGATTTTGAAGATTCCCATTTCGAAGAAATTGGAAGTGGGTATTGAAGATTCTTCATCTTAGACGCTTGTAAAGACAATATCAATCCTACCCAATTGATGGAAACACTTTTCGGTATTGATTTCTATCTTTTTACTATGTCTAGCTAAAACCCCAATTCTTGGGGTGTGATTATGTGATTATAAGTTGAATTAACTGCAGGGTATTGCTAATTGATTGTTTATTCGTTGTTTAAAGGTGATATTTTTTCGTGGTTGTGTTTGATTTTAATGGGGTTGTAGTTGCAAATACAATTTTAACTTTGTGTTTTTGGCTTGCTTAAGAGAGAGGTTTTAAGACCAAAACCACTGAATCGGTGGAGTGTGGTTATTAGGTTGTTGTGGGTTCAGCTCGAGGGAGTGAATCCTAAACCCTTTCCCACACATTCAGCTCGAGAGAATGAATGGATGAAGGCGAAGGTTGTGCTTCATTGCCGCTTATTAGTATTCGAGAGAAACTGATTTGATTTGGGGTAAATTGTTTGAGAGAAAATTTACCCCCACTATAGTCTAGCTTAGTTGCCAATTTACAGCAATTTACTATCAATAGCAATTACCCGATTGTTTACCTTATCCCATAATACTATCACATCCCAAGAATCATGTCTCCATATTTGCATTTTCATATTACTTGCTGTTTTTAGTTGCTAATTAACTACAAACCCCCCTCCATTGATAATTGACACTTGTGTCAAGATTTAATTTATCATGTTTTTTTCATAAATGTTTTTAGCTATAATTGACTTGATCATGTTTATTCTTTTCTATTGATTCTTGAGTACGAACCACTCCCTTGGGACTCGACCCCAACCCACTAGTTGGGTTATATTACTACTGAACGATCGTTGATGCTTAGTATTGGATGAAGTATCTTTGATAGCATTCTTATTAAAATGGCACCGCTGCCGGGGAGTGGTGTTACTTAAGAATTTTTAGTTAAGTTGGATTTTGTTCTTATTAGTTATAGTTCTACTTACTTAATTTTTAGTTTTGTTTTGCTTGTTTGTGTGTTTATTCAGGAAGTGTGAGTGTGAACGGCAACAATGGCAGCCAAGTAGGCCATTAAGATGACATCAGGAACCTCAACGATGTCAATGAGCCTCATGCTAATGACCCCCATCTCATGGGCAGTATTAGTGCCATTCGCTTGCCTCCGGCCAAAGGAAATGCGGTGTTCCACATCACGAGTACTATGTTGCAACTCTTGCAACTAAAGGGGCTTTTCAGTGGTTTGGCTCATGAAGATCCTCATGAGCACATTCAAAATTTTGTTGATGTTGCGGACCATTATCCTTCAAGAATATATCCCAAGAGTCTATTCGTTTGAGGTTGTTCCCATTCTCTTTGATGGGAGAAACATGTAAGTGGCTGGCTGAATTACCATGTGAATCAATCACTTCGTGGAAGGAGTTGGTCACCATATTTAATGTGCTATTTTTCCCTCCTTCGATGATGATGACTCTTCGGGAAAGTATCCAAAGCTTTAAGCGTTTAGAGGGCGATCCAATTCATGAGACATGGCTACGATTCAAGTAGTTAGTGCTCCAATGCCCAACTCATGGCTTGCCTGACAACGTATTGCTACAATATTTTTATCGGAGCCTTAACTCGGTAAACAAGGGTGTTGTTGACCAACTTTCTCTGGGAGGTTTGATGCAGGAACCTTATGTGGTAGCTGCTTAACTATTGGATAGCATGACCATGATAAATCGGGCTTGGTACACCCGTGAAGACTAGTTCTCACCTCTTACATTCAAATTGACCAACGAGCAGATGGAAAAAGATCAAGAGACGGACCAAAACATGGCCAAGATCATGGCACAACTTGACATTTAGTCCAAAAATGTCTTGGGAGCTGGTGCTCGAGGGGTCAATGCTATGGGTGTCAGGTGTACAAATCCTGAGTAAGCAAAGTTTGAGGCTTTTGTACAGTGGGGAGGTGAACTTCCTAGCCAACCAAGGTAGTGGTTTTCGTTCAAACTACCCGATGTAGGATGGTAACTAAGGTTGGACTACGGATGAAGGTTGGAAAGAAAGAGATCATGAATGGAGGGACCGTAATCCAAATTGGAAGGATGGGGAGAAGGATAGGTATGTGCCTCCCCATGAGCTCCAAAAGCCAAAGGATTCGAAAGGTAATAGGTCTGAGGATATGCTTTCTGTATTCTCAACAAAGTTGAGGGGTCGGACAAGATCTTAAAAGAGATGAAAGAGGACGTGTCGACCATTAGCCAGAACGTTATCCTCCCATTTAGTATCGATCAAGCAGTTGGAGACCCAAATGGGTCAGATCTCATCTAAACCCGAGACAGAAAGGGGAATTGCCTTGTGAGACTATGGTCAACCCCAAGAATGTGGCTTTAAGGTGGAATTGCGTCATGCCGTGACATTAACTAAGGCGCTGCTTGGGAGGCAACCCAAGACTCTTTTATTGTTTTTGTTTTTGTTTCAGGGAAAATAATGGTGTGTTGATTGTGCAGGTGAAGTTTGGAAAGTGTTCAAAAAAGTACAGTTTGGCGAGTAAAAAATCCAGTCGGTGCATCGCCGAAGATATCGGCGAGCCTGACCTAATCCACTGTTTGACTCAAGACATCTTAAAAATGGAGTCTGTAAAATTCGGCAAGCCCAGGAAATTATTGGCAAGTTGGCGATCCCGAAGTAGATCACTGTTTGGACCCCCATGTTAATTGGAGGTCCTGTAAGACTCGCCGGTGTAAATGACCACTCGGTGTATCATCGAGTGGCTCGATGAGCGCGACTAATATCGTCGAATGGCCGAAAACTAGGCAGTTTTTAAGGCCAAAGGTTTAAAAGTTTCAAATTCGTTCACTTTCCCTCACTTTTTATCTTCCCAAACTCACACCCGCACTCTAGTTTATATATTTTTGCATTTTTAGAGTATATTAGTGTTGATTTGTGCTCGGAGTTGAATTACATTGCCCCCTAGCATTTGAAACTTTATTAATCGGAAATTAAGGTTGGTTTTCCAAACGCTGAATTTATTTTCAGTAATTTGTACTTTTATACAAATGATCCTATCATGTTGAAGTGAGCTGGGCCTCTCTGATATTAATTGTTTTGTTTGAATGCCTATTTTAATTTGATAATCTTACCCGTAGTGTTTTGGTTGTTGAAATTCTGTATTTTTGTGCTTTAAAGTGAAGTAAATTTTGTGGGTTTGTGCTTGGGTGTTATGGGTTGTACTTTAATTTCACTAGTGCATCCGTTGATTTTTTTTCAGGGGATTGCGAGGTTGGAATCGAGAAATTGGGTTGAAAGTTGTCACGTTGGGTCATTTGGCGAGCTGGGTCGAGCTCGCCGAACCATTCGACGGTTCGCCGAAAGTCCCCATCTCGCCTTTAATCTCATGCTTTATTTGAATTGGATTCCATAACTTTTGCTGAGAAGCATGAGGTCACCGAATGTACTCTTGATCGTCCTTTGTCTGCATCCCTGAACTCTTTTTGCACTGTACTTTCGGCAGGCTAACCTTTGCTTACCGAAGTGATTCGGCGACTCGCCAACTATTTCGGCAAGTTTGTCTGTAGTTGATTTTCTGTTTGTTTGTTTGAATTATTTCTGACTTTTTCTCAATGCTTTGCAGCCATGGCTAGATCAAAAGTCACTAAGGAGAAACATGTCACCCCGAAAGATAAGAGCACAGAATTTCAAAATTAATGAAGGGAGGTCAAATCCTCCCAAGAAGGGAAGACAAGAACCTCCACCTGGAGACAAAGGCAAGGGAAAGAGGCATACTTCTGACAGGAAGACTAATCCCCGAGACCTAACTATTCCTTCATAGGCAGGGGATTCTTTAAAGTTGTGAGGAGATTTTTGGCGGATACACCCGTGGCAGATCCTGACGGGTCTGGCACTACTGATCCCCCTGAGGTAACCCCGAGAACGAAGCCTTAGATGCAACTTATCAAGTTGTTGTTGATTAAATCACCCATGCTGGTGAAAATGTTAATTATCCACGTGATAGAACATGAATTGCTTGGGGCAGTAGCCAAAGTACTCACAAAGCGAATAAAATTGTGGCGGGTAATTTGAAGTTTTATTTTATGAGTTTTCACATTTTATGGATGTTCTTGAATGGTCAATGAAATGAAACTTTGCTTTGTTAATTCATCATGATTTTGGAATATTCCCTGTAGTAAGGTTGAAGCAATATTTCTTTGATAGTAAATCATCTTGTGAGTTTTTGACCAAAAACATCCTTTTATTACACACACAACTTAAACTACATCCTTTAACTTTTCCTTTTGAAGTATCCAAATCTTGGCACCTTTCATCCTTCCGCTAAACAATAGGACAAAAAAAGCAACAACTCCCTACCCAGTGCAACTCACTTGACTTCCAATTTTCCAACAAATATATCAAAAATCGGATTCTTGGTGTTTGTTCGTTTGCTTATGGACAATGAGAAGCTGATGTTGATGCTCAGGCTCTTTGCATAGTTTATTGCTCCATTGATAATTGATGAAATTCCTTCTAACTCAACAATGGCATAATTGGAGAACTAGAAAATACACAGAAGGAAGAGAGAAAATATATTTCTTCTCTATTTCTAGAAGAATCGAGTGAATTAAGAGTATAATGAAGTGAGTATATATAGGACTATCTACTCTACTATACTCTAAGCTGATATTAAAACTCAGCAACAGCAAGAAATTTGCCTACACTAAATTATCTTGACGTAGTTAAAAGAATAACTAACTCTTAAACACTTCTAACTAACTTCTTAAACTAGTCATTCTATTTCTCAACACTCCCCCTCAAGCTGGGTACTGTGAAAGCTGGGTACTGTGAAAAAATTCAACACTCCTAGCTTGTGCAAGAGATAGCAATGTTGTGATCGATTCAAGGCTTTTGTGAGCATGTCACCTTCTTGATCCTTAGAGGTTACATGTGTTATCTTTATTGTTCCATCTTGAATTCTTTCTCAAAAAAAATGTAAGTCTATTTCAATGTGATTGGTTCTCTCTTGAAATATGGAATTTGCAGCAACCTGGACTGTTGCCTTAGCAAAATTATTAGAGTCTCAATATCAACCCTTAGTTCTTTGCAAATTTCCACAAGCCAAAGTATTTCTGAAACAGTTGCAGCCATGCTCCTGTACTCTGCCTCCACTGAGCTTCTAGAAACACTGCTTTGTTTCTTTGTCTTCTAGAAAATCAAAAAGTTTCGTAGCTTCATCACATATCCAGTAATGGACCTTCTTGATTCAAGACATCCTGGCCAATCTGCATAACAAAATGCATTCAATTGTGTTCCCTTTTCTGAGCTCTGAAGTATCCCCATTCTTCACATATTTTGCCACTCTATAAGTTCCATTCATATGAGACTTCTTGGGGTAGTGCATGAACTGACTAAGCATTTGCACTGCATTTGTAATATTTGGTGTGGTCATAGTGAGATACAATAGTTTTCTAACTAGCCTTTGAAAAGGATCTAGATCTTCTAACTTATCATCACCTATTTCTCCCACATGTTCATTATATTCCATTGTTGTTAGTTTGTGATTCCATTCCATTGGAGTATTCATTGGTTTGAACCCTACTAGTCCCAAGTCTATTATTAACTCAAATTTCCTTTGATTCATAAATATACCTTCATATGATCTATCTATCTCAATCCCAAGAAAATACTTCATTTCAAATAGATCCTAGATATGAACTTCTCTTGTAGTGCTATTTTTGCTTCCTAATTTAATATATGATCATTGCTTGTGATGACTAGATCATCAACATAGACTAGGATGATTACTATGTTGACTCCCACTTTCCTTGTAAATAAGGAGTTATCAAAATGACATTGTATGAATCCCGAGGTGGCTAAAACCTCAACAAGTTTCAAGTTCCATTGTCTTGAAGCTTGTTCGAGCCCATAGAGGGATTTGTGCAGTCTACAAACTTGTTTACAACTATTTTACCCCTAACTAAAAAATTATGAGGTGGGATCATGTCGAATTCTTCAACCAAATCACCCTGAAGGAAAGCATTGAACACATCCATCTAGTGTAAACACTATTGATTTAAAGCAGCCAGAGCGTGAACTAACCTAACAATGACCATTTTAACTAAAGGATAAAAGGTCTCCTGGTAGTCAAAACCTTCTTTTTGGCTGTAACCCTTGGCTACAACCAGCACTAGTATCTCTCAACTTTTCCATCAGCCTTCTACTTCACTTTGAAAACGCATTTATGACCTATTAGAGCTTTTCCAGGGGGAAGATCTACAATGGACCAAATGTGATTATCCGGCAAGCAGTTGATTCCAGGTTTATGGCATCAATCCGCATAGGATATTGGATAGCTTTATCGTAGGACATGAAGCTCCCTGATAGGGGTAATCTTAGACAGGTAGGACTGATATAAGTGACTAAGCTTGGCAGTAGATAAGTAGAAGTGCATGGTTTAAACACAAGAGCTAGAAATAGGAGCTAAAGGGTGTATGGTTTAAACACAAGAGCTAGAAATAGGAGCTGAGTGGAGTTTACCACACAAATATTTTTGTGACCAAGTAGGAGTAGTTTTGGTCCTTGTACACCTTCTGTGAGGGACAAGAGAAGGTTCAACAGTGGGAATTATAATATCCGAAGATGGTTATCTTGTTGTAGAGGAAGAAGGCATGTTGGTGGTGCTGAGAGGAAGTGTAATAGGAACAGGTTCAGGTTCCACATGGGATAAGACACTATTAGGAAACAACTGCATGATTTTTTTCAGTAAGTATCTGAAAAGGAAAGAATTGTTCCCCTAAAGAAATATCCATGCTCACAGTAAAACTATTATTAAGCAAGTTATAAAGTCTATAGCCTTTCTGAGTGGGAGAGTATCATATCTGCAAGATTGCCTACTTTATCACTGTTGATCATATTTGTTGTTATTCACTAATATTTATTCTCCTTTTTCTTTAGGGGCAACTGAATATTGTATAAACCATCAACCTTCATACCAATCCCCTTCACCATTTCACTGTGAAGATCCCTCATAACAAAGAGATTAGGAAAGAAAGTGACAACACATTTTAAATCTTAGGTCAATTCAAATACTAACAGGAGGTTATGTGTAAAATTGGGAATGCATAATACATTGTTTAGACTGTGATCATTGTCTAACTTGGATCTTCCCACACAAGCTATGTCTAGTGCATTACAATCTGGAAGAAAAACTCTCTTTATTCCATTCAATATGGCCTTATTGTAAACCATATGATTAGTGGCCCCTGAATTTACTATTTACCTTCTAAAGGCTTCACTATTGGTTGCCATAAAGAGTTGAGTCAAACCTGCTATGTGTTTGTCTGAATCAATTGGTACCTCTTTGTGAATCATCTTTAAAATCTGATCACATTGTTCCTGAGTGAACATCATGCCACCTCCATGGTTGGAACTTTGTGATGGTTGATCCATTTCATATAGCATAAGACCTCACAAATATGCCTAAATTTAATAGTATAAATGCTCTCAATCTATCAAGAAAGTATTCTAAATAAGTATACGAGTCTATTGATAAATATATTATTATACTTTCATTACAAACTCAAAAAGTCAACCCTGAGCCCGCAAGGTTAGTAGAACAAATTTATTTCAAAATTATTTATTGATGATAGGAGTTACAAATATGAAATTTAATCAAAATCAAACCTCAAACCAGACATCGAATCATCAAAATATCACTCCTCAATTTTAGGTTCAAAAATCCTAATTTCTATATTACACCCCGAGGCTACCCCCTTGATGTAAACATGGAACCTAGGATCACCAATGACCCTAAGCTAACCCTGAGCTGGCATATCATAATCATACATAAACTAATATTGTATGGAAGCTAAAAACATGAGATAAACTAAATGATGGGGAATACCGAATCTAAGTGTGAATATATAAATATTGAGCAAGAGTTTAAGATACTAAACTATAACTCTAACAGACTAGAGATCCTGGCACATGCCCCCAACTAACTCTAGTAAAACTGAAACTAAAATGCAAGACTAAAATATAAAGAACATGTCTATCGTCCTCAAAGAATGAGGACTCACCATTGATACTGTTAAATACGGATCAGTAACCAATCTACACGTGCTCTGAATGATGAAGACCTGAACCTACATCACGAAATGATGTAGAGCAGAGTAAGCGTCAGTACTTGAAAGGTACTGAGCTTGAAGGATAAGATAAAGCTGAACAATACTTCTATATAACTGAATAAAGCATACTGATCAATGATATAAGACGAACATAAAGAATATACTAAACATACTAAACTTGAACTAAACTTAATGCAATGACCAAGTACATAACATGCTGAAATTGAATACGGAAATGTAACTAGGAACCTGGTCAAATGTAATAGAATATGACTATGGGAGCTACTAATAACCAACATAAACCATATGAGCTAAATGTGGAGTCTGATGTATACGCCCTATTGAAAGGACCCAATATACCTTGCCAAAGGTATAGAGGCTTGACTGGCATGATAACTAAATATGATGCCCACAGAGGGGACTTACAACCTATGGAAGCACGTAGTTCTGGGACTATGAGGGTGACTGACCCTAGTCCAACTCGGTGTTATGCCTACTCCCAACTTGAAATGTGTACAATACAGCATAACTGAAATATGTTGACTAGCTCGATATTCTGACATGCTAACTGAATATGCAACATTTAACATTGATAATGAAACATTTGAGAACTGAGGCATGTATATTTGTTTTTCTGTCCTAGTTAGTGTAATTCATGAAATAAATGAATCTACACAAATAGGGTTCTGAGTTTCATGCAAGGAACTAAGAAACAGTGTTACAACAACATGAAAATCTGATTAGGAATATTCTAACAACTAAATCGCAACAATTTCTAACATTCAAGAAACCCTAGGTCTGGATAGTCTGAAGGGAATCAAGAATCTGACTGGATTCTAGGGACTTAATGGGTGAAAGGAACCCATTAGTGAAATACCACATACCTGGTTACGAATTCCACGGATAAATATTTCAATTTCCAAGCTGGAACTAAGGAAATCTTGTTGCGTTCTTAGAGAGGGTTTGGTCGACTGTTTCTTTTCTTTTTCTCTAGTTTGATCGAATTCTTGGAGAATGAATTGACTAGCGTAAGTTGTGATTAAGTTACTAGGGTAAAACTGACAAAAACTATGTAGTTTAGGGGTTAAACGTCATAGTTTAGGGGTCCAACACATAGGGGAAAAGACCAAAACGACCCTAACTTAAAGGTTGTCGAGGCCACTGATGGACCGTGGATTGACCGACGGCCCATCCTTCTAGGCGTCGACTGGGGTTCTGGGAGCTAGAAATTTGGGGTCTCAACCACGACCTGGACCACAGACTGGAGCCCCACCTACGGTCCGTGGGTCCTGCTATTGGTCGACCCTTAACTGAATTTTTTCTCGGGGTTCTGGGAGGGGGTTGTAGGTTGCCAACCATGGACCCCACCTATGGTCAGTGGCTTACCCTACGGTGCGTAGGTGGCACCCATGGGAGGAACCTACAACTTCTAAAAATTTGTTGTTTGGTTTGTTTCCAGATACAGGGTGTTACATTATCTCCCCCTTGGGAACATTCATCCTCGAATGAAGCGTAAACTAGTTGAATATGGAGGAAAAGAGCTGTAATCCCTACCACTAAGTACTAGAATCTAAAATCTGACTGAATTAAGTTCCAAGAACATACAAATACGCTGAAAGTGCAAGACTTACTGAAGGAACATGATAATAAGACTGAATTCATACAAGACTAAACTGAGAGACTGAAGAGGAACTATTACCTCACGCTGGAATGGAATTGGAAAGAAAGAGATGAGGATACTTGGCCTTCATGGCTACTTCTGCTTTCCAAATAGCTCCTTCTACGGACTGACTCCTCAACAAAACTTTAACTGAAGAGACTTCTTTGTTTCTCAAACTTTGAACCTGACAATCAAGAATTTCAACTGGCACCTCTTCATAAGTGAGACTATCTTTCACAGCCACACTTTCTAATGGCGCTATAGATGTTGGATCACCCACACATTTCTTCAACAAGGAAATGTGAAAGACTGGATAGACTGCTGTTAGTTCTGTTAGCAACTCTAAGTCATAAGCCATTTTACCAATCCTTTTCAAGATCCTGAGAGGACCTACATATCTGGGACTGAGCTTCCCTTTTTCGCCAAATCTCATCACCCCCTTCATAGGTGACACTTTCAGGAAAACCCAATCATGAACCTCAAACTATAAGTCCCTTCTATGCACTTCTACATAGGACTTCTGACAACTCTGATCTGTCCTAAGTCTATCTTTGATAAGCTGAACTTTTTCCATCGCATCATGAACCGTATCTGGCCCTAGCAAGGCTCTTTCACCTATATCAAAGCCTCATAAGGGGCCATCTGAATACTAAAATGATAACTATTATTGTAGGTGAACTCACTAAGAGGAAGGTGATCATCCCAACTACCCTTGAAGTCGATCACGCAAGCTCTCAACATGTCCTCTAAGGTATGAATGGTACGTTCTGCCTGACCATCCGTCTGCGGATGAAATGTTGTTTTGAGATTTACCTGGGTACTAAGACCTTTCTGAAATGACCTCCAGAAATGAGAGGTAAGTTGAGGACCTCTATCTGAAATGATGGACAAAGGAACCCCATGCAACTTGACAATCTCATTAATGTAAAGCTTTGCATAGTCCTCCACCGAATCTGTAGTCTTAATAGCCAAAAAGTGAGTGAACTTAGTAAATATATCTACTATTACCCAAATGGAATCGTGCTACTTGCGAGTACGAGGTAAACCTGTAATGAAGTCCATGTTGATCACTTCCCACTTCCATGTAGGAATGTTAATCTCTTGAGTCATACCTCCTTGTTTTTGATGTTCTACTTTCACTTGTTGACAATTGGGGCACTTATCCACAAAATCCGCTATATCTCTTTTCATGCCATTCAACCAAAAGACTTCTCGCATATCACGGTACATCTTAGTGGCACTTGGATGAATAGAATACCTGTAGTTATGGGCTTCCGTAAGGATCTGCTATCTCAACTCATCCACCTTAGGAACACATAAACGACCCTGGTTGTGAAGCACACCATCTCCTCCTTGCTAGAAAACGTCCACTTTCTGCTGGTTAATGGCACCCTTCAATTGAAGTAATAGGGGCTCACTATCTTGTTTTTCCTTAACCTCCACTACCATGAAGATTCAAACCCATTCTGAACTATCACACCATCATATGATATGTTCATGAGGAAAACTCCTAAGCGAGCAAGACGGTGAACATCTTTTGCAAATTCCTTCCTTTCTTCCTCAACATGTGCTACACTACCCATAGATAGTTTGCTAAGAGCATCAGCTACTGCATTGGCCTTACTAGAATGGTAAAGCACATTCATGTCATAGTCCTTGAGGAATTCAAGCTATCTCCTCTGGCGAAGATTCAACTCTTTCTGGGTGAAAACATACTGAAGGCTTTTATGGTCTGTGAACACATCTACATGAACACCATACAAGTAATGTCTCAAAATATTTAGAGCAAATACTATGGCTACAAGCTCGAAGGCGTGAGTCGGATAATCCTTCTCATGCACCTTTGTTGTCTAGAAGCATAAGTTATAACCTTACCTCGCTGCGTCAACACACAACCTAGGCCGACTCTGGATGCCTCACAATAGATCACATAACCCTCTGAACCCTCTGGTAGAGTCAAAATAGGAGTTGTATTCAACCTAGTTTTCAGTTCTGAGAAGCTCTTCTTACACTCATCTGACCACTAAAACTTAACCTTTTTCTAAGTCAATTTAGTCAATGGAGAAGCTATGGATGAAAATCCTTCCACGAACCTTCTGTAATAACCAGCCAAACCTAAGAAACTTCTGATATCTATAGGAGAGGTGAGTCTGGGTCATTGCTTCACTACCTCTATTTTCTGAGAATCCACTCGGATCCCTTCGCTATATACTAGATGACCAAGGAAGCACCTTATTGTAACCAAAACTCACATTTCCTAAACTTAGCGAATAACTGGCGATCCTTGAGAGTTTGTAGGACAACCCTCAAATGAGTCACAGGTTGTTCCTCATTCCTAGAATAAATGAGGATATCATCAATCAAGACGATAACGAACAAGTGCAAATACTACTTGAACACCTTATTCATCAAATCCATGAAATTTGTAAGAGCATTGGTTAGTCCAAAAGACATAACTACAAATTCCTAATGACCATACTAAGTTCTGAAGGCTATTTTTGGGATGTCACTATCTCTGACTCTGAGCTGATGACAACCAAATCTGAAGTCTATTTTCGAAAAGTGACTAGCACCCTGAAGTTGGTTGAACAAGTCATCAATCCTGGGGATAGGATACTTATTCTTGATTGTTACTTTGTTCAAGTGCCGATAGTCAATGCACATCGTGAGAGAACCATCTTTCTTTTTCACAAACAACACTGGTGCACCCCATGGGGAAATACTAGGTTTGATGAAGCCCTTATCTAGAAGGTCTTTCAACTGGCCTTTCAATTTCATAGGCTCAGCTGGAGCCATTCTCTAGGGAGGAATAGAAATAGGTTGGGTACTTAGAAGGAGATCAATTTCGAAGTCGATTTCCCTTTCGAAAGGAATTTTGGGAAGATCTTCTGGAAACACTTCTGGAAACTCATTGACAACTAGAACTGACTCAAGAGTTGGAGTTTCGGAGCTTCAATCCTTAACCAGAACTAGATGATAAGCATACCCTTTAGAGATCATCTTTTTGGTCTTAAGGTAGGAGATAAATCGACCTATAGGAACTGAGCTACTACCCTTCCATTCTAAGATTGGCTCGTCTAGAAACTTGAAACGAACGATCCTAGTTCTACAATCGACTGACGCATAACATGAATGTAGCCAATCCATTCCTAGAATGATATCAAAGTCTATCAATTCTAATTCTACAAGATTTGTTGAGGTGACTCTTTGAGAGACTATGACAGGGTAGTTTTTATATACCCATCAAGCTATAACTGGGTCACCAACTGGAGTAGAGATTGAGAAGGGTTCTGCAAGAGTTTCTATACTGACACCAATGTTCACTACTATATAGGGAGTTACAAAGGAAAGAGTAGCCCCTGGATCTAATAGAGCATAAACATATAAATGAAAGACTCATAATGTACCAGTGACCACATCAGGAGAATCTTCCTGATCCTGGCAAGCCTGAAGAACATACAAGTTGTTCTGGCACTAACCGCCACCTGTACCAGATAAAGCACCCTACTGAGTTGAGCGATCTACTGGTGCTGCTGGAGCTGTAGACTGAGCCCTACTATTATTACCTCCCTGTCCCTATTTAGAAGAAAAGCAATCCCTCAACCTGTGACCTGTTTGACCACACCCAAAACATCCTTCCTTTCCTGCAAGATACTCGCCTGAATGGTTCTTACCACACTTTGGACAAGTTGGGTAGGTTTCGGTACTTGAAAAACTCCCCTCAGACTTAGCATCTGATGCCCTATTTTTCTAATCCTATCAAAACTTGGAGGATGGAGCACTAGTTGATGAAGGTACTAGGGCTGAAGACTTCTGCTTAAACTGTGAGCGATTTCCATAACCCGATTTCTGCTGAGAGTACTCATCGTTGCCTGCTCTAGCCTTTTTGTTGTCCTTAGCTAGTTCTATAAGCATATTTCCCTCAACCTGCTGAGCATGAGTTGTGAGCCTAGAGATGTTAATATCCTCCAACAACATAGCATTTTTGCACTCTGTCTTCACCAAGTCAGATACCCCAAATAAGAACTTACTTATTTGTGCCCTGGGATCAGCAACCATATGTGGAGCATACCTAGAGAGCTGGGTGAACTTAAGTCCGTACTCGTGGACTTACATAAAACCTTGTTGAAAATTCATGAATTCCTGAGCCTTGGCGTCTCTCAACTTTCTCGGGATGAACCTATCTAGAAAATCTTGAGTAAAGCATTCCCAAGTCACAGGAGCTACATCTGTACCCCTGTTTTCTTTCCACTTAGTGTACCAAATGTGAGCTATATCCTTAAGCTGGTAGGATGCCAACTCTACCCTATCATTTCGAGTCACCTGCATCACACCAAAGATTTTTTTGACCTCATCAATGAAGTTCTGGGGGTCTTCACCAACTCTGACCCTAGAAACTTAGGCGAATTCATCCTATCAAAATCACGGACCCTAGCTGCCACTGATCCACCACAAGCATTTGTAGGAACTAGAACCTGCTAATTGTTCTAGTTGGCTACACTCTGTACCAAAAGTTTGATAGCATTCCGAAACTAAGCATTTGAAACCTCATGGTCTGGGACTAGAGGAACTGCATTAGTATTGCAGGAATTAGCATTCCTTGCATAAGCTCTACAAGGAGGCATGATCTGAACTGCATAATGCTGTGTTAGAAAGGAGATCATACCCTTGCACAATGAGAATAACAAGAAAATGTTTTTCCTAAAACACTTTGTAGCCTCCCTCTCATTAGATGTGGTGCACTTCACACCCATGAAAAGGACTCTACTTAGTGCGGCTTTTCAGACATCTAAGGACACTTAAACATAATGCTCTGATATCAAGTTTGTCACGCCCCAAGGCTACCCCCTTGACGTAAACACAAGACCTAGGATCACGAATGACACTAAGTTAACCCTGAGATGGCATATCATAAGCATACTTAAAAGATAATGTGCGGAGGCTAAAAATATGAGATAAACTAAATGATGGGTAATACCCAATCTATGTATGAATATATAAATACTAAGCGATAGTTTAAGATACAGAACTATAACTCAAATACTAAAGCTAAATTTGTCTATATCTGAAAAAAGGCTCTAACTGACTAGAGATGCTGGGACATGCCCCTAGCTAACTCTAGTAAAATTGAAACTAAAATAAAAGACTGAAATATAAAGAAAATGTCTATAGTCCTCAGAAAATGAGGACTTACCATTGATACTACTCAATACGGATCAGGAACCAATCTACACGTGATCTGAATGTTGAGGACCTGAACGTACATCACAAAAAGATGTAGCGCAGAGTATGTGTCAGTACTTGAAAGGTACTAAGCATGCAAGATATGACAAAGCTGAACAATATATCTATATAATTGAATAAAGCATACTGATCAATGATATAAGATGAACTTGAATAATATATTGAACATTAACTAAACTGAATGCAATGACCAAGTACATAACATGCTAAAACTGAATACTGAAATGTAACTGGGAACCTGGTCAAATGTACTCGAATCTGACAATTGGTGTTACTAATAAATGACATAAAGCCACATGAGCTAAATGTGGAGTCTAATGTATATGCCCCATTGAGAGGATCCAATATATCTTGCCAAGGGTATAGAGGCATGAATGGCGTGATTACTAAATATGATGCCTATAGAGGGGACTTACGACCTATGGGGGCACGTAGTTTTGGGTGTATAAGGGTGACAGAACCTAGTCCAACTTGGTGTTAAACCTACTCCCAACTGGAAATGTGTACAATACAACATAACTGAAATATATTGACTAGCTTGATATGCTGACATGATAACTGAAAATGCAACATTTAATACTGATAATGAAACATTTAATAGCTGAGGTATGTATGTCTATTTTTCCGTCCTATTTAGTGTAATTCATGAAATAAATGAATCTACACAACTAGGGTTCTGAGTTTCATGCAAGGAAAAAAAGCAACAGTGTTACAACAACATGAAAATCTTATTAGGAATATTCTAACAACTAAATATCAACAATTTCTTACATTCAAGAAACCCTAGGTCTAGATAATCTGAAGGAAAACAAGAATCTGACTAGATTCTAGGGACCTAATGGGTGAAAGGAGCCCACTAGTGAAATCCCACATACGTGGTGGCAAATTCCACGGAGAAATCTTTCAATTTCAGGGCTGGAACTGAGAAAAACATGTTGCATTCTTGGAGAGTGTTTGGTCGACTATTTCTCCTCTTTTTCTCTTGTTTGATCGAATTCTTGGAAAATGAATTGACTAGGGTAAGTTTTGATTAATTTACTAGGCTAAAACTGACAAAAACTAGGTAGTTTAGGGGTTAAGCGTCATAGTTTAGTGGTCCAACGCATAGGGAAAAGACCAAAATGACCCTAACTTAAAAGTTATCGGGGTGACCAACGGCCAGACCGACGGACCATGGGCAGACCGACAATCTGTCCTGGTAGATGTCGATTGGGGTTCTGGGAGCTGGACCCCAGCAGGTCTCGACCACAACAGGGACCACGGATCATGGTCCTACCTACGGTCCGTGGGTATTGCTGTTGGTCGACCCTTAACTGTATTTTTTCTAGTGGTTCTTGGAGGGGGTTTCAAGTTGCCAACCACGGACCCCACCTACGGTCCATAGGTAGCACCCATGGGTGGCACCTGCAACTTCTGAAAATCTATTGTTTAGTTTGTTTTCGGATACGGGGTGTTACATTCTAACACCCAAATGTTAATTAAATCACGAAATAAACAATATAATCAAGGGAAAATACAAAACAGATAGATTCTTACCCTCAGATAAAATGAGTAATTCCTCCTTAAAAATTACCAAAATCGAGCTACCAAACTCGAAAAACCTTATAGTGAAGTATATGTTCAAATTGGAGATTTATTTCATCCAAGTCTTAATTGCATTTTGAAAATGTAGATTGCAATTGTAAGCGCGATCAATTGGTCCGAGCTAACCCATCGTAATCGTGATAGAACAATCATAAGTGTGATTCCTCATCTACAACTGAGTGACAAACATTATCCTTCACGAATGCGACACAATCCTCATGAATGCATAGAAGTCCAATTATTCTTCACGAATGTGATTTATCTAGCCCTTTCGGTCATAGAGAAGAAAACCAAATACACCAACAATTGGTGCATCAGCTATGAGAAAATCTCTATTTCACCCGTCAAACTCATCTAGAAAACCAAGTATGCAAATAAATCATAAAATATATTACAAATGTGTTGAAACATCAAATTACCAATTCGAAGTTGTCTACCAAATGTTGATCATTGTATATTCTAAGCTTTATCTTTTACTTTTTAGTATTGTTCATTTCAGATAGTGTATTCATATTATATTTAACTTCTAATCACTCTTCTAGTAATTGGTATTTTCCACATTTATATGAAAGCTAAGTTATGACTTGTTATCGCTATTTCATTTATTTCCGTATGATCAGTTGATTTTAATATTTCAAAAAAGAATTGATTTATCTAACAATGGGTTAGTGAAGTGATATCACGATCCTTTAGATTTTGGATCATAAAAATTATGTCTAAATATGTAATTTCGTGTATTAAGCACTAAAAAATAGGAACCCATCTTGATCATAAATTATTACGAAATATATGTAATTAAAGAATATGTGATAATCATATGTCAAATAACCAATTTATGTAAGATGGCCAATGTAATAAATATAATCAAAGTTAGTTGAGTGATTGTCAAAACTAAGACTACATATTCAAGAAGTCTGAGTTTTATTAAGTAAAAACTATCTTTAACAGAGAAAAGTTATCTACATTTAAAATGAAGCATTCTAAAATAAATTTCTTGAAACAAATATATATTGAAAAACAATTTAGAAGTCAGAGTGAATATATATTTTTCCATGGAATTCATATATTATATTTGTTTTTGACAAATCATTAGTGTGGGTATATATTTTTTGACAACTTATTGTGTTCTTAAACTCTAAAAGTATACAAAAATACTGAGGGTCTTCCCTTCAAGTGATGCAAGAAAATATTGAGGTATAATTTTATTAACTTTTCGAATGTAAAAATTAGAATTTTCTATACAATCTCACTAAGGTACTGCTTTTTACTGATTTTTTTTTCTCTATTGTTGATTTTTCATAAATGATTTTCTATGATCAATAGTTGTATATAAATTCTTTTGGATGATCTATGAAGTTTTGTGTGTATCTCTGAAAAATCAAAAATAAAAGGAGTCCTTATTATTAATAAATATTTTAGAAATGATTTTCTATGCTCAATAGTTGTATATAAATTCTTTTGGATGATCTATGAAGTTTTGTGTGTAGCTCTGAAAAATCAAAATAAAAGGAGTCATTTTTATTAATAAATATTTTAGAATGATTTTCTATGTTCAATAGTTGTATATAAATTCTTTTGGATGATCTATGAAGTTTTGTGTGTATCTTTGAAAAATCAAAATAAAAGGAGTCCTTATTATTAATAAATATTTTAGAAATGATTTTCTATGTTCAATAGTTGTATATAAATTCAATCTATTCCAGATCTAACAGTCATGCAAGTGAAATTCATTAGATCTAGGAACAGGTCATTACAATCTTTCTAATTTGCACAAACATAAATGCTATATCTGTTATTTATTTATTTATTTTTGAACAATTTAATTTACGATCTACATTGAAGATGTACCAATTCCGAGTGAATTTCCTCTAGTGTATGCAATTTTTTTAAAAAGAAAATCAGTTATAGGTGTGTATTCAATATAAATAATTTATGTACCTGAGTACTATTTCAGACGTTTTACTATCTAATATCTTTTTTTCTTCTAAATAAAATAAATTTCTATCAGGACTACAAAAAATTTTCAAAGACCTTTAATCTATAACTTTAAAATATGTCTTTATCTTTGTTTTCTTAAAATATAGACTAAATTTTGACTTATTTTTTGTACAGAATTGTGAACATAAATAATCGTGGTAGAGAAGTGATCATTGATGAAAATGAAATAGACAAAATATCTTGTTTGCCCATGTATATCCTTGAAATAATATTCAAGGATATGTCATTTCGAGAATTGGTAAAAACATGTGTCTTGTCAAAGAAGTGGGGACATTTTTGGGTTATGCATCCAATACTATTTCTAGATAGGGAGTTCTTTGAAGAGATAAGTGGTAATATAGGATTGACTGGACATGGTTTTAGTGGCCTGATTGACAATATTCTCTCGTGACATGTTGGATCAATACTGATGTTTTTCCTTGATTTGTCAACTATCCATTGTAATGATAAGGACCTTGACCATTGACCTTTATGTGTAACAAGTAAATGTGTCAAAGAACTTACCTAAAAAATCACAAACGCAAATGTTATACATTGTCTTTTCATATATTTGATTGTCCCACTCTCACTTATCTAGATATCACCAATTTCATAGTCAAGCCACCTTCTCCCAAAGTATTATTTCCAAATCTCCTTGTAATGACCTTGAAGTTCATCAAATTTCGCCTAGCCAAAGTAAATTATGTCTTGAATACCCCATTACTTTCATCCTTAACATTCATTGCTTGCAATGGCGTTCATTTCCTCACCATATCTGCTCCTAGCACTACAAGAAAAACAGTCTCTAAGGAAGGGAAATATGGTCCCTGAAAGTCGAAATCTGGTCCCAAATGAGCATTTGACACTTGAAAAATCTGGTCGCCACCCATCTTAAAAGCTTCCTTCGCTATAGCTCAACAGCGACGAGACAAAAAAAACTAGTCGTTAAAGGTTTTTGGGATGGGGGTCTAATCTCATCGCGAAACACCTTTAGAGACGGTATTTATGGTCTCAATTAGACCTAATATATTTTGGGAAATACTTTTTCCAGGTCGGTAAATCTCATTAGCGACCACCAAAAACAAGTTGTAATAATCTTTAGAGACGATATAGATCTAGTCCTAGTAATCTCTAGCGACCATTAAAGACCTGGACTTAGAATATCTTTATAGATGAGTACTATCTGGTCCTAGAAATTCATTAGCGACTATCACCAACCTCATCCTAGAATTGCTTTGGCGACTATCAACAACCCCATCCTAAAATAGCTTTATGGACGAGCATCATTTCTTGGTCTAGATTATCCAATAGAGACGTGCAACAAGCCTGGTTGTCATAGCTTAACCTTTAGAGACTAACAATAATTCTTGTCCTGGATTGACCACTAATATACATTACAACAAATATGAAATTGCTACTAAAATCTTCTCTACAAAAAGATGATATATATATATATATAAAGAGAGAGAGAAGAGACAGAGAGAAGAAGATATATGTAAAGAGAGCGATTAATTAGAATAAACTGGTTTACATCCATGATATTAGTTTCAATATTTCCTTAACCAAAAAAAATAGCTAAGATCCGAGTTAGACTATGACATCAGGTTTTGCATAAAAATTGTAGCGAACTAATAGTGAGCTCATTCATCTTCTTCTAAACTTGTATCTTGCACTAGAGAATGAACAAAAGCTAGGCAAAGAAAATTAAAGTTCCGAACTTCATCAAGTGTCATCCAGAAACATCAACAAAATCTGAAAGAAAATAAAAAATAAATCTATTACAAACTTTGAGATGCATTAACCGAGAATCCAATATCTATTTTGAAGATTTACAACTTAAATACATAACATTTGTCTCATAATAGAAACAATGGACTTAATAGCTTTGGAGATGAGCAAAAATGAAAAATAAGCTGGGCAAACACAATTGCTATAAACAAAAAACCAGGGCAGAAATCTGGTGTGAAAAGATCATCTAGAACTAACTTGAATCATTCACAAATATGTATCATGGAGATCGATGTTCGAGGCTCCATATGAGACCCACTATTATGTCCAATTAGGGATGGCAGCGAAGATGGACGTACAAGAATAGAGCAGTGGAACCGGGAAAAAGAACAAGCATAACTTGATAACAAGGCTAATGTAAACTAGTAATTACAGAAATGAAAGCAATGAGAATAGATCAGTATTATAATCAGCAATGACAAGAAAGTGCATATGGATAATAGATGAAAATATTGTGCTAGTTGTGGATCCAAGTTAGAAAATATATACCAACAGGTTTGGTTTCACATGCATTTACAGGGATGAGAGTTGAATGACTGATCTGTAACTGGAGACAACAATACTAAAATTCTTAATCCTTAAGTCTATTTTTAGCTTTGAAATACTTTGAAATGAGCAAATATTGATTCTATTCATCGAACAATTATAATTCTAGTTTTCATACCATATATGAGCACTGAAAATCAAAAAATATACTCCTAAAATGACCGAATATCATTTAAACCAGTACGATAGTGAAGCTTATTTATCATGTTTAGTTTGGTTGTGACCTATGTACTCCGAGAATCATGTTCTTTGAGCAGAAAGATCCTTTGTCAGGGAAGGCAAAACCATGACTCACCTCTGTAAGATTTTTCCAAAAATTTAAGCAAACTGTAGCAATTTATGGTTTACAACCTCCCTTTTAACACGTAGAGAACTATTGACAACAATCCCAACCTCTAACCTCTTAACTCTTCTCTTCAATGAATGAGTGAAGTCCCTCACAAATACAAAACAATAGCTACTACAATCAATTAAGAACAATTCAAAGCAAATTATTACAACTCAAGAACAATATACATAAAACTTTATAGGAGCAGGTTCATTCATTGTCGTAAAAAAGTCCTTCATTATGCAAACTTACTTTTTCTAGAGCTTCCCAACAGTTTCTATCTATAAATATAAGGGATGTGGAACTTTGAAACTGGGAACTGCTAGTTTTGCGTTGTACGGACTATTGTTTGCTATTATGTATAGCAGTGAACTTATATGAGACCTATTTAAGGTTGTGGATGCTTAGTCTGTAACTTCTCTAGAAGAGAATCTTGATGATATCATTTAGGTATTTCATCTTTCACTTCGAAAAAAAAAAGACAAACCATTCACAACGAGGATGAGGACATCGTAGAGAGATTGAGGCAGAACTATCATATCAGGAATTAAAAGCCTTCTTTTAATAGAATAAAGTTGGGTATATTATTACTTACTTGGTCAACAAAAAAATAGTTGTCATTCAGTTGAAATAGGCAATATTGTAGGTAGGACATGTGATTGTTGAGTAGCAAATAATTCTTTCATTTTCATTATTTCTTTCATCTCATCTTCTAAGGTAGACAAGCGACCATTCAAGGGTTTGTTTTTCTCATTCAAGGATTTGTTTTCTTCATTCAAGAATTTGTTATCATCTCGAGTTCAACGTAGAGCGGACAATAGTTCAGCCTTTGAATACGTTCCACCTTTCAAATCTTTCGCCTTTACTCCACCCCCAAATCTAAATACATGGCTACGAGTTTGTGGTCCACAACATTTTTCAACAATCTCTATACTAGATAGAGATGGATCTTCTTGAAGCATATCCTCAAGTTGAGCCTACAAAATATATAAAAGGACATTTTCTATCAAAACACTTAACAATTTCAAGCGATTAACTTATTCAATTTACCAAACGTACATGTTTTTCAATTGCTTCAGGTTCAACAAGCTTGTTATCTTTCTTACGAGTCTCAAAGAAAATAGTAGCCAAATTTGGTGGATTTCCATATTTCCCACCCTTTACATTAAGGTCAAACATGTCAAATAATGACACAAACCTCGTAAATACTCCATCAAGGAAAATAGTTTTATAGCAATACCTTTTGATAAATAATATCTCGAATAGGTTTGCTACCAATATGATGATGCATCTTTAACTTAGATCGGTTTGTTGCATTCCTGATGCTTCTTGCCTATATTTGTGAAACAATAAGCTTAATTAGAATAATTATAACAAAATTATTAAAACATAAGGCATTTCATGCCTTAACAAATGTCTAGATTGTTTCCTATTAATAGACTTAACCAATATACATACCTGAAAACTTTCAGAAGTAAAATGTTCCTTTACTAACCATTCCCATTCTTTTCTGTCTACTCCTCTTGGGATATTCTTGAGAGATTGTTGAATGGGCTTATCCTTCACATATTTTTCATGTAAGTGTCCTCTCCATTTGTTACATAACTCATTCATCTATCCCAAGATATGATCACGATGATCATTCATGTCAACAGCCTCAAATTTGTGCTACAAAAATTGGGCATGAGTTGAGTTATTATCACGGGAGAAGAATTAAGAAAGGACAATAAAATGAAAAAGATATGTGCTTCTAGTAGAATAAGCAGTGATTCTATAGTAAATAAGATAAAAAGACAAGGAATTTTTGTTAGATGTAGTTCTTTTAGTATCCTCATTCATTAAGGATGTTAATTGTGTAAGATTAAGGATTACTTGTCTTGCTTTTTAGAACACTCCTCATTTAACTTTTAAGCAATAAACAGAGTGAACTAATAGGGTATGAGAAAGGGAAACTACAGTTTAAATTCTTGGGTATCCTTATATTAGCAAAGAGGCTCTCTTCAATCGATTGTAAAGATTTGATTAATAAGATGAGTAGTAGAGTGAACACATGGGTTTCTAAAAACATGTCGTATGCAGGTCGAGTACAACATGTAAACTCAGTCCTAATTAGAGTACACTATTAGTGATCTGCTGTACTGATATTGCCTAAAAGAGTAATGTAATGTTACTGTTATGAATGTAATGTTACTGTTGCTTTCGTGAATATGGATGTAATGTTAATGAGCATAATAGAGAAAGCAATACAAAGCAGAGATAAAAATTACAAAACTGAAAGAAAAAATCAGATCAAAGATTATATTGCAAAAAAGAAAAAAAAACAAAACATGGGAAATTGCAAAACAAAGTTTTTTTCCCGCTATTACTGAAGTCTCGTTTCTTGCTTCTGGGACTGAAGCGCTCATAGAACAATAACACATTTGTTGGATCAATATTATAGATAGATCCTTGTCACCTTGAAAATATTATTAGATAGAGGTACCATGACGCTTTTCTATTCGATATCTCGAGTAAATAAGATTTCAGTAACACATGAGAATAGTGTGAAACTTATGTTAATGAAAGATTTGAATGAAATTCAAATTTGTTACCTCAATAGCTGCCCGCATGTGATTTAACTTATCTTTCTTAATATTACTCCACGAGGTTATTCCCAAAGGATATATATTATGGTGGCGAACAATTTTTCCCAAATGCCTCGAAAACAATTTGCTATTTGTTCCAACAGTTCGATTATTGTAAAATGTTAATTTTAGCTTTTCTCCATTTTCAAGTGAAGCAACTGCTTTGCACATGTTGCTCTCTGAAACTCTTCTTACCTTTGTAGGATTAGTTGAACCTATGGTGCATAATTTAGCAAAACCTATAGCAATCAAATTTAGGTTTACAAATTAATAAGATATGGCTTGAAAATATCGTACCTTTTTCAGTTGTTTGAGAATGTTCCATAACTTTATCAATGGATGGAGGCAATGAAAGATTAGTTTGCATATCCTCTTTCTCGAGAATTGATTTGTCCATTCTTTGCATTTCTTGACTAGACGACATGGTCAAATTTGCAGTTTTAATATGCTGATTAGCATAAAGAGCACTTTTGTTGATACATCCCACCTCAGATTCAGAAGTCATGTAGTTGTTATATTTCATTCCCATTCCTTGACTAGTACACAAAGTAGAGCTTTTAAGTCCTTGTTTGCACCCCTTCCCTATAGAACCTGAAGAAATCACATCATATTACCAATACTTTAGCATAGTGTTTCAGCCATGACATAGGAATACAAAGTAGAGAAAAAATGGATGCATCCATGAAATAGGAAAAATCTGTGACATTTATAAAAGTAAGATAGTGTTACTACTAATTTTATTGTGCACATAAGCTGGAGGTGTGAAAATATGAATACATGTTTCAGCATATCAAGCATGTTTCATCCTCTTCTTTAACTAGATGAAGTTTAAGACAGATCGAAGTTGTGGCTGCTCTTTGGGAAGCTACGATGTGCTACATCTAGAAAGTAAGGAACTAAAAATAGTTCAAAGGTATTACAGACAAACTTGGAACTTTTATTTGAAAACATTGCAGATTTTCCAAAAATCTTACTTGTCTCGACTTCTTGGGTGTATTGCTTACCTAGATTAGTTGATGCATGAGCTGAAGGGTTAATTTGCCTTTTCTCTTTGTCAAGATCAATGGAGTTCTTAGGTATCGTTATCATTCCTTGACTAGTAAACAAAGTAGAGTTTGTAAATCCTTGTCCTTGACCCTTCCCTACATAACATGGAGAAAACAAATCATATAATTAATACTTTAGAATAATTCTTTTGAGAGCGAGAAGCTGTAAGAAATAACAACGGCTCAAAGAGAAGATTAGATATTGAGACAGAAAAAAAGAGAGCTTTATATAAAAAAAAATAACAAGGGCTCACTTTACACTAACAAATCGCTTGAGGGTAGAAAAGTGTTAAAAGTATGATACATTTGAACGAGTCCCAAGACCAAGAACAGTTTGCAAGCAAATAGTTATGGAATGTACACACAAGATACTTGGAAATTTTATATGAAAACATAGCAGATTTTCAAAAATCTTACTTGTCTCGAATTCTTGGATGTATTGCTTACCTAGATTAGTCGATGCATGAGCTGAACGGTTAATTTTATTGTTCTCTTTATCAAGATCAATAAAGTTCTTAGGTATCGTTGTCATTCCTTGACTAGTTAACAGAGTAGAGTTTGTAAGTCTTTACCCTCGACCCTTCCCAACATAACATGGAGAAAACAAATCGTATTACTAATACTTTAGAATATTCCTTTTGAGAGCAAGAAGTTGTAAGAAATAACAACGACAACATAATATGAGCTATTAATATCACTTTTGAATAGTTTATTTATAATATCTTGCTTGTTTCAATTTCTTGGATGTACTCATTAACCAGATCACTAGATTGAGACCAAAACTCTTAGTTGACAAGTCTCTTCTCTCAGCCAAAGATTTAAGCCCTCGTCCTTGTCCCTTTCCAATAGCACTAGGTGCGACAAATGTATATCTAATAATACTCTTCATAGATGAGTCAGTCTCATTTTCAGTCTTCAATGATTTCATTTTGAACCTGCAAAACGAGCCAAAAATAAAAAGTAATAAGAAAAAATTTAAGACAATGTAGGAATAAAAGAAATCATGTCATCATAAAGTGTAACAGTGAATATATTAATTCATAAAAATATACTTCACCTCATTAGTTCTTTTACGTTTCTTTTGTGAAGGACTTCCTAACGCTAAAATATCATCATTCATTTGTACCACAATTTCATAGGAATCAGGAGGTTGAGTCTACCTCACTACTTGCCAACCTTTGTTGGAATTATCATTAGCATAAAACACTAGAGATGCTTGGTCCGCTAAAACAAATGGCTCATTTGTTTTCAAGAATCTATCGGGATTAACACTCACGAAATCATACTCATCTTTCTTAACTCCTTTTATTTCATCACACACATCAAACCAATTACAACGATATAAAACCACTCTTCTATCCATGACAACTTGAAACTCAATCACATCTATTAAAACTCCATAGTAATCAAGGTTCTCACTATCTTTATCATTCTCACCCAATACAACAACACAACAATTTTGAGTCCTTAACTTTTTATCATAATCTTCTACATGAAATCTATATCCATTAACAATGTAACCATTAGAATGCATCGAATATCTTGTAGGACCGTGTGAAAGTGAGAGCAGATCTTCCATGATACGACTACAATCTCCTTTATGCAATTGCGCAACCAATCATCAAGATTAGGATGATTACTTTATAATGAGTATTACAATATTAAAATGTAAACTTTTATGTTTATGTATTACTCACCCTATCTTTAAACCATTCAATAAATTATCGATTCCATTCTACATCAGACAGGTGGCGAGCATTTTCATGAGTTTGTGCAAACTCTCTACAAAATTAAAGTGAACCATCAATTTCATATAAAAAATAAATAATCCTACAAAAATAATAATGAGAAGATATGAAATAACTCTCCATACTCGAGATATGGTAAAATTTCATCACAATTCTTCAATATGTATGTGTGCTTGTTCTAATTCATCTGCTTCAAGCTCAAATGGAGTTTTACCTCCGAGAGTTTTTTCGGGTTGACATAATAGTGATAAACCTCCATTAGATTGCTTTAAAACCCCCATCATAATTTCTTTCAGGTTGATTAAATTTTGTGTCAATTCTATATAGATACCTTGAACATAAGGTCATACATTCATTTGCAATGTAGCCCTCTACAATACAACCTTCAGGACATGCCCTATTACCAATGAAAGATTTTAGAAAATATAACCATCGTTCCATAGGATACATTCATCGATAATGAATCGGTCCAGCAATCTTATCTTCAGTAGCTAAATGAATAGGTAAGTGAACCATGACATCGAAAAATGAAGGAGGAAAGATCTTTTCTAACTTGCAAAGTGTAATGGGAATTTGAGCTTCAATATGTTCCAAGTTATCAATTCTCAACTCCTTTGATCCAAGAATACAAAAAAAAAACAAAGATAACTCAATAAGAGGCTTACACACTTCTTTGGAAAACATACCACGAAGTGCAAGAGGGAGTAAATGTTGCAGTAGAACATGACAATCATGACTTTTCAACCCAGATATCTTGTGATCTTTCCGGTTCACACATTAAGAAATATTAGATGAAAATCCATCTGGAACCTTTAGAGTCTTTAGGGAAAGGCATAACTTGTGATTATCTTCGGGAGACAATGTGTAGCATGCAGTTGGAACTTCAATTTTCTCCCCTTTTTGGAAAGGGTGCAATTCTGGCCTAATGTTCATTTCTTGCAAATCTAACCGAGTTTTAATTGTGTCCTTGGTCTTTCCTTTGACATTCATGATTGTCCCCATAATATTATCACATATATTTTTTTCAATATGCATTACATCCAAATTATGTCGCAACAAGAGACTCTTCCAATATCGAAGTTCAAAAAAGATACTTTTTTTGTTCCAATTATCCTTTCGATTTTCATGTGATATCTTCTTCCTTTTCTTTGGATCCTTTAATAATTGTAGCCCTTCAAGATCTTGCACTTGATTAAGTATCTCAATACCAAAACGCATTTGTGGCGGTGGTCTTCTCTCCTCTATACCATCAAATGACTTTTTCTCAGTCTTCCATTTGTGATTATGAGGAAGGTAACGTTGATGACCCATATAACACTGCTTCTTACCATTAGGCAATCAAGTTGATGAAGTGTCTTTATTGCAACATGGACATGCCAATATTCCTTTTGTACTCCATCCAGATAAATTTCCATATGCTGGAAAGTCATTGATAGTCCACAACAAAGAAACATGCAACTTAAAATTGTTTTTAGCTAATGCATCATAGGTCTCAATACCAACCTCCCACAATTCCTTCAATTCCTCTATTAACGGCAGAAGATATGTCTCAGTTGCATCTCCTGGGCCATTTGGACTAGGAATAATCATTGACAAAATAAAATTTCCTTGTTTCATGCACAACCAAGGTGGTAAATTATAAGGTATAAGAACCACGAGCCAAATGCTATATGAGGTTTTTGAATTTTGGAATGGCTGAAATCCATCACTAGCAAGTCCAAGTCAAACATTACGAGGCTCGACCGCAAATGAAGGATGAAGTTCATCAAATGACTTCCATGCCATTGAATCAGCTGGGTGCCTCATTATTCCATCATCAACTCTTTTATCCTTATGCCATGTCATAAGAGTAGATGTCTTTGTAGACATAAACAACCTTTGAAGTCTAGGCTTTAAAGGAAAATAGCGTAAGCTCTTTATTGCTATCCTTTTTCCTTTTCTATTCCTTATTTCCCCGCTATGTGTATCTATCTTCCATCTAGACACCCCACAAACTTTGAAAGAATCGAGTTAGCTATCCTCCTTCCAGTATAACATGCAATCATTAGTAAAAGCATAAATCTTGTTATAAGAAAGGCCGAGTTCTTTGATTATCTTATTTGCCTCATAATATGAGTTTGGCAAATTAGCGTCATCAGGCAACAACTCCTCTTTCAACATTTTCAATAACATTGTAAATGACACATTACTCCAACGACCCATACTTTTTATGTGAAGCAATTTAATCAAAGAGGAAATCTTTGAAGCTTTGGAATTTTGATATAGTGGCTGCTCGAAATCCTTCAATAGGCAGTAAAATCTTTTTGCTTCAACATTTAGTTCCTCCTCAAGTAAATCATCACCATCAGCGTGTGTAGTTCCTCCATCAAGATTACGATATAAATCTCTCAACAGTTCTTCTACTTCATCCTCACTCTCACATTCTTTTACTTCAACACCATCTCCAAATGCAAATTCAAATTCAGATTCATATTATGACAATGGCTCACACAAACGTTCTCCATGGTGATACCAAAAAGTATAATTCTTAATTATTCCATATACTTACAAATGTGTCTCAACCATTTTACGAGTTCCTAAAATTGTATTCTAACATTTGACACATGGACATCATATTTCATATTGTTCTCCTGTTCTTTCAAAAGCATAATCCAAAAACTTTTGCACGCCTACTAAATAGGTTTCATCGAGCCGATGGTCCAATAGTTGCATCCATTGCTTATTAGGAGCCATAACCTTGAATAGTACATAAAAAGCTAGATTAAACAAGATAAAGGATAAGAAAAATACTAAGATCAATAACCATGATATGACGATTACATTTATGCCTACTAATCAGGAGCCATCCTACGTAGTGGTATATATAAAACTGGTATGTTATTCATAAAACAGTGAGTTTCTTAAAATTTTATATGGACTCTATATGAAATATGAATCTTTAGAAAACTTTTAGGGAAAACTTCGAGAACTGAATCCACAATATTAAGTCCCAGGGTGGAAAGATCCTTACAGGTGGTTCAGTCATATAATCTGAGGATAATTTTGTGCATCCAACAATTGCTAAAATTTCTTCAAACGCTGAACTTGTGAAGGAAAAATTGTTTGCTCCAGTTCTGTAAGTAATGAAGTTTAAGACTTTTGAAGAAGCAGTTGAAATCAACAACTTTGTCCCGCAAGGTTTAAGTAGTTCCATCTTCACTTTAAATCCAGATAATATATATTTAAGTGGATTAGACCTCAAGGAAGTGATTGTCGCATCGTTAATGTAAATATCCCAACTATAAGAACGTATCTCTTGAAAGATCTTGAGTTTGCTAACTTTGTAATGCAAATGGAACTATAACTATTTCTACCTTCTATGTACAACACCACATGAGGTAATTTGTAGCCATTTTGTTTGTTCTTACATCTTTTGTGTGTTCGAGTTAATTTGATTGTAAAAGAATATGATCGATTCCTTAGACACACACAAAACACTATGATATACTTCAAAAAAATTGACCATCTAATCTCAAAGATGAAGAGTAATCCAAACAAGTATAGTGTAACTCAAACAAATCAAATATAAAGAAGGAGAAAAAATCAGCTCCCAAAAGAGAAAGCTTATCAGAAAGTTGAACAAATAGAAAATAGTTAGTGATTCTATTTTACAAGAACAGAAATAAATATGGTGCAACTATTGAAAAATCTTAAGTTTTCCAAGTTTTGAAACCCAAATGAAACTATCGTTGTTTCTACCTACTATGTACATCATATACAAGAGGTAATTTGCATTAGTTTTCTATTGCTTTCTTCATCGTTCATCAGCTCATGTTAATTTAATCATCAAAATATGATTGATTCTTTAGGCACACACTATTCACTATGCTATAAGAAGAAAACAATCAACAAATTAAATTTAGAGAAGGAAAAAAACTCACAGAAGAGGATGCACAGCTGAAATACAAGTAGACAGAAATAAGAGAACCAATTAGAAAAAATTGAAAGTTTTAAACAACTATTAGAATGCATCTTCTTGACAGTTATCAAGCTTTCCAATTTTCAGACCCAAACAAAAGCATCACTCATTCAATCTTCTATGTGCAGCACCACAGGAGGTCAGTTTGCATCAGTTATATTGTGTTTTACATATTTCATCAATTTCAGACCCAAATGAAACTATCTTTTTTTTCACTTATTCAGTTGTAACATTCTGCAATCACTTGTCTCACTTGCCCTATTAGTAGTTCACTTGTAATTTATAACAGATTTCTCAACTTGAACAGAACACTCTCTATATTATCTCTTAATATTGTTTTAGCTCATTGAGTTGTTAGTGCCGCTTTTCAAGTTTAGTTCATTATTATTTATCTTTAGGAACACATACTTCTTTAAGGATTGATCGATCCCCTTCACTTTTGGCATCATATTACACTACGAAACTGAATCTTTTTTAAGAAAACAATCAGCATCTAGTCTTAGAGAACAATAACTCAAATAGGATGAGTTACAACTCAAACAAAACAAACAGCAAATCAGCTTTATAGAAAAAATCAAATCAACTCATACAAGTGGAGGCATACCTGAGATCTGAGTGAATAGAAGATATATATTGAGTGGAGATCACTGCTAGGAAGACCTCTGCTTTCTCTATTCTGAGAAAACAGAGATGAAACACTGATCAATGAGACATGGGTTGCGTTTGCTGCTAGGCAGACCTGTACTTTCTCTGATTTGAGAAAACACAGATTTTTAGTTGAGAGCTACGTAAACTAAGATCGTTGTAAGGGAAGCTGGTTGTTAACTAGGGAAGATCGTTGTAGGGTTTTTTTTTTTATTTCATTGAGAAACAAACTGAAGCGTTTTTTCTTTGTTTTCTTTTCCTTTTAGAATTTTAATGAATTGATGATTTTTTAGGTGGCTAATTTTTTGATGAAAATATGTTCCTGCCTTCCAATATATTTCTCAAGACCCAATTAGTTTTAATTTGGGACGAGTTACTACTTTTTCTAGAGACCACATTTAGAGCCTTCACAATAACATAAGAAATTAAAGACCGAAATAAAATCTTGTCCCAATATATGTACTTTTTGAGATGGGATTATTAACTCAACCTTAAATACTAGTCTAAAATAAAGATGTTTCTTGTTGATGAACTGAAAAGGGAGGATTTCTTCTATATGAAGAAGATACAAGGTTACAAGAAGAGGGAGGTAGAGAAACAGATGGTCACTGCTGGGCTAAATGCAGCGGAGAAGGCTGCTGAAGATATTTCTTTGAAGAGAGGCATTTCTCTTGGTTCAGCTCATAACTTATTGTCGCATGCTTCACAAAAAGATGAGAATATTATTTTCTAATATGGAGGTAAGTTTTTATTAGTTGCGTCTGTTATCAAATATAGATGGATAATATAATTATCAGATGGAGAGATTTTTCCTGTTCAACAAGACCTCTGTGCATGTTTGTACTTCAAATTATTAGTTCAATTGCTTACTCCTTATACTCTGTTTTAAAACCATTCCTTGTCCAATATTGATAACCAAGAAACAAGAAAACAACAAAATCGAGTCAACTATATTAGAATGCTCAACCCAATAATCTTTCACTGACAAATACGAAAACATAGCAGATTTCCTTGTCCAATACTGATGATCAAGAAACAAGAAATCAACAAAATCGAGCTAACTATATTAGAATGCTCAACCTAATAATCTTTTACTGACAAATAAGAAAACACAGCAGATTATGAAACTTTTAACCTATTTAATGTTACAATAGAGGAAGAAAAAGATGACTAACTTGAATAAAACAACAAAAAAATCCATCAATACAATTTATCGAAGAAACAAGAAACTCAATTCAGAAGTGGAAACAAACCTGGAATTCCTTTTTTTCGCAGCTAAGCAGCAACTACACAATGAAGAAGACAAAGGTGCTCTGAAAATTCACTCGCAAAATCGAGTCAACTATTAGAAACCTTAACCCTATAATCTTTTACTTATTCTAAGGAAGAAAACAGAACATATTATGAAACTTTTAACCTATTATGTTAGAAAAGAGGAAGAAGAAGAAGACTAACTTGGATAAAATAAGAAAAAATGCATCAATGAATCAATGGAAGAAACAAGCAACTCGATTTAGAAGAGGAAATAAACCTGGAATTTTGTTTTTTCACAACTATATGCAGCAGCTACACAATGAAGAAGACAACGCTGCTACGAAAATATATTCAGTGTTGAGATTGGGCAGAGTCGAAGCAATCTTCTTGATAAGGCGATGATTTGAAAAAAGTTAGGGTTTCGACCATATAGACTATTCTGAAAAAAGGAAGAAGAAAAGACTATTCCTATTCCATATACGTTTACTAATTTTCTAGAAAAAAGAGCGGGTCTATTTTTTGGCTAATGAAAAAACACTTAGCGCCTAAATTTTGGTTAAAACAAATTAAAAGTTTATTTTTTTAATACTTCAGTATTAAATTTTGGTGGATGTTTTTCGAGCTAATTCCTTCAATTACAATTTGGGACCAGTTAATAAGTTCTTTAGGGACCGGATTTAGTATCTTCGCAATAAAAAAAAAATATATATATATATATAAGGACCGTAATATAATATCGTCCCAATACATATATCATAAGGGAAGGGATACTAGCTCGTCACTAAATGTTGGTCTTAACAAACTGTTTTTCTTGTAGTGTAGGATCGAGTTCTTGACTATTCATGATAGTCATGACATTCGTGCAAATTTTTTTGAAAATTTCTCAAATGTTAGAGAGTAGTTATTCCATGAAGAATTCAAAACTTATTATAAAAAATGGGAGGTTCATTACATGATCACTTCTTCTTTATCTGTGCTCTAACCTAACAAGGCTTGTTTGGAATAATTCTTGCATTCGGGTGAGTATAATTTGATTAAGACATATTTCAATATTCTTTATTACTATGCTTCTCATATATACTTAACCATTAATGCATTTTTGACTTTTGTTTTTCTTTTATCAAGCATTTTGGGTGCAGAAATTATTCCAAAAAGGTTACAATCAAAGCCCTACCATTTGGAGCATGTAACGTTGTGTGTGACATTTGTGAATCTAAACCAAGTATGTGATGTACTTGCCTTGATTCGACTTCTCCCAACTTGTGCTCACTGGAAATAGATGTAAAGTATCTCACCATTTTTAATTTAAAATCAAGTTTAAATTATATATACATTGATAGTAGGTTACCTTTACGTGTTGTAGTAGGTAATCTATGTTAATTTTAATATCATCTGTTTAACTTGATTATCAGTGGATACTGTTTAGTTATTTGATAGAGTAAAAATATTTTACATTGTCATTGTATATAAGTTAAACACTTTACAGTTTTAGAGTTTAACCTATATATGACCGACAATGTAATGAATTGTATGCTTTATCAATATCAGGTCATAAATATTAAAAAATATATACAAGTAATATTTTATAGTAATGGAATTTGTAATGCTTAATGTATGGTTGTTTTACTTGTTACGACTTACTAAAGTAACTAACCTCTTGGTTTGAATTCCTATAGGTTTTCAATACCTTGAGTGAAAGAAACACATATGAAGATCCAAATTTTGTTGACCAACAATTTTAGAAGCTTGAATTTGTGGAACTAAGAGAGTTTGAGGGGTCACTATTTGAACTCATTTTCTTAAAGCTCATACTGGCATATTCCCCTTCACTTTCAAGGATGATTGTTGAAGCTTCTGATGAACTTGATGAGGCTAAGGTATTGGGTGTGTATGAAGATCTTATGATGTCCTTTAAAGCATTCCCAAGGGTAAAAGTCATCGTGGCACCTCATGGCCAAGATGTATAACTTGTGTTCAGAGGTAGATTCAGGATTTTATTCTATAAAATCATGACCCGAGGGGTTCATAGTTTAATATTTCAAATGATTTTAGTGACTTTTACTTTCCTTTCATGCTTGAACTTGTGATATTTTGTGTGGCTCTTCTTTAATGTAATGTGGAGATTATGGATGAACTATTATTTCTTTGTATTTTTCCATTTGATGACTTGTTGTTTTGCAATCATGCGGGAGATTATGGTAGGGTATGACATTAGCAAATTCTATGTCGATAATATGCATACGAGAAATATCATCCTGTGAGTTTTTGGGAAAAAAACATCCTTTAATTACATTCACAATTTAAACTGCATCCTTGAATTTTCTCTATAAACAAGAACCATCCTTGAAGTATCCAAATGCAAAATGGTCAAAATGTCCATGAATTATGATCTCATGTCACTGCTGGAAAATTCAATATGGGGGCCTCCATTGAAAAATTTGAATTGAAGTTTCCAACTTGAATACGATTCATATCTTCTAATACTTATTACAATTTTATTCTTATGAAATTTATAAAAATCATTATTGTTCTCATCTTCTAGTTCATCACCTTGCAAATTACAATCAGAGTATAGTAAAATAGCCAAATTCATTCTAGCAAGTTGCAAAGATCTTTAGTTCTACGGTACCTCCACTTTAAATTGTCATGTTGCGCTTTTTGAAAATAAATTTGACTAATTTTAAAAGTTAAATTAGATTAAATTAATTCAATAATTTAAACAAAAAATTTAGATATTCAAAACCTGTACGAAAAGTACTATAAATTGCAATTCTTTGCATATCAATATAATGAAAAAATACATCATAAAATGTTAGTAAAAGTTCTTATAATTTAACTCTTGAAATTGAAACCATATCTGTGTGATTTGAGGATTTTGGATCGACAAGTCATGTGATCGCAGGAGCCGTTAGTTTCTTGCTGAAGCTCTTTCATTAAAAATATTTGCATTCAAAAATCATACCATGCTTAGAATGGAAAGCTCTAAAGTAAAATGTTTACTGACTACAATAACTGTCTAACATATTATGACAATAATACCTACTTAAAAGATTGTTATATGAATAATTATTTGGATTAGTAGATAATCCAATATATAGTGAATAATACCTAACAACTAAATACATGGTATTTGGACAAGTACAACTAAAGGTGTGTTTGGCATGAAGAAAAATGTTTTCCTTGGAAAATGCGTTCTTGGAAAATAAGTTGATTTCTAACTTATTTTTTCATGTTTGGTTGGTGAGTGTAAAATATTTTCTACTATTTTGTTGGTGTGAAAAATATTTTAAAGAAAATATCTTTTATTCTGGCTGAGAGTAGAAAATATTTTTTTAGGAAAATAGTTTTGACATGAATATCAACCCTAACAACTGAACCGAGACCCAACCCCAACACATGATCTAAGACATGACCCAATCTTTTGAGTTGAGACTGAACATTAGAATTGGAACCCGATCCCAACATCGACACCTGAATCGAGACAAGATCCCAACGATTGATCCAAAATCCAATCCCAAGACCTAATGCCTACTCCTGCGCGAGACCTGACATTAAAACTAGGATACGACCCCGTGATGACGCTCAAATCAGTCTTCAAAAATAATCAAAAGAGTGAGTGATCACTGTCAATAAAAATACCCAACTAAGAGTCGGGGTCGAATCCCATAAGAAATGGTATAAAGTTAAGAATTTAATTAGATAATTAACATTATTGAAATTATTGATGATTCACGAATCTAGTGGACTCTAGAGGTGTGGAGATTGAGTGTTGATTTCACTTGGGGTATTGTAGAATTGCTCATTACAACTAGTTAACCACAAATAAGCTAGGTCATCATAATTGACGCTAATCTTCTTTCGATCTCAAAACATCCTTGCATAGAATCTCCTTTCGGTCTCATCTATATGACATTCAAAACAACCCAAAACTTTAGATCTGTAATTAAGTAACCTAAATGTAACAATCTATAAATGTGTAGACTTAACTAGAGCTAAAATGAAAGGGGTAAAAGTTTAGGAAGAGAGCAAAGGCCTAAACTACCAAGAAAGACCGAAGGAAAAGTTTCTCCTTTGGCCCTCTTGGCAAAGGGGTAGCTTGGTCACCCAAGGGACTTGGCGAGTCGCCCATGTCCCCTTGGGGTCGCCTAGTTGTCTGTCCCCCATGACCTGGCTACTGTAATTTTAGGTGAGCTAGGTCGGGACTCGCTTACTTGGTTGGCGAATCGCCAAAGGGTCCTCCCCATTGCCTAAGAGGCAGCCTCATTAGGGAGGCATACTAGAAAATTAGGCAAGCCAAGGGTCCATTAGGCGTGTCACCTAGTGCCCTTGGCGAGCCAAGTGGTGCAAATGGACGAGCTAAATCGTGACAAAAGGCAGATTTTAAATTCAAGCCTTAATTATTCTTCCAAAATTGAACCTACATTATTTTACTCTTTTTCTAACAAGTATATAAGCTTTTTAGACTCAAATTTCCCCCGATTAAGTTACTTTTAAAGAATCAAAAAGAAAATCCAAGACTTCATCTTCCTCACAATATTTCTCTCTCTAAAACCCAAAGAAGAAAAAGAGTAGAATTGAAGCTAGGGTTTGGCGAATTCAAAGCTTCTTCCTTAATTTATTTGAAGAATCATCCTAAGGTATTGTGCCTTTTCATCTATGGGTAGCTTTCACCCATAGAGTCCCTTCAAATCTTTATTTCAAAGCTTTCAATTTCCCCAAAAACTAAGGCTGCAATCTAATTCACGGGTTCTCTTTCAAAACGTTTTCAATGGTTTATTTATGATGAATTATGATTGAATTGATTGCTTATGGTTGATTTATGAAGGAATCCCCCCAAGAACCCATGATTTCCCCATACTACTAAATTGTGATTTCATAATTTGGGTTGATTGATTGTAGTAGTATGTGAATAGATTATGTCTATATTGATTGAGTTTATTGAATCATGATATTCTCCATATCTAATGTAGTAATTCTAGATGCTTGGGTTGATTGTGATTCATAGCCCTTGAAGGGAAAATTATTAGAAGTTTACATGATTATGATAATTATGCATATGCTACAAGATTTACTATGAGGATGAAGATCCTATGGCTATGGTGTAATTGTGGTATTGATTGAAAGGTCATTCTCCCCTATACCCTTACATATGATTATGCATGAAGTATTTATGACTATGATAGTCTTGTTGTGTTGATTGAAAGGCAATTCTCATGAACACACTATGCACATGATGTGAAAGTTTTCCTCACATATTAGTGATGATTATAAGGTTGAAAGTTCATTCTCACCTGTTTGCCTTTTTCTTACTTCAGGCTTCAGGTGTTTGAGTCTCATTAGGCGATCCTGTTTGAGTTTTCTTTTGTAAAATTGGTGACTCGCGGATTTCCACCTCACATGGCCCTTTGAAACATCATTTTATATGTAAGCACTATCAGATTCGGCGGCAACTACTCACTTCACATTATGTCTTTGGGGAGATCTCCATTCGTACCTCACTTCACCGATTGACCATAAGGATTGACTCAGTACATCATCAACTTAGGAGATTACAGGTTTCTTAGGTGATTCGCTCTTCTTGTTCGATGATCAACAATATGTAGTTTGACCTTCTTTTTATTTTTTTGGCCATTCTTTCAAGCATCAATCGTTGCCTTCTCCAATTGCCTTCATAGCTATAAATTATCAACATTTTATAAGAATAGGACAAAATTAGGCATTAAGGATTCAGGCATCGACATCACACTTTGGACCTGGCCTCAACATACAACTCGAGACTCCCGATTGTGTGACTTATGCTCTCTAGGTATACACCAAAGCTTGATGACTCAAAGATATCAAATCTACCGACTGACCGAGTATATCCCATATATGTTCACTATGGAAAGTTCAGAGGGAAACCGACTTATTCAGATGCAATCAATCCTTACTTATGAATCACACAGTTTTTCATGCATATGTTTTAATAATAGTCATTCCCTATTCATGTGGGGGATTGTTGGGTTTTAAAGGTGTGAATAGGAAATGAAAGGTTGTGACTCTCCTGAAGGGTTGTGTCTTTTCTAAAGGGTTGTGACCATTTGAAAGGTTTCGCCTTTTCCAAAGGGTTGTTGCCTTTCTGAAAAGTTGTCTTTTTTCCAAAGAGTTGTGACCTTTACCCTTTATTGGCTATAAATAGAGAGACTTTCTCTCATTTTTCTGAATTGAATTCTTCCCTTCTTCTGCATACATTTCTTACAAAATAAAATCGATCGATCGTGTTTGTGTGTGTAATTGGTTGTTTTCTTTTTGAGTTCATTAAAATTATTGAAGTTTGAGGTACAACTATACTTCTTTAATAGTTAATCATTTTTAGATTGAGAGTAATTATTCTACAACCTCGGGTACTTGAGGGGATTAAATTTCTTAAGGACACACAGTGGGTTCTGTGGACTCAGATAGTTCTTTTTTTTTTCTTTACATATTTTATTATTTCTCGTTTGCTATATGAATACAAGAGATAACAAGCTTAAGAAATTTACATTATTGTTGGTATTTTATGTGGTAAGGAAATTACTTTTATTTTCTGTATTCTTTTTGTTAGGGAAAAAAAAGGAAGAGAATTATTTTATCATATGACAAAGACATTTGAGATGAATTAGTACTACTTTAATATGTTCGAGTATATTTTCTGTAGTAACTTTTCCTTGGATGGGTAAAATTATTTTTATTTTCTTCCCAAGTGCATTCAATCATTGCACCCCTTCCTTGGATGGGTAAGATTCATTTTATTTTCTTCCCAACTGCATTCAAGAACTGCACCCCTTCTATTTTCTTTTCAGTGAGAAAAGCTATTTTGTGCATAAAGGCCACTATGCGCACTTTAATTATTTTTTTTCTTGATATATTTGGTTTTATATAACTATGAGAAGAAGTTAATGAACATGTGTTATCTCCTAACAATATTTGAACATGAGTTTTGTTTCTAGGTTAAATTCAATGTCTTCTAAGGACAACTGGAATATGATGGGAACTGGGAAAGGAAAAAAATTAGCATGAAAATTAACTTGCATGAAATCATTGCTGACAGATAGAATATGATTCACTGGAAGTAAAAATCAGGTTCTATCTTTATTTTCCATGATTATTATCTTTATAAATATATATTTTGTTCGGATGGGAAAAAAGCTTTTGTAGTTTTTTACTCGGTGTGAAATTTGACTGTTTCTGATTTTTAGATACTAAAATATTTTGATTTATTTACTCCTTTGGTTTGAAGAATATAAGAACTTCAACGAATAAATCAAATTGTGCATTTGATTTGAAGAATATAGAACTTCACCAATTTTTAAATACTCTGTTTGAATGAATATTCCAACTTAAAGAGTGCATAATCTTTGCTAGGAATATTAAGGCTAAACGATTTGAAGAATACAATAACTTCATCATTACCTAGAAAAAGTTTTGTATTGGAGGTTTCTGGAGATGTTTTTAGTTTACTATTCTGTCTTAATGTGAAATTGATTTGAAGAATATAAAAACTTCATCAAAATTCAAAGTTCATTTAGCTAACGATTAGAAGAATATAAAAGTTTCATCATTAAACTAGAAACAACTTGTATAAAGAATGAATCTTTATTGTGAGTATTCTAAATACTAAGTGTCTGTCTACTTATGACAGAAGGGAAAAAACACTAGTGACATAAAATTAGAGATTTTTATGTCTACAACAGGTATTTCTATGGATTAAATCTCCAAAAGAAGACTTCATGTTGTCAATGTGCGTTTTGATGGTATACAAGTTAAAATAATGAAAAAAAAATATGTGGAAAATAATTTAAAGTATGTGAAAATATTTTTGAGATCATATTTAAAATGTGGGGGTTCTTTACTTGTGATAAAAATAAAATTAGACTTACTGTCTAATTTAAATTTTAAAGTACAAGATATGAAATTCAATAGCATTCTTGTTCAAACACCTCAGAACTTAGCTTAGATAGAACAACAGATAAATAAGTGAACCACGGAGCGGTTCACAGGCCGTGAAAGGAACCACGACCCGTCGACCTACTCGTAGTTCACCCCCAGCCAGGGTGGTGGACCTCAGAGCCCTCCACGGGCTGTTGATCCCCACATGAGTTGTAGAGTGGCTCGTGGAAATGAGGCAGAGCCACTAGTGCTCAAGTCAGGAACCACGACCCACATGAGGGTCCGTAGTCCCATTGACGGGCCGTGGATTTGTTCGTCGACCTTACCAAGTAGCCCCTAGCCTAAGGTTGAGAACCACGGTTGCCTTCACGACCCGTGGTTCTTCAAATGGTCCGTAAAGTGGACCGTCGATGGGCATATCAGAACACGTAGGCACTAGCCTAGAACCACGATTCACTTGATGGGCCATGGTCCCATCAACGGTCCGTCATTGGCCTCGTGGATGGCCTTCGTAAGCTTTTAAGTCAAGGTAGTTTTGGTATTTTCCCCTATGCATTGGGAATTTAAACTACGTCTTTTAATACCTAAACTATGTCATTTTAATCTAACTAAGCCTAATAATCTAGTCGGACATGCCTAAAACCCTCATTCTCCTAAAATCACCTAACTTAGAATGAAAAGAAGAGAAAATAGGTGATAGTTTTCCCAATAACAAGCAGATGTCTTTTCAAGTTCATCCCCAAAATTCGAAGGATTTCTCCGTAGATTTTGTCACTAGGAATGTGGGATTTCACTAGTGGGTTCCTTTCACCCATTAGGTCCCTAGAATAAAGTCAGATCCTTGATTCTACATAGCTTGTTTAGACCTAGGATTTGTAAAACCTTGGAGAATTGTTGTGATTTCAGTTGCTATAGTATCCATAGTCTAAATAACATATTTTCTTGGAAATGTTGCATAATTCATTGTGTAAAGCTCAGAACCCTGGTTTGTCTAAATTCTCTTAGTTCATGAATTTTACTTGCTAGGTTAGTTAGACAAAAACAACATGCTCAGATTTTGAATGTCACATTCTCAGTATATAAATGTTGCATTCTCAGTTAGCATGTAAGTTTTTAGCTTCAGTATTTCAGTTGCATTTTTGCTATATACATAATCAATTGGGAGTAGACTTAGCACCGAGTTTGACTAGGGTTCAGCGTACCCTCAAAGTCCCAAAACTACGTGCCAACAAAGGTTTAGAAGTCCCCTCCATAGGGCATCAATTTTTATGATCACACCACATTCATGCATTTATACACCTGGCAAGGTATATTAGGTACTCACGATTGGGTGTATACATCAAACAATTATGCCTTTATACCCCTGTCAAGGAATATTCTGTCCTCTTTGTTAGGTGTATACATTAGACTCCACGTTTAGCTCACGTGGTTTATGTTGGTTAATAGTAGCTCCCACAGTCAGACTCTTAGTGAATTCACCAGGTTTTCTACATTTATATCAGTATACAGTTCAACATGTTATCTTCATTATGAGTACTTGGTCATTGCATCTAGTTTAGTTTTCTGTTATACTTCAGAACATATCTATATCCTTCTTCAGATTATATCATTGCTCAGTTACGCATTGTTCAACTTATATATATTTTGTTCAACAGAGTATCTATATCCTGCATGCTCAGTACATTCCAAATACTGACACATACTTTGCCCTATATCATTTTATGATGTAGGTTCAGGCACTCAGCATCAAGATCACGCTTAGATCGATTCTCGGTTCAACTTCAGCAGCTTCAATGGTGAGTCCTCATACTTCAAGGACAGTAGACATGCTTTCTATTTTAGTCTTTATATTTAGTTTTCAATTTGGTTAGAGTTAGATGGGGGCATGTCACAGCAACTCAACTCAGTTAAAGGTTTTTCAAACATAGTAGTAGATCCAACTTGAGTTGTTAAGTGGTTGCTTAAGTTATCACTAAACTCTTAGTATATTTTATATATTCAGACTGGTTGGGTTTTTCCCCATTTCAGATATCCACTATTTTTAGCTTCTGCTTGGTACATGATTTACTTAGTTATATTTTCAGTATGCTTGTGATATGCCAGACTCACAATTAGCTTGGGGTCACTCGTGATCCTAGGTCCCGTGTTGCCTCTAGGGGGTACCCTTGGGGCATGACAAACTTGGTATCAAAGCATGATGTTCAAGAGTCCTAGGGTGTCTGAAAGTCGCACTATGTAGAGTCTCTTTCATGAGTGTGAAACTCGCCACACCTAGTAGACAGAGGCTACGAGGTGTTCTAAGAAAAACTTTCCTTCTTTCTTTTCAAGCATGTGCCATAGAGTATAAACTCTATTTAATCTCCTTCTAACTCATACTCTTCACATTTCAGTAAATGCCTCTCAAAAGAGGTAACGCAAGGAATCAACCAGCAGCTCCAATAGACCAATTGAATGAGAAATTCATGCATGTCGAGTTCAGGGTTGCTTTCCAAGTGCTTGCTCAGGCCATGACCGCCCTAGTCAATTAGCAGACTGCGACCCCAAATATGACGTAGACTAACAATACTGTAGCAAGAATTTGTGACCTCACTCGAGTTCACCCTACAGAGTTTCATGGGTCTAAGTTCTACAAGAGTTTCTCAATTACATTCAAAAGGAAACAGACATTATAGGTGTCACTCTAGTCTAGAGTGTAGTTTGGCTACCTATTAGTTTAAAGAAGTGGCCTAATGGTCCAGAAACTCTTTCAAACCCCTTCTAAGTCTCTACTCCAATTGGCGACCCTGTTATAGCTAGACGGGTATACAAAAATTGCCTATCACAGTTTCTAAGAAAGTCACCATAGCAAACCTTGTAGAGTTAGAAATGATTGATTTCGATATCATTCTAGGCATGGATTGGTTACATTCTTGTTATACGTCGGACGATTGTAGAACTAGGATCGTTCAGTTTCAGTTTCCAAATGAGTCAGTCTTAGAATAGAAGGGTAATAGCTCAATGCCAATGGGTCGATTTATCTTTGACTTTAAGTCTAGGAAAATGATTTTCAAAGATTATATGTATCATCTCATTTGGGTTAAGAATTCAAAATCTAAAACCCAACTCCGGAGTCAGTCCAAGTAGTAAATGAGTTTCAAGAAGTGTTCCCATAAGATCTTCTCGGATGTTCTTCCAAAAGGGAAATGAACTTCAGAATAGATATCCTTCAATATATCCAGCCTATTATGATTCTTCCTTACATAATAGCTCTAGCTCAACTTAAGGAATTGAAAGAGTAGTTGAAATACCTTCTAGATAAGGGCTTCATCAGACCAATATCTCTACATGGGGTGGTCTAGTGTTGTTCGTGAAAAATAAAGACGGTTCTCTCAGAATGTTCATTGACTATCAGCAATTGAACAAATTCACTGTAACATCTCTCAACTAGAAAGAACTAGAACGAATTTTAAAATCTGGAAATAGTCATTTTTGGGAATAATTTAAAAATCTGGAAATTTGGTAGAGGTGTTAAAGTGAGTTTTTGGTCAACTTCAAACGGCCATAACTCCTAGCTCAGGATGAGTTAGGTGTACTTCCAGATATGGTTGGAAAGCTCATGGAATAATCTATCCAATGACACTAAGGATGTATGATTCTTATTTTGTATGAGTGAGTTATGCCCTTTGGAAGTTGGGCTGTTCGAATAAGAAAATGCACACTCGGGATTTTTGAAGGGTAGTTTGGTATTTTCCTTACCCAAATTAATTAAATACATTTTTAATAAAATAGTTGGGGTCAAAATTGAGTTAGTTCAGTTTACACTTTTGAGAAATAGAGTTAGGGCTTTTGGATAAAGAACACAAGAGAAAGGAGAAGAGTAAAAGCAAGATTCGCTAAAAACGGTCGATTTTAATTATGGATTCACCAAGGAATTGACCCTACAAGGTATGTGAGTCTCTCATAGCGTTGGGTTCATTCACCCATGTGCCAAACATGTTTAGTTCAGTGAAAATCATCCTGAAAGAGTTTGAAAGTTGATGTTCTTGACATGTATTCTTGAATTTGAATGTTGTTCTGGAATTGGGATGAATTGAGGAGTTTCTGAGATCTTTACGTTGAGTTTTAGGGCTGCTTTGAGTTAGATTTTTGAATACTTATGTTGGGCTAGAAAACGAAGAAGGAAAAAGATGAGCAGGTTCAGGCTCGTAGGTCCGCGTCATGGACTTGCTCGCCTAGTGAAGAAAAAATGTCTCCTCGTCGCGGTTAGGACGCGGACTCCTCTGTCTCAAAAATTAATTTCGCAAGCATTTATTCAGAAACATCTCTGCGTCGCGGACTTGTTCCAAGACGGTGATTTCACAACTTTTCTCAGGTTTAGCTATTGAAAGTCATTCCTAAACATCATAAGATCTTTCCAATCACAAATCTTAATCCTTGAATCCATAATTCAATTCAAAGATCAGTTAAGAGTCAAGTCAAGACCAGTTAAGAGTCAAGTCAAGAGCAGTTAAGATCAAAGTCAAGAGTCAAGTTAAGACAAATTCTTAAAGTTTTCAAAAAGGCTTTCACAAATGTTTTAACCTTGTTTTAAGACTTAAGTTTTGAGTTCAGTAAAAAGGTAAAGTTGAAGTTCTTTTCTTCAAAGAAGTATATGGGGACTATGTATTCCCAAAGAGATTTTAAAATGTTTTCACATTTAAATAAGAATGAAAACTGAGATTTCCAAAAAGCCTTCGGGATAGTTTTCAGAAAAGAGTAATAGCTTTCTAAATGAAGCAAGCAGAGAAACTGATATTTTCAAGATAGCCTTTGAGTTAAACTTTTGAGCACTAATCTCAAATCACAAAAGAAGTATGTTTTTAAACATAAGAGCTAATATTATATTTTTGGGAATAGTATTGAGCACCAATATAGGGATGCTAATTCACATTAACTCAAGTCTCCATAAACCATGTAGCCGTCATGGGCAGAAAAAGGTCATACTTTTTAGATGAATCCTTTTTGCATAGACTAGTGGATCCACTTAGTAGTTTAGGTCCTATACCACGGCAAGGTATAGGATGGCTCGGGCAGCGTTGGGCTAATAACCCTGTATCATCACTATAGTTCTTAAGTGATGGTTGTTGGTTAGAGAAAGTCCCACAGCAGTAATTGCATGGTTCCTCAAGGGGTTCTGCTTAGTATGGATAGGGGGATGAGACTTCGTTCATGCATTGCACAAGTAGACTTTGAGAGGGATCATGATATGTCTTTTATGATTTTATGATTATGAGTTGACATTATGTTTTAAACATTTTTCTTTTTTTCTTTATATTGCACTTGTTTTAAACTGCTTTATAATGAAATGAGTTCAGTTAAGTATTCATGAGTTGAGAAGAGCCAAGGTAAGTGTTTCTTTCAGATCCTTTTTAAGCCTATGTTATGTTTAGCATTCCAACTCACATACTCGTACATTCAATGTACTGATGCCAGTTGACCTGCATCATCTTATGATGCAAACGCAGGTAACTAAGATCGGCATTCCGACGCATCGTTGATCCAGTGAGAAGTTCAGAGTCTGTTTGTGACCCTCCTTGCATTCCAGAGGATCCATTTCATTGTTTTCTAATTTAGTTCATTAGGATGTTGTGGGGTTTGTCCCAACATCCATATCAGTTGTTATTAGAGGCTTTATAGATAGTTAGATGTTAGTTCTTTAGTCTTTTCATTGTCATTATTCCATGTTGAGACTTGATTTTGCCTTAATAGCCAGTTGAATGTTCCTTTATAACATTCCAGTTTAATATATGAACTTATCTTTGTTGAGTTTAAGTCTTCCGCTAAGTTAAGTAAGCTAGGCCAAGGGTTCGCTTGGGGCCAGCAATGGTCTATGAGTGACAGTCCCGCCTAGGGTGTATGCTCAGGGCGTGATATTCACAATTAAGAACAAATATCCTATCCCTAGGATTAATGACTTGTTCGACCAACTTCAGGGTTCTTGTTTCTTTTCTAAGACTGACCTCAAATCCAGCTATCATCATCTCCGAGTAAGAGAGAACGACATTCCGAAGACAACCTTCAGAACTTGGTATGGTCATTCTGAATTTGTTGTTATGTCATTTGGACTAAAAAATTCTCTTGAAGCATTCATGGACTTAATGAACAGGGTGTTAAAATAGTATTTGGACTTATTCGTTATTGTCTTTATTCATGATATCCTAATTTATTCTCGGAATAAGAAGGATCATGCGACTCATCTGAGAGTTGTTCTGCAAATTCTTAGAGATCGCCAGTTATTCACTAAGTTCAGCACATGTGAATTCTGGTTACAGTCAATCGCTTTCCTTGGTCATGTGGTATCTAGCAAAGGGATCACAGTGGATTCTTAAAAATTGAGGCAGTGGAGCACTGGCCCAGACCCACCTCTCCAATAGATATCAGAAGTTTCTTGGGTTTGGCCAGTTATTACAGGAGATTTATTGAAGAATGTTCATCCATAGCTTCCCCATAGACCAAGTTGACTAAAAAAAAGGTCAAATTTCAGTTGTCAGATAAGTGTGAGAAACGCTTCTCAAAACTGAAGACTAGGTTGACTACAACTCTTGTCTTGACTCTAGTAGATGACTCAGAGGGTTATGTTATTTATTCTGATCCCTCTAGGGTCGACTTAGGTTGTGTGTTGATGCAGTGGGGTAAGGTCATAGCTTATGCTTCTAGACAACTTAAGGTCTACGAGAAGAATTACCTTACTCATTAAATCGAACTTGTAGCCATAGTATTTTCCCTAAAGATTTGGAGACACTACTTATATGGTGTTCAGGTTGATATGTTCATAGATCATAAGAGCCTCCAGTATGTGTTCAGCCAGAAATATTTGAATCTTTATCAAAGGAGATGGCTTGAATTCCTTAAAGAATATAACATGAATGTGCTTTACCATCTAGGTAAGGCCTATGTAGTAGCCGATGCTCTCAGTAGACTATCTATGGGTAGTGTAGCACATGTTGAGGAAGAAAATAATGAGTTAGCCAAAGATGTTCACTGGCTTGCTCGCTTAGGAGTTTGCCTTACGGACATATCAGATAGTGGTGTGATAGTTTAGAATGGATGAAAATTTTCACTGGTAGCAGAGGTTAAGGAAAAGCGGGACAGTGATCCCATATTGTTTCAGTTGAAAGGTGTTGTTCATCAGCATAAAGTTGAGATTTTCTCCTTAGGGGGAGATGGTGTGCTTCTTTACAAAGGTCACTTATGTGTTCCTAATATGGTTGAGTTGAGGCAGCAGATCCTTACAAATGCTTATTACTCTAGGTATTCAATTCACCCAGGTGCCACTAAGACGTACTGTTATCTACAAGAAGGCTTTTTGTGGAACGGCATGAAGAGGGACATAGCAGACTTTATGGCTAAGTATCCTACCTGTCAACAGGTTAAGGTGAAACATTAGAAACTAGGAAGTATGACTCAAGAGATTAAAATTCCTACATGGAAGTAGGAAGTGATAATTGTGGAATTCATTATGAGTTTACCTTGTACCCACACACAACATGACTCTATTTTGAGTGATAGTGGATAGAGTCACTAAGTCCGCTCACTTCTTAGCTGTCAAGACTACAGATTCAGTGGAGGACTACACCAAACTCTACATAATTGAGATAGTCATGTTGCATGAGTTTCCCTTGTCTATCATCTCATATAGAGGTCCCCAATTTACCTCTCATTTCTGGAAATAGTTTCAAAAAGGTCTTGGTACTCAGGTATAGCTCAATACAACATTTCATCCACACACGGATGGTTAGGCAAACCCTACCATTCATACCTTAAAGGACATTTTTAGAGCTTGCGTGATCGATTTCAATGGTAGTTGAGATGATCACCTACGTCTCATAGAGTTCACTCAAGTATTCAGATAGCCCCATAAAAGGCACTATATGGGCACAGATGCAGGTCCTCGATTGGTTGGTTTGAACTAGGTGGAGCAGCCTTGATTGTGCCAGATTTGGTTCGTAAGGCTATAGACAAATTTCAGCTCATCAAAGATAGACTAAAAACAACTCAGAGTCATCAGAAGTCCTAAGCAGATGTGAGGAGAAGGGACTTAGAGTTCGAAATCGATGATGAGGTTTTCCTGAAGGTGTCACCTATGAAGGGGGTGATGAGATTTGGTAAGAAAGGGAATCGGTCCTATATATGTAGGTTATTATAAAATCTTGAAAAGGGTTGGTAATATGGTTTAAGAGTTAGAGTTGCCAGCAGAACTAGCAACAATTAATCTATTATTTCACATTTCATGTGAAAGAAATATGCGAGTGATCTAGCATCGATAGTACCATTAGAGGGTGTGGTTGTGAAAGATAGTCTCACTTATAAAGAGGTGCCAGTGAAATTCTTGACCGTCAAGTTCATTGGTTGAGAAATAAGGAAGTTGCTTCAGTAAAGGTTTTGTGGATGAGCCAGTGCCTAGAGAGAGTTACTTAGGAAGAAGAAGCAACCATGATGGCCAAGTATTCTCACCTCTTATCTTTCGATTCTATTTCAGCTAGAGGTAATAGTTCCTGCCCAGCATTCTAGTTAATATTGTGTAAATTCAGTCTCAGTATCTTGTTCCATCAGTCATACTTGCATTTCAGCATACTTGTATGTTCATGAAACTCAGTTCAATAAGATATCAGTTTCTAGTAATCATATAGTATGGATTGTAGCCCTTCCCTCCATGCTCAACTTATCTAGACTTCATTCAAGGACGAGGGGCGATATTGTAACACCTCAGAACTTAGCTTAGACTGCACAACAGATAAATTAATGAACCACGGAGGGGTTCACAAGCTGTGAAAGGAACCACGACACATCGACCTATGTAGGGTTCACCCCCAGCTAGCGTGGTGGACCATAGAGTCCTCCACAGGCCGTGGATCCCCATAAGAGCCGTAGAGTGGCTCATGGAAATGAAGTAGAGCCACCAGGGCTAAAGTGTAGAACCACGACCCACATGATGGTTCGTAGTCTCATTGAAGTGTAGTGGATTGGTCTATCAACCTGTCCAGTAGCCCCTAGCACAAAGTGAAGAACCACGATGGCCTTCATGGCTCGTTGTCCTTCACACTGTCCATAAATTTGATCGTGGATGGGCGTACCAGAATAGGTAGGCACCAGACAAGAACCACGATCTTCTTGATGGGTTATGGTCCCATCGACAGTCCGTTAGTGGCGTTATGGATGACCTTTATCGGCTTTTAAGTCAAGGTCATTTTGGTCTTTTCCCTTATGCATTGGCAAATAAAATAGGTTGTTTAATACCTAAAATACGTCGTGTTACTCAGTCTAAGCCTAATAATCTAGTAAGACATACCTAAAACCCTCATTCTCCTAAAATAACCTAACTTAGAACGAAAAGAAGAGACAAAAGGGGATAGTTTTCCCAAGAACAAGCATAGGTTTTCTTCATGTTCAGCCCCAAATCCATAGGATTTCTCTGTAAATTTTGTCACCAAGTATGTGGGATTTCACTAGTGGGTTGCTTTCACCCATTAGGTTTCTAGAATTCAACTAGCTCCTTGATTCTATATAGATTGTTTAGACTTGGGGTTTGTAAAACCTTGGAGAATTGTTGTGATTTCAGTTGCTATAGTATTCATAGTCTAAATAACATATTTTCTTGGAAACGTTGCATAATTCATTGTATAAAACTCAGAACCTTGGTTTGTGTAAATTCTCTTAGTTCATGAATTATACTTGCTAGGTCAGTCAGACAGAAACATCATGCTTTATATTTCAAATATGACATTCGCAATATATAAATGTTGTATTCTCAGTTAGCATGTCAGTTTTGAGCTATTCAGTATTTAAGTTGCATTTTAGTTATATACATAATCTATTGGGAGTATACTTAGCACCGAGTTGGACTAGGGTTCAGCGTACCCTCAAAGTCCCAGAACTATGTGCGAGCATAGGTTCAGAAGTCCCCTCCGTTGGGCATCAACTATTGTGATCACACCACATTCATGCCTTTATAACCCAGGCAAGGTATATTGGGTAGTCTCGATAAGGCGTATACATCAAATAATTATGCCTTTATACCCCTGGTAAGGTATATTCGGTCCTCTCGATGGGGCATATACATCGGACTCCACGTTTAGCTCACATGGTTTATGTCGGTTAATAACATATTCCACAGTCAGACTCTTAGTGCATTCACCACGTTTGCAGCATTTAGATTAGTATACAATTCAGCATGTTATCTTCATGATTAGTGTTTGGTCATTACATCCAGTTTAGATTTTTGTTATACTTCATTACATATCTATATCCTTGTTCATATTATATCATTGCTCAGTTATGCTTTGTTCAAATTATATATATTTTGCTCAGCAAAGTATCTATATCATGCATGCTCAGTTCATTCCAAGTACTGACGCATACTTTGCGCTACATTGTTTCATGATGTAGGTTCAGGCCCTCATCATCCAGATCACGCTTAGATCGATTCTCGATTTGACTTCAGTAGCTTCAGTGGTGAGTCCTCATACTTTGAGGACAGTAGACATGCTTTCTATTTTAGTCTTTATATTCAATTTTTAGTTTTATTAGAGTTAGATGGGGGCATGTCCCATCAACTCAACTCATTTAGATGCTTTTTAGACATAGTAGTAGATCCAGCTTAAGTTGTTAAGTGGTTGTTTTAGTTATCACTAAACTCTTAGTATATTTTATATATTCAGACTAGTTGGGTTTTTCCCCATTTCAGATATCCATTGTTTTAGCTTCCTCTTAGTACAGGATTTACTTAGTAATAGTTTATGTATGCTAGTGATATGCCGGACTCACAGTTACCTTGGGGTCACTCGTGATCCTAGGTCCCGTGTCGCATCTAGGGGGTAGCCTTGGGCGTGACTATGTTAGACCCACCAAATTCTTGGAGTATAGTTGATATTGTGGTCGTTGAGTCTTTCTTTACTAGTATATGACATGGCTTGTATAAAACCACAAAATTATATTACTCGTTCAAAAGAATTGTGTTCTTTGATGAAGAAATGTCACTTAAAATATTGTGATTTTTCATGAAAAGATGTCTATTAAAATAAATTTATTTGTATAGATATGAACATTGATGAAAAGTGATATGTCATGTTTGTGTTGAAAAATAAATATTTGGGTCATATTGCCCTTATCGGTCTGATGAGACTATGGTCATGGGTAATTTTATAACAACCAAATTGAATGTTATGGAAAATTCCTTCTGAAAAGTACATCTGACAAGGTGGTGACTCTGAAACAATGTGTGCATTTGACAAAGTTATAAGAAGTAAAGAACAAAATGTTTGTGAGAAAAAGTTACATGTCTTTTCAAACTAAGTATTTATGTTTGTTCTTACTTGCTTGAGTCAAACTGTTTGTGACATGAACGCTGGGACATGTCAATTACAAAACCTTGTGAAAATTGATCAACTTAGAAGTTTTGCATTATTTTGAGTGCAATAAATAAAAATGTCAAGTTTGTGTTAAATCTAAGTATGTGAAGCATACTTATAAAATTGTTGAAAGGAATCTTAATCCCTTAGAATTGATTCACGCTGACATTTGTGATATGAAATCAACACCATCTCTTGGTGGGAAAAAGCTTTTCATAACTTGTAACACCCCAAAAATTTCTAAGTTAAGCCCAAACCATTCTTGAATTGCGTATAAGGTCGTATTGAGTAGCTCTTAATTTTTATTAGGTGTTAAGGTCAATTATTTAGTGTGCAAAATGATTTTGGATATCAATTAAGGTCACTAGAATCTCCTAGCACAAACTTGAGTCGAAAGTTTCCTTACCGATTAAGTTTTGACATAAAATTTTACTTGGGTCAACTTCAAATGACCATATATCTTAGAATATATAGAGTTACGTGGCCCATAACCTGCCAAATTAAGGGTATTTGAATCTTCTTTCCAACACCACCAATTTCGCAACAATCCAAGTTTTGAGTAAAAAGTTATCACCATTTTAGTAACGTAATATAATGCAATGACGAATTAGACGATGGGAAAACACTCAAAAGGATCGTTTTTGTCTTTTTACCTCGAAGAAAACCCTAAAGGAAGTACTTGACTACTTAAAGACCAAAAGACAATCAAATTTTCATCTTTTAATCCATCATTCCCTTCTCTCTCAAACACTAAGGCAATACCCTAAGGAAAAATCAAAGTAGAAGACTCCATTCAAGATTCTTTCAATCTTTTTCAAGATTCTTCTTCAAGGTAAGTCTTTCTCCAAGAATTCCATTGTTTCCAACTCAAATTCCTCCATACAATTATGAATTACTAATGAAAATCATAATTCTTGTCCATAGAGATTTTAAGAAACTAATTCAAGAATCTCAAGAAAGGTTTTCTTGTTTGTTTACCTTCAAGCTAGGGCTTCAAGGCTTCTAATCAAGTTCTTCTTCAAGATTCTTTCAGAACCTTGTTCTTCCAATTATGTATGACCATCATAATGTTGGACTAGTTCGTCCTCATGCCCTACATCTACTTTCAAATAAGTAAAAGAGTAATCTTGGTTCTATCCTTAGATTTTAGTATTCTTGAAATGAGTTGATTTTGAGTTCTTGAGTTTTTTATTCTTTTTGAAATTCTATTCCTAATTATTGAATTTCTATATGTTATGCATTAAGATTCTTGAATAGATTCGTTCATATCTATATTTCAACATGAATCCTATGAATTGAGTATTCTTGAGATGAGATGTATCGTTGAGTTCTGAGTTCTTGAGTCCTTGAGTTTTGAGTATTGAGTTTTATATCATTATTGAGATCCTTGAATAGATTTAATCATGTTTATAATTCAGCATGAACCCTATTTTGAGTTATAAATCTTAAGAAGCTTTTAAAGCCAACACTTGAGTTTTAAACTGAGTTTTGAGGAAGTAAAGATGAGTTTTTTGAAAAAGAGTTTCTAAAACATGATTAGTATGACAATCGAGTATGCCATCAATGTTTATGCAGTATGGTATCTAGATATACCATCAATGTTTATGCAGTATGACTTCCCGAATCATCAATGATCATATCACAATATGATTTTTGATATATTTTTGAGAAAGAATTTCCAAGTATGAATTGAGTAAGAGTATAAGGGAACTAAGTATTCCCAAAGTTATCAATTTTTACGGTGATAAAAGATAAACTTTCATTTCTAAATAAGTTATGTGTTCAAAGATATTTCAAGAGCAGTTACCTCTTTTAAGAGGATAGTTTGAGCAATTATCTCAAACCATAGGAAGAGTATATTTTTAAACATTGAGCATTAGTATATATTATTGGGAGTAGTATTGAGCATCGATATGGAGATGAGTTCAGACAACTCATATTCCTCATAAACCATGTATGCCAAATTGGGTACATGATCATACTTTTTAGAAAAATCCTAAGTGTCTTTAGGCAGAGCTTAGTGGATCCACTCAGTTAGAGAATCTCCCAATAGAGTTAAAGTGTAGTTTTATATATCACTTATTATGTTGAGTTTATAGATGAGAAAGTATTTTGTAATGCTTTAAATGATTTAACTCCTTTATTTCTTTACATTTAGCTTGAGTACATTGTTATCTATTGTAGTCCTTTCCTTTAGTTATTTTTTATTCAGCTATATTGCATACTAGTACATTCAATGTACTGATGTCATTCGACTTGCATCTTTTAATGATTCAAATATAGGTTCTTAGGATCCTCAACAAAGGTCCATTGAAATCACTTCATGCACTTGTCTGCTTATGATTGAGACCTCCTTGCTTTCGGAGTACTCTAGTTTGATTAGTTGTTAGTAGTAGTTCTTTTGAGGAGTCATGGGTCTTGTCCCAACACTCTTCTTTGTATAGTAGAGGCTTCATAGATAGACAATTTTGGAGAGTCTTTCAGTTTCAGAGGTTTTCTTTAAAACTTATGTTTCATACTCAATGTATTCAACAAAGTTTTGAGATTTAGTCAACCTTTTAAACGTTTCTTTCAATTTGATGCTTATGTATGCTCAAGTTAGTCTTCCATTTGTAGTCAGCCAGGATGAGGCTTTTCTTGGGGACCAGCAATGGTTCTTGAGTGCCAGCCACGTCCAGGGTGTAGGCTTGGGTCGTGACATAACTTTTATCAAAATTTGCACTAGATAATATTATGTCTATTTGTTGCATGGTAAGGATGAATTAATGGAATCATCTAGGCAATACAAAACTGAAGTTGAAAATCAGCTAGATAATTTTTTTTTGTCATTATTAGAAGTGATGGATGTGGAGAATATGAATCTTCTTTTGCAGAAATATATTTAGAAAATGGAATCATTCATCAAATTAATGCACAGGAATAAAAGAACTTTGAAGGAAATGTTGAATCTCCTACTTATAAGTTCTGATTTACCACAAAATTTGTGGGGATTCTATCTTTATAGAAAAAGAGAACAACAAAAAGTGTGTCTGGTTAGAAAAAGAAAAACAAAAAGTTTTATTTGTTAAGAAATAGAACAACAAAAAAACTTTTGTTGGTTAAGAAAGGGAGCAACAAAAGGTTTTGTTGTATCCTGATAGAGAAATGTGTGTAGCCCCTTAAAGTATATACAAGAAATAACTCTTGAAAGATAGTGATCTAACAATTTTCATTACAGTCTATTCCATATAAAAATGGAAATAAGGGAAATCCAACTTGAAATATTTCATAGTGTGGGGGTATCTAGAAAAATTCCATCTTATTATTCCCAAAAGGGTCAAATAGGACCTAAGACTGTGGATTATATGTTCATTGGATATACTACAAATAGTAAAGAATGTCGATTTATGATTCATAAGTCCAAACTGTTGGATAGTCAAGTGAATGGTCTAAACGGCCTTGGAAAGAACCAAAGGAGAATGTACTTAATAAAGAGATTCAGAGGCATAGTAAATGTCAAAGGATAAATTATTTTCTTTGAGTTTGATTTTGTAACATTTCTTCTTGAAAATTAGTCTCATACATTCGAAGAAGCTATGTCTTCTGTAGACTTATCCCTTTTGGAAAGAGTCTGTCAATAGTAAGATAGATTCAATCTTGAGCAACCATACTTGGGAGTTGGTTGATCTTCCTTCAGGAAATATACCTTTGGGTTCAAAGTGGATCTATAAAAGGAAAAAGAAAGTTGATGGAACTATTAATAAATACAAAGCAAGACTTGTTTCCATAGGCTTTAGATAATAAGAAGGTCTTGATTATTTTGAAAACATAATAGTCACTAACTGGGAGTACATCAATTCATATGTTAATTGCACTAGTTGTGGTATATGACCTTGAAATTTGTCAAATGTATGAGAAAGCTACTTTCTTAAATAGAGATTTTGAGAAAGAAATTTACATGGTACAACCCGAGGGCTTTGTGGTTCATGGTAAAGAAAAGAAAGTGTGTAAACTTGTTAAGTCACTTTATGGACTAAAAATAAGCACCCAAATAATGACATGCGATGTTTGACCAAACTATATTTGCAAATGAATTCAAGATTAATGAATGTGATAAATGTTTTTACATTAAAGACACTTCAAATCATAAGGTCATTTTTTGTTTTTATGTTGATGACATGTTGATCATCAAAAGAGACATTTGTGACATAAATGCTACTAAGCATATGCTAGAAAGTAACTTCAATATGAAAGACATTGAAGTTGCTGATTTGATTAAAAGAGTAGTTGTCAAGTTCAAGTATTTGAATTCCAATATTGTCAAGACTATAATAAATGTGAGTTTTGTACTTCAAAATACTGAAGGAGAAAGTGACTGCCAATTTAATTATGCTAGAACATTGAGAAGTATGATATATATCATGAAGTTAACGTGATCACATATAGCATGTGATATTAGTAAATTGAGTCGGTTCGTGAGTAATATCAATCAAACTTATTGGATGATAATGAAAAAAGTTTTAGATTATCTAAAACATACTTTGAAAAATTATTCTTTGCATTATAAATAATATTCAATAGTATTGGAAGAATATAATGATTCAATTAAATCACCAGGTCAAATGAAGTAATATCCATGAGTAGATATGCGCATACTCTTAGTGGAGAAGAACTCTCTTAGTAATCTTCCAAATAGAAATGTATTGTTCGCTCTACTATGAAATCTAAGTTTATCACTCTAAATAAGACTGGTGAAGAAGTTTAATGAATCTGGAATTTCTTGATATGTATTTTTTTTCTTTTGGCCCAAAACATTAGCACTAGTATGCATACACTGTGAGAGTTAAGTTGCAATAGGTAAGGCATAGACCATGATGTATTATGTAAAGTCTCATCATATATGACGTAGATATAATATCATTAGAGAACTACTCTCTAGTGGAATTATCGTAATTGACTATGTTAAGCCAAAGGATAATGTGTCGAATCCACTTACAAAAGGTCTAACTAAAGAGGTAGTTGATAATTATCAAAGGAAAGGGGATTATGGCCAAGGACAAGCCATTGTGGTGGTAACTCTACCTAAAATACTAGTGATCCCAAGATCTAGGTTTAAGGAGTTCAATCAAAGTTATTGATAATGGTTCAACATTGTCAAAATATTTTTTATCATCCATTCTCATGATAAGACAATGTTCAGAAACGAAGGATAAAGACATTAGGACTTTTAATGGTTTCAAAGTTTGATACAAGGTATATTAAATGGGGTATCTATAGGACAACATATTCAAAAATCACCTATGTAACTATGAAGTGTAAGCCGCTTCAAGGAGAATCTGGTAAGGCAAGTTCTCTACACACTTATCAACCAAGACGTGTTCATGGTTGAAATGAATAAAACAATGAGAACCAAAAACATGTAAATGGTTAATTGTGTGACTTATATTGTCTAGGTATAGACTGAATCTCGACGGTTCAAAGATATCAAATCTATCGATTGACTGAGTATATCCGATATATGTTCACTATGGAATGTTCAAATGGAAACTCACTTATCTAGATGTAATCAATCCTTACTTAAGAATCACAAAATTTTTCATGCATATGTTTTAACAATATCCATTCCCTATTCATGTGGAGGATTGTTGGGTTTTAAAGTTTTGAATAGGAAATGAAGGGTTGTGACTCTTCTAAAGGGTAGTGACTTTGTCGAAGAGTTGTGACCTTAATGATAGGTTGTGTCAATTCTAAAGGGTTATGACTGTTTGAAAGGTTGTGCCTTTTCCAAAGGGTTGTGACCTTTCTGAAAGGTTATGTTTTTTCCAACGAGTTGTGACCTTTGTCCTTCGTTGGCTATAAATAGAGGAACTTCCTCTCATTTTTCTGCATTGAATTCTTCCCTTCTTCCGCATACATTTCTTATAAAACAAAATCGATTGATCGTGTCTGTGTGTGTCAGTCGTTGCTATATTTTTGTTGAAATTATCAAAGTTTGAGGTAACACTACTTGTTTAATGGTTAATCTATTTTATCTTGGGAGGAATTAATCAACAACCTCGGGTACTTGAGGGGATTATATTTCTTTAGGATGCATAGTTAGTTCTATGGACTTTTCTTTTTCTTTTTCATATTTTATTATTAAAGGTTTGCTAATCTGAGTACAAGGGGATAACAAAATAACCATTTGAAAAATATAAAGGGACTTCACAAGTAAGAACTGTAAGAAGATGAGCGCAAATTTAAGTCAATTACTATCAACATCACTTATTAATGAGTTACCCCTATCATGATATCAACTGATAGGTTGATAGTTTGAGTCACATAAGAGAATATGCCATGCCCTGTGCCTAACCCTGGACGTTGCCAGTACTCGAGAACCATTAATTTCCTCAAACTAACCCTTGGCCTTGCTAACTACTTAGCGGAAGATTGACTCAAACATTTAAAGGCTTAAAACAGAAGTAAATCATTAAAATTGTAAAATGCTCAACTCATACTGTCTGGAAAATATTCAAGGCAATAATAGAAGTTTGCAAAGCATCTTAAAGGAAAATAAATTTCTATGAGACTCCTCAACTCTATATATCTATGAAACCTCAAAAGTTTAACATGGATATCGAGACAAGACCCACGACACCATAAAATGACTAAACTGAAAAGAAAAATTGAGTCATCTGGAATGCAAGGAGGTTCACCAAAAACTGAGCAAAGTGATCTCAACAAAGCGCCCGTTGATGATCCTTAACATCTATATCTTCATCGTGAAAAGTACAGGTCGAATTACATCATAACATTGAATGTACGAGTATGTAATAAAGCTAAATGAAAAAATAACTAAACTAATAAGGTTGAAGAACTACTCACCTCAACTCATCTCAACTCAACTCAAAGCATAGTTAAAATATAAAATGTTTAAAGCTTTACAAGTAATAAAAGCTAACTCAAGGATGTATAAGAAAATACAATAAACCACTACTTAAACTATTAGGGAGATTCTCTAATCAACAACCATCACTCTAAACAATGTGATGATACAACGTCTCACCCACGATGCCATAATTGTCCTATGCCTTGCCGAGATATAGCATACCTCAACTAAGTGGATCCACTAAAGCTCTGCTCGAAAGCAATAAGGAGTCATCTAAAAAGGTACGATCCTTTACCCATGTTGGCTACATGGTTTATGAGGATTTTGAGTTATCTGAACTCATTCTCATATCGGTGCTCAATAGTACTCCAATAAATATATATATTCATGTTCAAATGTAGAAAACATACTCTTTCTCAAAATTTGAGGTAATTGCTGAAATTATCCTCTTAAAAGAGGTAACTTCTCTCAAGTATCTCTGAGAACTCTTTATGATAACTTTAACAATGTAAAATAATTACATCTAGGAATCAATTAGTTTCCTTAAACTTTACTCAAAAATCACTCTTTGAACTCTACTAAAAACTCTTCTATACTTTCTCTAAAATGACTTTAAGACAATTGTTTGGTTAAAAAGATTCTCAATAAATGCTCCATTATAACTCAACAATAGGGTTAGTGCTGAAAAAGAGACATGAACAATCAACTCAAGAATCTCAGAGCAAGATATAACAACTCAATAATCAGGAAATAGAATTCAGAACACATCAACGAAACTCATCTCAAGAATTATGAAAACAAAGGATGTAACCCCAGATTATTTTTTACTGATAAAAAGTAGATTTAGGGCATGAGGACTAACTCATTCCATCACTATGATAGCCTTAAATACCCCGAAAGAACAAAGTTCTTGGAAAAATCGATGAAATTTGAAGAACACTAGAAAACCCTAGCTTTCCTCCTCTTGTTTCCTTGATCTAAGTCTTTGAAGTGTTAAAGAACACAAAAGATGTTATAACATTACTTAGACCCTTAATTAGGTAAAAAAAAAGGTCGTGGTTTAGGCTTTGAAGGGGTGGGAAAATACTAAACTACCTTCTTAAATATTGACAAAAACCTTCTCCAGGTCAATCTACGGTTGGTGGTTTGTTCTACGGACTGTAGATCCCATCCATAGAATATATATTGAATTTTAAGAGTGAAATTTTATTCTATGGGTCCAATCTACGACCTATAGAAGTTTCTACAGACCATAGATCCTATCAATAGACTTTATACAATTTTTAGGCTCAAAAGTCCACTCTACGGGTCCAAACTATGGCCCGAAGAAGTTCCTACAGCCCATAGAATGGATCCATAGGAATTGGACCCCAAAATATGACTCCCAGTACTTTTTCTACAACTTGGCAGCATGGGTCATAGTTCAATCTACGACTCGTAGAATGGGTCCATAAATCAGAGTCAGGAAACTATGATATGACAGTCTTTAGTAAAACTGTCATAACTTTTTACTCCAAACTCGAAATAAGGTTAAATTGGTAGGGTCAGAAAAATGACTCAAAGATTTTCAATTTGGTAGGTCATGGGCCACTTAATTCATTATGTGCTGGGATATATGATCATTTGAAGTTGACCTATGTTTAATCTTATGCCAAAACTAAAGCGGTAAGGAAGCTTTCAACTCAACTTTATGATAGGGGGTTCGTATGATCTTCAGTCATATCCAAATCCATTCCAACACTAAAGAATTGACCTTTACACACATGATCAATTTAAGAATTATTTGATATGATTTTACATACAAGTAAAGAATAGTTCGGACCATATCTTAGAAATCCAAAGGGTGTTACGTACAATATCTCCCTCTTGGAATCACTCATCCTCAAATGATGGCTGAACGGAGCATGAAAAGGGTAGGGAAGTGTTTAACAACCCAATTTAGTGCAAAATACACATAAAATTCATGAACTCAAAACACTAAAGGAGGGATTGAATTGAATGAGTATTTTAGGAAGAGTTAATACATTGGACTAGAACTAAATTGGAGGAAAAAGGATGGGTATCTTTTCTTCATAACTTCCTCGGCCTCACATATAGCCTCCTCAACAAACTGATTTCTCCACAGGACTTTGACTGAAGCAACTTCTTTGGATCTCTACTTGCAAACCTGATGATCAAGGATATGAACTGGAATCTCCTCATAAGATAGGCTATCCTTGATACCAATATCCTCGATAGGCATAATAAGTGAGGATCATCCAAACACTTCTTTAGCATAAAGATGTGAAATGTTGGATGCAATGCTGCTAACTTTGGTGGTATCTCAAACTCATAAGCTACATTATCAATCCTATATGATATCCTGTAAGGACCAATATTTCTAGAGTTGAGCTTCCGTTTCTTACCAAACCTCACAACACCCTTTATGGGTGAATCCTTCAAACACACCCAATCACTAACCTCGAACTCCAAATTTCTTCTCCTAACATCTGTATAGGATTTCTCACAGCTCTATGTTATTTTCAACCTCTCTTGAATTATTTTCACCTTCTCTATTGATTGGTGAACTAAGTCTTGTTCTATAAACTCAGCTTCACCAACCTCAAACCATCTAATAAGAGATCTACACCTATGCCCATAAAGGGCCTCATAAGGAGCCATCTGAATACTGGAGTGATAATTGTTATTGTTTGCAAACTCTATAAGAGGCAAATGGTCATCTTGATTTCCTTTGAAATCCAACACAGATGCTCTAAACATATCCTCTAAGGTATGAATTGTGCGCTCTACTTGACTATCTGTCTGAGGATAAAAAAACAATATTAAGGTTTACCTTCGAACCTAAACCTTTCTAAAATGACTTCCAAAATAAAGTAGTGAATTGTTCACCCCTATCTGAAATGATGGACAAAAGGACTCTATGAAGTCGGACTATCTCACGAATGTATAAAATGACATAATATTTTATTAATTTTGTAGTCTTTACCGACAAGAAATGAGATGCTTAGTCATTCAGTCTACAATCACCCAAATTGAATCATGTTGCCTGCGAGATTGGGGTAAGCCAATAATGAAATCCATATTAATCATCTCCTACTTCCACTCTGGAAGAGCTAAGTTTTGAGCCATCCCATATGTCATTTGGTGTTCAACATTTACTTGTTGACAATTTGGGCATTTAACAACAAAATCAACAATACACCTCTTCAAACTATTCCACCATATATCTCTCTCAAGTCATGGTACATCTTTATGGAAGCTGGATGGACGAGTATCTGGAACTATAAGCTTCTGTCATGATCCTCTCTTGGATCTCATCCTCCTTGGAACACACAATCTTCCTTAATATGATAACACTCTATCTCCCCATTATTAAAAAGTCATCACCTTCTGCTTATGAACAATTTCCTTTAGTTTAAGTAATATTGAGTCTTTGTCTTGCTTCTCCTTCACTACTGACACTAACGATGATTCTGCCCTATTCATCACAACAATTCCACCTGTGCCAGAATCTAACAAACGGACTCTAAAACACGCAAGTTTGTGAATTCCTTAGCCAATTCTTTCTTACCTTTCATGACATAAGCAGTATTCCGCATGGACAACCCGCTCAAAGCATTACTCTAACCACCTCATTTTCCTGACATTAAGCTCATTCTAACTAAAAACATTCTGGAGACTCATATGGTCGGTGAACATATCCACATAAACACCATATATTTAGTGGTGCCATATCTTGAGAGAAAAAACTACATGTACCAACTTGGGTCATGAGTAGGGTAGTTCTTCTTATGAATCTTAAGCTGCCTAGAGACATAAGCTATAACCTTACCTTTTTGCATCAACACATAAACAAGAACCACTTTGGATTCATTACAATAGATAGCAAAACCCTCTGTACCCTCTGGTAGAGTCAACACTTGAGTCGTAGTTACCGAGTTTTCAATTTTTGAAACCATTGCGCACAAGCTTTAGACTATTGAAACTTAGCTATTTTCTGAGTCAACATAGTCAACGGAGAAAAATATATGAAAACCCCTTGATGAACCTTTTGTATTAACCAACCAACCCCAAGAAACTTCTTATATCAATTGGGGAGGTGGGTCTAGGCCAATTTTGCACTGCCTCAATCTTCTCAATGTTGACTCAAATTCCTTCGCCAGACACAATGTGGCCTAAGAAAGCCATGGATTCTAGCCAGAGCTCACACTTAGAAAACTTGGCATATAACTCTCGATCTTTAAGTGTTTTGAGGACTATACTAAGATGGCTAGCATGGGCCTCTTCATTCCTCAAATAAATCAATATGTCATCAACGAACACGATAACAAACATGTCTAGATACAAATTAAATACTATGTTCATAAGATCCATGAATGTTGCAAGAGCATTAGTCAAACCAAAGGACATAACAAGGAACTCATGATGACCATAACAAGTCCTGAAATCTGTCTTCAGGATGTCACTTTCTCTGACTCTTAAATTATGATAGCCCGATCTGAGGTCTATCTTAGAAAAACAAGTGGTACCCTAATGTTGGTTGAAAAGGTCATCAATTCTTGGAAGGGTATAATAATTCCTTATGGTAACCTTGTTCAACTAGTGGTAATCGATACACATCCTAAGGGAACCATCTTTCTTTCTCACGAATAAGACTGGAGCACCCCAAGATGAGACACTTGGTCAGATGAAACCCTTATCAAGAAGATCTCTCAACTGCTCTTTTAACTCAGCTAGATTCATTTTATATGGCGGAATAAAAATGGGTTGAGTATTAGGAAGAATATTATTTCGAAGTCTATTTATCTCTCAGGAGGGACTCCAGGAAGAACGTCTAGAAAGACCTCTGGAAATTCACTCACAATAGGAACTAATTGAAGAGGAAGTATCTTAACATTAGAGTCATTAACTCGGACTAAGTAATAGATGCAATGCTTAGAAATTAACTTTTTGGCCTTAAGGTATGGAATGAAACAACCATTAAGCATTGCTAAACCACTCCTCTACTCTAAAACTATCTCATTAGGAAACTGAAACTTGACTACTCAAGATTTACAATCGACTGAGGCATAACATGCATGAAGCCAATCCATACCTAGAACGACATCAAAATCCACCATGTCTAGCTCACTTAGTCATCCACGGTGTCTTTATGATAGAGAAAGATGGTACAATCACGATAGAATCCTTTTGCTAAAATATTCTCACCAACATGTGTGGAAAAACTAAAGGTTTCAAGATGTTGTTCTTGAGAAATCCCGAACATCATGGCTACATAGGGAGTAACAATAGATAAACTCACATTTGAATCAAGTAAGGTATAAACATCAATAGAAAACACTTTAAGCATACCAGTGACAACATTTGGTGAGTTCTCCTGATCCAAATGACTAGCCCTATTATACAGACAGTTTGCTCCTCCGCCTATCCCTGAAATAGCTCCTCTCGGAGCAGCTCTGTTTGCTGGAGCTGCTGAAGAAGACTGGGCTCTATCGCCCCCATTACCCACTTGTTCTTTGGGCACTCTATCATAAAATGACCCATCTGACCACATTTGAAGCAGCCATTGGAGCCATCATAACATGCTCCTAGGTAGATCTTACAACACTTAACACATGTGGGGGTCCAAGTATCCCTTTGTGCCATACTCCTCTAGGACTGAGTGGGTTGATCTCTAAAATTCTGATTACGGTGGTCATTCTTGTTTTTTGGTGCAGGTGCACTAACTGATGATGGATCAGGCCTATATGATCTCTGCTGAAATAATGACTAATTCCCATTTTCGATCTTCTGCTGGCCAGTTTCACGATTGTTGTCTTTGCCCTCTTTTTGTGAAACTATTATCTATCCTTTAACTTATCTTCCTCAACCTATTGTACATGAATCATGAGTTTTGATATGTACATGTCCCCTATCAGCATAGTCATCTTACCTTCCTTACTCGATAAGCGAGATAGACCAGACACAAATAAATGGATCCTGCTCCTCATATCTGCCACCATCTCTGAAGCATAGTGGGATAGCTGAATAAATAAGAGGTTTTCCTCTTGCACACTCATAGCTTCCTGTTTCAAATTCATGAACTCTCTCACCTTATCTTTCCTTAGTTCTCGAGGAAAGAAGCTTCCTAAGAAATCACTCTCAAACACAGCCCAGCCCAAAAGTGGTGCCCTCTCTACCTTGTTCTTCTTCCCACTGATCGTACCATATCCTCACAACACATTTGAGCTTATATGAGGCTAACTCCACATGCTATTCATTAGCAACAAACATAACCTCAAACATTTTCTAAAGATCTTCCACAAAACTCTTCGGATCCTCAATGATCTTTAAACTTGTGAACTCTGGGGATTCATCATAAAAAAATCACAAAACTAGATGTATCAACCATATACTGATGACCCACTCCTTGTTTACCAATGTAATTCGCTACAAATTGACTCAACATCTGAATAGCATTCCTAAACTCAACATTGGTGACATCTTCCTGAGGGGTTGCTCTTCTTGTGCATTGGAAGCTTCTTGGCCTTGAGGATTAGCATTCCTCCTAGCAAAATGTTGAACAGATCTTCATGGAGATATGATCTGAAAAGACACGAGTAAGCACGAGCTGGAAGAAACTTTAATAAAGTTAAACTCTATTGCACGAACATGGGTAAGAAGAAAGTGAGAGTTCCTAAATGTCGTAGCTTCCTCATTATATATATGGTGTGCTTCACACCAATAAGGAGGACTCTACTAGACACAGCTTCATAGTAACCCTAGAACTCTTGAACTCTATATTCTGATACTAAGTTTTTCATGCCCCAAGCCTACACCCTGGACTTGGCCGACACTCGAGAACCATTGTTGGTTGTCAAACAAACCATTGGTCTGGTTGACTACTTAGTGGAAGGCTGCCTCAAGCATTTAAAGGCTTCAAACATAAGTAAATCATTAAAATTTTAAAATTCTGAAATCATAGTGTCTGAAAAATACTCAATGCAATTATAATAGTTTGCAAAATATTTTTATTGAAAAGAAAGTACTAAGAGACTCCTCAACTTTATCTACCTATGAAGCTTCTATAATTCAACATGGATGTCAGGACAAAGACCCGCGACACCTAAAATGGATAAATTGAAAATAAAAATGGAGTCCTCCGAAATGCAAGGATGCTCACCAAAAACTAATTGGAGAGCAAAGTGATCTCAACAAAATGCCTGCTGATCATAAACACCTATATCTGCATCACAAAAAGATGCAGGTCAAATGACATCAGTACATTGAATGTAAGAGTATGTAATATAGCCGAATGAATAAACTACTAAACTAATAAGGATGAAGAACTACTCACCTCAACTCAGCTCAACTCAACTCCAAACATAGGTGAAAGATAGAATTTTTAAAGCTTTACAAGTAAAAGAGGCTAACTCAAGGATGTATAAGAAAATACAATAAAATAACTTTTAAACTATTAGGGAGATTCTATAACAGAAAACCATCACTATGAGGAATGTGATGATACAACATCTCACCGCGCTACCAGAACTGTCCTATACCTTGTCGGGATATACAACACCTCAACTAAGTCGATCCACTAAAGCTCTTCTTGAAAGAAATAAGGAATCGTCTAAAAAGTACGATCCTTTACCCATATTGGCTACATGGCTTATGATGATTTTGAGTTGTCTAAAATCATCCTCATATTGGTGCTCAATGCTACTCCAAATAAATATAGATACTCATGCTCAAATGTATACATCATACTCTTTCTCAATTTGAGGTAATTGCTTAAATTATCCTCTTAAAAGAGGTAATGTCTCTCAAATATCTCTGAAAACTCTTTATGAAAAGTAAAGTTCTCTTTATCAATGTAAAAGTAATACATTTAGGAATCAATCAGTTCCCTTAAACTTTACTCAAAAATCTCACTTTCAACTCTACTCAAAACTCTTCTTTAATTTCTCATAAAATTAGTTTATGACAAATGTTTGGTTAAAAAGATTCTAAATAATAACTCAATAAATGCTTAATTATAACTCAACAATAGGGTTCATGCTAAAAAATAGACATGAACAATCAACTCAAGAATCTTAATGAATGATACAGCAACTCAATAATCAAGGAATAGAATTCAGAACTCATCAATGAAACTCATCTCAGGAATTATCAAAATTAAGGATGTAACTCTAAATTATTCTTTACTAATAGAAATTAGATATACGGAGTGAGGATGACCTCAGTCCACATTATGATAGCCTTACATACCTAGAAGAACAAAGTTTTTGACGAAATTGACGAAATTCTAAGAACTCTAGAAAATCCTAGCTTCTCTCCTCTTGATTCCTTGCTCTGAGTCTTTGAAGTGTTAAAGACTATAAAAGAATGTTTTAACAATGTTTAGACCCTTAATTAGGTTAAAACGTGTGAGACCCCATGGTTCTTTCGCATAATATGTGTATCATTGCATGAGTGTATAAGGTTTATATGACTTGGTGTATCACGTCAGGAGAATAATGTCACAAAGGGGTGGTAAAAATCAAAGAATTAGACTAACGTTATGGGTCAAGGATGCCCTTAAACAAGTCTGAGTTAAAGAATGTCTCTAACACCCTGCCCATTCAAAAGGTTTAAGCTAACCAGTACCTTTGGGGTAAGAAAAAAAATGTCGAATATGCTAAAAATGATGTGTTATAAGGTTATATATTCACCCAATGATTGTAAGTTAAGTTTTGAAGTCAAGCATGTTGGGAAATAAAATTCGACAAATGTTAGATTATGTTTCTTTGATGAACTTTCTATATTTTTGTTAAATGTTTTGGATCTTTTCTCCCAATCTATAAATATTTAGAAGAACCCCAATATACAAAATCAAAGATCTACGATTCCACTTTTTAATGCACTAAACCATTTGTCCATACGACTTCAGAATTGAGAGATATTTAGATTTTAGTGAGACTGCATAAGCATGCATATGAAGGTGGGCCCCTAGCCCCTATGTCAGTTTAACTTTATAAGATCTGATTTCCCTTTGTTTTATCACATTTTTTCTACCAAATAATAAGAAACTAGTCCTAAATACTCTCTAAAGGTTCCACTATGATCCAAGAAAATATCTACAAGATTTCAACGTGGTTTCACCTCGGAATGTTCATAGAGATTGTGTTACTACTTTCGTCCTCGTTGGTTGTGATTTGAAGGATTCTTCATAGTGAAGGAGTCTCATTTTTTAGGTGTCTTTTTGTGGTTTGGAGGTAATGATTCTCACCCTTCATTTTATTGAGTGAGTACAAGTTATAGCTATGCTATATAAGCAAGAACACGAATAGACTGCTGGAAAGTAGTATTTGGATAGTTATGTGATGTTGGACTGTTTTAGAAGTATTTTTTGATGTTGTTCTTGCTGGAATATTTGAAAATGATTTGTTTGTTTGTGGTTTTTGTTGATATGAATCTGGAAGAGAAGAAGAAGTATAGATGGGTAATTAATTATAAGATAAATAAGTGAAACGTTGGTTCTATTATTGCATTGCAATTTTCAAATGGTTTCTTCTTGGTTCAACGTCTTGTGTTTAGGAGACTTTTTGTTATTGAGGAGACATACTAAAATACTATAATCTGCATCAATTTTAAGTTAAGAATCTGCCCTTTTATTCTATTATTGCTTATGAAGAAAGACATGATTCCAAACGTAATTATTGCACGAACTTATAGGATGGTAACCAGAAGCCGTAATTTCAAGTTATTATGGTTATATTGAACAACTATAGGACTATATTACATATACTTTTTCTGGCATTAATGGTTTGAAGATTAATGGTTGGGATTTTATTGTGCTTATTTTTGGGTTGGAAAGGACGGTGTGGCGATACGCCGATTTTTTATTGTTGTGCAAGCATTATATATTTGGTTGTTGTTGACAATTGTGTAGGGCCCCACTTGTATTAAGCTTCTACAAAAATATATGTTATGTCATTAATTTAGGGTTGTAATTTTGAGAAGAAAATGTAATGAAGCATGCATTTAAAAAGGGACTGGCGAGCTAATCACTCTACTAGTAGGCTCTAAATTGCTACTTTAACCCTGATGTGTTAATATTCTTCCTATAATGGTTGTGTGACACGATTTTTTGTACATTACATACTTTAAGGAAGGGGTACAATCCATAATGATACCGCAACGCCCAGAATTGAGGTATGTTAAGGCTAAGTGTTGTACGTCCTTTGAGCATGAATTTTGGAATACTAAATCTTCAAATGTTGTTTTACTATTCTATTGCTAGAAAGACCTTTTGTTTAAGGCATTGAGATTGCAGCTGGCATATTTTTGTGACTCCATTATGTTGCTATTCCACTCATTCGGTTAGATGGGGTATTCTATCTCTTTATGTCATTTTTTTATTCTCTTGACTATAGGTCCATGTGTACAAATTCTTATTCTTCTTTAGGTGTTGTAACTTAAAAAGATTAGGGATGAACAATATGAATTTGAAATCAGTCCTCCTTCCTCACTAATTTATATTTTTGAAAAAATTTAAAATAGTACGTCAATCACCGAAACTCTTAAATGTAACACATATGTTTAAACTACTAAAGGACGCATTTTTTTGAAATACTTTCTTTTACAAACTACTATGGAAACATATATAGAAACTAAGTGGAGAACTTTAAGCTCTTTATGAACATCCTCAAGTTTAAGTTACCTTTCTCAATCCAAGTTAAGTGTTCAAGCTTAATCTACAAGTATATGAGGTTCTACGATACATTTACTTGTGATACGAAAGTGATTATGAGATTATGAGAACAAGAGTACCAATGGGCCAAGATTGGCAACATGATTATGGTAACACAAATGCATTATGAATCCAAGACATGTCATGTTATGCATTCTACTCCCAAGCTATAATCTGAAGTTATGGGGCCTATTGTCTATATTTATACGTATGAGACACAGATGACCATAAGTTGGCAAATAAGATGTCGGTTCGCTACCGAAAGGTACCACAATTGCTAGCACTTGGTTGGGTATGACATGTATTTGCATCTATATATATGTATTCACGGCACACAGTTATGTGAGAATATCATGCATATTTAATTTATATAAGGATGGATGTCAGCCATGGAGGCTATCAGAGTTTCTGTTTCAGGTGGTATTTTAATTACCCTTTTACAACAAATATTTATGATTCTACCTTGTGTCTTACATACCAGTACATTTTTATTCGTAATGACGTCCCGTTGCCTGGGGACACTACATTTTTATTTCATGCGTGCAGGTCCAGATTGGGATTCTGATTGACCCCTTCGCTAGGAATCGGAGTTCAGCTGTGAATTGGTAAGCTCCACCTCTTCTTGGTGCTTTCATAGGATGTTTACTTATGTTGTACAATTTGGGTATAATCGGGGCCTTGTCCTGACCAGTGCTTATGACACTCTTAGAGGCTATTGTGGTCACGATATTCTAGGTTTCTTTCTGCATTTTCTAGTCTCCAACCCCATAGTCTTGGCATGTGTATATATATGTGTGTGTGTGTGTGTGTATGTATGTACGTATGTATATCTTTAATTGCAACCTCATCGATCACGCCCCGAGGCTACCTCCTTGATGTAAACATGGGACCTAGGATCACGAGTGACCCCAAACTAACCATGAAGCTGGCATATCATAAGCGTACTAAAACAACTGAATAAAGAGATACTATATGGAAGCTAAAACAACAGATAATTAGAATGATGGGGAATACCCAATACTGATCTGAATATATATAAAACTACTAAGAGTTCAATGATATATTGAACATTCACTTAAATCTAAAGCTGAATTTAATACTATGTTTGAAAAGCCTCTACTGACTAGAGTTGTTGGGATATGCCCCAACTACCTCTAGCAAAACTGAAAGCTAAAATAAAAGACTAAATATGAAAGACATGTCTGTTGTCCTCAAAGTATGAGGACTCACCACTGAAGCTACTGAATACAGATCGGAATCGATCTATGTGTGATCTGGATGTTGAACACCTGAACCTACATCATGAAAGGATGTCGTTCAGAGTATGCGCTAGTACTTGGAATATGCTGAGCATGCAAGATAAAGATAATAGCTGAACAAGGTATAAAAGTTGAACAAACATAACAGACCAATGACAAAATCTGAACAGAATCATTGATACTGGAATATAACTGAAAATTGAGCTAAATGCAATGACCAAGTACTAATCATGAATTTAACATGCTGAGACTGAATATTGAAGTATAACTAAAAACCCAGTCAAATACACTAGATTCTGACTGTGGGAGCTACTATTAACTGATATAAAACCACATGAGCTAAACGTGGAGTCTGATGTATACGCCCTATTGAGAGGACCCAATATACCTTGATAGGGGTATAAAGGCATGACTAGCATGATCACTAAATCCAATGCCCAATAGAGAGGACTTATAAACCTACCGAGGCATATAATTTTGGGAGTATGAGGGTATGCTGAACCCTAGTATAACTCGGTGCTAAGCCTACTCCTAGCTGGAAATGTGTATGGCACAACATAACTAAAATACTGGATAGCTCAATATTCTGACATGTAAATTTGAGAATGCAATATTTAGGTACTGATAATGAAACATTAGAAATTGGAGCATGTATATCTGTTTAACTGACCTGGCAAGTGTAATTCATGAACTAAGAGAATCTACACAACTAGGGTTCTGAGTTTCATGTAAGGAACTAAGAAACGATTTCACGAAAACATGATAATCTGATTAAGAATACTATAACAGCTAAGTTACAACCAATTTCTAAGGTTCTAGAAACCCTACGTCTAAGCAAGATATAGCAAATTAAGAATCTTACCTAATTCTAGGGACCAAGTGGATGAAAGGAACCCACCAGTAAAATCCCACATACCTGGTGACAAAATCTACGGAGAAATCCATCGATTTTAGGGCTGAAACTTGAAGAAAATTTGTTGTCTTCTGAGAAGGGCTCGATCAACTCTTTCTCCTCCTCTACTCCAAGTTTTGATGAATTTTGGTGAATGAATCGCTTAGGGTAAGTTCTGACTAGAATATTAGGATTAAAATGAGTAAAAAGACATAGTTTAGGGGTTAAACGACGTAGTTTAGATGTCCAACGCATAGGAAAAAATACCAAAACGACCCCAACTTAAAATCCGGTGAGACTGACCACGAGGGGCATGACAGATCGTAACTAGGAAAACTGCCCGTCGATTGGTCGTTATCTGCTGGCTAATGTCTACTAGATTTTGGGCACTCCTCTCTACGATCCACTTCAGGGACTGTGTGAAGGACCATGAATCGTGAAAGCCACTGTGGTTCTTCACTTGGGGCTGGGGTCTACTGGTTCAGGCTCACGGATGCCACCACGCCCTGTCATCAAAACCACGGCCCGTGGAAAGCTCCGTGGTCTGATGCTTGAGCTCTGGGTGGTTCTGTACTTTCTCCACGTGCCTTCCCATGGCTTCTGAAGATGTCCACGACCCGTGAAGGGATCCGCCGTACACCACTATTGGGATGATGTGAACCACGATAAGGGTGATGAACCATGGTCTTGATCATGGCCCGTGAACCCCTCCGTGGTTTACCTATTCCTGCTGTTTTTTGCTGCAAAGTCCAAGTCTGATTTCTGAGGTGTTACATTTTTCTAATTAGTCCAGCCTAATACTATGTCGGTTTACCCTTCACTAAAACCCATATATAAGTGTTTTAACTCTAAAATTTCCCTATTGAAAATCATTCTCTCAAAACTACAAAAGAAGATCAAGTCTTCCTCTCAAATATTTCTCTGTCTAGAAAACTTGAAGAAGAAGGGATCAACCTAGGGTTTGCAAGTCAAGTCCCCAATTCCTCCATTGAATTTAAGCAATTGGCATTGAAGTATGGTAGTTTTCATCTATGTATTCCTTTCATTCATGGAGGTCCCAAATTCTCATATTTTCAAAGTTAGAATTCCCCAATTGAGTTAGGATTTTCTTCTATGTTATGGCATCATTTAATTATTGATTTATGATCTTTTCTGCATGAATTGTGTTAATCTCATGTTTCTATGATGATTCCCCATAAACCCATGTAATTCCAATGTTTTCCAAGTTATAATCATATAATGTGGGTTTTGGATTATGAAAGAGATGATATGAAATCAAGCATGAATTGATAGAAGTACATAAATTTATGATGAATTTCTATGAACCCATGTTTAACCCATTCTTTCTAGATGTTGATGATTGAAAGTTAGATTTGGACCTTGAAAGGTTAATTATGGAATTATGCATGTTCTTACAAAATTTATGTAAATGTTTTAAGGATGTGTTGAGAGTAAAGCATCAATGATAATGTTGTTTTGTTTTTGAAAGGATTTCTCATATACACATGAAGTTTTATTGTCAAAGGTTTTCTCACATAGTAAGGATTCTAAGTTGAAAGGTCTTCTCACCTAAATGAATCAAAGATAATGAATTATCCTAATGAAACCTAACTTCGATTGGTTATTGAATGATACCTTTTCATGGATGACTTATGACCTAGCTTGGATTGGAAAGATAGTGTGCCCTTCCATGGATAATGAGAAAAAGTAAGAAAATGACGATTCCGTGGGATTTGTGCTTAGCACCGAGAGTGTATAGAGATGGAAGTTGTCCGGTTAGTAGAGGCCGGGTTTCAAGAACAATATCCTTATGCCTTACCTATGTGCCCCCATAGGATGATTGTCTAGATAGACATTAGCTAGTGGATCCACTTGCTAGAAGTTTATGGTTCTTACCTTGGCAATTTGGACAACCCTTTTCAATGTGGGAGACACCGAGGGGTCATGTTATAGCTCACATGGTCTCTATGTCGGTTAAGGCTAATTCCCACAATAATAATAAACTAAGGTTACTTCAAGAAGTATCTAACATGTGTTCAAAGAACATAAAGAGGTTAGGTTGCATTTACCATGTTTTATGAATTATGTTTTCTAACCCTTTCATATCTTGTTTTAGCTTGGTCATTGCATGTCATGAAATGTCATATTTTAGCATGATTTAAATGTTTATATGAATGGATATCATACTTGGTACATTATTTTGTACTAATGCATACTCTTGCCTATATTTCCCTAAATCTAGGGTCCGACAGTCAGGGTTCTTAGTTTCGTGGATGGGGGTTGATTGAGAGATTCCGAGCTTTAGTGAGTCCTTATGTTTCAAGGCAGACTTTCATTATTTTCAGTTTTCTTTCTTACTTTCAGTTTTGAACATGATTTATGGGCTAGGCCCAATTTCATTATATTCTACTTGATGGCTAATGAGACAAGTATTTAGACTTCCTCTTTACTTTTATAGAACTTTTGGATTTGAAATGTATTTCTTTATCTCTTTGTTCTATGTCTTATGTTATGAATGCTAAGTGTCTTGTATGCGACCTCTCGTGGACCTATACACCATGTTACATCTAGGGTGTACCCCTGGGTCGTGAGAAACTTGATAATTAGAGCACAAGGTTTAGAAAGATCTTAGGATGTCTCATAAGCCACGTCGATTAGATTCTTGTTCATGAGTGTGAACTGCACCATATTTATGAATGGGAGGGTATAAGATGTTAGGGAACTCCACTTCTTTCATTACTCTAAAGTAGTGCGATACGGTTTAACTCTATAAAGTCTCTATCTTAATCCTTATCTGATGCTCTATGGGGTATGGCTACACGAAGAGCTTATGCTAGAAGGAATGTGAGGGAGAATGTTGAATAAGAAGCTCCTCCTCAAGCTCTGATCATCCCTTTGGCCGAGCAAGTGACTAATGTGGAGTTTAGGGCTGCTTTTCAAGTGTTAGGAAAAGCCATAATGGCTCAAGCCAATATGGAGGTTGCAGTACCCATGAACCCAAATGTGGGTACGGCGGCATCTAGACTGAGGGACTTCACTAGAATGAATCCTTCGTAATTTCATGGTTCTAAGGTTGGGTAGATCCTCAAGATTTCATTGATGAGGTTTACAAGGTGTTGATTATGGGAGTGACATCAGTGGAAAAGGTGGAATGGGCCACTTTTCAACCTAAGGGTGTTGCTTAAATATGGTACAACCAATGGAAAGAAGGGAGACCGAAAGATGCGGGTCCTCTTGATTGGGAAAATTTCAAAGTTTCTTTCCTTGATAGGCTCTTTCCCCTTGAGATGAGGGAGGAAAAGGAGCTTGAGTTCATCAACTTTCATTAAGGGAGTATGAGTGTGAAAGAGTATTCTTTGAAGTTCACACAATTGTCTTGATATTCTCCTGCAATGGTTGTCATCCTAGGGAAAAATTGAGTAAGTTTATTTTTGGGTGTTTCTGAAATGGTGGTTAAAGAATGTCGTACCACAATGCTCATTAATTACATGGAGATCTCTCGTCTCATGGTACATGCTTAACAGCTTGAAGAGGAGAAACTTAAGGAAAAGTCTAGGGAGACGAAAAGGGCTAAAACCGGTGATGGTAATTTCTCTCATGCGATGCACATGGTCGTTCTAGATTCTGATAAAGGTTTTCTAGTCATGGTTCCTCCAATGCTCCTTCTAAGCTCAACAAAGATAAGGTTTCTAACCCTGGGCCTCAAGGAGGGGATGGTAGTGGATCTTCATTGTCTATGTCTACTTGTGCGAGGTGTGGAAAGAAGCACGAGGTTAAGTGCCTAGATAGCACAGATGGTTTCTTTGGTTGTGGTTAAAGCGGTCATAAGATAAGGGATTGCCCAATGCTTACGGCTAATGGAAGAGACAGCAAGCAAGCTCCTCCTAGTGGTTCAGGTTCCAATGCTCCCAAGCAATACCAATTCTATCCACTTATGACTTTTGGTGAGCAAGAGGCTTCCCCTGATGTGGTTACTGGTATGTTAAAAATCTTGCACCTCGACGTTTTTGCATTCGTTGATCCCGGTGCTACCTTATCTTTTGTGATGCCATATGTGTCTATGAGGTTTAATGTGCTTCTGGATGAGTTGTTAGATCCTTTTTCGGTCTATACTCCTGTTGGTGATTCTATTGTTGCTAAGAGGGTCTATAGAAAGTGTCCCATTTCACTATCCCGTAAAGTTACTCTTGTGGATTTTGTAGAGCTTGATATGCTAGATTTAGATGTTATCCTCGGTATGGATTGGTTGCACTCATGTTATGCTTCTATTGATTGCAGAACTCACGTAGTCAAGTTTCAGATTCCAAATGAGCTTGTTCTAGAATGGAAAGGGGGAAATTCTATAACTAAGGGTTAGTTTATCTTTTGTCTTAAACCTAGGAAGATGAGTGCTAAGGGTTGCATTTACCATACAGTTAGAGTGAGGGATATGGATTCCAAAACACGTACTCTTGAGTCGATCCCCGTTGTTAATACGTTTCTGGATGTGTTCCCAGATGATCTACTCGGTATTCCTCCCAAAAGGGAAATAGACTTTGGTAGTGACCCTCTCCCAGATACGCAACCTATTTCTATTCCTCTTTACCGAATTGCTCCAACAGAACTTAAAGAGTTGAAGGAGCAATTGAAAGATTTGTTGGATAAGGGTTTCATCCGACAAGTATCACTCTATGGGGTCCTCCAGTTTTATTTGTTAGGAAGAAGGATGGTTCTCTCCGTATGTGTATTGACTATCGTCAATTGAACAAAGCTATCATTAAGAACAAATATCCTCTCCCAAGGATAGATGATTTGTTTGACCAACTTCAAGGGGAAAGTTATTTCTCTAAGATTGACCTTCGGTCGGGTTATCACCAATTGAGGATGAAAAAAATGATATTCCAGAAATGGGTTTCAGAACCCGGTATGGTCATTTTGAGTTCTTGGTGATGTCTTTTGGTTTGACTAATGCTCCAGTCATTTTTATAGATTGGTTGAATAGGGTGTTTAGACAATATCTTGATATGTTTGTGATTGTATTCATTGATGATATATTGATTTATTCGAGAAGTAAGGATGATCACATCAATCATTTAAGGATTTGTTGCAAATTCTCAAGGACAAACAACCATTTGCAAAATTTAGCAAATGTTAGCTTTGGCTAAGGTCCGTAGCTTTTCTTGGCCATATTGTTTCAAAGAAGTGTATTAAGGTGGATCTTAAAAAGACGTTGCAGTTAAGAGTTGGCCTAGACCTCTATCCCCTTCGCATATTAGAAGTTTCTTGGGTTTAGCTGGTTACTATAGAAGGTTTGTTGAGGGGTTTTCTTCAATTACCTCTCTATTGACATCATTGACTCAAAAGAAGGCTAAGTTCATATGGTCTAAAGCATGTGAAAAAATCTTTTAGGAATTGAAAGATAGACTTACTTCCAATCCAGTGTTGACTTTACCAGAAGGGACTGATGGTTTTATTGTTTATTGTGATTCCTTGAGAATTGGGCTAGGGTGTGTACTTATGCAAAATGGGGAGTTTATTACCTATGCTTCAAGGCAACTTAAATTTCATGAAAAGAATTATCCTACCCATGACCTTGAACTAGCGATGGTTCTTTTTGCCTTAAAGATTTGGAGGCACTATTTGTATGGTGTTCATGTCGATGTTTTCACCGATCATAAAAGTTCACAATATATGTTTAATTAGAAGGATCTAAATCTTCACCAAAGAAGGTGGCTTGAGTTATTGAAAGATTATGATATGAGTGTTCTCTATCACCCTGGTAAAGTGAATGTGGTAGTGGATGCTCTTAGCCGGTTATCTATGGGTAGTGTTGCTTTTATTGAAAAAGATAAGAAGGAGTTAGTTCGTTAGTGTTGCTTATATTGAAAAAGTTAAGAAGGAGTTGGTTCGAGATGTTCATAGATTGGCCCGATTGGGTGTTTAGTTAGTGGACTCCACCAAGGGTGGTGTTATGGTTCGCAATGGTTCAAAATCATCTTTGTTACAGATGTAAAAGCCAAGCAAGGTCTTGATCCCACTTTGGTAGAATTTAAGAAAGCAGTGCTTAAGAAATCTGTTAAGGCTTTCTCCCAAGGAGGAGATGGAGTGCTTAGATGTCAAGGTCGTTTTTGTGTTCCTAATGTTGATACCTTTAGGGAACAGATCTTGTCAAAATCCCATAGTTCTTGATATTCCACTCACCCGGGAGCCACCAAGATGTATCGTGATTTGCGGGAGATCTATTTGTGGAATGGGATGAAGAAGGATACTGTAGGATTTGTGCCTAAGTGTCCTAATTGTCAACAAGTGAAAGTTGAGCATCAAAAACCAGGAGGGTTGTCCCAATACATTAGCATTCCTACTTAGAATTAAGAAGATTTAAATATGGACTTTATTGTTGGTTTGCCTCACACCCGGCGGCAGCATGATTCGATTTGGGTTATAGTAGATCGAATGACGAAATTGGCTCATTTCATTCCCGTCAAGGTTTCTTATTCGGCGGAGGACTATGCTAAGTTGTATTTGAGGGAAATGGTAAAGTTTCATGGAGTGACTTTATCCATTATCTCCGATCGTGATGCCCAATTCACTTCTAAGTTTTGGAGATCTTTTCAAAAGAGTCTTGGCATCTCGGGTTAAGCTTAGTACCACTTTTCATCCACAAACCGATGGGCAAGCGGAGCGTACTATCCAAAATTTGGAAGATATGTTGAGAGCTTGTGTGATTGACTTCAAGGGTAATTGGGATGATCATCTGCCTTTGATTGAGTTTGCATATAACAACAGTTATCACTCGAGTATTGGTATGGCTCCATTTGAGGCCTTGTATGGTAGGAGGTGTAGATCTCATATAGTTTGTTTTGAGGTGGGCGAAGTTTCCCTAATAGGTCCCGAGTTGGTACATGAGGCCATGGAGAAAGTTTGACTTATTAGAGAATGTTTGAAGATGGCTTAAAGTCGACAAAAGTCATATGCCGGTGTTAGAAAAGAGACATTGAGTTTGATATCCATGATTGGGTTTACTTGAAAATTTCACCTACGAAAGGTGTGATGAGGTTTGGTAAGAAAGGGAAGCTTAGTCCCTGATAGTAGGCCCATATCAGATTTTGAGACGTGTTGGTAAGGTTGCTTATGAACTAGAATTTCCTAATGAGTTGGCATCGGTGTATCCTGTTTTCCATGTGTCCTTATTGAAGAAATGTATTGGTTATCCGACATCTATAGTTTCCTTGGAAGTTTTGGGAGTTAAGAATGATCTTTCTTATGAGAAAGTTTTGGTTGAGATTTTGGATCGACAAGTCATGAAGTTGAGGAATAAGGAAGTTGCTTCCATGAAAGTTTTGTGGAGGAATCAGTTAGTTGAGGGTGCTACTTTGGAGGTCGATGCCGATATGATGTCCAGATATCCTCATCTCTTTCCTCCTACCCCTACTCTAGCTTCAAGTAATGAGTTCTTCATGGTTTACTCTTTGGTGTCATGTGTCTCTAGTGTGTCCACAATTTCCTTACTATGCATGATTTATAAAAAAGCTTAAGTTTTGAGAAAATGAGTCAACTTGATTGATTTCTACATGTTTATGTGAATTGAGTATGCGTTGCATATAGACTTCATGATATGATGATAGAACAAGCTTTTAGCTTGGAGATGGTATTTTTCTCCTCGAACATGTGTATTCTTGTAAATTTCATATATGATGGGCTACTAGATCTAGTTCCTATCTTCATTATGATGCCTTAAGTATGTTTTAGCTTGGAGTCGAACTTCCTTCTTGGTTATGTTCCTTTTGAATAAGTTGCATTTATGATTTGGGTTGTTAGTTTCTCTCCTACTCCTTTTGTGCTAGCTTGAATCTCATTCAAGGATGAATTATCCCAAAGGGGATATAATGTAACACCTCAAATTTGAGAAACGGAAAAAATCTCAGTTTTAGGAAAATATGGTTCCGAACGACGGATGCCAACCATGGCCATGAATTAAGCCACGGACCATGGGTCTGGACCATGGATTGGCCACCCAATAAGGCCCAGAGGACCACGAACCACAACCTGGACCAACAAACCGTCACTGGGTCCACTGTTCGTGGATTGATGTCTGTGGGTCGTAGCCTCAGTTCCCACTTTCTCACAACAGTCGACGGTCATGCATGATGGACCGTCAGTCTGCAGCGTCGTTAGGAGGCGGCAGTTATTTTTAGGGGCAATTAGGTCTTTCCTTAATTAGTCTAGCCTAATACTATGTCATTTTACCCTTCACTAAATCCCCTATATAAGTGTTTTAACTCTAAGATTTCCCTATTGAAAATCATTCTCTCAAAATTACAAAGGAAGATCAAGTCTTCCTCTCAAATATTTCTCTCTATAGAAAACATGAAGAAGGGATCAACCTAGGGTTTGCAAATCAAGTCTCCAATTCCTCCATTGCAGTTAAGCAATTTGCATTGAGGTGTGATAGTTTTCATCCATGGATTCCTTTCATTCATGGAGTTTCCGAATTTTCCTATTTTCAAATTTAGAATTCCCCAATTGAGTTAGGGTTTTCTTCTATGTTATGGTTCCTTTAATTATTGATTTAATTGATTTATTTATGATCTTTATGCATGAATTGAGTTAATCTCATGTTTTTATGATGATTCCCCATGAACCCATGTAATCCCCATGTTTTCCAAGTTATGATCATATAATGTGAGATTTGGATTATGAAAGATATCACATGAAATCAAGCATGAATTGACAAAATTACATAAATTTATGATGAATTTCTATGAACCTATGTTTAACCCATGTTTTCTAGATGTTGATCATTGAAAGTGGGTTTTGAACCTTGAAAGGTGACTTATGGAATTATGCATGTTCTTACGAAATTTATGTAAATGTTTTAAGGATGCTTTGGAGTGAAGCATCAATGATAATGTTGTTGTGATGTTAAAAGAATTTCTCATCTACACATGAGTTATGATTGTGAAAGGTTTTCTCACATAGTAAGTATTCTAAGGTTGAAAAGTCTTCTCACCTAAATGAATCAAAGATAATGAGCTATCCTAATGAAACCTAACTTGGATTAGTTATTGAATGATACCTTTCCATGGATGACTTATGGCCTTGCTTGGATTGGCAAGATGATGTGCCCTTCCATGGAAAATGAGAACAAGTAAGAAAATGACTATTCCGTGCGATTTATGCTTAGCACTGAGAGGATATTGAGATGGAAGCTCTCCATTTATTAGAGGTCGGGTTTCTAAAAGCAATCTCCACATCCCTTACCTATGTGCCCCCATAGGAGGATTGTGTAGATAGACATTAGCTAGTGGATCCACTTAAGCTAGAAGTTCATGGTCCGTACCGTGGCAAGTAGGACAACCCTTTTTGGTGTGTGAGACACCAGGGATCATGTTATAGCTCACATGGTCTCTATGTCGATTAAGGCTAATTCCCACAATAATAATGAACTAAGGTTACTTCAAGAAGTATCTCACATGTGTTCAAAGAACTTAAAGAGGTTAGCTTGCATTGACCATGTTTTATGAATTATGTTATCTAACCCTTTCATATATTATGTTTTATCCTGGTCATTGCATGTAACGACCCATAAAATGACAGGTGAAACTAGAGCCTAAACGTGAGAGTTAACATCGAGGGTTAAGGGCAAGGACCAATGTTTTGAGTGAAGGACATGGCTAAGGGGCCAAGGCTACTTAAAATTGGCCTAGCCACTTCCTATCATGACCACGAGGGTCTTCACCACCCATGGTGGCCACAACGAGTCGTGGTGCCACCCGTGATTTCAAGGAAGTTTGCCCTAGTTTGGTGCCAAGTCAAGGCTCCCCTTCACGAGCCACTTCACAGCTTGTGGTCATGACCACGGGTCATGGGAAGGCTCGTGGGGTTGGTTCATGTTTAAGTTGTAATGATGTGGGGTGGGTCATTTTAAATAGTTATATATCATACATATATATAGTTTTAAGTCTTTTAACAGCTATTTTATTCCTTTATTTCAAATACCCAAATCAAAACCCCAAAGTTCTTCTTTTCTCAATATTTCTCTCTCTAAACTCAAGGAAGAAGAAGAAGCCATTGAAGCTAGGGTTTGTGGATTTCAAGAGGGCTCTTCCTCAAATTCTTCAAGGATTCACAAGCAAGGTATGGTGATCCTTCATCTAGGGGTAGCTTTTACCCCCAGGGTCAATTCAAAAGAAGATTTTAAAGTTTCAAGTTTCTCAGAAACCTAGGGTTTTTACTCCAAATCATGGGTTCCTTCTTCAAACATTTTTAAAGGTTATTGACAAATTATGATTGAATTAGTGTTTAATTGATGATTTATGGTGAAAATACTCTAAGAACCCATGAGTTTCCTCAATTCCTAAATTGTGCCTTTATGAAGTGGGTTTGTTGATAATGAATGCATATGAATAGAATTTGCCTAAATTGCTTTAGATTATTGAAGTATATCATTACCCATGCCTAAATTGTAGTAAATTATTGGTGTGTTGGTGATTTGTGTTTTATGGCCTTGAAGGGCAACTTATGATTAAATTACATGTTGAAGTAGAATTGTGCGTGGTGATCTTAGGCATATTTATATGCCTAAGTTGTCAATATTTACCAATGAATTGATTAGTTTGAAGAATGATCTTTAGTTATTAGCTTGATTTTTAGTGTAACTTGTGATGATTGTGCACTCACACACATGATTAGTTGTTGCAGGAACTCTCTAAGAAATTGGAGTTGAAACGAAGAAACAATGAGCAAAGAAAAAAAAAACAAGCCAACAAATGACTAATGCAAAAGGCACAGTGGCTGGCGCACACGCTGAAGGCCAAAGTTCAAATAACTTCTTCAGGCGCACCGCGCCAAAGCGAAAATGCCTGCAGCGACTTCTAGGTGCGATGAGAGGCACGATGCTCCATGATATTTCTGACTTTTCAACAAAAACTTTAGTTAAAAGGAATCCTAATTTTAGTAGGTTTTGTCTTCAACTTTCCCTACTATTATAAATAGATCCTTAGGGCTCCATTATGGGGGTTTGACTTTTATTGGGTGTGCAAGAGCAAGATTCCAAGTTTGTAATAGGTTTTGGTCTTCTAACTCTTCTATTTTTTGGAAATCACATGAACAATTGTATTTTGTGGTTTTCTAATAGCATGAGTGGCTAAACGTCCTAGTTCTGGGGCTGTAGCTACAAATGGATTGTTGATTATTAATGGCTTTTTCAATTAATTCTTGGTTGTCATTATAAGTTACTTCTATATTCATGTTTTAGTATTTTATGCTTGATCACGATAAGATAAATACATTGTTTAATCTTAAAATCGAGAGAGAAGGGATTAGATAGAGCAGAGAATATAGAGATCTCGATCGACCCATTTGATTAAGGTGATTTGTGTTCAGGATTGACGCTCGGACGAACAACTTGCTTGGTTACGAAACAGGATGAAATATAGATGTTCGCCAGTTAGTCTATTTATCCCCGCTCAACAATGTAGTTCGATAGCTACTTGGGGTAGGCGACTAGAGGTGTGTACCCGACTCATACAATTAACCCTGTAGACCAGTAACTTGACAACTGAAATTAGTGTTAAGCCGATAATATGATACATGAAATTCAATACATGCTGCAGCCCTGGAATTGTCTTTTACTTACTTGAAACACCATATTAAAGTCGTTCACAATTATTTACTTTTATTTAGTGCATAATTAGTATTAGTTAACAATCATCACAATCTCTTAACCGGTTAATTTTTCTTTTATTTGTAGAATTAAATGTTAAATACAAATTGATCATAAGTCCCTTTGGAACGATAACTCATTTCTTGAATAATCTATATTACTTGCACGACTATCTACACTTGCGTGTATATTGGGGAGCAACAAGTTTTTGGCGCCGCTGCTGGGGACTTAGAAATTGATTTATATTCGATCATCTTAAGTCTACAAGTAAAATATTTAGGTATTAATTACTTGATCTTAGCTTCTTTATTGCACGCACTTGACTTTCAGGTCTAGCTCGAAAAGGAGAACTAGTCGAACCTTACAACGAGCCCGAACGAGTTCTACGATAGGTTTGAAAAATGAATCGAGGACAAGGAGAATTGGGATTAGGTCTTCATGGAAACATTGATGATAATAATCAAGACAATATGAATAACCCGAAAAATGTGAATAACCAAGGGAACCCAAATAACCAAGGGAACTTGAATAACCAAGGAGTACCCCCTATTGTACCCGCAATACCAGTCCATGATGTGGCAGTCCCACTCATAGCCAATTTGGCATCTAGTATTAGTGGCAGTCCCACTCATAGCCAATGTCATCCTCCATTCTAATGGGCAATTCACGAGTCTCCCCCATGAGGATCGTCAAATCCAACTTAGGAACTTTATAGATATTACTGATACATACATCCCAACTGGAGTCTCATAAGACTATGTGAGGCTGACATTGTTCCCATACTCATTGTTAGGAGCCTCCATCACTACTTGGGATTATCTAAAAAAAAAGTTCTTGAGTTGATTCTTCCCATCTAAGAAAACCGCTAAGCTGAGGAGTAAGCTAATAAGCTTTACTCAAAATCAAGGGAAGGACATGTACCAAGCATGGGCTCGTTTCAAACAAATGTTAAATGTTTGCCCGTACCACATACAAACTAATGAGGTACTTGCTCACACTTTCTTTGAGGGTTTAGATTATAATGCTCGTGTGCTTCTTAATAGTGCAGCAAGTGGATAGGCCCTAGCTAAAACATGTGTAGAGTTGCTCGATTTACTTGATAAACTCTTCGAAGGGAACCCAAGGTATGAGGGGGAAATGCCTAGAACCACAACCCAAAGGGCCACAAGAATTTTAGATGTAGATCAATCCACCGCCATAAATGCCAAATTAGATGCGATGCAACACAATATAGCCATGCATTTCAAATAGATGTCCTTAAATCAAGCATCGGTTAACATGGTACAATAGGAATCGAATTGGTGTGGGGTATGTGGTAGTGGAACTCATGAAACTGAGCAATGTGAGGCAAACCCGAATTTCGTAAACTATTTGGGTAATGCGTAAAAGGGTGGAGTTCAGCAAAATTATGGTAACACTTACAACCCTAGTTGGAGGAACCATCCTAACTTCTCATGGGGTGGAAACCAAAACCAAAATCAAGCGCAAGGGGCAAACCAATACCGTTCTCAAGGGGATGAGCAACAATACCAAAATCCTAACCAAGAGGCAAATCCAAGTGCACCAAAGAGGGGGATGACCCATGAAGAGCTACTCCAAAATCTCATTACTGAAATAGGGACCAAAACAAATGCTAGAATAGATAAGCAGGATGAGAACATCAGAAACATCCAAATGTCCCAAATGAGTTTAGAGAAACAAGTTCTGCAAGTAGCTAATTCTCTAAACTTGCGTCCCCAAGGTGGGCTGCCTGGTGACACTGAACCCAACCCAAAGCAATTGCATGTGATAAATACTAGAAATGGGTTACAATTAGAGGAACTAGCTCCAAAGAAGAGAGATACTGAGGTAAGTACCAAAGAAAGGAAAGTGGAAGAGGTAGTAAAAAGCTCCAATGTTGAGGTACCCATTCCTCAAATGAAATTACCACCTCCGTTTCCACAAAGGCTCAAACAGCAGAATGAAGATGAATACTTCGGTAAGTTTCTCTCTCTTCTTAAACAGGTTCACATTAATCTGCCTTTGGTTGACATTTTGCAAGGTATCCCGAAGTATGCTAAATACATGAAGAACATTCTAGCTAGCAAGAGGAGGGTCACGAAGTATGAAATTGTAGCACTTACTGAGGAGTGCAGCTCTAGGATCCAAAACAGACTGCCCAAAAAGTTAAAAGATCCGGGTAGTTTTACTATGCAGATTACAATTGGGCAAAGTGTTAATGCCCGGGGATTGTGTGTTTTGGGGGCAAGTATAAATCAGATGCCCTTGTCATTATATCAAAAGCTTGGGTTGGGGAGTCTAAAATGAATCAATGTTATTTTCCAACTCGCTGATAGATCCATTGCTAGGCCAGAAGCGGTGGTAGAAGATGCGTTGGTGCAAGTAGGTTCCTTGATTTTTTCGGTAGATTTTGAACCCGATTCTGAAGTCCCATTCATTTTGGGATGACCGTTCTTGGCCACGAGTAGGGCATTAATTAATGTAGCAACTGGTCAATTAACTATGAGGGCACATGATAAGGTTGAGTTATTTGATGTTTAGCGCGCTTTAAAATTGCCTTCTATCTATGAAGAATTGTCTTCTATTAATGTGGTTGATCGCATAGTAGAATCACAGTTAATTGTGCCTGAAGACTCCTTAGAAAGAGTGTTAGTGGGTGATGAGATAGATGAAGACACTGAGGCCCAAGAGATAGAGACATGTTTGAATTTGGCACTAGTAGAGGTTCACAGGCATAGAGTAGAGCCATTAGATCGTGAGTTAGGGCCACCGCCCAAACCCTCCATCGAAGAAGCTCCCAAGCTAGAACTGAAAACACTGCCTGCTCACCTAAGGTATGCTTATTTGGGTACTAACAAGACTTTGCCTATTATACTTTCTACAGAGTTGTCTGAAATACAGATTGAGGTAGCATTGAGGATTTTAAAGCGGAGAAAGAAAGCGATTGGATGGCAGATGGCTAATATTCATAGGATTAGTCCGACGTTATGTATGCACAGAATCTACATGGAAGATGATCACAAACCAAGTACACAACATCAACGTCGGCAAAATCCTATTAATGAAAGAAGTGGTGAGAAAGGAAGTAATAAAGTGGCTAGATACTGGAATTGTGTACCCAATCTCCGATAGTAAGTGGGTAAGTCCGGTGCAATGTGTTCCCAATAAGGGAGGTATGACAGTGGTAAGAAACAAAAAGAATGAGTTTATTCCTACTAGAACAGTGACCGATTGGAGAATTTGTATGGATTACCGAAAACTTAATGATGCCACCCAGAAAGATCACTACCCAATTCCTTTCATTGATTAGATGCTTGAACGACTAGCAGGGCAAGAATACTATTGTTTCTTAGATGGGTATTTCGATTACAACCAGATCTTAATTGCCCCCGAGGATCAGGAAAAGACCACATTCACTTGTCCTTATGGTACCTATGCTTTCAAACGCATGCCATTCGGACTTTGCAATGCACTAGTGACTTTTCAAAGGTGTATGATGGCCATTTTTCATGATATGGTGGAAGACATTGTAGAGGTGTTCATGGATGATTTCTCCGTCTTTGGGAAGTCTTTTGAGGTATGTCTCCGGAATCTTGATAAAGTACTTGCTAGATGTGAGGACACTAATTTAGTTCTAAACTGGGCAAAGTGTCATTTTTTTGTTAGAAAGGGGATAGTGTTGGGACAAAAGGTGTCTAAATCTGGTTTAGAGGTTGATAAGGCCAAGGTAGAAGTTATTGAGAAATTGCCCCCTCCCATTTCTGTAAAAGGGGTGCGTAGTTTTCTTGGTCATGCAGGTTTTTACCAATGATTCATCAAGGATTTTTCCAAGATTGCAAGACCTATGTGCAGTTTTTTGGAGAAGGAGGTGAAGTTTGACTTTAATGCGATGTGTTTGAAAGCTTTTGAGATGTTGAAGAGGAACTTAATTGAGGCTCCCATCTTAATTGCTCCTTATTGGGAATTACCATTTGAACTCATGTGTGATGTAAGTGACGTAGCAGTGGGTGCAGTGTTGGGACAAAGAAAGAATAAAATGTTCCCCTCGATCTATTATGCAAGCAAGACCTTTGACTCTACACAAGCTAATTACACAATGACTGAGAAGGAGATGTTGGCTCTAGTGTTTGCCTTCGACAAGTTCATATCGTATTTGGTAGGTACTAAAGTGATTATTTTTACTGATCATGTAGCTATTAGGTACCTATTCAACAAAAAGGATTCTAAACCAAGGCTGATTCGATGGATATTGCTTCTCCAAGAATTTGACCTTGAGATCAAAGATAGGAAAGGTACTGAAAATTAGATAGAAGATCACTTGTCCAAGTTGGAAGATTTTTCCCATGTGAATGAAGGTGAGCAGATACAAGAAGAATTTTCGGATGAACAATTGATGGCATCAGATATCTCTCAAGTGTCATGGTATGCAAACATTGTGAATTTGATAGTAAGTGGAGATTATCCTCCGGGTGCAACCACCCAACAAAAGAAAAACCTCAATCATAATGCTAAGTTCTATATCTGGGATGAATCATTCTTGTTCAAGCAAGGTGTGGACCGGGTAGTGAGAAGATGCATTCCGGAGTCTGAGGTTCACAAAGTGCTCTAAAGTTGTCATGCTAGCCCATATCAAAGTCACCACAGAGGAGAGCGCACTGCTCACAAGGTACTACAATCTAGTTTATTTTGGCCCTCGTTATTTAAAGATTCTATTGCTTTTGTGAAGGATTGTGATATATGCCAAAGGTTGGGTACTATTTCAAGAAGACATGAGATGTCGTTAAGTAACATTTTAGAGGTGGAAATCTTTTATGTGTAGGGTATTAACTTCATGGGTCCCTTCCCACCATCTAGTGGAAACCAATATATTCTTGTGGTTGTGGATTATGTTAGTAAGTGGGTTAAGGCAGTCGCTCTTCCTTCCAATGATTCAAGGGTGGTGATAAAGTTCATAAAGAAGCACATCTTCACTAGCTTTGGCACTCCAAGGGCAATCATAAGTGATGGAGGTAAGCATTTCATTAACCATCTTGTTAAAAACCTTCTTGCTAAGTATGGTATTCGTCATAAGGTTGCTACAGCTTACCATCCTCAAACAAGTAGCCAAGTGGAGGTTTTGAATACAGATGTGAAGCAAATTTTGCAAAAATTGGTGAATGTGCAGAAGAAAGATTGGTCTAAGAAATTAGATGATGTGTTGTGGGCATATAGGACTATGTATAAGACACCCATAGGGACTTCTCCCTATCACATAGTATTTGGAAAAGCATGTCATCTTCTGGCGGAATTAGAACACCAAGCTTATTAGGCGATTAAGAGGTTGAACTTGGACCCCGAGCTAGCTGATAGAAAGAGAGTGAATCAGTTGCATGAACTTGAAGAATTTATGCTCCATGCATATTAGAATGCCAAGATCTATAATGAAAAGACAAAGAGGTGGCATGACAAGCACATAGTTATTCGTACTTTCACTCCGAGATAAAAGGTACTACTATTTAACTCTAGATTGAGGTTATTCCCCAGAAAACTAAAGTTAGAGTGGTCCTTTCAAAGTGGTAAGAATGACACAACATGGAGCTATGGAACTTAAAGATGAGACTGGCCCTACGTTCTTGGTAAATGGGCAAAGAGTAAAACACTACTTTGGTGAAGATTCGAATCGTGATCAAGAGGCTCTTGAGCTAAATGATGAATGATCTAAGCTGAGTCATGTCCCAATGTTAAATCAAGCGCTACATGGGAGGCAACCCATAGATATATTAGACACACAGTGTGTGGGGTAGAGTCGACAGCTAAATGGGGGCGTAGTAAGGATATTAGGAGGCATTCCATCCTCCACTTAGCTAATTTCAATCTGATTGCTAGGGTGTGGCTGAAAATTGTGTGTAGTGTATTACTTCCTGCGAAACATTTGACTGAGGTGATGCGGGATAGAGTGGTGTTGGTCTATATGCTGATTAAGGGAATGCCTATTAATGTTGGGGCTATCCTGAGGCAAAATATGATGAAGTTTAGGAACAATTAGCATTAGAGGTTTTGCTATGGGGGGTTGATAACTCATTTCTTGAGGACCTAGGGTATAGAGAAGGAGGCTTATGATTTGACTATTGCTTTTCGTTCGGATCTGACAGGTAAGTTAGTTGATGTGACCCGTACTAAGGCACTGGACACGTCCTATGGGCATGTCTTGTCTGCCCAAAAGAGGCAAGCCCGTGATGATAGTGTCATGGTGAGAATGTTTGGGATGCGGAATTGTAGCTGCGAATAGGTGGCCGTCCTGTTACAAATGATAAGATGGAGACCATGGCGGAGCGCTGCCCCTTAACCAAGAGTGCAACATTCTTATGCAAGACTGGTCCTGCATTCCTAGATCATCTGGATGATGATGAGACTACTGCTGATGAGGCCATGGATAATGAGGAGCATAATGTTGTGGATGAGGAGGCGAATGTCTTGATGATGTTCGATAGCAGTGACGACAAGGCCTAGAGGCCCGAGGGAGTATTCCTAACTCTATACTTTGCTTTCATTGTGCACTGAGGACAGTGCTTATTTTTAAAGTGTGGGGTGGGGTAATATGACTCTGTTGTATATAGTTGTTTACTGCTTTATGGAGTATAGTGTTAGTTTTTAATTAAATTTTAAATTTTTTTTTATTTTGGGTTCTTCAGCATTTGTTTTCGGTAATTTTACTGAGGATTGTCCCTTTGAACTGACTAGGACTAGTTTATTGCTTTATTGAGTCTTAGAGTCGTCATAGGAATGGTAATTCCCAATGATGGATGGACGACGACCGTCTTAAGGGAAAATTAGTCACATAGAGGAGTAGAATTGAGAAACCATCCTTGGTCTTTTGAAACTATGTCTGAAAACGTTAGCCAAACATCATGGGTAGTCATAATTGGAAAAGTGCAGTATAGTGTTAACCTTGTAACAAGCATGTGTTCTTAGTTTGACTCAAACTAAAATAAAAATGGGCATAATTGTGTAGTGATACTGTAATGCAAGTTGTATGAGCATGTTAGTTAATATATCCTTATATGTGTCATGATGCCATATGTGGTGAGAGTTGATTGGTTCTTGCTTCATTTGATATATAGAACTTACCTTGTGTGTGTTGAATTAGTAGCGTGTATGACTTAGGGAATGTGATTGAGGCATTTCTTTGAAATAGCCAATTCTTGATTCTACTTGTATGCCTACCATTGAAATTATTCCTATTGAAGCCCCATTGAGCCTTTAGCCTTGTTTATTGATAAGCCACATGTTAAGCGAAAACTCGTTTGTTTGATACCAAGTTCTTTTTATCCTAATAAGAGCCTTAATGCACTATGTTAGGAAGAGGGGTTGAAAATTGTTGGTTGATATAATAAAGGGAGAAATGCTACATTGTGTGGAAGAAAAAAAAAAGAGGATAAGTAAAACATTCTACTTTGGCCCTGGTCCTCAACTCAATTGAGGGTGGCTATTTCAGAACTATGCTCGAAACACTGGCCCTGGTCCTATCAAGGATAATGTGTACCTTACTCGGACCTTAAAATCTAGAGTGAGGGTGGCTAGTGCAAAGGCATGAAAAAAAAATTATATAGAGGGCAAAGATGGAGCAACAAAAAGGGGTTAATATTCATGAAGTGTGTACTAGGAGGAAAGAAAAACTACAAAGGAGATTGTTGGCAAGATAATGACATGTGCATTAGGGAGGTCTAGCCACTAAAATGGTTCCTAAATATTCCCTCCCTTACCTTAAGCCAACATTACAACCAAATAAAAGTCCTCTTGATTCCTTGAGAAATATAATGTGAAAATAAGAATACAATATTGGCAAGCCTATGGTATGTTGAGAAAAGTAAGAACTTCTTTTGTGAGAGTGAGTTAATTGTTTGAAAAATAGGCCTTGTTTCTGTTGAAATTGCTTGAGTCAAAGGCTTTACTGAACAAGAACAAATGAGGGCATTAATGGCATGTGTAGGATTATCTAATTGGTGTGTTTATATGAGTTCGCATTAGCCCAAAAAAATATTAAAAGAGCATGTGTTGTAACTTGGTGTCATTACTGCAAAATGTTGCATCCATTGTGAACTACAATATTATGATTAAAAATGTTTGGTTGATTTTAAGGTGTGTTGATAAGTCAAAGGGTTGTGAAAAAGAGTTGATAGTCTAGAGATTGCTTGAGGAAAAACAAAAGTCTAAGTGTGGGGTGGTGATCTTGGGCATATTTATATGCCTAAGTTGTCAATATTTGCCCATGAATTGATTAGATTGAAGAATGATCTCTAGTTATTAGCTTGATTTTTTGTGTAACTTGTGATAATTGTGCACTCACACATATGATTAGTTGTTTCAGGAACTCTCAAAGAAATTGGAGTTGAAACGAAGAAAGAAGTAGAAAAAAAAAACCGAGCCAACAGATGACTAAGGCAAAAGGCACAGTGGCTGGCACACTGCTAAGCGCGCCGCGCCAAGGCCTGAAGTTCAGAAAGGTTTCTAGGCACGCTGCGAAGCGCAATGCGCCAAAGGACAAAGTTCAGAGAACTTATTCAGGAGCGTTGCTAGGCACGCCACGCCAAAGGGAAATTGCCTGCAGCGATTACTAGGCACGATGAGAGTCGTGAAGCTCCATGATATTTCCAACTTTTCAATAAAAACTTTAGTTAAAAGGAGTCCTAATTTTAGTAGGTTTTGTCTTCAACTTTCCCTACTATTATAAATAGATCCTTAGGGCTCCATTATGAGGGTTCGACTTTTATTGGGTGTGGAAGAGCAAGATTCCAAGTTTGTAATAGGTTTTGATCTTCTAACTCTTCTATTTTCCAAAAATCACATGAACAATTGTATTTTGTGGTTTTCTAATAGCATGAGTGGCTAAATGCCCTAGTTCTGGGGCTGTAGCTACGAATGGATTGCTAAATAGTAAAGGCTTTTTGAATTAATTCTTCGTTGTCATTATAAGTTACTTTGATATTCTTGTTTTAGTATTTTATGCTTGATCACCATAAGATAAATACATTGTCTAATCTTAAATCGAGAGATGAGGGATTAGATAGACCAGAGAATATAGAGAGCTCGATCGACCCATTTGATTGAGGTGATTTGTGTTTAGGAGTGATGCCCGAATGAACAGCTTGTTTGGTTACGAAACAGGATGAAATATAAATGTTTGCCAGTTAGTCTATTTATCCCCGCTCAATGATGTAGTTAGATAGCTAATTGGGGTAGGCAACTAGAGGTGTGAACCTAACTTATACAATTAACCCTGTAAACCAGTAACTTGACAACTGAAATTAGTTTTAAGGCGATAATATGATACATGAAATTCAATACATGCTGCAGCCCTGGAATTGTCTTTTACTTGCTTGAAACATCATATTAAAGTCGTTCATAATTGATTACTTTTATTTAGTGCATAATTAGTATTAGTTAACAATCATCACAATCTCTTAACCGGTTACTTTTGCTTTTATTTGTAGAATTAAGTGTTAAATATAAATTGATCATAACTCCCTTGGGAACGATAACTCATTTCTTGAAGAATCTAGATTACTTGCGCGACCACGTACACTTGCATAAATATTGGGAAGCAACACTTGGTCTATTGATCCATCTGAAAGGTGGAGGAGTTCACTTTCTATGTATATATTGTGGTATTGAATTGTGGATATCTGCCTTATACCTCTATATATGAAGGATCTATGTATGATCATGATGTAAGTATATGTGTGTGGTCTCAATGGAAAATGATATGATCATGTTTAGAATGTAATTGTGTCAATTGAAAGGCTATTCTCATTTGTACACTATTAAATGAAAATGGGATTCTTAGTTGAAAGGATTTTTCTCATCTTTGAATCCATGAGCTATCCAATGAATGAATGATGGGTTGAGATGGATGCTCATCCGGGAGTTGAGGAGGGGTATCTAGTAGCAATCTCTCTATCCCATAACTATGTGCCCACATAGGATATTAGCTAGTGGATCCACCTAAGCTAAAAAGAAATGGTCCTACCTTAGGCAAGTAGGAATCCCTTATTCGGTGAGGGTGACACTAGGATTCCATGAATTGCTCACATGGTCTATGTTGGTTAAGGCTTACCCCCACAAAGAATGTTAATGAACTAGGGCTTCTCAAGAATGCATTACTTAGTGTGAGTGGTAGTATGGGCTGCCATCTATGCGTTGCACAAGTAGACATTTGCGAGTACTCACAGTGTGTTCCTTTATGTTATAATGTTTAATGAAACAAATGTGCTCTTAAAGAAGTATTGAAGAATATTGACTTATGTGCTTAATGTAATGATCCATGCCTTACTTGGATTTTATTATGAGTTACTTCCTTGTCATGACCTATGAAATGCCTATGTTCCTTATGTACGACTATTGACTCAAGATGTAAAGGAAGAATGGTAAGTTCACTTTTAGTGGCCTTAATGTGGTACTTAGTATGGATGGTGGTATGGGACGCTATCTATACATTGCACAATGTATAGCATGAGGGTTACTTATGGTGAAGGCTTATTGTAGGTGAAATGGTTTATGTGTTGACTATGTTTTAATGTGATAAAACGACTTGTATGTTGGTTATGTTTGTATCTCATGCCTCTTTTACTTATGTTCATGAGATTTTCTCAAAATTGGCATATGCATGACTTTCAAATAAAATGTCCATTTTAAGAATTGTTTTTGCATGGTCATCATACTTAGTACATTTTTGTGCGCTAACCCATATTTCTTCTATTTTCTATAAAGTGTAGGGATTGGTACTTGGTTTGACTCTTGCTAGTAGAAGCTTGGATTTGAGATTCTTCCAAGGCAAAGTGGTATGTCCTCATAGATCGAGGACGATTATTGTAGTTTCCATTTCTTTCATGTAATAGACATTTGTTAGTCTTTCGATTGTAAAGGGTCGTGTCCCTACTTTAGTTTTCAACAAGTTGTTAGATGGCCATGTGAGACAGTAGATTTCCACTATTTTGAATGTTTTAAATGAGTAATTTTGATGGTATGGTTTTAAAGAAAGTCTTAAATTATGTACTATTCTTGTGTATCAAATGTTATGAATTCTAAGGGGCTTGTACGAGACCCCTTCGGGGTCAAGTACGCCGCATAACTCCCAAGGCATAGGCTCAAGTCGTTACAAACTTGGTATCAGAGCATAAGATTTTGGACATGGTTTTTAGGATTGATGTCCCACAAGCCACGTCTAGTAGAATCTTGTTCATCGATGTGAGTCGCGACACATCTATGAGTTAGAGGCTATAGGACGTTAGGAAGTTACACTTCTTTCATTGTTCTTGAAGTCGTGCCTTAGAGTTTAGCTCTATAAGTATCCTTTTCCTAATCCTTATCTTGTGTTTATAGGATATGAATACAAGAGGGACGCCCGCAAGAAGAGTGGAAGAGGAGAATGTGAATGAGGGAGTTCCTCCCCAAGGTCCTCAAGGTGACCAAGTTCCTCAAGGCAGTCAAGTTCCGATTGATGCTCCGGCCATGACTAATGAAGAGATTAGGTTGGCTTTTCTAACCGTAACCCAAGCTATGGCAGCCCAAGTTAACAAAAAGGTGGGGCCAAGAGTGAATGCTATTGAGAGTACTATGGCTTCTAGGTTGAGGGACTTTGTGAGGATGAATCCTCCGGTATTTCTTGGTTCCAGGGTGAGAGAGGATCCCCAAGAGTTTTTGGATGAGGTGTATAAGATATTCAATGCTATGAGGGTGACTTCTAGAGAAAAAAATGGAACTTGCCTCTTATCAATTGAAAGATGTGGCCCAAGTTTGGTTCACTCAATGGAAAAGCAAAAGGCCTATAGAAGCGGGTCCTATAGAATGGGAGGAATTTAAGAAAGCTTTCCTTGGTAGGTACTTTCCCCGTGAGAAGAGGGAAGTTAAGGTGGAGGAATTTATCAACCTTAGGCAAGGTAGCATGAGTGTGGAGGAGTATTCCTTAAAATTTACCCTATTGTCTAAGTATGCTCCATGATGACATGAACGTTTCTAGACTTATTGTGTATGCTCAATCTATTGAGGAGTCCAAACTTGAGAGGGAGTAGAGAGATGAAGAGGTTTAGGTCCGATGAACAAAGTCAACTAAGGTCCAAAAAGAGGTTCTACAACCAAGATTCCCCAACGGTCAAGAATTATAGGGTGTGTAACCCTAAATCTCAAGGAGGGACTGGAAGTGGTTCTTCTTTTGAAAGATCTAGATGTGCCAAGTGTGGGAAGCAACATTTGGGTAAGTGTCTTGCCTGCACGGATGGTTGCTTTGGGTGTGGAAAGAAGGTTCATAAGATGAGAGATTGCCCAACACTCTCGGCAAAAGGAAGGGATGATTAGTAAGCTTCTCTTAATGGCACGGATCTAAATGCTCCAAAGAAAAAATCATTTCTATGTCCTTCAAGCTAAAGAGGGTAAAAGAGCTAATACGAATGAAGGCACCGGTATGTGGTAGTTCATTATAGTTGTGAATGTCTTATTGAGGTTCCTTATGTTACTTTCACATTTGCCTTAGTTCGGGTTTACTCCTAAGAGGGGGTTAGTATGTTGAATAGAAGGGTTGTTGAGAGTTTCAGTATCCTTATCATTTTCTTCTATTCTTATTCAAGCTTGAGACCAAGATTTCCTTGTAGCTTGTTTGATGTTTTGGAGTCATATGTGATTATGTGTTTCCATTATCTCCTTATGTTATGCATGTTCTAAATGAATATATGTTTAATGAGAAATTGGGTTTCATGATTTTTGTTCCACATGTTGATGTGCATCTAGTGTGAGTTGCTTAAATGCTTCATGAGTTGACTTGTTGAACATGCCCAAGTGTGCTTTTGAGAAGGTTTGCATGAATTGCTTAATGATGTTTTAATGAGCATGTTGTGTGTTGGAGAAGGTAGTTCCTCCAATGAAATGAGAAATGTTGATGCTTTGATGCATAATGAGTTTGTAGATGTAGTTCCTACTTCCTTGTATTGCATTGAGTTTATTGATGTGAAGTTGATGTTTCCTCCTTTGATTTTGTGCATTGTTTATAATGTTGCTTGCATAATGGGCTGCTAGTCTTGAGTCGTTACTCCTTGAAGTGTTTAAGGTGTCATTTGAGGACGAATGTTCCTAAGGGGGGATAATGTAACGACCCGTAAAATGATAGCTGAAACTAGAGCCTAAATATGTGAGTTAACGTCGAGGGTTAAGGGCAAGGAACAATATTTTGGGTGAAGGCCATGGCTAGGGGGCCAAGGCTGCCTAAAATTGGCCTAGCCACTGCCTAGCATAACTACAAAGGTCTTCACGACCCGTGGTGGCCACCTCGAGTCGTGGTGCCACCCGTGGTTGCAAAGAAGTGTGCCCTAGTTTTGGTGCCAGGTCAAGACTCCCCTTCACGAGCCACTTCACGGCTTGTGGTCATGACCACGGGCCATGGAAAGGCTCATGGGGTTGCCTTAGCTTGGTAGGGATGGTGTAAAGTTGAAGTGTTACTGGTCAAGGGACCCCGAGCACCACCACAGGCCGTGGTGCTCTTGACGAGGCGTGAAGTTGGTCGTGGAAGTGACTTGGTATCAAGGCTTCAAGGCCTTGCCTCCATGAGTCAAAGGCTATTCCATGACCTCCACCACGACTCGTGGTCTTGACCACGGATCATGGGAGATCCCATGGTAATGCGTTGGCCTCATGAAGGCTTGGCAAGTGAAAAGGAGCTACTGCCTGGAGGACCACGGGCCATAGTCCCCCTTCACAGACCGTCCAAGTGGCCGTGGTGCCTGGACAGGGATGTCAAGTGACGGTCTTTTTGGTAAATTCGTGTTTAAGTTGTAATGATGTGGGGTCATTTTAAATAGTTATATATCATACATATATATAGTTTTAAGTCCTTTAACACCTATTTTATTCCTTTATTTCAAATACCCAAATCAAAACCCCAAAGTTCTTCTTCTCTCAATATTTCTCTCTCTAAACTCAAGGAAGAAGAAGAATCCATTGAAGCTAGGATTTGTTGATTTCAAGAGGGTTCTTCCTCAAATTCTTCAAGGATTCACAAGCAAGGTATGGTGATCCTTCATCTAGGGGTATCTTTCACCCCTAGAGTCAATTCAAAAGAAGATTTCAAAGTTTTCAAGCTTCTCAAAAACCTAGGGTTCTTACTCCAAATCATGGGTTCCTTCTTCAAACGTTTTTAAAAGTTTATTAATGAAAAATTATGATTGAATTAGTGTTTAATTGATGATTTATGGTGAAAATACTCTAAGAACCCATGAGTTTCCTCAATTCCTAAATTGTGCCTTTATAAAGTGGGTTTTGTTAATAATGAATGCATATGAATAGAATTTGCCTAAATTGCTTTAGATTATTGAAGTATATCATTACCGATGCCTAAACTGTAGTAAATTATTGGTGTGTTGGTGATTTGTGTTTTATGGCCTTGAAGGGCAAGTTATGATTAAATTACATGTTGAAGTAGAATTGTGCTTAGTCTATTGATCCACTTGAAAGGTGGAGGAGTTCACTTTCTATGTATATATTGTGGTATTGAATTGGTGGATATCTTCCTTATACCTCTATATATGAAGGATCTATGGATGATCATGTTGTATGTATATGTGTGTCGTCTCAATGGAAAATGATATGATCATGTTTAGAATGTAATTGTGTCAATTGAAAGGCTATTCTCATTTGTACACTATTAAATGAAAATGGGATTCTTAGTTGAAAGGCTTTTTCTCATATTTGAATCCATGAGCTATCCAATGAATGAATGATGGGTTGAGATGGATGCTCATCCGGGAGTTGAGGTGGAGTATCTAGTAACAATCTCTTATCCCATAATAATGAACTAAAGTAATGAATGTTAAGTACTCCGTGGGGAATAATGCTAAGCACCGAGAGGATATGAATTGAGATGGATGCTCATCCGGGAATTGAGGTGGGGTATCTAGTAACAATCTCTTGAGATGGATGCTCATCCGTCAGTTGAGGTAGGGTATCTAGTAGCAATCTCCCTATCCCATAACTATGTGCCCACATAGGATATTAGCTAGTGGATCCACCTAAGCTAAAAAGAAATGGTCCTACCTTAGGCAAGTAGGAATCCCTTATCCAGTGAGGGTGACACCGGGATTCCATGAATTTCTCACATGGTCTATGTCGATTAAGGCTTACCCCCACAAAGAATGTTAATGAACTAGGGCTTCTCAAGAATGCATTACTTAGTGTGGGTGGTAGTATGGGCTGCCATCTATGCATTGCACGTAGACATTTGAGAGTAGTCACTGTGTGTTCCTTTATGTTATAATGTTAAATGAAACGAATGTGCTCTTAATGAAGTGAATGAAGAATATTGACTTATGTGCTTAATGTAATGATGCATTCCTTACTTGGATTGTATTATGAGTGACTTCCTTGTCATGACCTATGAAATGCTTATGTTCCTTATGTACGACTATTGACTCAAGATGTAAAGGAAGAATGGTAAGTTCACTTTTGACCTTAATGTGGTACTTAGTATGGATGATGGTATGGGGCGCTATCTATACATTGCACAAATTATAGTATGAGGGTTACTTACGGTGAAGGCTTATTGTAGGTGAAATGGTTTATGTGTTGACTATGTTTTAATGTGATAAAACGACTTGTATGTTGATTATGTTTGTATCTCATGCCTCTTTTAGTTTTGTTCATGAGATTTTCTCAAAATTGGCATATGCATGACTTTCAAATAAAATGTCCGTTTTAAGCATGCTTTTTTGCATGGTCATCATACTTACTACATTTTTGTGTGCTAACCCATATTTCTTCTATTTTCTATAAAGTGTAGGGATTGGTACTCGGTTTGACTCTTGCTAGTAGAAGCTTGGATTTGAGATTCTTCCAAGCCAAAGTGGTATGTCCTCATAGATCAAGGACGAGTATTGTAGTTTTCCATTGCTTTCATGTAATAGACATTTGTTAGTCTTTCGATTGTAAAAGGGTTGTGTCCCTACTTTAGTTTTCAAGAAGTTGTTTAGATAGCCATGTGAGACAATAAACTTCTGCTAATTTGAATGTTTTAAATGAGTAATTTTGATGGTATAGTTTTAAAAAAAGTTTTAAATTCCGCACTATTTCTGTGTATCGTATGTTATGAATGCTAACAGGCTTATACGAGACCCCTTCGATGTCAAGTATGCCGTGTAACTTCCAAGGGATAGGCTTGGGTCGTTACATTGCATGTTAGGAAATGTCCTATTTTAGCATGATTTAAATGTTTGTATGCATGGCTATCATACTTGGTACATTGTTTTGTACTAACACATACCCTTTCCTACATTTCCCCAAATATAGGGTCTGACAATCAGGTTCTCAGTTTCGTGGCTTGAGGTTGATTGAGAGTTTCTGAACTTTGGTGAGTCCTCTTGTTTCAAGGACCGACTTTCATTGTTTTCAGTTTTCTTTCTTACATTCAGTTTTGAACATGATGTATGGGCTGGGTCCAATTTCATTCTATGATGGCTAATGAGACAAGTGTTTAGACTTCCGCTTTACTTTTATAAAACTTTTGGACTTGAAATGTATCTCTTTATCTCTTTGTTGTATGTCTTATGTTATGAATGCTAAGTGGCTTGTATGGGGCCTCTCAGTGTCCTATACGCCAAGTTACATCTAGGTGTACCCCTGGGTCGTGACATGTCTACCTCCATCTATATGACTTGCTATTATTCAGGTTATGACCTTAATGGTCCAGTCATAGTATGGATGTTGCCAAAGGGAGTGGCGATGCCATACGGAAAAAGGAAGAGACTCATAGAATGGAAGAGGCAAATAGAGCTTTTCCACATTTTCGTTAATCTATGAACAGGATCTATACATCTCGATCGGAAAAGAATCAAGAGAAAAAGAAAGAATTTTAGATGTTATGTTGCCCAACCTTCTAGGCCTACAGTTGAGTCAGTTGGTATGTTTCAGTGGCTAACTCAATCGCATAAGGTATCGAGTGTAGGTCACGCCTCCCTTGTTTGGGGCGTGACAAAAAGGGTCATTGTTTAGGCTTAGAAGGGGTGGAAAAAGACTAAACTACCCTTCTTAAAAACTTACAAAAACCTTTTACGGGTCCATCTGCGGTTCATAGTTTTTTCTGCAGACTGTAGATCCCATCTGTAGAATTTATATTGAATTTTAAGTCTCAAAATTTTATTCTACGGGTCCAATCTATGACCCGTAGAAGTTTCTACAGACCGTAGATTCAATATGTAGACTTTATACAATTTTCAGGCTCAAAAGTCCTTTCTACGAGTCCAAACTACAGCCCGTAGAAGTTTCTACAGACCGTAGAAGTTCCAACAAAATTGAATAAAAATGTCTTTTATTTATGGTTAGATCCAAAAATATTTGTTATTAATAGTTTTGTCCAAAAATATCATGTTGGTAGTAGTTTGACTTAAAAAAATAATGTTTCTATTATTACTTACTAGTATTCGTGCCCGCGCGATGCGTAGATTTTATTATGTTAACTTGTGACAATGATTTTATTTGGTTAAATGCATCAGGACATATTGAGTTCATTTTTTTATTAAGGCATATTGAGTTCAAAGATGTCTAATTATCAACTTATTTTTCTATATAATATATTCAATTACAAAATTATTATAAATTTAAAGAAAAAAAATTTAAATGCACTCATCAAATATTATTTTTGAATCTCATTTTTATGTGACACAATTTCCTTTTAGTTTGTCCCAGAAAAACTTTATGAATTTTGTAGCATTGTGTCATATATTTTAGATATAAAATCTCTTCTAGCACTTACAAAGTAACAAAGTGAGAAAACAACCCGTCATACAATAAATGCTAAGAAGTAATTATCGATGTTTAACAAACTTTTAAAAAAAGTAAATTGTATATATCAAGCAGCTCTAATCAGATAAATTCTTCTCCAAATTGGGGGGTAGGTGCGGAATTCGGGCTATGTTTTGGTTTATCATAGGCTTTTATCAAATAAATATTTTTTTATAAAATTCTTCTTCTTTTTCTTTCTTATGTAGAATTATTTGGGCTCCTTCTATTAGTAATTTTAGGTATTGTATGTCTTGTGTTTTAAAATACATTTCTAAATAGGTTTTTATAATATTTTCCCATGAATCAATCATAACTTCTTTCCAGAGTTGGAAGTATTCTTCATTTATCATAATTTAATCACTATTATAGTCTAAGTATATGTCTAAATAATCTGTACTATCATATAATTCTTGCATTACTTCTCTTATGTCGTCAAACCAATTTTGTCTTATTAAGTTATTCATTTCTTGTTCTTCGTATTTCATTAATTTTTCCCATATTAATTGTTTTATACTAGTTTCGTTTATTTTTTCTAATACTTTGAGAATAAGTATTTTATAATTATCTTCAAAATAGCTATTGTTAACTTCTACAGTGGGTATATCTGAGATATTCATTTAAATTTAGCAATTTTATCAATTTATTCCTGCCTTCCATGTCTACCATATGGTAACCTTATGATAGTTTATTATGCTTTAAAGTATTCGTACTTTATTATCTGGTCACTACTAGCATGATACTTTTTCGGATATTATCTTCCTAAACAGCGCATCAACACTTAGGTACTCCCCTAACATGGCCTTCTTGCCTTTCATGGTTTCCCATTTTTGGATGCATAGTTCTAGAAGTTTTCTCCTACTTTTCTCTATGCTAGCAAACTAGATAATAAATTATAGAACCATGGATGTGTGCACTCAATTTCCTTATTCTTTAGCCCAGGGGCGGAGCCACCTTGGCTCCAAGGTGTCCAATTGGACACCCTTCGTCAAAAAATTATACTATATATACATGTAAAGTTTTGAATTTATACTGGTTTATATAGAATTTTGGACACCCTGAAATAACAAAGTAACGCGTAGGGGAGTTGGCAATAGCCATCACAAACTTACTCTATGCCCTGGTTTGATTCCTTATGATTGACTTCAGGAACATAAGTTTGAATCTTACCTCCACTAACTTTTTTTTTCAATTAAAATTGAATTCTTTCCTTAAATCGTGGTTTTTTTTCAATTAAAATTGAATTATTTCCTTAAATCGTTGTTTTTTAAAAAAAAAAAATTACTCCCTCTATCCCAATTTATGTGACTTACTTCCTTTTTAGTCAGTCCCAAAAAGAATGACACATTTTCATATCAAGTAACAATTTAACTATGAAATATCTATTCTACCTTTAATGAAATATTTACAGTCATACAAATTTCTATCATTCATTTTGGACCACGAGTTTTAAAAGTCTTCATTTCTTTCTTAAACTCCGTGCCGAGTCAAACTACCTCACATAAAATGGGACGGGGAGTACTATTTAAAGTTTGGACACCCTTTATGAAATTCCTGGCTACGCCACTGCTTTAGCCCATTATAATAAAAAGTTCTACTAAAACTTCTTCATCCAAAATCATAATTGAAAAATAGATAGAAACAAATAACTACAATAATAATAACAATAATAAATAGGATACTCAGCATATCAAACTTCTACATATATTGAGGGAAACTTCTACATATATCGTGGGACAACATTTGTACTGATTTTGGAGAATCATGTGGTTGTTGCATATGGCTACATAAACAAAAACATATGAATCAGAAAGAAAATTCGATGACAATTTTAAGCAGAGATAATAAATTTGAATCTTTTGAAAATACTTACAGGGAAATTTTGAAAATATTATTGTTGAATGTTGGCAGACAATTTAATTTAATGTGAATAAAGTGGTAGCTTATAATGGATAAGAATTAAGATCAGTAGTTTTTGTTTTCACAACATGGCAGTTAATTTAGGCGGGTATTTTATATTTTCTAAATAATTTTTATCGTTTCTCTGTTTAGGCCTTAGGGATAAAGATTTTCTTTTTAACTAAGAAATCAATTCAAAATAATTTATATTCGGATAACTACTGCTAGTTCTAAATTTGAATTCAGAATTAGACATGCATGCATCGTGATTCGTGTGTTTTACTTTTTATTTGTTTTGCAACGTCCAATTAAATAAGAAGCTACAAATGGTTACAATTCAAGTTTAAAATTAATGTAAATAATTTATTTATTTATAACATCCTTCTCAATTTTATTTTATTTTGAAAACATTATGTGAAAATTTTTGTTATTATATTTTAAAATAGGCATAAAAAGAAATAAAAAAAATGTTTTTCTTTTCCTGATTTGAAAACAAATTAAATAATGTATCTAGAAAAACTTTTTAAAACTGTTTCAAATAAAAAGGGTTTGTTGATGCTTAAAATGTAAATGCGTGTTTTATTATGTTCACAATTTTATTTAGTTTTCAAAAGAAACTGGCAAAATTAAATTAACAATCGAAATTGAAATTTTTTATTTTATTTTAAGATTTTTAAAATTTCTTTTAATATTTTGTTAATTATTTTTTATAGTTTGTATATAAATGGGAATGTCATAGGAAGTTTTAAAACTGCCTATTTAAATTCTAATTGTGATTAAAAAATATTAGTAAAGAAATACAGTAATATGTATGCCATGCCCCGAGGCTACCCCCTCGACGTAACATGGGACCTAGGATCACAAGTGACCCCAAGCTAACCCTGTGTCTGGCATATATCAAGCATACTGAGAATAACTGAATAAGACATGTACTATGCGGAAGCTAAAGCAATGGATAATTAAAAGTGGGGAAAACCCAACTAGTCTGAATATATAAAACATACTAAGAGTTTAGTGATAACTGAAACAATCACTTACCAACTCAAGCTGAATCTACTACTATGTCTGAAAAGCCTCTAAATGAGTTGAGTTGCTGGGACATGCCCCTTACTAACTCTAACAAAACTGAAAACTGAAATCAAAGACTGAAATGGAAAGAATGTCTATTTTCCTCGAAGTATGAGGACTCACCACTGAAGTTGTTGAATGCGGATCGAGAAACGATCTAAGCGTGATCTGGCCAGAATATGCATCAGTACTTGGAATGTACTGAGCATGCAGGGTATAAATACTAAGATGAATAAAAGATATGTAAGTTGAACAATACATAACTGAGCAATGATGTAATCTGAGCAGAGATTTAGATACATAAATATAACTTAAAAGCTAAGATGAATGCAATGACCAAGTACTTATCATGAAGATAACATGTTGAACTATATAATGATATAAATGTTGAAAACCTGGTCAATGCACTAATAGTCTGACTGCGGGAGCTACTATTAACCGACATAAACCATGTGAGCTAACGTGGAGTCTGATGTATACGCCCCATCGAGAGGACCCAATATACCTTGCCAGGGGTATAATGGTATGACAGGCGTGATCACTAATACTGATGCCCAACATAAGGGATTTATAATCCTACGAGGGCACGTAGTTTTGGGACTATGAGGGTACGCTGAACCCTAGTCCAACTCAGTGCTAAGTCTACTCCCAACTAAATATGCATATTACACAAATGTAACTGAAATACTAACTAGTTCAAAATACTGACATACAATATGCGAATGCAACATTTATGTACCGGTAGACATATAATCTGAGAATGCAACATTTATGTACTGGAAATTTGACATTTGAAATCTGAAGCATGAGTATCTGTTTAACTGACCTAGCAAGTATAATTAATGAACTAAGAGAATTTATACAAACTAGGGTTCTGAGTTTCATACAAGAAATTACGCAACGTTTCCAACAAAATCTATTATTTAGACTATGGATTATACAACAACTGAAATCACAATAAATTCCTAAGATTTTACAAACTCTAGGTCTAAACAAGATATGGAGGATCAAGAAAACTGATTGAATTCTTGGGACCTAGTGGATGAAAGGAACCCACTAGTGAAATTCCACATACCTTGTGATGAAATTTAAGGATAAATCCATTAGATTTCAAGGCTGGAACTAGAAGAACACTACTTGCTTGTTCTTGAGAGGGATGGTCGACTTTCCTCTTCTTTTTCCTCTAAGTTTGGATGATTTTTGGAGAATGAGGGTTATGGGTAAGTCTGACTAGCTTATTAGGCTTAGACTGTGTAAAACAACGTAAGTTAGGCATAAAACGATGTAGTTTAAGGGCCTAATGCATAGGAAAAAACATCAAAATGACCCTGACTTAAAACTGACGAGTGTCATCTACTACAGGACTGACGGGCCATCGTTTGAACTACCAACCATCGTTGGAGTCGTCGTTCATGCTCTGCGCGATAGGGATTCACTAAAACGAGCATAACATAACCTCGGCAGTTGGCACAAGCATATGAGCGACGAACCTCCCGCAGGTAAACATTAATTATGCTTTAATCAATGTGTTGGTGTATATTTATAGATGTCATGTTATCACTATTTTATTATCATTATTTTATTATCATTATTTTATTATTATTATTATTATTATTATTATTATTATTATTATTATTATTATCATTATTTAAAGGGTTACCTGAAACATTTTTAGCTGCTTTACGTGATGCTAGAAGTTTAAATTTTAGACAATCTTTAATGGGTTCGATAGAATCTACGGTGGCCTATGGTCTAGTTTATTTTAATACTCAACCAAATCTGTAGTTATCTTTAACTGATGCCAATATTCTTGATGCTTTGACTTTAAATGTTAAAACGCATGGTTATAATTATGCGTCTGGATCTGAATTAATTTACTTGTCTTATAGAATATATTTTAAATTGCTTTCTACGTTAAACCCAAGATGTAAGTTATATGATACATCTGCTGAAACAATTCTAGTCGAAACAAATTTTGCTAGATCTAAGGTCACTACTAGAAGACCTATAAAATGGGAAGAAATTAATTTTTCAACTACTTGGACTTTAGAATCAGTAATTCCTCCAAGTCAGATGGCAAATGGAGTCACTAATTCTGAGTACTCTCATATCACTCAAAATTCGGATGGTAGAATTTGTATACAGTTTAATGATATTCCTTTTAATAGACATTCAATCTCTTCTTCTAGAAGTTTGTCTGCTATGCATCATATTTCCCTAATTGATCATGTGTATGGTCCGGCCAGAAATCGTGCCGCTTCTTTACATACTTTACCATCTGTTATATCTGCGGATCAAAGTGATAAATTTGTTAGTAAAATAAAGATTAATCCTAGGTTAAATATTGTGCATGCAAATGATATTGCTTCCGACATATCTGATAAAGATATTCCTTCACAATCCGAAATGGATTTTGACTTAAATAATACTTAATGATGAATGTGCACCAAATAGATTTTAGTCCAGGTTCTCTGGCAAAAAAATATATTCAAAATAAATTTTTAAGTGATAAATGGAAGCAGTTTAAAACTTGGTTCTTTGACACTTATAGTGCCGATGATTTGAATAATATTTCTCAAGAATTTTATGAAAACTGTGTTTTGCAAAATCAAATTATGTATTTTGTACCATGGTTTATAACCACATATTTACCTTTGTTCATCAATGTTCTTGAACTTTCTTATAAAGATGGAACTGGTAATATTATTAAGGTTGTTTATCCGCCCCAGTCAACTTTTGTTCTACCTAATAATACTGGTATCACTTTTACTGCCTTTCAAAAATTTATTGAAGATGATGTTGCGGCAGTCAACATCAACGAAATTAATAAATTAATTTCTCAAAATAATTATTTGGGGCTTTATGTTAAAGTCCTAGGTGAACATATTGGTTCTCTTGATAAAAAATTAGATGAACTAATTATTTTAATAATTCAGATAAAAAATGATTTAAAAACTTGTGATAAAGCTTCTTCTTCTAAAATGAATCCCGAAGATTTTACTATGGCTACTCCGGTGCAAAGACCTCCGGAGATTACAGATTTTAAATTAAAATCACATTATGATTTAAAAGAACTTTTGGCTAAAAAGTTTTCTGACTTTAAAGCAAGTCCCATAGATTTATCGAAAAATTTTGCTGATAAAGTCGAAAATGCTTTTGATTTTAAAGAACATGTTTCTTTAGAGTTTAATAAACTTCAGGGTTATCCCAAAAAGAATAGTGGTAAATTTGCAACTAAACCAAGTATGCAAACTTATTATTATTCTCGACCCACTCCGCAAGATGTGCTTATAGAGGAGCGAGATTGGAATCAGACTAATACGTCTTATAGCAGTTCTGAGATTTATGAATGGAACCTAGATGGGCTAACTGATAGACAACTTACTATTCCTGTTCATAGAATGCTTATGTATGCAACTATTTGCAAAAATGTTCAAAACTCCAATAGAAATACTTGCAAGATGATAATTGCAGGTTTTACTGGCCAACTTTGGGGTTGGTGGGATAATTATATGACCATTGAACAAAAAGTTGTTGTAATAAATGTTGTCTCTACTACCCCAAGTGTTGATAACCTTGATGTGGCTCTTGTTGCGAATAGAGAAGATGCCGTTTATACCTTAGTTCTTACTATTTTAGAACATTTTAATGGTAATTTACCAATAAGTTTGAGACTGTTCGTACTCTGTTAAACGGTCTACATCGTAGGACTTTAGGAGAGTTTAGATGGTATAAAGATACTTATATGAGTACAGTGATGGAACTACCGAAAAATAAGTACGAGTATTGGAAAGCCAGGTTTATAGATGGCATTCCCTCATTATTTGCCTTAAGGGTTAAAAAGATCCTAAGAAATGAGAATGGTGAAATCCCTTATGAAAGTTATACCTATGGTTGATTAATAGGAGTCTGCACTCAAGAAGGCATAAATTTGTGCAATGAGTTAAAGTTATCTAGACAACTTAAGATAGATAAGCAACGAGAAAGATCTCAATTAGGAGACTTTTGTACCCAGTTTGGTTTAACCGAAATTCCAGATAATAACAAGTAGAAATCCAAACATAGAGATTCTAGAGGATCCAATCCCGAGGAACCTTATAGGAAACGAAGACATAGACGAAGATCTAGAGAAGAACGAGATGAGCGGAAAGCATCTCGCAAGTCTAATAGATTTACTAAGAATAGGTCTAGGCATGAACTTGCCAAAATTAAGTGTTATAAGTGTGGAAAATTTGGTCATATAGCACCTAATTGTAAGCTTGAAAAGCTAAAAACTTTAGAGTTAGATGAAGAAATTCATGATAAGATTTATAGTTTCCTTTACACTTCTGGTTCGGAGTCAGATTATGACTCTGAGTCAAGTTCGGAAGATAATAATGATTCTCTCGATAGTACTCAGCATGTTAATAATAATACCTGTGATACTTGTAAATTTGGGCAAGGCGATATTTGTTCTTGTGAAAATGATGAATTTTATAAATTGCAATCTCAATTTGAAGATTTAAATCTTAACACTATTACTTCTAATAATGTAATAGAACTTTTAAAAGAAGTTACTGATAATAATCTTCATGAAAGGATTATTCAATTAGCTGTTAATAATACTGCTAGTTCTTCAAAAAATTCTGTTAAACAAAAGAATGATTTCGAAGTCGATTATTCTGCTCCTTATTCTATATCTGAAGTTCATAACAGACTTAATAAACAAACTGTTTCTACAAGAGATTCTTCTTTTGATGATTTGAAGACTGAAATTGAGAATTTGAAAAATAAGAGTAAATCCATCAAGCAAAATCAAATGATTTGTGATCACCGTACTACTCAGATAGAAAATGCTAATAGCAAAGGGAAAAATATTGCTGAAGAAAATACTCTTACAAAACCTGTTAATCTTGATCCTAGACAAAGTATGTTTTTAGGAATGATGCAAATTGTCACTGTTCATAAATGGTATGTTAAATGCACCATCTTAATTGATAATAGTTTTTCTATAACTAATGTTGCTATTATTGATAGTGGAGCCGATGTTAGTTGTATTCAAGAAGGTCTTGTACCTACCAAATATTTTGGAAAAACAACCCACATGGTAAAATCCGCATCAGAACATGCTTTAGATATAAAGTATAAATTGCCTAATATACGTATTTGCCAAAATAAAATTTGCATTCCGCATTTCTTTTTCTTAGTAAAAAATCAGTTATACCCTCCAATAATTCTTGGAACACCATTCATAAATGCTATTTATCCTTTCACTAGCATAATTGCTAAAGGTTTTTCTGCTACTTATGAAAATCAGAATATTAGTTATACTTTTATTACTGATCCAATATCTCGTGACATTAATGCTTTAATTAATATGAAAGAAAAGCATGTTGATTCATTACAACTAGAATTATTTAATATGAATATATTTGATACTTTAAAATCCACTAAAGTACAGGAAAAAATTATATTGATTTCTAAACAAATAGCTGTTGATATCTGTGCCGATCACCCCAGCGCTTTTTGGAATAGTAAAAAGCATATTGTGACTCTTCCCTACGAAGATAATTTTTCGGAAGATAATATTCCCACTAAATCTCGACCTTGTCAGATGAACGCTGAATTGGTAGAATTCTGTAAAAAACAAATTGATAATTTATTACAGAAAGGTTTGATAAAACCTTCTAAATCTCCTTGGTCATGTACTGCTTTATATGGTAACAATGCAGCAGAAAAAGAACGAGGGGTCCCCAGGTTGGTAATAAATTATAAACCTTTAAATAAATATTTAAAATGGATTAGGTATCCTATTCCCAATAAAAGAGATTTACTATCACGTTTATATGATGCTAATATGTTTTCTAAATTTTATTTAAAATCAGGAAATTGGCAAATTCAGATATTTAAGGAACATTCTTATAAAACCGCTTTTAATGTACCATTTGGCCAATATGAGTGGAATATTATATCTTTTGGTTTGAAAAATGCACCTTCTGAATTTCAAAAAATAATAAATGATATTTTTAATCCATATTTGGATTTCATTATTGTTTACATTGATAATATCTTGGTTTATTCAAAAACTCTTGAAATGCATATTAAACATTTAGACATTTTCAAGAAAATAGTTATACAAAATGGTTTGGTAATTTCTAAACCAAAAATGAGCCTTTTTCAAACAGAGGTAAGATTTTTAGGACATCTTATTTGTCAGGGTAAAGTTACCCCTATTCAGCGATCGATTGATTTTGCTTCTAAATTTCCTGATATTATTATAGATTGGACGCAATTACAACGATTTTTAGGAAGTCTAAATTATATATCTCCTTTTTATAAAAATCTATCTAGAGATCTGGCTCCATTATATGAGATATTAAAAAAGGATTATAAATTACCTTGGACTGATAGTCACACCACTTTGGTAAAGAATATTAAACTACGAGTTCAATATTTGCCTTGTTTAACTCTTGCTAACCCTGCTTGGCAGAAGATTGTTGAGACAGATGCGTCTAATATTGGGTATGGAGGAATTCTAAAACAAATTAGTCCTCATGATAAAACTGAATATCTGATCATATTTCATTCAGGAAAATGGAGCGATGCTTAGAAAAAATATGCTACAGTTGCTCATGAAATGTTAACCATTGTTAAATGTGCATTAAAATTTCAGGATGATTTATATAATCAAAAGTTCTTGATAAAAACAGATGCACAATCTGTAAAATATATGTTTGATAAAGATTTTAAACATGATGATTCAAAATTAATGTTTGCTAGGTGGAAGGCAGGCTCAGTTAGCTCCTTTTGATTTTGATATTCATTATAAAAAGGGGAGTGATAACTCTCTTCTTGATTTCTTACCTAGAGAATTTTTATCATCTTAAAAATGGGAGTCTTAACTCCTTTTCTTTCAGATAAAACTTTGATTACTATTATAAAGGTTGTTCCTCTCAACAGAGATTTACAGGAACTTATTATATACAAAAGAATAGATGCTATGATGAGAGAAATCATCTCAGAAATCTTCTAAAATGAAGAAATTATTGATTTTTATCATGATGTTTATGATATCGACATCGAATAAAACTAAATGTTTTATTTGCAGAATGGATCCTCCTTGGGTGACCAAAATTAGAGGAAAAGGAGGTTATAGAGGACGGGGAAGATCATCCCCAGGAGCATCAGGATCATCATACAGATCCTCTGCATCATGCTCCCCTATTATACAAAGAGGAGGAATGAGTTTGGTCAATTTAAAGACCAACCAAAACGAAGCATCTTCTTCTTCGGCAATACATCTGGACGATATTCCAGAAGATAGCCCGTTATACGCACAACTACAAGCTTATTTGTTTCAAAAACAAGGTGATACCTTTGCTTCGGTTGCCAAAGAAGAGGTAGATGATATCAAAACTTATGAAAAGGTAACAAAGAAAGAAAAAATATTTCTTTTAGAAAATTTTGATATTCAGAGAAAAGAAGAGCCCTGGAAGATATTCCAGCTTTACTTAGTTAATGGGTTATACTTTCCGGGTGAGTCATACAAAACTCGATCATATTACGAAATGATACTCGTGAGTACAGGTAGTGTTGATTTTCAACACTTCTCCGGATACAATACCAGTGAGAATGTTTATAACTTCTCTAAAGTGATAATTAAACAGATTATATATGTGGAAGATTGGGGTATATCCACAATGAAAGAAAGATATATAAGTCTAAATAAAGTCTCTATGAATTTTACATACTGGGATTATATACATGCATTTGATAAAGTCCTCATTGATAATAACGAGCGACACAAACATACTTGGTT